>JAKSZU010000002.1:137167649-138480072 GCA_026018925.1 Tupaia tana | reverse complement strand
TGTTGGCATATAATAGCTCACAATGTTCTCTAATGATGTTTTGCATTTCTTTTATGTCTGTTGTAATATTGCCTTTTTCATTGTAAAATTGGTTTATTTGGTTCCTTTTTCTCTTTTTATTAATTAGTCTAGCTAATGGTGTGTCTATTTTGTTTCCTTTCAATGAATCAGCTTTTGGTTTAATTTATTTTCTGTATAGGTCTTTCATTTTCTATTTCATTTATTTCTGCCTGAATCTTTATTCTTTCTTTCTCCTGGTACTTTTTTGGGATTTTGTTGTTGTTGTTGTTGTTGTTTTTCCAATTTCCTGAGGCATGATGTAAGGTTTGTCTACTTTCCATCTTTTACTCATGTGCACTAATTGCTGGGACCAGCAGTTAGTGTAATGGCTATGTCGCTGAACTCTCATGTAGCCAATCTCGGTTTGAGTCCCAAATTCAGTGGTTTAAACCTCACGCTGGGCCTGTGAGCATTCGTGCCCAAGATCCCGAGAGGAGAATAGAGGAGAAGGGCATGACCATCCCCCCATGGGGGTGATTTCTCACTTTCTATCTCTCTGTCTCTCTCTGTCTTTTTGGTGAGCGCACATGCCCTATAGCAAAAACCTCTCGAAGAAAAAATAAATGGCTATGAACTTCCCTGTTATGACTGCTTTTGCTATGTCCCCAAAGATTATGGAAAGTCACGTAACTCATTATCACTGGTTTCAATGAATCTTCTGATTTCAGTCTTAATTTCTTTAGTAGGTTGTTTACCTTCTATATGTTTATGTATTTTGAAGGATTTTTTTCTGAAATATCAAGTTTAATCCCACCTTGGTTGGACAAGATGCTGGATATACTTTCTATGCCTTTGAATCTGTAAAAGCTTGTTTTGTGCTCTATCATGTGGTCATTCTTCAAAAAGATTCCATGCAGGGGGTAAGAAAAATGTATATTTCATGGGTTTTGGGTGGAAGATTCTATAAATGTCTGTCAGGTCCATTTGATTTATAGTATCACTTAAATTCTGTATCTCCTACCTTATTTTTTATCTAGATGATCTGTCCAAAGGAGATAGTGGAGTCTTGAAATCCCCAACAATTAATATGTTTGCCGTCTATCTCTCCTTTTTTTTATATATTTTAATTTATTTTATACATTCAATTATTATACATCAGTTAGCTAGTAAAGTGAATTTTTCAGCATGAAAGCATTTCACACAAGTCCACTTGGGGATACAATAACATTTTCAGCACCGATTAATAATCCATTTCTGTCTCATAAATTTTTTTTTCTTGTAAAAAGACTTTACTCAACATGAAATACTTCTCTAACCTGTCCAGTTGAGAATACCATACACGTCATCATCAACAGGTAATAAACCATATCTGAATCCCACTAATGTTATGACTATTTGTTCTCTTGCTATCCTTCTCCATACTCCTCTCTTCTCCTGTCCCATTCCACATTGCCTCCCCCCCCCCATCCTTGATTCCCTATCTCCCACCCTCAGCCATCTCCCATTCTCCTCCCATGCTGTCTCTGGTATCTAAGTTTGCCCTCTATACTGTTTTTCCCCCACACCTTATTGAATCGCCACCGACTCTAAGCAATCCAAATACCCTCATAGCAAACACAGGTGAATCACACATTTCCATGAACACAAGTCCAACTCTACGCATCCTATAAATTAGCACCTAACTGTAGCTACATGTCCCCCTACGGTCATTGAGTGGAGATATATATATATATATATATATATATATATATATATATATACACACACACACATATATATGGTTTTTTTTCCCCCCGAAATTTTTCTTCTTTTCTTTTTTTTTTTTTGTAATTCGATTAACATTCCTTCCCTCAGCATCATCACATCATTCAAAATGCAATCTCCCATCCAGTACATACTGCACAGTGATTCAATCATTGCCCATTACAAAAAAAAAAATTTCCATTACTAGTTCCTAGAATCACTTCCACCCTGCTTTCTGACCCTCTGTCCCTTCCCACCCTCCTTAACAATAGGGAACATAGATTCTGTTCAGGGTTGGATTAAGGGTGGGTCTTGTACAGTTCCGCAAATGTAGGTGAGTCTCCATGTAATACCGTTGCAAGCGGTTTTGGTAAGCAGAGATGATTATCAGTTGATGCGGCACAGCATCTATCTTGTGACCACCAGGAATGGTGTAGTGGGGATCCATAGTGTGAGCCATCCTCGGGTATCTGGCTTCCTTAAGAATGGTGGAGTAGATCTTGTTTTTCCCTTAGGTATTGTAGGGCTGGTAACCATCATCTTCTCATTGTCCATAGGTTGAGAAAATCCTCCTATACAATACATTTCTCAATTGGTTTAAGACAGCTAAAGTTTCCCTCTGTTGCTTATAGTTCCAAGTTCTCGATCCTTGTCTTCGGCTTCAGCCTGCCGCCCGTGGTCGGCGGCCATGCTCAGGCACAGGGGCCACGTGCCAGCCCAGCAGCCGTGCGCAGGCACAGGCCCGGTGGCCACCGCGCCGTCCCGGCGGCCACGCGCAGGCTCAGGGGCCACGTGCAGGCCCGGCGGCTACACGCAGGCCCGGTGGCCACACACAGACCCAGGTCCGGCAACCACGCACGGACCCAGCAGCCACACGTAGGCCCGGGGGCCACGCCCAGGCCCGGCGGCCACGCCCAGGCCCAGTACCACGGGCAGGCCCAGCGGCCATGCCTAGGAGCAGGCCCGGCGGCCTCGCGCTGGCACAGGCCCGCAGTCACACTCAGGCCCGGCAGCCACATGCAGGCACAGGCCGGCGGCCACGCTCAGGCCCAGGGGCCAAGCGCAGGCCCGGCGGCCACACGTAGGCACAGGCCCGGCGGCCACGCGTCATCGCCGGAGAGGCGGCTCGGGCGGGCATCACAGGCCACGGAAACGCAAAAGCGGGCGCCCGCGCAGCGGGGGCCGGCGCCCAGAGCCCCCACGCACGCACAGCGCCCAGAGCCCCCACGCACGCGTGGCACCCAGAGGCCCAGAGCCCCCGGGCACGTGCGGCGCCCAGAGGCCCAGAGCCCCTGCGCACGCCGCGGCTCCCAGAGGCCCAGAGGCCCAGAGCCCCCGCGCACGACCGCGCGGCACCCAAAGGCCCAGAGCCCCCGTGCACGTGCGGTGCCCAGAGGCCCAGAGCCCCAGAGCCCCCGCGCACACGCGGCGCCCAGAGGCCCAGAGCCCCCGCAACACGCGCGGCGCCCAGAGGCCCAGAGCCCCCACGCACATGCGGTGCCTAGAGGCCCAGAGCCCCCGCACACGCGCCTGGGCCCAGAGGCCCAGAGCCCCCGCGCATGTGCCGGCGCCCAGGGGCCCAGAAGCCCGAGCCCCCGCACACGCGCGGCGCCCAGGGGCCCAGAGGCCCAGAGCCCCCGTGCACACACGGCGCCCGGAGGCCCAGAGCCCCCGCGCAAACGCGCGGCGCCCGGAGGCCCAGAGCCCCCCACGCACATGCGGTGCCTAGAGGCCCAGAGTCCCCCGCGCACGCGCCGGTGCCCAGCAGGCCCCAGAGCCCCCGCGCTCGCGCGGCGTCCAGAGGGCCCAGAGCCCCCGCGCACATGCGGTGCCTAGAGGCCCCAGAGCCCCCGTGCACGCACAGGACCCAGAGGCCCAGAGCCCCCCGCGCACACGCGGCGGCCAGGGGCCCAGAGGCCCAGAGCCCCCGCGCATGCGTGGCAGCCAGGGGCCCAGAGGCCCAGAGCCCCCGCGCACGTGCAGCGCCCACGGGCCACAAGGGGCCCAGAGGCCCCCGCGCACGCGCGGCGCCCAGAAGCCCGAGCCCCCGCACACCGCGCAGCACCCAGGGGCCCAGAGGCCAAGAGCCCCCGCACATGCGCAGCGCCTAGAGGCCCAGAGCCCCCATGCACATGCGGTGCCCAGAGGCCCAGAGCCCCCAGACACATGCGGTGCCTAGAGGCCCAGAGCCGCCACGCACACGCTGGGCCCAGAGGCCCAGAGCCCCCGCGCACCCGTGGCGCCCAGGGGCCCAGAGGCCCAGAGCCCCCGCGCACGCGCGGCGCCCAGGGGCCCAGATGCCCAGAGCCCCCGTGCACACGCGGCGCCCAGAAGCCCGAGCCACCGTGCACGGGCGGCGCCCAGGGGCCCAGAGGCTTTCTCTCCTTTTTGATCCAGCAGTCTTTCCTTCACATATTTGGTTGTTCCTGATTGGGGTGCATAGATATTTACAAGTGTTCGATTTCTTGGTGAATCAGTCCTTTTAGTACTATATGATATGCTTCTTTGTTTCTTCTTCACAATTTTTAAATTATGCATTAAATTATCCATATTTTTTTTACTCTGCTGTGATACATTACCTTATAACTTCTTCCCATTATCTATTAGCATTTTGTGTCCATAATATAGTCTCTCATAAAACATCCCAACCCTACCCCAAGCAATTCCTGGCATCTACCACTACTGTTTTTGAATTGTCTCTCCATTGTTTTCTTGTTAGCATAGTTTTATGTTTTAGGGCTTTAATGTTTAACTATTTTATCAATTTTGCACTAATTTTGGTACACAATGAAAAATGAGAATCTAGGTTCATTTTTCTGCAGATGAATATCCAGTTCTTTCAGCACCATTTTTTGTTGAAAAATGGAACATTTAACAGACACAAGAATGGAAAGATATTGCATATAGTAATATCTTTGACATGCTTTACATGTAATGCATTTGTGCTTTGAAAACCCTCATCGTATGCTCTAAATATGTACAATGATTAAATATAAATAATTTTTTTTAAAAAAGAAAATACTGTATTTTCTCAACTGTATAGTCTTGCGCCTTTTTAAAAAAATCAGTAGGCTGAATGTTATTGAGTTTATTTCTGGATTCTCTATGTGCCTATGTGCCTGTTTTTTGTGCTAGTGCCATGCTGTTTTAGTTATTATAGCTTTGTTATAAATATATATCTATATATTTATAGAAGCTTTTGCTATAGGGTGTGTTTACTCACCAAAAATCACCCCCTGGGGGGGATGGCCATGCTACAATCCCTTCTCTTCCATTCTCCTCTCTGGATCTTGAGCACGCACGCATGCACGCACACCCGCCTGGCGTGAGTTTAACAGGCGCTTGAGTTTAAGCCACCGGGTCAGGTAATCAAACCACAGTCGAATACATGGGAGTCCAGCAACATAGCCATTATGCCAGTAGCTGGTCCCTTTTGAAATATATTTTGAAGTCGGGCAGCAAGATGCTTCCAACTTTACTCTTTTTGTATAGTATTGTTTGGGTAATACAGGGGCTTTTGTAATTCCAAATAATTTTGTGATTGATTTCTCTATTTCTCTGGAGAATGTTGCTTAAATTTTAATAGAGATTGCATTTAATTTGCAGATTATTTTTGGTAGTAATGGCTTTTATTTAAGTTTTAGTTTTGTTTCTGTTTTTTGTTTTTGCTTTTGAGCATATACACTCACCCGAGAGAGAGAGAGAGAGAGAGAGAGAAAAGGGAAAAGAGAAATAACTTTTTAAAAGTTTTTGCTTTGTTTTGTTTTGTTTTTGCCATAGGGCATGTGCACTCACCTGAAAGAGAAAGAGACAGAAAGACATAGAAAAAGGGGAAAGTGAGAAATTATCCCCGAGATTTTGATTACATAACCACATGTGCCCAGGATGATTTTTAAGCCACTGGGTCTGGGACTCAAACTGTGGTGAGCCATGTGGGAGTCCAGCATCTTAACAACTATGCCACCTTCCAGCTCCAGTGTATAATCTTTATAGCGTATTGTTGGATTCAGTTTGCTAGTATTTTGTTAAAGATTTTTGTACATACTTTCATCAAGGTTATCGGTCTGTATTTTTTTTTTCTATTGTGGTGTATTTGTCCACTTTGTGGATAAGGATGATGGTCACTTCATAAAATGAGTTTGGGAAGTTTCCCTTCATTTGAATCTTTTGGAGTAGTTTGAAGAGTATTGGAATTAATTCATCTTTAAAAGACTGGTAGGTTACCAGTAGTGAAAAAATCGGATCTGAACTTAACTTGTTGAGAGAGGTTTTTTTTCTGTTTTTAATTATTATTTAGACATTTAATTGCCATACATCATGTAGATTGTAAAGACACTTTACCCATACTTACCTGTCAGGGGAGATATCGTGATCACAAAGGTGGTTTTCCAAGGGCGAGGCTTATCTATTGCATTCCATATGTGCTGACTCCTGCGATTTCCCCAAATGTGGGAAACCTGACTGCATAGTTTGTCGTAGTGGGGGACTGTGTTCATGCTCTCCCCTGGAAAAAAAAAAGAGAGAGAGACTTTACCCAGCATGATATACACCTCAGTCCAGCCGAATTGAGAATATTTATTAATGATTCAATTTGATGATTTCTTTTGAACTATTTTGGTTTTCTGTATTTTCCTGATTCAGTCTAGATCTGCTCAATATGACCAGAAATTTGTTCATTTCTTCTAGGTTCTCCAACTCATTATTAGCATATAGTTGCTCATAGTAATCCCTAATGATCTTTTGGATGATTGTGTTATTCATTGTAATGTCCCCTTTTTCACTTCTGATTTCATTTATCTTGCTCTCCTCTTTTTTTCTTAGTTTATCTTACTAATGCTTTATCAGTGTTTTTATCTGATAAAAAAATAGCTTGGCATTTTGTTGATTTCTTGAATTACTTTTTGGTTCTCTATTTTTTTTATTTCTGCTCTGATCTTTTATTATTTCTTTTATTACTTTTGGGTCTAGCTTGTTCTTCCTTTTTTATGGTGAAAAAAATACTTAGAATTAGGCAGCTGGACTCAGTTTAGATTATCTCAATTTTGTTGTCAACATCCAAAGCATTATAATCAACATTATCAGTCACACATATGCCTTCTTCTCTCTGTCAGAACTAATTAGGGTGTTGACCTTGGTCACATCCATATCATAGAACTTCTTCACAGCCTGTTAGATCCGGTGCTTGTGGGCCTTGACATCCACAATGAACACAAGTGTGTTGTTGTCTTCTTTCTTCTTCACGGAAGATTTCGTGGTCAGGGGAAACTTGGTGACGGCATAGTTGTCACGGTTGTTTCTCCTGGGGGTGCTCTTCTAAGGATATTTGGGCTGCCTCTGGAGTCACAGAGTCTTGGGCCTCTGGTAGGTGGGTGATGTATAGACCTTCTTTTTTTGTGTGATTTTGGAACCTTTCAGCACTGCTAACTTGGCCTCAAAGCCTTTGCTTTGGCTTCAGCTTTGCAGGGAACGGCAGGAGCTTCCTTCTTCACTTTCAATGCTATCTTGGCAAAAGGGAGTTTAGTTTGTTCTTACTTTTCCAGCTACTTGAGAGATTTTATTAGGTTGTTTATTTATGATCACTCTTTTTTTTTTTTGTGAACACCTATTGCCATAAACTCATCTCTCAGTACTGCCTTTGCGGTATCCCAGAGGTTTTTCATTGAAGATATTCATTACCATTTGTTTCAAGTAAAGGTTAATTTCTGTCTTAATTTTTTCTGTAGGTCTGTCTGAATCATTTAGGAACATATTATTAAATTTCCACATATTTATGTATATTCAAGAATTTTTGGTTGTTATCAGAACTTTGGCACCAATGACAGCAATAACAAAGAGTATTCCAGGACATGCTCTAGTACAATATCCAGAATTTAAGATCCTAGACCTGCTAGTCCTCTATTTAGACAGGAAACCACTCTTGGCTCTCTAGAAAACAGTGCTCCTCTCACCTGCCTTGAAGGCCACAGGAAGAAGGTTGTTTTCAGAAGAGGAAACCCAGAATGATGACAGTAATGAAAATTCCTCATGGGCCAATTCTAGACCTCATGGACTTCCCAGTACTTTATACTCTTATTATATTGCAAAGGATGCAAATTATAAAACTAAAATTAGAATAAGTACTGATTTCTGGCAGTTGTAAGATAACAGACTGTTGCACTTAATTTTCAAATTCAGATGATCACATATTGTATGATAGAGTGACAAACTTAATCTCTATAATACCCTCGCCTAAAATGCAGTTGCTTACACTGTAATCAAAATGGAACTGCTTATACTAAGTTGTTATTGACCAAGTTTTTGAAGGTTCTTCTAATACAGAGTTGTTTTAGCTAAAACTTGTCTTGACCAAGACTGCCCCAACCAAAATACTTGACACTCCCTCACGACACATGCACAATGGACATAAAAAGATCATATCAAACCTGCATGGTGGAGCCGATGGCGACCTAACATCTGCTGCGATGGATAGACGACGCTCCGATCGACGCTCGGCCTGATCACCTTTTAGTCAGTCCGCCTCGGCGCAGCCGCCATGAAGCCGTCAAGCTGTCTTCCGCTGCACGTCACTTCCGGTGAGCCAACCTCGGACGACTTTCCCCTCCAATGGCTAAGACCCTGCAGAGAATCGCCAACTTTCGCCTTGCCTGTAGCCTTGAGCCACCGCTGCGCTCTGCGCGGAACTCGGCTACGTTTCTCCCCCGCGCTGGTTACCTCTGCCTACAGGCCCACAGACGCCTTTGGTCCACGCTCGTCCCGCTGAACTTGTAAGTTTTTCCCTAAATAAATCTATTGGAAAGAGAAAAAAAAAATTCTTGTTGATTTCAAGTTCAATTGCATTATGATGTGAGAAGAAGTTAGATTTCATTTCTATTCTTTCAAATATGAAGAGGTTCATTTTGTGGTCAATCTTAGAAAATGCTCCATGTGTCAGTGTCTTTGCTATTTGGATAGAATTCCATAGTGGGAGGGATTAAGTCATTTCTCTTTTTCATGTGTGGTGGTTCCACTGGTGAGCTTTATAGCTTAAAACATGTTTCCATGGTGCTATGTATCTTCCTTTCATCTAGATGTAGTAATTCCTTAAGTATATCTCAAAGAGTCAATCTAGTGGACATTTTAGTCTTGTCCGCAGGTCAACCCTGCCCCTGGGTCCATGTGGTATGAAATTAGGAGGAGTTCCTAAAGTAGATTGCTTCAGTGGAATTGCCTAGCAGGGCCACTTCCTACTGCATCCTTGGACATTTAATCTTACTCATTCATCAGAAGGTTCAGCAGCTCTGGGGCTCGGCCTGAGTTCTAGGATGGTACTTTGACCCCAGAATTAACACTGTAGTCCTGCGTCATTTTCCTAATAGCAGGTTATAAAGGGGCCTAAATATATGTGATCATCTGTTGAAGCAAGAAGACAACATGGATGTTGGAGAATGAAGTGGAAAGGAAGTCTGCCTAGAAGATGCCTGAGAAGATCATGAGCAGGTAGGAGAGGTGACAAGACTGGAGAGGTCATACACAGAGAAACCTTATAAATGTAAGAAATGTAGAAATATCTTCAGCCAAAAGTAATTCCTTAGTCATAGAAACAAAAAATCATGTTGGAGAGAAACCTTGTGAATGTGGGAATGCTTCCATTCAGATGTCACACCTAAGTAAGCAGAAAGCTTATAGTGGATAAGGTATGTGTGAAAATCTTCAGCCACAAATCAAATCTCACTGAGCATGAGTATTTTCGTAATAAAGAGAAACCTTTTGAATATAACGAATGTGGAAATGCCTTTAGCCAAAAGCAGTATGTCATTAAACACCAGAACACCCATACTGGAGAGAAACTGTTTGAATGTAATGAATGTGGAAAGTCCTTTAGCCAGAAGGAATACCTCCTTAGCCATCAGAAAATTCACACTGGGGAGAAATCCTCTGAATGTAAAGATTGTGGAAAAGTCAAATTTGATCAGACACCAGAGAACTCATACTGGAGAGAAGCCCTTTGTATGTAAAGAGTGTGGGAAAACTATTAGTGGAAAACCCAATCTTACTGAGCATGAGAAAATTCATATTGGAGAGAATGTATCTTCATTCTCTCCTGGCCTGTACTGTTTCTGCTGAGAGGCCTCAGGCTAGTCTGAGGGGGTATTATTTATTTTTAATTTTTTAAAGAAGTATTTTTTCGAACTTTATTTGTTAATTGATTTTAATTTGACCAGAGAGGGACAGAGTATGAGAGAGAGAGACAGAGAAAGTGAGAAAGCAAGCCGCCAGGTCCAGGACTCAAATCACGGTTGGCCTTGTGAGAGTCCATGTAAGTCATCTTTCATTTCTCTCAGTAAGGTTTCATAGTTTCCTGTGTGGTGTTTCACATCTTATATTATCTTTACTCTAGAAATTCAATGAATTGTGACATTATTGTAAATGATGTCTTTTTACACTGCATGTGTTGTTTTCAATGTATAGAGAGAAACTGAATTTTGATACTGGCTTTATATCCAACTACTTTGATGAATTTGCCTATCACTATACTAATTTGTTTGTAGATTATTTTGGATGTTTCTACCTTCACAGCCAGGTCATCTGCAAATACTGAGAGTATTATTTGTTTTGTTTTGTAATGCTCAGCATTTTATTTCTTTCTATTACCTTCTCTTCCTCTGGCTACCAACTCTTTTTTTTTTATCATCATAATCTTCTTTATATTACATTGTATTACATATAACTTTACAGTGTATTACATTGCTTTTTCAAAAGGGAATGCCATGCATGTGAGTCAGTACAGAGACATTAATCTCCCCACTTCAACATTCCATATCTTTTCTGTTTTCCCCAATCATTATTATTATTATTCTAATTATTTTTTAAAACAGTCAATGGCTATTTCTCATTTTGCTTATAACCAACTCTTGTATAATGTTAAACAGAGGCTGTAATGGCAAGCATTGTTTTCTTATTATGAAGCTGAAAGAGAAAGCTATTAACATTTAAGCAATACATATGGTATTTTTATAGGTTCTGTTTACATGTTTCCCCCTTTTACTAGTTTACTAAAAGCTTTTATCATGAATAGCTTTATCAATTTTTTTCTACATATTCTGATTTAATACAATAGCTATTTTTTAAATGGTTTTACTTTCAATTTTTTTAGTTGCCAGAGAATACATGCACTCAACAGAGAGAGAGAGAGAGAGAAGCACCACCAAGGGGGTGTGGCTATGGCACAATCTCTTTTCCATTTCTCCGTCCAATTAGGATTTGGGACATACATGCATATGCATGCAGTGTGTTTTTCAAGCTCTCAGGGCCAAAACTAGAATCACATGAGATTCGGCTATTTTAACCCCACTAGGCTATGGGGCTAGCTCAATTTCATAATTTAGTTGACAAAAAAATATGTATTCATTGTATATGACATGCTATCTTAAAATATGTACACATTATGGAATAGCTAAATCAAACTAATTACCATACGTTGTCCTTTATTGCATCATTGGGATGGCCTACAGTGATTATATTTTTCCATGTTAAACTACTCTCACTTTCCTGGAATAAACACATATGTGGAAGAGAAAAAAATGAATTTCTAATATTTTGTTTAGTATTTTTGCTTTTATGTTCATGAGAAAGATTTACCTGTAACTTTTTTTTTTTTTTGAGGTTTTTGCCATAGGATACATGGACTTAGCAGAGAGAAGAGAGACAGTGAATAAAAAAAAAAAGAAGTAGAGTCTGAGGAAGGACATTAGGAGAAAAATAGAAAGACATAGCTTTAATGGGACAAAGAAATGGGGTATTATGTCTTGAAGATAATTTTATAGTGGGAACCAGCAGCTAGCGTAATGGCTATGTCGCTGGACTCCCACGTAGTCGACCGCGGTTCGCGTCCCGGACCCGGTGGCTTAGAACTCACGCCGGGCGCGTGTGCGTACGTGCCCAAGATCCCGAGAGGAGAATGGAGGAGAAGGGATTGCGGCGTGACCATCCCCCCGGGGGGTGATTTCTCGCTTTCTGTCTCTATGTCTCTCTCTGTCTGTCTGGCAAGCGCACGCGCCCTATAGCGAAAAACCTCTCAAAAAAAAAAAAAAAAAAAAAAAAAGATAATTTTATAGTAGTATCAACTGGACTGGGGAGAAATGTACATGTGTTGGAAGATTCACTTTGCATGCCAAATGACATTATTGATGTATAAAAGAACTTGAAATAAAGAAAAAATAAAATGAAAAAAAAAATACCCCCTCCCTAGAGGAATGGTCATTCCTCAATCCTGTCTCTGCCATTCTTCTCCTGGAATTTTGAGCACTCAAACATATGCACCCGAGTGATTTTCAATCCACCAGGCCAGGGACTCAAATCACAGTCAGTAATGTGGGAGTCCAGCCCCTTAACCACCACGCCATGTTACTTTTTTTTTTTTTTCCAAATATAATTATCAGTTTTTGGTTGGAAAATGATTCTGGCCTCAAAGGATAAGTAGCGAATTATTTTCTCTTTTCTATTATTTGTAAGAGTTTTATCTTAAATTTTAGTGAAAAGATTTTCAATTAACATTCAATTGCTTTAAATCTTAGGCCTTTCTTCTCATGTCTATGTCTTCTTTTGTTCTTTTTGATCTTCCCAGTTGCATATTTATTTTCCATGTTACTAATGTCAGCTCTCGACTATATCCTTCTTTTCTCTGATTTGATAACATTGATTTTCAACCAACTTCCTTTTCTAATATTTGCATTTAGAGCTCCAAATTTACTTCTAATTAAGGTCTTAGCTAGATCCTCCAAGTTTTAAAATATTGTGTTTTCTCATCTTTCATTAAAATATTGTGTAATTCTGATTTATCGCTTAAGCCAAGGGTTATTTTTAAGATATAATTTGTAATTTGAAAATATATAGAAATTTTCTCACTATCTTTCCTTTTTATTACATCCCAGTTTAATTCCACTGTAAGCAGTAACACACTCTAATTTTGATCTCTGAATTTTGTTATGAGTTGCTTTATAGCCCATGTGGTATACTTGATAAAAAAATGTGTATTTCCCCTTTGTTGGATACAATACTCCACACATGTCAAAGAAGTCAGGTTTTTTAAATATATTCTTCACATCATATATGTCAACTATTTTTTTCTATTGCTTTTCTGTTACTAAGATATAATCACCTACTCTGATTACAGATTGTGTGTCAATCAATGTATGTTTTATATATGTAAAGGCAATGAGATTTGGTGAATACCAATTTAGACTTGTTATATGACCCTGGTATCTTAGTCTACTATTGTCTTGCTAACAGAAATGTCTGAGACTGATGATTTACAAAGAAATAGAGGTTTATTTGGCTTACAGTTCCAGTGGCTAGAAAGCCCAAAGGCCAGCATCAGGCTACATCACAAGATGGCTGACAAAAGCAGACAGAATGGCAAGTATGTACAGAGGAAGCAACCTGGACAAAATCATCTTTGTTTTATCAACCCATTCTCATAAGAACCTCTTATCAGGAGAGCTAAAATTCATGGGTCTCACAAGATAGCATTAATCTATTCATTCTGTGATCCAAGAACTACTAATTAGATCTCCCCTGTTATGTGTCTCCCCATCTCCCAACACTGTTACACTGGACACCAAATTTCAAAACATGAGTCTTTGGGGAACAAATTATTATGTGAACCATATCACCTGGTGAACTAATTATTATAGCTTTATGAAATAACCTTTTGTTAGGAATTATTTACTTATTTAACCTCTTTTGTTTTTATTATATTTCAGTTTGACCAGAGAGAGAAAGGGACAGTGAGAAAGCAAGCCACCAAATCTAGGACTGGAAATCCATGGTCGGCCATGTGGGATCAGTGCCTTAACCATCATGCCACCGGCAGGACCTAAAATAATCTTTCTATCTAATAATACTCTTAGCCTTAAAATTGACCTTTTCTGAAATTAACCAGGTTATAGTAACTCACTTTTTTTTCTTTTTTTTTGGAGAGCTTTTTGCTATTGGGTGCGTGCACTTGCCAAACTGACAGAGAGAGACAGAAAGACAGCGAGAAATCACCCCCCAGGGGGGATGGCCACACCACAATCCCTTATCCTCTATTCTCTCGGGATCTTGGGCACGCTCGCACACGCGCACGGCCTGAGTTTTAAGCCACCGGGTCCGGGATGCAAACCGCAGTCAGCTACGTGGGATTCCAGCGACACAGCCATTACGCTAGCTGCTGGTCCCAGCAACTCACTTTTGAATAGTGTTTGCATTATTTATTTTTCATTCTTTTACTTACAGCTTTCCTGTGTCTTCTGTATTAGATGTGCTCCTCACAATACCAGTGGTAATTTTCGAGTCTATGCTAATAATCTTCATATTTTAAATGGAGCATAATCTGTTTAAATTCAATGTCATTATATGCATACTTGGATTTATTTGCCCTCTATTTCTGTTCTACATAAAGTTTTTCACTTTTCTAGAGTTTCTGGAATTGATCATTTTTTATTATTATTTTTTCCCTCTATTGGCTTGTTATTTATACATTACTGTTTTTCTAATGATCATCTGAAAGGATATATGATGCATCTTTCACTTATCAAGTTTAATACATACTAGAACTTTTACCTCTTTGCACAATGCAGACATTAGAATCTCTTAGATACCATTACTCCCAGTTTAAATGCTATTATTTTTTGTCCAGTGAGGCATTTTATTTGTGTGTATTACATACTTAGAAAAATAATTTCAAGATTTTCTCTCCTGTATGTTTGTGTCTTGCTTCTTCATGGCCCATGATGCCTGCTGAGAAAGTCAGTGGAATCAAGCTGATGGGAAGGGAGCAGATTATTCCTGATCACTCCACACCTGTTTAACCTGCCAGTGAGGTTCATGAAGATTTTTCCAGCTCTGTGCTCATCGATGATTTCAAATTCATCAATGTAACCAGGCTTCATCATCACAGTTAGAAACAAGACAGTGACTTTGGGGCATGACCTAATGAGAACCTGGAGTTTGCCTCTCTCTTCAGCATTGTTGATGCACTTGAGGGTGTCAGCCAGGACATTCAGGTGCACCGTTATGGCAGCACAGAAGGATGGAGGGAAGAGCTTACGTGCTATTTTTCTGAGTACTTTAATTCTATATAAACCTTAGCTCCCATAAGACATTGTTACTTTCATTGTTTCATAAGTATTTTTTTAGAATTACCTGCATTATTTACCCTTCCACTATTTTTCATTCTTTGTGTATTTCCTACCTTCTATACAGAATAATTTTCTTTCTGTCTAAATAATACCATTCATTATTTCCTTTAGTAAAGGACTGTTGCTAATGAATTCTCTTGTTTCCTAGTCTGAAAATATTTTCATTGGTCATTTAATATATATGTGTGTGTGTATATATATATATATATATTTTTTTTTTTTTGAGAGGTTTTTGCTACAGGGCGAGTGCGCTCGCCAGAAAGACTGAGAGAGACAGAGAGAGAGAAAGCGACAAATCACCCCCTGGGGGGATGGCAATGCCTCAATCCCTTCTCCTCCATTCTCCGCTCAGGATGTTGGGCACACACACCCACACTCCTGGCATGAGTTTTAAGCCATCGGGTCTGGGACTCAAACTGCAATCGACTACATGGGAGTCCAGTGACATAGCCATTACACTAAGTGCTGGTCCCTCATATATATTTTTGTGTGTGTTATCGGGGTACAGAATTCTTGATGAGCAATATTTTCCAAGTTAATTTTTATACAAATAAATCCCCTTTTGCATTATATGGAATTGTTTTTCAAAAATGTCATAATTTATTTTTTAACTTTATTTATTTTACAATTAAAGTATGAATTTATTTTAGTTCAAAAACTTTTTGAAATTCATACATAGTTTTCCCATTACATGTATTTCCGTGAGCTTTTTTTTCTGAAACATTTTTAATTAATTAATTTACATTCATTCCCTAAACATCATCACAGTATACAAAATGTGATTTCCCACCCAGAGTATACTGCATAGTGGCTTAATCATGCATGTTATCATCAATAATTTTCCATTTCTAGTTTCATATATATATATATATATATATATATATATATACACTCACACATATATAGTTATATATATATATAATATAGTTTACCCCTATTTCTGATCTTCTGCCCTTTCCTGCCCTCATGCCACACCATCTCTGGTGTCTACCATTGTTTTCCATTCCTTTTCCCTCACATTTTATTGATCACACAATTTCTTATATAATCTAACTACTTTCAATAGCAAGTTCAGCTGATAATTTCAAGAAAAGTAGTTTTAATAAATTTAATAAATCAAAGAAATGCTAAGGAACTTTGCTTAAAACTTAAAGCCAGGAAACAGGCTAGGATTCTGTTCAAATAATAGGTACATGAACCTATTGACAGCTCAAGACAGGACAAAAATCCTTAAAACCAGAAAACAAAGCCTAGAAGAAAATCAGCAATGTTTTAGTCAAAAGTCATAAAATGCTATTTCACCAGTTTGGTCTCATGTACTTAATCTATCTTCTATGGTGGTTTGATCTTCTCGATTAAATTCTGGGACATAATATTCAATTCCAGACTTATCCCTATGATTAAATTGGCCATTTTCTTAGTTTTGAACTTTTATTTCTGTGTTTTTGTATTTAATTTCCCTGGTATAGCACTCCCTTGAGAACTTGTTGGAGATCTGGTCTGGTGTTGGTAAATTCCCTCAGGTTTTGTTTATCAGAGAATGTTCTTTTCTTTTCTTCCCATAAGAGGGATAATCTTGCCAGGTACAATATTCTTGGTTGAAATTACTTTTCCCTTAACACTTTGAATATATTTTCCCATTCTTTCCTTGCTCACATTATTTCTGATGAGAGGTCTGCTGTTAGCCTGATGGAATATCCTTTGTAGGTAACTTGCTGTTTTACTCTTACCAATCTTAGTATATTGTCTTTGTCTGTGGTTTGGTCAATCTGGCTATTATGTGTTTTGGGGCTCTTCTTGGGTTGATTCTATTTGGAGTCCTTTGTATTTCTTGGGACTGGATTTTTGAGTGCCTCTCTAGGTTTGGAAAGTTTTCTTGCAGTATTTCATGGAATAGATTATCAATGCCCTGATGAGTCTCTGTGCCTTCTGCAATACCAATTATATGGATGTTTGGCTGTTAGATGGTATCTAGTATTTATAGCATATTATTATCATTTTTTATGCAATTTTCTCTGTCTTTATGGTGGATTTTTCTAGGCCAGCCATTTTCTCTTCTATGTCTGATATTCTATTTTCTGTATGATCTAGTCTGCTTTTAATACTTTCAAGTGAGATTTTGACTTCTTGTATTATAGCCTTCATCTCTAACAGGTCCATTTGATTCTTTTTAAAAGTGTATAATTCACATTAAATCTAAATCTAAATCTAATTTTAATCTACAGTCTAATTTTAGATTTTGCAGGAATTTCCTCACTTCCTGGAACTCATCAGCTCTTTTTTCCTGCCTCTTCCCCAGTTTATTTACTCTGTCCTCTTTCATCTCTGTTAGCTTCTTCATTATGAATATTTTAAACTCTTCATCAGACATTTGCATTGTTTCAATTGAACTGTCTGAGGATAAAGAGGAATTATTCTTTTCCCTTGGAGGAGTGGTATTTTCTTGCTTTCCCATATTATGACCCTGCACTGATTTCTAGTCATCAGATGGATGGTCTGTTTCTTTAAGTTCAATCTGAGTGTTCAGGAGCGTGCAGAAGGAGATGATCTGGAATCTCTTTGCCGTTCCATTTTTATCGCTTTGTGCAGCAGATTCCGTGGATATTGAGGAATATGTTAACCCTAATAGTATTCGAATGTTTGGCTGTGGTTCCCTGAGATCTGTCTAGAAACACAGAGAATGGAGACTGAGGAGAAGAATAATAAGATAAAAGAAAAGGAAACAGAAAGAGAGGGGGGAAAAAAGAAAAAAAATTTTTTTTTAAATTTATTAAAAAAAAAATGAAAAACCACACAGCGTGCTTGCGCACCACACAAAATCAGTAGTTCTCAGGAGCCATGGAGGTGTCTTCTTCTGAAGGCCTGCCCCTTGCCTCTCCTGGATGAGCGGGGGATAGAGGATTATTAGTGAGATAAAGGCAGGCCTGAAAGCAAGAGAAATCTTTACCTTAAAAATTTTTAGAAAGGAAATATTACCAAAAAATGATAAGACAGAGGCAGAGAGAGACAAAGATAGACAGGGAGAAGGCTAAAGGGGCTCCCTACCACCCAAGTTTGTGGGCTGGAAGCTGAATTATCAGTTGAAAATCTTCATTTCTCTTTTTTCCCTGAAATCACTAGTTCTCAGGAGCCATGGAGGAGTCTTCTTCTCAAAGTTCATAATTTCAAACAATTAGCACAAAATGTTTACAGAACACAATTCTCATCCTAAACATATAGGTTAAGTGGTAAGAGCAGAAGTTAATGGACAAAGTGTAGATGAGACTATTAGCCTAATCAACATCTGTCAGGATATTATACCAATGAATGAAAATTCGGCAATTTGATCAAATGGAAGTTAACAGAGTCTTCACTATTTCTTCTTCCCTATCATAACTTTATTAAAATGTTCAGTTTCTAGTATCTTCCTAAGACAGTACACAAAAGTGGTATATTCAAAACTTGCCTATTGGAACATGTTTTCCTTTGGTCTAACAGATAAATTTTACCCTGATTTGTTATCGGTTTACTGGATTGTATGCTTATTTTTCCAGTTATCTCTATAGATGTAATTCTACTACGTTCCTGCTTTCTAGCATTGCTGATGAAAAACCAGGACCTTCTTGACTCTCTTGCCATCATACATAGCATATTAGTTCTAACCAGAAGCCCTGAAAATTATAATCTTGTCCTTGGAATTCAAGAATTTTATATCAGTGTGGATTCAGTTGCACGAGAACTTTCTGTCATCTTAAGTGCTGTGGAGCAAAACTTGTTCCTCTCCCGCTTAGCCACGCAGGTTGAATTGACCAAAGCAATGGTTATGGAGAAGCGTAGCCCCTGCTGGTCGGGCGGGAATTTGTGAGACAGTATTACACACTGTTGAACCAGGCCCCAGGCATGCTCCATAGATTTTATAGAAAAACCTCTTCCTATGTGCATGGGGGATTGGATTCAGATGGAAAACCAGCAGATGCCGTCTATGGACAGAAAGAAATTCATAGGAAAGTGATGTCACAAAACTTCACCAACTGCCACACCAAGATTCACCATGTTGATGCCCATGCCACACTAAATGAAGAGGTCATGGTCCATATGATCGGATTGCTCTCTAACAACAACCAGGCTTTGAGGAGATTCATGCAGACATTTTTCCTTGATTCCGAGGGTTCTGTTGCAAATAAACTTTATGTTCACAATGATATCTTCAGATACCAAGATGAGGTTTTTGGTGGTTTTGTCACTGAGCCTCCGGAGGAATCTGAGGAAGAAGTAGAGGAACCTGAAGAAAGACAACAGACACCTGAGGTGGTACCTGATGATTCTGGAATGTTCTATGATCAGAGTGTCACCAATGAAGAACATTTAGAGGAGCCCGTTGCTGAACCAGAGCCTGATCCTGAACCTGCACAAGAGCAAGAACCTGTATCTCAAATCCAAGCGGAAAAGTCTGAGCCAGTGTTAGAAGAAACTGCCCCTGAGGATGCTCAGAAGAGTTCTTCTCCAGCACCTACAGACATAGCTCAGACAGTACAGGAAGACTTGAGGACATTTTCTTGGGCATCTGTAACAAGTAAAAACCATTCACCCAGTGGAGCTGTTTTAATTACTGGGATACCACCTCATGTTGTTAAAGTACCAGCTTCACAGCCACGTCTAGAATCAAAGCCCGAATCTCACATCCACCACAGAGGCCTCAGAGGGATCAAAGAGTGCGAGAACAACGAATAAATATTCCTCCACAGAGGGGACCCAGACCAATCCATGAGACTGGCAAGCAAGGTGATGTTGAACCCCGAAGGATTGTGAGACACTCTGATAGTCACCAACTCTTGACTGGCAACCTGCCTCATGAGGTGGGCAAAGTCAGAGCTTAAAGATTTCTTTCAAAATTATGGGAGTGTTGCGGAGCTGCGCATTAACAGTGGTGGGAAATTACCCAATTTTGGATTTGTTGTATTTGATGATTCTGAGTCTGTTCAGAAGATCCTTAGCAACAGGCCCATCATGTTCATAAATGAGGTCCATCTGAATGTCGAAGAGAGGAAGACTCGAGCTGCCAGGGAAGGAGACCGTTGGGATAACCGCCTGTGGGGACCTGGAGGCCCTCGAGATGGGCTGCGTCATGGAATGGGAGGCCCTCCGTGTGGAGGCATGGTGCAGAAACCAGGATTTGGAGTGGGAAGGGGGATTTCTCCAAGGCAGTAATTTGTCTTCATTGATCTTCATGCAGCAGTACAAATCCTAGTTCCTGCAGAATGGTGAATTTCTTCAACCAGCCTTTGGTATCTTGGAGTATTACTCTGTTATAAACTGTTTAAGTTTGTACAGTTTTACTTCTTGTGTCACTGGTGTGTGCTCATCCTTTTCCCTTTCCTCTGCTGACTTTTTAGCCTTCACTTCCAATTTTGTGGAATGATATTTTAGGAGTAATGGATTTTTAAAGAAGAAAGAAAGAAAGAAAAAAATGACAATTTCCTTGCTTTGCCTATAGAGCCTGGATTTTTTTACAGCCATTTCCCCAAAGGAATGTGTCGCTTATTACTGACATTTGATATGTTTCATTCCTTGGATTATTTCTTATTTTCTACGTGTTTCTAAAAGCCTGTTAGAAATACAGGATTTGAGAAAACATTTTGAAGGCAGGAAATACCCAAATTGTTGCTTTGAGAGTCATGACTACCTTATGGTGTGGAGAAATTGCCATTGGAAAATTGACAAGTTTGATTCTTCCTGGTATTGTTAAAAACTGAATAAAAAGGTGTTAATAGACTTTTTCTTTTGATATGATCACAAAGCAATTCTAAAGCCTACTGTTTTTACCATTGACATTTAAATTGTGAGATAGGTTTTATTTGTTTGGAATGCCCATTTTCTTAGTTTTTGAACTCTTATTTCTGTGTGACAAAGTCTGGAGTTGAATATTATATCCCAGAATTCAATCTGGAAGATCGAACCACAACAGAAGAAAGATTAAGTACATGAGACTGAACTGATGAAGCAGCATTCTGTGACTTGACTAAAATATTGCTGCTTTTCTTCTAGGCTTTGTTGTCCGGTTTTAACGATTTTTGTCCTGTCTTGAGTTGTCAATAGGTTCATGTACCTACAATTTGAACAGAATACTAACCTGTTTCTAGGCTTTAAGTTTCAAGGAAATATCCTTACCAGTTCAAAACTGCTTTTCTTGAAATTACCAGCTGATCTTGCTAATGAAAGTAGTTAGATTACTTATGATATTGTGTGATCAACAAAATATTGGGGGAGAAGGAATCGAAGACAACTGTATATAGCAGAGATAGTGTAATAAGAGAGTGGGAAAGGGCAGAGGGTCAACATGGGGTAAAAAACATACACACACACACACACGTATACACACACACACACACACACACATACATATATATGAAAGTAGAAATGGATTATTATTGATGATAACATGCATGATTAAGCTACTATGCAGTTTATTCTAGATGGGAAACCACATTTAGTATGTTGTGATGATGCTTAGGGAATGAATGTTAATTAATTTTAAAAAAAAGTTTCAGGAGAAGAAAAAAAGACTACAGCTGTTCTTATTGAAATTTTTTAAAAAATGCGTATTTGATGACTGCAGTAAGCTATATAGTCCCAGCTAGGTACTACTTTATAGTATGTTCATTGTACTCACTGAGGTTGATGCCTAAAGTCAGACTTGGGTTCATGTGTAGGTATATATCAGCTGCGCTTGCTATTGGAAATATTTAGACTAAGTTCATTAGCAAATCAGTTAAATGGGGGGTGGAAGGCATAGAAAGCAACCATGGATACCAGAGACAATGTGGGAGGAGGATCGAACATGGCAGAGGGTGAGGGATCTGGAATCAAGGATGGCAAAAAAAAACAAAAACAAACAAAAAACAAAGTATGCAAGACATAAGAAATGGAAAATTACTTGTTGATAACATATGTTGATGTGCTTGATTGAGCCAGTATACAGTGTATTTTGGATGGAAAATTCATTTTGTATGCTGTAATGATGTATAGTGAATTAAAATAAAAAATAAATTTAAAGAAAAGAAAAAAATAAATGTCTGGAATGCAATGGATACAAGCTTTTCTTGAATTGTTAGATTCTTTGAAGTAGTTTTTTTCATGTTTAATTTGCATTTGTAAGAAAACCAAACCAAACCAAACAAAACAAAGAACCCAAATCTGAATTACAAAAGAAACAGAGCAGAAGTGTTGTGACTTCTATTTATCTTAGATTTCAGTTTTGGCAATTGTTAAAAGTAAAATTAAGAAAAAAATTAGATTTGTTTTATCAGGTTCAGAGTATGTGGGAAATTTCATAATTCCTTTTTTCATCACTTTGTGTATCTTCTGTTAACACTTGTTATGGCTTATTCTAAAATCGAATCTCAAAACTGGAATGCCTTTGAGGACAGATGCTTCTATAGAGGTCCTTTGACCTAAATAGTTCAGCATTTGTATTCAGTTTTATTTTTGGTATATAATCAGATTCCTAATCATAGTCGATTAGAAGGAATATGACTTTAATATTGGATTTTGCTGATATGCTTGAGTGTCTGCAGCTTTTTTCTTTAGATCATAGCCATATGGTAAATTTTCTATTTTGTTGTGGTTTTCTTTTATTGATGAGCATGCAGTGGGTGTTTCTTGGAAATGGCCAATTTTTATTAAAATATTTCTGGAAGAAAACTTAAAAAAAAAGAATTTTATGTCTAACATTCTACCTTTTCACTCTAATAATCTTTGATCTGCTGTCAATACATTGAAGTGTAGTTTTTTTATTTCATCTCTTCTACCTGTTCTATATCCCCCAGGATCTCCTTGTATTCTCTTGGTAGGTAAGCTAGATCTGACCTCTCTAAACTTCTTTTCCTTTGTGTGTCTGTTTTTTAATGTTTCATTTCTCTGTTGAGAGTTATTTCTTCCCCTCAATTTTCTAAAGCACTATTTCACTTCTTTTCCAACTTCCTCAATGTATGTTTATTGAACTTTATATTTTGGAGCAGTTTGGGATTTATGGAAAAATTTGGTGGATAGTATAGATTTGCCATATACACGCTGCTCCACATACACACAGCTTCCTCTACTATCAGTATCCACCACCAGAGTGGTATTTTTGTAAGGATTAATGAACATACATTGCTAATGTAAACTGTCTATCAAAGCTGACAGTTTACATTAAGTTTCACTCTTAGTATTGTATATTGTATAGATTTTGACATATGTATAATTACATATATCCACCATTATAATGTCATACAGAATAATTTTGCTATCTTAAAATTCCTCTGTGTTCCATCTAATAATCCCTCTTTTCCCTCAACCCCTGCCAACCACCTGTCTTTTTTTTGTTTGTTTGTTTAATGGAAGAATCATCCCAAACATCTGATTTACAAAGAGATGCAATGAGTTTAAGAAATTAAAAAATAAAAAGGTGCAGCAAGTTTTTAAATGAAACAAAACATTTTCAAACTAACATTCAAAAGTAAATGTACTTGACCGTACTTAGCTCATAAAACAACAAATAGGTGAACAGAATAATAATTCATGACAAACAGCATGTTTAATGAACTGACAACAGAGAAATTTGGTCAAAGGAAGGCAGAAGAACTTTGTTCTTTAAGAAATAGAAATGAGGGGCTTCAAAATCATCTGGTATCATTAGAAATGTACACGATATGAACTCCTGGGATCTTTCGGATTCTTCTTCTTTTTTTTTTTTGAGAGGTTTTTGCTATAGGGCGCGTGCGCTCGCCAGACAGAGAGAGAGAGACATAGAGACAGAAAGCGAGAAATCACCCCCCAGGGGGGATGGTCACGCTGCAATCCCTTCTCCTCCATTCTTCTCCCGGGATCTTGGGCAGGCACGCACACACACCAGGCGTGAGTTAAAGCCACCGGGTCCGGGACGTGAACCGCGGTTGACTCCGTGGGAGTCCAGTGACATAGACATTATGCTAACTGCTGGATTCTTCTTTTAAAGTCTTGGTCAACTGTGGCCACAATGCAACACTTATACTGAGTTACTGTCTGTACTAAGCAGTTACCTGGATAGATTCTTTTGAGTGTGCATGGTAATCATTCAAATCTTGGATCCTTGGCAATCCTGAGAGCCACTGTATATGTTTGCCCCAATTTCTCAATTTCGGCCATTAGGCAGTCAGTTATAGAAGGGCTACACTTGACATACAGTTCATCATTGACTGCACTAAGTCAGTTTGGCTTTAATGGAAAAGTTGATAGAGATGCTATCAACCAGGATGTAGTTAACCCAGCTGTGTATTATATTGAAAGAATAAGCAGGAAGGGTGTTGGGGAATGTCTCTCTCCTTTAGCGTGCTAGGCTCTTTTTCTTTCTTTCTTTGTAGGTTTTAATATATCCTTTTATTTAAGCCTTTGATCTCTGAGACCAAGCATTCACTTCATGGTCGCATACTTCCTTGTTTTCTTTTGTTTCCCCATGCTTATGCCACACTCCTGTTTCTTTCCATCTATCTTTTTACTGTCATCAGAGTTTACCTTTTACAGAATGTCATATTGTTGGAATATCACGTGTGGCCTTATCAGATTGACTTCTTACACTTAGTGATATGTATAAAAGGTTCCTTCGTGTTTTTGCATGCCTCCATCATTTCTCTTTTCTTCTTATTCCATTGTCTGAAAGCAACACATTCACCTGCTGAACAGCATCTTAGTTGCTTCAAAATGTTGGGACGTGTGAATAAAGCTCCATAAACAAAAAGTTTTCAACTCCTTTGGATAAATAAATTCTAAGGAGTACAACTGCTGTATCATATGATATGAGCCTGGTAAGAAAATGCCAAACTTTCTTCTAAAGTGGCTGTAACATTTTTCATTCCAACCAGCAATGAGTAAGAGTTCCTATTGTTCTACATCTTAGTCAGCCTTTGGTCTTGACAGAATCTGGGGTATTTACTATTCTAGCAGGTATATGCCGGTATCTCGTTGCTTTAATTTGTAACTCCTCAGTACTTCATACTGATGAATATTTTTTATGTGCCAGATACTCTTAAGAGATGCTAAGTTAACATTATTCTGACTTTAAGAAACTCAAAAGTTATTTGAAGAAAAATATACACATAACCATAAACTCAGTGTAACTGTAATTTCATAACACCGCTTCATTAAGTCAAACAACCTATGGAGAACCATTAAGCTCCATTTTATTATTTTTAGTGAATATTTAATTTATTTTATTTTATTTTATGTATTATTGTTGTTTTAATTTGCCACAGGGCACATGCATTCACCAGAGAAAGAAGGGGAGAGAGAGAGAGAGAGGGAAATTGAGAAAGAAAGTTGCCAGGTCTGAGACTCAAACTGTAGTCAGCCATGTGGAGTTCAGCACCTTAACCACAACCTTAAAGCCACCTGCTGGCTACATTTTATTATGAAACAAGTTCTATTTATAGCATAGGTTAGAAAGAAACAACTTATTTTTCTTTCTAAAATATATATAGTATTCAACGACTACCTAAATTCAAAGAAACCAATAAATTAAGAATCCTAATTATACATCACAGTAATGATCACTACAACAATAATAAAGATAAAGTGCTAGAAGCACTATGATAATAATGTCATATGTGTTCAAGGATGGGAAAGATGACACGAAATCCACCAAACTAAGACTAAAAAAAAATAATAACTATGTTCTCTGGTTCTCCCACAACGCTTTACTCAACGCTTTAAGATGACAGTGTCACTGACGATTTCACACCAAGTGCCTCACCTGGAAATAATGAGTGAGAACTGTTCCAGCTCTAATAAAATCTACTGGGTTGGGACCAGCAGTTAGCATAATGGCTATGTTGCTGAACGCCCATGTAGTCAACCACAGTTCGGGTCCCAGACCCAGTGACTTAAACTCATGCTGGGTGCGTGTGCGTGAGTGCCCAAGATCCCGAGAGGAGAATGGAGGAGAAGGGATTGTGGCATGGCCATCCCCCCTGGGGGGTGATTTCTCGCTTTCTGTCTCTGTGTCTGTCTGTGTCTTTCTGGCGAGCACATGAGCCCTATAGCAAATCCCTCTCCAATAAAAAAAAAAAAAAAGAAACGAAAAAAAAATCTACTGGGTTGTTGGAAAAGTCATGATGCATTTTTACATAGAGAAACCAAAAAATATGTCATGGGGACCAGCAGATGGCATAATGGTTACATTGCTGAACTCCCATGTAGTCGACCACAGTATAAGCCCCAGACCCAGTGACTTAAAACTCATGCTGGGCGCATGTGCGTGTGTGCCCAAATCCTAAGAGGAAAGTAGAAAAAGGATTGAAGGATGGCCATACCCCCTTGAGGATGAGGAGAGGGGGAGTGATTTCTTGCTTTCTGTCTCTCTGTCTTTCTCTGTCTTTGGTTAGCACACATGCCCTATAGCAAAAAAAAAAAAAAAAAAAAAAAAAAAAAAAAAAAAATCTAAAAGAAAAGGAAAAGACATCATGACTTTTCCAATGCTAATACATTAATTTTTGTTGATAGTATAAGAAAATGAATAAACAACAAGAGAAGATGTTCTATTTTCTAATATAAAAAATAGTATGCCTACTTACATATATACATTCATCCTACTTATGTACATGTATTCATACATATAGATTTACATAATTATGCATAATATATGGCTCTTAAATTGTAGAATAATGTCTCTTAAGATTAGTCATATTGCCCTTCAACAAAAATCTTGTAGTCTCAATGGGATAGCGATGGGAATGTTGTGAGTGGTAGTAGAGTATGAGAGACAAAATAAGACAGAAAAGAAAGGAGATGAAATTATTTAGGAATAGCAGCTAACAGACAGCATAGTGGTTAAGGCTCTGGATTCCCATATGGCTAACTGTGGTTCAAGCCCCAAACCCAGTAGCTTGAAAATAACAACAAATAAATCAATAAATAAAAAATATGTTTTAAAAAAAATGAAAGGACATTTAAAAGGAAAATAGAGAGGCAAAGCGTTAATGGGACAAAGAAATGTGGTATTATCTATTGAAGATAATTTTATAGTTTTATCAACTAGACAAGGGAGAAATGTTCACAAGTAAGAATATTCACTTTGTAAGCTAAATCATGTGATTGAATGTATAAAAGAAAATTAAAATTTCAAAATATATAAAAAATAGAAAGTAATGATTAACAAAATCTATTTTTATAGCATCCACATGGAAACGAGGTGTTCTCCTGTGGACTGCCCAATAAATAGGAGAAAGGAAAGAATACTAAAATGTAAATGCAACAAGATTTCGATGTTCTAATAATCAAAGGTACAAAAACACATTCATATATTCATTACTCACAGTCTATAGGTCAGGTGCAGAGGTACCCCATTACCACAGAGGTTTCCTCTGTGCTATCTTTTATAGTCACAAACCCCTCCCTCTCCACACTATTACCCTAACACTTGACAATCACTAATGTCTTCCCCATCTCTACAACTGTGTCCTTCTGAGAATGTTAGATAAACAAAATCTATAGTATGTGACTTTCTGACATGGCATTTTTTATTTCAACATAATACCTTTGAAATCCATCCATTTTTTGGCATTCATTGTTTTTTTACTGCTGAAATGAATCCATAGTATGAATATACCTTAGTTTGTTTTATTATTTGCATGTTGAATTACATTTTAATTTTTATGAGTTTAGGGCTATTAGCAATAAAACTGTTAAGAAAGTTGTCTAAAGTTCTTTTTTTTCTTATGCAAACATGAGTTTTCATTTCTCTCATTTAAATATCCTAGAGTTTAATTTCTGGATCATGTGATAAATATATTTTATTTTTTAAAGAATTATTTATTTATTTAATTAATTAATTTTAATTTTTAACAGACACAGACATGGAGAGAGCGAGAGAAAGTGAGAATGCAAGCCCCCAGGTCCAGAACTGTTGGCATCCGCCCCTGGACTTGGCTCTATGTAAGGAGAAAGCGGAAAGAATGAGAGAGGAACAGAGTAGTATTGGACACAGGCAGCCTGAGCTGAGTTAGCCCAAGCAACTTGTGTCACCCAGACAAACTGGGCGCCTTTATTCATAGGGCAAAGCGACATTACACATGTGTATTTCATGACATTCCATAGATACTTTGATGTGTTACAGACAATAAGAAGCAGGTAGCAAATCTGTAAGTGCTTAGACATACTGGGCCAGGTGTATCCCTTGGTGATAATCCCATCAAGAGAAAATCACATTATCCTCTTTTCTAATAGAAAGAAACCTAGCTGCAGGTGTGGGGAAGAAACATAAGGCTAAACAACCTCTCCATAAGGCGGGTACCACCACGCCCTGAGAAGGCTAAAGAATCTCACAGAGGCAGAGCAGGGTTGAACTTTGCTAATTGGGAGTCAAGGTGTTTCCTGAATTCCATCAGACCTGTCTGTTGGAACACCCCAGGCAATTTCCATGTTTCCCTTTGCCTGCAGCGAGGGTCAAGGAAAGGTCAAGTTGCAAGGTTCTGTCAAAGCCCAAAGGGACAGTTGGTGTTTTCTGAGAGCGTGTCCCCACACCTCACTCAGAGCCTCTCCGACATGTTCCTAGAAGTGTCCAGTGCCTTACACAAGATAGCACTTGATGTTCCCTATGGTATGTTTATCAAGCTGCCAGGACTAGGATATTTTTCTTAAAGGATTATTTTAACTTTATTTATTGATTTATTGATTGATTTAATTAAATTTGACCAGGGAGGGACAGAGTGAGAGAAAAAGAGAGAAGAAAAGTGAGAAAGCAAGCTGTCAGGTCCAGGACTCGAACCTCAGTCAGCCATGTGAGAGTCCAGTGTCCTTAACCACCATGCCACTTGCTGGCTAAATATATTTTCTTTCATTAAAGAAACTGCCAAGCAAAATGGAGAGGATGTAGCATTTTACATTTTAACAATGTGAAAAACTTATTTATTTATTTTGCATTTT
Organism: Tupaia tana; assembly: GCA_026018925.1. Taxonomy (NCBI): domain Eukaryota; kingdom Metazoa; phylum Chordata; class Mammalia; order Scandentia; family Tupaiidae; genus Tupaia; species Tupaia tana. Next base: position 138,451,255 of record JAKSZU010000002.1, on the reverse strand, counting down.
CACCAACATTTGGCATTGCCGGTATTTTTTTCTTTTCTGGCTCTTTAATAAGTGTGTAGTGATATCTCATATTCTTAATTTGCCTTTGCCTAATGCTCAATGATGTCGAACATCATGCCATGTCCTTATAGACCATCTGTTGAAATGTCTGCATATGCCTTTTGCTCATTTTATAACTAGCTTATTTTTTTTTAAATGTAAAATTTTGGCAACTCTTCTTGTATTGCTATCCTTTGTGATACATGTGGTTTGCAAATATTTTCTCCCTATTTATAGCTCATCTTTTCCTTTTATTTTTCCTTCAGTTCGCTTATTCATTTCATGACAGTGAGTGACAGAGAGAGAAAAAGAGCAATCAGCACCATCAGGGCCTCACACTGAGCCCCTCCCCGGCCTTCCCAGGCAGTCAGAACACATGTGTGGCCTGCTGTGTGCTGGGGAGCCAGGAACCAACCATGGTCTTCCCTAAGGGCCCAACTTTACTGGAGCAGCAGGTTATTGTTGTTTTGCGTCGATGGCCCTATTCTTTTATTATTATTATTTCTTCACAGAATATTTCACAGAACAAAAGTGTTTGATTTTGATAAAGCCCACTTTTTTCATTGTTTTCGTTATTACAAATTTTGCCTTTGGTCTTAGGCCTAAAATCTCTTTGACAGGCCCTAGTGTCTAAATATTTTCACCTACGTTTTGTTGTATTTGCACTTAAGCATATGATCTATTTTGAGTATTTCTTTGCATAAGATGTGAGAATGTGTGTAGTTTCTTTTTCTTTTCCCTTTTCCCACTATAAACAGCCACTTCCTTCATAGCTTAAAAAGACTGTCTCACCATGGAATTGCTTTGCACTTTTTTCAAAACATGAGTGGATGTAGATCTATTTCTGGAGTCTCTGTAATGCTCCATGAATCAATGTGCCTATACCTTCACAAATGTCAGTCTTTATGAATATTGCTTATAAGATTCTTAAATTTGGTAAGAGTGACTCACAGTTTATCAAAATATTTGATCTAGTTCCTCTGCTTTTTTATATAAATGTTAGAACAACTTTGTCTGCAATTACTAGAAATGTTGCTGGGATTAATATAGAAATGGATTGAAACCAAGGTATCAATTTGAGGTGAACTGCCATCTTTACTCTCTTTCCAGTTGATGAACAGAGTAAATCTTTCCGTTTCTTTAGATCTTTGATTTTTTTCATCAGGATTTCAGCATATCGCTCCGGTACCTTGTTCTGTGTTCTGTTAGAGTTACAGTTAAGTGCTTCTTTTTTTTTTTTTTTTTTTTTTTTTTGAGTGCTTATAAATTTTTTGAGTGATTGTCAATTTTTAATTGTAACTTATTTTTTCATTGCTGCATAAAGAAATAAAATAAATTTTTAAATTATTTTTTGCTATAAGGCACGTGTGCTCATCAGAGAGAAAGAGAAAAAGAGAGGGAAAGTGAAAAAGTACCCCCAGGGGGACGGCCACTCTGCAAATCCTTCTCCATTCTCTTCTTGGGGTTTGGGCACACGTGCATACACGTCGGGTGTATTTTCCATGTCACCGGGTCCAGGACTCCCAACAGTGAAGGCAGCCATGTGTGATCAGCTGCCTTAACCACCATACAGTCTGGTAGCCTAAAATTGACTTTTTGCTTGTTTGTTTATTTTAAATCCTGCAACCTTCATGAACTCCCTTATTAGTTGTGGCAAAGGAGGAAAAACATTTATTCAGCCTTTCATCATTAACCATGAATTTAGCTGTAAGATTTGTATACAAGTTATTTATCAAGTTGAGAAACTTTCTTCTATTTCTAATTTTCTAAGGGGCTTTATTATGAATAAGTATTGAATTTCCTCAGTAATTTGTGTGCCTCCGTTGACATAATCATAGTATTTTTATTTATTACCTTAATCTAACTGATTTTGTTTCTTTGCCAGAGGGTATGTGTGTTCACCCGAGAGAGAAAGAGAAAGAAGGTGAGAAAGCAACCCCTTCTCCATTCCCTCCTTTCAGGATTTGGGCACACATGCACACGCACCCAGAGTGTCTTCCAAGCCACTGGGTCCAGGATTTGAACTACAGAGTTGGCCATGTGGGATCAGCCACTTTAACCACCATGGTATTAGATGATCCTTTCTTCTGGATTTTACTGTTGATTTGTGCCATTTTTCTGCTTAGTGTATACATTTAGTTCTATAAATATTTTTTCTAAGCACTGCTCTTGCTGTGTCCCACAATTTTTGAAATGTATTTTCACTTTCCATACATTTCAATAGATAAATCTTTCCCTTAAGACAGCCTTTACTACACGTGGATTACTTAGATATTGTTTAGTTTCTGAGTGTTTGGAATAGGATTGGTCAGCTTTATGTTATCAGTTTCTCATTTAATTCTCTGTGTCCAGAGAACAGTCTGTACAATTTAAATTCTTTAATGTTTTTGAGGTCCATTTTTTGCCTTAGCATATGGTATATCTCTATAAAGGATTTATGGAAACTTCAAAAAAAAATTCACTAGTTTGGTAAAGTTGTGTGTGTCAGCTGACAGGCCATGTGTGATATAGGGGTGAGTTATAAAGTTCCAGAGTTATTGGTATGTCCCAGGCAAGGCCTCTGCGTTCCTACGCAGAACCTGGCAGTTGGTGAGCACCACGCAGAGTTACGGAATCCCGAGTGTTGTGATTTGTCGTAGCGTTGCCTAGGCGAGAGTTCCAGGACGTTTGGCTGAATTGGCCAGCAGAGCTGGACTCTTCTCAGAGAGGACACTGTCGTCTTCTCAACCCACAGCGATGTCGTCCTGGTTTGGGGGCCTGGGCTCCTGCTTGAGGCAGTCTGTGGATCAAGTAGGGGGCAGCCTGGCTTCCCTCACCGGGCAGATTTCAGACTTTACAAAGGAGTTGGTTCTGGAGGCCACGGAGTACGTGGAAGCACAAGGACCTCCTTCTCTGAGCAAGATACATTTGGATTCAGAATTACATGACTTAAGGCTTAATTTACAGGCAAAAGAACAAGAACTCAATCAGAGTACTCATGAAAAGAAAATACTCAGAGCTGAGAAAGAAGAATTATACAAACAGAATCAAGAAGCTACCAAGCATATAATTTTGATCAAAGAGTGGCTGTCAAAACAAAAAACCGAAGGAGATAGCATCATCAGTAAGCTGAAGCAAGAGCTTGATGATGAAAAAAAGAGAGTTCATCAACTTGAAGATGATAAAATGAACATCAGTAAAGATTTAGTTATGCAGAAAGAACAGCTAAGTCAACGTGAACTTACCATAAATTATTTGAATTTAACCAAGCAGAAACTTGAGGATAAAGTAGAAGACTTAGTTGGTCAGCTAAACACATCACAGAACAATAATGAAAGCACTCAGAAAGAGAACCTTGAACTTAAGGAACACCTTAGACAAAGTGTGGATGAGCTTTCTCGAATCAGGAGTGAACTCAGTCAGTCTCCTCAAGACTCCAGCAGTAATTTTGAGGACGACTTACTTAAAGAAAAGGAAGCTGAGGTTAGAAACTTAAAGCAAAATCTCTCAGAAATAGAAGAGCTGAATGAAAATTTAAAAAAAGTTGCTTTTGATCTCCAAATGGAAAATAAAAAGTTGGCTTTAACAGTGGAAGATCTAAGACATCAATTGGAAAAATCCATTGCTAGTAACAATCACATTTTGCTGGAAAAAAACACCATTGTGGAGACTTTAAAAACGGAAAAAGGACAGTTAGAAGTAGAATTGTGCCAGGCTCAAAAGAGGCTGTTGGAAGAGGCAGGCAGGTATGAACAAACGATTGAAGAACTGGCAAGTACACGTCATTTAAACACCTCTGCCTTACACCTGGAACATGAGCGTTTAATTCAACTCAGTCACGAGAAAGACCTTGAAATTGCAAAACTCAGGCAGTGTGTTGAGCAACTGAATGCCAATCATAAAGAAACTAAGGACATGTTGTCCTCTGCTTTAGAAGAACAGAAGCGATTGACACAACTTATGCACGAGAAAGAAATTTTTATTGAAAACCTTCAAGCAACATGTTCAGAGCTGCAAGAGAAATTAGATCAATCTTCTCAGGCCTTAAGACAAAGTGAGATTTTAAGGCAGAGCCTAGAGGAAAAGGATAGAAGTCTTGGGTTCGTGAAAGAAGAAAAGAATCATCTTCAAGAAGAACAGGAACCACTTGGGGAGCAGCAGAGCCAAGTACTGCCTGGGACCGAGCCTGAAACTTTCGATAGTATTGCAGAACTAGAACCTGAGGGGTCACGTCTGAACACAATCGATGATCATCTTGAAGAGAAAATTAAACACCTTCAAAATAAAATGGAAGATCAAAACCAAAGTGAGGTGCAACTACTTCGGTCTTTACCGGACCAGAAGACGAAAATGGATGAGTTCAGATACCAACATGAGCAAACAAATGTCACACACACCCAGCTCTTTTTAGAGAAAAATGAGGAAATCCAGAATTTGCCAAAAACAAGTGAACACATTAAGACCCAATTGCATGAAGAAAGACAGGATGTTCAGACAGAGAATTCTGATATTTTCCAAGAAAGTAAAGTTCAGAGCCTTAATATAGAAAATGGAAGTGAAAAGCATGATTTATCTAAACCTGAAACTGAACGATTACTGGAAGGGATAAAAGAGCGAGAACTAGAGATGAAACTACTAAAGGAAAAGAATATTTTCTTAAGTAAACAGATTGATCAGTTGTCTGCAGATGAGGTTGGTAAACTCACTCAGATTCTCCAGCAGAAAGATTTGGAGATTGAAACTCTGCGTGCTAGAATCTCTTCGGCTTCGTTTACCCGAGATGCTTACCTTCAGCAGCAAACGCAGGCCTATGCTATGGAGAGAGAAAACATCTTAGCTGTTTTGAATGAGAAGACGAGGGAAAACAGTCATCTGAAAAGAGAATATCACCAAATGATAGACATAGTTTCTGCCAAAGAAGCTGCCCTTGCCAAGCTGCAAGAAGATAATAAAAATTTGTCTGCTATGTTTGAAAGTGGTGGCCAAGACATGGTTAAAGAAACCCTTCAGAATTTATCTCGCATGGTTCGAGAAAAAGACATCGAAATAGACGCCTTAAGTCAGAAGTGTCAGACTCTCTTGGCAGTTTTGCAGACATCCAGCACTGGTCCTGAGGCCGGAGGTGTCAGTAGTAGTCAGTTTGAGGAGCTTCTCCAGGAGCGTGAGAGATTAAAACAACAAGTGAAGAAGATGGGTGAGTGGAAACAGCAGGTGATGACCACCGTTCAAAACATGCAACATGAGTCCGCCCACGCTCAGGAGGAACTTCAGCAACTCGAGGCACAAGTTTTGGTTGACAGTGATAATAATTCAAAATTACAAGAAGACTATACTGGCCTGATCCAAGTTTATGAGCAGAATGAAAGCAAACTGAAACATTTGGGTCAGGAAGTAGCAGAAATTCAGCTCAGCATAGGGCAGCTTTGCAACACCAAGGATCATCTTTTAGGAAAACTCCATGTCCTCTCAGCCCAGCTCGCTTCAGGATCATTGCATTCAAAGTCTGTTAAAGCTACCCAAACTGATGTACTCAGGGAGTCTAATGAGAAACCTCTTCGTGGCACACTGCCACACACCGAAACATCAGCGGCACCAAGTGTTACGATTACTAGGGAGCCTCCTGGGTATCAAGAGAGAGGAAATGGAGCTGTTGATACATCAAGATCGTGGTGGCGTTACTTTGCGGATGCCCAGATGGCTTCGAGGAGGATCCCTCACCAGATACTGAACCTCTGAGGCCTGATCTCCAGCCAGCGAACTCTACATTTCTGCTGTTTACAAGCTACTCATGCCCCAGAATTTTGCTACAACATCCCCCATGAACTAATACACCACCTGTCAGTGATGGAAAAGTACTCAGTACTCCAGTTCCTGGCCAGGCTTCTACTACACTGAGTCAGAAGTCCCTTTTGCGTGGACTCTCTGAGGGAGCAGGGCCTCTGTCATCCCTACTCACACACCCACTACCTTCTGTCCCAGGAGAGTGGATTCTTGTGTCCTAGAAAGAACGGCAGACTTGGAGAGTTTTTCGGAGACCCTGGCAACCCCGTTTGCTTCTGTCATAGAAATGACAGAAGACTTAAATAGAGTTAACTATTTTAAGTCTAGGAAATAAGATATCATATATTTAATGATGAATAACTTCAAACAAGCTAATAAAGTAGTTGTTAGTAGCTTTTCATTTGAAATGTTGTGTACACTTGCTTTATTCGTTCTGTGTAAAGTTTATATTTAAATGTGGTGTTTATGATTTACTTTATATATATTGTTGTAATTAAGTGTCTTCAATTAAAAAAAAAAAAAAAAAAACCTGCCAGAAATGAGCCCTGAGCCCACAGTCAATTACAGGTTTTGGAGATTAGGCTAAGTCCAGGCTTAGCAGACTGGGCTGTCATTTTGTTGTGATGAGAATACCAAGGGAGTGAACTTATTGACATGCAAAAAAATTGATCAATTATGCATTAGTAATTAGGTAAAACTTTTTCTAATATGAATAATAAAATAACAACCTAGAAACAACTATTGAATCTGGCAATACAAGACTAACTTATCAGAAACACAGGAATGATTTCAGTTAAAAGAATAGATTGTGTCCTGATTTGTATAAGTTCAAGAAATTATGGGAGGAAATGGAGGTGACAAAACAGTGAACATTTTTAAGAATCTTTGTCAAATTAGATGTGAAAACCCATTCTGAGAACTGAAATCAGGGAGCAGGAAATTACAGCATGCTGTGTCCTTACTGAATCACCCACTACAGAGGGAAACTTACAGTCCATTGTGTAAGGTATTTGTAACATAGCAGGTCATGAAAAGGATTACCCAGGACATATGAAGACATTCTACAAATCAATTAGCAAAGGAATAGTAAATCAATTAGTAAAGAAATATACTTATCTGAGGGAAAAAACTAATGAAGACAAAAAGAAGTGTCCTATAGCAAGATACATACACGACACATAAATATATAAAGGAATTGTTCATTAAAAATTACTCATCAGGGAAATGCAAATGAAGACCACACTGGAAAGATAGTAACAATGTCAAAATGTTCCTATGTTGGCAAGGACATGAAACAATGTTTTATCAATATGCTGGAAATGTAAATAAAAATCAATAGGATCCCTAGGCCAGCATGTGGCATGGTAGTTAAGGTGCTGGAATTCCACTGGGGACTGGTCAACTGTGGTTTGAATCTCAGACCTGGTGGCTTGAACATCACACCGGGTACATGTGTATACATGCCCCAATCCCAGAAGGTGAATGAAGAAGAAGGGATTGCAGTGTAGCTAACTCTCTTAGAGGGTCAGTTCTTTTTCTCTGTCTCTCTCCAGTGAGAGCACACAGCCTATGGCAAAAAAATGAAAAACTAATAATAATAAATAAATAAATCGATAGGATCATTTTGGAAAACTACTCAATGTGACAAAGTAACAGAAAATATGTATACGTTATAGTACTTTCTACTTATAAATTTACACTTAGAGGAGCTATTACAAGTTTCAACTACTTCATTCATAATAGTAAAACATCCAAATACTTAAAATCCATTCAGAATTAAATAGAGTTTCATATTTTTCATATCTATTATAGTCAGATTCATAAAAATAAATCACGTTTTAAATGCTGTCAAAATGGCCTTCATTTAGATTTTCTGAGCAATATATTTTTCTGATTTGGCTCTCTCTTCTTGCAGGCTGATGCACTGTCACTATGAGTTTCATCTAACTCTGAGTCTTTGCTTAGCAAATTGTATACCGCTTCTCTCCTGGGCTTTACAATAATAAAGTGCATGCTTACATTGAATTTTTTTTTTTTTTTTTTTGGAGAGGTTTATGCTATAGGGCGTGTGCGCTCGCCAGACAGACAGAGAGAGACAGAGAGATAGAAAGCAGGAAATCACCCCCCAGGGGGGATGGCCACGCCGCAATCCCTTCTCCTCCATTCTCTTCTCGGGATCTTGGGCACGCACGCACACGCGCCCGGCGTGAGTTTAAGCCGCCGGGTCCGGGACTCGAACCGCGGTCGACTACGTGGGAGTCCAGCGACATAGTCATTACGCTAACTGCTGGTCCCTACATTGAATTTTGATCAATAAAAGCAGAGGGACAGTGTCACAGATACAGAGACCAGAGTTATGATATGGAAGTCAAGTAAGATAGGTGTGTTTGGCATGATCATAATTGTGTTGGTGCTGAAGCTGTTGTAAAGGCCATTAGGGTCGTGTTCCTACAGGAAACAGTCACTTCCTGATGTTCTGTGCTGACCATGCTGTGTAAGTAGCACAACAGGCCACCTTCTGGAAGTGACCAGCCTCTAAAACAACTCGGCCGTCCCACAGCCCTCACTCCTGCTGAAATAAAATCAGCTCATTTGAAGTTAACTCTGTGCACATTGATGACTGGTGTGCATGTATGTATTAGGGGCCTGCCTTGGCCAGACTAATTCCATCTTGTTAATCAAAATTGTCTTTCTCTCAGGTCAGCAGGTGGGATGGTGGTTAAGACACTGAATTTCCACACGGTCAAATGCATGGTTTGAACCCTGGACCCAGCAGCTTGAAAATCACACCAATATCTGTGCATGCGTGTGTGCCCAAAATCCCAGGGGGAGAAGGAAACAACTGTAGCATGGATATCTCCCCGGGGAGGTGGTTTTTCATTTTGTGTCTCTCTGTCTCTCTGTTTCTCTTATCTAGCCAGCCTATACTCATTATGGCAAAAAGTTGGAAAAAAAATCTTTCAGTTTTTCTCTCAGCCTAATAAAACTTTGTTTAAATTATCTGTTAGAAACTCTGAGGAGCCCAACAATGAATCTGGAGCTTGAAATAATGAGAAACATTCTGCCCCACAGTCCTGAAACACCTGTCTCTACAACGAATTGCTTGATTGTACAGCTGAGAATTAACTTGACCTGTGCTTTTCTATACATTCCTGGTAGCCCCCTCCCTGCCCCAGCTTCTTCTTTCTCCTATAAAAGCATCTGAAATTGGCTGACCAGTTAAAGAGTTTTACATGTCTTCCTGGTGAGGCTACATGGTAATGATTCGTTTTCTTTCTCATCCACAAATATGCCCCTCTGTGTTTTGTTGAGCAGCAAAAGGAGGATTGGAACTGCTGGGGGTCTCTGGACCGGGCATGGGGCCTTTTGTCCTGCAGTGTGCAACTGACACACTCAAAATGCACAAACTGAGGAATAATCACAGTACCAAACCCTTCGCAAAAGAAAACAAAAAATTTACACACACACACACACACACACACACACACAGGTCTCGAGTGTCTCTTGTGATACTCGTCTTTGTAATTCTGAAATGGGGAACTCTGAATTTGGCGTCAGGACAGGCAGGGTTGTGATGAGGCCGTAGGCAGCCCCCCGCTCACCCCTACCCTTCTCTCACTGGCAGCACAGCACACTGGGGATCTGGTCCTTGACTGCCCTGGGTGGGAGTCAGCATACAGCAGACGCTCCCCCTCTCCGTGCAGTCTCGTTTTTTCACAGGAGACTCTCTGCTCTCTGCATCTCCCAGTTCACTCCCCCAGGAACCCAGTGGTGGATTCAGAGACGGTTCTTCCTTTCACATGGGAGACCAAGGGCCTTCCTGACAATGATAAGTGAGATCCAGAGGGCCCTGAAGGACATGCCCAGCCTTGTATTATGGGAAGGGAGAACAGCATATTTCCCTGGCATTGAGCACCAAGGCATTCACAGACAGGGAGTCCCAGAGGAGCAGGTGCCACGGGGACTGTCGGGGAAAGAGAATCAGCACTTCCTGCAACCTGCAGATACTGAAAACCTGAATTATTCAATCAGATAGGAAGTAAGCAATTCAGAAATAAAACTGGTAAGTTTTTTATTTTTTTTTTCCCAAAGGCATCACTAACAGCCAGCAGGTGTGACTAACACATAGCCTAAATTTGACTCTAAAGAGTAGAAATTCATAACAATAAAAATAGTGCCTTCATTCAAAACACTTTTTTTTTTTTTCCCAAAGAACTAATAGCCTCTTTTAGTGTTTTCGTAGGATGGTCTTTAGGGAAAATCAAGAGAAATAGAAATGTTAAATTGTCCCATGAAAGATAAAACCATTAATTTTGGCACTTAATTATAAATATATGGAGGTACTGCCCTCTGCCCAACTTTGTGCTAATTTAATGAATCACAGAAGAGTGGTGATAAGAAGACTTGATTTGGATCGTGGTCTACCAGAGTAAAATGAGGAACAAGGGGTCAAATCAGGATGGAACACTAATAAGCCCTATTACCTGGGTAAATGTAGGAGCAGACATGTTAGGGGGCCTTTTAATAGCACTGGGGACCTAGAGAGTGAGACAAGTGGTTATTGGAAATTGATGACAAGGCCAAGGTGCATTCAGAGGGAGCACAGTTGAGGTTCAGAGGAGAAGACACAGGACCAGGTGGCTTCAGGTCTGCTCTCCTGGCTCTTCCACCTCCACGAAAGGTCAGTGAGGACTCAGATGTTACAGACTTTCCATTAGTAGTGCTTTCAGGGGGAGACATCTTAGTTGGTTGACATTACTGGAAAATGGTGGGATTTACAGCTGGAACAAAAGTTCATTCCTTCATTTACTTTTTTTTTCCCCTTTCAATGAGTTTATTTACTCTTAGTCATTATTTAAAATAGAAACTTATATAGAACAGTCATGTACCGTTGGTGGACCAAACTGAATGGAGACACCCAGGAACCTACTTTATGTTTCTTCTGGTACCAATGGCTTAATATTCTTTAAATCAATTTCTAGCAACTGTATGTACTCATACGCTAACAATAATTACTCTGCAGGTCTAATAGCAGCCACATAACATTTTTTTTTTGAAAGATTTTTGCTATTGGCACGTGCGCTTGCTAGAAAGACAGAAAGAGTCAGAATGACAGAAAGTGAGAAATCACCCCCGGGGGGATGGCCATGCTGCAATCACTTCTACTCCATTCTCCTCTAGGGATCTTGGGCACGCACGCACACGCGCCTGGCGTAAATTTCAGTCACCGAGTCTGGAACTTAAACCGTGGTCGACTACATGGTAGTTCAGCGAAGTAGCCATTACGCCAACTGCTGGTCCTCGCACATAACTTATTTAACTTAACACACTAATTAATAAAATAATTAAATAAAATAAATTAATCTAAGATTAAGAGTACTTTTTAAAGCAACTATCAGAAATAATAAAACAATTTTTTAATCTATAGAGGAAATTCACTACACTTTCGCTCATTTTCATTTCTTAAGAATCATATGCCAGTCAAAAGTGAACATTCAGCCATATTTTGTGTCTGTGTGCATGTCTCTCTACCTTTCTCTCTTCTTGTATCTTGGCAGATTTAATTTAAATTACATAACTTTTAAACTTTCTTCTGTTATTTTTCCCCAAGACATTAACATTCATCTCTCCATCTCCATCTTATTTTCAGATGCGAATGCAAAGAAGAATGGTAAATTTCCTGATAATCAAATCACTCAATCCCCTTGAAAATGAATGTTTAATTGGCATCTTTATGTCCTCTTATATTTTAAAAATGAACTTGCTTGAGTGTGGTGTGCATTTGCCTGAGAGAAACACAGATGGAGAGAGAGTGAGAACGCACCCCCATGGGGAAGAACATGCTGCGATCATTCCTCCATTTTCTTCCTCCTTTCATGATTTTGGGCCCACATGCACAGGCACCCAGAGAATTTGTCAGCTAAGCATACCATCTTCAGTCATCATTTAAATTGCTCTTATAATCACCTCTTTCATTTATCTTCTAGTTATAGTCAATGAAGATTAAAAAAAAGTTAAAAATTTAAAGATAAAGTGTGAGACAGAAAGAGGGACAGGCAGAGACAGCTAGAGGACATAGGTTACCCTACCTTTTCTGAATATTTTGGGAGTCTAGAAGATGAAGTTTGGACCATAGTTTTTCTGAACAGGCCAGGGCACACTTCAGCTTGAAAATGGCTTCTGAAATTACCAAGAGAAAGAAAAGACCTAAGATGCGAAGTGGTTGAAATTTTTTAAATAAATTAAAAATTTAAAGAGAGAGCATAAGTGAGAGAGACAGACAGACAGAGACAAATAGGACAGAGGTCGCCCTACCTTGTCTGAATATTTTGGGAGTTTAGAAGATAGAATGTAGAGCATTGCTTCCCTGAACTGGGCAGGACACACCTCAGCTTAAAATGGCTTCTTGTCTGAATAGTTCCGGAGCCTAGCTCTGTCTTCTAAATACTTCCTACAGCTTCAGTAATAAATTGGTGAGATGAAGGGTATTAGGCAGATAAGCATAGCCTATACACTATATATAATTCTAGATAATTATCAGACATAAAGTTTCTGTCAAATACTGCACATAGAATTTCCCATGCCTATATTTTTGATCCTTCTCAAAACTTTAAGTGATCATAGATGACTCAACCTTGCTGAATGACGTTTCTCCAGACATTTTCTTTTCAAAGCGTATATAAATTTTTATATACTCATTTGATAAGAGCAATTTGAAGTTTATTCCTCTCTGCCTTAGACCATGTTACTCAATTGTACCTAGGAATAATGGTATAAGGTTTCTCTCTTTTTTTTTCCCTACCTTAGCAATCTTAAATTATTCTATTGCATTTCATTGATTTAAACAACCACCATGTCTATAAATTGTAATGCATTTTAAATATTCTAGGAGGTTTTCATCACTAAAGAAATATTCAGTGATTTAATAGATATCAGGTCTGTGTTTTATTATTTGTTTGTTTCTGTTTTGTTTTTTTTTCCCCCTATAATGTGATGGGCCTGAGAAGCCTATAATTTAAAGGTTTTGAAAGATTCTTTTAAAAGTTACTAACATAATCACTGATATTTTTCACAGCCTCCATTCCGCTCATACTTTCAATATTGTTTTCTTTTCCATTGGATCCACTTTGAAATCTCCCCTCAATGTATGTAGCAGGCTTCATCTGACAGATTCTACAGAGAGTGTTAGATACATGGCTACCTGCACATGTGCGTCCTCTTTTTCTCTTTCTTTTTTCAGGGCTTCTCTCCAGGATATGTGAGGGGTTTCATTTTATCCTGGAAAACAGGGTGACAAAGTAAAAGTACAGTTTGTTATAGTTTATTGCAGGAAAAACCCTATTTGATCTCCATCCATGGTTTTATTTCTAGTCAAAGTTCCATCTGAATATGTGTTGTATGGAAGTAAACCGTGTCTCTCACTGGTGACGTGATTTGAACCTTACGGTTCCAATCTCAGCATGTGGGGCACCTTGGACCCTACAGAGAACCGTGCAAGAGTTTTAGACTTTCATGTTTCTCCCTTTGTTACATTGTGCCTTTTTTTAAAAAATGACTTGGTCTGTATTCTTTTTTATTATATTGATAAAAATTGTGAAGAGATAAAAGGAAAGTCTTTATTCTTTTTCCTTTTTTTTTAAAGAGGTTTTTGGCTTAGGGCATGTGTGCCCACCAGAGAGAGAGAGACAGCGAGAGGGAAATGGAGAAATCACCCCTTGACCCAGAGGGTATGGCCATGCCACAATCGCATCTGCTCCATTCTCCTTGCAGAATCTTGGGCATGCATGTGCACACACCCAGCCTCACACTGGAAATCAAACCATAGTTAGCTGTGTGGGAGTCCAGCAAAGTAACAGCTTCACCATCTGCTGGCCCTCCTTTTTTTCTTTTCTCTTTTCTTTCTTTCTTTCTTTCTTTTTTTTTTTTTTTTTTTTTTTTTTTTTTTTTTTTTTTTTTTTTTTTTTTTGAGAGGTTTTTGCTGTGCTCGCCAGAAAGATAGAGACAGAGAGACAGAAAGTGAGTAATAACCCCCTCCCCAGGGGCGATGGACACGCGGCAATCCCTTCTCCTTTCTCCTCTCGGGATCTTGGGCTCGCATGCACACGCGCCGGCATGAGTTTAAGCCACCTAATCCAGGACTCGAACCGTAGACAACTACATGGGAGTCCAGCGTCATAGCCATTACGCTAACTGCTGGTCCCTGGCACTCCTCTTCATGTATTTTAATGCACAAGCAATCAATGTTTCAACCATTTTTATATCTTTATCTTCAACTCTTAATAGTCATCTTCAGGGACCATTAGTTGGCATAATGGCTATGTTGCTCGACTCCCATGTAGTGGACTGCAGTTTGAGTCCTGGACCCGGTGGCTTAAACTCATACCAGGCGCGTGTGTGTAACCATTCTGCCATCTTCTTGTCCCAAACTAATATAATTTTTATTTATTCTTTTGTATTGATTTTCTCTCTCAGAAACTATGGAAAACACGTAAGTCTTCTCATTCAATACCCATCATTTAAGTTATTCATTCCCTAATCTTCTTCATCTTTTTTTTAATGCCTGTGGGCACATGTGCTTGAAAGAAATAGGGAGAAAAAGAGAAAGTACCCCTCAAGGTAAACTAATTATACTACAATCTGTTTCCCTCTCTCTCTCTATCCCATCAGGATCTTGGATACTTTCACACCCAGCATGGTTTTCAAGACATCAGTTCCAGGACTGGGTGGCCGTGTGGGATTTGGCCTCTTCTATGCAGTGTCTAGTCATATGACCACGGCCCAGCTCTCTTTTGCATTTTATTGGCAGAATTATTATTTCAGTGAACTGCAATGCATTCTAAATTTTTTAGAAGGATTTTATACTTCAAGAAAAGTTAATTGGTATTGTTTCTCATCTAAAATTTTAATGTGAAGAGACTACAAAATAATTACTCTCAGATATTCCCAATTTTTTTTTTTTAAGTTTCGTATAGGGTGTCTACACTGACTAGAGACTGACAGAGAGGAGGGTGACAGAAATTATCCCCCAGGGGGTTGGCCACACCAAAATCCCTTCTCCATTCTTCCTTTGGATTCTGGGTATACAGGGGTCAATGTGATTTTCAAACCATTGGTACAAAACTTGAACCTGGCAGTAGGCCATGTGGTATCCAGCCACCTTAATCTCCACACCATCTTCTGGCCCCCAAATAAATTTTTAGACTACATTAATATAATCATATAATCATTTGAAGTATAATATTGTCCTTTGCTTTTCTTTGTTCTTTTTTTTTTTTGAGATGTTTTTGCTATAAGTTGAGTGCACTCGCCAGAGAGACCGAGATACAGAGAGACAGAAAGTGAGAAATAACCCTTCAGGGGGGATGGCCATACTGCAATCCCTTCTTTTCCATTCTCCTCTCGGGATCTTGGGCATGCACACACATGCTTCCAGTGTGAGTATAAGCCACCAGGTCCAGGACTTGAACTGCTATCCACTACATGGGAGTTCAGCAACATAGCCATTACGCTAACTGCTGGTCCTAATAGTCTCCTTTTCTCCTGATCTTTCTTAATCATTTTTTTGGGGAGAGGATTTTTTTGTTTTGTTTTGTTTTACTTTTTAAGGGTAATGGAATTTGGAAACTTTAATGTAATTGTCAGGATTGGTATGAATAAGTCTTCACATAGAATTTCGAGAGGTGAGTGCTTTAAATTTGCTTTCCCTACAGCTTTTTAGTAACTTTGTCCAATTTTAGTAAGTCTTGGAATTTTACTGGAAAAAAAGAGAACCAATTCAAGACACTGAATGATGAATGATATTGTTTTTTCCCAGAATTAGTCCTATTCTACTCCCTCTCACTTTCTCTCTTTTTTTTTAATCTTAATTTCTTCCACACGAAAGTGTTGGGGTGATATACAGCATGTCTCATGTGTTTGGTGAGATGGTTTAGTAATATATGGTTTACATTCTCATAAATATAAACCTGTTTTAGCCAGAGAGTAAATCATGAATACATTTTTAATTTTTATCCTTCTTCTTCCCTTTTAAAGGAGTTGGATCTTCACGTTGGATCTTCACGTTATTACTAATACGAGCATGAACTGAAGAGAGGCAAGTGCTGAGGATATATTTCACACTGTACCTACTCATTATTTCTTCAAGTTTTGGGTATCTTTGTTTTTAAATCTTACCTTCTTCATCCCAATAAATACTTTTACATAATCATGTTTTATAATCTGACTTTTCCAACTCAGTTTATCATCTTCATTGGTTATTTAATTTATTCTCATTCTGATCACTTGCATTTTCTCCGGGTTATATTCCATAGTGACACATTTTTATGGTAAATAAGTATACTAGTAATATATGTATGAATTTTGGTATTTGACAGTTTTCTGATATGAAGGTTTTCTCCAAGAAAGGTTCATATCATTTGATTTGGAATCCTTTTCTTATTGTAAACTTCATTTTTTCTTTCATCAATTAAAATAATGTATTTGAGAGACCAGCAGATGGCAAAATGGTTACATAGCTGGACTACAGGGTCGACCAGTTTGAGTCTCGGACCCAGCAGCTTAAAACTCACATCAGTTGTGTGTGTATGTGTGCCCAAAATCCTAAGAGGAGAATCGAGGAGAAGGGACTGTCACATGGCCATGCCCCTGGGGGGGGGAATAATATCTCACTTTCTGTCTTTCCATCTCTCTCTATCTCTCCAGTGAGCACATGTGCCCTATAACAAAAATCTGTCTTGAAAAAATTATTTGAACCACATTGTAAAATAAATTAAAAATTAAATGCCTTCCTTCCTTCCTATTTACCTTTGTTTTAAATAAATTATTGTGTTTTGTTTCTGCCAGTGTGTTGTGAGTTTCATGTTTTGTTCTGAATCTTGATAGATTCCATTTAAAATATAAGATTTTCAATTTAAATTTTCTATTTCCTATAATATTCACATTAAATTTTCCATTTTACTTTGAGTGGGATCTGCAAGGATATTTCTTGACATTTTCATTACTCCCAAACTCCTTTGGAATGACTCTTTTCTTCATGTTTGTAAGTTTCCCTGCGTTTTGAAGGAAAGTGTATTTACTTCTTTTATTCAGGAGATAGAGACAGAGAGAGAAAATTCCTTCTACATAGTCTCATACTGTGATGCCTTTCTCACTCAGACAGGATCATGTCAGGTGTGGATACTGAGCTCATACAGGTAAACCAGGAAACCAAACCTTGACCTTCCATATGCTTCTAGCATTGAGAGTGCTGCACTACTGCTGTGTCTCCATGGCGGGGCCCCCAACATTTCAGTCTGTTTCCCCACTTGATTCTCTATTCTTGCAAATGTCTAGCATTCAGTCTTTATTAGTTTTGAATCCTTCCACATTAATTCTATTGATTTCTCTTTTTCTGCCTCTATGCATTCTTTTCCCTTTGTATCTTCCATACCATACCTTCTCTTTGTGCATGGACTTCTATGACTTCCGGAGACTTCCCAGAGTGTCACTAAGCAGTATGTTAGGTGAATGAGTCCAGGCTAGTAGGTATAGAACATATTTAGTACACTCTTCTAGAAAATTTCCAACTTTGGATCTCTGTGCTATGTTCCAAATTTGAAAGAATGTTCCTATGCATTTGACATTTCTCAAACACCTTAATATTTTAAAGAGAATTCCATGTTATTGAGCTAAGTTTTTTCTGGCCTTGTCTTATCAAGAATGGGACATTTTGATATTACTCCTTGGTCAAGTGTGACCTTGTGGCACATATTTCCATGGCCCCTGTGATCATATCCAAATGTTGAAACATACACAAATGTTTGACATATTTTTCTTGGTTTTTCATTCAAACCTTTTAAATATTTCTTACCCTTTGGCATTTTGCTCAAAACAAATAGAATTTTAAATTTTCTTTCTATTCCTTTCTTAATATATTTACATTGATCTTTTCATTTTATTTTCAGGGAACTTATAAAAATATTAGGAAAATTTTTTGACAGTCTCTTTCCTCCCATGCTGTATTAAAATGACAGTTTTCTTGGTGTCTTTAAGTTTCCCTGAATTTTTTCCCCCATTGGCCCCTGTGCTCACAAAAGAGAGGAGGAGAAAGAGAGGTAAAGTTCAAGATCACTCCCCATGGGGGACGGCCATGCCATAATTACTCTCTTTTATTGTCCTCTCCAGATTCTGGGCATTCTGGTACACCCATTCAGCATGATTTTGAAACCATGGGGTCTGGGACTAGAACTGTGTTTGACCAATTGGTAATCTAGTGCTTTATCCACCATGCTACCTCTTGATCAGTTCCTCTAAATCATTTTTTAAAAATATTTATATCTTTCATTCATGAGAAAGATATTGGGGCATAGAGAGACAGAGATGGAGACAACCACAAATTATTTGACCAGTTTTTTGAGTACTTAATATCACAAGAAAAGGTCAGTGATTCTAAACCTCCCGAATTTGCATTTTTCATGTAAAGAATACTGAAAGCAAGAACCTTAGCATGTTGTTAGATTTAAAAAAATACTCTGTATGTGTGTGTGTGTGTGTGTGTGTGTGTGTGTGTAGTGGCTTTTTTTTTTACTAATATTCCTTAATCATATATTTTCAATGTAATTTCATTTAGGAGTATAACTCATCATCATATTTCCCAGGTTTCACAAGACTACTGTTAAGACATAGTTTTAGACAGATTAATGCTTCTACTACTTTCCGATTCATTACTTCTGAAGTACTTGTTCATGGGCATATATTGGTTTGCATTTTATTCTTAAAAATTAGAAAATAGCAAAATCCAAGTTATTCATAATGTTTATCCCAAAAGAACTCCTAATTTTTCTCATGGTGTCATTTCAAATACCAATTTCATGGGAACCAGCAGTTAGCGTAATGGCTATGTCGCTGGACTCCCATGTAGTCAACCGCGGTTCACGTCCCGGACCCGGTGGCTTAAAACTCATGCCGGGCACATGTGCGTGTGTGCGCAAGATCCCGAGAGGAGAATGGAGGAGAAGGGATTGCGGTGTGACTGTCCCCCCTAGGGGGTGATTTCTCGCTTTCTATCTCTATGTCTCTCTCTGTCTGGCGAGCGCACGCGCCCTATAGCAAAAACCTCTCCAAAAACAAATACCAATTTTATTTCCACAAAACTGTCTAGTACTGTGAAACAGCATTGCCTCTGATCGCTGAGTTGTCCCTTGGAAATGTACTTTTACAGTGCCCAGAAATGTGGGCCAATTTTAATCACAGAATAAAACACAAGGAATTGCAAATTTTAGTCCTCCTCCCTTCCTGACATTGTGCCTTCATTTTCAATGAATCCATTCTTTCTTCCTTTTATTTTACAGATGATTTTGCTAAGAAAATTGGAAAGTTCCCATTATATATTTAATCCTATGGCTGATCAGCTTTTTATTTATTCTTCTACCTTGTACACACACTTTGAGAATCATTTTGCTCAACTCTGACATACATACATATTTCCCCATAATTTTTTTCTCATGATCTGAGCTTTTCTGCTGGGATTTGCTATTCAGTTTCCTTTATTGTTAAGTTTCTCATTTGTTCTGAAATTACAAGTGATGAAGACAGAGCCCATACATTCAATGAATTTTATTAGTTATGTACCTGTGATATTAGGCGTTTTTAGTTTCTGTTTGTCAGTTTTTCCAAGAAACCTTGGCCATTGGATTTAGAACCACTTTCTGTGCCAATTTGCTTCCTTTCATGTAATTTAGTTAAAGTAATCCTCTTTAGTTAAGATAATCTTTAAAAATAAGTTAAAGTAGGGACCAGTGGATGGCATAATTGGTATGTCGCTGGACTCCCTCATAGTCGACCGCATTGCAAGTCCAGGAACCCAGTGGCTTGAAATTCATGCCAGGTGCATGTGCGTGCATGCCCAAGATCCCAAGAAGAAAATGGTGGAGAAGGGATTGCAGCATGACCATCACACCAGGGAGTGATTTTTTATTTCTGTCTCTCTGGCTAATGTACACATCCTATAGTAAAAATCTCTCTCTTAAAAAATAAAAAGAATGAGTTAAAGTAAAAATTCAAGAAAGGAAATAAATTCAAATTAATTACACAATAAATCTGTGTAATTGGTTGACAAAAAATGTTGTAAACTGTTGCCACAAAACCTAACTCAATATATTAGGAGCAGTTTGTTAGTCTGTTCAGTTAGGCTTTTGTGGAGACTTACGCAACATAGCCAATGAGTGACAGTGACATATTCCCTATGTTTAGTAACAATGAACTCCATAAATCAACAAAACTAATAATAATAGCCAGAGTCATTTCGGCGGAGTGGAATCTCCAAAAATAACTAGTCAATGTTCAAAGTTATTGCAAACTCCTCTGAAGTGTCTGCTGTTGTGGATGCTTACACATTCCATGCCTGTCTGTCTACCTCTTATCCTTTTATTCTACATTCTTCATTTCTCATAGTCATTCCT
Source organism: Tupaia tana (assembly GCA_026018925.1). Lineage (NCBI taxonomy): Eukaryota > Metazoa > Chordata > Mammalia > Scandentia > Tupaiidae > Tupaia > Tupaia tana. The sequence goes on along the minus strand of JAKSZU010000002.1, from coordinate 138,431,018 downwards.
TCAGTTTATTAGTTTTGATTTTCCCCTATATTTAAATTTTATCCATTTCTCTTTCCCTCACTTTCATCCTTTCCCATTCTCTCTTTTTTCTTTCTATATTATTCCTTTCTCTGTGAACTGGCTTCTTTGACTCCCAGTGAATGCCCTTAGTGTCACTCCAAACTTGGCTAGATTAAGGAAATTGGTCTGATCAGCATATGGCATATATTACATTTAATTTCCTGCACTATGTTTCACTTTAGAACCTCTGTCAAATGTTATTTTTTTTTTAATGGTTTTTGCCTCAAGGCACATGTATTCACCAGGGAGAGACAGAGACAGTAAAAGGGAATGTAAGAAATCACCCCACTGGGGGGGGGGGGGGGAGCCACACCTTAATTCCTTCTCCATTCTCCTCCCCAGGATCTTGTGAATACATGCACAAGCATCCGGGTTGATTTTTAAGTAGCCAGGTCTGTGACGTGAATCCCAGTAAGCTTTTGGGAGTTCAGTGACACAACCTTTACGGCATTTGCTGGTCCCTCTGTCAAATGTTCTTACCTGAAGGGATTATAAAATATTTGATATTTCTGCAAACCTCGAGATTAGGGAAAGTGAGACTTTCTGAGAGAAGTTTTTCCAAGTATTGTCCTTTCAATGAAAGTAAAAATTCTATCATAAATTGATCAAATGTGAATTCTGGACTTGTTCTTTTACTGCCATTGAAAATTTCCCCAAGTTTCTTCAATTGTGGAAAATTTATATACCATTTTTTCTTTCAAGAAAAGCAGTTTTAGCTTTAATAAATCACAATCGAGAAATGTTCAAAGATCTTTGCTTAAGACATAGCCAGGAAACAGGTTAGGATTTTGTTCACATTTTCTTTTTTTCAAAAGAAAAAAAAAATCCTTTAGCCCAGCAGTTAGCATAATGGGTATGTCGCTGCACTCCCACGTAGTTGACCGCAGTTCGAGTCCTGGACGTGGTGGCTTAAACTCACTCCGGGCGCGTGTGCGGGTGTGCCCAAGATCCTGAGAGGAGAATGGAAGAAAAGGGATTGCAGCGTGGCCATCCCCCCGGGGGATGATTTCTCACTTTCTGCCTCTCTGTCTTTCTCTGTGTTTCTGGCGAGCACACGTGCACTATAGCAAAAACCTCTCAAAGTAAAAGAAAAAACATCCTTAGCTCTGGAAAACAAAGCATAAAAAGTCAGTAATGTTTTTGCCAAAAATCATAAAATTCTGTTTCATCAGTTCAGACTCATGTACTTAATCTATCTTCTGTTGTGGTCTGATCTTTCTGTTTGAATTCTGAAAGATAACATTCAACTCTGGACTTGTCCCTACCATTTAGCTGGCCATTTTCTTAGTAGTTTTTGAACTGTAATTTCTTTGTGTTTGACTTTGGTTTCCCTGAGATAGCACTCCTTTCAGAACTTCTTGGAGAGCTGGTCTGGTGTTGGTAAATTCTTTCAAGCTTTGTTTATATAAGAATGTTCTTTTCTTCTTTTTCCATATGAAGGATAATCTTCTCATATATAATATTCTTAGTTGAAATTGTTTTCCACTCAACAATTGGAGTATATTTTCCCATTTTTTCCTTGCTCACATTATTTCTGATGAGAGATCTACTGTTAGCCTGATGGGATATCCTTTGAGGGTAACTTGATGTTTCTCTCTTCCCAATCTTAATATGTTGTCTTTGTCTGTGGTTTTGGTCAGTCTGGCTATAATGTGTCTTGGGAGAAGATCTTTATGGGTTGATCCTTGATCCTATTTGGGGTCTTTTGTATTTCTTGGGTCTAGATCTTTGAATACTTTTCTAAATTTGGAAAGTTTTCTCCCAGGATTTCATGGGATAGATTATCAGTGCCTAAGCTTTTTAGTCTCTTTATCTTCTAGGATACTGATATTCCAGATGTTTTCACGTTTAATGGTATCTAGTATTTCTCACATTTTATTCTCACTTCAGGGGGGCTATTTTCTCAGTCTTCATGATGGATTTTACTCACCAATTCTGTCTTCTACATTTGAGATTTGATTTTCTATATGATCTAGTCTGTTTTACTAATATTTATTTTATTATATATACACACTTACATGTATTTTAAATATATCATATATATATATATATATATATATATATATATATACACACACACACACACACACACACACACATACCCATTTTTTTTTTAAAAGAGGTTTTTGCTATAGGGCGCATGTGCTCGCCAGATAGACAGAGAGAGACAGAGAGACAGAAAGTGAGAAATCACCCCCCAGGGGGATGGCCACGCCGCGATTCCTTCTGTTCAATTCTCCTCTTGGGATCTTGGGCACGCATGCACACGCATCCAACATGAGTTTTAAGCCACTGGGTCCAGGACGTGAACCGCGGTCAGCTACGTGGGAGTCCAGCGACATAGCCATTACGCCAACTGCTGGTCTCTCTATATATACATATTTTAAATTACAAAAGAAATTCTGTATATTAGTCAAAATTTTGGGGAACATTTCTATGCAATTTATAATTCCACAGATAGCTGAGGTATAAGAAACTTGTTCAATGTTTTTACTTCAGATGATTCCTTCGAAAACTGTGTACTAATGTTATTCATTAGTCACTTGTGAATTTGAGGCTTATTCTTAATCTGGCCTTATACAACATACCCAGGGTGCCCACATATACAAATATTTCATGTGAATTTCATTCCTTTATTTTCTTTTCATTAATATTCATCTTTCTTTATTATTCTGTAATTTTATTATTATTATTATTCTTTTGGAGAGGATTTTGCTATAGGGCATGTGCACTCTCCAGAAAGACAGAGAGACAGAGAGACAGAAAACGAGAAATCACCCTCCGGGAGGATGGCTGCGCTGCAATCGTTCTTTTCCTTTCTCCTTTCGGGATCTTGGGCATGCATGCAAACCTGCCCGGTGTGAATTTAAGCCTCCAGGTCCGGGACTTGAACTGCCGTCGACTACATGGGAGTCAAGTGACATAGCCATTACGCTAACCACTGGTCCCTTATTTTATTTTATTTTTTTTGACACAAGCATCTGTACTTAGTTTTCGATGTTTACAGATGGGTCCTCTATCTCAAGAGAAATTTAATGATATTATTTCATTAATTCCAAAATACTTACATGAAGACACGAGAACCATGTTTTCTAGGATGTTGCAAAAAAATGACTTTTTTTTGAGAGGTTTTTGCTATAGGGCGCGTGCGTACGTCAGACAGAGAGAGACAGAGAGATAGAAAACAAGAAATCACTCCCCCAGGGTGGATGGCCATGCCGCAGTCCCTTCTCCTCCATTCTCCTCTAGGGATCCCGGGCACACACGCACACATGCCCAGCATGAGTTTAAGCCATCGGGTCTGGGACTCGAACCGCGGTCAACTACATGGGAGTCCAGCGACATAACCATTACGCCAACTGCTGGTCTCGCAAAAAAGTGACTTTTTCATAAAACTCTAGCAGAATAAAATAATGAAACTTTCTTTCTAGTGACATTTTAAAATTATATATATATATATATATATATATATATATATATATATATTTTAATTATGTGGAAATTAGTAATATATTTCTTTAACGCATAGAACAGGCTTCATATGATTCCTGCTACAGAGAATCTCTGAAGAGATATATATCTTTTTCTTCCCAACTAATGTTAATTACCTTTCTCAACTTGAGTGTGTCCATGCATTTTATCCTGAAAAGGTTGGAGATCTAATGTATGAAAAGTAATTGGTATCGTTTTTCCCAGAGAAGTCCACAGTTAGAAATTCTGTCTCTTATAAAGTCCCAGGAAGAATTACCATGTAACTGATGCTCTATCAAGCATCAGTCAGCAAGCTTGAGATGCTCTCCCATCTCGGAAGGTTTGGTAGAGAATCAGTTACCTGGTAAATGCAATAATGAGATCTGAGTCCGTGTATCTAGCACTCCATGTATTGAAACTAAGAAACTGAATAATAAAAGCCTAAATAATGTCAATAGGAATCATAAATATTTTCAAAATGTAGTAGTCAGAATTTACATTCCTAATATTTTTCATAACACATTGTATGCTCATTTACTCTTATTTGACATTCTCTGGAAAAAAGACAGCTTTGATTCTCTGTGTGCATACGTGTATGGGTATCAGTGTGTTTTGTGAATGTGCATATGTTTGGTTGCATCCCAATAGTTTTTCAATTTCATTCCAAATTTGAATAAATTATAACTTTCTGTGAATTTGTTTTGTGTGATATTGGAATTCATTTTTCCATTTTATTTTTCAGATGATATCATGGAAAAAAATATTAAATATCCTATGACATATATTTTATTCTCACACAAAAAATTAAATGACAATTCCTTGGTGTCTTTACATTCTTTTTCCTTTTAGGAACATGCCATTTTATGACTTGCCTTCTCCAAGATGTCTACTCTTCCCTCCTTAGTTTTTGGATTTGAGCATGTTCCTTAAGTTCTGTTCATTTCTGTCAGGCTCTCTTCCATTCTTTCTCACTTTTTAATTCCATATATTTTGATACTTTCTGTTTTATTTATCGACACGTTCTGTTTTCCAAAGACTTTTTCTAGCTTCATTATACATTTTGTTAGATGATAGGAATCCTGTGGATGGGACTTGATTCTTGTACTATGTGCACTCTTGAAAACTTCCATTTAATTAGAGCCCGTGTTAAGTATTGCAGTTCTAGGGGCTCTTACTACTCAATTTACTTCCTTTTTTAAACTCCATTTATTATTATCATCATCATTATTATTACACATTCAATTGCTATACATCATTTGAGTTGTAAAGAGAATTTACTCAACATTAATTATACCTCAGACCAGACCAGCTGAGAATATCATACAGGTTATCATCAACAGGTAATAAGTCCTTTCTATGTCCCACAATGTCTTGCTTCTCTATCTTTTTCTCCCTGATTTCATTGTCTATACTTCACTTAGACTTTATGAAGTCTTATGAAAGAAGACTCCGAATTCACTGAATGAAATTTCTCCCTCCTTTATCCATTGAAAGACTGCATACAGTCAGATGGCATTCTTTGATCAGTTTTGAGTTTGACACTCCTTGCACTATCCTTTATCCATGCCCCAGTATTCTGAAGTATAGACCTATTATACATATATTTTTCCAATTATTTTTTCTTTCTATCCATAGCAAATATTTTCTCTCTCTTATTTTCCAGTTATTAATATTATAAATATTGCCTTTGAAAAATTTAATTCTCTGAAAGAATTAAAAGCTTAAAAAGTTCAGTAGCATGAAATTATACTTTAAAAAAAAGTTACTGAAAATGTATTTATTACTTTGAAATCTGATGTGACTGACAGCAAAATCTATTTTTCCTAGTACATTCTCAAAACTTTTGTTTGAAGTAAAACCCTAATGAGTCAATAAATATATAACCTCTTCTTAACCTAATGAAATTTTAAATTCTCTTTGTGTTTATGGAGGGAATGCAATTTAGGAAAAAATGACTTCAATTTGTGCTAGACATCACATGAGTATTTCCAAGTACAGTTTTGGACAGCTAGATGTTTTAGTTTGTTAGATCAGAATCCTGATAGGCTAAATATTACATTTGAACGTTTCTTTGTTGTTTTGTTTTTGAGGGTTTTTTTAATTATTTTTTTATTATTATTTTTTTTTAGAGATATTTCCTATAGAACTTGTGCGCTTGCTATAGAGAGGAAGAGAAAGAATACGAGAAATCACCTGCCCCATCCCCACCCCTGGGAAATGGCAATACTACAATCCCTTCTCTTCCATTCTCCTCTAAGGATTTTGGCCACGCATATGCTCTTGTGAGTTTTAAGTCTCTACTTCCAGGACTACAACCACGGTTGACTACGTGGGAGTCCAGCAATGTAACCATTATGCCATCTGCTGATCCCCACATTTGAATTTTTTTTTATTTTTTTGGAGAGGTTTTTGCTATAGGGCGCATGAACTCACCAGACAGAGAGAGACAGAGAGACAGAAAGCGAGAAATCACCCCCATGGGGGATGGCCATGCCACAATCCCTTCTCCTCCATTCTCCTCTCAGGATCTTGAGCACGCACGCACGCACGCACACACACACGCCCGGTGTGAATTTAAGTCACCGGGTCCGGGACTCGAACCACGGTCGACTACGTGGGAGTTCAGCGACTTAGCCATTATGCTAATTGCTGGTCCCACCCACATTTGAATTTTTAAGTCGATTTCTATTATCTTTGCTTTTGTTTTACATGATATTCACTAACAGTAAATATTTCCAATTTATTTTTCACGTGATAGTCAGAAAAGGCTTGGTAAATGTTTTCTAACATCCCTTTACTCCCGCACCCTTTAAATGACTGCTTTCATGGTATCTTTAATATTCCCTGCTTTTGATCCATATGCTGTCTTTTGGTGCAGCCTTCTCTGGAATGTTTATCTTCCCACCCCAATTTTCTGTAAGATTTTGACTTCTTCCACATTATGTTATCTAAATTTTTGTTTCCTTACTGTCCATTCTTTTTTATTCCTTTTCTTATACAATATTCTTCCATATGAACAACCATTACATATATATGTGTATAGTTAGAAATTCAATGAAAAAGAATCCTCTATCATATATCATAATTTGAAGGACTCATCAGTTGACAACTAGTGCTTTTCAGCCTGAAGCCACCAAGGAAGTCTACAGACTTGCTGAATGGTATTTTGTCCTCTATTGTTCTGTTAAATCCTGTATAAATTCAGGTGTCATTCACAGATCAGGTGTGAACTAGAGGCTTACTCTTTCACTGCCTTTCATCATATTCCCCAAGTGTGGCCAGATTTTCAAATATCCTAAATAGCTTTCTGGTTTTTTTCTTTCCCTTCATAGGTATTACATATTCTTCTTTTGCATTTTATATAAATCTTTATTAGCCCTGTAAAATATAATTCATTTTTATTTATTCATTTATTTTTATACATTTAATCACTTTTTATCATTACAGCTCATAAAATGAATTTTCCTACAGGACCAGCAGGTGCCATAACTGTGGTTCGAGTCAAACTCTGAGGCTTAAAATTCACACCAGGTGCATGTACGCGCATGCTCAAAATTTCGAGAAGAAAATGGAAGAGAAGGGATTGTCGGGTGGCCATCTCCCCTGGGCGTGGGGGTGATTTTGCACTTTCTATCTCTCTTTCCCTCCAGTGAGTGCACATACCCTATAACAATAATAAAAAAAAAAAACAGAATTTTCCCAGCATGAATAGCCAGTTAAGATATTATCATACACATTATCATCAACAGATAACTTTCCAATTTTGTATCCCTTCAATGGTTTGCTTTTTTCTTTTTCTCCTTGATTCCTTCCTCTCACCCCCCCCCATTTCCCACCCTCCTCCCATGCTGTCTCTTAATCCACAATTGTTCTCCATGCTTTAATATTTTCCAGTCTTTCAGTTTCTACTATAAAGTGCAGACATTTGGAATACATTAAATAGAGACATACAGTGTTTCCGCTTTATAGTCTGGCTTGCTTCACTTAGCAGTAAATCTTCCATGTTGATCCACTTTCTATCAAATGCCAGAATCTTGTTGGTTTTTATGGCTGATGCGTATTCCATAGTGTTTTTGTGCCACACTTTTCAATCTATTCATATATTTGTATATATTTGGGTTGGTACCATGTCTTAGCAATTGTAAATAATGCCTCAATAAACAAGGATGTGCAAGTAATTTTCTAACTGAATGTATTTCTATTCTTTGGGTAGATACCCAGGAGTGGAATTGCTGGATCCTATGGTAGTTCTATTTGTAGGTCTTTGAGGAACCTCCATATTGTTCTCCACGGTGACTGTAGTAATTAACATTTCCACCAACAGCGTAGGAGAGTTCCATTTTCATGACACTCTTACCAATCATTATCATTTTTATTATTTTTAACGTTAGCCATTCTGACTGAGGTTAGGTGATATCTCATTGTGGTTTACATGCGCATTTCCCTTAAGATAAGGAATGTTAATTTCTTCATACGCTTTTTGGCTGTTCATGTGTCTTCTTTGGACAGTTGTCATTCATTTGCCCATATTTTAATTGAGTTGATAATTTGGGGGGAGTAAGCTGCTTGAGTTCCCTGTACATTCTGGTGATCATTCCATTGTCTGAGGCATAGTTTGCAAATATATTCTCCCATTCCAAGGGCTGCCTATTCACTCTAGTTACTGTTTTTTTCTGCTGAGCAGAAGCTTTTTAACCTGATGTAATCCCATTTGTCTAACTTTAGGGTGATTGTCTTCACTTTAGGGGCCTTTATGTAAGAAGTTTTTAACTGCTCTGGAGTCTCCAAGAGTTTCCCCTGCGTTATCTACCAGTAGTTTTATGGGTGAGGCCTTAGGTTTAGATCATTTTTCCCTTTGAGGTGATTTTTGTTAATGGTGAGTGAAAGAGGTCCAGTTTCATCTTTGTGTATGTGGATACCCAGTTTTTCCAGCACCATTTGCTAAGGAGATATTCTTTTTCCCAGTGGGTTCCCTCATGCCATTTGTGAAAAATCAATTGGCTGTATGTATTGAGGTTTATTTCTGGGGTCACCACACTTAGTTTGCTTAGAATGGGGCGGGAATATTCTTGTGACCTCTCATGTGGCCTCACCCTCCAAAGTAGCAATATGTCAACAGCATGAGTTACTCCACTTGACCTAGGTGCTTTTCTATCTGCTTCCTTGTCAGTTTTAACTATGTGTCTCATGTTTGCATGTATATATGTATATTATTCTGAATAAAAGAGAACGCTCCCAAACAATATTATGAGTGATTATTGGTCTTCACAATTCTACCTCATCTCATTGATTTATTTTCGATCTTGTTTCCTTTGTACCAAGAGCTCAGGGCACTTAAGACTACATCTCCTCTTGCTGTAGTATGGCCTTTGGACATCATGTAAAATCAAGTTATTTGCTTTCTTGCTGTTGATTTCTTTGAATTTCTTCTATATTCTGGTTATGAATCCCTTGTCAAATATAAACAATGCATCTCCCTTTCCAGGAGTTGTCTCTTTACTCAGTCATTTGTTTTCTTTGCTGTGCAGACTGGTTTTAGTTTGGTATTATCCCATTTGTCTTTTTGGCTTTGCTTTTGTTGCCTATGCTTTATTCAAGGCATCTTCATTAATACCAAAATCTTGTAAAGTTTCCACTATTTTTTGTTGTAGTAGCTTTATATTTTTATATTTTATGTTTAAGACTTTAATTTATTTAGTGTTAAGTTTTGTATATGGTAAGTCAAGTAGGTCTAGCTTCATTATTCTGAAAATGGATATCCAGTTTTTCCATTTGTTAAAGAAAGTGAACATTCATGACATATTTGTCTGAAATGAAATGGCAGTACATATTTACTCTTATTTCTCAGTGTTCTGTTTTGTTCCATTGTCCCCCCTTTCTTCCCGGTACCAAGTTATTTTTGTTTCTATTAGTTTATAGTATATTTTTAAATATGGTATTAGGATATCCCAAGCTTCATTTACATGTGTGTGTACGTGTGTGTGTGTGTGTTCATTACTTTGGGAACTTTTGTAATTCCATACAAATTTCATAACAGTTTTTTCTATTTCTGTGAAGAAAATTACTGTTAGTTTCATAGGTATTACAGTAAAATAATAATAAAAAAAACCAACAACTAGGTATCACAGTGCATATGCACATCATGGTTGGTTGTATAGACATTTTAGCAGTGATCCTTCTGGTCGATGAACGTAAGATGTCTTTCCATTGGGATCAGCAGTTAGCGTAATGGCTATGTCGCTGGACTTTCATGTAGTTGACCGCAGTTTGCGTCCCGGACCTGGTGGCTTAAAACTCACACAGGCGTGTGTGCATGTGTGCCCAACATCCCGAAAGGAGAATGGAGGAGAAGGGATTGCGGCGTAGCCATCCACCCTGGGGGATGATGTCTCGCTTTCTGTCTCTCTGTCTCTGTCTGTCAGTGCTCATGCCCTATAGCAAAAACCTCTCCAAAAAAAAAAAAAAAAAAAAACAGATGTCTTTCCATTATTTGATGTGTGTCTTCTTCAGTTTTTTTCATGAATGATTGTAAAATTTTTATTGTTGTGCTCTTTCACTTCCTTGAATAAATTTACTCTCAGGTACTTAATTTTCTTTGTTTCTAAATAGCACTTTTATGCAACAATAATGAAATAGCTGAAAAGGAAATTTTAAAAGTAATTCTATTGAGAGGCTAGGTGGCAGCACAGTGGTGAAACAACTATATCCACGTGAGTAATGTCCTTAGTTCATGTCCTGGGACTTCATTGTGTGTCCATATCATTCAACCTGGCTGAGACTGAAGGTAGATAGTGGCGTGAGGACACTGTCAGGGATGTTATTCTTTCTCTCTCATAGAAGAAATAAGTAAACAAAATTTTAAAATGCTACTTAGTTTTAGATGATTATTTTATATCCTACAACTTTACTGAATTTATTTTTTTCAATTCCAAGAGATTGTGTATAGTCTGTGTTTTTCTGTATGCAGGACCATGTCCTCGACAAACAAGGACAATGTGATCACCTCCTTTCCAATTTGGATACCTGTCACTTCTTTCTCTCTCCTAGTGGTCTAGCTAGGACGTCAGATACTGGATTAAATAAGAGTGAGTAAAGTACATATACTTTAATTAAGATGAGTTACATTAAGCTATGAAATAAATTGAAACTCACCGAAAGTAAAGTTGTGTATTTATAAGCTATCAAAGTTATTGTGAAGAAGGACCCAAGAATATAATCCTCAGATTTTTTCAGAAGCAGTAGTTTGTTATTTGCCAATTCACTGTTTCTGATGACTTTATACAATATAGCCACTGCAATAATGGGAAAATATATATATATATATATATATATATATATATATATATATATATATATATAAATTTGGTAGCATCAAAGAACTTATAACTAACAAACCAGATGAAAGATTTAATAATGTCATTAATGATATAGAATATTTTTTAAATGCAACAAAGCAACTAATTCTTATTTATTTTCATTTAATATTCACTCCCTTAAGACTCTCTTCAATTTTTGTATAACAAATCTGGACAGAAGAGATTCCTCAGGTATTATTTGTCAGTCACTCTGAGTGTGTGTGTGTGTGTGTGTGTGTGTGTTAATATTTAATCCTGACAGATTTAATTTTAGAATCAAATTTTTCTGAGTCGGCAAGTGGCATAAAGTGAGGTTAGTCGAAGGCCCTGAGAGTTTCAGAAATGCACCAGGTGCCTGTGCGTGCTTGCTGAAAATCCCAATGAGAAAGAAGTTGAAGGGATTTCCGGTGATTTCTCACTTTCTCTCTCCCTATCTCTTTCTGTCTCTCTCTCACAAAGCGAGTGCATGTACCCTGTAGCAAAACTGGAAAAGAAAATTGTTTTGGTAATATATGGGTTACTTCTGATTTCTTTCATGATATTCAGAAGGATCTTTGCATTTTACTTTCAGAAGAAACTCAAAAAATTAATAAATTTTTGAGAAGTCCAGTATGCCCAAATTTTCTTAAGTGACTGCCTTCTTGGTATCTTTGGTATCTTTCATCACATTTGCTCAGTTTGCAATCCTTTCATTTTCTAGGATATCTAATCTTCCAATCTTAACTTACTGGTTTTGATCTTCTCCCATATTAAGTTCTATTCATTTTTGTTTCCCTGCTTTGAATCATCCCATTCTCTCTTTTTATTCATTTCATCCTATGCCTTCCCTATAAACATTTGGCTTCTTCTTCTTTCAGAAATTTCTCATAGTTTCATTAAATTGAGCCGATGAAGGGGATCACTCTGATGGGCATATGCTATACATTGTATATATATTTCTGAAAAGTTTTGAAACTTAAAAACCAATTACTACACATCTGTTATGTCTCTAAACTTTAAGAGATTAAAAAAGATCCCACCTTGCTGGGAAGTTTTCCAGAAAGTTTCCTGTCAAACCATGTGTCAAGTCTGACCTCATTCATTGGTCAAATACGAACTTGTGACTTCTTCTTCCACTACCCTTAAACATATTGCCTAAGTGTTCCAAGGTACACAAATATAATACGATTTTCCTGAAATTTTTCTAAGAATAGTAGATGTTTGCTATTCTTGCATTTCATTGACAGTTAAAATTTCCATAATCTGCAATGGGTTTTACATACTATCAGAGATTTTTTTTGGGGGGGGAAGTTTTTGCTATAGGGCGCGTGCGCTTGCCAGACAGACAGAGACAGAAAGTGAGAAATCACCCCCCAGGGGAGATGGTCACGCCGCAATCCCTTCTCCTCCATTCTCTTCTTGGGATCTTGGGCACGCACGCGCATGCGCCTGGCGTGAGTTTAAGCCACCGGGTCTGAGACTCAAACCGCGGTTGACCACATGAGAGTCCAGTGACATAGCCATTATGCTAACTGCTGGTCCCCAATCAGAGATATTTTATATCTCAAAGTAAGTTCAGTGATACTGTATCTCTTAGTTCTAATTTTTTTTAATGAGAGTGAATGAAACCTAGTACACTAGGATATTGCAAAAACCTTTTTTTTTTTTCAAATTTAACACTAATGTAATCATTTAATGTAAACATTCTTTTTCTACTTACATTTTCCTGTTTTATTTTTGTTTTTAAGGGGATTAGAATTTAGAAATTTGTGTCTTTAGTATTTGTAGTGGGCTTCATATGAGTAATACTACAGAGGGCTTTAGAAATTAGTGTCTTTACTTTTTGCTTATTCATGTCTAGTTAAGTTTATTTTCCTGTATGGATGTGTTTGCATTTTATTCAAAAATAAGTAGGAGGCCTAATGGAAGACCAATGATTGACACTGTTTATCAGAGGGAATCGCCGTTTTCTCATCACTCAGGGTTTCATGTTCCATCTCTGTTCCCTTCGTACAAAAGGAACATGGAAAGAAAACACCATTTCCTCTCAGTGATAGGAGGCATTGGACCTTACAGTTCAGATTCTCCAAAGTGAGTCACCTTAAACCATAGAAATAACTGCACTTACTTTAAATTTTTACACTCTTTTCCTCTTGACATTGTTTCCTCTCTTTGAATAAATTGGTTATTTTCCATTAATTCCATCAATAAATGTGACAAAGTAAAACTCAAGTCCCGTTATTACATTCCAGCGTGCACCTCACCAATGTTTCATGTTTCTTGGACCTTTGTCTTCAGTCCCCACTGTTCATCTTTTTTGACTATAACATACACACATTAGTAATTATTTATCACTGCATGTTGGAGATTTTCAAAGTATGATTTTTGCCCAAATATAATCTGTTTATTTGATTAAAAAATCACTTCACCAACATTTAATATTTCATTCATTTAATTTTCAGGTGATTTAGGGACAAGTAGTTAATGTAATGACTATGTCACTGGACTCCCATGTAGCCGACCACGGTTTGAGTCCCGGATCTGGTGGCTTAAACTCACGCCGGGCGCATGTGCATGTGTGCCCAAGAAAGGAGGAGAAGGGATTGCAGCGTGGCCATCCATCCTGGGGGAGGGGGGGATTTTTTGCTTTTTGTCTCTCTGTCTCTGTCTTTCTGGCAAGCATACGGCCCTATAGAAAAAACCTCTCACAAATTTTTTTTTCAGGTGATTTAGTATGGAATATCTCAAAATGTGAGTTAATATATTAATGCACATAATAAAAACTTTTGTATTCTTTTGTTCTCAAAAATGTATTTACTCTAGAAACAATAGTTCTATCATCTGTAATTCAGTAACTGACTTCTCTACTTCATATAAACCAGCTACTGCAGAACTGAGTATTCATCTTCTTTTCATGTGCTTGCATTTATCAAATATTCATTAGTTGTTGAATTGACTGTTTTTACTTCATTGTTTTTTTTTATGATAGTGAACAGCGGTTTATTTTTTTTCTCATAAAAACAAGCTACAGAAGTGTGTCAGAGAGACACAGGCGAAGCCATTTGTATCTATTTTTCGAAAACCACAGGAAAACTAGTAACACTGTTGCCATTTGCAAGCCACTGTCCATACACTCTGCCCCACCACCCCGCCCTATTTATCAATGCAAATTCTGGGGCTTTCTTGACTCAAGAGATCTTGGGGGGAGAATTCCCCACTTGTCAGCATGCAAGGGTCATTCTCCTTGGTTTTGTTGTTGATCCTGATGAACTTTTGGTCACTGGATGAAGAAGGAAGCCACCAGGTCCTTTACGAGTTCTTCTGAGGGACTTTGACTGTGACGTCTTCACTTCAGTGTACACCTGCAGCCGGTACTCCCCCAGCTTCCGGCCACTGCCCGACGTCTGGTAGCCGCCAAACAGTGACTGGGCGCCAAACACATCATAGCAGTTGACCCACACAGTGCCAGCCTGGAGGCCTTGGGACAGATAATTGGCCTTGTCCAAGTCCTTGGTGAAGATAGCTGCAGCCAGCCCGTATTTGGAATTGTTGGCTCTCCCGACAACCTCCTCTATGGTCTTGAACTTCAGGATCTGCATCACAGGCCCAAAGATCTCCTCCTTGGCCATGGTCATGCCATCTTGCACATCTCCAAACACAGTGGTCTGGATGAAGACGCTACGGTCAGCAGCAGACTCCCCCACCACACAGCAGCTTCGCCACCTCTTGCTTCCCAGATTGGATGTAGCCAAGGATCTCTTTAAACTGAGTTTCATCTCCCTGGGGCCCCTGCTTGGTCTGGCTGTCAAAGGGGTCCCCGACCACCCGCAACTTGGCCCAGGCTATGCTCTGCTCCATGAACTCGGCATACATGGCCTCCTGCACATAGGTCCGAGAGCCTGCACAACAACACTGGCCCTTGACTGAAGAACAGGGCGAAGTGGGCCTGCTCCACAGCCCAGGCCATGTCAGCGTCTGACATGATGATGTTGGGGCTCTTGCCCCCCAGCTCCAGCGTCACCCTCTTGAGATTACTCTTCCCGGCAGCAACCTGGAGAAGGTGGCCGACCTCAGTGGAGCCTGTGAATGCCACCTTGTCCACATCCTGATGGGAGGCGATGGCAGCCCCGGCAGTAGGACCAAATCCAGGAACAATATTAACCATGCCGGGGGAAAGCCGGCCCCCTTGATCAGGTCGGCCACATACAGGGCGGTGAGGGGTGTTGGCTCAGCTACTTTCATCACAACCACATTTCCAGTCGCCAAGGCTGGGCCCAGTTTCCACGCTTCCATCAGGAGGGGGTAGTTCCACGGAATGATCTGCCCACACCCCCCACGGGTTCATGGCGGGTATAACTGAAGAAGTCCCCATCGATGGGAATGGTTTTCCCATAGTATTTATCAGCCCAGCCAGCATAATACCAGAGACATTTGAGGACCCATGTCCAAATCTACCAGGTAGGAAATACCATAGGGCTTGTCACTGTCCAAGATCTCCAAGGTCGTCAGGTATGTCTGGTCCCGCTCCATCAGATCAGCCAGGCGGTATAGCAGCCGGCCCCTGTCGGATGCACCCATGTGGTGCCAGGGTGAGCCTAGCTCGAAGGTAGCTGGCGGCCTTCACTGCCCCATATGGCCACATCTTCCTTGTCCCCTGCAGCCACCTGACAGATGACGTCTCCAGTGGACAGATTAACAGTGGAGAAACTTTTCTTGCTGATGGCGTCATATCACTAATTGTCTATGAAGATCTGGTTGTTGAAGACCTCCGGCTGCTGGTTGGGGGCCGGCCTGGCCTGGATGGTGGCAGCTGACAGCAGGCGGGGGCCCAGGCAGGGCCGAGGCCAGCAGAGGCCAGCTCAGCGGAGTGCAACGTGCTGCTGCGGACCTGGCGGGCGGCGGGGACTTCATTGGTTATTAATCTGTCATTTCAATCAGTGAAATCAGGTACTTTCAGTCAAATAGATTTTATTAATCCTATATTTCTGATTATTCTCAATTCCAAAATACCTGATGTGTAACTTTATCCAAGATGGACTCAAATCATTTAATATATGTATACCTTTCTCTGCATATTAACACTAAGAGATTAACTACGAATAACGTTCAAAAGTGCTTTCTCAATGTAGTCACTTCACTTCTTTTGTCCTCCTTTAATTTGGAACAATGTTCTATAGACAAAGGCAGGTATCGGCATGGTTGGCACATGTGTGTCAGAGAGCAGCGGTGACTCTGCAGATCTGTATAGAGCTGCGTCCTCATAGGATTGATAGAACTATGAAATTGAAAAATAAATTTGAATTACCCTTGCCTTTGTTATCTGGAATGTTAACATTAAACTTTCCAATTTATTTTCAGATGATCTTCAGCATCAAATTGGTAAATTTTCTCTAACGTTCCTTTACTTTCACCCTTTTGAATTATTGCATTCTTGGTTTCTTATTTATCATTTGTTGCTTTAAAAAGAAAAGTCATCTGTTTGCATACTTTTTTCCTGAATATTTATTCTTCTCACCCCAAAATAATAGATACCAACTTATCTCACATTAAGTTATCTGAACATTTTTATCTTACCCTTCAATCTTTCCCATTCCTTTTAATTTTTTGTACTGTCTTTTTTCTGTAATAACTTCTCTAACCGACTTGCCACATATTTGTTATGAACTTAGTACATTTCATGGGATTAATTATATTGCACAAGGTTCCCATACTACATATACGTATTGTAAGAAATGTCCATTGAACATAGGGCTTTTGTAACTTATAGCGATTTTGAGATGTCATCATAATGAAATTGATAACTCCCCACACTTAAATGATGATAGAACACCACAGAAATAATGAATGATGTTTCTGCCTTGTGTACTGCCAATGTGCAAATGAGGTGTCATTCATTGACCTAGTGTGAGCTAGAGGCTCATTCTTCCTCTGCCCTTCGTTATGTTATCCAGTGTTCCCGAATGTACAAATAACTTACACATTGTCCTTTTTTATTTTCTTACACTTAGTGCTTTTTCCATTTTGCTCTTTTATTTAAGCCATTATTAACCCTGCAGTCTTTAATTTCCACTCAATGTTTATATGTTATATCTTAAGGAAAGGTGATTGGTAAGATATCTTTCATTTTTAAATTTTATGTGAGAAATAACAACTGTCGTACTAGCATATCCCTATTTTCTTCATAAAGTTCTAATATAAACATTCAAATTCAAAGTTTTACGTCTTCATTTTCTAATAATATTTTTAATCATATTTTTGATTTCAGAGAGAATGGGATTTAATAGATTTTTTTTTTGAGTTTTTTTTTTTTTTTTTTTTTTTTTTTTTTTTTTTTTTTTTTTTGCTATAGGGCTCTTGTGCTCGCCAGAAAGACAGAGAAAGACAGGGGGGATGGCCCTGACACAATTCCTTCTTCTCCATTCTCTTCTTGGGATCTTGGGCACGCACGTACATGCGCCCGGTGTGAGTTTAAACTGCCGTGTCCGGGACTTGAACTGCGGTTGACTACATGGAAGTCCAGCAACATAGCCATTACACTAAATGATGGTCCCTACTATAGATTTTTATGTGTTTATTTTGTGTCCTGCAACTTTGTTAAATTTGATTATAGCATGTAAGAGGGTTTTTTTCCTGATGTATTTCTATGTACATAATCACGTTCACAGATAGGGACAATTTAACTCCCTTTTTTTCTAATTTATATGCATTTTATTTCACTCTGTTGTCTTCCTATGTTGGTCAGGAATTCTAGTAGTATCTTAATAAAAGAGAACAATGTGGATACCCTCATCTTGTTCTGTTTTCCGAAGGAGAAGTTTTCAACTCTTCCTCCATGAATACCATTAGTCATTGGTTGTCAGACATGGCCTTTGTTGTGTTAAGAAATGTCTGTTCTGTACCAGTTTTGCTCAGATTCTTAATCATGAGGAGTCATTGTACTTTATAAAATTATGTTTCCTTATCAATTGATATGATCATATGATTATTATCTTCCCTTCTGTTATTAAGATGTATTACATTTATTGTTTTGTGTATATTGAACCTTCTTTGCATTATTGGAATAATTGTTGTTCATGGTATACAATCTTTTTAATGTATTGTTGGTTTGGGGTTGCTGGTATATTACTGAGGGCTTTTACCTTCTATATTCATTAGGAATGTTGGTCTATAGATTTCTTTTTTATGGTGTCTTTGTTTGATTTTTGTATCAAGATGATAATGGATTTATAGAAGGAGATTGGGAGGGTTCCCTCCATTTGAAGAATACTTTGAAGAGAGAAAAATTTTTTAAAGGATTTGCAGGATATATAATGAAATTATGTGGACGTTGACTTATTTGTGTTAAGAAATTTTTCATTATTATTATATCTCGTTACTTGGTATTGGTCTATTTAGGCATTCTATACTATTCTGTTTTGCTCTGGGTATACTATGTACATACATAAGTATGTCCTTATCTTTTAAGTTTTCAAGCTCACTATACGTAGTTCCTGGCACTATTCTCAATGAGCTTCGTTATTTCTAAGATACTGATGTAAGGACGCCATTTTTGTTTCTAATTTTATTTTTCTTTGTTTTCTCCCTATTATTCCTACTTAATTTAGCTAATGATTTGTCAATTTTGTTTATCCCCTCAAAAAACTAGTTTATGAGGCCACTCCATGGTCTGGAAAGTTAATGTGACTGGATCCTACATGTCAGACCATTTGGTTTGAGTTCAGGACCTGGAAGATTTAAAAACACACTGCATGAATGTACATGCATGCCAAAGATTCTGAAAGGAGGAAGAAATGGAGTAGATGAAAACGTAAAATGACCATTTTCTACGAGGGGCGGTATCTCACTTTTTTACTTTATCTCTCTTTCTGTCCTCCCTCTGTTTTTCTCTCTCTCTCTCGTGAATGAACATGCCCTCTGTCTAATTGAATAAAAAAGAACCAATTTTCACTTTATTGATTTGTTTGTATTACACTTTTGTTCTCTATTTTGTTTTTTCCTAGTTTGATTTTTATATATGCTTTCTACTATTATTTTTGAGTTTAGCTTGTTCTCACTTTTTCAGTTTCTTCAGATATATTGTTAGGTTCCTTATTTGTCACTATTCTATTTCCCAACAATTAATGTGTTAAAATTTATCCCTCCTGTTAGATCTACTATTCTTTGATTTAAATATTTAAGTGCTTCAATGATGAATGCATAAATACTTATAATTGTTATTTCTTATAAGTTAGTACCTCTAATATTATAAAGTGATTTTCTTTGTTTAAAGGTTTAATTAATTAATTAATTAATTTTCAGAGGGTTTTTTTGTTTGTTTTTGTTTTTGTTTTTGTTTTTTTTTTTTTTTTGGCTATAGGGCATGTGCACTCACTAGAAAGACAGAGACAGATAGAGAGACAGAAAACAAGAAATCCCCCCCAGGCGGGGCTGGCCACGCTGCAGTCCCTTCTCCTCTATTCTGCTATTCTGATCCTGGGCACGTACGCACATGTACCCGGTGTGAGTTTAAACCACTGGGTCTGGGACTCGAACTGCAGTCGACTACATGACAGTCCACCGACATAGCCATTTTGCCAACTGCTGGTCCTTAAAGGTTTTATTTATTTTGAAGTCTATCTGAAACTGCTTTTTTTCCCCCTATATATTCTATTCATACGGATTCATATTTCCAGACTTTTAGTCTGTCTTTATGTGTCTTCCTTATAAGCAGAGTATGGAGGAATCTGCTTCTTTACCTAATTCAGGCAGTCTATGGCTATTTTTTTTTTTTAAGACAGAGTTTTGCTATGTAGCACATGCACTTGCGGGAGAGACTGACAGAAAGTGAGAAATCATCCCCCGGAGGGATGGTCATGCCACAGTCTTCTTCATTCTGATTTTAGGATTTTAGACATGTGTGACACACACCCAGTGTGAGTTTTAAGACATCAGATCCAGGACTTGAAGTGCATCAACTATGTAGGAGTCCAACACATAACCATTGCACCATCTGTTGGTCCCCAGCCAGAATACATCTTCTGATTGGAGAGTTTAATCCATTTATATTCTATGATATTATTAAATGTGCAGATTTATATCTGTCATTTTGTTGGTTAATTCCTGATTGTTTTGCGTTTTTCTATATATAGTTTTCCATAATGGTAAGGATTAAATCATTATTCTTTCTTTGTGTAGTGTTCTTCAATATGTTTATTTCTCTATTGAATATCTCCATTTCTGGCATATCTGTGACATCTTGAATTTTGTCCATAATTAGTGAGGATTTACAATTTTCCTTTTAGGAGATTCTGCCTTTTGTTTCATGTCTATTGTTTTTCTGAATAGATTTTGTTGGTATCTGGTGAGAACTCACTATTTCCTAATTTTGTATCTGGTGAGAACTCACTATTTCCTAATTCATGGATTAGGTTTTATATTGGCAATATCGTCTTATTTGGCCCATTATTTCTTTTTTCTATGGCTATGTCTTTTAATATCAGTTGACTGTATCATATTGGTTTTCATTTTTGTTGGGTTTGATTTAAAAATTTGAGCATTTTCAGAGACATCAGTCAATGTGGTGGGGGCCTCCCAGCCGGTTGTTTTGGGTTCTATGTGAGGTTAATGTTGTATATTGATGTTCCACTTATAGAGGGGATGGGTTCTTTTAATTCAATGTCAGCTGCTTTCCTGGGTGTGGTTGAGTTTTAGACCCCAGTAAGGAAACCCGATCCTCTCGCGCAAGAGGTAGCCGAGTGAAGATATGAACTAAAAATTGTATTATCCTTTGTATTGGATAGGTTGCACATAAGAGGAATGTAGGTGTTTGTTGAGAAGCTGTGACTCAGTGGGTGACTAGTTGTCGACTTAGCTATTTGTGTCCAGTGCCTGGAGATGGGGAAAGCTTTCTGTGAGAGCACCTGACTTTTTCTGGAGTTAACACACCCCTACACAGGAAGTTTGATGCAGGCAGGTGGGGTGAAGTTGATATAGGAGGGGGCTGTGCACCTGTCACAGGACTGCATGACTGGGTGTATGGGGGTTGTGTGGTTTGGGATGGTGAGAGCTACACATATATTTTTCCTTTGCATTTTTTTACTTTTTAAAAAATTTCTATAGGGGACATGTGCTTGCCAAAGGGAGAGAGAGAGAAAATGAGAAAGTACCCCCACCACACACACTCCAGGATGACGCATACTGCAATCTCTTCTCCTCCACTCTCCTCTTGGGATTTTGGGCATGCATGGATACATACCAAGTGTGCTTCTCAAGTCACCAGGTCTGGGACTCACACTGTAGAGTCAGTTATGTGAGATTTAGCTACCCCAACAACCACACCACCAGTGGGCACTGCACACACCTTCCGATGTGGATGACTGGAGCAGGCTGTGTATCCACTGGCACTACTGTGGTATGGAGCGGAACCTGTGTGCCACAGGCAGGGCTGTAGTACCAGGAAGGAAGGAGTTGCCCACTCACTAGTGCAGCTGTGGATCTGAGGGTTCTGGTTAGGGCTGAGTGCATAACCTGGGGCTGGATTTTCATGCTGCTTCTGTGTAGTCTGTGCACCTGCCCCTGGTGCTTGGAGGTGAAGTAGAAGTTGCCCTCACGGGTCTGACGGACTGAATTTCCTAGGGCTGGAAAGTAGGTAAGGTGACGTCCATGTCCATTCTCCTTCCTTAGAAAGTAGATCTCTGAGACCCCTCTCTTTGTGAGTCACAGTTCTTCACTCTTACAATCAAACTCACCATCACCATTCAAGGAAGTCCAGAGAAATTGCACTGAATAAGGCAACAGGGGATGAAGAGTTGCACCGGGAGTCCCATGTCTGGGTAAGGAGGAGGAAGAGTAGCGGCAAAGTCCTGTAGTAAGATAGCGGGGATGTCTGGATTCCACTCCTGAGATGGCACTGTGTGGCTGAGGTTTGAGGGGGTGGGACTTTTGCGTTCTCTCTGGAGCAACAGATCCTTGTGGCTCCTCAGAATGAACCTGAGTTCTGTGATTGTCCAGGGGAGATCATGCGGTTGGGGAGCACTGAGATCTCAAGTACAGAGAGAGAGCTGGAGACTTCAGAATGAAGTGCTGTTAACTTCCCCGGCATCGTGACAGGCTTTTATCATTATCATCTCTGCTTTTTCTCTTTTCTTTTTCTTTCTTTTCTTTTCTCCTTTCTTTTCTCTTCTTTCCTTTTCTCTTTCATTTTTCTTTTCGTTTTCTTTTCTTTTTTTTCCCCAAAGTTTGGGCAATATTCTTTCTTTTATGTTTCCTGCTCATGACGGTGCTCCAAAAGTTTCCTTTTCTCTGGCATTCCATCAGTTTCACCTCAGTCCTCTACTTGAGGTGCAGCTATCTCACTTTTGTGTTCTCCTCTTGGACAAGTGCCGTGGTAGATGTCTTAAACCAACCATCTTACCATTTTTCTCATAAACATTTTTAGAATGTAACCACCAGGAGTAGTAGTTCTAAAACTTCTCACGTTGGTAAATTCTCACTATGCCTTTCATTTATGGTAGAATACTATTATACAAAAGTATATTCTCAGACACCATGCTTGCATGTGGATATTTGAGTATATGTGTGTTCATTTCTTTATCTCTGTAGGTTTAATTCTAAAAATAAACTACAAATATATTTGAATTATTTTTTGTATTTCTTTCCCATAATATTTTCATTAATCTTTCTATTTTCTTATTTCAGGAGAATTTCATCAAACAGTTGGTAAATTTTCTGCCAATTTATTATTCCTGAAACCCTTTAAATGACTCTTTTCTTGGTGACTTTAACATTCCTAGTCCCTTATCTACACAGTATTCATTGGTTGCCCTTCCCCTGGATGTCTATTTTTCTCCACCCCAATTCTTTGAACATAGATTTGTCCCATTTTATTATCTTCTCATGTCTGTTTCTTTACTTTGTTTTATCATCCCTTTTTTTCTTTCCATATTATTTATTTATTTAGATATTGACTTTCTATCTCTTCAAAGACTTCTTGAAGATTCATTATGTGTTTGTTGAGATAAGTGACATTAGGCTGACAGGCACATGATTTACATCTTTTATATGTTTCTAGAAATATCCAAAGTTAGGAATTTTATTGCTCATAAAGTTCCAGGAAGAATCACCGTGTGACCTGTACTCTACCAAACCTTGAAAGATGAGAGAGAATCTCAAGCTTATTAAGTGATGTTTCTTATGTTCAAAGCCGTGTAAATTCTGATGTCATCCATTGGTCACTTGTGGACTTTAAGTTTGATTTTAATTTGACTGTAAACATAGTGTTCAAGCTTTTC
Source organism: Tupaia tana (assembly GCA_026018925.1). Classification (NCBI taxonomy): domain Eukaryota; kingdom Metazoa; phylum Chordata; class Mammalia; order Scandentia; family Tupaiidae; genus Tupaia; species Tupaia tana. The sequence continues at coordinate 138,407,884 of JAKSZU010000002.1, read as the reverse complement.
TTTATTTTCTTTCCACCTATTACAATTCTTTTTTTCTTTTTTTTTTTTTTTTTTTGGAGAGGTTTTTTTTTTTCGCTATAGGGCGCGTGCGCTCGCCAGACAGACAGAGAGAGACATAGAGACAGAAAGCGAGAAATCACCCCCCAGGGGGGATGGTCACGTCGCAATCCCTTCTCCTCCATACTCCTCTCGGGATCTTGGGCACGCACGCACACGCGCCCGGCGTGAGTTGTAAGCCACCGGGTCCGAGACGCGAACCACGGTCGACTACGTGGGAGTCCAGCGACATAGCCATTACGCTAACTGCTGGTTCCCTCTTTTTTTCTTTTTTGACATTATCAATTTAGCAAATTTTCTGAAATTTTCTCAGACATTTTCCCCAAAACACATTGTATCTTAGAAAATGTTCAATGAGGGGAACCGGCCCTCGCCACGCGCCGGGCCGCCCCGACTGGCCTTTGCTCCGCGGGCTCTCAGGCCGGCCGGGCTCGCAGAGCCGTTCTCGCCCCCTCCCGCCCCACGCAAGGGAAGCAGGGGCCGGGCGCGCGGTGCGGACGGCTCCCGGCGCCATGCTCCCCGGGTCGAGCACCTCCCCGGGCAGCTATGCGGAAGCGGTGGAGGTCGGGCCCGGCCGCCAGCGCCAATCTCCGCCGCCACCCGGCCCTGGTCGCCAGCCTGGAACGAAGGGCGCCCGGAGGCGGCGGCGGCCCGGGGCGGAGGCTGGGCGCGGGGGCGGCCGAGGGCCCCGGGCGCGCTTCCGCCGGCCGCACCCCGCACGCCGGGGTCCAGGGACGGCTCAGCCGCAGGGGCGGGGGCCGCGCAGCCGGGGCCTTTTAGGAACTGCAGGAGCGGCGGGAGCCGGCGAGCGCCAGCGGCGGGGCCTGAGCCCCCACACTCGCGGCCTAGGCGGAGCCGCTGACTCGCCTGGGCAGGGCCGTAGCCGCCGCCCTTCCGTCGTCCGTGCGTCTTGGACCTATAAGTTACCTGCTCTGGGACTTGAAAGATGGCCAACGACGTGGGAGTCCAGCTACATAACTATTACACCATTTGCTGGTCTCACTCCCAAAACCTTTAAACGACTCTTTTTTTGTTTCATTAATATTTCCTGCTTTTGATCTACATGCTATTTCTTGATGCATCCTTCTGAATATTTCATCTTCCCACCCAATTTTTGGAGGAAATCAACTTCTTCCATATTATGTAATCTGAGCTTTTATTTTCCTACTTCTCATTCTTTTGTTGATGGAAAATAACCAACTCTGTAAAAATAATAATGAATGCAGCTTATTTCTAAGCAGAATGAGTGACCTAAGCTGGAGAGGAGGCAAAACATGCCTTTCTCTTGGGGTGATCAGGTACAGGGTTCCTTTTATTTGATTTTGAGGGCTAGAGACAAGAGTTTGGATTTTAGTGAAAAGTTTTTCCATTGGTCTGGTCCTAAAAGGCGGAACTTGTGGGATCCGGGGCTTATAGGTTATAGGTGGGTTTTACAGTTTTTAGGGGGGTGTTTGGAAAATGAAGGTTGATGAAATCAGAAATGAATGTACTTTAACAGCAATAAGGAGTCTTAATATATATCGCAAAGATACTCCAGTACTATCCCAGGGGCAGGGTGTAAGAAGAATCCTGTTACCAATGGGTCAAAATGGTCTGTTAACATTTGTGGGGGTGACTCCTTCTAGGACCTCTGAAAAGGATTTTGGAAAAATAGGACAAAGCAGTCAGGCTCCTGTCCACACTTTTTTATTCCTTCTAGCTGACAATTGTTTTCTTTCTTATAAACATATTATTCTGTCTTCCAGATATCACAGATTCATAATGAATATTAAGAGATTAGAATATTGGCACATGGATTTCCATTCTACGTATATATTTTGTAAGAAATTCCATTATGAAAAGGCCTCTTCCATATGCCCCAGTTTGAAGGACTCATCACTGGCAACTGATGTTTTTCAGCCTTAAGCCATCAGGGAAGTCTGCAGACTTGCTGAATGGTATTTTGCCCTCCATTGTTCTGTGAATCCTGTTTAAATTCAGGTGTCACTCATCGATCAGGTGTGAACCAGGTGCTTACTCTGTCACTGCATTTGTTCATATTCCCCAAGTCTTCCCAAATTTTCAAATATTGTATATAGTCTTCTTTTTTTCCCTTTCTCTTCATAGGTATTACTTATTCCTCTTTTGCGTGTTATGTTGATAAAAAGTGTGACTGCTTTTTCCTATTTTCCAAAATTGTTTCCCAAGTGTCTGGAGGGGAGTCACACCCACAAACATTAACAGACCATTTTTCCATAAACACGATTCTTTCTACATCCTATCCCTGGCATAGTACCTTCCAGATGTATATTCAACCAATTACAGTATATTCTTTTGCTTATCTCTTCCTAAAACATAACTTCCCTTCTTCTTTGAGATATTGACTTAATATTCTTTTACTAATCTCCTCCCAAGTCACAGATCTTCCCTTCCAGTTATAAACCTAAAAATCGTGGAACCCACCTGTAATCTATAAATCTTCTCTCCATCTACCCCTACCCCTGCTTCCACATGTCCTGGCTTTTTGGACCAAACCAATGGAAATCTCTTCGCTAACTTTGTGTCTTACTCTCAAAATCAAATTAAAGGAACCCCTGTACCTGATCACCTAGAGAAAGGCAAGTTTTATCTCCTCTCTGGCCTAGGTCACTCATATTCTGCTTTGAAATAAACCACATTAATGATTAGTTAGCAATTTGTTTAGAGTTGGTTATTTTCCATCACCAATGTAAAGCCTTATTAGCCCTGTAAAGTAGAATTCATATTTATTTAGTTATTCATTTATTTTTATACAATCATTGCTTTTCATTATAGTTTATAAAATGAATTTTTCCTTGAGACCAGCAGGTAGCATAATGGATATGTTACTGGACTCTGATGTAGTCGACCGTGGTTGGAGCCCCGGACCCAGTGGCTTAAATTCACACATGTGCATGCATGCTCAAAATCCCAAGAGGACAGTGGAGGAGAAGGAATTGCACAGTGGCCATCCCCTATGGTGGGGCGGTGGCCAATGTCTCGCTTTCTACATTTCTGTCTTTCTGGTGAGCACACATGCCCTATAGCAATTATCTTTCTCTCTCTCTCTTTTTTTTTTTTTTTTTAAAAAAAAAGAACTTTTCCGGGAACCAGCAGTTAGCGTAATGGCTATGTCGCTGGACTCCCACGTGGTCGACCGCGGTTCGCGTCTCGGACCCGGTGGCTTACAACTCACGCCGGGCACGTGTGCGTGTGTGCCCAAGATCCCGAGAGGAGAATGGAGGAGAAGGGATTGCGGCGTGACCATCCCCCCTGGGGGGTGATTTCTCGCTTTCAGTCTCTATGTCTCTCTCTGTCTGTCTGGCGAGCGCACGCGCCCTATAGCGAAAAACCTCTCAAAAAAAAAAAAAACTTTTCCAGCATTAATACACAGTACATTAGGCCAGTTACAGATAGTATCATACACATTATCATCAGCAGATAATTTTCCATTGTTGTGTTTCTGAAATGTTTTGCTTCTTTCTTTTTCTCCTAAATTCCCTTCCTCTCACACTCCTCCCACATTGTCTTTTAATCCACAATTGTTCTTTACACTTTAATATCTTCCAATCTTGCAGTTTCTACCTTAAAGTGCAGACATTTGGAATACATTAAGTAGATGCATCCTCTTTTAAGGCTGGGCTTGCTTCACTTAGCAACAAATATTCCATGTTGATCTACTTACTATCAAATGCCAGGATCTTGTTTTTGATGGCTGAGTAGTATTCCATACAGTTTTTGTGCCACACATTCCAATCCTTTCATATGTTTGAACACATTTGGATAGGTTCCATGTCTTAATAATTGTGAATAAGGCTCAATTAAGAGGAATGTGCAAGTACTTTTCTAACTGAGTGTATTCCTGTTCTTTGGATAGATACCCAGGAGTGGAATGGCTGGATCCTATGGTAGTTCTATTTGTAGGTCTTTGAGGAACCTCATATTGTTCTGCACAGTGACTGTAGTCACAGTGTACACAGGGTAGGTGGGAATGTTAATTAATACAGTAGTAATTAATAGTGTTGGTGGGAATGTTAAATACTACAGTCATCACAGCCTTGCCAGCACTTACCATTTTTACTGTTTTTAACTGAGTCATTCTAACTGGGGTTAGCTGATATCTTATTGTGATTTTGATCTGCATTTCCCTTATGATAAGAGTTGTTGAGCATTTCTCACAGGCTTTTTGGCTGTTCATATGTCTTCCCTGGAGAGTTGCCAGCTCATCTGCCCATCTTTTAATTGAATTGATGATTTTGGGGTGGAGTAAGCTGCTTGAGTTCCTTGTACATTTTGGTTATCAGTCCATTGTCTGAGGCATAGTTTGAAAATATATTCTCCATTCCAAGGGCTGCGTATTCATTCTAATTATTGTTTCTTTCTGCTGAGCAGAAGCTTTTTAACCTGATCCCATTTGTCTAACTTTTGGATGATTGTCTTTGCTTTAGGGGTCTTTTTAATAAGTTTTGACTGCTCTGGTATCTCCAAGAATTTCCCCTGAATTATGTACCAAGAGTTGTATGGTTGAAGCCTTAGGTTTAGATCTTTGATTCCTTTGAGGTGCTTTTTGTTAATGGTGAGAGAAAGGGGTCCAGTTTTCACTTTTAGGCAAATGGATACCTGGTTTTTCCATCACCATTTGCTAAAGATATTTGCTTTTACCTGCTGAATTACCTGGTGCCATTTGTGAAATACCAATTGGTTGTTAGTTTGGGGTTTATTTCTGGAGTCTCTACTCTGTTCCATTGGTCCATATGCTGGTTTTGTGCCAATACCATGGTGTTCTGATGATCATAACTTTGTCATATAGTTTGGGGTCAGCTATTTCACTTTAAATGTTTGTACAAGAAATAGATCTGGTCGAGAAGAAGACTGAGTCTGCCATTAGAGCTGGATCTAGTGATTTCAGAGATCAAGTAATGAATATGTTTTGCTGAAAATTTACCCTGGTAGACCCCTTTGAGAAAAACCCTATGCCAAAGAGTTTGCAGACCGCATCCTCCTGTGGGCCTCTGATCACTCATATTGATCTTCTAGAAATGAGAAAGAAATGAATAACCCATCAGATGACTAGAAATCACCACAGGGGAACAAGAGATATATGAAACCAAGAAAATATCTCACCCCCAAGGGAAAAGAATAACTCTTCTTTAGCAACAGACAGTTCAATGGAACTAATGGAAATGTCTGATAAGAAATTTAGAGTATTCATACTGACAAAACTAACAGAGATGGAAGAGAAGAGAGACAGTGAACACCAAAAGAAAAAAGCCGATGAGTTCCAGGGGGTGAGGAAGTTCTTGCAAGAGCTGAAAGAGAGAATCCACACCATAAACAAGAAGCAAATGGAACTGTTGGAGATGAAGGGTATGATAAAAGAAGTCATAATCTTTTTTGAAAGTATTAAAAGCAGACTAGACCATATAGAAAACCAAATCTCAGATGTAGAAGGCAGGATCACTGGACTAGTAAAATCCACCACAAATACTGAGAAAATAGCCCCCCAAAATGAGAATAATATACGAGAAATACTAGATACCAGTAAACGTCAAAACATGCAGAAAATCGTATCCCAGAAAGTGAAGAGAGTAATAAGGGCCTTCACAATCTGTTCTATGAAATCCTGGAAGAAAACTTTCCAAATCTAGAGAGGCATTCAAAGGTCCAGACCCAAGAAATACAAAGGACCACAAATAGGATCAACCCAAGAAGATCTTCTGCAACACACATTATAGCCAGAATTACCAAAACCACAAACAAAGACAAGATATTCAGATTGACAGAGTAAAATGTCAAGTCACTTAGAAAAGATGTAACAGGCTATCAGCAGACCTCTAATCGGAAACAAAGTGAGCAAGGAAAGAATGCGAAAATATATTCATACTCTTAAGTGAAAAAGAACTGCAACCAAGAGTACTACATCTGGTAAGATTTTCTTCCTATGGGAAGAGAAGAGGAGGACATTCTCAGATAAACAAAACCTGAAAGAATGTATCAACACCAGACCAGCTCTCCAAGAGTTCTGAAGGGAGTGCTATCCCAGGAAGTCTAAAGTCAGACACACAGAAATAAGAGTTCTAAAACAACTAAGAAAACGGCCAGCATAATGGTAGGGACAAGTCCAGAGTTGAACCTTATCTTCCAGAATTTAAATGGAAAGATTAGACCACAGCAGAAGATAAAGTACACTAGTTTGAACTGGCGAAATAAAATTTTATGAGTTTTGATTAAAACATTACAGACCTTCTATGCTTGGTTTTTCAGTGTTAAGAAGTATTGTCTTCTCTTGAGTTATGGATGGGTCCGTGTACCAACTATTTGAATAGAATCCTAACCTGTTTCCTGGCTTTAAGTATTAAGCAAGATTTCTTAGCATTTTTAAATTTTGATTTATTGGTGCTAAAACTGCCTTTCTTGAAATTAAAAAATGTATTTTGAAATATACCTATTTAGTAACCACAGTAAGCTATATAGCCTCAGCTGTGTGCTATTTTATAGTATATTTATTCTACCCACAGAGCTTCATACGTAAAGTCAACTTTGGTCACAAATATGTGTATATCAGCTGAACTTACTATTGAAAGTACTTAGATAAATTAAGATATTTTGTGAATCAATACAATGTGGGAAAGAATAAAGGAATGGAAAGCAACTACAGATACCAGAGTCAGGGTGGGAGAAGGATGGGAAATGGCAGAGGGTGAGAAATAGGGAGGGCAGACCTCAGGGACTCAAGTGGTGATGGTGGCAGGAGCCCGGGAAGCAGAGGCAGGAGGTAGGAGGCTGCAGTGGTGCATGTAAATGCAGCAGCAGCAGTGGCAGCATGTTGGCCAGCAGAGCACCAGTCCCGCAGCCCCGGAACCCCGCCGTGTCCTTCCCGGCCCCCTGGTTAACCCTGCCCATCGGCCTGACATCCTGCGGACCTACTTGGGCACATTCCTCTGCCTGGAGACTCTGTTTGGGGGTCTCGTCTGGATTTTGGTTGCCTTCTCCAGTGTTCCTCTACCTCTGCTACAAGGATGGGTCATGTTTGTGTCCATGACAGCTTTTTTCTTCTCCCTCCTCTTCCTGGGTGTGTTCTCTCTGGCATGGTGACTCAGATTGATGCCAACTGGAACTTCTTGGATTTTGCCTATCATTTTACAGTGTTTGTTTCCTACTTTGGAGCCTTCTTATTAGAAGCAGCAGCCACATCTCTGCACGATCTGCATTGCAGTACAACCGCATCTGTGCAGCCACTCCTGAGTGACAACCAGTATAACATCAACGTAGCAGCCATAATTTTTGCCTTTGTGACAACAGTTTGTTTTGGTTGCAGTTTGGGTCTGGTTTTACGAAGATGGTGACCGTGACACTCCTTGGAAACTAACGGTCATGTGTTAGTTTTATTTGTCTACTTTGTATGTCTGATCAATTTAGATACCATTTTGACCAGATCTAATAACATTCCAAAAAAAAAAAAAATGAGATAGACTGATACAGAAAGTTGTTGCAGAATAGTATACGGCATAATCTCTCATTAAAGAAAATGCGAAGATTGAACCAGAATAATGCTGTCCCTTCTGTCTGTACTGCTTTTATATCCCCTACCTTCTGGTATCATTGGTTTCTAATCCTCTTTCTGTACTGGAATTAAATGTTGTATCCCTGCAGAGACTTTTCCTGGTCCTTCTAGTCAAATAGACCCTCCTATCATAGTCTGTTCTTTTTTTTTTTGGAGAGGTTTCTTCTATAGGGCGCATGCGCTCGCCAGACAGACAGAGACAGAGAGACAGAAAGTGAGAAATCACCCCCCAAGGGGGATGGCCACGCCACAATACCTTCTCCTCCACTCTCCTCTCGGGATCTTGGGCATGCATGCACACGCGCCCTGCGTGAGTTTAAGCCACTGGATCCGGGACTCGAACCGCGGTTGACTACGTGGTAGTCCAGCGACATATCCATTACGCTAACCGCTGGTCCCTCATAGTCTGTTTTCTTCCCAGTGGGTACTTCTCAACGTTTTCTGTTTATGTTTAAGCTCAGGTGTACCTGATGCCTAACATAGGCTAGGCATATATTGGGTTGTCGGGAAAGTCACGACATACTTTTGCATAGAAAAACAGGAAAATACATCATGAATTTCCTGACAACATAGTAGTAGGTGCTTAAAGAAGGAAAAATAGTTAACATTTGAGGATCTCCTATTGACTAAATACCATTCTGAATACATTTTAAAAGAATTATTTAATTTTATTTATCATACTTATTACTTTTCAATTTTCTACAGAACAGGTATACTCATCAGAGAGAAAGAGAGAAGCAAGCTGTCAGGTTTGAGATTTGACTCACAGTTGGCCATGTGGGAGTCTAACGCCTTAACCATCATGCCACCTGCTGACCCCTGAATGTTTTCGATACATTTAATTCTTTTTTTTTAGATAAATTTTTCATTTAACTTTACTTAATTTGAACAGAGTAGGGGGAGAGAGAAAGCAAGCTGTCAGGTCCAGGATTCAAACCACGGTCAGCCATGTCGATATCCAGTACCCTTAACCACCACACCACCTGCCGGCCCCTATACATTTAATTCTTACACATCCCTATGTGACATATACTATTGCTGCTGTTCTACACATGAGGAAACTGAAGCTTAGATAAACTTGTTCAAGTCTACAAATCTAGTAAGAGATATAGCCAAAACTGAAATTCAATTCTGACTTGTTTTTGAGGGAGAATTTTGCTGTAGAGCGCATGCACTTGCTGGTACAGATAGAGAAAAAGTGAGAAATCACCCCACAGGGGATGGCCACACCACAATCCTTTCTCCATTTTCCTCGCGGGATTTTGGGATTTTAGCCATGAGCGTACACAAACCCTGGTGAGTTTCAAGCCTTTGGGTCTGGGACTTGAACTACAGGAGTCCAGCACCTTACCACTGCACCACTTGCCGGTCCTTCTTTTTTTTTTTTTTGGCAAAAACATTACTGACTTTTTATGCTTTGTTTTCCAGAGCTAAGGATTTTTTTCTTTTATTTTGAGAGGTTTTTGCTATAGTGCACGTGTGCTTGCCAGAAAGACAGAGAGGTAGAAAGTGAGAAATCACCCCCGAGGCGGGATGACCACGCTGCAATCCCTTTTCTTCCATTCTCCTCTCAGGATCTTGGGCACACCCGCACAAGCGCCCGGCGTGAGTTTAAGCCACCGCGTCCAGGACTCGAACTGCGGTCAACTGCGTGGGAGTGCAGCGACATACCCATTATGCTAACTGCTGGGCTCAAGGATTTTTTTTTTTCTTTTGAAAAAAAGAAAATGTGAACAAAATACTAACCTGTTTCCTGGCTATGTCTTAAGCAAAGATCTTTGAACATTTCTCGATTGTGATTTATTAAAGCTAAAACTGCTTTTCTTGAAAGAAAAAATGTTATATAAATTTTTCACAATTGAAGAAACTTGGGGAAATTTTCAATGGCAGTAAAAGAACAAGTCCAGAATTCACATTTGATCGATTTATGATAGAATTTTTACTTTCATTGAAAGGACAATACTTAGAAAAACTTCTCTCAGAAAGTCTCACTTTCCCTAATCTCGAGGTTTGCAGAAATATCAAATATTTTATAATCCCTTGAGGTAAGAACAGTTGACAGAGGGACCGGCAAATGCCGTAAAGGTTGTGTCACTGAACTCCCAAAAGCTTACTGGGATTCACGTCACAGACCTGGCTACTTGAAAATCAACCCGGATGCTTGTGCATGTATTCACAAGATCCTGGGGAGGAGAATGGAGAAGGAATTAAGGTGTGGCTACCCCCCCCCCCTCAGTGGGGTGATTTCTTACATTCCCTTTTACTGTCTCTGTCTCTCCCTGGTGAATACATGTGTCTTGAGGCAAAAACCATTAAAAAAAAAATAACATTTGACAGAGGTTCTAAAGTGAAACATAGTGCAGGAAATTAAATGTAATATATGCCATATGCTGATCAGACCAATTTCCTTAATCTAGCCAAGTTTGGAGTGACACTAAGGGCATTCACTGGGAGTCAAAGAAGCCAGTTCACAGAGAAAGGAATAATATAGAAAGAAAAAAGAGAGAATGGGAAAGGATGAAAGTGAGGGAAAGAGAAATGGATAAAATTTAAATATAGGGGAAAATCAAAACTAATAAACTGAAGGAATGACTATGAGAAATGAAGAATGTAGAGTAAAAGGATAAGAGGTAGACAGACAGGCATGGAATGCGTAAGCATCCACAACAGCAGACACTTCAGAGGAGTTTGCAATAACTTTGAACATTGACTAGTTATTTTTGGAGATTCCACTCCGCCGAAATGACTCTGGCTATTATTATTAGTTTTGTTGATTTATGGAGTTCATTGTTACTAAACATAGGGAATATGTCACTGTCACTCATTGGCTATGTTGCGTAAGTCTCCACAAAAGCCTAACTGAACAGACTAACAAACTGCTCCTAATATATTGAGTTAGGTTTTGTGGCAACAGTTTACAACATTTTTTGTCAACCAATTACACAGATTTATTGTGTAATTAATTTGAATTTATTTCCTTTCTTGAATTTTTACTTTAACTCATTCTTTTTATTTTTTAAGAGAGAGATTTTTGCTATAGGATGTGTACATTAGCCAGAGAGACAGAAATAAAAAATCACTCCCTGGTGTGATGGTCATGCTGCAATCCCTTCTCCTCCATTTTCTTCTTGGGATCTTGGGCATGCATGCACATGCACCTGGCATGAATTTCAAGCCACTGGGTTCCTGGACTTGCAATGCGGTCGACTATGAGGGAGTCCAGCGACATACCAATTATGCCATCCACTGGTCCCTACTTTAACTTATTTTTAAAGATTATCTTAACTAAAGAGGATTACTTTAACTAAATTACATGAAAGGAAGCAAATTGGCACAGAAAGTGGTTCTAAATCCAATGGCCAAGGTTTCTTGGAAAAACTGACAAACAGAAACTAAAAACGCCTAATATCACAGGTACATAACTAATAAAATTCATTGAATGTATGGGCTCTGTCTTCATCACTTGTAATTTCAGAACAAATGAGAAACTTAACAATAAAGGAAACTGAATAGCAAATCCCAGCAGAAAAGCTCAGATCATGAGAAAAAAATTATGGGGAAATATGTATGTATGTCAGAGTTGAGCAAAATGATTCTCAAAGTGTGTGTACAAGGTAGAAGAATAAATAAAAACCTGATCAGCCATAGGATTAAATATATAATGGGAACTTTCCAATTTTCTTAGCAAAATCATCTGTAAAATAAAAGGAAGAAAGAATGGATTCATTGAAAATGAAGGCACAATGTCAGGAAGGGAGGAGGACTAAAATTTGCAATTCCTTGTGTTTTATTCTGTGATTAAAATTGGCCCACATTTCTGGGCACTGTAAAAGTACATTTCCAAGGGACAACTCAGCGATCAGAGGCAGTGCTGTTTCACAGTACTAGACAGTTTTGTGGAAATAAAATTGGTATTTGTTTTTGGAGAGGTTTTTGCTATACGGCGCGTGCGCTCGCCAGACAGAGAGAGAGAGACATAGAGATAGAAAGCGAGAAATCACCCCCTAGGGGGGACAGTCACACCGCAATCCCTTCTCCTCCATTCTCCTCTCGGGATCTTGCGCACACACGCACATGTGCCCGGCATGAGTTTTAAGCCACCGGGTCCGGGACGCGAACCGCGGTTGACTACATGGGAGTCCAGCGACATAGCCATTACGCTAACTGCTGGTTCCCATGAAATTGGTATTTGAAATGACACCATGAGAAAAATTAGGAGTTCTTTTGGGATAAACATTATGAATAACTTGGATTTTGCTATTTTCTAATTTTTAAGAATAAAATGCAAACCAATATATGCCCATGAACAAGTACTTCAGAAGTAATGAATCGGAAAGCAGTAGAAGCATTAATTTGTCTAAAACTATGTCTTAACAGTAATCTTGTGAAACCTGGGAAATATGATGATGAGTTATACTCCTAAATGAAATTACATTGAAAATATATGATTAAGGAATATTAGTAAAAAAAAGCCACTACACACACACACACACACACACACACATACATACATACGAGTATTTTTTTAAATCTAACAACATGCTAAGGTTCTTGCTTTCAGTATTCTTTACATGAAAAATGCAAATTCGGGAGGTTTAGTATCACTGAGCTTTTCTTGTGATATTAAGTACTCAAAAAACTGGTCAAATAATTTGTGATTGTCTCCATCTCTGTCTCTCTATGCCCCAGTATCTTTCTCGTGAATGAAAGATATGAATATTTTTAAAAAATGATTTGGGGAAACTGATCATCAGGTAGCATGGTGGATAAAGCACTAGATTACCAATTGGTCAAACACAGTTCTAGTCCCAGACCCCATGGTTTCAAAATCATGCTGAATGGGTGTACCAGAATGCCCAGAATCTGGAGAGGACAATAAAAGAGAGTAATTGTGGCATGGCCGTCTCCCATGGGGAGTGATCTTGAACTTTACCTCTCTTTCTCCTCCTCTCTTTTGTGAGCACAGGGGCCAATGGGGGAAAAAATTCAGGGAAACTTAAAGACACCAAGAAAACTGTCATTTTAATACAGCATGGGAGGAAAGAGACTGTCAAAAAATTTTCCTAATATTTTTATAAGTTCCCTGAAAATAAAATGAAAAGATCAATGTAAATATATTAAGAAAGGAATAGAAAGAAAATTTAAAATTCTATTTGTTTTGAGCAAAATGCCAAAGGGTAAGAAATATTTAAAAGGTTTGAATGAAAAACCAAGAAAAATATGTCAAACATTTGTGTATGTTTCAACATTTGGATATGATCACAGGGGCCATGGAAATATGTGCCACAAGGTCACACTTGACCAAGGAGTAATATCAAAATGTCCCATTCTTGATAAGACAAGGCCAGAAAAAACTTAGCTCAATAACATGGAATTCTCTTTAAAATATTAAGGTGTTTGAGAAATGTCAAATGCATAGGAACAGTCTTTCAAATTTGGAACATAGCACAGAGATCCAAAGTTGGAAATTTTCTAGAAGAGTGTACTAAATATGTTCTATACCTACTAGCCTGGACTCATTCACCTAACATACTGCTTAGTGACACTCTGGGAAGTCTCCGGAAGTCATAGAAGTCCATGCACAAAGAAAAGGTATGGTATGGAAGATACAAAGGGAAAAGAATGCATAGAGGCAGAAAAAGAGAAATCAATAGAATTAATGTGGAAGGATTCAAAACTAATAAAGACTGAATGTTAGACATTTGCAAGAATAGAGAATCAAGTGGGGAAACAGACTGAAATGTTGGGGGCCCCGCCATGGAGACACAGCAGTAGTGCAGCACTCTCAATGCTAGAAATCATATGGAAGGTCAAGGTTTGGTTTCCTGGTTTACCTGTATGAGCTCAGTATCCACACCTGACATGATCCTGTCTGAGTGAGAAAGGCATCACAGTATGAGACTATGTAGAAGGAATTCTCTCTCTCTCTGTCTCTATCTCCTGAATAAAAGAAGTAAATACAGTTTCCTTCAAAACGCAGGGAAACTTACAAACATGAAGAAAAGAGTCATTCCAAAGGAGTTTGGGAGTAATGAAAATGTCAAGAAATATCCTTGCAGATCCCACTCAAAGTAAAATGGAAAATTTAATGTGAATATTATAGGAAATAGAAAATTTAAATTGAAAATCTTATATTTTAAATGGAATCTATCAAGATTCAGAACAAAACATGAAACTCACAACACACTGGCAGAAACAAAACACAATAATTTATTTAAAACAAAGGTAAATAGGTAGGAAGGAAGGCATTTAATTTTTAACTAATTTATTTTACAATGTGGTTCAAATAATTTTTTCAAGACAGATTTTTGTTATAGGGCACATGTGCTCACTGGAGAGATAGAGAGAGATGGAGAGACAGAAAGTGAGATATCATTCCCCCCCCAGGGGCATGGCCATGTGACAGTCCCTTCTCCTCGATTCTCCTCTTGGGATTTTGGGCACACATACACACACAACTGATGTGAGTTTTAAGCTGCTGGGTCCGAGACTCAAACTGGTCGACCCTGTAGTCCAGCTATGTAACCATTTTGCCATCTGCTGGTCTCTCAAATACATTATTTTAATTGATGAAAGAAAAAATGAAGTTTACAATAAGAAAAGGATTCCAAATCAAATGATATGAACCTTTCTTGGAGAAAACCTTCATATCAGAAAACTGTCAAATACCAAAATTCATACATATATTACTAGTATACTTATTTACCATAAAAATGTGTCACTATGGAATATAACCCGGAGAAAATGCAAGTGATCAGAATGAGAATAAATTAAATAACCAATGAAGATGATAAGCTGAGTTGGAAAAGTCAGATTATAAAACATGATTATGTAAAAGTATTTATTGGGATGAAGGAGGTAAGATTTAAAAACAAAGATACCCAAAACTTGAAGAAATAATGAGTAGGTACAGTGTGAAATATATCCTCAGCACTTGCCTCTCTTCTGTTCATGCTCGTATTAGTAATAACGTGAAGATCCAACGTGAAGATCCAACTCCTTTAAAAGGGAAGAAGAAGGATAAAAATTAAAAATGTATTCATGATTTACTCTCTGGCTAAAACAGGTTTATATTTATGAGAATGTAAACCATATATTACTAAACCATCTCACCAAACACATGAGACATGCTGTATATCACCCCAACACTTTCGTGTGGAAGAAATTAAGATTAAAAAAAAAGAGAGAAAGTGAGAGGGAGTAGAATAGGACTAATTCTGGGAAAAAACAATATCATTCATCATTCAGTGTCTTGAACTGGTTCTCTTTTTTTCCAGTAAAATTCCAAGACTTACTAAAATTGGACAAAGTTACTAAAAAGCTGTAGGGAAAGCAAATTTAAAGCACTCACCTCTCGAAATTCTATCTGAAGACTTATTCATACCAATCCTGACAACTACATTAAAGTTTCCAAATTCCATTACCCTTAAAAAGTAAAACAAAACAAAACAAAACAAAACCTCTCCCCCAAAAAATGATTAAGAAAGATCAGTAGAAAAGGAGACTATTAGGACCAGCAGTTAGCGTAATGGCTATGTTGCTGAACTCCCATGTAGTGGATAGCAGTTCAAGTCCTGGACCTGGTGGCTTATACTCACACTGGAAGCATGTGTGTGCATGCCCAAGATCCCGAGAGGAGAATGGAAAAGAAGGGATTGCAGTATGGCCATCCCCCCTGAAGGGTTATTTCTCACTTTCTGTCTCTCTGTATCTCGGTCTCTCTGGCGAGTGCACTCAACTTATAGCAAAAACATCTCAAAAAAAAAAAAAAAAAGAACAAAGAAAAGCAAAGGACAATATTCAATATTATACTTCAAATGATTATATGATTATATTTATGTAGTCTAAAAATTTATTTGGGGACCAGAGGATGGTGTGGAGATTAAGGTGGCTGGATACCACATGGCCTACTGCCAGGTTCAAGTTTTGTACCAACAGTTTGAAAATCACATTGACCCCTGTATACCCAGAATCCAAAGGAAGAATGGAAAAGGGATTTTGGTGTGGCCAACCCCCTGGGGGATAATTTCTGTCACCCTCCTCTCTGTCAGTCTCTAGTCAGTGTAGACACCCTATACGAAACTTAAAAAAAAAAAAAAAAATTGGGAATATCTGAGAGTAATTATTTTGTAGTCTCTTCACATTAAAATTTTAGATGAGAAATAATACCATTTAACTTTTCTTGAAGTATAAAATCCTTCTAAAAAATTTAGAATGCATTGCAATTCACTGAAGTAATAATTCTGCCAATAAAATGCAAAAGAGAGCTGGGCCGTGGTCATATGACTAGACACTGCATAGAAGAGGCCAAACCCCACACGGCCACCCAGTCCTGGAACTGATGTCTTGAAAACCATGCTGGGGTGCAAAAGTATCCAAGATCCTGATGAGATAGAGAGAGAGAGGGAAACAGATTGTAGTATATCTAGTTTACCTTGAGGGGTACTTTCTCTTTTTCTTCCTATTTCTTTCAAGCACATGTGCCCACAGGCATTAAAAAAAAGATGAAGGTGATTAGGGAATGAATAACTTAAATGATGGGTATTGAATGAGAAGACTTACGTGTTTTCCATAGTTTCTGAGAGAGAAAATCAATACAAAAGAATAAATAAAAATTATATTAGTTTGGGACAAGAAGATGGCAGAATGGTTACACACACGCGCCTGGTATGAGTTTAAGCCACCGGGTCCAGGACTCAAACTGCAGTCGACTACATGGGAGTCGAGCAACATAGCCATTATGCCAACTAATGGTCCCTGAAGATGACTATTAAGAGTTGAAGATAAAGATATAAAAATGGTTGAAACATTGATTGCTTGTGCATTAAAATACATGAAGAGGAGTGCCAGGGACCAGCAGTTAGCGTAATGGCTATGGCGCTGGACTCCCATGTAGTCGTCCACGGTTCGAGTCCTGGATTAGGTGGCTTAAACTCATGCCGGCGCGTGTGCATGCGAGCCCAAGATCCCGAGAGGAGAAAGGAGAAGGGATTGCCGCGTGTCCATCGCCCCTGGGGAGGGGGTTATTACTCACTTTCTGTCTCTCTGTCTCTATCTTTCTGGCGAGCACAGCAAAAACCTCTCCAAAAAAAAAAAAAAAAAAAAAAAGAAAGAAAGAAAGAAAGAAAGAAAGAAAAGAAAAGAGAAAAGAAAAAAAGGAGGGCCAGCAGATGGTGAAGCTGTTACTTTGCTGGACTCCCACACAGCTAACTATGGTTTGATTTCCAGTGTGAGGCTGGGTGTGTGCACATGCATGCCCAAGATTCTGCAAGGAGAATGGAGCAGATGGGATTGTGGCATGGCCATACCCTCTGGGTCAAGGGGTGATTTCTCCGTTTCCCTCTCATTGTCTCTCTCTCTCTGGTGGGCACACATGCCCTAAGCCAAAAACC
Source organism: Tupaia tana (assembly GCA_026018925.1). NCBI lineage: Eukaryota > Metazoa > Chordata > Mammalia > Scandentia > Tupaiidae > Tupaia > Tupaia tana. The sequence goes on along the minus strand of JAKSZU010000002.1, from coordinate 138,390,874 downwards.
TCTTTTAAAAAAAAAGGAAAAAGAATAAAGACTTTCCTTTTATCTCTTCACAATTTTTATCAATATAATAAAAAAGAATACAGACCAAGTCATTTTTTTAAAAAAGGCACAATGTAACAAAGGGAGAAACATGAAAGTCTAAAACTCTTGCACGGTTCTCTGTAGGGTCCCAGGTGTCCCACATGCTGAGATTGGAACCGTAAGGTTCAAATCACGTCACCAGTGAGAGACATGGTTTACTTCCATACAACACATATTCAGATGGAACTTTGACTAGAAATAAAACCATGGATGGAGATCAAATAGGGTTTTTCCTGCAATAAACTATAACAAACTGTACTTTTACTTTGTCACCCTGTTTTCCAGGATAAAATGAAACCCCTCACATATCCTGGAGAGAAGCCCTGAAAAAAGAAAGAGAAAAAGAGGACGCACATGTGCAGGTAGCCATGTATCTAACACTCTCTGTAGAATCTGTCAGATGAAGCCTGCTACATACATTGAGGGGAGATTTCAAAGTGGATCCAATGGAAAAGAAAACAATATTGAAAGTATGAGCGGAATGGAGGCTGTGAAAAATATCAGTGATTATGTTAGTAACTTTTAAAAGAATCTTTCAAAACCTTTAAATTATAGGCTTCTCAGGCCCATCACAGTATAGGGGAAAAAAAAACAAAACAGAAACAAACAAATAATAAAACACAGACCTGATATCTATTAAATCACTGAATTTTTCTTTAGTGATGAAAACCTCCTAGAATATTTAAAATGCATTACAATTTATAGACATGGTGGTTGTTTAAATCAATGAAATGCAATAGAATAATTTAAGATTGCTAAGGTAGGGAAAAAAAAAGAGAGAAACCTTATACCATTATTCCTAGGTACAATTGAGTAACATGGTCTAAGGCAGAGAGGAATAAACTTCAAATTGCTCTTATCAAATGAGTATATAAAAATTTATATACGCTTTGAAAAGAAAATGTCTGGGGACCAGCAGTTAGCGTAATGGCTATGTCGCTGGACTCCCACGTAGTCGACCGCGGTTCGAGTCCCGGACCCGGTGGCTTAAACTCACGCCGGGCGCGTGTGCGTGCGTGCCCAAGATCCCGAGAGGAGAATGGAGGAGAAGGGATTGCGGCGTGGCCATCCCCCCTGGGGGGTGATTTCCTGCTTTCTGTCTCTCTATCTCTCTCTGTCTGTCTGGCGAGCGCACGCGCCCTATAGCAAAAAAAAAAACCTCTCCAAAAAAAAAAATAAAATAAATAAAGAAAATGTCTGGAGAAACGTCATTCAGCAAGGTTGAGTCATCTATGATCACTTAAAGTTTTGAGAAGGATCAAAAATATAGGCATGGGAAATTCTATGTGCAGTATTTGACAGAAACTTTATGTCTGATAATTATCTAGAATTATATATAGTGTATAGGCTGTGCTTGTCGGCCTAATACCCTTCATCTCACCAATTTATTACTGAAGCTCTAGGAAGTATTTAGAAGACAGAGCTAGGCTCCCGAACTATTCAGACAAGAAGCCATTTTAAGCTGAGGTGTGTCCTGCCCAGTTCAGGGAAGCAATGCTCTACACTCCATCTTCTAAACTCCCAAAATATTCAGACAAGGTAGGGCGACCTCTGTCCTATTTGTCTCTGTCTGTCTGTCTCTCTCACTTATGCTCTCTCTTTAAATTTTTAATTTATTTAAAAAATTTCAACCACTTCGCACCTTAGGTCTTTTCTTTCTCTTGGTAATTTCAGAAGCCATTTTCAAGCTGAAGTGTGCCCTGGCCTGTTCAGAAAAACTATGGTACAAACTTCATTTTCTAGACTCCCAAAATATTCAGAAAAGGTAGGGCAACCTATGTCCTCTCTCTGTCTCTGCCTGTCCCTCTTTCTGTCTCACACTTTCTCTTTAAATTTTTAACTTTTGTTTAATCTTCATTGACTATAACTAGAAGATAAATGAAAGAGGTGATTGTGAGAGCAATTTAAATGATGACTGAAGATGGTATGCTTAGTTGACAAATTCTCTGGGTGCCTGTGCATGTGTGCCCAAAATCATGAAAGGAGGAAGAAAATGGAGGAGTGATCGCAGCATGTTCTTCCCCATGGGGGTGCGTTCTCACTCTCTCTCCATCTGTGTTTCTCTCAGGCAAATGCACACCACACTCAGGCAAGTTCATTTTTAAAATATAAGAGGACATAAAGATGCCAATTAAACATTCATTTTCAAGGGGACTGAGTGATTTGATTATCAGGAAATTTACCATTCTTCTTCGCATTCACATCTGAAAATAAGATGGAGATGGAGAGATGAATGTTAATGTCTTGGGGAAAAATAACAGAAGAAAGTTTAAAAGTTATGTAATTTAAATTAAATCTGCCAAGATACAAGAAGAGAGAAAGGTAGAGAGACATGCACACAGACACAAAATATGGCTGAATGTTCACTTTTGACTGGCATATGATTCTTAAGAAATGAAAATGAGCGAAAGTGTAGTGAATTTCCTCTATAGATTAAAAAAATGTTTTATTATTTCTGATAGTTGCTTTAAAAAGTACTCTTAATCTTAGATTAATTTATTGTATTTAATTATTTTATTAATTAGTGTGTTAAGTTAAATAAGTTATGTGCGAGGACCAGCAGTTGGCGTAATGGCTACTTCGCTGAACTACCATGTAGTCGACCACGGTTTAAGTTCCAGACTCGGTGACTGAAATTTACGCAAGGCGCGTGTGCGTGCGTGCCCAAGATCCCTAGAGGAGAATGGAGGAGAAGGGATTGCAGCATGGCCATCCCCCCGGGGGTGATTTCTCACTTTCTGTCATTCTGACTCTTTCTGTCTTTCTAGCGAGCGCACGTGCCAATAGCAAAAATCTTTCAAAAAAAAAAAAATGTTATGTGGCTGCTATTAGACCTGCAGAGTAATTATTGTTAGCATATGAGTACATACAGTTGCTAGAAATTGATTTAAAGAATATTAAGCCATTGGTACCAGAAGAAACATAAAGTAGGTTCCTGGGTGTCTCCATTCAGTTTGGTCCACCAATGGTACATGACTGTTCTATATAAGTTTCTATTTTAAATAATGACTAAGAGTAAATAATCTCATTGAAAGGAAAAAAAAAAAGTAAATGAAGGAATGAACTTTTGTTCCAGCTGTAAATCCCACCATTTTCCAGTAATGTCAACCAACTAAGATGTCTCCCCCTGAAAGCACTACTAATGGAAAGTCTGTAACATCTGAGTCCTCACTGACCTTTTGTGGAGGTGGAAGAGCCAGGAGAGCAGACCTGAAGCCACCTGGTCCTGTGTGCTCTCCTCTGAACCACAACTGTGCTCCCTCTGAATGCACCTTGGCCTTGTCATCAATTTCCAATAACCACTTGTCTCACTCTCTAGGTCCCCAGTGCTATTAAAAGGCCTCCTAACATGTCTGCTCCTATATTTACCCAGGTATTAGGGCTTATTAGTGTTCCATCCTGATTTGACCCCTCGTTCCTCATTTTACTCTGGTAGACCATGGTCTAAATCAAGTCTTCTTATCACCACTCTTCTGTGATTCATTAAATTAGCACAAAGTTGGGCAGAGGGCAGTACCTCCATATATTTATAATTAAGTCCCAAAATTAATGGTTTTATCTTTCATGGGACAATTTAACATTTCTATTTCTCTTGATTTTCCCTAAAGCCCATATTGATAAAACATTGTTTCATGTCCTTGCCAACATAGGAACATTATGACATTGTTACTATCTTTCCAGTGTGGTCTTCATTTGCATTTCCCTGATGAGTAATTTTTTAATGAACAATTCCTTTATATATTTATGTGTCGTGTTGGTATCTTGCTATAGGATACTTCTTTTTGTCTTCATCAGTTTTTTCCCTCAGATAAGTATATTTCTTTACTAATTGATTTACTATTCCTTTGCTAATTGATTTGTAGAATGTCTTCATATGTCCTGGGTAATCCTTTTCATGACCTGCTATGTTACAAATACCTTATACAATGGACTATAAGTTTCCCTCTGTAGTGGGTGATTCAGTAAGAACACAGCATGCAGTCATTTCCTACTCCCTGATTTCAGTTCAGAGAATGGGTTTTCACATCTAATTTGACAAAGATTCTTAAAAATGTTCACTGTTTTGTCACCTCCATTTCCTCCCATAATTTCTTGAACTTAAACAAATCAGGACACAATCTATTCTTTTAACTGAAATCATTCTTGTCTTTTTGATAAGTTAGTCTTGTATTGCCAGATTCAATCATTGTTTCTAGGTTGTTATTTTATTATTCATATTAGAAAAAGTTTTACCTAATTACTAATCCATAATTGATCAATTTTTTTGCATGTCAGTAAGTTCACTCCCTTGGTATTCTCATCACAACAAAATGACAGCCCAGTCTGCTAAGCCTGGACTTAGCCTAATCTCCAAAACCTGTAATTGACTGTGGGCTCAGGGCTCATTTCTGGCAGTTTTTTTTTTTTTTTTTTTTAATTGAAGACCCTTAATTACAAGAATATATATAAATTAAATCATAAACACCACATTTAAATATAAACTTAGACCTTCCTGGACTGCCAGCAGGCAATAGCATCTCCTGCAAGCCTCTGGCCAGCAAGGGACACTGAGGGAGGGTCACCTCTGACCCCCACCCCACTTCCAGACCCCCAGACCCCAGACTCCACCTTCTAGACCTTCCTGGACTGCCAGCAGGCAATAGCGTCTCCTGCAAGCCTCTGGCCAGCAAGGGACACTGAGGGAGGGTCACCTCTGACCCCCACCCCACTTCCAGACCCCCAGGCCCCAGACTCCACCTTCTAGGTAGGTAGCCAGGATCTCCTTAAGGCGGGTTTTTTTTTTTTTCTCTCTTTTCTTTTCCCTTGACCCCCCTGCATTCTCTTTTTAACACCTAGCCCTCCTTCTCCCCCCAGACCTTCCTGGACTGCCAGCAGGCAATAGCGTCTCCTGCAAGCCTCTGGCCAGCAAGGGACACTGAGGGAGGGTCACCTCTGACCCCCACCCCACTCCCAGACCCCCAGGCCCCAGACTCCACCTTCTAGGTAGGTAGCCAGGATCTCCTTAAGGCGGGTTTTTTTTTTTTTTTCTCTTTTCTTTTCCCTTGACCCCCCTGCATTCTCTTTTTAACACCTAGCCCTCCTTCTCCCCCCAGACCTTCCTGGACTGCCAGCGGGCAATAGCGTCTCCTGCAAGCCTCTGGTCAGCAAGGGACACTGAGGGAGGGTCACCTCTGACCCCCACCCCACTTCCAGACCCCCAGGCCCCAGACTCCACCTTCTAGGTAGGTAGCCAGGATCTCCTTAAGGCGGTTTTTTTTTTTTTTTTCTCTTTTCTTTTCCCTTGACCCCCCTGCATTCTCTTTTTAACACCTAGCCCTCCTTCTCCCCCCAGACCTTCCTGGACTGCCAGCAGGCAATAGCGTCTCCTGCAAGCCTCTGGCCAGCAAGGGACACTGTGGGAGGGTCACCTCTGACCCCCACCCCACTCCCAGACCCCCAGGCCCCAGACTCCACCTTCTAGGTAGGTAGCCAGGATCTCCTTAAGGCGGTTTTTTTTTTTTTCTCTTTTCTTTTCCCTTGACCCCCCTGCATTCTCTTTTTAACACCTAGCCCTCCTTCTCCCCCCAGACCTTCCTGGACTGCCAGCAGGCAATAGCGTCTCCTGCAAGCCTCTGGCCAGCAAGGGACACTGAGGGAGGGTCACCTCTGACCCCCACCCCACTCCCAGACCCCCAGGCCCCAGACTCCACCTTCTAGGTAGGTAGCCAGGATCTCCTTAAGGCGGGTTTTTTTTTTTTTTTCTCTTTTCTTTTCCCTTGACCCCCCTGCATTCTCTTTTTAACACCTAGCCCTCCTTCTCCCCCCAGACCTTCCTGGACTGCCAGCAGGCAATAGCGTCTCCTGCAAGCCTCTGGCCGCGGCGCGCGACTTTTTCTTTATTTTTCTGTGTTGTCTTTCCTTTCGTTGCATATTGTCCTCTCCTCCTTATTTTTTACCGTGCCAGACAGCCTAGACAGGCCTAGAATCATATATCTGAAATTTCCTAGGAAGGTAAGTGTCTTTGGGATCCTCCCTAGTACTGATCCCCTTTGAAAAAGGAGATTCTGCTTGTTAGACACTTCTGTAGAGTTCTCTGCCTGAAAACACATTGGTAAAAACAACAGAAGAGAGACTTCAACAAACAGCTATTCCCATCAAAAAGGAAAGACTCTTCCTTCTCGTGCGACAAAAGTTCTCCCAAGAAGTCTTTAAAAGGGAAGTAATCCTCCAATGGCTAAAGGTAGAAAAAGAGCCTCAGGTCTGAATAAACAAGAAAATATGTCTCCAACAAAGGAAAATGCCCCTCCATGTCTCGTAAATATGGAGGACGTTACCAAAATGACAGACACAGAATTCCGAACATTCATGGTGACCAAATTCTGTGAATTGGAAAAAAAAAGAGACAACGAACTACAGGAAATTAGGAAGTCCTTCCAGGATATGAAAGAAGAAATGGATACTCTGAGAAAGAATCAGGTGGAACTATTAGAGATAAAGTCTATAATACAAGAAATCAAAAACTCTCTGGAAAGTATTAAGAGTCGATTAGACCATGCTGAAGATCGAATCTCTGATGTAGAAGATAAAACCTCTGATCTAGAAAAAAACTACAAAAAGATCGAGAAAATAACTAAAAAAAATGAGGATAATATACGAGAAATACTAGACTCTATTAGACGCCCAAACATCAGAATAATCGGCATCCCAGAAGGTGAAGAAACTAATAGCGGAATGGAAAATCTATTCCATGACATCTTGGAAGAAAATTTCCCAAGCCTAGAGAGGCACCGAACCATCCGGACCCAAGAAATACAAAGGACCCCAAATAGAATCAACCCCAGAAGATCTTCCCCAAGGCACATCTTAGCCAGGCTGTCTAACGTCACAGAAAAAGACATGATACTAAAACTGGCAAGAGAGAAACGAGAAATAACTTACAAAGGCCATCCCATAAGACTAACACCAGACCTCTCATCAGAAACAATGCAAGCAAGAAAAGAATGGGAAGACATACTGAAAGTGTTAAGAGAGAAACAATTTCAGCCAAGACTATTATACCCTGCAAGATTATCCTTCATTTGGGAAAAAAAGATTAAAATCTTCTCAGACAAACAAAACCTGAAAGAATTTGCCAACACCAGACCAGCTCTTCAAGAAATCCTGAAGAAAGTACTGTTCCAGGAAAACTAAAGACGCAACAGCCAGAAACAAAGAAATAACAGGCAACTAAGACAATGGCTAACTTAAATGTCGGTACAGACCCTATAACATCGATAATAACATTGAATGTTAATGGGTTAAATTCTCCAATCAAGAGACACAGACTGGCTGAATGGATAAAAAAACAGAAACCCTCTATCTGTTGCCTACAAGAAACCCACCTCATGGAAAAAGACATACATAGACTGAAAGTGAAAGGTTGGAAAAAGGTTTTCCATGCAGTTGGGAACCAAAAAAGAGCTGGAGTTGCGATACTAATTTCTGACAAAATAGACTTTAAAACAAAAAGTATCCGAAGAGACAAAGAAGGGCACTATATCATAGTAAAAGGCTCTATAGATCGAGAAGATATAACGCTTATTAATATCTATGCTCCTAACACAGGAGCACCCAAATATGTGAAGGAAAGATTGTTAGATCTGAAAGGGGAGATAGACTGCAACACACTAATTGTTGGAGATCTCAACACCGCATTATCCCCTCTGGACAGATCATCTAAGCAAAAAATAGGTAGAGAGATCAAGGACCTAAATGATACCATAAATCAATTGGACTTAACAGACATCTATAGAACTTTCCACCCAAAAACCACAAGATATAGTTTTTTCTCACCCCGACATGGAACTTTCTCGAAGATTGACCACATCATAGGACACAAAGCAAGCCTCTGCAGATTCAGAGGCATAGAAACTATTTCCAGCATCTTCTCTGACCATGATGGAATTAAACTCGAGTTTAATTTCAAGAGAATTCCTCAAAAATACCTAAAAACATGGAAACTAAATAACCTACTCCTGAATGACTCCACTATTACCGAAGAAATAAAGTCCGAAATCAAAAGATTCATGGAAGCCAATGACAATGAAGATACAAGTTTCCATAATCTTTGGGACACTGCCAAAGCAGTCATAAGAGGGAAGTTCATAGCAATTAGTGCACATAAGAGGAAGACAGAGAAAAGGCTAATGGATCACCTAACATCAAGCCTTAGAGAATTGGAAAAGCAACAGCAAAAAAATCCAAAAAATTACAGGAGAAAGGAAATAATAAAGATCCGAGCAGAAATAAACGAAATAGAAAATAAACGTACTATACAGAAAGTAAGTGAAAGCAAAAGCTGGTTCTTTGAAAGGATAAACAAAATTGATACCCCACTAGCGAGACTTATTAAGAAGAAGAGAGAAAGGAACCAGGTGAATCAAATCTGCAATGAGGCTGGTAACATAACAACAGACATAGTAGAAATTCAAAACATCATTAGAGGATACTTTGAACATCTATACGCTAAGAAACAAGATAATCTGGATGAGATGGACAAATTCCTGGACAAATATAATCTACCAAGAATGAGCCAGGAAGAAATAGAAAGTCTGAATAGGCCCATAACAAGCCAGGAGATTGAATCAGTAATAAGTAACCTCCCAACAAAGAAAAGCCCTGGCCCCGATGGATTCACCTCTGAATTCTACAAAACTTTCAAAGAAGAGTTAACTCCCATTCTGCTCAAATTATTTCTAAAGATCCAAAAGGGTGAATCTCTCCCTAATTCATTCTATGAAGCCTCTGTCACCCTCATCCTCAAAACAGATAAAGACAGGACAAGGAAGGAAAACTATAGACCAATATCTCTGATGAACATAGACTCAAAGATTCTCAACAAGATACTAGCAAATCGTATTCAACAACTTATACAGAAGATCATACACCATGATCAGGTAGGCTTTATTCCAGGAATGCAAGGTTGGTTCAACATACGCAAAACCATAAATGTAATACACCATATTAATAGGAAGAAAGACAAAAACCATATGGTCATATCGATTGACGCAGAAAAAGCATTTGATAAGATACAACATCCCTTCATGATCAAGACTCTTAGCAAAATCGGCATAGAAGGGCCATTTCTCAATACAATAAAAGCCATCTATGAAAAACCCATAGCGAACATCATCCTGAACGGAGAAAAGCTGAAAGCTTTCCCACTAAACACAGGAACAAGACAAGGATGCCCACTTTCTCCTCTCCTTTTCAATATAGTACTGGAAGTCCTCGCCAACGCAATCAGAAAAGAGGAAAAAATAAAGGGCATTTGAATAGGAAAAGAAGAGGTGAAACTCTCGCTATTTGCAGATGACATGATTGTATACATAGAAGACCCAATGGTCTCCATGGAAAAACTACTGGAAGTAATACATGAATTCAGTAAAGTTGCAGGATATAAAATCAATATACAGAAATCGATAGCATTTCTATATACGAATAACAGGCAGACTGAGATAGAACTGAAAAAACTTATTCCGTTTACCATAGCCACTAAAAGTATAAGATATTTAGGAATAAATCTAACCAAAGAAGTTAAAGACCTCCACAAGGAAAACTATGAGAAGGTAAAAAAAGAAATTGAAAATGACACAAAAAAATGGAAGGACATCCCATGTTCATGGATTGGAAGAGTTAATATAATCAAAATGGCAATTTTACCCAAATTAATCTACCTATTTAATGCAATGCCAATCAAAGTACCAGACACATTCTTCACAGATCTAGAAAAGACAATCTTAAAATTTGTCTGGAATCATAAAAGACCCCGTATTGCCAAAGCACTTCTACACAAGAAGAATGGAGTGGGTGGCATCTCAATCCCCGATCCAAAAATATATTACAAAGCTGTGGTAATAAAGACAGCATGGTATTGGCACAGAAACAGACATGTGGACCAATGGAACAGAATAGAGTCCCCAGAAATAAGTGCACAAACATACAGTCAACTGATCTTTGACAAGGGGTACCAGTCAATCCAGTGGGAAAATGAAAGCCTCTTCAGCAAGTGGTGCTGGAGAAACTGGACTTCCACTTGCAGAAAGATGAATCTGAACCCCTACCTCTCTCCTTTGACAAGAATCAAGTCAAGGTGGATCAAGGATCTAAATCTAAGACCTCAAACTATAAAGCTGCTCCTGGAGAATGCTGGGGAAACTCTGGGAGACATTGGTGTAGGGAAAGACTTCCTAAAGAAGACCCTCAAAGCAGAGTCCATCGTCCACAAAATAGACAAGTGGGATTACATCAGACTAAGAAGTTTCTGCATGGCCAAAGACACAGTAGTTAGTGTGAATCGACAGCCCTCAGAATGGGAAAATATTTTTGTAAATGTTGCATCAGATAAGGGACTGATAACCAGAATACACAAGGAACTAAAAAAGGTGTTTGGAAAAAAGACGAGCAACCCTATTAAAAGATGGGAGAAGGAGATGAAGAAAACACTCTCTAAAGATGACATACGAATGGCCAAAAGGCATATGAAAAAATGTTCAACCTCCCTCATCGTAAGGGAAATGCAGATAAAAACAACAATGAGGTACCACCTAACCCCAGTCAGATTGTCTAATATTAAAAAAACAAAAAATGATAAGTGTTGGCGGGGGTGTGGTGAAAGGGGAACTCTTTTACACTGCTGGTGGGAATGTAGATTGGTCCAACCACTGTGGAGAATAATTTGGAGATTCCTCAAAAATCTACAGATAGATCTGCCATATGATCCAGAGATCCCACTCCTCGGTATCTACCCAAAAGACAGAAGAATCCTTCATTGGAAAAGTGCTTGCACATCGATGTTTATTGCGGCACTATTCACAATTGCTGTCATGGAACCAACCCAGATGCCCCCGTATGGAGGAATGGATTGAAAAACTGTGGCACATATACTCTATGGAATACTACTCAGCCATAAAAACCAACAGAGCCCTGGCTTTTGACAGAAAGTGGAAGAATATGGAAGATGTACTGCTGAGTGAGGCAAGCCAGGCTATGAAGGAGAGACATTGTATGTCCCCACTTAACATATACCGTTTGTCTGCATTCTATGTCTGAAACTGATTGACCAACAGTTGAACAAACACAAGAGATGGGTGTGAATGTCAGATGAGGTGTATGTGGAGGAGTGGGGCCCAACGAAAGACATTTGGAGAAGGGATACAGAGGTAGAGCATTGACGGGATGGGGAGGTGTGGTGTTATCTGTTGAAGATATTTCGATCAACGGGTCTGGGGAGAAATGTTCACATATCGAAATGGTCTCATTGTAAGCCAAACAATATGATTGAAAGTATATACAAAAATAAATAAAGTAATTAAAAAAATAATAAATAAATAAATAAATAAATAAATATAAACTTTACACAGAAGGAAGAAAGCAAGTGTGCACAACATTTCAAATGAAAAGCTACTAATAACTACTTTATTAGCTCGTTTGAAATTATTCATCATTAAATATATGATATCTTATTTCCTAGACTTAAAATAGTTAACTCTATTTAAGTCTTCTGTCATTTCTATGACAGAAGCAAACGGGGTTGCCAAGGTCTCCGAAAAACTCTCCAAGTCTGCCGTTCTTTCTAGGACACAAGAATCCACTCTCCTGGGACAGAAGGTAGTGGGTGTGCGAGTAGGGATGACAGAGGCCCTGCTCCCTCAGAGAGTCCACGCAAAAGGGACTTTTCACTCAGGGTAGTAGAAGCCTGGCCAGGAACCGGACTGAGTACTTTTCCATCACTGACGGGTGGTGTCTTAGATCGTGGGGGATGTTGTAGCAAAATTCCGGGACATGAGTAGCTTGTAAACAGCAGAAATGTAGAGCTCGCAGGGCTGGAGATCAGGCCTCAGACGTTCAGTATCTGGTGAGGGATCCTCTTCGAAGCCATCTGGGCATCCACAAAGTAACGCCACCACGATCTTGATTTATCAACTGCTCCATTTCCTCTCTCTTGATACCCAGGACGCTCCCTAGTAATCGTAACACTTGGTGCCGCTGATGTTTCGGTGTGTGGAAGTGTCCCATGAAGAGGTTTCTCATTAGACTCACTGAGTACATCAGTTTGGGTAGCTTTAACAGACTTTGAATGCAATGATCCTGAAGCGAGCTGGGCTGAGAGGACATGGAGTTTTCCTAAAAGATGATCCTTGGTGTTGCAAAGCTGCCCTATGCTGAGCTGAATTTCTGCTACTTCCTGACCCAAATGTTTCAGTTTGCTTTCATTCTGTTCATAAACTTGGATCAGGCCAGTATAGTCTTCTTGTAATTTTGAATTATTATCGCTGTCAACCAAAACTTGTGCCTCGAGTTGCTGAAGTTCCTCCTGAGCGTGGGCGGACTCATGTTGCATGTTTTGAACGGTGGTCATCACCTGCTGTTTCCACTCACCCATCTTCTTCACTTGTTGTTTTAATCTCTCACGCTCCTGGAGAAGCTCCTCAAACTGATTACTACTGACACCTCCGGCCTCAGGACCAGTGCTGGATGTCTGCAAAACTGCCAAAAGTGTCTGACACTTCTGACTTAACGCGTCTATTTCGATGTCTTTTTCTCGAACCATGCGTGATAAATTCTGAAGGGTTTCTTTAACCATGTCTTGGCCACCACTTTCAAACATAGCAGACAAATTTTTATTATCTTCTTGCAGCTTGGCAAGGGCAGCTTCTTTGGCAGAAACTATGTCTATCATTTGGTGATATTCTCTTTTTAGATGGCTGTTTTCCCTCATCTTCTCATTCAAAACAGCTAAAATGTTTTCTCTCTCCATAGCATAGGCCTGCGTTTGCTGCTGAAGGTAAACATCTCGGGTAAACGAAGCCGAAGAGATTCTAGCACGCAGAGTTTCAATCTCCAAATCTTTCTGCTGGAGAATCTGAGTGAGTTTACCAACCTCATCTGTAGACAACTGATCGGTCTGTTTACTTAAGAAAATATTCTTTTCCTTTAGTAGTTTCATCTCTAGTTCTCGCTCTTTTATCCCTTCCAGTAATCGTTCAGTTTCAGGTTTAGATAAATCATGCTTTTCACTTCCATTTTCTATATTAAGGCTCTGAACTTTACTTTCTTGGAAAATATCAGAATTCTCTGACCATCCTGTCTTTCTTCATGCAAATGGGTCTTAATGTGTTCACTTGTTTTTAGCAAATTCTGGATTTCCTCGTTTTTCTCTAAAAAGAGCTGGGTGTGTGTGACATTCGTTTGCTCATGTTGGTATCTGCACTCATCCATTTTCGTCTTCTGGTCCGGTAAAGACTGAAGTAGTTGCACCTCACTTTGGTTTTGATCTTCCATTTTATTTTGAAAGTGTTTAATTTTCTCTTCAAGATGATCCTCGATTGTGTTCAGACGTGACCCCTCAGATTCTAGTTCTGCAATACTATCGAAAGTTTCAGGCTTGGTCCCAGGCAGTACTTGGCTCTGCTGCTCCCCGAGTGGTTCCTGTTCTTCTTGAAGATGATTCTTTTCTTCTTTCATGAACCCAAGACTTCTATCCTTTACTTCTAGGCTCTGCCTTACAATCTCACTTTGCTCCCCGAGTGGTTCCTGTTCTTCTTGAAGATGATTCTTTTCTTCTTTCATGAACCCAAGACTTCTATCCTTTACTTCTAGGCTCTGCCTTACAATCTCACTTTGTCTTAAGGCCTGAGAAGATTGATCTAATTTCTCTTGCAGCTCTGAACATGTTGCTTGAAGGTTTTCAATAAAAATTTCTTTCTCGTGCATAAGTTGTGTCAATCGCTTCTGTTCTTCTAAAGTAGAGGACAACATGTCCTTAGTTTCTTGATGATTGGCATTCAGTTGCTCAACACACTGCCTGAGTTTTGCAATTTCAAGGTCTTTCTCGTGACTGAGTTGAATTAAACGCTCATGTTCCAGGTGTAAGGCAGAGGTGTTTACATGACGTGTACTTGACAGTTCTTCAATCATTTGTTCATACCTGCCTGCCTCTTCCAACAGCCTCTTTCGAGCCTGACACAATTCTACTTCTAACTGTCCTTTTTCTATTTTTAAAGTCTCCACAATGGTGTTTTTTTCCAGCAAAATGTGATTGTTACTAGCAATGGATTTCTCCAATTGATGTCTTACATCTTCCACTGCTAAAACCAACTTTTCATTTTCCATTTGGAGATGAAAAGCAACTTTCTTTAAATTTTCATTCAGCTCTTCTATTTCTGAGAGATTTTGCTTTAAGTTTCTAACCTCAGCTTCCTTTTCTTTAAGTAAGTCGTCCTCAAAATTACTGCTGGAGTCTTGAGGAGACTGATTGAGTTCATTCCTGACTCGAGAAAGCTCATCCACACTTTGTCTAAGGTGTTCCTTAAGTTCAAGATTCTCTTTCTGAATGCTTTCATTATTGTTTTGTGATGTGTTTAGCAGACCAACTAAGTCTTCTACTTTATCCTCAAGTTTCTGCTTGGTTAAATTCAAATCATGTATGGTAAGTTCACTTTGACTTAGCTGTTCTTTCTGCATGACCAAATCTTTAATGATGTTCATTTTATCATCTTCAAGTTGATGAACTCTCTTTTTTTCATCACCAAGCTCTTGCTTCAGCTTACTGATGATGCTATCTCCTTCGGTTTTTTGTTTTGACAGCCACTCTTTGATCAAAATTATATGCTTGGTAGCTCCTTGATTCTGTTTCTCCAATTCTTCTTTCTCAGCTCTGAGTATTTTCTTTTCATGAATACTCTGATTGAGTTCTTGTTCTTTTGCCTGTAAATTCAGCCTTAAGTCATGTAATTCTGAATCCAAATGTATCTTGCTCATAGAAGGAGGTCCTTGTGCTTCCACGTACTCCGTGGCCTCCAGAACCAACTCCTTTGTAAAGTCTGAAATCTGCCCGATGAAGGAAGCCAGGCTCCCCCCTACTTGATCCACAGACTGCCTCAAACAGGAGCCGAGGCCCCCAAACCAGGACGACATCACTGTGGGTTGAGAAGACAACAGTGTCCTCTCTGAGAAGAGTCCAGCTCTGCTGGCCAACTCAGCCAATCGTCCTGGAACTCTCACCTCGGCAACGCTATGACAAATCACAACACTCGGGATTCCGTAACTCTGCGTGGTGCTCACCAACTGCCAGGTTCTGCGTAGGAACGCAGAGGCCTAGCCTGGGACTTACCAATAACCCTGGAACTTTATAACTCACCCCAATATCACACATGGCCTGTCAGCTGACACACACAACTTTACCAAACTAGAGAATTTTTTTTGAAGTGTCCATAAATCCTTTATAAAGATACACCAAATGCTAAGGCAAAAAATGGACCTCAAAAACATTAAAGAATTTAAATTGTACAGACTGTTCTCTGGACACAGAGAATTAAATGAGTAATTGATAACATAAAGATGACCAATCCTATTCCAAACACTCAAAAACTAAACAATATCTAAGTAATCCATGTGTAGAAAAGGCTGTCTTAAAGGAAAGATTTATCTATTGAACTGTATGGAAAGTGAAAATACATTTCAAAAATTGTGGGACACAGCAAAAGCAGTGCTTAGAAAAATATTTATAAAACTAAATGTATACACTAAGCAGAAAAATGGCACAAATCAACAGTAAAATCCAGAAGAAAGGGTCATCTAATACCATGGTGGTTAAAGTGGCTGATCCCACATGGCCAACTGTGTAGTTCAAATCCTGGACCCAGTGGCTTGGAAGACACTCTGGGTGCATGTGCATGTGTGCCCAAATCCTGAAAGGAGGGAATGGAGAAGGGGTTGCTTTCTCACCTTCTTTCTCTTTCTCTCTCAGGTGAACACACATACCCTCTGGCAAAGAAACAAAATCAGTTAGATTAAGGTAATAAATAAAAATACTATGATTATGTCAACGGAGGCACACAAATTACTGAGGAAATTCAATACTTATTCATAATAAAGCCCCTTAGAAAATTAGAAATAGAAGAAAGTTTCTCAACTTGATAAATAACTTGTATACAAATCTTACAGCTAAATTCATGGTTAATGATGAAAGGCTGAATAAATGTTTTTCCTCCTTTGCCATAACTAATAAGGGAGTTCATGATGGTTGCAGGATTTAAAATAAACAAACAAGCAGAAAGTCAATTTTAGGCTACCAGATTGTATGGTGGTTAAGGCAGCTGATCGCACATGGCTGCCTTCACTGTTGGGAGTCCTGGACCCGGTGACATGGAAAATACACCTGACCTGTATGCATGTGTGCCCAAACCCCAAGAAGAGAATGGAGAAGGATTTGCAGAGTGGCCGTCCCCCTGGGGGTACTTTTTCACTTTCCCTCTCTCTCTTTTTCTCTTTCTCTCTGATGAACACACGTGCCTTATAGCAAAAATAAAATTAAAAAATCTATTTTATTTATTTATGCAGCATTGAAAAAAATGTTACAATTAAAAATTGACAATCACTCAAAAAAATTACAATCCAAAAAAAAAAAAAAAGCACTTAACTGTAACTCTAACCGAACAAGGTACCAGAGCAATATGCTGAAATCCTGATGAAAAAAAATCAAAGATCTAAAGAAACGGAAAGACTTACTGTGTTCATCAACTGGAAAGAGAGTAAAGATGATACCTAGGTTTCAATCCATTTCTATATTAATCCCAGCAACATTTCTAGTAATTGCAGACAAAGTTGTTCTAACATTTATATAAAAAAGCAGGGGAACTAGATCAAATATTTTGATAAACTGTGAGTCACTCTTACCAAATTTAAGACTCTTTTAAGCAATATTCATAAACACTGACATTTGTGAAGGTATAGGCACATTGATTCATGGAGCATTACAGAGACTCCAGAAATAGATCTACAACCACTCATGTTTTGAAAAAGGTGCAAAGCAATTCCATGGTGAGACAGTCTTTTTAAGCTATGAAGGAAGTGGCTGTTTATAGTGGGAAAAGGGAAAGAAAAAGAAACTACACACATTCTCACATCTTATGCAAAGAAATACTCAAAATAGATCATATGCTTAAATGCAAATACAACAAAATGTAGGTGAAAATATTTAGACACTAGGGCCTGTCAAAGAGATTTTAGGCCTAACACCAAAGGCAAAATACGTAATAAAGAAAACAATGAAAAAAATCAAACACTTTTGTTCTGTAAAATATTCTGTGAAGAAATAATAATAATAAAAGAATAGGGCCAGCGATGCAAAAAAACAATAACCTGCTGCTCCAGTAAAGCTGGACCCCTATGAAAGACCATGGTTGGTTCCCAGCTCCCCCACACACAGCAGGCCACACCCGTGTTCTGACTTCCTGGGAAGGCCGGGGAGGGCTCAGTGTGAGGCCCTGATGGTGCTGATTGCTCTTTTTCTCTCTCTGTCACTCACTGTCATGAAAGGAATAAGCAAACTGAAGGAAAAATAAAAGGAAAAGATGAGCTATAAATAGGGAGAAAATATTTGCAAACCACATGTATCACAAAGGATAGTAATACGAGAAGAGTTGCCAAAATTTTACATTAAAAAAAAAATAAGCTAGTTATAAAACGAGCAAAAGGCATATGGAGACATTTCATCAGATGGTCTATAAGGACATGGCATGATGTTCGACATCATTGAGCATTAGGGAAATGCAAATTAAGAACATGAGATATCACTACACACTTATTAAAACAGCCAGAAAAGAAAAAAATACTGGCAATGCCAAATGGTGAAAATGCAAAATAAATAAATAAGTTTTTCACATTGTGAAAATGTAAAATGCTACATCCTCTCCATTTTGCTTGGCAGTTTCTTTAATGAAAGAATATATATTTAGCTGGCAAGTGGCATGGTGGTTAAGGACACTGGACTCTCACATGGCTGACTGTGGTTCGAGTCCTGGACCTGACAGTTTGCTTTCTCACTTTCATTCTTTCTTTCTCACTGTGTCCCTCTCTGGTCAAATTTAATTAAATCAATCAATAAGTCAATAAATAAAATCAAAATAATCCTTTAAGAAAAAAATCCTAGTCCTGGCAACTTGATAAACGCATTGTGTTTAAGGCACTGGACACTTGTAGGGACATGTTCGGAGAGAAGCTCTGAGTGAGGTGTGGGGACACGCTCTCAGAAAACACCAACTGTCCCTTTGGGCTTTGACAGAACCTTGCAACTTGTCCTTTCCTTGACCCTCGCTGCAGGCAAAGGCAAACATGGAAATTGCCTGGGGTGTTCCAACAGACAGGTCTGATGGAATTCAGGAAACACCTTGACTCCCAATTAGCAAAGTTCAACCCTGCTCTGCCTCTGTGAGATTCTTTAGCCTTCTCCTCTGGCAAGCTCACATGTCCCCTAGCAAATTTAAAAATCCATAAATAAAATAAAAGTATAGTGTGTGTGTGTGTGTGTGTGTGTGTGTGTAGAAGTGGTGAGGAGAAGCTTACTCATGTTCACGTTGGGTACAGCATGGCTCAAGCAAAGAGTAGTTAAGAAGGAAATTTGTTCTGTGATCATGACAGACTGGAAGAGCATGAGTGAAGAAATGGCATTTAAAGAAGAGATCTTGGGCCAGCAGACAGTGTGGAGGTTAAGGTGCTGGATCCCACATGACTGACTCCTTGGTTCCAGTACTTGACCCAGTGACTTGAAAACCACACCAGACACGTGTATGTGAATACCTGAAATCCTGAGAGGAGAATGAGGGAGCAGGGGTGGTGGTGTGGCCCTTCCCCCTGGACAGTGAGTTCTCATTTTCCCTCTCTCACTGTCTGTCTCTTCAGCGAGTGCACATGCCCTAGAGCAATAAATGAAAATAATAAAGAAAAAAGGGACATACCATTTCGAGACTGAGGATATTGTGTGAGGGGTGATTAATACTATAAGATGTTTTTGAAAAACCAAGAGTGACGATGGAGAATAGTCCATTTTAGATTTCTGAAGTTGCTTTTGAACTTTTAAATGTTTAATGTAGGAAGAAAGGTGAGAAATAGGACAGATTGTTATTGATCTCATGAAGATAATCTTTTTTGTATATTCTTCCCACTTGACCAATTAAAAATATTATCAATATAAGGCTTTACAGTAAATCTTACCAGTAGAGTCATTCAATGATAATTTTCATTTCTGTTTTATACTGTTAAATCTTGCTTTTAAAGTAGCCTAGTTTTTTGGTAAAGGCCTCAGTTACAAAATAGGAACTGTGGCTTTCTAAATCAAGTTTCTAGCCCTGTACCCGGTAATATAGCATGTGGAGTTGAAGACTGAGTCCACTCAACACACTAAAATCAGCCAGAAGCAGTGACCTGCACCTGCATCCTACCTACTCAGAAGGCAGAGGCAGGAAGATGGCAAGTTTTAGGCCAACCTGTTTAAAATCAAACAAAACACACTAAAACCATCCCAAGCACAAATATTCCCATAAGGGGGGCTTACAATGGCCTTGTTTTTTTTTTTTTTTTTTTTTGGAGAGATTTTCGCTATAGGGTGCGTGCGCTCGCCAGACAGACAGAGAGAGACATAGAGATAGAAAGCGAGAAATCACCCCCCAGGGGGGATGGTCACGCCGCAATCCCTTCTCCTCCATTCTCCTCTCGGGATCTTGGGCACGCACGCACACGCGCCCGGCGTGAGTTGTAAGCCACCGGGTCCGAGACACGAACCGCGGTCGACTACGTGGGAGTCCAGCGACATAGCCATTACGCTAACTGCTGGTTCCCTACAATGGCCTTGTTTTTACACCACATTTATAGGTGAAGATTTCGAAGGTTCTCAGGAAACATCTTTTCCTTAATTTCCTAACATGCGTCTAACTCTGTGTTATAAGCAGGACGAGACGTCACTCTTCTGGTCAATTATATTTAAGTCTTCAAAAATGTATACATATTAAAACTTTATTTCTCCCAAGAGTGAGAGAGAGATACACTCTACCGGGGTATTGACTCTGTGATCCACTCCCAGCTTTGGCCAGCTCAGATCTTGGGCACCGTGTGGTGAGTGGCCTCAGGAATGTGTCTGACATAAGTTGGCAACTTTCCCATGTGGGGCAGCCTTGCAGGCTGTTGTGCTTTAAGGCTGTGCTACTGTCAGGCCTCCATAAATGGTTTTGAAATTGAATATTCAAACAGTCCACGAGAGATCGAGAATTTCATTCAAGATGCCTTAACTTACTTTTTCCTCATGGACATATTTAAAGATTCCCAGGTGTGGTTGATCTAGCTATATTTAGTTTTTATTTTATTCTGTTTTTGTTAAAACTCATCAGAAATAGACATGCAGCGAGAGAGAGAGAGAGAGAGAAACAAAGTGAGCAGTTATTTCATGGGCCATGACACAATCCCTTCTCCTCCATTCTTTTGGAATTTGGGGCCTGTGCCCACAAATGCCCAGCATGATTTAAAAGCTGCTGGATTTGCGGCTCAAACATGAACTCAATTATGTGGGATTCCAGGTTCCTTGACCTCCACACCTTCTACTGGCCCTAAATTGTCTCTAATTTAAAAACATCTTTTTTTTTTGCTATTCGGCACGCGCATTGACTGGAGAGACAGGGAGACACAAAGCGAAAAATCGCCCCAGAGGCGAGATGGCCATGCCACAATAAGTTCTCCTCCATTCCCCTCTTGGGATTTTGGGCTCACACGTCACGTGCCCAGCATGAATTTAAGCTTCTGGGTGTAGGACTTAAACCTTGGTTGACTACGTGAGAGTCCAGTGACATAACCATTCTGCCATCTGCTGGTGCCATAATAATTTAATATATGCCACAAATATACTAACAACGTCTTATGAGAGACTTCTGGTTCTTGAACAAGATAGACTAGATAAAGGGAAAATGCCTGCTGATTTCTAGACAGAAAATTAGCAATCGATTTCTTGGCTGGAAGTACATCCAGGCTTACCTTCCTCTGGTTAAAGACAAATGGAGAGAGGAGGCAGACTTGGGATTGAGGAGTGACTAGTGGTGAGTTCCTGGAATTTCTTTCTACCTCCTTTATCCAGGAATGGGTTCTGGAGAAACTGGAAAACAGGAAACATCAAGAGGTGCAGATAAAACTGTCCTAGAGAAAGCATGCTTTCTCTATCTGAGGACGAAGAAAGGAAAAACCTAACAAGACAAAAACGTACATAGTAAGAGTCTACTCAACTCGAACATCATAGAATAATCAGTGGCTCCCACCCCACCATCTTCAGCAGAGGCTGAGTGAGGAGTGACTCCAGTGTGACTATTAGTCTGGTCGGTTGGCGCCTAGTGCAATGCGCTCAGTCCAAATCGATGTCCTCTAATACTTTTCATTTAATAGATGTTTGTCATGGATTATTTCTCTCAACCTATGAACAAACTAATGTTTATAATGGTAGTAATGTTTCTCTGCACTTGCAGCTATGTTTGATCTTTTTTTAAATTTTTTTTTACCTATTACATAAAAGTTTTAGGTCATTTAAAATATTTGCTTGTGTGTATGGGCTTAAAAGGAGACTCAGTGTGGCTCAGATTTAAAAAAAGAAGAAGAAGAAGAAAAGAACTAAATGAAATATTCAACGTATTTCAAGCTCAGGGAGATGTAATGTGGTGAAATGGTTCACAATAGTTGTGTAAGGACAGGAACCGCAGGACTGTACCTGTGGAGATCGGGCGCTGCGGGAACCAGCTACTGCCCCTGCAGCCCTAAACAGACCCATAGGCCTGGGGCAGCTGCGACTTGCTGTCAGAAACAAAACTGCAGCTGGTTCCCATTTGCCTTCTTTTCTCTTGTGAATGCCTGGGATATAAGGGACTCCAGAAAAAGGATGTCCAGATTTACCTCCACATGATACAGAGAAGAGCTTATGAAGAAGAATACTGGATTTAATATTGCACAATAATATCTGTATCTCCAAAGTTTTTTAATATTTTCTCATAATCTATTAATTTCTAGTAATTCCTTCATACATTTTCTACATTTATGCCTTGTCCATATATCTGATGAACTTTTATTGATATTTAGTACCTCACTAATTTTATATTTAGTGGGTATAGTAATCCTTTTCATGATAACTAGGCCAGATTCCACATGATCTCATATAGCAGAGCTCAAATGTTCCTAGCTAACTATTGATGTCTTGATTTTAATTTACGTAGAGCTTAGTAATGTGGAAAAATTGAAGACCAACAAAATGAAAAAAAAATCTATTTATTCTATTTATTTTTTGGAAAAAATCTGCTTATTCTGACCTTGCTAAAACAAAAGAGTCAGCCACATCACCAGCATTTTGATAAAAATTCAAAAGCAGGCAGGGAAGTAAAAAACTTTGCAGTAAAACTATATAGGAAGGCTTCTGGGATGCCCAATCAGAGGCTGTTGGCAAGACAAAGTTGCAGGAGGGTTAGCTAGAAATGGTGTCTCCCAGGTAATGGTGAGAGGGGCATATCTGACTTTCTCTGATTGGTCCTAAATTGGAAGCAGGAACAAAAATTGAGAAAGTTGTCATTATTAATGAAGTCCAGGACATTTTAGAACAATTGTTCTAAAATTTATTTTTCAGCTTTTTGGATTGTCACTAAAGATACCAACCTGGCTTTCTGCAATTCTTTGTTTTGCTTTATTTTCCCTTTTTTAATTTTTAAATTTATTCACATTTAATCACATGTCTTTTCAGTATACATCTTTCTCCAACACAAATACCATGCATATCAAGAAAACCATATTACTATACACATTATCATCAGCAAATAGCTTCTCATTGTTCTGTCAGTTAAGCACACCTTGACCAGTGTTCTCCTTCCCCTTTCCCCTCCGTCCCTTCCATACTAAACTTTTTTCCCACATTTTCTTGGTTCAGAAAAGCTCTTAACCTAAAATACGAACAAAGCTAGAATCTAGTGACAAGTGCAGTGTAATTTTCTTCCGAATCACTTTTTCTCTCTCTCCATTCCCCCCTTTAATAAAGAGAGGTGTAAATTAACTTATTTGTGAAAAAAATAGGTTAATCTCAATTTCATCTGTTATTTCCACAAAGCCCTATAAGAATAAGCCAAGACTCATTTTATTTTCCATGTATCATGCTTTGATCTTTTTCTTAATTTATTTCCTGCATCTCAAAATATCTATATGAGATAGTTTTCCTTTCACTTAAAAATTCCTTTTAGAAATTCCTTTAAAAGGATCATACTACTGATGGAATTTTTATTATATGAAAACACCTTAATTTCACCTTAATTTCTAGGAAATGTTTCTGAAGTATACATTAAAAGTATGTAATTATTTTCTTTCATCACTTTAAAAATTTGACTTCATTTTTTCTGATTTCTGTTTGAGCCTTACCGCCTTTTTTTTTTTTTTTTTTTTTTTTGAGAAAGATTTTTGTTCTAGGGTGTGTGCACTTGCCAGAGAGACAGACAGACAGGAAGCAAGAAATCACCCTTCAGGGGAGATGGCCATGCCACAATCCCTTTTCCTTCATTCTCCTCTTGGGATTTTGGTCATACATGCACACATGCCTGGCATGAGTTTCAATCCACAGGGTCCAGGACTTGAAATGCAGTTGGTCATGTGGGAGCCCAGCGACGAAACCATTATGCCATCTGCTGGTCCCCTTACTGCTTTTTAAAATGTAGGTCATCCGTCTTTAATCTTTGCTCCTAAGCACTTCCCTATGCCTTTGATCATTAGTCGTTTTAGTATGGTACACATTAATATTATATTTATCTTGATTGGGTTTAGAGTGCATTGTGTATCTGTAGTTTGAGGGTTTTTTTTTTTTTCGTATATTGGAAAATATCTATTTTTTTAGTCCATGCTTTTTCCATTTTTGCTTCTGCTCTTCTGTTCTATCCCAGGTGAGGCACCAATCACACATACATTCCATACCATTTACTGTGTCATTTAGGCTTCATATATCCTTTTATTTATTCTCCACTATGTGTCCTTCCATGTTTGACCATCTTCGTCTTCACTTTTGCTTGTTTGTTTTAATTGCCAGAGGATGCATGTCCTCACCAGAGAGAGGAAGTGACAGAAAGAGAAATCTGCCATCTGCTGGTCCCTCTGTTTTCAACTATATGAAGATGTTGCTCATCCATTGTTTTGAGAACTCAGTGGATCATTTCATTCCTTTTTATGACCTTTAATTTTTCGTGAGCACAAAAAGTGTTTAATTTCCCCTTCTGATCTCTCTTTTTTTTTAGAGGGCCTTTTTTTTTTTTCTCTGTGGTGCACATGCTTGCCAGAGAGACAGAGGCAGAGAGACATAAAGTAAGAAATCACCCCCCGTAGGAGGGATGGCCATGCCACCATCCCTTCTCCTCCACCCTCCTCTGGGGATTTTGGGTATGTATGCATACGCATCTGCCATGATTTTCAACTCGCCAGATCCTGGACTTAAACCACAGTTGACTATGTTGGAGTCCAGCAATGAAACCATTATGTCATCTGTTGGTCCCTACCTTCTATTTGTTTTTTTCTATAGGGTGCATGTGCTTGCCAGAAAGTCAGAGAGAGACAGATAGATAAAGTGAGAAATGATCCCCCTGGGGGGATGGCCATGCCGCAATCCCTTCTCCTCCATTCTCCTCTTGGGATCTTGGGCATGTATGTACACGTGCCTGGCATGAGTTTACGTTACCGGGTCCAGGACTCGAAACGCAGTCGACTACGGGAGTCCAGCGACATAGCCATTACACTAACTGCTGGTTCTCCTTCTATTCTTTTTGAAACATTTGCTAGTTGGATTTCCTTAATTGTTCCTCAGAGTTGCCTCTTTGTTCTTTTATTATTTGGAGATTCTCTCTAACTTATCAATTATTTTATAAAAATTATACAATTTAGGCTATCATTTTTTGTTCAGGGAATATTTTTATTCTTTGAAAATTTGTTGTTATGTATAATATTGCTATTTTATTGATGTTTATTTATGGATACTTATTAAAACTTTTTTTCTTGGAGGCCAGCAGGTGGTGTGGTGGTTGAGGTGGATAGATTCTCACATGGCCAACTGCCATTTGAGTACTGCACTTGGTGATTTGATTTATCACTCTTCCATTCTCTGTCTTTCTCCTCTCCTATGGTAAAAAAAACCTAAATAAATAAATGGCCCGTTTCTTAAAAAAAAAAAAAAAAAAAAAAAAAAAAAAAAAAACATAACTTTTTCTCTTGCTTATTTCTTTTCCCTAAGAGTTTCTTCTTCTTCTTCTTCTTCTTCTTCTTCTTCTTCTTCTTCTTCTTCTTCTTCTTCTTCTTCTTTTTTTCTTTTTTTTGGAGAGGTTTTTGCTATAGGGCGTGTGCGCTCACCAGACAGACAGAGACAGAGAGACAGAAAGCGAGAAATCACCTCCCAGGGGGGATGGCCATGCCGCAATACGTTTTCCTCCGTTCTCCTTCGGAATCTGGGGCACACATGCACACACGCCCGGGGTGAGTTTTAAGCCACCGGGTCCGGGACGCGAACCGCAGTCGACTACGTGGGAGTCCAGTGACATAGCCATTACGCTAACTGCTGGTCCCCCTAAGAGTTTCTTCTACTTCCTGTTTGTCTGTTTTGTCTTTTATATTGAAGGGTTTCCTTAAATGTCAGGTGACTACTGACTCGCTATTTAAATTTTTTATTAGAATTATTATTATTTATGCACTCAATTGCTATAATTTAGTTTGTAAAGAGATTTTACCCAACATGATATATGCCACATATCAGGCAAGCTGAATTTAAGAATACAGCATAGGGGTCAGCAGGTGGCATGGTGGTTAAGGTGCTGGACTCCCACATGACTGACCCAGTAGTTCAAGTCAGAGACGTCATGGCTTAAAAATCACAGTATGTTTGTGTGTGTGGGCACGCTTGTGTATGTGCCCAAAACCCAAGGAGGTGAATGGAGGACAAGGCCCTGTGGTATGGCTATACCCGTGGGGGTAATTTCTCACTTTTCCTCTCACTGTCTCTGTCTTTCTCTAGAGAGCATACACACACTATGACAAAAGACAAAACAAAACAAAAAAACGAAAAACACCTCCCCCCTCAAAAAAAAAAAACAGCATAAAATGTCCATTGGAAGTGTAAATGTAAATTGTACGGTTGTTGTTGTTCACATTTATTATGAGGCAAATTCGTGGGTTTTTTTTGTTTGTTTATTTTGTTTTTTGCTTTTTGTTGGAAGGGGTATTCTAATAATTTTAAATATATATATATATACTTTTTAGAGGTTTCTGCTATAGAGAGTGTGCGCTCTCCAGAAAGACAGGGAGAGACAGAGAGACAGAAAATGAGAAATCATCCCCCAGGGGCATGGCCATGCTGCAATCCCTTCTCCTCCATTCTCCTCTCAGGATCTTGGGCACACACACAAACACAAGTCCGGCATGAGTTTAAGTCACCAGGTCTGGGACTCGAACCGCGGTCGACTACATGGGAATCCAGCAACATATCCATTACGCTAACTGCTGGTCCCTAATTTTGATTATTTTGAAAGATAAATCTGTTCGTGGTTTAAGTTTATTTATTAATTTTGAGAGTGAGGGAGAGAAAGAGAGGAAGGTAGACACATACATGCACACAGACGCGTACATGTTCACACACACATGAATCCCTGGCAGGGTCTTGCCTACCATGACCTTTTCCCTAACCTGCCAGCTAGCCAGGATCATGCACATGCCTAGTGTTCAAGCTGACCTGGGAACCAAACCCTGCGGGATTCCCCATATGACTTCATCATTGCGTAGTGGCACCCTACTGTCTGCACCATTGTGACTGGGCCTAAACATTTTTTAAAACATAAAATTTTTAATTAAAAAATTTTTTCCTATAGGGTGTGTGCACTTGCCAGAGAGGAGAAAGACAGAGAGATACAGAGAGAAGGAATGTGAGAAATCACCCCCACAGGGAATATGGCCATGCTACAATCCCTTCATCATACTCCTCTTGGGATTTTTATTTTTTTGAGAGGTTTTTGCTATAGGGCGCGTGCGCTCGCCAGACAGACGGAGAGAGACAGAGAGACAGAAAGCGAGAAATCACCCCCCAGGGGGGATGGCCACGCCACAATCCCTTCTCCTCCATTCTCCTCTTGGGATTTTGGGCACGCACGCACACGCACCCGGCGTGAGTTTAAGCCACCGGGTCCAGGACTCGAACCGCGGTAGACTACATGGGAGTCCAGCGACATAGCAATTACGCTAACTGCTGGTCCCACTCTTGGGATCTTGTACATGCACGAACATATACCTGGTCTGATATATCAAGTTGCTGGGTCTGGGACTTGAACCACAGTCAGTCATGTGGGAATCCAGTTGACTTAACCACCATGCCACTTGCTGGTCCCCCAAAATAAAAGTATTTTAATGTATATGTAAGCTTTAAAGTATATATAGACTTTTTTTGCCCTATGAAAGATCTTTTTATTTATTTATTTTTTTTGAGAGGTTTTTGCTATAGGGCGTGTGCACTCGCCAGAAAGAAAGAGAGAGACTGACAGAAAGTGACAAATCACCCCCCAAGGGGGATGGCCACACTGCAATCCCTCCTCCTCCATTCTCCTCTTGGGATCTTGGGCACACACATACACGCGTCCAGCGTGAGTTTTAAGCGACTGGGTCCGGGACGCGAACTGCGGTCGACTACATGGCAGTCCAGCTTCATAGCCATTACAGTAACTGCTGGTCCCTCTTTAGTATTATTTTAGTATGTGACTTCTAAGACTGAAAAATATTAGTAAGTAGAGAGAGCAAAATCTTTCCAAAGAATTAATAAAAGTTTAGCAGAGTTAACAAACAGTTTACAGTCTTGCTGAGAATTCTGAGTATTGCATAGAATACAAACCTGAATATATCAGCAGTTTCCATCAGAGAAGGAGACAAATACTATACTTTCCTTAGATACTCCCTTTGGGGGAGTGAATTTAAAGCTAGCTTGTCTTGAGTCCTAAGTCATCTCTGCTGTGGTTTCTATGCTGGAAATGTCATAGGTTTGGGGAATCTGTGCATTTACCCTGTTTTCCCTTCCATCTCTTTCACTTGAATTGCTGTTGAGAATTTTGTAAATTTGCTAAAACATAGAAAGTAACTCGTATTTTTGTTCATAAAGTTTTGCCAGAAAAGTATTGTATTTTTCACTTGTTTATGTTTTAATTAAGAATGGGGTTTATATTTACATTTTTTAGTGGAGAGTATCAAGAAACGAACCCATAGTATGGGGTCAGAAAAAGAGGAAGCACCCCCCATGGAATTTGGTCACATGATATTCTCTTCTCCATTTCTATATCCTGCCAGGACACTGGGCATGTGTGCACGCATGCACACTTTGCATGTTTTTCAAACCTTCACGGGTGAGATTCAAACTGAAGTTGGCCATATGGGATCTGGCTCTCTTAACCACTAGAATATGGGCTAGTCTGCTAATCTGATGGTTTTAAGCTTTCCTGAGTTTGATAGACTGTGAGCAATGGATATGTGAATCTGTTTTTGTACCTTTTATTATTAGAACATCGAAATCTTGTTGCATTTACATTTTAGTATTCTTTCCTTTCTCCTATTTATTGGGCAGTCCATAGTAGAATACCTCATCTCCATGAGGATGCTATAAAAATAGATTTTGTTAATCATTATTATTTTTTGTATATTTTTAAAATTTAATTTTCTTTTACACATCAATCACTTTATTTAGCTTACAAAGTGAATATTCCTACTAGTGAACATTTCTCCCTTGTCTAGTTGATAAAACTATAAAATTATCTTCAATAGATAATACCACATTTCTTTGTCCCATTAATGCTTTGCCTATTTTCCTTTTAGATGTACTTTCTATTTTTTTAAAACATATTTTTTATTTGTTGATTTGTTTGTTGTGATTTTCAAGCTGCTGGGTTTGGGGCTTGAACCACAGTTAGCCATATGGGAATCCAGAGCCTTAACCACTATGCTGTTAGCTGCTATTCCTAAATACTTTCATCTCCTTTCTTTTCTGTCTTATTTTGACTCTCATACTCTACTACCACTCACAACATTCCCATCTCTACCCCACTGAGACTAGAAGTTTTTTGTTGAAAGGCAATATGACTAATCTTAAGAAACATTATTCTACAATTTAAGAGCCATATATTATGTATAATTATGTAAATCTATATGTATGAATACATGTACATAAGTAGGATGAATGTATATATGTAAGTAGGCATACTATTTTTTATATTAGAAAATAGAACATCTTCTCTTGTTGTTTATTCATTTTCTTATACTATCAACAAAAATTAACATGTTATTAGCATTGGAAAAGTCATGATGTCTTTTTCTTTTCTTTTAGATTTTTTTTTTTTGCTATAGGGCATGTGTGTTCACCAAAGACAGAAAAAGGAAGAGACACAGAAAGCAAGAAATCACCCCTCCCCAAGAGGGTATGGCCATCCTTCAATCCTTTTTCTATTTTCCTCTTGGGATTTGGGCACGCAGGTACATGTGGCCAGCATGAGTTTTAAGTCACTGGGTCTGGGGCTTAAACTGTGGTCGACTACATGGGAGTCCAGCAATGTAACCATTATGCCATCTGCTGGTCCCCATGAAATATTTTTCGGTTTCTCTATGTAAAAATGCATCATGACTTTTCCAACAACCCAATAGATTTTTTTTCTTTTTTGGGGGAGAGGGTTTTGCTATAGGGCACGTGTGCTCTCCAGAAATCAGAGACAGAGACAGAAAGCAGGAAATCACCCCCCAGGGGGTATGGCCATGCCTCAATCCCTTCCCCTCCATTCTCCTCTCAGGATCTTGGCCATGCATGCACACGCACCCGGCATGAGTTTAAGCCACCGGGTCTGGGACCCGAACCGTGGTCGACTACATGGGAGTTCAGCAACATAGCCATTATGCTAACTGCTGGTCCCAACCCAGTAGATTTTATTAGAGCTGGAACAGTTCTCACTCATTATTTCCAGGTGAGGCAGTTGGTGTGAAATTGTCAGTGACAGTGCCATCTTAGAACATTGATTAAAGTGTTGTGGGAGAAACAGAGAACATAGTTTTTTTTTTGTCTTAGTTTGGTGGATTTTGTGTCATCTTTTCCATCCTTGAACACATATGAAATTATTATCGTAGTGCTTCTAGCACTTTATCTTTATTATTGTTGTAGTGATCACTACTGTGATGTATAATTAGGATTCTTAATTTATTGGTTTTTTTGAATTTAGGTAATCGTTGAATACTATATATATTTTAGAAAGAAAAATAAGTTGTTTCTTTATAACCTATGCTATAAATAGAACTTGTTTCATAATAAAATGTAGCCAGCAGGTGGCTTTAAGGTTGTGGTTAAGGTGCTGAACTCCACATGGCTGACTATCGTTTGAGTCTCAGACCTGGCAACTTTCTTTCTCAATTTCCCTCTCTCTCTCTCTCTCCTTCTTTCTCTGGTGAATGCATGTGCCCTATTGCAAATTAAAACAACAATAATTAATAAAATAAAATAAATAATTCACTAAAAATAATAAAATGTAGTTTAATGGTTCTCCATAGGTTGGTTGACTTAATGAAGCGGCGTTATGAAATTACAGTTATGCTGAGTTTATGGTTATGTGCATATTTTTCTTCAAATAACTTTTGAGTTTCTTAAAGTCAGAATAATGTTAACTTAGCATCTCTTAGAGTATCTGGCACATAAAAGATAGTCATCAATATGTATTACTGGGGGGACCAGCAGTTAGCGTAATGGCTATGTCACTGGACTCCCATGTAGTCGACCGGGGTTCGAGTCCCGGACCTGGTGCCTTAAACTCACACCGCGCGTGTGTGTGTGTGTGCCCAGGATCCCAAGAGGAGAATGGAAGAGAAGGGATTGCGGCATGGCAATCCTCCCTGGGGGGTGATTTCTTGCTTTCTGTCTCTCTGTCTCTCTCTGTCCATCTGGCGCGCACACACACCCTATAGCAAAAACCTCTCTGAAAAAAAAAATATGTATTACTGGGGAATTACAAATTAAAACAATGAGATACAGGCATATACCTGCTAGAATAATAAATATGCCAGATTCTGACAACATCAAAGGCTGACTAAGATGTAGAACAATAGGAACTCTTACTCATTGCTGGTTGCAATGAAAAATGTTACAGCCACTTTAGAAGAAAGTTTGGCATTTTCTTACCATGCTCATATATATGACACAGCAGTTGTACTCCTTAGAATTTATTTATCCAAAGGAGTTGAAAATTTCTTTTTGTTTATAGAGCTTTATTCACACTTCCCAACATTGTGAAGCAACTAAGATGTTGTTCAGCAGGTGAATGGATAATAATAAACTGTGTTGCTTTCAGACTAAGGAGTAAGAAGAAAAGAGAAATGATCGAGGCATGCAAAAGCACTGAGGAACCTTTTATGCATATTACTAAGTGTAAGAAGTCAATCTGATAAGGCCACACGTGATATTCCAACAATATGACATTCTGTAAAAGGTAAAACTCTGACAACAGTAAAAACATAGATGGAAAGAAACAGGAGTGTGGCATAAGCATGGGGAAACAAAAGAAAACAAGGAAGTATGCGACCATGAAGTGAATGCTTGGTCTCGGAGATCAAAGGCTTAAATAAAAGGATACATTAAAACCTACAAAGAAAGAAAGAAAAAGAGCCTAGAAAGCTAAAGGAGAGAGACATTCCCCAACACCCTTCCTGCCTATTCTTTCAATATAATACACAGCTGGGTTAACCACATCCTGCTTGATAGCAACTTTATCAACTTTTCCACTAAAGCCAAACTGACTTAGTGCAGTCAATGATGAACTGTATGTCAAGTGTAGCCCTTGTATAACTGACTGCGTAATGGCCGAAATTGAGAAACTGGGGCAAACATATACAGTGGCTCTCAGGCTTGCCAAGGATCCAAGATTTGAACGATTACCACGCACACTCAAAAGAACCTATCCAGGTAACTGCTTAGTACAGACAGTAACTCAGTGTAAGTGTTACATTGTGGCCACAGTTGACGAAGACTTTAAAAGAAGAGTCTGGAAGATCCCAGGAGTTCCTATCGTGTACATTTCTAACCACAGATACAACATTGAGTGGATACCAGATGATTTGGGAGCCCCTCATTTCTAATTCTTAAAGGACAAAGTTCCTCTGCCTTCCTTTGACCAAATTTCTCTGTTGCCAGTTCATTAAACAGGCTGTTTGTCATGAATTAATATTTTGTTCACCTATTTGTTGTATTATGAGACTTAGGTCAAGTACATTTACTTTTCAATGTTAGTTTGAAAATGTTTTGTTTCATTTAAAAACCTGCTGCATCTTTGTATTTTTTAATTTCTTAAACTCACTGCATCTTTTTGTAAATCAGATGATTCGAATGATTCTTCCATTAAACAAAAAAAAAATATAGGTGGTTGGTAGGGGTTGAGGGAAAAGAGGGATTATTAGATGGAATACAGAGGACTTTTAAGATAGTAAAACTATTCTGTATGACATTACAATGGTGGATATATGTCATTATACATATGTCACAATGCATACAATATACAGCACTAAGTGTGAAACTTAATGTAAACTCTCAGCTTTGATAGACAGTTTACATTAGCAATGTATGTTCATTAATTCTTACAAAAATACCACTCTGGTGCTGGATATTGATAGTGGAGGAAGCTATGTGTATGTGGAGCAGCGTGTATATGGGAAATCTGTACTATCCACCAAATTTTTCCATAAATCCCAAACTGCTCCAAAATATAAAGTTCAATAAATATACATTGAGGAAGTTGGAAAAGAAGTGAAATAGTGCTTTAGAAGATGGAGGGGAAGAAATAGCTCTCAACAGAGAAATGAAACATTAAAAAAGAGACACACAAAGGAAAAGAAATTTAGAGAGGTGAGATCTAGCTTACCTACCAAGAGAATACAAGGAGATCCTGGGGGATATAGAACAGGTAGAAGAGATGAAATAACAAACTACACTTTAATGTGTTGATAGCAGAACCAAGATTATTAGAGTGAAAAGGCAGAATGTTAGACATAAAATTTTTTTAAAAGTTTTCTTCCAGAAATATTTTAATAAAAATTAGCCATGTCCAAGAAACACCCACTGCATGCCCACCAATAAAAGAAAACCACAACAAAATAGAAAATTTACCATATGGCTATGATCTAAAGAAAAAAGCTGCAGACACTCAAGCACATCAGCAAAATCCAATATTAAAGTCACATTCCTTCTCATGGGCTATGATTAGGAATATGATTATATACCAAAAATAAAACTGAATACAAAGGCTGAACTATTTAGGTCAAAGGACCCCTATAGAAGCATCTGTCCTCAAAGGCATTCCAGTTTTGAGACTCAATTTTAGAATAAGGCATAACAAGTGTTAACAGAAGATACACGAGGTGATGAAAAAAGAAATTCTGCAACTTCCCATATACTCTGAACCTGATAAAACAAATCTAATTTTTTTCTTAAGTTTACTTTTAAGAATTGCCAAAACTGAAATCCAAGATAAATAGAAGTCACAACAGTACTGCTCTGTTTCTTTTGTAATTCAGATTTGGGTTTTTTTGTTTTGTTTTGTTTTGTTTTGTTTTCTTACAAATACAAATTAAACATGAAAAAAATTACTTCAAAGAATCTAACAATTCAAGAAAAGCATGTATCAGTTGCATTCCAGACATTTCTTTTTTTTTCTTTAAATTTATTTTTTACATTAATTCACTATACATCATTACAGCATACAAAATGAATTTTCCATCCAAAATACACTGTATATTGGCTCAATCATGCACATCAATATCCGTGTTATCAACAAATAATTTTCCATTTTTCATGTCTTGCATACTTTGCTTTTTTTTTTTTTTCATGCTTGACTCCCTATCCCTCACCCTCTGCCATGTTCCACCCTCCTCCCACATTGTCTCTGGTATCCATGGTTGCTTTCTATGCCTTCCCCCCCATTTAATTGATTTGCTAATGAACTTAATTAGTCTAAATATTTCCAATAGCAAGCACAGCTGATATATACCTATACATGAACCCAAGTCTGACTTTAGGCATAAACCTCAGTGAGTAGAATGAACATACTATAAAGTAGTACCTAGCTGGGGCTATATAGCTTACTGCAGTCATCAAATATGCATTTTTTAAAAAATTTCAATAAGAAGAGTTGTAGTGTTTTTTTTTTCTCCTGAAACATTTTTTTTAATTAACTAACATTCATTCCCTGAGCATCATCACAACATACTAAATGTGGTTTCCCATCTAGAATAAACTACAGAGACCAGCAGTTAGCATAATGGCTATGTTGCTGGACTGCCACGTAGTCAACCGCGGTTCAAGTCCCGGACCCGGTGGCTTAAACTAACGCTGGGCATGTTTGCGTGCGTGCCCAAGATCCCGAGAGGAGAACAGAGGAGATGGGATTGCGGTGTGGCCATTCCCTCCTGGGGGGTGATTTCTCACTTTCTGTCTCTCTGTCTCTGTTTGGCGAGCACACACGCCCTATAGCAAAAACCTCTCCAAAAAAAAAAAAAATAGAGTTAACTGCATAGTAGCTTATTCGTACATGTTATCATCAATAATATCCCATTTCTACTTTCATATATCTGTATATGTGTGTGTATATATATATATGTATACACACACACACACACACACACACACATATATAAGTTTTTTGCCCCATGTTGACCCTCTGCCCTGTCCCACCCTCTTATTACACTATCTCTGCTATATACAGTTGTCTTCAATTCGTTTTCCCCCAACATTTTGTTGATCACACAATATCATAAGTAATCTAACTACTTTCAATAGCATGTTCAGCTGGTAATTTCAAGAAAAGCAGTTTTGACCTGGTAACGATATTTCCTTGACACTTAAAGCCTAGAAATAGCTTAGTAT
The DNA here is from genome assembly GCA_026018925.1 of Tupaia tana. Classification (NCBI taxonomy): domain Eukaryota; kingdom Metazoa; phylum Chordata; class Mammalia; order Scandentia; family Tupaiidae; genus Tupaia; species Tupaia tana. The sequence goes on along the minus strand of JAKSZU010000002.1, from coordinate 138,356,046 downwards.
TCTGTTCAAATAGTAGGTACATGAACCTACTGACAGCTCAAGACAGGACAAAAATCCTTAAAACTGGACAACAAAGCCTAGAAGAAAAGCAGCAATATTTCAGTCTAGTCACAGAATGCTGCTTCATCAGTTCAGTCTCATGTACTTAATCTTTCTTCTGTTGTGGTTCGATCTTCCAGATTGAATTCTGGGATATAATATTCAACTCCAGACATTGTCACACAGAAATAAGAGTTCAAAAACTAAGAAAATGGGCATTCCAGACATTTAAAACCTATCTCACAATTTAAATGTCAATGGTAAAAACAGTAGGCTTTACAATTGCTTTGTGATCATATCAAAAGAAAAAGTCTACTAACAACTTTTTATTCAGTTTTTAACAATACCAGGAAGAATCAAACTTGTCAAATTTTCCAATGGCAATTTCTCCACACCATAAGGTAGTCATGACTCTCAAAGCAACAATTTGGATATTTCCTGCCTTCAAAATGTTTTCTCAAATCCTGTATTTCTAACAGGCTTTCAGAAACACGTAGAAAATAAATAATCCAATGAATGAAACGTATCAAATGTCAGTAATAAGCGACACATTCCTTTGGGGAAATGGCTGTTAAAAAAATCCAGTCTCTATATGCAAAGCAAGGAAATTGTCTTTTTTCTTTCTTTCTTTCTTCTTTAAAAATCCATTACTCCTAAAATATCATTCCACAAAATTGGAAGTGAAGGCTAAAAAGTCAGCAGAGGAAATGGAAAAGGATGAGCACACTCCAGTGACACAAGAAGTAAAACTGTACCACTTAAACAGTTTATAACAGAGTAATACTCCAAGATACCAAAGGCTGGGTGAAGAAATTCACCATTCTGCAGGAACTAGGATTCGTACTGCTGCATGAAGATCAATGAAGAACAAACACTGCCTTGGAGCAATCCCCCTTCTCACTCCAAATCCTGGTTTCTGCACCACGCCTCCACAGGGAGGGCCTCTCACTCCACCACCCAGCAAATCTCGAGGGCCTCCAGGTCCCCGCAGGCGGTTATCTCGACGGTCCCCTTCCCTGGCAGCTCGACATTCAGATGGACCTTCTCTTCGACATTCAGATGGACCTCACCTCTGAACATGATGGGACTGTTGCTAAGGATCTTCTGAATAGGCTCAGAATAATCAAATACAACAAATCCAAAATTAAGTTATTTGCCTCCACTATTAATGCGCAGCTCCACCACATTTCCATAATTTTGAAAGAAATCTTTAAGCTCTGACTTTGTCCACCTCTTGAGGCAGGCTGCCAATTAAGAGTTGGTGACTATCAGAGTGTCTCACAATCCTTCGGGGTTCAACATCACCTTGCTTGCCAGTCTCCCGGATTGGTCTGGGTCCCCTCTGTAGAGGAATATTTATTTGTTTTTCTTGCACTCTTTGAACCCTCTGAGGCCTCTGGAGGAATCTGAGATTCAGGCTTCGATTCTGGACGGGGCTGTGAAGCTGGTACTTTAACAACATGAGGTGGGATCCCAGTAACTGGAACAGCTCCACTGGGTGAAAGGTTTTTTACTGATTACAGATGCCCAAGAAAATGTCCTCAAATCTTCCTGTACTGTCTGAGCTATGTCTGTAGGTGCTGGAGAAGAACTCTTCTGAGCATCCTCAGGGGCAGCTTCTTCTAACATTGGCTCAGACTTTTCCTCTTGAATTTCAGATACAGGTTCTTGCTCTGGTTCGGGTTCAGGATCAGGCTCTGGTTCAGCAATGGGCTCCTCTAAATGTTCTTCTAAGTCATTGCTAACACTCTGATAGAACATTCCAGAATAATCAGGTACCACCTTGGGTGTCTGTTGTCTTTCTTCAGGTTCCTCTACTTCTTCCTCAGATTCCTCCTGAGACTCAGTGACAAAACCACCAAAAACCTCATCTTGGTATCTGAAGATATCATTGTGAACATAAAGCTTATTTGCAACAGAAACCTCAGGAGCAAGGACAAATGTCTGCATGAATCTCCTCAAAGCCTAGTTGTTGTTAGAGAACAATCCCATCACCTGGACCATGACCCCATCATTTTGAGTGGCATGGGCATCAACATGGAGAATCTTGGTGTGGCAGTTGGTGAAGTTTTGTGACATCACTTTCCTATGAATTTCTTTCTGTCCATAGACGGCATCTGCTGGTTTTCCATTTGAATCCAATCCCCCATGCACATAAGAAGAGTTTTTTCCATAAAATCTATGGAGCATGCCTGGGGCCTGGTTCAACAGTGTGTAATACTCTCTCACAAATTCCCGCCCGACCAGCAGGGGACTAGGTTTCTCCATAATGATTGCTTTGGTAAATTCAACCTGCGAGGCTAAGCGGGAGAGGAACAAGCTTTGCTCCACAGCACTTAAGATGACAGAAACCTCTCATGGAAATGAGTCCACACCGACATAAATTTCTTGAATTCCAAGGACAAGATTATAATTTTCAAGGCTTCTAGTTAGAACTAATATGCTATGTATGATGGCAAGAGACTCAACAAGACCCAGATTTTTTATCAGCAATGCGAAAGCAGGAATGTAGTAGAATTACATCAATAGAGATAATTGGAAAAATAAGCATACAATCCAGTAAACCTATAACAAGCCAGGGTAAAATTTATCTGTTAGATCAAAGGAAAACATGTTCCAATAGGCAAGTTTTGAATATACCACTTTTGTGTACTGTCTTAGAAAGATATTAGAAACTGAACATTTTAATAAAGTTATGATAGGGAAGAAGAAATAATGAAGACTTTGTTAACTTCCATTTGATCCAATTGCCAAATTTCCATTCATTGGTATAATACACTGACAAATGCTGATTAGGCTAATAGTATCATCTACACTTTGTCCATTAACTTCTGCTCTTACCACTTAAGCTATATGTTTATGATAAGAATTGTGTTCTCTAAATATTTTCTGCTAATTGTCCTTGTTTTGAAATTATGAAGCTTGAGAAGAAGACTCCTCCATGGCTCCTGAGAACTAGTGATTTCAAGGAAAAAAGAGAAATGAAGATTTTCTACTGATCATTCAGCCTGTAGCCCACAAACTTGGGTGGTAAGGAGCCCCTTTAGCCTTCTCCCTGTCTGTCTCTTTCTCTCTCTGCCTCTGTCTTCTCATTTTTTGGTAATATTTCCTTTTTAAAATTTTTTAAGGTAAAGTATTCTCTTGCTTTCAGCCCTGCCTTTATCTCACTAATAATCCCCTATCCCCCACTCATCCAGGAGAGGCAAGGGGCAGCCCTTCAGAAAAAGACACCTACATGGCTCCTGAGAACCAGTGATTTTGTGTGGTGCGCAAGCATGGTATGCGGTTTTTCTTTTTTTTTCTTTAATAATTTTTAAATATTTTTTCTTGTTTTTGCTTTTCTTTTTTTCCCCCTCTCTTTCTGTTTCTTTTTCTTTTATCACATCATTCTTCTCCTCAGTCTTCATTCACTGTGTTTCTAGACAGATCTCAGGGAACCATAGCCAAACATTCAAATCCTATTAAGGTTACCATATTCCTCAATATCCATGGAATCTGCTGCACAAAGGGATAAAAACAAAATGGCAAAGAGATTCCATATCACCTCCTTCTGCACGCTCCTGAACACTCAGATTGAACTTAAAGAAACACACCACTCATCAGATAACTAGAAATCAGTGCAGGGCCATAATATGAGAAAGCAAGAAAATACCTCTCCTCCAAAGGAAAAGAATAACTCTTCTTTATCCTCAGACAGTTCGACGGAAAACGTACAAATGTCTCATGAAGAATTTAGAATATTCATAATGAAGAAGCTAACAGAGATGGAAGAGAGGAGAGTAAGTAAACTGGGGAAGAGGCAGGAGAAAGGAGCTGATGAGTTCCAGGAGGTGAGGAAATTCCTGCAAAATCTAAAATTAGATTTACATTTAGATTTAGATAATCTGAATTATACACTTTTAAAAAGAATCAAATGGACCTGTTAGAGATGAAGGCTATAATACAACAAGTCAAAATCTCCCTTGAAAGTATTAAAAGTAGACTAGATCATACAGAAAATATAATATCAGATGTAGCTGCTGGCCTAGAAAAATCTACCACTAAGACTGAGAAAATTGCACCAAAAAAATGATAATAATATGCAATAAATACTAGATACCATCTAACAGCCAAACATCCATAAAATCGGTATTCCAGAAGGCAAAGAGACTCATCAGGGCATTGATAATCTATTCCATGAAATACTGCAAGAAAACTTTCCAAACCTAGAGAGGCACTCAAAAATCCGGTCCCAAGAAATACAAAGGACTCCAAATAGAATCAACCCAAGAAGAGCTCCAAAACACATAATAGCCAGATTGACCAAACCACAGACAAAGACAAGTTACTAAGATTGGCAAGAGAAAAACGGCAAGTTACCTACAAAGGATATCCCATCAGGCTAACAGCAGACCTCTCATCAGAAAAACTGCGAGCAAGGAAAGAATGGGAAAATATATTCAAAGTGTTAAGGGAAAAGTAATTTCAACCGAGAATACTGTACCTGGCAAGAGTATCCCTCTTATGGGAAGAAAAGACAAGAACATTCTCAGATAAACAAAACCTGAGGGAATGTACCAACACCAGACCAGATGTCTAAGAAGTTCTCATGGGAGTGCTATACCAGGAAAATTAAATATAGAAACACAGAAATAACAGTTCAAAAACTAAGAAAATGGCAATTTAATCATAGGGATAAGTCTGGAGTTGAATATTATATCCCAGAATTTAATTGGGAAGATCAAACCACCATAGAAGATAGATTTAAGTACATGAGACCTAACTGGTAAAATAGCATTTTATGACTTTTGACTAAATCATTGCTGATTTTCTTCTAGGCTTTGTTTTCCAGTTTTAAGGATTTTTGTCCTATCTTGAGTTGTCAATAGGTTTATGTACCTATTATTTGAACAGAATCCTAGCCTGTTTCCTGGCTTTAAGTTTTAGGCAAAGTTCCTTAGCATTTCTTTGATTTATTAAATTTAAAACTACTTTTCTTGAAATTACCAGCTGAACTTGCTATTGAAAGTAGTTAGAGGGGCCGGCAAGTGGCATGGTGGTAAAAGGTGCTGGACTCCCACATGGCCGAGCACGGTTCAAGTCTCGGACCTGGTGGCTTGCTTTCTCACTTCCTCTCTCTCTCTCTGTGTCTCTCTGATCAAACTGGAAAATAAGAATGATAATAATAGATAAAGTTAAATAAAATAATTCTTTAAAAAAATAGTTAGATTATATAAGAAATTGTATGATCAATAAAACATGGGGGAAAAAGGAATGAAAAACAACTGTGGATACCAGAGATAGTGTGGGAGGAGGGTGGGAAAGGGCAGAACGTCAGAAATAGGGGTAAACTACATATATATATATACAAATATGTATATAAGTATATATATATTTATAGTAATATATATATACTACATATATATATATTTATATATATACACACACACACACACACACACATACACATAAAACTATAAAACTATATATATATATGTATATATATATATATATGAAAGTAGAAATGGAAAATTATTTATGAAAACACGCATGATTAAGCGACTATGCACTATATTCTGGATGGGAAATCACATTTTGTATACTGTGATGATGCATAGGGAATGAATGTAAATTAATTAAGAAAAATGTTTCAGAAAAAAAAGCTCATGGAAATACATGTAATAGGAAAACTATGTATGAATTTCAAAAACTTTTTGAAGTGAAATAAATTAATACTTTAATTGTAAAATAAATAAAGTTAAAAAAATAAATTATGAAGTTTTTGAAAACCAATTCCATATAATGCAAAAGGGGAGTTATTTGTATAAAAATTAAGTTGGAAAATATTGCTCATCAAGAATTCTGTACCCTGGGAACCAGCAGTTAGCATAATGGCTATGTCGCTGGACTCCCACGTAGTCGATCGCGGTTCGTGTCTCGGACCTGGTGGCTTACAACTCACGCCGGGCGCATGTGTGTGCGTGCCCAAGATCCCGAGAGGAGAATGGAGAAGGGATTGCGGTGTGACCATCCCCCCTGGGGGGTGATTTCTCGCTTTCTGTCTCTCTGTCTCTCTCTGTCTGTCTGGCGAGCGCACGCGCCCTATAGCGAAAAACCTCTCAAAAAAAAAAAAAAAAAAGAATTCTGTACCCTGAAAAAACATACAAAAATATATATGAAATGAAAATATTTTCAGATTAGGAGACAAGAGAATTCATTAGCAACAATCCTGTACTAAAGGAAATACTGAAAGGTATTATTTAGACAGAGAGAAAATTATTCTGTATAGAAGGTAGGAAATACATGAAGAGTGAAAAATAGTGGAAGGATAAATAATGCAAGTAATTCTAACAAAAGAACTTATGAAACAATGAAAGTAACAATGTCTTACGGGTGTTAAGGTTTATACGGAATTAAAGTACTCAGAAAAGTAGCACGTAAGCTCTTCCCTCCATCTTTCTCTGCTGCCATAATGGTGCACCTGAATGTCCTGGCTGAGACCCTCAAGTGCATCAAGAATGCTGAAGAGAGAGGCAAACTCCAGGTTTTTATTACGTCATGCCCCGCAGTCATTGTCTTGTTTCTAACTGTGATGATGAAGCCTGGTTACATTGATGAATTTGAAATTATCGATGAGCACAGAGCTGGAAAAATTGTCATGAACCTCACTGGCAGGTTAAAGAAGTGATCGACAAAAGAATAATAGCATTTAAACTAAAAGTAATGGTGTCTAAGAGATTCTAATCTCTTTGCCTTGTGCAAAGAGGTAAAAGTTCTAGTATATATTAAACTTAATAAGAGAAAGATGCATCATATATTCTTTCAGATAATCATTAGAAAAAGAGTAATGTATAAATAACAAGCCAACAGAGGGAAAATAGAATAAAAAATTATCAATTCCAGAAAGTCTAGAAAAGAGAAAAAAATCTATGTAGAACAGAAATAGAAGGCAAATAAATCCAAGTGTGCATATAATGACACTGAATTTAAACAGATTACGTTCCATTTAAAATATGAAGATTATTAGCATAGATTAAAAAATTACCACTGGTATCATGAGGAACAAATCTAATACATAAAGACACAGGCAACTTATAAGTAAAAGAATGAAAAACAAATAATGCAAACACTATTGAAAAGTGAGTTACTGTAACCTGGTTAATTTCAGAAAAGCTCAACTTTAAGGCTAAGAGCATTATTAGATATAAAGATTATTTCAGGTCTTGCAGGTGGCATGATGGTTAAAGCACTGACCCCACATGGCCGACCATGGATTTCCAGTCCTGGATTTGGTGGCTTCCTTTCTCACTTTTCCTTTCTCTGTCTGGTCAAACAAAAATATAATAAAAACAAATTAGGTTAAATAAATAAATTATTCTTAACAAAAGATTATTTCATAAAGCTATAATAATTAGTTCACCAGGTGCTATGGTTCAGATAATGATTTGTTCCACAAAGACTCATGTTTTGAAATTTGGTGCCCAGTATAACAGTGTTATAAGTTGGGGAGACCCATAACACGGGAGATCTAATGAGTAGTTCTTGGATCACAGAATGAATACATTAATGCTCTCTTCCTCATGAATAGATTAATGCTATCTTGTGAGACCCATGAATTTTAGCTCTCTTGATAACAGGTTCTTATGAGAATGGGTTGATAAAACAAAGATGATTTTGTCCAGGTTGCTTCCTCTGTACATACTTGCCATCCCCTCTGCTTTTGTCAGCCATCTTGTGATGGAGCCTCTTGCTGGCCTTTGGGCATTCTAGCCGCTGGAATTGTAAGCCAAATAAACCTCTATTTCTTTGTAAATCACTCAGTCTCAGACATTTCTGTTAGCAAGACAATAGTACACTAAGATACCAGGGCCATATAAAAACTCTAAATTGGTATGCACAAATCTCATTACCTTAACATATATAAAACATACATTGACACACAATCTGTAATCAGAATAGGTGATTATATCTTAGTAACAGAAAGGCAAGAGAAAAAAATAGTTGACATATATGATGTGAAGAATATATTTTAAAAACCTGACTTATTTGACATGTGTGGAGTATTGCAGCCAACAAAGGAGAAATACACATTTTTTTTTTATCAAGTATACGTTCAAACACTCTTCAGCTGAATATGCAGTGTTGCTGTGATCCAAACTTTCTGTTTAAATTCTGAAAGTTAGCATTGAACATTGTTATTGATATTTTTTGTCCCTAACATTAAATTGGTGGGGAACCAGCAGTTAGCGTAATGGCTATGTCACTGGACTCCCACATAGTCGACCGCGGTTTGCGTCCAGGGCCCATTGGCTTAAAACTCACGCCGGGCGCGTGTGCGTGTGGGCCCAAGATCCCGAGAGGAGAATGGAGGAGAAGGGATTGCGGCGTGACCATCCCCCCTGGGGGGTGATTTCTCGCTTTCTGTCTCTATGTCTCTCTCTGTCTGTCTGGCGAGCGTCCGTGCCCTATAGCGAAAATCTCTTCAAAAAAAATTGGTCATTTTCTTGGTTGAAAGAAAAAAAAAGTGTACCACATGGCCTATAAAGCAACTCAAAACAAAATTCAGAGATCAAAATTAGAGTGTGTTATTGCTTACAGTTGATTTAAACTGGGATGTAATAAAAAGGAAAGATAGTTAGAAAATTTCTATTTATTTTCAAATTACAAATTATATCTTAAAAATAACCCTTGGTGGAACCAGTAGTTAGCGTAATGGCATGTCGCTGGATTCCCACGTAGTCGACCACGGTTCGAGTCCCAGACCCGGTGGCTTAAACTCACCCCGGGCGCGTGTGCGTAGCGTGCCCAAGATCCCGAGAGGAGAATGGAGGAGAAGGGATTGCGGCGTGGCCATCCCCCCTGGGGGGTGATTTCTCGCTTTCTGTCTCTCTGTCTCTGTCTGTCTGGTGAGCGCACGTGCCCTACAGCTAAAACCTCTCCAAAAAGAGAAAAAAAATAATAACCCTTGGCTTAAGCGATAAATCAGAATTATACAATATTTTTAATGAAAGATGAGAAAACACTATATTTTAAAACTTGGAGGATCTAGCTAAGACCTTAATTAGGAGAAATTTGAACCTCTAAATGCAAATATTAGAAAAAGAAGTTGGTTGAAAATCAACGTTATTAAATCAGAGAAAAGAAGGATATACTAGAGAGCTGGAATTAGTAACATGGAAAATAAATATGCAACTGGGAAGATCAAAAAGAATAAAAGAAGACATAGACATGAGAAGAAAGGCCTAAGATTTAAAGCAATTGAATCTTAATTAAAAATCTTTTCACTAAAATTTAAGATAAAACTCTTACAAATAATAGAAAAGAGAAAATAATTCCTTACTTATCTTTGAGGCCAGAATAATTTTCCAACCAAAATCTGACAATTATATTTGGAAAAAAAAAAGTAACATAGCGTGGTGGTTAAGGTGCTGGACTCTCACATGACTGACTGGTTTGAGTCCCTGGCCTGATGGCTTGAAAATCACTCAGGTGCATATGTTCGAGTGCTCAGAATTCCAGGAGGAGAATGGCACAGACAGGATTGAGGAATGACCATCCCCCTAGGGAGGGGGTGATTTTTCCCTTTTGCTTTCACTGTCTCTCTTCTCTCTGCTAAGTCCATGTATCCTATGGCAAAAACCTCAAAAACAAAAAAAACGTTTCAGGTAAATCTTTCTCATGAAAATAAAAGCAAAACTACTGAACAAAATATTACAATTTTATATTTATTTTTTATCTTCCACATACGTGTTGTCTTGGTTTATTCCAGGAAAGTGAGAGTAGTTTAACATGGAAAAAATTTAGTCACTGTAGGCCATCCCAATGATGCAATAAAGGACAGCATATGCGAATTAGTTTGATTTAGCTATTCCATAATGTGTACATATTTTAAGATAGCATGTCATATACAATAAATACATATTTTTTTGTCAACTAAATAATGAAATCGAGCTAGTCCCATAGCCTAGTGGGGTTAAAAGAGCCGAATCGCGTGTGATTCAAATCTTGGCCCTGAGAGCTCCAGAAACACACTGCATGCATATGCATGTATGTCCCAAATCCTAACTGGATGGAGAAATGGAAAAGAGATTGTGGCATAGCAACACCCCCTTGGTGGTGGTTCTCTCTCTCTCTCTCTCTCTCTCTCTCTCTCTTGGGAGTGCATGTATTCTCTGGCACTTAAAAATATTGAAAGTATAACCATTTAAAAAATATTGTATTAAGTCAAAAGATGTAGAAAAAATTTATAAAGCTATTCATGATAAAAGCTTTTAGTAAACTAGTAAAAGGGGGAAACATGTAAACAGAACCTATAAAAATACCATACGTATTGCTTAAATGTTAATAGCTTTCTCTCTGAGTTTAGTAATAAGAAAACAATGCTTGCCATTGCAGCCTCTGCTCAACATTATACTAGAGTTGGTAGCCAGAGGAAGAGAAGATAATAGAAAGAAATAAAATGCTGAGCATTACAAAACAAAACAAATAATACTCTCCGTATTTGCAGATGACCTGACTGTGAAGGTAGAAACATCCAAAATAATCTACAGACAAATTAGTACAGTGATAGGCAAATTCATCAAAGTAGTTGGATATAAAGTCAGTATCAAAATTCAGTTTCACTCTATACACTGAAAACAACACATGCAGTGTAAAAAAGACATCATTTACAATAATGTCACAATTCATTGAATTTCTAGAATAAAGATAATATAAGATGTGAAACACCACACAGGAAACTATGAAACCTTACTGAGAGAAATGAAAGAAGACTTACCTGGATGCTCACAAGGCCAACCGTGATTTGAGTCCTGGACCCCTGGCGGCTTGCTTTCTCACTTTCTCTCTCTCTCTCTCTCTCTCTCTCTCTCTCTCTCACACACATATTCTGTCCCTCTCTAGTCAAAATAAAATCAATAAACAAATAGAGTATGAAAAACTACTTCTTTAAAAAATAAAAAATAAATAATACCTCCTCGGACTAACCGGAGGCCTCTCAGCAGAAACATTACAGGCCAGGAGGGAATGATGATACATTCTCTCCAATATGAATTTTCTCATGCTCAGTAAGATTTGTTTTTCCACTAAAAGTTTTCCCACACTCTTTACATACAAAGGGCTTCTCTCCAGTATGAGTTCTCTGGTGTCTGATCAGATTTGACTTTTCTTTTTTTTTTTGGAATTAAGCAACCACATTTTAATCAATAAATATGAACATTTGTTAACCAGTTATTAGGCAGATAAAAACAGTAATTTATCAAGAATTCAAAAGAAAACACCATCTTGAAAACAAAGTGCCAAACATATTTGTCATAAACTCCCACTTATAGAATTAGAGGTAACAAATTTTTTTACTTAAAACAGGGCTCGGAATAATCTAAAAAGTTCCAGGTGCATTTTAAGGCTAAAACCGATGATTTTTCACATAAAGCTAAAACAGATTATTTTGCACATACACAGGTTATCTGACAACTCAATGTATAAATGATTGAATAGATGAACTGCTGAACATCAAGGGACTGCATTACTTAAATTCACATTATGGGCCAGGCTTTCATCCATTTCTGCTCCTCTGCCTCACTATCCCCAACTCTTCTCTGTATCCCAGGAAATTATACTCCTCAGGGCCTTCACCAGCTGGCTTCCAGGTAGGGCTGGAATGGTCAAGTGCTGTTGGAAGACTGGAGGGCAGGAGAGGCAAGGCCAAGGTATTTCTCTGTATCTGGCTCAGCTCTGGTTTTGCCTCCACCTCAGGTAGCAGCATTGGTCTTGTCATGACTCCATTTTCCATAATCCTTCCATGATCCTGGCTCCCATCAGGTACCCCACCATATTCTAGCTCTTATGAATGATTCCAGCTTCTGAACTCAGGAAACTGTGCCTCTTCCTACTATCCTCATAGCCCTAGGTGTGGTAACATCTTCCTGCGGTTTGGCTTCTCTTTTATCTTCTAAGTCAATTTCCTGTATTAAATTCCCTTTATTAAAACACCTAGATGGTTTCTGTTTTCTTGATGGGATCCTGACTGGTGTACTAGAATCATGAAATTTTTCTTCTTTTCTAACTTATCTGGGAATTTCTGCATGAGATTCTGTCCTAAACCAATGAAAAAATCACTCAAACCATACTCAATAGTCACTTTCTGCAATACAGGCCAATGAATATCCTCTTGGCTGTTTTTTTTGTTGTTGTTTTGTTTTGTTTTTTAATTGAGCATTGGGATTCTCTTTGCCAAGTGCAAGCAGGACTCTAACTCCCAATATCACCACCAATTACAATAGACACAGCCAAGAGTCTTCTCCATAGGTCACTTCTGTTGTATGTACTAAGTGCAATAACAAGGTGAAAGAAATACAAACAAAATTAATCTTGAGGAAATTACAGTCATCAAATGAGTAACATTATATATTTTAAAAAGTCTCTGAAAATTCAGAGAACACAGCCAGCACCAGAAAGTTTCTTCCCTGTTGAATCAGTAAATTTTCTTGAAATTAAAATCCTGTTAAATTTCCAGATACTTCAAGAGCATTAAAAAAAAAAAAGGGTCTGATCAATGAATGATCCATAGGTTCTAAGCTAGAACGCTCCCATGCTCCCAGAACGGTTATTGACAGAAGTAGAGTTCCTTGGTAAGCATGGAGACCACACATGGGATCTGCTTCTTCTCATGGAAGTGTGGATCATCTGAGTGAGACTCGAAGTGCCTGGCCACCCTGTTGTTCACCCTGGTGAGGATCTGCATGATCTCCAGGTCTTTCCCATGCTCATCCAGAATGGAACACAAAGCCTGCACAAACCAGGAGCCTCTTCCTGGGCTCCTCCATGAGTAATAGCCTGGAACCGTGGAATAGGCGAAGAGAAAGTCAGCTTCAACTGGGATCTTATATCGGGGATTAGCATCTGTATCATTGATAGGTCCAGAGTCTGCTTGGACCCCATCATCAAGCTCTGTCCCTCGGCAAGCCTGAATGAAAAAGAGTTTGGGTTTCTCTAAAAGGGTTCTGCATCTATCTCCCCTAAAATGAGCTGTCAAATCCTTTATTGGTGTCACACCATCTTTTCCATAAATTAAATTTTCTTCTCCATGGCTTAGTAAGATGCAGGCGAAGCAAGCTGAATTTGTGTGGTCCTCTTCAGAAGCTTGTTTAAGTAGATCTTGCATCTTGGCACAAGAGCAGTCATTATAAACGACCACATCAAAACCCAGGTTTCGGAAGCACTTAAAAAGGGCTTCAGCATCTTTGTCCGTTCCATTTCGGACGCCCATACCTGTCACTTTATCGAAGTTCTTGTTGTTTATTATAATGCATTTGCCCACCTTCTCAAAATTCATGTTATATTGATATGAAGATGCTCGGTCCCGGGTGGTCTTGACTGATTGTCCTGAGTCATTTTTCTTCTTCTTACTGAAGAGCGATGGGATGAACAAAGACCGGTCTGGTTTGGCATCAACAGTGTCTTTGCTTGCTGAATCCCCAGTTCCGGGCTCCCCATCACAGCCCTGATCATCTGCCATCTTCCCACGGCGGCCGGACGGTAGGAAGGCGGAAGGCGGGCCCACTCTGTCGCTCCGCAGCGAGGGTCTCAGATTTGACTTTTCCACAGTCTCTTCATTCAAAGGTATTCTACCCAGTGTGAACTGGGTAAGGAGGTCTTCCTTCTGGCTAAAGGACTTTCCACATTCATTACATTCAAACAGTTTCTCTCCAGTATGGGTGTTCTGGTGTTTAATGACATACTGCTTTTGTCTAAAGCATTTCCACATTCATTACATTCAAAAGGTTTCTCTTTATTATGAAATTATTCATGCTCAGTGAGATTTGATTTGTGGCTGAAGATTTTCACACATACCTTATCCACTATAAGCTTTCTGCTTACTTAGGTGTGACATCTGAATGGAAGCATTCCCACATTCACAAGGTTTCTCTCCAGCATGAATTTTTTTTTCTATGACTAAGGAATTACTTTTGGCTGAAGATATTTCTACATTTCTTACATTTATAAGGTTTCTCTGTGTATGACCTCTCCATTCTTGTCACCTCTCCTACCTGCTCATGATCTTCTCAGGCATCTTCTAGACAGACTTCCTTTCCACTTCATTCTCCAACATCCATGTTGTCTTCTTGCTTCAACAGATGATCACATATATTTTGGCCTTTTTATAACCTGCTATTAGGAAAATGACGCAGGACTACAGTGTTAATTCTGGGATCAAAGTACCATCCTAGAACTCAGGCAGAGCCCCAGAGCTGCTGAACCTTCTGATGGATGAGTAAGATTAAGTGTCCAAGGATGCAGTAGGAAGTGGCCCCACTGGGCAATTCCACTGAAGCAATCTACTTTAGGAACTCCTCCTAATTTCATACCACATGGACCCAGGGGCCGGGCTGACCTGCGGACAAGACTAAAATGTCCACTAGATTGACTCTTTGAGATATACTTAAGGAACTACTACATCTAGATGAAAGGAAGATATATAGCACCACGGAAACATGTTTTAAGCTATAAAGCTCACCAGTAGAACAACCACACACGAAAAAAAGAAATGACTTAATCCCTCCAACTATAGAAATCTATCCAAACAGCAAAGACACTGACACATGGAACTTTTTCTAAGATTGACCACTAAATGGGTCACAACATAAACCTCTTAATATTTAAAAAAATACAAATTACATTTAACTTCTTCGCAGATCATACTACAATTGAACTTGAAATCAACAAGAAAAATTCTTTTTTTTTTTGCCTTTCCAATAGATTTATTTAGGGAAAAACTTACAAGTTCAGCTGAACGAGCGTGGACCAAAGGCTTCTGTGGTCCGGTAGGCAGAGGTAACCGGCGCGGGGGAGAAATGTAGCCCAGTTCCGGGCAGAGCGCAGCGGTAGCTCAAGGCTACAGGCGAGGAGAAGGTTGGCGATCCTCTGCGGGTCTTGGTGGTTGGAGGAGAAAGTCATCCGAGGTTGGCTCACCGGAAGTGACATGAAGCGGAAGACAGCTTGACGGCTTCACGGCAGCTACGCAGAGGCAGACTGGCTCCTTCCCGTAAGTGTTCCATGTCATCCAGGACATGTCTTTCTTAAGAAAATCGAACACCTGTCTCCTGAAGCACTGTGGTGACGCGTTCGTGTCCATACAGCGTTGAAAGGCCCGCCCCTTTCAATAAATACCTGACTTGGGGGAAAAAAAAAAAACCATGAAAATATCCCTCTGCAGTGATTCGAGGTGGATTTCAGGTAGAGCCATGACAGAGATGCCTTTGAACCGTTTCCCAACTCTGCTTTTTGTCCTGTCTGGATGTGCCCTGGATGTCTTGTGTAAAACATTGTTTTGTGGCCAAGAAGAACACGAACAGTAGCATGAAATACAATTCTATTTTATAATTCTAAATCTGCTGTTAACTTATGAAGTACATACTAATTAAATGTAAATTGCAGACGTCTGAGCAAGTGCCTACATTTTGCTCTTTTTGGCATTCCCACGGAGCCATGTACCATAGAAAGCAATGCAAGATTTGTAGACTCACCACTTCTGATAATTAGGGAATATGAATTATCGTCCCCCTCAGGTGATTTTGCTTTGGGTACCCATAAGTTGCACCTCTCCGTACATAGATACTTTGTTCCAGTATTTTCCTTCAATGTTTGGAACTACATATAGTCAAGGGCTGGACATTTTAGCTTTTAGTGTAAAGTTTGAGTATAGCAATGACCTCTAGTCTGAGACAATATTTGATTTCCTAGTTTTGTTTGGGGACTGCTTTTCCTTTATCTAAATAAAATGCAATCGAATAAATATATATATATATATAAAATGAAAATATTTTCAGATTAGGAGACAAGAGAATTCATTAGCAACATGTAGTCGACCGCGGCTTGTGTACCAGACCAGGTGGCTTAAAACTTAAGCCGGGCGTGTGTGCGTGCGTGCCCAAGATCCCAAGAGGACAATGGAGGAGAAGGGATTGCAGCGTGGCCATCCCCTCTGGGGGGTGATTTCTCGCTTTCTGTCTCTCTGGCGAACACACGCACCATATAGCGAAAACCTCTGCAAAAAAAGAAAACGTATGTTACTGTAACATGGTTACTTTCAGAAAAGCTCAACTTTAAGGCTTAGAGCATTATTAGATATAAAGATTATTACAGGTTTTGCAGCTGGCATGATGGTTAAGGCACTGATCCCGCATGGCCGACCATGGATTTCCAGTCCTGGATTTGGTGGCTTGCTTTCTCACTTCCCCTCTCTCTCTCTCTCTGGTCAAACTAAAATATAATAAAAACAAAAGAGGTTAAATAAATAAATAATTCCTAACTAAAGGTTATTTCATAAAGCTATAATAATTAGTTCACCAGGTGCTATGGTTCAGAAAATGATTTGTTCCACAAAGACTCATGTATTGAAACTTGGTGTCCAGTGTAACAGTGTTGGAAGTTGGGGAGACCCATAACGGGAGATCTAATGAGTAGTTATTGCATCACATAATGAATAGATTAATGCTGTCTTCTTCATAAATAGATTAATGCTATCTTGTGAGGCCCATAAATTTTAACTCTCCTGATAAGAGGTTCTTATGAGAATGGGTTGATAAAACAAAGATGATTTTGTCCAGGTTGTTTCCTCTGTACATACTTGCCATCCCCTCTGCTTTTGTCAGCCATCTTGTGATGGAGCCTCTTGCTGGCCTTTGGGCTTTCTAATCACTGGAATTGTAAGCCAAATAAACCTCTATTTCTTTGTAAATTACTCAGTCTCAGACATTTCTGATAGCAAGACAATAGTAGACTAAGATACCAAGGCAATATAACAAGTCTAAATTGGTATGCACAAATCTCATTGCCTTAACATATATAAAACATACATTGATTGACACACAATGTGTCATCAGAATAGGTGATTATATCTTAGTAACAAAAAAGCAAGAGAAAAAAATAGTTGACATATATGATGTGAAGAATATATTTTAAAAACCTGACTCATTTGACATGTGTGGAGTATTGCAGCCAACAAAGGGGAAATACACATTTTTTTATCAAGTATACCACATGGCCTATAAAGCAACTCATAACAAAATTCAGAGATCAAAATTAGAGTGTGTTATTGCTTACAGTGGAATTAAACTGGGATGTAATATAAAGGAAAGATAGTTAGAAAATTTCCATATATTTTCAAATTACAAATTATATTTTAAAAATAACCCTTGGCTTAAGCAATAAATCAGA
The DNA here is from genome assembly GCA_026018925.1 of Tupaia tana. Lineage (NCBI taxonomy): Eukaryota > Metazoa > Chordata > Mammalia > Scandentia > Tupaiidae > Tupaia > Tupaia tana. Next base: position 138,338,811 of record JAKSZU010000002.1, on the reverse strand, counting down.
ATTATACAATATTTTTAATGAAAGATGAGAAAACACTATATTTTAAAACTTGGAGGATCTAGCTAAGACCTTAATTAGAAGTAAATCTGGACCTTTAAATGCAAATATTAGAAAAAGAAGTTGGTTGAAAATCAATGTTATTAAATCAGAGAAAAGAAGGATATACTAGAGAGCTGGCATTAGTAACATGGAAAATAAATATGTAACTGGGAAGATCAAAAAGAATAAAAGAAGACATAGACATGAGAAGAAAGGCCTAAGATTTAAAGCAATTGAATCTTAATTAAAAATCTTTTCACTAAAATTTAAGATAAAACTCTTACAAATAATAGAAAAGAGAAAATAATTCCTTACTTATCCTTTGAGGCCAGAATAATTTTCCAACTAAAAACTAATAATTATATTTGAAAAATAAAAAGTAACATTGCATGGTGGTTAAGGTACTGGGCTGCCACATGACTCACTGTGGTTTGAGTCCCAGGCCTGGTGTTTTGAACATCACTCGGGTGCATATGTTCAAGTGCTCAGAATTCCAGGAAGAGAATGGCACAGACAGCATTGAGGAATGACCATCCCCCTGGGGAGGGGGTGATTTTTCACTTTTGCTTTCACTGTCTCTCTTCTCTCCGCTAAGTCCATGTATCCTATGGCAAAAAACTCAAAAAGAAAAAAACGTTTCAGGTAAATCTTTCTCATGAAAATAAAAGCAAAACTACTGAACAAAATATTAGAAATTTTTATTCATTTTTTATCTTCCACATATGTATTGTCTTGGTTTATTCCAGGAAAGTGAGAGTAGTTTAACATGGAAAAAATTTAGTCACTGTAGGCCATCCCAATGATGCAATAAAGGACAGCATATGCGAATTAGTTTGATTTAGCTATTCCATAATGTGTACATATTTTAAGATAGCATGTCATATACAATAAATACATATTTTTTTGTCAACTAAATAATGAAATCGAGCTAGTCCCATAGCCTAGTGCGGTTAAAAGAGCTGAATCGCGTGTGATTCAAATATTGGCCCTGAGAGCTCCAGAAACACACTGCATGCATATGCATGAATGTCCCAAATCCTAACTGGATGGAGAAATGGAAAAGAGATTGTGGCACAGCAACACCCCCTTGGTGGTGGTTTTTTTTCTCTCTCTGGTGAGTGCATGTATTCTCTGGCACTTAAAAAAATTGAAAGTAAAACCATTTAAAAAAATAGCTATTGTATTAAGTCAAAAGATGTAGAAAAAATTGATAAAGCTATTCATGATAAAAACTTTTACTAAACTAGTAAAATGGGGAAACATGTAAATAGAACCTATAAAAATACCATCTGTGGGAACCAGCAGTTAGCGTAATGGCTATGTCGCTGGACTCCCACGTAGTCGACCGCGGTTCGCGTCTTGGACCTGGTGGCTTACAACTCACGCTGGGCGCACGTGCGTGCGTGCCCAAGATCCTGAGAAGAGAATGGAGGAGAAGGGATTGCGGCGTGACCATCCCCCCTGGGGGGTGATTTCTCGCTTTCTGTCTCTATGTCTCTCTCTGTCTGTCTGGCGAGCGCACGCGCCCTATAGCGAAATACCTCTCAAAAAAAAAAAAAAGAAAAAAAAATACCATCTGTATTGCTTAAATGTTAATAGCTTTCTCTCTGAGTTTGGTAATAAGAAAACAATGCTTGCCATTGCAGCCTCTGTTTAACATTATACTAGAGTTGGTAGCCAGAGGAAGAGAAGATAATAGAAAGAAGTAAAATGCTGAGTATTACAAAACAAAACAAAAAATACTCTCAGTATTTGTAGATGACCTGGCTGTGAAGATAGAAACATCCAAAATAATCTACAAATTAGTACAGTGATAGGCAAATTCATCAAAGTACCTGGATATAAAGCCAGTATCAAAATTCAGTTTTTCTCTATACATTGAAAACAACACATGCAGTGTAAAAAAGACATCATTTACAATCATGTCACAATTCATTGAATTTCTAGAATAAAGATAATATAAGATGTGAAACACCACACAAGAAACTATGAAACCTTACTGAGAGAAATGAAAGATTTGTATGGACTCTCACATGGCCAACTGTGATTTGAGTCCTGGACCTGGCGGCTTGCTTTCTCACTTTCTCTCTTGCTCTGTCATACTCTGTCCCTCTCTGGTCAAATTAATATCAATAAAAAAATAAAGTTAAAAAAAATACTTCTTTAAAAAATTAAAAATAAATAATACCCCCTCAGACTAACCGGAGGCCTCTCAGCAGAAACATTACAGGCCAGGAGGGAATGATGATACATTCTCTCCAATATGAATTTTCTCATGCTCAGTAAGATTTGTTTTTCCACTAAAAGTTTTCCCACACTCTTTACATACAAGAGCTTCTCTCCAGTATGAGTTCTCTGGTGTCTGATCAGATTTGACTTTTCCACAGTCTCTTCATTCAAAGGATTTCTACCTAGTGTGAATTTTCTGATGGGTAAGGAGGTCTTCCTTCTGGCTAAAGGACTTTCCACATTCATTACATTCAAACAGCTTCTCTCCAGTATGGGTGTTCTGGTGTTTAATGACATACTGCTTTTGGCTAAAGGCATTTGCACATTCATTATATTCAAAAGGTTTCTCTTTATTACGAAAATATTCATGCTCAGAGAGATTTGATTTGTGGCTGAAGATTTTCGCACATACCTTACCCATTATAACCTTTCTGCTCACTTACGTGTGATATCTGAATGGAAGCTTTCCCACATTCACAAAGTTTCTCTCCAGCAAGAATTTTTTTTTTCCTATAAATAAGGAATTACTTTTGGCTGAAGACATTGCTACATTTCTTACATTTATAAGGTTTCTCTGAGTATGACCTCTCCAGTCTTGTCACCTCTCCTACCTGCTCATAACGTCCTTTCCACTTCTTCAACATCCATTTTGTCTTCTTGCTTCAACAGATGATCACATATATTTTGGCCTCTTTATAACCTGCTATTAGGGAAATGACGCAGGACTACAGTGTTAATTCTGGGATCAAAGTACCATCCTAGAACTCAGGCCGAGCCCCAGAGCTGTTGAACCTTCTGATGGATGAGTAAGATAAAGTGTCCAAGGATGCAGGAGGAAGCGGCCCCACTGGGCAATCCCACTGAAGGAATCTACTTTAGGAACTTCTCCTTATTTCATACCACATGGACCCAGGGGCCGGGCTGACCTGCGGACGAAGACTCAAATGTCCACTAGATTGACTCTTTGAGATATACTTAAGGAACTATTACATCTAGATGAAAGGAAGATACATAGCACCATGGAAACATGTTTTAAGCTATAAAGCTCATCAGTAGAACCACCACACACGAAAAAGAGAAATGACTTAATCCCTCCAACTATAAAAATTTGTCCAAATAGCAAAGGCACTGACACATGGAACTTTTTCTAAGATTGACCACAAAATGGGTCACAACATAAACCTCCTCATATTTAAAAGAATAGAAATTATATCTAACTTCTTCTCACATAATAATGCAATTGAACTTGAAATCAAAAAGAAAAATTCTTTTTTTTTTTTTTTTTGCCTTTCCAATACATTTATTTAGGGAAATACTTACAAGTTCAGGAGGACGAGCGTGGATCAAAGGCTTCTGTGGTCGGGTAAGCAGAGGTAACCAGCGCGGGGGAGAAACGTAGCCGAGTTCCGCGCAGAGCGCAGCGGTGGCTCAAGGCTACCTGCGAGGCGAAAGACCCTCTGCAGGGTCTTGGCGACTGGAGAGGAAAGTCGTCTGAGGTTGGCTCACCGGAAGTGACGTGAAGGGGAAGACAGCTTGACGGCTTCAAGGCGGCTGCGCAGAGGCAGACTGGCTACAAGGTGATCAGTCCTAGCCTGGATCGGAGCGTCGTCTGTCCACGGCAGCAGATGTTCGGTCGCCATCGGCTCCGTCATGCAGGTTTGATGTGATCTTTTTCTTTTTTATCTTGATCTTCTTCTACATCTTGCTTATCTTTGTCTTTCTTTTTCTCACTCTCAGATTTCTCCTTCTCTCCTTGGGCTTTCTGTCCTTTTGATATTTCGGTGTCAGTATTTTCTTGGGCTTCCTGTCCCTTTGGTACTCCAGTCTCACTCTTCGTTTCTTGAGTTTCCTGTCTTTTTGGTACTTCAGTCTTACTCTTTCTTACTTGGGCTTCCTCTCGTTTTTGTACTGTGGACGCTCTCGTTTTATCTTGGGCTTCCTGTCCTTCTGGTATTTCTGGGTCTGTCTTTTCTTGGACTTCCTGTCCTTTTGGTTGTTTAGTGTCAGTCTCTTCTTGGGCTTCCTGTCCTTCTACTACTCTGGCCTCACTCTTTTCTAGGGCTTCCTGTCCCTCTGACATTACCGTTATCAGTCTTTTCTTGCGTGTCCTATCCTTCCGGCATTTCTGTGTCAGTCTTTTCTTGGGCTTTCTGTCCTGTAGGCATTCCAGCCACACTCTCCTTTACTTGGGCTTCCTGTTCTTCTGGTACTCCAGCCTCACTCTTCTTTTCTTGGGTTTTCTGTCCTGGCATTTCTGTATCAATCTTTTCTTGGGCTTCCTCCCCCTGTGGAACTCTGGCCTGACTCCTCCTTACTTGGGCTTCTGGTCCCTGTGGTACTCTGGCCTGACTCGTCCTTAGTCCCTGTGGTACTGTTGCCTCACTCCTTCTTACTTGGGCTTCCTGTCCTTTTGGTACTCTTGCTTCACTTTTCTTTACATGGGTTTCTTGTCTCTTTTGTATTCCAGCTTCGCTTTCTACAATGACCTCCATTCCTATCTCGTCTTTTTTCAGCTCAGTGTCTTTTGCTTTTCTTTTAGACTCTTTTTTTGTGTGTTGTTATCAAAGGTTCATCAGAATCTGTAACTGCGATTTCTTTCTTTAGTGCTTCCTTGCTTTCTTCTTGGCTAGTTTGAGACCTTGTAGTGCCTCCGTGTTTTATACTCCAGGCTTTGGAATCTGATTTTTTTTTCAGGTTCTCCATTCATGTAACTTGGAAATATAACTGAATACACAACAAAAATGTATGATTCAGATGTCAAGTATTTTTATTTCTATTTCCCCCTGCTACTGGATTCTTTCTTTCTTTTTAAGAACTGACAAACTGAGGATAATTTGAGATATTTTTTGGAAAATATAAAATGGTGGAACCCTTTGAATAAAATTATGGAAGGATTAATGAAATTCTAGACTCTTTAAAATAAATTGTAAGACCAATGACAGAAAAGATAAAATGTATTATAAATGAACAGACATTTGTTTAGTAGATTATGACCCATAAATAATGTTTAGGGGCTAGTGGAAAATGTATTCTGAAAATAAATTGAATTTAATAAGGGACAGTTGTGGGAGGAAACAATAATTATTTCTTAAAATAGAAAACGGTCAATCAGTTTCAGACATAGAATGCAGACAAACGGTATATGTTAAGTGGGGACATACAATGTCTCTCCTTCATGGGTGTGAATGTCAGATGAGGTGTATGTGGAGGAGTGGGGCCCAACGAAAGACATTTGGAGAAGGGATACAGAGGTAGAGCATTGACGGGATGGGGAGGTGTGGTGTTATCTGTTGAAGATATTTCGATCAACGGGTCTGGGGAGAAATGTTCACATATCGAAATGGTCTCATTGTAAGCCAAACAATATGATTGAAAGTATATACAAAAATAAATAAAGTAATTAATAAAAAAAAAAAAAATAGAAAACGGGAAATTGGGCCAGTTGGTATGCAGTGGTTAAGGCAGCTAGATCCCACATGGCTGACTGTGTGGTTTGAGTCCTGGGCCAGTTGGCTGAAGAACATATGGGTACATGCGTGTGCATGTGCAAAATCCCAAAAGCAGAAACGGGAGAAGGGATTGTGGCATGACTATTCCCATGGTCTCAATTTCCTATTCTCCAGTTAGCACACGTGCCTATTGGGAAATTAAAAACAAAACAAAACAAAACAAAACAAAAAAACAAACATAAAAAGGAAAACTGAAAATGCCCTCCATATTGAATAGAAGCATATTTCACCATGTAAAAGTAATAATAGCACTAGCTGATGATTACTAAGTTACCAAAGTATATGGTAATTGCCATGTAATAGGCACTCACTCATCTGAGCATTTTATGTATTAAATCGTTTACTCCTCACAATAATATTGAGCAGCTATTATTACTATCCCTATTTTAGATATTAAGAAACTAAGGCACAGAAAGCTTAAATGACTGAACAAGGCCATGCAGTTACATGGTGATGGAGCTGGGCTTTGAACCTTGAGTATTTAGACTTCAGAGTTAAGTTTTAACCATCACCTTAGAACGCTTCTAATATCTGCTAACGTATTCTGCATAAATTTCAGGTCCCTTTTATCATGTGCAGGTGAATTATCTCTGCTGTCTCAATTCCTGTGTCATCCCATAAACCTGAATTTGTTAATTTCTGCTAGGTATTATTTTGTTTGGTTGGTTGGTTTTGTTATGTTTAATAATTTAGTTCCCCAAATTAAGTGGGGAAAAAAAAAAACCCTAAACTACCAAGAATTGTGTGGGTTCTTGCTGTAGAGCTGGGGTACGACTTGCTTTGAGGAAACCTAGTATTTAATATACTAGGAGGAATTCTGAATTTAAAAGCTGAATCAGAAGACCTGGGCTTTTTATCTCTGTCAGCTTAATTTATGTGGGTAAATCACTCTATCTCCAAAGACTCACTTTCCTCATATTTAGCCTTCTCCGCTTACTCTGTGGAGTTACTGAAGAATTCTAGACAAATGTTAAAGAAGCTTAGACTTTGGAAACAGATTGGTTCAAATCCTGTCTCTACACCTAACTAGCTGAATGACCACGAAACTTCTCTCTTTTTTTCTTTTCCTTTATCACACACACACACACACACACACACACTCACAAGAGACAGAGACAGAGAGAGAAGTAATTTTGACCGGGTCTCATATGATGCTCCTTCGCCAGCCTCCCTGTGATCTAGGATTATAGGTGCATGCAGTTGTGCCTGGTATGTTAGCAGGTTTAGGTTGGTTTGGGACTGAACCAGGCCTCCCATGGGACTTCCAGTCTACCAAGCAGAGGTGCTATATGTGCATCACTGAGGCTGGGCCCGAACTTCACTTTCTCGCATGTAACATGAGGCAATAGTAGTAGCTACTTCACAGAGGTGTTTGGAGTATGGTGTGGTGTGGAATAATATGGAGAGGTGTATACTTTTCCATCGAAACTTCTTCCCTTGAGAATTCTATGGGATATACCCCTTAAGCTGAATTTTCTCAATATATGAATATTTTTAGTTTTACCATTTCTTGAGAATAATTATTTACTACTGTGTACAATACTGCATGGGCTACTTTTTTTTTTTTTTAATAATTATTTATGGGGCCGATAGGTGGCGTGGTGGTTAAGAGCACTGGATTCCCACATGGCTGACTGTGGTTTGAGTATCAGACCTGGCGGCTTGCTCTCTCACTTTCTCTCTCTCTTCCTTTCTCACTGTGTCCCACTCTGGTTAGATAAAAATGAATAAATAGAGTTAAATAAAATAATGGTTGTTTAAAAAGAGTTATTTATTTTAATTGAATTTAATTTTTTTAAAGTATTTTTGCCTTAGGGCACTTATGCTCACCGGAGAGAGACAGACATGGTGAGAGGGAAAGTGAGAAATTACTCCCCTAGGGAGCTGGTCACATCACAATTGCTTCTCCTCCATTCTTCTTTGGGATCTTGGCTACACACATTCACGCACACCTGTGTGATTTTCAAGACACTGTGTCCAGGACTCAAACCACAGTAAGCCATGTGGGAGTCTAGTGAGGTAACCACTATGCTGTCTTCTGGTGTCTATTATTTATTTATGTATTTAAAAAATCTTTTTAGAGAGATTTTTTCTATAGGGCACATGTGCTGGTCAGAGAGACAGGGAAACAGAACATGAGAAATTACGTCACAGGAGAATGGCCACACCGCAATCTCTTCTCCTCCATTCTCCTCTTGGGATTTTGGGTCATGCATGTACACCTGCCTGGTGTGAGTTTTAAGCTGCTAGGTCCAGGACTCACACCGCAGTTGACTACATGGGAGTTCAGTGATGTAACCATTATGCCATCTGCTGGTCCCTGGTTTATATATACATATTTTTTAAATTTGATCAGAGCGAGACAGAGAGTGGGAAAATGCTAGTGCTAGGTCCAGGACTCAAACTACACAGTTGGCCATGGAAAAGTCCAGTGCCTCAACCACCAGGCCACCTTCTGGCCCACTGCATGGCGTATTTTATAACCTAAATTTATCTTTTGAATTCTATAGATTTTGTTAAGCAAAATTAAGTATTCTAAATTTCATGACGTATTCAGTGTTTCTTCTAGCTATAACTTTCTTAATTTCATAGAATTTTTTTTTTCGCTAGGGATATTTACTATAGAGGGCATGCACTCACTGGAGACACAGAGACAGAGAGAGAGACAGGAAATGAGAAATCACCCCCCCCCCCAGGGGTGATGGCCACACTGCAGTCCCTTCTCCTCCATGTTCCATTGGGGATTTTGGGCCTGCACACACACACAGCCAGCATGAATTTTAAACTGCCAGTCCAGGACTTGAACTTCAGCTGACTATGTGGGAGTCCAGCAACATAACCATTATGCCATCTGCTGGTCCCACTAATCAAATTCCTTACAATGGTAGAAGAAAGAATTTCTGAGACCACTAAACTATTTTCTTTACTAAGAAGGAAGCAGCAATAAAATACAATAGGCCAAGTCTCTCTGTTGTTTTTGTCCAGTAGCTAAGGCTAGTGGACAAAGCTGGAGATATCAGTATACCCACAATATCACAGTAACTGGAGTGATAGGAGATAGAATGCAATATTAGAAATTATTACTATTAATTAATAGAACAAAGGTCTTAGCATTTAAACAAGAAATTGCTATGGGGCACATGTACTCATGAGAGACAGAGAGAGAGATCACCCCCCTATGGGGTGATGGCCATGCTGTAATCCCTTCTCCTCCATTCTCTTCTCAAAATTGTGGACTCCCATCCACACCTACATGACATTATTTTTTAAGACACTGGGTCTGGCACTTGAACAGCTCAGTCGGCCATGTGAGATTTAGCTCCCTTAATCACAATGCCACCAGCTGGCCTGGTTTTATCATTTGATAAAGAAACCCAACTTTCCTTAAAGTGCTTCATTAGCAGTGTCAATTTAGCAGACACTCTTCATGTCTAATCATGTAGGAATTGATCCTTCTTTGGGGTTTTACTTTGAAAGAGTAATAATAATGGTTCTTGTTGCTAATAGAGTTGGTGACATCATCCCACAGTAATTCTAACATTTTTTTGAGAGAGATTTTTGCTATAGGGTGTGTGTACTCGCCAAAGAGAAAGAGACAGAGAGTAAAGTAAGAAATCACCCCCTCTGCTGTGGGTGATGGTCACACTGCAGTCCCTTCTCCTCCATTTTCCTCTTGGGATTTTGGGCACTCACGCACACGTGCCTGGGATGAGTTTTAAGCCACTGGATCCGAGGCTCGAACTATGGTTGACTACACGAGAATCTAGTGATGTAAACATTACGTCATCTGGTCCCTAACATGAAAATTTAAGTCTATTCTTGAGCAAGAGGTGAGGAAGTGGAAAGGATATACACATGTGTTTCTTAGGAAATGGGGAAAAAGCAGAAGTCCATATTCATTGATGATTTTTTTTTTGAGAGGTTTTTGCCTTAGAGTGAGTGCACGCACCAGGGAGAGAGACAGAGGGCATGCATGCACACCCACCCAGTGTGAGTTTTAAACCCTCAGGTCTGGGACTTGAACTGCAGTCGGCCATGTGGAGTCCAGCAGTGTAACCAATATGAACCAATATGCCATCTGTTGGTCTCTTCATTGGTGATTTTTTGAAATAGTGTTCCCGCTCGAAAATTCTCCATAATAAGAGAAAGGAATTAGATGTTGCCACATTCAAGCTTAGATATTCATAATTTCCTTGCCTTCTTTTGTTTGACTGAGAGAAATTATTTCTTCTCTCTTTCTTTTTCTTTCTCATCTTCAGATTTCCCTCATGGCTTGATTTTTTGTAGACGAAAATGTTTGAGCTGTCACCAGCACTTGTTTCACCCCTCTATTTCTTCTACCAGTTGGGATTGCCTTACATCAATTTATGAATAAGTCAATCAGTTCTAGTAATGTGGAGGAAGGAGAATGAGAACATCAGATGTGCAAGGAAATGATAAGGAATAATATCAGGGCCAGCCAGGTGGTGTGGTGTTGTAGGTGGCTGGATTCCACCTAACTGACTGTGTGATTGAGTCTTGGACTAGGTGGCTTGATGAACACACCAGGTGTACAGGCATGCGTGTGTATTCAAAGTCCCAAGAGACTAGAGGAGAAGGGGATGCAGTGTGGCTGTTTCCACTAGGGAGTAATTTCTCACTTTCTCTCTTACTCCCCTCCCTTCTCTCCTTGATGAGCACACATGCTGTATAGCAAAAACTTAAAAAAAAAAAAGAAAGAGAGAAAGAAAGAAAGAAATAACAGCAAATAGAGATCATGCAAATTAAGTTTTTAGAGAGATTCAATTAATTTATCCACAGCCACATGTCTGGTGTTTTAGCTAGAACTTGAACCTAGGTCAACTCTATTTATTCTTTAACTACATAATATATTACCTTTTCATCTTTATGCCAATTAACATCATGCAAATAGTTACATTCTGTACTTAGAACTATTATAAATACAGATATACAATGATTCTAAATAATTCTATATCTAAATTATTCTACAGATGTGCTCTGTATTAGAGCATATCTATAGAAGTGGAATTATAAGTTTAAGGGATATCATATTTTTATGGATCTAGTAACACACTGCAAATTCAATTTCTAAAAGTTAAATTATGTTAAATGGAATAAAAAGCATTTTAGGCAAAAGAAGAGAGAATTTATTAAATGACTAAAAAAAATTTTAATGGGATCACTAATGTATAATGTTGCCAGCATTGATTATATTTAACTATTTCTTTTCATGAAGTGAAAAATACTACTTCGGGGTCTTGATTTTCTTTTTTTTCTTTCTTTTTTTTTTGCCACTCACCTGGCATATAGTAAATTTTAAAATCTTCAATAACTTAAGGGGACAGTAGACAATAGAAAGGCAGAGGAGGTTGGGAAATGTGCCTGAAAAAAATATTATAGTTGAGGGGGAATTTTCTAAAGGGCACTGGAATCAAGAGATAAATGAATAATAACTTACCAATAGGTTTTGAAGTGACTGGCAGAACAACATGAAACAAAATTGGATTAGCAGAGTTTTTGGATCAAGAATATAGTTTCTTCCTTGCTCTTTCCAAAGGATAAACAGAGTGCTCTTTGGAAGACACCAAAGCTCCCCCAGAAGGATATCCATAATGGAATAAGGATGAACATTACTTGTGTGGTAAAGGAATATTCCTGTCTATTGTGACTGGCCTGGCGTTACTGTATTTCAATTTGACAGAAAGGTGGAAGGACTAACCCCGTATGCTCAGGTCATTCTTTTTCTTTCTCATCGAGTAGGAAGGTGTAAATACTGAAGATAACTTTTAAATAATCACAAATTTGAATGTTAATTGCAAGTATTCTCCTGTCACTACTTTAAAAATATTTCCTTACTTCTGTTTTTCCATATTTGTTATATCTCATCCTGGATATCTTTTTTTAGATTTTCTAGGGCACATGAACTCACTGGAGAGAGAATGAGAGACAGAGAGAGGGAAAGTGAGAAATTACCCCCCGGGGGGATGGCCACACTGCAATCCCCTTTCTTCCATTGTCTTTGCGGGACTTTGGGTACGCATGCACACACACCCAGCATGTTTCTCAAGCTGCCGGGTCTGGGACTCCGTCCATGCTGTTGGCCACGTGGGATCCAAACCTCTATGCCATAGGCTGGAACCCTGGATATCTTATTTATTTATGATTATTATTTTTTGCAGCATGGGAAAGTTCGTTACTAAAAACTATTTGAAATTATTTTTTTAGAACACAAAATGTTTCTTTTTTTTTAACCCAGACTTTCAAACAAATTGATTATGAACCCAAAAGATTGCTAAATAAGAAATAGAAGCATTAAGTGGAATTTGGATCAGTTAGGAAAAATTTTCTCCTCATTTTGGGACCCCAATTTGTATCAGGTTTATGAAAAGAAAAGAAACTTACTGATAGGTACTGCTACATGTGCTAGAATCCAAACACAAATTATTAGTATGGGTTGACACTGATTACAGAATTGACAATGATAATAGAATTCTTATTAATTGTGTTTTCAGACAGGACCTTCTGGAATGAAAAGAAAGACCAAGCTCCAAGCCCTTTACTTGAGTTACGTTAGCTGCTGCTTGTTTGTTTTTTGTTTGTTTGTTTGTTTGTTTTTTTCCTTTTTAGTAACATAGTCACTTCAAAAGAGTGAGAAAGAGGTGAGTTTTAGTCTTAGTCATCGAAATACCTCAGAACTGGAAAAGCCTTATTTCCTTTTAATTTTGATTCCAGGTTTTTTTTTAAAGAGTTTTGCCATAGGGAATGTGTGCTTGTCAGTGAGAGAGACAGAGAAAGAGAGAGAGGGAAAGTTAGATATCACTTCCTGAGGGGGGATGGCCATGCTGTAATCCCTTCTCCTCCATTCTTTTCCTGGGACCTTGGGCTTGCACACACATGTATCTGGTGTGATTTTCAAGCCACCAGGTCTGAGACTCGAACCACAGTCGGCCATGTGGGAGTCCAGAGATGTAACCACTATGCCATCTGCTGGCCTCTTGCTTTCAATTTCATTTCACTCTCTCTCACTGCATATTCTTTCCTGAGTGTTTATACTTTTTAGCCGACATGTCTGTCTTATCTTCAATTGAAAATGTATTCTTTTTGTTAAAATGTCGGTAGAGCCAACTCTAGGAGATCTTAACATCTCATTCCTGACAATTTCTGTGTATTGGTTTCATTTTGCAGATATTATTCAGTAACCAAAGGAAGAAATTGGTTGATTATGTGTAAAACGCAAATAGGGGCAGTTTTAATACACTAAAAAAAAATGAGAATCGCCATCACGTTCTCTGCCTCGTCCTCAAACAATAATGAATTTTACTATGTCCTGACATGAACGTTTTCGTTTTCATTTTGCCAGTGTGCATGCACTCGCCAGAGCGAGAGAGAGAAGGAAAGAGACAGAGAAGCAGCCCCAGTGGGGCATGGTCATGCTGCAATCCCTTCTCCTCTGTTTCTCCCTCCTTTCAGGATTTTGTGCACACATGCATTTGTGCCTGGTGTGTTTCTCAGGCTACTGGATGCAGGACTTGAACCCTATAGTCAGACATGTGGGATCCACCCACTTAACCACCATGCTATGGACTGTCCCCATGAGTTTTTTTAATACGTAAAATATTGTTTATTTATAGCAATACACTTGAACTTACTGGGAAAAATATCTATCGTATTTATTTTTTCCATTAGTTGTTGTGGTCTATGCTTTGTATAAAATCGTAAGCATTCTAACAGAATACTGGTAACTTGAAGATATGAAAAATGTCAATCTTTACTTTAACATAAAAGCAGCCACATTTGGGAAAAAGTCTGTAGTGAACTCATGATAGAAGGATCAAACAGAAAAAGAATTTCCTAGAAATGCAGGTGTCACTAATGTGGGTACAGAGGAATGGTTCTCACAGATGCTCTTGGGTGAGTGAGGACAGAATTATACACAAGTATCAGTAAATCGTATTTGTCACATGTAGGAGCTTCATTTCTAGTTGTGGGAGAAATCGACTCTCTTTTTCTTCCTAGTCTCAGCCTCTCCTGATCTTAAATAGAACAAAAATATTTAAATTCACATGTAATCTCTGGGAAGACAGAATCTTTTTTGTCTTTGTCCCTGCTGTATTCCTACCGCCTGGCACAGAATATAGGCCTTAAATTAGAAAAAAATGTATATATATTCTTGAATGAGTAACATCTCAATTTAACTCTGCCAGTTTTTATTTCTGTTATATCCTACAGTTTACCTTTTCTACCAAAATGATTTTTAAACTCTAGTAGTAAAAATAACAACTACCTTTTTTTTTTTTCCCATGAGGGACAATTTATTAAGAAAAAATGTTCAAAAGTATTATCTCTGATTTCAGGTCACTGTTATTCTGCTCGTTATTTGATTTATTTGTGGATTTTATTAGTTTCTAAAATACTCATCAGTACTTACAGAATAAGCTGTTCAGTATGAAAGGAAAGGGATAGAAAAATCTGAATATCAAGGTCTTACATGTTCAAAAAAGGATATGTAATCTTACAGGAACCAACCCCAGAATTGATGAATAGACAGAATTTACTTGGCTCTTGTCTTACTGTGAAAAAGAAATCAAGTAAATAAATGAATGGAAAGTTTCTAGATAAAAATCATAGTTAATTCTCAAACTCTGTTCTGTTGAGGGCTTTAGAAACAAGACCTTGAGACCACCTCACTCTACTTAGAATCAATCAGGGAGAATAAAACTCTTCAGATTGTTCTGTCCAAGTTCCTCTCAATTTGGGTCCCTTTTTGGAAAGAAAAGTCAAGAGTGAAATTATTGGGAGAGGCCTGATTTCTCTCTGCTAATTTAAAATTTAAAAAATCATTGAATGGTAAGATTTTTATGTTATTTACACTTTATTGCCTTCTTATTATCCTTTCCCTTTGCTTCTTTGGAACCACTGTACTGATTTATCCTTTGCGCTACACTGTGATTCTTGTTTGCTAATTACTATGCTTTAGGTTAATTTTAAAATGCTTCTTTTCTCCCCCCAGAAGCTTATGTGACCATATTTCTTACCACTGGCTGGATAGAGGCACTGACTGAGTTAGGTGGGTAGATCTGATATTTATAATCATGGGATCATGGGCAAGTTTCTAGTCTCATAATTTCCTTCTCTGTATAATGTAAATACATACCTAATATAAATACATATATAATATATATATATTATATATTATATATATATACACATACATACATACACACACATACACACACACACATACACACACACATATGTAAAGCCTTGTACATTGCCTGGCACATTGTAAATACTTGATAAATAGTATTGACTTGTTGGAAAAGTCATGACATATTTTTCAATGCAAAACTGCATCATGACTTTTCAGACAACCCAATATTTATTACCATAGCACCACATCAGGTAACAATCAGTTTTAATTATAGCCTCAATTGATAGCTGAAAATGGAGCCATTGGAGATGGGAATAGGGAAGCCAGAAGCTATAATAGAAGGTAAGGAGTGCTGAGAAATTAGGAAACCATAGAGTTAGAAATACAAATCTTAAATCTTGATTCAATAACGTTAAAAAGGGAGTACCAAAAGGCCTCCAGATACCATAAGAAAGCAGTGATAATAATAGAAGTAAAACACAGGACTTACTTTGAGGCTTTCCAGGTGTTGCTTCAATAAAAAATGAATAAATAAATTAGTGTGGTTGTCTGATGAACCAGAAATAGACTTTCACTGATGTCAATTCCAGAATGAGCATCACGTATTGCACAGAAGTGAACACAATGGGCATTAAACAGGGGCTGCTTTGTCCTGGGAACTTTATGGTCCACAGCTAATGACGGAGCCCACTCTCCCTCGCCCAGGTCTTTGGTGGAAATCAGGAACTATGTTATGTTCCAACTTAATTTAGTTGAGCTACTTTCTTGGCTCTCTCTGTTACTTTTTTCTTGCAGTCCCCACCCATATTCTTTTCATTTATTTATTTAAAAATTTTGTCAGAGGACCAATGCTCTCACCACCAAGAGACAGAAAGATAGAGAGAGAAAGCACCCTTTGATGATGTGTGATCAGGCGGTAATCCATTCTCTTCCATTTCTTTTTCCTCTTGGGATTCTGGGCATTCATACGCACAAGCCTGGCATGTTTTTCAGGCTGTTGGAATTCAACCACGCTGCAGGCCATGTGGGATCCAGCTCCCTTAACCACCAGGCCACAGGTCTGGCCTTCTCCCACTTTCTTGATCTCTGTCATCCTATCATTCCTCACTTGATTTTCTCTCGCTTTCTTGTCTGAGAGCAAGGGCTATGTTCTTTTTATTAATCCCCACAACTGGCATGGTCACCGTAACAGCAGGCACGTAATAAACGTATGGTGAATCAGTGAAGAAATTCCACTGTGGCCAGCGTCAGGACACTCCTCCTCTTCCTCTGTTCTCACACTGCCATTAGTGAGAAAGTTTTCGTACAGTACAAGGGGAACAGGTACTAGGGCACTGGAAGACAGACAGCCACCTAAATGTAATGTTTGTAACATATGCTCCCAATTTTTCTTTTAAGAAAGAAAAGATGACAGAGATGATTAAGATTCCTTTGAACCACTAATCCCTTCCTTCTGCTCTTCCAAGGCAGCCCATATTATGAGTTCAGTGAGTATTCAATAATTTTTTAAGTGCTTATATATATATATATATATGTGTGTGTGTGTGTGTGTTTCTGTGGATACTTAAGCAATATGGTGAGCTTTAATCTGCATATATCATTTTTAACATAATTTTGTATCTCCATATGTATTATAATAATTCTGTGTGTGGGTTGTTTCATTCAACCTGTGATTTGAGGTTTTTCTTCAGATAAACACATGTAGCATCTAATTCTTTTTTTTTTTTTTTGAGAGGTTTTTGCTATAGGACGCGTGCGCTCACCAGACAGAGAGACAGACAGAGAGACAGAAAGCAGGAAATCACCCCCCGGGGGGATGGCCACGCCGCAATCCCTTCTCCTCCATTCTCCTCTCGGGATCTTGGGCACGCACGCACACGCGCCCGGCGTGAGTTTAAGCCACCGGGTCTGGGACGCGAACCGCGGTCGACTACGTGGGAGTCCAGCGACATAGCCATTACGCTAACTGCTGGTCCCGCATCTAATTCATTTTAAACTGATTTTTAAATTAAAAATAATGTCACAACACCCTTATAAAAAACCATAGTTTTCTCTTTTTTTTGGAGAGGTTTTTGCTATAGGGCGTGTGCACTTGCCAGAAAGACAGAGAGAGACAGAGAAATAGAAAGTGAGAAATCACCCCCCAGGGGGGCTGGCCATGCCACAATCCCTTCTCCTCTTGGGATCTTGGGCACACATGCACATGCGCCTGGTATGAGTTTAAGCTGCTGAATCCGGGACTCAAACCACAGTTGACTATGTGGGAGTCCAGCGATATAACCATTACTCCACCTGCTGGCCCCAAGACATGATTTTCAAGCCACTGGGTCTGTGACTTGAACCACAGTTGGCCTTGTGGGAGTTCAGAGACATAGCTACTATACTACCTGGCGGCCCAGGAAGTCAACAATTTGGAACAAATGGGCTTAAAGCTGTATTTTAGGTCTCAGTGCGAAACAAAACTATTGATCAATTTAAGAACACATACGGCCAGCTATCTGTTCTTCCCTCCTTCTCTTCCTTTTGTCCTTCTCTTTTGCACTACCCCATCTGTGTGCTCTCTCTGTTTAGCTCAGGATATGGTGTTTTTCTGATTGTCATGAGTAATTCAAATAGTCAGGTATAGTGACTGACCTGGCTGGGATAAAAACAAAATGTTTCTGTTGCTTTTGCAGTATTCATTCATTCATTCATTCATTCATTTATTTAAATTTGACCAGAGAGGGACAGGGTGAGAGGGAGAGAGAGGTAGAGAAAGTGAGAAAGCAAGCCACGAAGTCTGGGACTTGAACTTCAGTTGGTTGTGTGGGAGTCCAGTGAAAAAAAATGCATTGCTAGAGGGAAGTGGGCTTGTATGTGCCAGAAAAAGAAAGAGTACCCCCGTTTCTCCCCAGTTGGGTATGGTTACTCTGCAACCCTCTTTCCTCCATTTCTCCATCCTATTATGAGTTTGCACATGCATGCACATGCACCTGCTTGTTTCTCAAGTCGATGAAGCCAGAATTTTATCCACAGTCGGCCATGAGGGGTCTGGTTCCCAATGCACAGTGCTTAACCACTGGGCTACAGTGTCAGCCCTGCTTTTTTGGTATTCATAATGTTCAATATATAAGATTTAGCACATTTTTTAGAGGTTATTCTTCAGAGATTTGTAAATTTTATTGCTTTAATAAAGGGTACAATTTTGTTTTTAAGTTATATTTTCTAAATTTTTATTGATATAAAAGAATATTTTGTTTGCTATTTGTTTTTTTAAAGAAATTTTTCCCTAGGGACCAGCAGGTGGCGTGGTGGTTAAGACTCTGGGCACCCCCACATGGTCAACCACGGTTCGAGTCCTGGACCTGGTGGCTTGCTTTCTCACTTTCCGTCCGTCTCTTTCTCTCTGTGTCTCTCTCTGGTCAAATTAAAATAAATGAACAAATAAATAAAATCAAATAAATAATTCTTTTAAAAAACCAAGATATTTTTCCCGTAGGGCATGTGGGCTTGCCAAAGAGAGAGAGAGAGTGACAGGCAAAGTGAGAAATCACCCACCAGAGGGATTGGCCATGCTGCAATCCCTTTTCCTTCATTTTCCTCCTAGGATACTGGGCATGCATGTACATGCGCCTGGTGTGATTTTGAAGCCACTGGGTCCAGGACTTGAACCACGATCTACCATGTGGGAGTCCAGCGATGTAAGCACTATACCATCTGTTGGCCCCTTGTTTGCTATTTTTGCATTAGCAACTTTGATGATACCTTACTAGTTTCAATAGTTTTTCCATTTATTGTTTTTTTTCTATGCAGATTATCATAGTCTGAAATCAATAACAGATTTCTCCTTTCCTTTTGATTCTTTGTAACTTGTTTGTTCTTTTTATTGCACACGTTAATATAACTGATAGAGGTCCTCTTGTTCTCGATCTTGACTTGAATGGCAATTCTTCTAAAACTTTATTTTTAAGAAATTTAAAAATGATAAAGGAGCAGATCTCCTTCATTAGGTTAAGGAAGTTCTCATCTATTTTTTTTAATAACTTTTTTTTTCAAGAGGGCACATGCAGGGCCTGCAGGTGATATGATAGTTAAGGCAGCTGGATCCTACATGACCAAATTCGCAATTGGAGTCCTAGACCTGGTGACTTGAAAATCATGCTGGGTGTGTATTCATGTGTGCCCAAAATCTGGAGAGGAAAATGGAGAAGGGACCATGGTGTGGGTATGCCCCCTGCAGGTTGATTTCTCACTTTTTCTCTCTCTTGTCTTTCTCTTGAGAGTGCAAGCGCCCTATGACAAAAACCTAAAAAGAAAAGAAAAAAAGAAAAAATAAATTCTGTAGCCTAGTGGTTAAAGTGGCTGGATCCTGGATCCTAAATGGCTGTGCGGTTCTAGTTCCGGACTTGGTAGCTTGAAGAACACTCCAGGAGTGTGTGTTCCCGGTATTCTGACAGGAGGAGAGGTGGAGGAGGAGAAGGGATTGTGTTGTGACCATGCTCCATGGGGTGAGCATGCACACCCTCTGGCAAATTAAAAAAATGTTTCTTCTATCAATATGGAATGTCATTCTTTGTCCCTTTTATTTTGTTTTGTTTTATCTGATATTTGCACTTTCATATCAGTTTTTGCTTTGTTGTTAATTACCTGGTTTGTTTCAAAAACTTTCAACTTTTCTATGTGTCATCTTTTTAGATTTATTTCTTGTTAACAGAATTTAGCTAGTTGTTCTTATATTTCTTATGGAAAAGTAGAAAAAAATTAAAAATTTCTTATTTTTTCCAGTTATATCTGAGTTTCTAGGTTTCAAACTGTGTGCTATCTTAGTACTGTATTTATTTTATTATGGTAAGTGACATAGTTAGACATTTTCTGCTTATTTTAAAACATTTGCTTTTATTTTATTATTATTACATTTTTGGACAGAGGGTGCATTTGCTCACCAGGGAGACAGAGAGAGAGACGGGGAGTAAGAAAGCATTCCCCATGGGTAATGGTCATGCCACCGTCTCTTCTCCTCCATATCTCCCTTCTTTTGGGATTTTGGGCATGAACATGCACATGCAGCTGTGTGATTGTCGAGCTGCTGGTCCAGGACCTGAACTGCTGGGTTGACCATGTGAAATCTGTGCCTTCACCACCACACGACTAGGTGGCCTGGGATCTGGCGATTTTAACTACTAGGTCACAGAGCTAGCGCCAAATTTGCTTTTTATTTATTTTTTGCTATTTTCATGCTTCCTTTTGGATTAGTAAAGTTTATTTTATTTTTCTCTATAGTTTCAGACAGTATATATTGCATTTCTGTTATATTTGATTTTCTTTTTAATTTTTGACCTAATATTCAAATATTTATTTTAAATAGTATAAAGTTAATCAGTATTTCTATCCCTTTGTCTAACTATCTTTATTCAAAACCACTTAGCCATTCCTTTTTTTTCCTAATGTTTTAAGGCTATTGAGGCTATTGATTTTAAAATAAACTAGTTTTTCCTTTCCTTTTTTTTTTTTTTAAAGAGAGATTTTTGCTATAGGGCATGTGTGCTCCCCAGAGAGAGACAGAAAGCAAAAGATCACCCCCCAGGGGTGAGGCAAGCCATAATCCCTTCTCCATTCTGCTCTTGGGATTTTGGGTATGCACATAACACACTCCTTGTGTGAGTTTTAAGCCACCAGGTCTGGGACTTAAACCTTGGTTGAGTAAATGGGAGTTCAGTGACATAATCATTATGCCATCGGCTGGTCCCTCCTTTTCCTTGTCTTCCTCCTTTCTTCCTGTTAGTTTACTGTGATGAGATTTGGCACATGTGCATGTGCCTGTGTGTTTTAAAGTTATCTAATTTCAGCTTTAAATGTGGACCCATATCTCTTTTCTTCTGGAATATTACCAGTCCTTATCTCTTTAAATTTCCCTGAGGATCTGGTTGCTATCTTAGAACATGCTGAAATCCTAGTTCAGTTCCTGAGGCAAAGCTGCTGCCTGTTCCTTCTTCCCCTTACCTTTTTCTAAAGAGCTTAATTTCAGCTTCTCCTCCCAATGTGTTTTTGTATTCAGTTCTGCCCCTTAAAAATTACTCTAACACCACACTCTCCATCCCATTTTATGCCTAGGCCTTGGTTGTATTTTAAACATGATTGAACACTTTTTCTTCTCTTTTTGTCTCTTCAGAGAGACAGAGAGAGGCGGAGTGCCCTCATCAGGGCCTTTATGCTGTGATGTCAGCTTCACCCAGGCCTGGGCCATGGGCACGTGCCCACGCAGCATGTCTGGGGAGGTCTCCAGACATGAACTTGGAACCTTAGCACATGGGACAACCAGGCAGAGTGTTATATTACTGCCGCACCATTGTCTAGCCCCTTGGCTCTGTATTTTTTTTTTTAATTTTTATTTATTTAACTTTATTTATTCATTCATTTATTTTTAATTTGACCAGAGAGAGACACAGAGAGAGAGAAGGAAAGGGAGAAAGGAAGCCACCAGGTCCGAGACTTGAACTGTGGTCGGCCATGTGGGAGTGTCCAGCACCTTAACCACCACGCCACCTGCTGGTCCCTTGGCTGTGTATTTTTATTAAAAAAAAAAAAATGATCAGAGGTGGCCCTGTAACCTAGTAGTTAAGGAAACTGGATTCCACATGGCTGCCTGGAATTTGAATCCTGGTCCTGGTGGCTTGAAAAACATGCCAGGTGGGACCACCAGATGGTGTAGTGGTTACGTCTCTGGACGTCCACAAGGCCAGCCACAGTTCGAGTCCCGGACCTGGTGGCTTCAAAATCACACCTGGTGTGTGTGCATACATGCTTAAGATCCCAGGAGGAGTATAGAGGAAAAGGGATTGTGGCATGACCATCCCCCCCGAGGGTCATTTCTCACGTCCCTCTCACTGTGTCTGTCTCTTTCTCTCCAGTGAGTGCATGTGCCCTAAGGCAAAAACCTCTTTAAAAAAAAAAAAAAAGTCAGGTGTGTGTATGCATGCCCAAGATCCTGACAGGATGGAGGAATGGAGAAGAGATTGCAGTGTCACCGTGCCCCACTGGGGTGCTTTCTCCTCTGCCCCATCAACTCTTCATTCTTCTCTGGTAATCACGCTTTCCTGCTGGCAATTAAAAAATTACAAGCCAAGATTAAGCCAGCCAAAAACAAGGTGGTGTATTCCTTAGTTACTTTGGCATATCCTTTTTTCTTTTTACAAACCCTTGGTTCTTGCGTTTTACATACCTTTCATGCCCATCTTCTCTGATGTCTCCGTTGAAAAGGATACTTACTATTCATTCAATTTGGATTACAGCTTATAACTTTTCACTGTAAGACCAATAATGGTTTCTGCTGGCCTCAGGTCGGTCTTGGTCTCTGTTCCTAATTATAGAGCTTGTGTCTAAATATGGACCTAGAGTTACCAGCCTCATCCCTGGGTCTGGACCACTGACTCTGAATGTTCCTCTGTGCAGTGAGAATATTTAGCTGACTGGCCTATTTACTTTCAAAAAAGGATGTGTGGATGGGGACTTCAGAAGAACACTAGCTTATTCTGTTATCAGCCCCAATTCCCCTCCCTCAAATACCAAAACTTCTGGTCTAATACTGGGTCATCAGAAAAGTCATGACACATTTTTGCATAAACAGCATAAAAAAATATGTCATGACTTTTCTGATGACCTAATATTATTGAAATTGTCAAAATGTTATTATAAAAATTAGGTCAGGATGTATTTAATAGCTGTGGAGAGGGGCATGTTTGCAATCAGTCAGAGTAATCCAAATATCTGTCATGTTTGGGAAATTCAGACAGCCCCAGTGATTTAGCCGTAATGCAATAACTAACTCTACTGAAGCCATATGGGAAGGTCCCAGGCTCGTGTCCTAAGGTCTCCCTGCACGTACCTTTGATCCTGGCCGGCCAAAGCTTGGGGTTGGGGGTTCATGGTGTGAAGACCTTGTTGGTTGTGTCTGTCTCTTTGTGTGTCTGTCTGTCTCTCTATCTCATGGAAGAAATAACTTTTTTAAAAAATGAGAAGTTTTATTTAAAATCTGGATTGAGTAAGATGCATTGGAAACTATAGATCGGCATTTTTCTGTGAAGATGTTGATTTGAGCTGAGCAACAGCCATCCTTTTTTTTTTTTTTTCTTGGAGAGGTTTTTTGCTATAGGGCTCATGCGCTCGCCAAACAGGCAGAAACAGAGACGGAAAGCGAGAAATCACCCCCCAGGGGGGGTGGCCACGCTGCAATCCCTTCTCCTCCATTCTCCTCTCGGGATCTTGGGCCCGCACGCACACGCGCCCGGTGTGAGTTTTAAGCCACCGGGTCCGGGACGCGAACTGCGGTCGACTACATGGGAGTCCAGCAACATAGCCATTATGCTAAGTGCTGGTCCCAACAACAGCCATCCTTCTCAGACTGCATTTGACCTCCTGGTTCTTTGTCATCCCTATGGGAATTACATTACCTGCCTGAGCTATGTTGGAATCTGATTTTTTTAGCTTTGACAAGAAATTTGGGTTTTAATATTAATATAGTTTAATTTCAGTTTGAGAAATACCAAGAAATATTGGGATTGCTTAAAGTCATTTGTAACCTAGGTAGGAAAACCAGATTTGCTTTCTGGAAAATCAGAACATAATGTGAAAAGTGTCTTCATGAATTCTATGTTAAATGTAACTATTGCTAGTGCTCAAACTAGTTTAAATATTGAATCACTGTTGGCATCTGTTACTTGAGAAACTGAGTTAAGAACTAAAATAGGAGCCAACAGGTGGCAGAGTGATTATATCACTGGACTCCGATATGGTCAGCTGTGGTTTGAGTCCTGGACCTGGTGGTTTCAAAATCATGTCAGGTGCATGTGTGTGTGTGCCAAAGATACCGGGAGAAGAATGGAGGAGAAGGGATTGCAGCGTGGCCACCCACTCAGGGAGTGATTTCTCACTTTTCTTCTGTCTCTGTCTCCCTCTGGTGAGTGCCCATGCCCTAAGGCAAAAACATCTTTTTAAAAAAAGAGCTAAAATAATGGAACCTCATAGTTATGAATTAAAAAATAATTGTCTTGGAACCAGCAGTTAGCGTAATGGCTATGCCGCTGGACTCTCATGTTGTCGACCGCAGTTTGCGTCCCGGACCCGGTGGCTTAAAACTCACGCCAGGTGCGTGTGCGTTCATGCCCAAAATCCCAAGGGGAGAACAGAGGAGAAGGGATTGCGGCGTGGCCATCTCCCCTGGGGGGGGGGGGGGGGTGATTTCTCGCTTTCTGTCTTTCTGTCTCTTTCTGCCTGTCTGGTGAGCACATGCGCCCTATATCCAAAAACCTCTCCAAAATAAAAAAAAGTCTTGTAGTCCTAATCTGGAAGGCTTTGGGTAATGTAGAAGCAAATGGTATATGAGAAACATGAGTCTCAATGTTTTGGGCACTTAGAAACATCCAATATAAGAAAGAGGCTCCACATATAACCAGCTGAGAAATAAAGAACTTACTTGTGGTTCTCTGGGAAATCACTTACAAAAAAAAAAAAAAAAAAGTCCATTTAATTTTTCTTAACTAGAAAAAAAAAAAAACATAGCATTATCTAGTATATTTTTCTGATGTCTGTGAGTAGAGGGTTTGGGTGAGGTAAGAGGGACGCATCCTAGATGACCCTAAAGATTAGTTGCGATGCAGACTTAGATGTAAGATTAAGCAGTAATGATGCAATGGTGAAGTGAAAGGTAGGATTTCCTTAGAAGTCCTCTTCATTTACGGGACCTAGACAACTTTGGGTATAGCCCTAAGTAAAGACCACTGGATCTTTGTGTTTCCTCTGAATAGCACTGCAGTCTTTGAGGGAATGAATGCTCAAGGTCTTTTTCCACTTGAACATCACTACATTATGGATTTACCTCTTTCTCAAAAATGAAGCCTACTTCTGTTATTTTATGCTATTCTTTAGTTCTTTACTGAAATACTAGCTTAGAAGTTCAGTGCACCAATTGAAGGAATCATTGTGGAGAAAGTATGAATTGACGATAAATAGTTTGCCTTAAAATGATATAAGTACATCAAATACTGACAAATTTTGTTGTAAAGATTTAAAGAAGTTTTTCAGTGACAGTTCTTGAATTTACTTATAAATTTTTGTTCATTATTTCAACTATATAAAAAAAGGAAATGCTAGCATAGTACTTCTTTTTTTTTCTTGGAGAGGTTTTGCTGTAGGGCGCAAGTGCTCGCCAGACAGAGAGAGACAGAGAGACAGAAACCGAGAAATCACACCCCAGGGGGGATGGCCATGCTGCAGTCCTTTCTACTCCGTTCTCCTCTTGGGATCTTTGCATGCATGCATACACGCCTGGCGTGAGTTTTAAGCCACCGGGTACAGGACGCAAACCACGGTCGACTACATGGAAGTCCAGCAACATAACCATTATGCTAACTGCTGGTCCCGTGCTGTACTTCTTTTATAATCAATATTTTCTTAAATGACCTATAATCTAGGGGGATCTGGGCAAAAAGGATGAAATAGAGGACTAAGAAACTCAAATAACTTAACAGAAATGAATTGAAGGCAGTCACAGAGAGCCCAAGCAGAAAGAAGATGTCACACTTCCTCATGGGTGCCAGGGGGAAACCTAAAAGAAAACCAAATTAGATATCAGTGGAGATTTGTTTGAAAGGAGCAAGGTTCCTTTTAGGGAGACATATTTGTGTAAGGGGAGAAGCTTAGTAATAACTGAGTTTTAGGTTCAAATTATGGTTAAATAAATAAACATTCTTAGGCAAGTATTTGGCCTCAGTTCTTCAAAAGGGTTGATGATGTTACTCTATGGATTAAATGGGATAATGCAATTAAAGCACCTCTGTAGTTCTTACAGGATGTGCTAAGTAAATAGGTATTTGAAATTAAGTACCTGTAAGCTTCCTTCAGAAGGAAGAGCTGAATGAACAGAAGGCAAAGGGAAGTTGAAGCCTTGAGTTTCTGCACGCAGAGTGAGACGTGAGCAGGACAGGGACAGGTCCCAGCCTCGTAGAGAACAAGAGCAACAGAAAATAGTAGAAAAGCAAACTGAGCTTACCACTGGACCCTGAAGGTGGACTAGCTGAAAAACAGAAATTGCTAAAATCGATATTTAGCAATGTTTTTTTCTCCCACTCTTTTTTTCTTTCTATTTAGAGACTTAGTAGGAAAAACATTTTTTTTTATATTTATTTACTTTTGATGTGATTGAAAGTTTGAACTTTCAAAAAAATCAGTAATAACTTCATGGAATTTTGATAACAGAAGGGTAAGTTGCTACCATGGTACTCATCCCAAGCCCAGAACTCCCAGCACTGTTGAGAGATTTAAACACAGGTGTAATTGTGATGTTTAATTGCTAAATTTCCTAATTAAAGTTCAGGTGGAAACATGAACTCACTGCAGGCAAGTTAAATTGAACCAACTGATAAATACAACAGAGAAACTGGTACTTCTCTTTCCTTTCTTCCTTGTTCAATTAGTTTTTTGTTTGTTTGTTTTTTAATTTGTAAAGTATCTGTTAACATGTCATTTTAAACTGCTGTCAAACTTTCTCATTTTGTCTTTATTTTTAATGTAAATCAGCAGAATTTGCTAGTACCCCCCTCCCCAATTACTAAACAAGTGAGAGAATTACAAGTGATGTGAAAGCAAGATATCAAGGAAACAACAACTTCAAGACCCAGATCCCTATGTAGATAGAAAACTTTCTTCTTAGATATCCTGGGATTCAAATGTGGGGGAAGAGACTAGGCAAGGAAATAGGGAAGGAGAAATAGTTATACAGACTTCATATTCCCCCTCTTTTATCCCATCATTTTTTTTTTCTTTCCTGTGGTCAGTGTCTTGTTTAAGGTCTTTATAACTATGTAAACGTTTTTTATTTGTGCTTTACCTTTTTAAAACCACCAGTGTTAGAACTTTCTAGTACTTATTAATAACCCAGAGGAGTTTTGAAAATGAGATAGCAAAGGCCATGGCATACCTAAAGTCCTTTGCATGCCAATAAGGTTAAAGACTCTCAGGCTCAACCCCACCGCCCCCAATCCCACCACTAAAGGCCAGCCAAGCCCTGTGGGAGAGAGTGAAATGAACAGACAGACTTACATGTGAGGACATGATCCAGCAAGACAGGCAAGGAGATTTCTTTTTTTTTTTTTTTTTTTGAGAGGTTTTTCGCTATAGGGCGCGTGCGCTCGCCAGACAGACAGAGAGAGACAGAGAGACAGAAAGCGAGAAATCACCCCCCAGGGGGGATGGTCACGCCGCAATCCCTTCTCCTCCATTCTCCTCTCGGGATCTTGGGCACGCACGCACACGCGCCCGGCGTGAGTTGTAAGCCACCGGGTCCGAGACGCGAACCGCGGTCGACTACGTGGGAGTCCAGCGACATAGCCATTACGCTAACTGCTGGTTCCCAAGGAGATTTCTTATTATCCCCTTCTTGTTTCCTCTCCCATTCATGTTTTTCTATTGCTAAATTTCCTAGCTCAAGTTTTTCTGATGAGGGGCATTTCAAATTCCCAGAAGACTAATAATCAACTGGTGGGATTCTGGATAATAGAAAATCAAAAGACTAGGAAAGTAATCTTAAGTTCCAGTATTAGATCTCAAGGTTTCAATAGACATTGCTGGACATGAATAAATGCACAGCAGAGAAACAAACAGCTTACTAATTGCTTATATAGTTGGCCCAGCTGAAAAATAAAAATATCCATATCATTTTTTTCCTCAGTCATTTTTTCCCTGTATGTATGGAAAGTTTCTTTTTTTTTTCTTTATTTACATTCATTCACTGTACATCATTATAGCATACAAAATGAGATTTTTCCAATCAGAATACACTCTATATTGGCTCAATCAAGCACATCAACATATGTGTTATTGTCAACAAATAATTTCCCATTTCTTGTTTTCTGTATATTTTGCCTTTTTTCCCATCCTTGATTCCCTGTCTCACCCTCTGCCATCTCCCACCCTCCTCCCACACTGTGTCTGGTATCTGTTGTTGCTTTCTATGCCTCCCCCGTTTTATTGTTTCACTAAATATCTTAATAAAACTAAATATTTTCAGTAGCAAGCACAGCTGATTTATACATATCCATGAACACAAGTCTGACTTTAGGCATAAACCTCAGTGAATAGAATGAACAAAGTATAAAGTAGCACCTACCTAGGGCTATATAGCTTACTGCAGTCATCAAATAGGTATTTTTAATGCCTTTTTTTTTCTGAAATTTTTTTTAAAGTTTACATTCATTTCCTGAGCATCATCACAACATATTAATGTGGTTCCCCATCTAGAATAAACTGCATAGTGGCTTAATCATGCATGTTATCATCTATAATATTCCATTTCTACTTTCATATATATATATATATATATATATATATATATATATATATATATATATATATATATGGTTTTTACCCCATGTCTGATCCTCAGCCCTATTCCACTCTCTTATTACACTATCTCTGCTGTCTACAGTTGTCTTCAATTCCTTTTCCCCCAACATTTCGTTGACCACACAATATCATAAGTAATCTAACTACTTTCAATAGCAAGTTCAGCTGATGGTGTCAAGAAAAGCAGTTATGAACTGGTAAGGATATTTCCTTGATAAAGCCTAGAAACAGGTTAGTGTTCTGTTCAAATAGTAGGTACATGAATCTATTGACAGCTGAAGACAGGACAAAAATCCTTAACACCGGACAACAAAGCTTAGAAGAAAAGCAGCAATATTTTAGTCAAGTCATAGAATGTTATTTCATCACTTCAGTCTCATGTACTTAATCTTTCTTCTGTTTCTGTTGAGGTTCGATCTTCCAGATTGAACTCTGGGATATAATACTCAACTCCAGACTTTGTCCCTACAATTAAGTTGCCCATTTTCTTAGTTTTTGAACTCTTATTTCTGTGTGTCTGCATTTAATTTTACTGACATAGCACTCCCTTAAGAACTTCTTGGAGATCTGGTCTGGTGCTGGTAAATTCTCTCAGGTTTTTATCTAGGAATGTTCATGTCTTTTCTTCCCAAATGAACGATAATCTTGCTGGGTACAGAATTCTCCGTTGAAATTGCTTTTCCCTTAATACTTTGAACATCTTTTCCCATTCTCTCCTTGCTCGCATTGTCTCTGATGAGAGGTCTGCCGTTAGTCTGATGGGATACCCTTTGTAGGTAACTTGCCGTTTTTCTCTTGCCAGTCTTAGAATATTGTCTTTGTCTGTGGTTTTGGTCAACTGGCTATATTGTGTCTTGGAGAAGATCTTCTTGGGTTGATTCTATTTGGGGTCCTCTGTACTTCTTGGGACTGAATCTTTGAGTGCCTCTCCAGGTTTGGAGAATTTTCTTGCACGATGTCATGGAATAGATTATCAATGCCCTTATGAGTTTCTTCGCCTTCTGGGATGCCTATTATCCGGATGTTCAGATGTTTAATTGTATCTAGTATTTCTCATATATTATTCTCAATTTTTGGGCCATTTTCTCAGTCTTTGTGGTGGATTTTTCTAGGCCACCAATTTTCTCTTCTACATCTGAGATTCTATTTTCTGTATGATCTAGTCTGCTTTTAATACTTTCAAAAGAAATTTTGACTTCTTGCATTATAGCCTTCATCTCTAACAGTTCCATCTGATTCTTTTGTAAAGTGTGAAATTCCTCTTTTAGATCTTGCATGAATTTCCTCACCTCCTGGAACTCTTCAACTCCTTTCTCCTTCCTCTTCAGCAGTTCTTTGTCTCTCTTCTCTCCCATCTCTGTAAGCTTTGCCATTATGAATGTTCTGAATTCTTTATCAGACATTTCCAAGACTTCCATTGAACTGTGTGTGGATGAAGAGGAGTTATCCTTTTCTCTTGGAGGAGAGGTATTTTCCTGCTTCCCCATATTTCTTGTGGTCCTGCAGTGATTTCTAGTCATCTGGTGGATGGTCGGTTTCTTCCAAAACTTGGAAGTTCAATCTGAGGGTTGAAGAGTGTGTAGAAAAGGAAACAGAGAGAGGGGAAAAAAGAGCAACAACAGCAAAAAAACAGACAAGAAACAAAGAAAAAGAGAAAAAAATATGAAGAGAAAAACTTTTAAATAAAACTAAAAAAGAAATTAATATTCAAAAAATTTCAATAAAACCCAACAATTAGAAAACCGCGTGGCGTGCTTGTGCGCCTTGCGAAATGGCTAGATTGCAGGAGCCATGGAACTGGTTCTTGAAGAAGGCCTGTTCTGTTCCCTTCTGCCTCTCCTGGGTTGGGAGGGGGAGAGGGAATTATTAACAAGATAAAGGGCTAGGAGGGGCCAACAGGCCCAGGAAGATGCCTCACTTTAAAAAAATTCTAAAAAGTAAAAATTAAAAAAAAAAGAGAGAGGAGACAGAGACAGAGGTAGAGAGAGACAAAGATAGATACAGAAAGAGAAGGCCTAAAAGGAGTCTTCCTACCACGCGAGTTTTCTATGCTGGAGGCCGAATTATCAGTGGGACCTCTTCATTTCTCCGTTTACCCCAAAATGGCTAGATTGCAGGAGCCATGCAGCTGGCTCTTGAAGGAGGCCTGTTCTGTTCCCTTCCACCTCTCCTCGGAAAGTTTCTAATTGACAATCTTTAGAACCATGAAGGAATTTTTTTTTTCCTCTGATCTTTTTATGTGAATCAGTGAATGTTGTAGAAACTTGTTTATAACTTAGTTGTGTTCTGAGTAATGGAAAAATAACGGGTCAAAGAAATCACACTTTTTACTATTACATTCTAACACGGATGCATAAATTTTGCCTCAAGATCTGTTAGATACTGCCAGGATAATTGAGTTCCACAATGAAGGGAGACAAACTTACAAGAGGATTCTGTAGCTGAAAAACAAAGAGAAAATCAATGTGGATAGGCTAGTGAAAGAGAAACAAGTTTTCTCCTCAACCTCCTAACAGGAAATACCAGGAATAGCAATGTAACTCTCTACCGCACATGGTTTGCAGTTGCAATGGCGTCTCCCAGTTCCTGTAATTGCGGCCCAGATACTGCCATATCCTGTTCCTGAAGCATGTGCTCTCTCCCTCTCTTCTCTTTCTCTCTTCCTCCCTGTGGCAAGGAGTGTTTGGGGCAAGAGGGCAGGATAGAACCCTAGAAAAGGGAAAGGCCTTAGGGGAGGAGACTGGGGAACTCACGGTACACTCGATCTTGAGCACTGTTCTCTAGTTACCTTGCCTCAGAAAACTTAGTCTACTTAAATTTTATTGTCTTTCCCCTTTGTGTTTATTTTTAATATTTTCTTTCCTTTTCTTATTTTTCTCTACATTGTATTATCTTTGAGTAGGCCCTTTATAAACTACAAAACACTTCAGAAATAAGCTACCCTTATTACTCTTTCCTCATTACTTTAGAAAATTCATATATATATAGATTAGATAGATAGATAGATAGAGATATAGATTTTTTTTAAGAGAGATTTTGCTACTGGATATGTGTACTTGCTGGAAAGACAGAGAAAGATAGAAATCGAGAAATCACACACACACACACACACACACCCCAGGGGAGACTGCATATCACAATGCCTTCTCCTCCCTTCTCCTCTCAGGATTTTGTGCATGCGTACCCACATGCCTGGTGTGTTTCAAGCCACTGGGTCCAGGACTTGAACTGTGGTTGACTACATGGGAGTCCAGTAACTTAACTACCACACTACCTATTGGTTCCAAAAAATTCGTCTATATTGTTATTGAACCCATTAGGACTATTACTTTTTTTTTTTTTCTTAAAAAAATGTCTTACTTTTTCTCTTAAAAATTTTTGTTACTTTTTCTCTTCAAAAAAATCACCCTGGAATTATTGGAAAGTGGAAACTGGGAAGCATGAAACATATCTAAAACCACTGCTCTCATGGCAATAAACACATTTAGGTTAGAGAACACACCCCTCTAGGCACTATAGAAGATCAAAGAACAGTGGAAGGAAAAATAGATAAGGGACTTACCACTGGGTCCAGTATATTGTACTAAAGAGAGAAACAAATGTATTATTGTGCTGTTGTACATAAAAAAAATACCATAAATGTTCCCAAAGAAGAGCAGCGAAAATTATTTTCTCAGAAATTACTAGTTTTGAATATTCAGGATTAAATATTTTTAATTTCACTACTGCTATATGATAACTTCTCCGTAATAGCCAGATCTTCCTCTAGGGGACTTGTCACCATGTTTTACTGAGAAGGATATCCATTTTAATTCTTGCCTTTCATTACAGGCACTGAAGGTGAAATTCTAAATTGCATTTCTTTTCTCATTTTTTTCTACCTATTTTTCCTCTTACCACTTTTGTTTCACTCCCTTAGCTATCTTTGCCATCTTTCTTTTTTCCTTTTTTAGAGAGGTATTTGCTATAGGGTGTGTGTATTCACTGGAGAGAGAGAGAGAGAGAGACAGAGAGACCGAAAGCAAGAAATCACCCCCCAGGGGGATGGGTACACTGTAATCTCTTGTCCTCCATTCTCCTCTTGGGAGAGAGGAAGTGAGAAAGCAAGCTGTCAGGTCCAGGACCCAAACCAGGGTCAATCATGTGGGAGTCCAGTGTCTTTTTTTTGGAGAGGTTTTTGCTATAAGGCGTGTGTGCTTGCAAGAAAGACAAAAAGAGATGGAGAGACAGAAAGCGAGAAATAACCCCCTAGGGGATATGGCCACGCAGCAAATCCTTCTCCTCCTTTCTCCTCTCAGGATCTTGGGCACGCACACACGCATGCACACCTGCCCAGCGTGAGTTTAAGCCACCAGGTCTGGGACTCACACTTCGGTCGCCTACATGAGAGTCCAGCGACAGCCATTACGCCAACTGCTGGTCCCCAGAGTCTAATGTCTTAACCACTATGCCACCTGTTGGTCCTCACTCATGCCTGGCATGAGTTTCAAGTCACTGGGTCCAGGACTCAAACCGCAGTCGACTATGTGGGAGTCAGTGATGTAACCATTACACCACCTGCTGGTCCCTTATCTTCTTTCTTATTTCTTACATCCTCCTTCGATTCTTTCTATTATATTTTTCTTTAGAAAGCTCTTATGATTACTGACAAACCACTATAATGATTACTGGAAAAATGCCCACCTATTATTTCTAAACAATGAAATTTTCATTTTCTAAAAGATGTTTGGTTGCTCAAAGAGATGGCTAGGATACCAGTAACCAAAAGTCTGATAAATGTGATTTTTAACTTTCTTAATCCAGAAAAATAAATAGTTAGAGCTAGTTAAATTCTTCAGACATAGAAAGTCACTAGAGATAAGTTGATATATAAATGGGAACTCACCATTAGGTCCTGGAGTATGCACTAAAAAGATATCCAAATTGGCATATTAGAATGGTTATTTGGCTGAAGGATGTATTTTTGTTTCATTAGTTTTATTCTAGGGATTGGGTTTTGGGAGGTAGAGTAGAGGAGAGGCAGTGACATCAGTTATGAAATCATTAGGAAGAACAAATTCAGCTATGTTAAGTGTAGACAAAAGGGATGTTTAGCATTTACTGCAGGATCATCATCATTGTCAGTACTGGAGAGTTAAATTAAGGTGAAACCTTTTACTTTTCCTTCTTGTCAGTAACAACAGAAGATACTACATGACTACACTTGTACAAAGATCTTTATTTCTAACCAACTAATATGTCCCTGGGTTAGGCATTAAGAAGAAGATAAGAATCTCATTCTTCTCACCTGGATTCCAGCTTACTGGGGACTGACAGAACAGTGACTACTACCTTGATTAGCTTTAGAGTCTGAGTAAAGGTTCAATAAGTCCTTCAGGTTTTTTTTTTTCCTAATAAAGAATTATTTATT
The DNA here is from genome assembly GCA_026018925.1 of Tupaia tana. Lineage (NCBI taxonomy): Eukaryota > Metazoa > Chordata > Mammalia > Scandentia > Tupaiidae > Tupaia > Tupaia tana. The sequence continues at coordinate 138,305,099 of JAKSZU010000002.1, read as the reverse complement.
TATTTTTATTTATCATTATTATTATTCTAAAATTTGCCACAGGACACGTGCTCAAGAGACAAAGAGAGAGAGAGAGAGAGAAAGAGAGAGAAAGCAAGCTGTCAAGTCCAGGACCCAAACCAGGGTCGACCATGTGGGAGTCCAGTGTGCCTTAACCACCATGCCACCTACTGGTCCCCAAATCCTTCTGTTTTAATGAGAACTTGGCCTTCAGTTGATTTTCCACCTGTAATCTCCTCGTGGCCTAATAAAGATTGAACTCTGTTCCATTAATTGGCAATATTACTTATGTAAGAATAATTAATTAATTAATTGGTAATCTGTATCTGAATTGAGAAAATTATATATTACTGTTAAGAAGCCATATCTTTGGGCTTCTCCGAATGTAGTAACCTGTGTATTTGGGCATATTCCTATGGGATCCCTTCAGATTATTGTGTAAGGTGTTCTTACAGCTTTTTATCTCCCGCAGGACCTGTAGGGCTTTGAAGCCAAGACAGCTCCCACATTCCATTGCTGAGAGGCTGAAGAATAGCTCCTCAGTGGCCTCCTAGGTGGCTGCGCACACCTGCCTCGACCACTGCTTGGGCTATGCAGGAAGGGCTGATGCTGCCCTGCTGGCAGCTGCTATGCTGCATGCTGTAGGGCCTCCCATAGATTGGTGGTAGATGAGGGCTGTGCTAATCTCGTGAGTCTGCATGATTAATTAAATCTAAAAAGACAGCCCATGCCCCAACCCAGTGGGCATTGCAATGTCTTCCTCTCCCCCAAAGTCCTCACTTCATGACACTTAATGGCAAATATTACAGTTCTGACTCATAAATCCCAAACTTTTAGCTCTGATTTTTTTACCCCCCTGTGGAAAAGAGCTAGAAGTAGTTTTCCAGATTTGGATATTCTTACTATGAATGATAGAAAAGCTAGAAAGTTAGGCATTTTGCAATGTATTTTAATATTTGCTTTGGCTATGTCTTTTTTATTGTTAAATTATTTATTTTTTAATTCCACTTGTTATTATCATTTATTATTATTATTATTATTATTTTTAATTTGACCAGCCAGAGATAGAAAGGGGAAGCGAGAATGCAAGCCACCAAGTCTGGGACTCGAACCATGTTTAGCCATGTGGGAATCCAGCACCTCTGACCACCACGCCACCTGCTGGCTCCTGCTTTGACTATATCTGTAAATATATGCCCTTGATCCTGAAGTAGAAATCTCAAGGTACCTGCCTTCTCAGCATAAGTCACTAAAACCTTGAATATATAATCACTTCACTTTTTATTTGGTTTCTTCAGTTTTCCTATCTTTTCTTCTAGCATTCCCACACTTCATTTGTGACTCCTTGTCTTCCTTTTCCCAGTTACATTTACATTCCACTTTCTCTTCTTTCTTCTCCTATCTGCTAATTCACTTCATCTTTCTCCTTCCACTTTTCTTCCTACTTTTGTTCTTTGTAATCTTCCTCTACTCTCTCCTTTTAGACCTGCATCTTCATTCTGTTTTTAATTTTTTTTAAAGCTCATTTATTTTTTCCTTCCTTCCCTGATTTTTTAATTTGCCAGAGGGCATGTATATTTACCAGAGGAGAAAAGGAGACAGGGGAAGGAGAAGGCACCTCCCAGTGGGGCACTGGTAACATTGTAATCCCTTTTCATCTCTCCAGCCTATTGGGATGTGAAGCCTGCATACATGCCCGGCATGGTTTTCATTGGGGCTGGAATTCAAACTGCATAGTTGTCCATGTGGGAGCCAACTCCCTTACTCTCCAGGTAACAAAGCGGCCTGTCTTTTACTCTTTTTGTTGCTCTTTCTCTCACTCTCTGTCCCCATAGGTCTTTTTTTTTCCCCTGAATTCCAACATTAGAAGTTTATTTTATTCACTGTTATTAATCCATCATGTCACCAAAAAATGGTCGGGGAAAGTAAAACTTCATTCCTAACTTCACTATAAATAACTACCCCTCTCTTTGTTTGTTTGTTTGTTTGTTTATTTATTTATGAGAAATGACTCCTGAACCTCAGTGTTTTTTTTTATGATCAATAAATATGGGTATAATGCTTGCCTCAAATGCATGTGAGCATTAGAAAAACCGTAAGACATTGTAGGAATTACTGGAAGACTGTGACTATGTGAAAATATAGAACTTATATTCATTCTACCACATGAATATAGAGGAACCACAAATTCTGTTATTTTAGTCTTATAATTTAAAAAATTCTCAATTTTCATTTCTAATATTATAATCCAGTGTCTGAAATAAACTGTATACAGACATGTCTCAGTTTGTAAACATGTAATTATGAACAACTGTATCTTGGAACCCCAATTTTTAAAAGGTTTTTGGCAATAGGACACATGCACTCACTGCAGAATGATGAAGAGAGAGAGACAGTGAGAGGGAAAGTGAGAAATCACCCCTCCCAGGGAAGATGGCCATGCTGCAGTCCCTTCTCCTCCACTCTCCTCCTGGGATCTTGGACATACACGCACACACACCCAGTGTGATTTTTAAGCTGTCAGATCCAGGACTCAAACTATGGTTGCCATGTGGGAGTTCAGTGCCTTAGCCACCATACCACCTGCTGGCCCTGGAGCCAAAATTTTAAAAAATCATGCTTCTATGGAAACATGTAATAGGACAGGTTGGTAAAAGTTGGTAGAAATAGGTGTCCTAGAGATGTCCTAGAGATAATTTTTCAGCGCAATTAGAAATAAAAAGAAACTTAAAATTTGTGTTATTTTACAAAGTGAAGATAACCCAATAAAGCAAAAATTATTTGCGTAGAAAGCAAGATGTTTAACTTGTATTGCATATTGATTCTAAAGAGCTAGGTTATTTACTGAATTGGAAACAGCTCAGGAAGGACCATTCCCTAGGGGGTATTTTTTTTTACATTGTATTTCAGTTTCATAATTAACATATTTTCATTGCAGATCCTGCCTGAGTGAATTAATTGACTGGACCACTTGGTCCTTGAATCTGTGGGCACCAATCATTGAAATTAAAATAGATCATTGTTCTATTTACCTTAAAGGACCAGAGCCATTATAATTAAGAGTGAGATGACTTACCAAAGGTTTTTTGAGAAAGCTCTAAGGGGGAAAATAAAGGAAGAAAGAGAAAAAGAAATTAGCAAGTGCTTTTAGGCTCTAGAAGTCACAGTTCTCTTATATGCTTTCTTAATACTCTGCATCACTAAATTTAAGGTCAGCTGTAGGTGGTGGCAGGGTGTTGACTCTCTTGCTGGAATGCCATTAGAAGCTAATACATAGAAGGGTTCCCCATCAAATGGATCCACTGAGAAGGTATATTACAAGTGTACTGACTAGAGGTTACCCATTGGTTCATTTAAACCCTGTATAGGATTAGAAAAATCCTCCTGCATTTAAACTTTACTTTCTTTTTCTCATTTCACTTCTTTCCAACTCAGTTTTGAAAGTCATTTGTGTGATATGCCTAAGCTTTTAGAAGCTTTCTATAAGGGTTTATCTTCCACTTCATAATCTGTGGTCATCAGTGAAATGTACATTCACACGATCATCAATGACTTGATAAAATGCAAGGTAGCAGAAAACCAAAATGCCAAAAAAAAAAAGGGCGAACTCAAAATTCTTGAAATCTCAACATGGAAACCAAGGAACGATCCCTAAGATACTGCAGGAAATGAAAAAGCTCCACAATGGACAATCAAATAGCAAACTTACTGATAGGTCCTGTAGCTCCAGCTGAGAGAGAAAGAAAGAGAGAGAGAGAGAAATATCAGCATGCTTCATTGCTGTGAAGGAAATACCTGCCCCCCCAGTGCTCACTGTAGAAGTGTCATACATGGAAATCCTGAGATCAAGGTTGCTTGTATGTAAGCAGCTCCCTGTTACACAGTACAGGGAAGGTATAGGAATGGAGCTTCCTGGTGTTAGCTGAAACTTTTCAGAGGAATGAGAAAACCTTGTTCCATATTGATATACAATGTCTCGGGAACCAGCAGTTAGCGTAATGGCTATGTTGCTGGACTCCCATGTAGTCGACCTCAGTTCGTGTCCCGGACCTGGTGGCTTAGAACTCATGCTGGGCGCGTGTGCGTGCGTGCCCAAGATCCCGAGAGGAGAATGGAGGAGAAGGGATTGCCGCGTGACCATCCCCCCGGGGGGTGATTTCTCGCTTTCTGTCTCTATGTCTCTCTCTGTCTGTCTGGCGAGCGCACGCGCCCTATAGCGAAAACCTCTCCAAAAGAAATTAAAACAAAAATACAATGTCTCTAGACTCTCTCTCTTTCTCTCTCTTTTTGAGAGAGGTTTTTGCTATAGGGCGCGTGCACTCAGCAGAAAGAGAGACAGAGAGACAGAAAGCGAGAAATCACCTCCCAGGGGGATGGCCATGCTGCAATCCCTTCTCCATTCTCCTCTTGGGATCTTGGGTATGCACACACACGTGCCCAGCGTGAGTTTCAGCCACCGGGTCCAGGACTCGAATTGCGGTAGACTACATGAGAGTCCAGTGACATAGCCATTATGCCACTGCTGGTCCCACAATGTCTCTGTTTTTCAGTTATTTATTTTTAATGTTCCCCCCCCCCCCCATAGGGCACATGTGCTAACCAGAGAAAGACAGAGGGAGAAGGAAAATTAGAAATCACCCCCAGGGAAGATGGCCGTGCAGCAGGCCCTTATCCTCCATTCTCCTCTTGGGATTTGGGACATGCACACACAAATGCCCATTGTATTTTTTAAGCTGCCAGGTCTGGAACTCAAATAAATGCCCATTGTATTTTTTTAAGCTGCCAGGTCTGGAACTCAAATGGCAGAGTTGACCATGTGGGATCCAGCACCTTGACCACCACATCATCCGCTGGCCCAACGCTCTGTTTTCCTTAATTTTATCTTTCTTTCCTCATTTCCTTAGAGACTTATGGTTTATTTTGATAGTATACCTTCCCTTGCTAGTGGTTCATTATGACTACTAAGAGGGGTCTTTAGTTTTCTGCTTTCTGGAGGATTTACCTGTGGGGTTTGCAGTCTCTCCACTTTATACATGGTCTCTGGAAACCGTGTAATAGAAATGCTAGGGGAGTCAAACAGTGTCATGTAACAGGGCAGAGCCAGTCCTGAGAATTTGTAAATCATATGTCAAAGGGACCAAGGTGGAGAAAAATCTTGGTACTTACGGATAGGTGCTGTGAATTGCACTGAAATACAAAAAAGGTGAAAAATCAGTGTGATTTGACATTAACAGCATTCTCATCCCACCGGTATTGTTTCCAAAGGAACTGCAGAACAACTCAACCACAGGGAGAATAGCTACTGCCGGACTGCAGGTAGTTTTAGCATGGGAGCCCCATAATCTTCCCATCATAGCAAATCATTCAGCATCCATCTTAAATGAGAAGTTTAAGTAAATTTTGAAAATAAAAACATATACAATAACATTTTTTAAAAGTAAGACAAAATTTAAATATAACTACTTGGCTTTCCCTTGTCTTAAATTCAGTGGCAAATTAGGGCATTTTGTCTGATGTCTGGGATGTCAGGAGGTGTTAGGAGATCTGAATGCAGTTAAGAAGCATGACTGGGGGAACCAGCAGTTGGCGTAATGGCTATGTGGCTGGACTCCCACGTAGTCGACCGTGGTTCGCGTCCCGGAACCGGTGGCTTAAAACTCACACCGGGCACGTGTGCGTGCGTGCCCAAGATCCCAATAGGAGAATGGAGGAGAAGGGATTGCGGCGTGACCATCCCCCCTGGGGGGTGATTTCTCGCTTTCTGTCTCTATGTCTCTCTCTGTCTGGCGAGCGCACGCGCCCTATAGCGAAAATCTCTCCAAAAAAAAAAAAAAAGATAAAAAAAGAAACATGACTGGGAAATCCTGCAGGTATAGAAATGGAAACAGGTAGTGTGGTAGAGGAAACCAGATCCCACAGGCGGCCAAAGAGTATTAGAATTAGGAAAAAGAGAACGAACTCACTTGTAGGTACAATAACTCCAGCTGGAATATGAGAAAAACAAAATAGAACTTATTAGAATGGTTCTTTGGCATGTGAAAATACAGATTACACTGAAATGCTTTCAAAAAGTAGACACCAGGAGTAAAATTACTTTAATGGAGGATTTCCTAAAATTTTTAAATGCTTCATTTCACCTTGGGAGGCCCCAGTACTGCAGGGATCTGACAGCTGAAACTGCAGAGATGCAGGGCCAAGATTCTTGCCCCAGTGGGGGTCTCCTTTGTATCTCAGTACACTGCAGAGGCCATTGCCTTTCTTCTAGCTGGGCTAATTAGAACTTGTTTACCTAGAATTATAGGCTTAGCTTCTGAAGGAGGCAGTGGAAATTCTTGTATCTGTGGTGCCTTTGACTCATATTCAACAGTGTAATTTGACTGGTAACATCTTAGTATAAGAGGGAATAGAAACTGTTACATTGGAGACATTCATTGGTGTGGTTAGTGGGGAAAGAGATTGAGAAACTAGACAGAAGCTTGGCAATAATATCCGTCTTCATTTTAAACACACACACACAACACAACACACCCCCACACCACATCTCTCTATATCTTATAGGCTGTATGTGTTATTGTGACATCTGCACAATTTTTGCTTTTGAAGTTTGACTTTTGACTGTTTTGATGTCTCTTGTATACATTTAAATACTTCAAGAGAAGTAGACACAGAGTGTTAAAGATCATGAGACCTAATCCTCAAATCATTCTTTTTCTTTCTCCCTTCAGAGTCAGCCCCACCCCAGGAGCTCAAACTCTGAACGTCCTCAAACAAGACAGATGAAAATATGTTAAGAAATGAATTAAACCCTGATGGATATGGAGACTGCAGAGACGGAAACGCTGGTTAAACCTGGTGCACCTAGCTTTTATTTCCCATCTGAGGGCAGAAGGTTGAACTCTTGTAGAGCAATGGCTTTCAGACTTTAGGGTACACACACGTTACCTGGGGATCTCTTTAAAATGCAAAGTCTGATTTAGTAGATCGGGGTGGACATCAGTGTGACATTCTGCGATTCTAATAAACCCCAAGGTGATGCTGAGGCAGGTCTGGGATCCGCTTTAAGCATCAAGGCCATGAAGAGCTGGTTACAATCTCAGATCATTTACGTGTCTTGTTTCCATTCACCATTTTTTTTCTTTTCTAAATCAATTGTCTCTCACACTTACCTCACACTCTCTATTCCCTCCCAGTTCTCCTACCAGAATGTTCGTTGTAATGTCATTTAAAATTTTATCTGGCTATCTGGACACTTCTTCCAGACTTACTCTTTGTTCAGAGCAGGGCACACCCATTTCACACAACCATCAGAGACAGCTGGGTGACCCTCAGTGAGTTGGGATTTACCGCGTGTCACCGAAAATCTTGGTGAGTCCTGGGTGGAATGGCCGGCACCAAGACTTCCTCTGAGTGTTACTGGGATTTCTAGCAGGGGAACCCTTCACTGGGATACGTTTGTTCTTAACGATTTTCCCTTTGTTATTGAATCTCCAGATTGTGGAAAAATTAAAAGCGATAGTACTCTCTCATAGAGACACTCCAGTTTACTAAGCATAGGGGATAGAGGAGAAAAGCATTGGAAGTTCTTGCAGGCAGAAATAAAACCCCCAAAAATATGAGTGTCTTAGTTCTAATACTGTAATAAAGCAAAACACATGAAAATTTAAAGTACAGAAAAAAACATGATGGCTCCTGCAGTGCCAGCTAAAATACAAACACAAACATAAATTTGGAGAGAGCATGACTCAAGGATTTCATTTCAGTGAGTTTAAGGTCATATTTACTACAGATTGTTTTTACATGGAAAGGCAGCACTTTGCATATTCTCTTTCTGCCTTAGGAGACTGATAAGATTATACTCCCTGCAATTATCTTTCTTGTTTACAATTTCAGTATCTTCCTTCTGTGAAATCTGTCTAAAATTTTGTTTTAGATAAACATTGCTACCCAGCTCCAGGAATTTTCTTACACCTTTTGATAAGTGAATTTGATTTTTATTATCAGAGCTTCTACTTTGCTAAATTAAAAAAAAAAAATCAGTTACTTAGGGCATCTTGAAATCAGCCTGAAGTTCCTCACATTGGTGCAGAAAATAGAGAATAGTAAAATAGCAGGTTTTTCTCCTTTTCTCCATCTTTATGTGCCTTCTCCTAACTCCCCCCTCCCGCCTTCGCCCCAGTAGGAGGCACTGTGTAGATCAGAAAGAACTGAGTTGTAAGTATGGGCAGCTTACCCAAAGGTTCTTTAGGTGCTTTTGGACTTATCGTATCACCTATAATAAAAATCGACAAATACAATCTCATTTAGATGTAGACTTTCAGAAAGCATGGGGGGTAGCCAATTCCATTTTTCCTTCTGAAGGTGTAAGATGCAAATAGTCTTAAGGTTAAAGACCTTAGTCCCGGCTATGCTGTTCTCTGGGTCTGTAACTTTGTGCAAGCTGCTAAATCTTTTGAACATTAATTTTCTCATCTTTTTTTTTTTTTAGAGGTTTTTGCTATAGGGTGCATGCGCATGCCAGAAAGAGACAGAGAGACAGAAAGCGAGAAATCACCCCCCTTTGGGGATGGCCACGCCACAATCCTTCTCCTCCATTCTCCTGTCGGGATCTTGGGCACGCACACACACATGCCCGGTGTGAATTTTAAGCCACCAGGTCCGGGACACAAACCACGGTCGACCATGTGGGAGTCCAGCGTCATAGCCATTACGCTAACTGCTGGTCCCTGGTCCCTTAATTTTCTCATCTTTGAGATGAAAATTGTATCTTCCGTCTTAGGCCATGAGGCCATAGTAAAGATCAGGAATAATAACAGTTTGGAATAGCTGAGAAGTTCTACTTGAAATGTTAGGGAGAGCAATATTCAGTGACACAAAGGAATCAGATACTTCTGCAAAGTACTAACTTTTCGCTGCATTTCAGTTATTCTGTTTAATTTTACTTTTTAATGCTTTAATTTTTCCTCTTATATCTTATTGTCATTTGGAAAATTCTGAATGCTGAGGACAGAGCACTTTAATGAGCATTTTGTTGTGTGTTTGTTTTGTTTATTAAACTATGTGTCTGTACTCTTTAAAAACCTCTTACTGTGTTTCTTAGTACTTTAGTTATGTCCCTTTGAATTTCAGAAGTCTCTGTTACTTCTGCCTTGAGAAATTATGAATTGTATTTTAAGATTTCAAAAATCTCTTTACTAAAAAAAAAAAACTCTTTACTGAAAGAAAGTTCTTTGTCAAATGAACCCATTTTCCCATGAAATTTCAGTTTTTGCATATTATGATATTATGACTCAGACTTTTAGAACTTTTGTCTTTTGTATTTTTCTTCCAGAGTTTAACTGAAATTCTTTCTCCCATTTTCTTTCCTCCCTACTCTTTTCTCTTCTACTTGTCTATCTTCTTTTCCCTCTATGCTGTTTTTCTTTGCTGAACATTCTTCAAGTAAGTACTAAAGTGTTTTTTAAAAATTAAATTTACTAGGAAATCTTTTTTCCAGCTTGAAAATTTGATAATTCCTCTTCAAATAATTGAATCATTTAAAATATGTCTCTGTGTGGTTGTTTTTGTTTTTGTTTTTGTTTTTTTTCTTTTTTTTTTTGGCATGGAAATAGTAGCTTTCCCCAGAAGTGATAAACCCTCAACACTTGGGATATGATGTTAGTTTTTCTATGGCCTCTTAGGCCCAGCACTGAACCATCAATTTCTTGAAAAGGCAGTGTAACCTACTGCCACTCTCACCAACAAAGATAATCTTAAAAAATTTTTATTCATTCACTTTATATCATTATAGCATACAAAATTAATTTTCCCATCCAGAAAACACTGAATTTAGAAGTGTGGCTTTCATATAGGATCATTGGAAAAGTCATGATGCATTTTTGGGTAAGAAACAGAAAAAACATGTCATGGCTTCTGATGACCCAATATTTAAGATTTAAAAATATCAGTCAATATTAGGAATAATGAGCATATTCAAGTTAAGTGATTTTAATTTTGGTAAAATAGTAATAACTATCTGGAACTGAAAAGAATTTTAGGATTTATGTGGGCTGAGCAGGAAAGAGAACTAGGTTAAAGGCGTGAGCAGAGGTACAACACGTACATATTTTATTCCTGGCTTAAAGTAGTATAAAATAATGAGCGTAAGGGACATTTTTGAACTGAGAGTTTTGCGACCTTGCCCAGCTGAAGAGGAATAAGGACAGTGAAAGATATCCACTTACTGGCTTTTGAAGTAGAGAAGCAGATAACCTTAATTATAAGGTTTAGGTATCTTGCCTATACTGTTGTCTGTTTTTGGATTAAGGACACAGTCTATGTGGGTATTCTTACTAATGAGAACATCAGAATTGGTTCTCTTTAAGACTACTAAGTGTTGGGACCAGCAGTTAGTGTAATGGCTATGTCGCTGGACTCCCACGTAGTCGACCGCAGTTCAAGTCCCGGACCCGGTGGCTTAAACTCACGCCGGGCGTGTGTGCGTGTGTGCCCAAGATCCTGAGAGGAGAATGGAGGAGAAGGTGACGGGGCCATGCAAACAACACAACCTGGTAAAGAGGCTGTCTCCCATGGCCTGGGCTGGGAAGAAACTGCCAGACAAGGCCGGTGGTTTACTAACCCTCCTTGTGTCATTTTACTGGCCTGTAGTCAATTTCTCTGCCGTGAGTTTTACTGTTATTACAGTACCTTGCAAGGGTAAAATATCACCCCCAACCATTACAATAAAGCCAATTAGTGATCTTGTAGGAATGTGATTCCCTAAGAAGTGGGCAGTAAGTTTGAGACTCCCCCACCTGTCTGTTTAACCCAAAATTAACATATGTTAAGATTAAGTTAGTATAAGCCAAATTAGCATTAGTAGCACATGTATATTAAGTTAGTTTAAGGCTAGTTTTATGCAAATACTTCTTGTTAAAAGCTATAGACCAAAGTTAACTCCTGCTAGGCAAAGTCAGCACATTCACCCAGAAATGAAACAAAAGAACTCACTAATTGGCAGACTCAGCAAATAAAATACAGAAACCCATGGGTTTTTTAAGAAAGGAAAAGCCTGACTGGTGATGACAGGATGAACAAACCTGAAGGCTCCAGGGAAAGATTACCTTAGCTGGGAGCTCTTATCTCTGAAGCAACAGGTAGCTTTCAACTACAAAGAGTTTCTCATCTATGTGCTGCTGACTATGAAAAACTGCTAATAAAACATCCTGTGTTGTCTCCTGAGCTACAAGATCATCTTCCTTTCCCATATAGATCATAGCCTCACCCTCTATTGTTGTAATATATAGATAGTCCGTATATTAACTGTGTCTTTACTTGATGGGACAAGATTTATATCTAGGTCTTTTTAATCAACAATGTTATCGCCCTGGCCCGGGACTGAAGTTATCAAACTGGCCTGGGACTGAGGCTATCAAACATCCTGCAAGCCCCCTCTTCAAAAGACCCTTCCCAGTAATCAAGATCTAAGGAGAAGATACAACAAACGGACTTCCTCATCCTAAAAACTGTGATTGATCTTTACCTAATCTGACAAGACAAACAGCATGTTTTATAATTATTGCTTCCATGCTTTGTATACCCTGTTCCTTAGAGTAGATTTTTTACTGCCCCTCACCCATTTACTTGCATGTATCACATTTTCAATAAAAAGGCACGATGATTCCTAGCAGTTGTCACTCCTCAGAGAGTGATCTCTGGGAGTGTCCGACTGAGGACGTGCATGAAAAGGCACCAAGGCCTTAATCTTCTGTTCACCTGTGCCACCTGCGACGAGTCAACCCACCCCTGCCGAGGCTGGACCCTGGCAAGAAGGGATTGCGGTGTGGCCATCTCCCCGGGTGGTGATTTCCTTCTTTCTGTCTCTCTGTCTCTCTCTGTCTGTCTGGCGAATGCATGCGCCCTATAGCAAAAACCTCTCCAAAAAAAGAAAAGAAAAGAAGACTACTAAGTGTTTATGTAAAACAGAAATCCTGACTATCTTTTTGATGGTTACAAATTCAGTTGCCTTTAGGGGCCTAGCAGGTCTCATGATTGTGAATCTACCAGTTATAAAGGAGAGTGGAGATGCTGGCCATTTGAAAATGCTATGCTGGCCAAACAAAACACATCTACAAGGACCAGTAGGTGGTGTGGTGGTTAAGGTGCTGGACACTCCCACATAGCTGACCCTGGTATGAGTCCCGAACTTTGTGGCTTGCTTTCTCACTTTCTCTCTCTCTCTCTTTTAGCGTCTCTCTCTGGTCAAATTAAAATAAATAAATGAATAAAATGAATTAAATAATTCTTTAAAAAGAAACAACAAAAAAACACCCCACATCTGCTGCAGGTGGCAGTGGGTAGCAGTCCCTAATCTGGGAGCTCTACTTGGAGGTATGAGAGGATCCCTGCGTACTCCAACAGGGGAGTGTGAGATCAGCATCATGGCACTTGTGGGCTGAGTTAAGTGAATTCCTTCCTTTTCATTTTTTTAAGGTTAGGTATGGGTTGGATTCACGTTTAATTAAAATGTGTGTAAGGCACCTTAAAGTTATGATACTTTCGAGAGAAAACCATGAACTATGACTTATTTAACTCTACTTTTGAATAAGAAACTGTTATGAGTGGGAAATATGACTGTAATGTGCAACCAAAAATGTGATACTCAATATGGAAAACTTTACCATAAGCACACAGCTCAGAAAGCAAATAAACAAAGCCCCCGACTGACCAACTAGGATTACCTGTTTCTGATTTTCCTCTATCCCCACTTTTCCGCCCTCCATTTCTCTCTCCGTGTTCCCTTGATTTTGCCTTGACAATCAGTTAGAATCAGTCCCAGATCTATTTCATCTTCACCAACTTGGTTCTTCTCCCTTCTCTATTCATTTCTTCCAGCTCCCCTTACTTTTCTGTTCTTCCACCTCTGATTAGGTTTCAACTGGTTGGTGAAGTTAACTATGTAACCGTTTTAAAAACTTAATGGGAGATTAAATAGCGTGCCTGTGTTCAAACAACTGTTGGGTCCTCTTGAAAGTTATGATGAATTTTTGCATGAAAACATAAAACACATCACGACTTTAAAGATGACCAAGTAGTAAGTAGGGAGCTGGGATGCCACTCCAGGCAGCCTGGTGTTACAGCCTGCATGCTTAACTGCTGCACAGCAGTCCTCTGTATATTTAAAATATTGGGACCAGCAGTTAGCGTAATGGCTATGTCGCTGGACTCCCACGTAGTCGACCACGGTTCGAGTCCCGGACCCGGCGGCTCAAACTCACGCTGGGCGCGTGTGCGTGCGTGCCCAAGATCCCGAGAGGAGAATGGAGGAGAAGGGATTGCGGCGTGGCCATCCCCCCTGGGGGTGATTTCCTGCTTTCTATCTCTCTGTCTCTGTCTGTCTGGCGAGCGCACGCACCCTGTAGCAAAAACCTCTCCAAAAAAAGAAAAAAAAATATTTAACTAGCAAGCAAACTGTTTTAAAAAATGTTCTGGGGGACCAGCAGTTAGCGTAATGGCTATATCTCTGGACTCCCATGTAGTTGACCATGGTTTGAGTGCCGGACCCAGTGGCTTAAAATCACGCTGGGAGCGTGTGCGTGCGTGCCCAAGATCCTGAGAGGAGAATGGAGGAGAAGGGATTGCGGCATGGCCATCCCCTTCTTGGGGGTGATTTCTAGCTTTCTGTCTCTCTGTCTCTCTCTGTCTTTCTGGCGAGTGCAAGCACCCTATAGCAAAAACCTCTCCAAAAAAAAAAAAAAAGTGTTCTTATTAGTCTTATTATACTACTCTCAATTCAGATAAGAGGTAAGCAGTAACTTTTTCCTAAATCCATAGCCTGAGAGAACATCGCAGCTTCCTCTTTGGGGGATGGGCTCTAGTTAGAAAGGGACACAGTCAAGGGAGGCTATAGTGGGATGAAAGTCAAATTTGTTCTGTACTTTAACAGGGAGCAGTTAGAGGAAGGAGAATCTTTAAAGTTATAGAAGAAAGAAACTATGGCTGCTGAAATGATAACAGACAGTGGGAGGATGTGGCTAAAGGCATGAGTGGAAGAATTTCCTTTGCGGTGTCTTAGAGAGGGAGAAAGGTGATAGAAGTGAGCATGACGCAGTAAGGCTGGCTAACAGATACAGGATGGAGAATCGTGAGTGACAAGCGCCGTCTCCCTGACAGTAGAAAACAGATAAGATAGATGGAAGTCTCCTACCCAGTGTAGGCGCCCAGTAATACCAGATTTTGAAACAAGAAAAAAAACTTACAGATCCTTGAGGTAAAGCTAAAAAGCAACAACAAACATTTAAATCAGTCAGTCTAGAATTAATGGTTTAGTAATCTGCCCATTTCCAAAGGGTCATTCCAGAAATTCTGTCTTCAGGATACATCAGGACCGTCCATTCCTCAGGAGGCCCATAAAGCTGCCATACCTGCAGGTGTCTCGTCTCTTCTTCCTCTGTGGACACTATCCAAGGACAAAGTTTCTAGAGAAGTGTCCAAGTTTACTGTACTTCAGCATTCTGAGTCCATTCACTGCCTTTTCTCTATCTTTTTTCCACTTCTCCCTTCCTCTTTCTTTCATTTTTCTCTCCATTCTGGAGAGTCTCTTCTCTGTACGACAATAGCTTTAAGAACCAAAGTAAAGCAGTGTTAGAAAGGATATAATTGGGACCAGCAGTTAGAGTAATGGCTATATCGCTGAACTCCCATGTAGCTGACCATGGTTCAAGTCCCAGACCCGGTGGCTTAAATTCATGCCGGGCGTGTGTGTGTGCATGTCCAAGATTGCTGAAGGAGAAGGGATTGTGGCGTGGCCGTCCCCCCGGGGGGGTGATTTCTCGATTTCTCACTTTCTATCTCTCTCTCTGTCTCTGTCTTTCTGGCAAGCGCATGTGCCCTATAGCAAAAACCTCTCCCCCCCACCAAAAAAAAAAAAAAAGATATAATTCAAAACAAAACAGACTGGTAGAGGGAAGGGTTGTGCTTGAATATGCAAAAATTTAAAAAGGCAGGGTTAGTTTTCCATTCCCGTTTTTTTCCTTTTTTTTGAAGTTTTCTTTTTTTTCTTCTTTTTTGCCAAGGGCATATGGAGAGAGACACAGAGAGGGAAAGTGAGAAATCGGAGGTGTAGGGGGATGGCCATCTCGCAATCCCTTTTCGTCCTCTATTCTCTCAGGATTTTGGGCATGCACACACATGTGCCTGGCGTGACTTTCAAGTTGCCAGGTCTGAGATTTGGACCATGGCTGACCATGTGGGAATCCAGTGCCTTATCCACCATGCCAACTGCTGACTGCAGCCTCTAGTTTTTCTGATGCTAAATTCAGTGCACTTCCCTTCCTATTCCCCACAATTTTCTCCTCTTTCTGTTTGTTTGTTTGTTTGTTAGTTTATTATTTATTTGGAATATTCCTTTTAAAAGTGATTTAACTTTGAGTCCAGCAGGTGGTTTGGTGGTTGAGGTGCTGGACTAGGAGAAGCAAAACAACTGACATTCTAGAACGAAGGCCTGCCTAGAAAGCAGCAGACAGGGAGGACGAGGTCCCTAGGCATTGAAGGTTTATGGTGGATAAACGACTGGGGGTTTGCTCGGTTCCCTTGTGAAATGAACTAAATAGCCACACTTACAAAGTCATGAGCTCAATAGCCTAAAAGCATCAGAATTAATCCCCCTTTGGAAAGAAGCATCAGAATAAGGCCGCTTACTGTCCGCCCCGGTGTGCATCAAATCCT
Organism: Tupaia tana; assembly: GCA_026018925.1. Lineage (NCBI taxonomy): Eukaryota > Metazoa > Chordata > Mammalia > Scandentia > Tupaiidae > Tupaia > Tupaia tana. The sequence goes on along the minus strand of JAKSZU010000002.1, from coordinate 138,289,397 downwards.
CCATGCCGGCCACAGTGTGATCTGATCATAGGTTGGTGGTGTGCCCGAGGCCCAGGGCGTCAGGTCGGACGGTGGTGAGTGAGACAGTCATTCCCTCTCCCCTTCCTCCTCCTTTGTTAAGATCAGCACTCTTAAGGGAACTTGGAAGAACTTATCCTTGATTAAACTTTCCTTAGTTTCCCTTTATAGTCCTTTCTTTTTATATGCTTTCTCTTACTCTCTTTTCTAAATTGAGAAATAGAAATCTAAATATGATTCCTGCAGTTGGCACTGAGGAATAATAATAAAAATTCAATAATTTGCATTAATTGGTTTAAACTGTATATAATTCTCACAGAATTCATCCTAGACAGGGGACCCTGATTAAATCTTAATGGGTGCAGGGACCAGCAGATAGCATAATGGCTATGTCGCTCGACTGAGGTTCGAGTCTCGGACCTGGTAGCTTAAAACACACTGGGCATGTGTGCCTGCGTGCCCAAGATCCCAAGAAGAGAATGGAGGAGAAGGGATTGCAGCGTGGCCATCCCCCCTGGGGGGTGACTTCTTACTTTCTGTCTCTCTGTCTCTCTCTGTCTGGCGAGCACACACACCCTATAGCAAAAACCTCTCCCAAAAAAAAGAGAAAAAAAATCTTAATGAGTGCAACGGGTATCAACCACTAGAATACTTGGGTTTGAATCTTAGTTCCTCTACTTAAAACAGTGTTACTCTGTTTTTCTGAGCCTAAGTTTATTTATTTCAAAAGTACGATTATAATAATATATAATATAATATTTACTTCATAGAGTTGTTTTGAAGATGTAAAGTATTAGGATATACCCTAGAACAGATAGGGTTGTCAGAAAAGACATGGGACACTCTTTTGCATAGAAAAACAGAGAAAAAATATGTCCTGACTTTTTGGACAGCTCAGTAGTACTCAGTACATATCAATTATCATGTTGTTATTCCAAGTTGTAGTCCTTATCTGTATGTACCTGCAGGGGAGATGAATGATAGCCTCCTCTGCCTTGGGCACTAGGCTAGTCTGAGATTTTCACAGAAATAGGATCGAGCCTCTGAATTCCGGGTTCTAGAGCCCCTTCCCCAAGTTACCATAGTCCAGTGACTTGCGTGTGCAAATGATCTCTCACGGGCCCTCATCCATTCTGCAGGACCATCCATCGTCTTTCAGCGAAATGTGCTATATAGTAACAACTCACTTTTCTTTGAGATTAATCCCAACCTGTCAAATCCTCACTTAATTTACTCACCATGGAGGATGATCCTAATCATAAGGGCACTTTATAGCTTAATGCTTGCTATACTCTTCATCTGATAGTTCTTTAATTCTTACTCTTTAAAATACATCACACTGTCTAGAATTCATATCAGCAAATTTCCCCATGTCTAACTTCTCCATGTTTTCTTTGCCATTTTTGCTTTAACTAGCCTGACTGTCCTTTCAAATACCACCTCTCAGATGTTGGTCAAAGGATACAGTTTCAGTTAGGCAAGAGAAATAAGTTCGGAGAATGATAGTACAACACGGCGTGCATAGTTAATAATATATGACACACTTGAGAATTGACAAGACAGTGCAGTTTTAATGTTCCACCACAGAAAGTGTGCGAAGTAAGCGTCACAGCCGTTCCACGCTGTATACATGTCAAAACATCACGTTGTTCAACATAAATCTATAGAATTTTGTCAACTAAAACATAATATTGGGTTGTCTGAAAAGTCATAACATATTTTTTCTGTTTTCCTATGCAAAATGCATCATGACTTTTCTGACAACCTAATACCTTAAAATGAAAAAAAAAAAAATCCCATGTTCCTTACAGCCCTCTGAGTGGTGGCTCTTGTCCATACACTACAGGGTCTAGAGGAAGGTAAATGTCCTCTTGTTTCCCACTGCCGTTTCTGAACACTTACTCCTTGAAGACAGCTGTGGTGTGAAGCACGTATGAGACTCTCGTGTACTCCCCTCCTTGTTACTATCATCTGTCAGTATGTTGGTCATTACCCACCAGAAGCCAGGGTAACCTGTTTAAGGCACAGATATGACTATATTTCTTCCCTGGTTAAAACTTTCCAATGGCTTATAGTGGCAGTCAGAATTGTACCCTAAATTTGGGTTTAAAAGGCCTTTTATGGTTGGGCCTTTCCCTACCTCTTGACCCCCTCCAACATCATTTACTACCGACCTTATTTTTTTTGGGGGGGGGGAGAGGTTTTTGCTATAGGGCATGTGCGCTCACCAGAAAAACAGAGAGAGACAGAGAGACAGAAAGCGAGAAATCACTCCCCGGGGGGATGGCCACGCCGCAATCCTTCTCCTCCATTCTCCTCTCAAGATCTTGGGCACTTACACACATGAGCCCGGCGTGAGTTTAAGCCACTGGATCCGGGACTCGAACTGCAGTCGACTACATGGGAGTCCAGTGACATAGCCATTACGCTAACTGCTGGTCCCACTACCGACCTTCTGGCCATCTCTCATACATGCCACTCAACTTCCTGACTCAGGAACTTGGTGTGCTTTCTGCCTGGGATACTCTTCCCTAAGATTTTCATATGGCTGCTACTTTCACCATCCAGGTGTCCGTGTAAATATGTATTCAGAGACATTTAGTCTAATTTCCCAGTTGAAGGTCCCCACTCCCAGGTCTTGTTCTATATTATTCTAGTACATTTTTTCCATGACCTGAAATTACTTTGTTTACATGTTTGTTTTCTGTCTTGCTCTTCTCCATGTGAAATAGTTTTATCATCTTAGCCATAGCAGTCGCAGCCCACTGAACAATTTCCCTTTTGGAGGTTTTTCTGGTTTTGTTTTGTTTTTTGAGAGGTTTTTGCTATAGGGCACATGCGCTCACCAGAAAGACAGAAAGTGGGAAATGAGAAATCACCCCCCCCCAGGGGGGAGATGGCCACGCTGCCATCCCTTCTCCTCCATTCTCCTCTCAGGATGTTGGGCATGCATGCACACATGTTCAGTGTGAGTTTAAGCCACTGGGTCCAGGACTCGAACCACGGTTGACTACATGGGAGTCCAGCGATATAGCCATTACGCTAACTGCTGGTCTCCCTTTTGGAGGATTTCGATGCCTGTTCCAAATGGGTTCCCTGAAAATTTTACAGGAGAGATTGACAATCTGAGTTTATTATGTAGTACATTTCAACTGAAGATATTACACTTAGTTTCTATAGTAAATCATCTTTCTATGGCTTAATTATGAGAATAAAGCAAAACTAAATAAAACCTGTTTTAGTTAGAAAAGTAAAATATTGGGCTTGACAGCTTTTTTTTTTTTTTTTTTTTGGAGAGGCTTTTGCTATAGGGCGCGTGCACTCGCCAGAAAAAGAGAGAGAGACAGAGAGACAGAAAGCAAGAAATCACTCCCCAGGGGGGATGGTCACGCCGCAATCCCTTCTCCTCCATTCTCCTCTCAGGATCTTGGGCACGCACACACACGCGCCTGGCGTGAGTTTTAAGCCACCGGGGTCCAGGACGCAAACCGTGGTCGACTACGTGGGAGTCCAGCGACATAGCCATTACGCTAACTGCTGGTTCCCAGCTTGAGAGTTTTCTAAGGGCACCTTTTAAGAGCCATATAAATAAGGGACCAGCAGTTAGCGTAATGGCTATGTCACTGAACTTCCATGTAGTCGACCACAGTTGGAGTCCTGGACCCGGTGGCTTAAACTCACGCCGGGTACGTGTGTGTGCGTGCCCAAGATCCCAAGAGGAGAATGGAAGAGAAGGGATTTTGGCATGGCCATCCCCACTGGGGGGTGATTTCTGGCTTTCTGTCTCTCCGTCTCTCTCTGTTTCTCTGGCGAGCATACACCCCTTATAGCAAAAAAAATCTCCAAAAAAACCCAAAACAAACAAACAAACAAAAGTCATATAAATAATAAAGCAGCATTATTCATGGGATAAGGTTATGGTGTGGTAATGAAGTAGCCCAATAACTTTGAAGTTAGATTAATTTGCAGTTTAAAATTTTCAAATTACATTTGAAAAACCGAAGTAATTGTTCTTACATTGGCATGACTTCCTAAATTCTCTGAAACAAGCCGTGTATTTCAAAAAGATACTTTGAATTGGAAGATTAAATATATTTAATACTATCCTCAAAGCAGTTAGATAAGCAGAGGATTTGGAGTCAAAAATCTAGTGTTTAAAATCTCAATTTTACCCTGTTAATCTATTTTGGCCTAAAACAACTGCTCCACTCCCACACTTGGATTCCTATGGATAAGCTGAATTCGTACATGTTCGGCTGTTTTTCTGAGCAGGTTGTTAAGTTACAGCCAATCACAGTAGCTAGGCTTCAGTCAATCACAGGCATCCCGCCTTTTAAACCTTGCTAGTGCAGACCAACTTCAGAATGTAACCAGGGGTCTCTCCACCTCACTCCCTCACTTTTTGTGGATGACACTTTCCTTTCACCGCACACCTCACTTTCCTGTCCTGCCGACTTAAAAGGCCAAGTTGAGCACAAGGCTGGCCTGAGATGTCCAGAAGACCAGAGACAACTGCCAGATTTTAAATCATGTTAAGGTTTGCTCCAGTAAAACTCCTTTAAATTGCCTGGTTCATTTTTCTTTTAACCCTTTTATGAACTGTATATCTTTGACTAAGTTAAATAATGTTCTTGAAATTTAATTTCTCTCACCTGTAATGCCTGTAACTACGGATTCAATAAGTAAGATGTTCTTTAATTGCAACCCACCTTTTGTCCCCATTCCCACTCCCTGCTCTTTATAGTCCTCTTTCTTCTTTTGTTTATCCGTGGGCTTCTCACTTTCCAAAGGTCTCATTAATTTCGGATAAAATGCTTCAAGATGGAGAAGGAAGAGAAGGCAAAAGACAAGAGGTCAACAGGGTTAGGAAATATTCCCTGGCTCTGTAACACACCAAAGGGAATTAGAGTTTAGAAACAGAAAGGTACTTACTCCTTTGTTCTCCTAAAAATAAATACAAAAAATACAAAAGTTTATGTAGTCAGCTGGCTCAACAACTACCAATTCTTTCTTTTTCATGGGATGAAGGAGGTGAGTATTAGAACAAGGCGCCCCTGGAGCATCAAAGCCTGAACCTCAGATGCAACTCCAGGAGGTGGGGGTTAGGCATCTCTTCCCTGCTGCCAGCCTGGCCTGGGGTTACCTTCAGGGAAGGTTGACTTTTCCTGCCAGCCACAGAGAGTTCTGGGGTTCTCAGAAGTCAGGTAACACCCTTTGCCCTGACTATATTATCTGCATTCGCATCCCATTTTTCTTACTTTATTTACTGTTTTTCTAGCACTGTAGATTTGTAACTTGGTCTGTTTCCTGCTGGTATGCTACTATAATAAGTAACTAGAAACTTCCATTTACCTTCTACCTTTCTGACTGATTATGGATAACAAAGAACTCAGAGAAATGTGAAGCTCAAGCTTCTGCTGTGTTTCTTAGTGGAAGTCTAGGCAGTTTAGGAAAATATCTTCTTGAATAAATGGGACAAAGGTCAGTAGAACTGAAGAAATAGTGAAGGAACTTACCCAAACTTGATCGAGACAGTGCTAAAAGAAAATGATGAAAAGCAAAACAAATGAGAATGAGTTCTGCATGGCCCAGGGAGAGGGTAGGTTCTATAGGTAATATAGTGCAGAAAGCTCGTGGGAAAGAGGGCTGAAATGAATCCCATCTCATTTTCTATTATCAGTTGCAATGTAACATGGTGAGCTGTTGGATAAGCATTTCTGGATTTCTTTTATGTATAATTTTAGATTTTGTATAGTTCCTAGATAATGCTCTTAGGGTAGAGTAAGGGGGTTTTGATAGGTTGCAAGATCTATGCAACTTATCTTTTAATTTCATTGAGGAAGAGAATAAAATATTCTGGGGGCTTACTAGCTTCTCAGTCAATGGAATTAAATTCTCTCTCTATTCTTTTATTTCTGATTCTACTGCTCTTGTGCTTTCTTTTTCTGCCTCTCTTCCTTCTTTTCTTCTTGTTCCTCAATTTCATTTCTTTTCCCCCATGTTTCATGCTTTATTACACCAAACTAGTATTACAACCGCTTCCATAGGGGGTTTCCACTTTTCAAAAATCAGTGTCCTGTAGTAAAGCTGAATAGTGTTAAAACTATGTTTTTATTTATTCAAGTATTCAAGAATATCTTGAATACTAGAAGATAAAGTCAAAGCAGGGACTTGCTGTCAAGATTATTTCACTCTCTAGTCACTTGGAAAAATTGCTCACAATTTTTAAAAAGTTTTAAAATGTAGAGCTGAGCTTGAAAATTAGAAAGGGAAGTCTCCAAGAGTCTCCTATCAAGAAGGAACTCATAATCTTTTGTTGTTGTTGTTGTTCTTAGAGATTTTTTTGCTATAGAGCATGTGCATTTGTTCAAGAGACAGAGAGACAGAAAGTGAGAAATCACCCCCCCCAGGGGGAATAGCTATGCTGCAATCCCTTCTCCTCCAGTCTCCTCTTGGGATTTTGGGCATGCACATATATGCGCCCAGTGTGTATCAGGCTGCTGGGTCTAGGATTCGAATCAGGGTTAACCACATTGGATTCCAGTGCTTTAACCACTAAATCACCTGCTGGCACCAGAATTTATAATGTTGATAATGAATGAGAAGTTTCACCCGCTGTATGAGAATCTTATTGGGTGATTTAATTTTTAATATGTGATCAATAGAAATCAAGGCCACAGGCCTCATGCATTCCAAGAACATGGGAGTTGTTTATATATATACAAATCTAAGGCTCACAAAAGCACTATCTGAGAAAGTGGTACATTAATCCCTACCTGTTGTTCCAGTTATACCATGAAATAACCCATTTGTGCTAGGCTATCCTTGCAAATTGAATCTCTAGAAATGATGAAATCCTCAGTGAAGGCTGAATTCAGGTATAGAGCCCATATTTGAACATGTCATGCATGAAAAAAATGAATGCAGAAATTATTATAAAAATGACCTATTAAATCTATTAAATGACCTATTAAATTATTACACAACATAAGATTTATGAGAAACTTAAATGATCACCTCATAGACTAAAGTTATAAAGCATTTGAAGAGGCCTACTGCCATAACAGACTCAACAAATACAGGAACAGTAGTTCAAAAAGAATTTTTAAACAACTATGTTTAAATATTCAAAGACACAAAGAGAGGCATCAAATTTAAAAACAAAATTTATGAATCAGGAGCAGGTAAGGGACAAAATAAAAATAGCAGATGTGGGAAATATATTTGCTGAATTATAAAAATCAAGAGAATAGGATCAACAGAAGAAAGAATTAGTGAACTGGGAAAAAATTTGAGTGAAATCATTCAAGACCCAGCATACAGAAATAGAAAGATAGTATTACAAAGATGGCCTTGCTGTTCACCAAATGAATTTTCTCTTGGAAAAAGGGAATTAAGGTTGCAGATGGTGGATCAGCCAGTGGTGTGGTAGTTAAGGTGGCTGGATCCCACATGGCCGACAGAGCAATTCAAGTCCTGGACCTAGTGGCTTGAAAACCATGCCAGGCAGGTGTGTGTGTACATGTCAAAAACCTTGAAAGGAGAAATAGAAGAGAAGGGATTATGGTATGACTATTTCCTATGGGAGATGCTTTCTTTTCTCTTCCTCTCTGGTGAGCACAGCACCCTCTACCAAATTAAAAAAAAGTTGCAGATGGAATTAAGGTTGCCAGTCGTGTGACCATAGATAGAGTGATTATACTGGATTATCTGTGTGGGCTTACTGTAATCACAGAGTCCTTAAAAGTGGAAGAGAGACATATAAGGATGTCAGAGACATGACAGTGGATGCATCATCCCCCCTGTCGGTAAAGCCTCTCACTCAAGATCTCTAGGCCGTTTCCTCTCTGCTCACTGAAGCATGAATTTAGAAGCCATTAGGTGAAGATGGTGGAGACACTGGGCCAAATGAATATGGATGGCCATGTCATTGCTGAGAGAAGGGCCAGTCACCGATCAGGATGCCTACTTTGGACTTTTCATGAGTAACAACTAAAATTTTACTACGTAAAAACACTGAGATTTAAGATTTATTTATTGCAACCTCTGGAGTTAATTTAATTAATACAAACTATAAATACAAAAGAGAAGTTATATATAATGATGGGTGGAAAGAGAATCTTTACATACATTTGTTTATATGTATTAGAAGGAGAGATTATTGTTTATTAGATAGATACAGAAATAGATATAAGCAATATTTATAACAATTAAGGTTAATAATTTTCTATAGTTATAGAACTATTTGAATCCGGACCAGCAGTTAGCGTAATGGGTATGTCGCTGGACTCCCACATAGTCGACCGCGGTTTGAGTCCCAAACCCGGTGGCTTAAAATCACACCGGGCGCGTGTGCGTGCGTGCCCAAGATCCCGAGAGGAGAATGGAGGAGAAGGGATTGCAGCGTGGCCATCCCCCCTGGGGGGTGATTTCTTGCTTTCTGTCTCTCTGTCTCTGTCTGTCTGGCAAGCACAGGCGCCCTATAGCAAAATCCTCTCCAAAAAAAAAAAAAAAAAAAAAAAAAAAAAAAAGAACTATTAGAATCCACAGAATGGAAAATCTTGAATTTTGAACAGGATAAATGAAGTTACGCTCACACCCAAATACATCCTAATTAAGATACCAAATATGAGAATAAAGACTACATACGTGTGTGTATATATATATGTATACAAATTTGCTAAAGGGTTTGTGAACTTGCCAGAGAAAGATAGAGGGAAAGAGAAAAAGCATCCCCCATGGGGCATGGTCATGCTGCAATTTCTCCTTCATTTCTCCATCCCATTGGGATCTGGGGCAAGCATGCACAGGTGCCTGGTATGTTGTTTAAGCTGCTGAGTCTGGGACTCAAGCCACGTGGTCAGCCATATGGGATCTGGCTCCCTTAACCACCAGGCCATGGGTCCAGTCCGAGAATATCTTAAAGTATATTTATTTAGGAGCAGCTGTCAAACTAGTACTAGATTTTAATCAGCAATAATAAACAGAAGAAAATAGGTTATAGTCTCAAAGCACTGAGGGGAAGTAATACTCAGTTCTATATTCAGCTAAACTACTCTTTAAAGCTGAGGGGGAAGTGAAGCTATTTTCAGCCATGCGAAGGCTTGGAAAAATTTTCACATACACATAGGACTTAAAAAACCAGGACAGAAATGTATTTGGGCAAAAAGAGGAAAGACAGAGGCTATAACAAGTAATGGTAAACAAAAATGATTTTGAAACATTTTTGTAAATCTAAGTAATTACTGTAAAGAAGTAAAGGATTTTATTTTGTTTTTGAAAATAACACTATGAAACAAAGTGGAGGCTATGGAGAGAATAGTTTGGAGGGAAGACGGTCAAATAAAGGCTATTATCTCGTCTTAGAAGAATATGCTGATCAGTTTTGGATCTTTTTAAAAGAAAAATTAAACAGTATGCATGTTACAAATAAAAGGATGAATAAAATAAATTCTACCAAAACAGTAAAACAAAACAAAAGGGACAAGGAAATCTAATAATCCAATAGAAGGCAGGCAAAAAGACTTAAAAAAAATAAAAGAACAAAGGATTGTAAATAGAAATTACAATATAAATTGGCAGAATTTAGGTGAAATATATTTTAAAAAAACTAGAACTATTTCCAAATGTATGCAACATAATGTAATGCTCAATGTTGAAGAAGATGAGTATGTCTATATGTTATATGTTATGCACACTCTGAAAACCATACTGCCCCTAAATAAAATGTACAATGATTGTAGGTAAACCAGAACTCACAATAGAAAAAAAGAGAAAAGTTAAGCAGTATGCGTGTTATAAATATAAAGATGAGCAAAATAAAGTCCACTAAAATAGTAAAACGAGACAAGATAAACAAGGAAATCGAATAATCCAAGGGCAGGAAAGAAGATTAAAACAATGAAATAATAAAGCATAGTAAATAGAAATCAATATATAAGTGAGCAGAATTTAGACTAAGTATTTCAGCAATTTACAATAAATTAATCTAGAAATATATCTATCTATTAAATGGCAGAAAATTTTACACGTGGGGCCAGCAAGTAGTGCAGTGGTTAAGAGGCTGGACTCCCATATGGCCGGACTGCAGTTCGAATCCCAGACCCAGAGCTTGAAACTCACACTGGACTTGTGTGTGTGCGTGCCCAAAGTCCCAAGAGGAGAATGGAGAAGGGACTGTGGTGTGGCCATCCCCCATGGGGGTGATTTCTCATTTTCTCTCTCTCTCTCTCTCTCTCTCTCTCTGGTCAATGCATGTGCCCTATAGCAAAAAAATATCTTTCGAAAGAAAAGAAAAAACCATACTGTTAAGGTTCAAAATAAAGGATTTAAAAGAATGTTTAACATGCAAATACCAATGAAAACCAAGGGATTGGAGCTATAGTAATACCAGGTAGTGTAGATTTAAGTAAAACAATAGTCATGAAGATATGGATGGTCCTTGTATTGATACATAAAATAAGAAGGTGGAGCAATTTTGAACTTGTATAGAGCAGTCCAAACATGCACAGAAAGGGCCCAGCTCCACAGTGCAGTGGTTAAGCACTGTGCAGAGGAAGTCAGATCCCACATGGTCAATGGGGTGTGAATTTCTCCCCTGCTGTGTTAAGTTAGGCACGTGCTCATGTGCCCAGGATCCTGCCAGAATGGAGAACTGAAGGAAGAAGGATTGAGTATGCTCAGTCCTTCCTGTGAGGAGTTTTCACTCTCTCATGCATTTGCACATACTGAATAAAGAAAATGAATAATGAATAAAGGAAAAATATGCAAGGAAAAAGTGGGCAGTATTAAAAAAAAGTTCATCGATAGGAAACTATTATAGTTAGATATTTAAAGAAACATGCCTTCCTGAAGCTAATATACAAAAGAAGTAATAACAATAGAGAATATTTGAATGATATAGTTAACTAGCTTGGGCTGATATGCGTATCTGTGGTTAATATTCTCAAGCTAACTAATAAAAATGTAAAAATTTTCAAGTTTACTTGCCAGGTCTCAAAAGTTTCAACACAGTTAAGAGAACCTGTATCACATAGATCACACTTTTGTATCATAGTACAACACAGTTTGAAATAATAAGCACGTAAAAGATAAAATGTTTTAAGCTAAAACATGTACTTACCAGAGAGAGACAGAGAAGGAAAGTGAGAAAACACTCCTTGGGGGTTGGCCACACCACAATCCCTTCTACTCTTCATGATTTAGGGCATACATGCACATGTGTCCAGTGGGTTTTCAAGCTGCTGGATCTGGGAGTTGAACCCACAGAGTCAGCTATGTGGGATCCAGCTCCTTAACCACCATACCATCAGCTGGTTCAAAGGAATTTTCTTAATCCAATAAAAAGGAGCTGCCAAAAGGAAGTATACAAAGATGAAGGTAGGGCATTTCTGCTAAAGTAAGACATCAAGAAGGATGCCTGGTGATTATCATCAGCATTAACGTTGTGCTGGAGGTTTGGGGGCAGAAGAATAACAAAAATAAATGATAAGAACATGGTTTTAAGAATTGGAAAAAGAGGCTCAAATTCTAAGTTTTTCCAAATGATATAATTTTCTACATACTGAGTCTAAGAGAATCTAAAGAGCACAGCAAGATGGCTAGATTCACTCTCAGAAATACAACATAATTTTATATGTCAGCAATAATTGTAAAATCCAATAGTCGAAAAAAGGTCCCATTCACAACAGAAACAAAAAACATATATATGCACAGGAATTAATCTAACAGATTTGTAAGACCTTTCAGAAGAAAATGATGTTCTCAATTATTTAAGAGTAAATAAGAAAATTGAATAATGGCTAGATTGCCATATTAGTGCACAGGAAATTGATTTTACTAATTAATCTATAGACTAAATAAAATTCTAATAAAATCCTATGTGACCTACACAAGTTGAGAAATTAATTCTAAAATTCTTGTGTAAGAGGAAAGGTCCAAAAATAGCCAAAGCATTTCAGAAAAGAACAAAGACAATGTATCATTTCTTATTAAAAAAAGTTACATTTTCTATAAAAAATTGTTGTATTATTTCTAAAATAAACCCCCAAAACCAAAAACAAACAAACAAATCCTCATTTGGGTTAAAGTCCTATATGAGAAAAGAGAAAATAAGGAATAATATCTTTATGATATTCAAATAAGAAAGGCCAAAAAAAGGGCACGAACTCTAAATAAAAACAAAATGTTGACAAATTTTAATGCATCGTATGGAAGCATAAAGTCTAGTCAGGGTGTTCTCAAAGTCAAGAGACCCTATAAAACTCTAAAACTGAGAGGAGTAGAATTGGAGAAGTTATGAGGATATTGAAAAAGTTCATGGAAAATGTGTACTATGAATTAACTACACATGATTTCAAAACTTTTTGTACCTAATAAACTTGTACTTTAATTGTATTTTCCAGGAACCTGTAGAAAAGTTAAATAGGGCATGATCCCATGCCAGAGAGAGACTGAGAGACGGAGAGGGAAAGCAACCCCCAATGGGATATATTATGCTTCTCCATTTCTCTGTCCTGTCACAATTTAGGCACTGCAAGTGTAGGTTCAAGATTTTTTTTTAAGCTGCCAGTATTTGAAATGCAGCCAGCTGTGTCAGATCCAGCTCCTTATGTAAAGTGTTAACCACTGCACTAAGGGGCCAGCCCTCCATGAACTTTTTGAAGTCCCTTCGTATTTACAAATATTTAACATAATACATAAAAATTAAGCTTTCATAATAATGAATTCTTATATATCAATCAGTAGCCTAATGGATGTATAGGTAAAGTAAATGAACAAGTAATTTATGTAATGCGATGCCTAACTGGAGAGTAAACCTGTCAGAAGGTACTTGATTTCAGGAGCCAGAAGGGAAAATTAATTTTGAAGATGTTACATTTAGCCAAGTGGCAATAATAGGAAATTAGGACAAAATCTGACATTGTTATTAATGCAGGGAAAGAAGAAATTGTATAGTTTAGTGTCTCTCCAGTCTAACTACCATGTAGCTGAAACAATAGCTAATGGAGGAAAAGGGATTGCGGTGTGGCCATCCCCCCCGGGGGTGATTTCTCGCTTTCTATCTGTCTCTCTGTCTGGCGAGCGCACGCGCCCTATAGCAAAAAATAAAATAATAATGAGTATGAAACAGAATGGAAAGAATAAAATAGTTGAAGAGTCAGAAACTGAAGTATTTGTAGTGGAAAAAGTACTGAATGTTTCCTGAGTGGGCAGTTGGAGCATTTTTCAAGTGGAGAGGATTTACAGATGCTGACAATACTTAGGAATCAAAAGAAAATTTAGACCGTTCAGAGTTCAAGCATTTCTTAATTCTCAAAAAGTTGGGGGAAAAAATAAAAAGATGGTACAAAGAGGAAAATCTTTATCTGACAGTCAATCTGATGTTGGCAAATCAAAGAAAAGAGCTGCTGCTGAGAAGCCAAGGCCTGGCCAGACGACTGGATCCTGAGTGAGTAACTGATGCCACAGACCACCATGGACAGTGGATGTTGCTCAAGAAACGGGAAGATTCCGACGAGGCCGACTTGTTGCTGGCAAATGAAGCACTATGAAGTGTCCTCAAATTGTAATTGCTTTTTATGGAGATGAATTTCGCATTTTTGTCCAGAAGATAAAGCTTAATCATTGTTTGCATTGTGTGTATAGATATGAATTCTGGGTCTTGGATTTTTATTTACTAGTGTGGGGAAATATATTCTAATGGAAAAATCAAGTTTATTTGGTTTGTTTTGAAAGTAGTATTGCGGGAGTTGGTGGGATGGGTTGCATCCCACAACACTGGCTACTCTGAATAAGTAAAAGCTTTCTGTAGTTGCTCCTTCATCAGAAAACAACATTTTATACCATGGTATTTTATTTCCTATACATTCAAGTACAGATTTTCTAAATATTCGGAGAATTTTTCAACATCATTACTCAGTTAGAACTTCTGTTTAACTTATATGCCTAAGTATCAGTGTGGGTTATTTTGGTTTTTATCTTTGTATGTGTATATATAAAATAATATGTAAATGGTTTTCTGTTTGTTCTCCAAAACAAACTGTGAGGAAACTTGTGTTTTCTGAGATGCCATCGTTCTGGACATCCTCAGAATAAGAAAGTTATTTCAAATTAAATTGAAAATTTTCCTGAAGCTATAACCTTTTAAATTAAATAATGATTTTGTAATTGGACAGCCTAAATTAGATAACTTTAAGGCAGCCGCATCAAATCTGCATCTATCTATAATCATATAAATATAATAGTTTATTTATAGAATCTGAAAGGAAAAGTTTCACTGTTAACAACAACCTCCCCTCTCAGATGAAAAAAAAGAAAGAAAGAAAGAAAAAAGAGACGAATCTCGGTGTTTAATTTCCTAAGAAAGACTTAGTTAGGAGGACATTTTAATCCTTTAGCAAACTTTCCCCTTACAGAAAGTTGAAATCCTGAGACCAGCAGATAGCATAATGTTTATGTCACTGAACTCCCACATGACCAACTACAGTTCGAGTCCTGGAGCCAGAGGCTTCAAACTCACACTGAGCACGTGTGCATGCGTGCCAAAAATCCCAAGAGGAGAATGGAGCAGAAGGAATTTTGGCGTGGCCCTCCCCCCACCCCCCCACCCCGGGGATGATTTCTTGTTTCTGTCTCTCTGTCTCTATCTGTCTGTCTGGTGAGCACACATGCCCTATAGCAAAAACCTGTCTTAAATAAACAAAAAAAAAGGGACCAACAGTTGACACAATGGCTATGTTGCTAGACTCCCATGTAGTTGATTATGGTTTGAGTCCCGGACTCGGTAGCTAAACTTACGCCAGGCACGTGTGCATGCGTGCCCAAGATCCTGAGAGGAGAATGAAAGAGAAGGGATTGTGGCATGGCCATCACCCCTGGCGGGGGTAGGGGGGGGACAAGGATTTTTCCCTTTCTGTCTCTGTCTCTGTCTTTCTGGTGAGTGCACGTGCCCTATAGCAAAAACCTCTCAAAAAAAAAAAAAAAAAAGTTGAAATCCATTTGTTATATTGAGTAAAAGATCATTATTCGTGAAATCTCTCAGATTTGGCTCATGGAAACCTAATTAGATGTTTAAAGATGTTAGGAGTTTAGGAACTGCTGGCATAATAAGTGAAAATATTTGTGAATTTAAACTATTGACCTGCATGTTTTTTCTTCTACCCCATCTCATTCCTTACATGTAGGCTCAGTTTTCCCAGTTTTGGGTTGTATGTTCAGCAGGAGCCAAGAAACCAAGTAACTGTAGTAACCAGAATGTTACCCAACTGTATATTATTTACTTTTTGTAAATACTGGTGACAGTGGTCAATAAAGAGTTTTATATTTCTTGGAAAAAGGAAATGGAGTCAAAAGAGATTTCAACATTTTCTGTAATGGGAAAAATACAACACAATGTTTTTAAATGTCACATCTAGGATGTGCATATACAGGAGTTAATTATTTTGGCATTTTATTTTAAATACGTTTTAAAAAGAAGGTAAAAGTAAATATAGAAACAACAGGATTTGCAAACCAGATGACAGTACAATTGAAAGACTATCATAAAACACTTACCTAGGGAGTTGGCTGACGGTGCTAAAACACACACACACACACACACACACACACACACGCACACACAGAAAAACATGAATCATCAGAATGTGGATCAGTAACCTCTGCATATCAGCTTCAGTCATTGCCACCTGCTTCTTTTTGGGGCTGAAGACCAGGCCCAAGGAGACATCACCGATTGGTGATGGGTACTGGAGACCACTGCCATCAGCTGTTATTTATCCTTTCAATCTTTGACAAGAGTCTTAACTTTTTTAGGAGACAGATGTTATTTCTATAACATTTGTACTTTTTTCCCTTGTCTTCCCTTCCTTCCCTTCTTTTCTTCTCTTCTTTTTTTCTTCTCCCACTACCCTTTATCTTGATTACCTTCCTTTTCTGTCATTCCTCATTTCCTCTACTTTATTTCTTCTTTCTTCCCAGTCATTTTGGAAACGTGTTTGTTACTAACAGACCATTCTCAAACAGCACTGCGAGACCATCTATTGCTTAGTATTCATGTAACAGATAGGGTTTTTCTTTCCTTCAAACCATTTCCAATCCAGAGAAATGTTACCAGTGGGAAGCAAAATTTTGTTAGAAACAAGAGAATACTTACTGTAACTTACTTTGAATCCCTCTGAAAATACAAACAAGTTGAAAAATCAGTCTGAATGTTCTATTTCTGTAGTTTTGGTATTATTATGGAGGATTTCTCAACCAACATCCTCAGATATCCCAGAAGTCAAAAAACCAAAAGCAAAATCTCCTGCTGTCTTAATTTATGAGTTAAATGATACAAAAAAGCAGGCAAAGGTTAATTAAGGTAAGTATATGTAGTGAGAAAAATAGTAAGCTATACATGGTAATATTAAAATAAAAGAATATATTAGTTACAAGGTAATTTGAGTCGGAATAAGAAGGAATGGTAAAATATAAAGTTATCTGATTGATAATTGAAGTTCAATGAAATATAGCAAATTATAATGAATACATATGCATGTATTTATTATGATTACATTCTATGATCTAGAAACAGACCAAGAAAATTACGTGAAATGCTACTCATGTTCTCATTGTTGTTTTCATAAAAGTGTAAAGATTTATGTTAATGCTGATATTCTGTAGTTGATCTAAGTTATGGCAGTGTCATTTGATATTTTACCAAAACGTAGTTAAAGATCTACCCAGAAATGCAAAGACAACACACACACACACACACACACACATATTTTATGTCTCTTTTCTTAAAATGAATTTCAAACTTCATTGTGATAAGAATTAAGTCTAAAACATATAAAACATTCTGTGTCTTACACTGTGTTACTCATTTCTTATGATCCCATGTGGATTTTAAAAAGAAAATACCATTGAGATGCAGATCACTTTCATGTGCTACATTGACATTTGATATAAAAATTAATATTAAGAATGAATTCAATTAATTTAGAAAATTTTGAATTATCATGGCAACTTTAATATGTATGCGATATATTTAAATTCAAGTAAACTTTACGTACTAAATTTCATGTACCTAAACTAACATAATGACCTTACCTAACGTTTTGATGCCAGAGGATTTATATAGTTTCAAGTTGACTAAAAGATGTGTATTTTTACCTCTAGAATGATGAAAGGAATATTAGTAGAGCTTGGGGACTTAGAAACATAGGATCATTGAGATTTGTAGGGTCATCTTAGAGGTGACTAAGCTAGAGAAATAGTCATTTGGTTTTATGAATTTTAAATTGTGACTTATTTAGACAATAATAAGATGTTTGCTAATTAAAGTTTTACCCTAAAATGCAAGGGGAGTCAAGAATAGGAATATACTAAGATAATAGACTTTACACTAAAGATTCATAATTAGGATTTTTTTGGGGGGGAGATTTTTGCTATAGGGCATGTACACTTGCCAGAGAGACAGAGACAGACAGAAAGTGAGAAATCACCCTCCAGGGGGGATGGCCACTCTGCAGTTCCTTCTCCTTCATTCTCCTCTTGGAATCGTGGGTATGCACACATATGTGCCTGGCATGAGTTTTAAGTGCTGGGTCCAGGATTCAAATTACAGTTGACTACATGGGAGTCCAGTGACCTAAACATTACACCATCTGCTGGTCCCAGATAACTAAATAATTAATAATTAAAATATTACTAAATTATGTAAAAATAAACTTTATACAAAATTTAGAGTCAGACTTCTGTGTTTATATCCAGATTGAGTTACTTGCGAGCACCGTGGCCTTGGGCAAGTCACTAATATTTTTCATGCATGGGTATCTCTTCTGTAAATTAGGGATAATGATGTATCATAAATTAATGATCTTGTTCAAAAACTACTTATTAAGGATCTCCCTGACTGTGGTTAGTAGAAGGCAAGAGGAGAAGCAAGAAAGTCAGTTAGAAAGCGGTTGTAATAGTCCAGGCAGGAGATGTTGGTGCTTGAATGTGATGGTGGTGAAAAATGGTCGGAGTGCAATATAATTTGAAAGTATCATTGGTGAGTTTTGCTGGTGAACTAGATGAAGAAGGCATGAAAAAAGAAGTTAAAGATGAGTCTAAGGAAGATGGTCTGAGCAATTGGGCAAATACAGCTGTCAGTACATGTGTGTAGAAGGGATCAGGATCTATTTTGCATCTATATATATTTTAAATTTGATTTAAATTTGATTTTATTATTTTTATTTTTTTACATTCAATCACAGTATATCTTTACAACATTGAAAATGAATTTTCCCTGGGACCAGCAGGTGGCGTGGTGGTTCAGATGCTGGTCTCCCACATAGCCAACAGTGGTTTGAACCTGATGGCTTGAAACAGGCTGGGTATGTGGGCCAGTGTGCCCAAAATCACAGGAGAATGGATTGCATAGTGATATCCCCCCTGGGGGGTAATTTCTCACTTTCTGCTCTCCGGAGAACACACACACCCTATAGCAAAAATGTCTTCAAAAAAATAAAAAGAAAATGAATTTTCCCAGCATGAATACCCTGCATGTTAGTCTGGTCAAGGAGTTGGATATGTTATAAATGAAATGCCTTTTATATATCTTCAGAACCACTGTATTATGATTATATAGGTTTTATTTGTGTGTTTGTGAAAAAGTAAGAGCATAAATAAATAAAATAGGAAAAAACAGTAAAATGATCAATATGATTTGGCTTTTTAAAAAATCTCATTTAAAATCTCATTTTAAAATTTAGATCTATTATTTTTTTATTTATTTTAATTTGACCAAAGAGAGACAGAGTGAGAGACAGAGAGAGAGAAGGAAAGTGAGAAAGTAAGCTGCTAGGTCCGGGACCAGGACTTGAGCTGTGGTCAGCCATGAGGGAGTCCAGTACCCTTAACCACCACACCACCTGCTGCCCCCAACAGTCGTCTTTTTGAAAAAATAAATGAAATGTACAAGCTTTCAGCTAGAGTAAGAAAAAAGAGAGAACTCAAATCAATAGAGTCGGAAGAGAAGATATCACTCATACCAGAGAAAAAGAAGAACCATAAACAACTACTGAGAGCAATTATAAACCAACAAATTACATAACCTAAAAGGAAGAGATAAATTTCTAGATGCTTACAGTCTACCAAGGCTTAATCAAGAAAACATAGATAATCTGAATAAATGTATATTGATTAGAGACATTTAAGGGACACAGAAATGGAGGATTGTCTGTCGATGATGTGTAATGATAATTAACTGAACTGGTGTGCAGTATATTCATGCTGAGAAAATACAAACTGCGGTGATGTACACTGATTGAATGTATAAAATAAAAAGAGATTAAATCTATAATAAACAAAAAAGTCTCCCATCAGAGAAAAGTTCAGGACCATACAGATTTACAGATGAATCTACTAAACATTTAACAAAAAATTTATACCATTTCTTCTCAAACTCTTCCAAAAAAAATTGAAGAGGAGGGACACTTCCAAACCATTTTTACCAGGTCAGCATTATCCTAATACCAAAAAGACTTCAAGAATATAAAATTACAAGCCAGCTTCCCTATTGAACAAGATACAAAAATCCTCAACTAAATTCAATAATTTATTCATGTACCATGATCAATTGGAATATATCCCTGGGTTGAAAGGATTTGTGCAAGGTATGACATGCACAAATCAAGAGCTATAATTAAAAATAAAAGAAATGAAATGACCATTTTAATTGATGTAAAAAATGTATTCACAAAGTTCAACATGTTTTCATGATGAAACTCTCAACAAATTGGTTGTAGGAGTGCACCTTAACATGCTAAAGGGCATATAAACAACCTACAACTCACATCATTTTCAAAGGTGAAAAACTGGAAGGTTTTCTCAGGAACGCTATTCTATTTTATTTATCCATTGATAGACACTCAATTTGTTCCCATATCTTGGCTATTGTGAATAATTCTTCCGTGAACATGAGAGTGTGAATATCTTTTTAAGATAATGACTTTATTCATTTGGATTTATGCCCAGAAATGGAATTATTGAATCATATAATATTTTACTTTTTATAATAAATTTTTAAGTGTTATTGTCAGGAGGTATGTGTACTTCCCAGAGAGACAGAGAGAGAGAGAAAGAGAGAGAGAGAGAGGCACCCCGCATACTCTTTCATTTTCCATTCGCATGGAATGTCTTTTTCTCTTCACTTTTATTCTGTATATTTATTTCTTTCTTAAAATTTGCCAGAAGATATTATTGCTAGAGAGAGGGAGTGATAAAGCACACTTCATGGGGATTGGTCATGCTCCTGTCCCTTCTCCTCTTCTCCTTCCTTTTGGGATTTTGGTCATGCATATATATGGGTCCAGTGTACTTTTCAAATCACTAGGTCAGGCCTTAAACAGCTGGTTTCAGGCTGGTCACATGTTATCTAACCACTCCAACCAACACACCATAGGCTGGTCCTACATGTGCTCTAAATTCTAAAATGAGTCTCTTTCAGACAGCATATAGAGTTGAATATTGATTTTTGAAAATCCAATAGACCACTTTGTGTTTTTTCATTTGATGTTTTAATCCCTTTTCACTTAAGGTAATTATTTCTTAACTGTTTTCTGGTTGTTTCAAAAATCTCTGTTTCTTCCTGTTATTGTCTCTCTTTGAGATTTGATTATTTTTTGGTAGTGGTATGTTTTAGTTTCTTTTTCTGTTTTCTTTATCCTCTGTAGGTTTTACTTTGTGGTTACCATAAGGATTATACAAAACATCTTATGTCAATAATTTCAACAATATTTTAAACCGTAACAACCTAACTTTGCATATGAAAACTCTATACTTTGACCTTTTCCCCCCTTATTTTATACTTCTGATGTCATATTTACATCTTTTTATATCATATATTCATTACAAATATTGTAGCCATAGTTATTTTAATACTTTTGCACACTAATGCACACTGTGTTCATGCTGAGAAAAACCATGTTGTACACTTTAAAGATGCACAATGATTAAATTTAAATAAAAATGATTATCATAAAAAGTTCATAAAAATTTATATTATGAAAAAGCTAAATGGATTTCAAAACTTTTATTTATGTTTATTATTTTGAGATTAATTTCACATTTTTCAGAAAGTCCCTATCATGATGTATACGATATTTTTTTCAACAGAGAACTTTACATTTTTTATGTCTGTTAAGTGTTCTTTCCCTTTGCATCTACCACCCATTCTCTACTATCCACTCCCCTCCCTTACAGTCTCTGGCATTTACATTTATCTTTACAAGCACATCTTCAGATCTTTCCATTTCTGCCATAGAGTGCAGATATTCAGTACAAATTGAGCAGGGAAATACAAAGTGTATCTTTTAAAGTTCTGCTCACTTCGCTAAACATTAAGTCTTCTATAGTTATCCATTCTAAATCATAGAGTGTCATCGTATCTTATAGCTGAGCAATATTCCATAGTATATATGTGCCACAGATTTATTTTTTTAATTTTAATTAAAAATTTTTTTTCAGCCATAGGGCATGTGTGCTTGCTGGAGAGAGTGAGAAATCAGGCCCAGGTAGGATGGCCACACTGCATTCCTTTCTCCTCCTTTCTCCTCTCAGGATATTGAAGCTGCCTGGAATCATGAATTAAACTGCCATCAGTCTTCTGGGTTCTGGCTCCCTTAACATGAGGCCACAGGGCAGGTGCAGAGGTCGAATATTTCCCCGCATAGTCTACATACTACTTTGACTGTTTTGTCCTTTTATCTCAGTAGGTTTTATAGTGTCTCATATTATGGCATAAAGAAGTATTGGTCTTCCTTTAATTTTATCATAATCTCTAAATATACTTACCTTGGTCATCATATGAAATGTCTAGAGGATTGAAGAAAAATATAAGATTCTTAACTTTTCATAAATAGGCTTCTGTATTAAATTCTTAGCAATCTACTATCTAATTTATTTACCACTTTCTGTTGAATGTGAATGTTGGAGTCCTAAAAGAAAATGAAAACATAATGAGACTCTTCCTTGACAAATATGTCTATGTTATCTTATTAGATGAAAATTCTTTTACTGCTTCCTTTTTTTAGATCTCTGAGAGGATAAGTCTTACGAAAAAGAAAAACAAAAAACAGCACAATGGACTAATTTTACTAACAGATCATGAAAAAATATGTTTCTCATTAGTTTAAACCCAACCACTGAGAGTTTTGCTACTTTCCAGCTATCCCATTTTCTTTGGGTTCAATTTCAGAAAAGAAAGAAAGAATGCCATGGCTCTCTGATCCTTGCTCTTGTTGTTTATGACAGAGGAATCCTAGAGGTGAGAAGGAAAGTAATGGGCCGAGAGTACAAGTGTGAGGCATGGGGGGCACGCAGAGTGAACTACTGTCCCGACCCCGGGGACAGTCAAACAGGTTCCCTGAGGGAGGGAGTGAGATATGGGACAAACACACGCACACACACACACAGAGAGTGGAGACAATACGAGGTGCTGATCAAGTCTTCTTCTTCTTCCTCTTATTGAGGAAAACTGGCGATTTATATACAGCTGGTGGGCACCAATTGGTTG
This sequence comes from Tupaia tana, assembly GCA_026018925.1. NCBI lineage: Eukaryota > Metazoa > Chordata > Mammalia > Scandentia > Tupaiidae > Tupaia > Tupaia tana. The sequence goes on along the minus strand of JAKSZU010000002.1, from coordinate 138,266,836 downwards.
CCTGAAATGCAAATGAGATAGAACAGCATGAACCAGTCATTGATGTGGGTGGATCTCTTCCGTTGCCTAGAAACCCAACCACTTCTGGGGAGAACGGTTAGTCACATGATTTCTGAGAACCGGTTTGCTCAGTGAGGAAGTGAAGCCTAATGGTTTCCAAGATGGTGGATAGCTCAAGATGGCAGATAGCTCAAGATGGCTTCCGTATGCAGTGCCCTCCACGTGTCCCCCTTTTTTATTTTTTCAAAGAGAGGAGAAAAACCTGGGGGAATCGTGCCTGTCTTAGGTTGGAGTCGTTTTTAGAGCCACACGTCCATCCTTACCTGTCATTGGAGAATCCCATTATGATGATGGGTTTCCTGTCTTAGGTGGGAGGACTGTACAGCTGTTAGGCTCAGACTCTCTTACCCGTCTTTGGCTAACCGATTCAGCGCCTCAGGCAGGAGCAATGTCTAGGCTCCGCGATACTCCATCTCCAGGTTGTGGTAATGGACTTGGATAGGCTGCATTTTTATGGAGTCATCAATTTGGCGTTTAAGGAAAGCCATGAGCTTATTAAAGAGAACAGGCCCCGAAGAGCAATCAATCAGTAAACCCAGAATCAGACCGAGTATGGGGAGGAAAAAGGGGAGGAGCCCATTCCATGCAGACCATGAGGGACTGTCACGAACGATGCCAGACTTGTTGGCGTAAAAGCAGCAATGTTCCTGTAAAGCAAGACAGGGACCCCCCCCTGTTCTGCCAGGAGGAGCAGTGCCAGGATCAAAACCAGCAGCAGTAGTGTCGAAGAAGCAAAACAGGATCAGGTATTTAAGAAGGATCTTCATTTTGTTGATCTGTGGAAGGAGAGAGAGATACCTCAGGGCTTTCATCGTCCCTGGATGGTTTGTTAGAATCAAGCTGTTTGATTAATTTTTTCTGGTAGCCAACGAGCAGCATCCATTTTTTGAGAATAGATGCAGACAGACCCTCTGCCCCAAATGAGGACAGGGTCCGGACCATTCCATGTATTGTCCAGAGGATCTTTCCACAAAACTGAGGCAAATTTTGTTTTGGTAGTTGAATGCCAGAAGCGCTCAGCAGCTGAGTCTGCATTTTTATCAAGAGACAGGAAATTTAGGACAAAAAGAGCATGTGCCAGAAGGTTTTTTGGCAAGCCCTTAGTCTGTAAAAGCTCTCCCTTTTTTAGCTTTTGGAGAGTATTTTTCAAGGAAAGATGAGCACGTTCAACAATGCCTTGTCCCTGGAGATTGTATGGAATTCCCGTAACATGTTTAATGTAAAGTTGTTTACAAAAAGAGGCAAAATTGTTTCCTGTGTTACCTGGGCCATTATCTGTCTTAATTTGTTGAGGTTTACCCATAACCAAGAGTGCAGCAAGTACATGGGAAATAACATATTTGCCGGCCTCACCAGTTTGAAACCACTAAAAGTATCAACAGAAAAGTGAACATGAAACAAAATCATGGGTAGATAAAAAATACAAAAATTTACCTGGAAGAAGATGGTTATCAATAGTTCCAGTAGAGGAAGCACATGCAATAGGCCAGAAATCTGTGTTGGAATAGCCAATTAACTTGGTCTTTACTATACAGCTGGATGATTGTATCAGGATCTTTGCCATATGTCCAGGCCGACCACAATTGAAGCAATTGCTTCCATTATTACGGTTAAGGAATTGGCAGACAGTATATCCTTTAAGAGTAGCGGCCAGAGCCAATCCCTGTTAGTATGCTGACCCAATATCAGAACATAGGCGAATATATCCTGATAAATCTTTCTTTTTTCTATATAGCCTGGTTGCTGCTTGTCAAGCAGCATTAGCATAGGATCAATAATGGGCATCGCCAAAGAGTGTCTTCAGGGTCGTCCGATTATTGTGGGCAGCACAGTACAGCATGGAGACAACGCAGTGTTACAACTCTTCAGGGTCGTGTCGTCTATTGTGAGCAGCACAGAGACGACGCCGTGTCACGGCTCTTCAGGGTTGTCCAGAGATGATGCGGTGTTAGAACTCTTCAGGGTCTTCCAGGTCGTCTGGAGACGGCGCGGTGTCAGCTCTTCAGGGTCTTCAGGGTCGTCTGGCAATTGTGGGCCAGGCATCGTGGTTATATACATGCTGGTGGGCCGTGATTGGTTGTAAATGGTGGGTTATGATTGGTTACTTTTGGACCAATCATGAGGTGCCAGATATGCAAATCTGAGGGATTCTAGTGGCCAATCAGAGCAAGGTTTTGAAGGTGAGGTTTTTGAAGGGGAGCCAATCATGGCAATTGTTTGCTCTCTGAGAAACCTCAGCAGACTCACTGTTGCGCAGCCTCCCACATATCCCCCTTCTCTGTTTTAATTTGAGAGATGAGGAAAAGGCCTGGCGGAATCGTGCCTGTCTTAGGTTGGAGTCGTCTATGGAATCATATGTCCATTCTTACCCATCATTGGAGAGTCCCATAGCTATGATGGGCCTCCTGTCTTAGGTGGAAGGACTGAACAGTTATTGGGTTCATCAGACTCTCTTACCCGTCTTTGGCTAACCGATTCAGCGCCTCAGGCGAGACCAGTATAGTGGTGTTGGTCTTCCATAAGCGAGTCAATTTGCTGTTTGAGGAATGACATGCGCCTATTAAATATAACAGGTCCCAGTGAGTAAACAATTAAAAGGCCAATGGATAGGCCAAGGAGGGGGAGCGGGAAAGGGAGGAGACCGTTCCAGGCAGACCATCGGCGAGTTGTTTTCTACGTTGTTGGAGAGATTCTTGGAGTTGATGTATTTTGTAAAAGCAGCAGCATTCCTGTAAAGCAAGACAGAGACCCCCCTGTTCTGCCAGGAGGAGATTTAAACCTCATCTCTTTTGAAGAACCACCTCAGCCGGGGAATCTAGTTGGTCTGAGATAAGACCCTCAGTGACTTGGCGTAATAACCCAAGCCAGTGGAGCCGGCAGCTGTAGCTGCAGTTAGGGGAACATAAAGGCTGAGAGTTTTGAGATTTAAGGAGGATAGCTCGGGCTAATGTTTGCCAATCAGACGGCGTGAGCTAGCCCTCGGTGACAGCTTCAACTATAGCTAAGGTATATGGAGCAGTAGCTCCATATTGGGCGACTGCCACCTTAATCTCTTTTACCATAAACTCACTTGATGGCGCCAAACCTGTCCTTGGGGATCTGTAGTTTCTGTAACAGGGAATGTATGTGATCCCCGAACTAGTTTTGTTTCTTTGTCTGTATTGGTTTTTAGTTTCTCTAGTTGTGATACAAAAGGTATCTGCATGGATAATATTAAACCCACAATGTAGAACGTGCTATATGCTGTGTAGACTCTTGTGCTATATCTCTGCATCAGTAACAACACAGACACATGCAGTGGAATTAGGTTGATGATAAACACATAACCACCCCAAGCAGAGACCATATAGAAATATGATAAGCAGCAGCACATTGTCCAAAAAACTGACTCAGTTTTTGACTCGTTTTTCTTTGGCTCTTGTAGAGCCTTAAGGTTGTTTTTCTTTTGTAGTTTTTTGGATTTTTTGGGTTTTGTCTCGCCTTCAGGGCTTTTAACTTCTTCCTCACTATCTAGGGAAATAAGATTCTCTCCCTGTTCTTTTTCAATTTTAGAATCCTTGGTTAGATCTGAGGCAGCTATAGCCTCCTCCTGGGGTTGATCATTTTGCATGGTCTGCTCTCCCTTAGCGACCATAACGACAAGGGCTTCTTTTAACTAACAGATAGTTCGTGGTGACTAAGCTCTTGTCCCAGTATTACCCTTATTACTTGTCCCATTATTACCCGTACTTAAAATAAAACGTAAATAAATACTTACCAGGACGTCTTCTCTTCATCCTTTTATGTTTTTCGCTAGCCTTTCTCGGGACGAGTCTCTGCTGTCCCCTTCTGGATGAGTCTTTGATGTCCCCTTCTGAACGAGTCTCTGCCGTCCTCTTCTGTTTTCCGCCAGCTTTTCTCGCTTGCTCTGCACTGGAGCCTTCCTTGGGAGCTCTTCACTGGATCCCTCATACCCAGGTCCATGTTCGGGCGCCACGTGTCCCGACCCGGGGGACAGTCGAACAGGTTCCCTGAGGGAGGGAGTGAGAGATGGGACAAACACATGCACACACATACACAGAGTGGAGACAATACGACGTGCTGATCAAGTCGTCATCTTCCTCTTATTGAGGAAAAAAGGCGAGTTATATACAGCTGGTGGGCACCAATTGGTTGCCCGAAATGCAAACGAGATAGAACAGCATGAACCAATCATTGATGTGGGTGGATCTCTTCCGTTGCCTAGAAACCCAACCACTTCCAGGGAGAACGGTTGGTCACATGATTTCTGAGAAATGGTTTGCTCAGTGAGGAAGTGAAGCCTAATGGTTTCCAAGATGGTGGATAGTTCAAGATGGCTTCTGTATGCAGTGCCCTCCACAAACTACCCCTTCTTTTTTCTCCTTCAACTCTTGGAGATCTACATGCTTGTACTGAGTGTGGATGTGAATGTGTGTGTGTGTGTGTGTGTGTGTGTGTGTGTGTAATTATTTCCACATCCATAACTTCAAAATTCTGTAGTTCTAAATTAGTTGGTGAGCTTAGTACGGACAATTGTCTATCTGTCTATGTGTGTATCATTTTTTGTTGTAGGGTTCATGCATTTCTTGGAGAGAGAGGAAGAGAGAGCAAAAGAGAGAGATGATTCTCCCCCCTAGGGGGGGTTGCCATGTTTTAATCCCTTCTCTATTCATGTCTCAGGATTTTGGGCACTCATGCACACATGCCCAGCATGATTTTCAAGGGTCCAGGACTCTAACTGTATAGTTTACCACATGGAAAAATCAGTCACCTTAACCACATGCCTCCTGGCTCTCCCTATATAGACAATTTTAACAGTTTCCAATGGGAAGGAGAAGCAACTCCAGTGACCCTTGATGAGTTCTGGAGAAGAAAGGACAGATCAGAGAGAAGACAGAATCACATATATAGGCAACCCTGGTGAGTGATGTTTAGAGAGAACAGTGAGTTTGGGGTTTTAGAGTTAAGGTACAGTGAAATTAGAGGCATATATGTGTCCCTGAAAAATAAAAGAAAAAAAAATAGACTGTGCCTTGAAGTTTTATTTTTATAACCATAAAAAAACTTTCTGGAGAAGGTTTATTTCAAAAAAGCTTTATCGGGAGCAGCAGTGGCGTAATGGCTGTGTTTCTGGACTCCCATGTAATAGACTGTGGTTCAAGTCCTGAGCCCAGTGGCTTAAGCTCTGTCTGGCGTGTGTGCATCTGTGTCCAGGATTCCGTGAGGAGAATGGAGGAGAAGGGATTACGGTGTGGCCATTCCCCCTGGGGGATGATTTCTCACTTTCTGTTTCTCTGTTTCTCTCTGTCTGACCGCATTCACCCTATAGGAAAAAAAATTAAAAAAAAAAAAAGCTTTATCATTATTCCTCATTCATGTCAGATCACATGTCCTGATCTGGGGGACAGGTCATAACTTTATTATTAATAATAGCAAATATTGAAATTCATGATAAAAATGACCTCCCTTTTTGTCCTAGCTCAGGTGGGAGGAGTATGATGTAAATATGTGAGTACTAGATTTACAATCACAAAACCTGGTTTTGATATCCAACTCATTGCTTAGCTAAGTGAACTTGAATAAGTCTCAATCTTTTTGAGCATAAATTTCATCTTTTGACATGGGAATAGTAAGTTTTATTTACCTCTTACACTATATACCTTTCAAAGAGTCATTTTACATATACTCTTTCATTTAATCTTCATGACATGTGAGTTATACAATTTATTTCTATTTTAAATATCCAGGAGATTGTTCTAGAGAGGTTCCTTAGCCTTTCTAAGATCTTGGAGAAAACAGGTGCTGAACACGATTTTTTAAAATAGTCTTAGGAAGGGAAAATGTTAGCTTTTTCTGAGAAAAGTACACAATCCTTGTGTGTGTGTGTGTGTGTGTGTGCGTGCATGTGTGCAGAGAGAGAGAAAGGGAGAGAGAGAGAGAGAGGGAGAGAGACTGGTAGTCAATCAGATATATCAGTAAAGATGTGCTGACTTAAATCACGCTCAAAGAGAGGTTAGTCACATGCTCTCTATAGAATACATTTCTCCACTGGTTCCCTAATTGTTCTTAGTCTATTTACCTTTTTCATCTTCATACTCCAGAAGTCCAGCACATAGAGGAATAAAGGAGAGAGCTCCACAATTTTGCCTCTTAATTGTTAGTGGTGTTTTACTTAAGACTCTGAAAGCTAATGTAAGTGTGAACTCCAGTGCTGAATATCAAATCACTTTGTAGGAGCTAAGGATCGTGCATAAGTGGAAGGAGAAGGTGATGAGTGACTGTGTCAGTTACAGGTTCACAATATTAGCTAGGCTAAATGGTAACCGTAAGGAGTTTCAAAGTAGCTGCCATCTCTCTGCACTCTAGCACCTAACCCAGCTCCTGTTTTTACCCTCTTATCCTAGGGAATCCTTCTTAGGAACTTCGGCATCTCTCCAGACTTTGCCATGGAAAGTCTGCTTCACCCCTCCACATCTTGAACTTGGGACGCCTCTTCTCAATTGTAATCACCTTAGCTGTCCACTGTCATTATTCCTGGCGACATGAGATTCTTCTCTCCAGCCTTCACTACTGGACTTAGAGCTCTGCTAAATCATCTGTCCCAGTGCCTGAGGACTCTACTGTTTACATGGCATCTCGGGTGCTGCTCCCAGACCACAGGAAACATCTAAACGGACCCTCACAGTCATTTTGGCCTATCCCCTACTAACTCATGTTGTCCAATTCCAGTTTGCAATTTAGTGCTGCTCAGAAACTGCTGGTAGATTTCTCCCAGTAACTTAGGCATTCAGTTCCAGGTAGGGTGTACCGAGCCAGGTGCTGGGAAACACAATGGTAAACAGACAGATTTCGTTCTTGCCTTATGAAAATGCGATTAATTCTATGTATGTTGTTCTCATGGGGATAAGTACTTACTTTGTTCTGAACTGTATCTGGATACATATAATTCTGTGGGAAAAATAGGCAAAAAATGTTTCTAATAGCTACTTATGAAAATGTTTCTTCCCAGACCCGTCTCTCCTCATTCTGCTGTGCTGCTTTGTTCCCAGTGTGGTCCTCCTGATACTTTACTGGCTCTCACGGCTTTTCATCATTTCCAGCCCGTCTTATCCACTTATCACCTTATGCTACTTATTCTCTGAGGGCTCAGAGACATTGAGGATGGGAAATAAGAGGGATGTGTAACTGATTAGAAGGGAGTGGGAGAGACATTGAGGAAAATCCTGGAAAGGGAGATCTTATGGCACAGAAATAAGTCTTGTTTTTTTTTTTTGACCCAGTTGCTCTTGCATTGGTAAATACTACCCTGTGTCTTCTTAGTTCTTTCCATATAATACAAGATATTGGTGCATATTAGCATACTGTCTTCTCACTGCTGTTTTTTCCCCATCAGGTAATTTCTCCTTTTTGCTCAGATTTTCTTTTTCTTTTTCTTTTTTATGTCTTTCTCTCTTTTTCTTTTTTTTCCTTTTATGAGAGCAAGTGAGAGTGATTACACGGGAGGGAAAGAAAGGGAGATGAAAGTGAGAGACAGTTTGATTCAGGTTGGGGCAAGAATTGAATCCAGGCCTCCGATGTGGTTTTAGTGCCTTCCCACTGTGTCACTGTTGCTGGGTCTGGCAATTTTCTTTTATAGTATTTTTGTTAATTTTGCTAAACTCTACCTGTGATTCTTTTCAGAGTGGTTGACATTATTGATAACATAGGAGTTTAAAAGTGCATGGAAGGGTCCAGCAGACCATGTAGTGGTTCAGGTGCTAGACTCCCACATGGTCAACCATGGATCCAGTCCTGAACCCAGTGTCTTGAAACTCATGCTGGGCACATATGTGTGCAGGAGTGCCCGAAACCCTGAGAGGAGAATGGAGGAGAAGGGACTGTGGCATGGCCATCCCCACAGGGAGGTGAATTTTACTTTCTCTCTCTTTATCTGTCACTGTCTCTCTGGGAAGTGCTTGTGCCCTATAGCAAAAATCTCTCTCTAAAAACAACAAAAAAATCAAAACAAAACAAAAAAACACAAATAAACAAAAGTAAAAGTGCTTGGTGCTTGGGAAATTACTAATAAGTCAAAGGTATTTTAGCTCATATGTTGAAACAGAGTCTCAGAATACTGGCAACAATTTCTAGTTATTGTATTAGTAGAGATAACCTGAGACTGGATGTTAGCATCCCCCTTTCTGTCTCCCGCAGGGAATCTCCATTTTAACTTATCACTACTCACCATTTTGCTTGTGTCTTGTCCATCTTGTTAACAAAATCGCCAGAATGGCAAGTCCCAGTAGAGTCAAGATGATAGCCAAAGTTACTTCTGAAACAAAAATCTCACTTTAGGTCTGCTTATTATTGAGGCCAGGTCATTATCAGAGACAACTTTTGGTCACCTCTTACTGTCTATTACATAGACCTTTTTTCCTTTCCCTTTTCTGCTACTTCACCTCCTTTATTCTTTGATATTCCTCATCATACTGTCCCAATATTCATTCCCCTATCCATTTTTTAGCTTTTATCTCGATTCTTTTGGTCTTTTACTAAGAACCTCAGATGCTGTGTATCCTTGACTTAGATTGGGCAATGTAACAGATTCCCTCCTCCATAGAACTCCTTGTCCCAGAAGTTTAGAGTAAATCAGTGGTCTGCGAAGACATTTTCTGGGGTATGAGAATAAATATTAAAACTTCTACTTTTATCTCATACCTTTAAAATCTTTTGATATCTATTTTAAAACTTATTAGTCCAGTTTGTACATTTATTATTATTTAAAGCCACAAACTTAAAAAATATTTAATTTTATTTATTCATTCATTTATTTTAATTTGAACAGAGAGAGACAGAGAGAGAGAGAGAGAGAGGGCAAGTGAGAAACCAAGTCACCAGGTCCAGGACTTGAACCGTGCTTGGCCATGTGGGAGTATCCAGTGCCTTAACTACCACACCACCTGCTGGTCCCCAGTTGTACATTTGTAAGATTTATAAATATGCATATATACGGAATGCATACTCAAATTTTTTTAAGTGGGTGAGCCATGAAAAATCTTGGGAGGCCCCAGACTGCAGGATTTGAACAAAGGTGGTTATATTCACAAAGTCCACTGCAGGAGACACCATTTATTTATTTATTATTTAACTCTAGAAATCAGAGGAGCAATCAGCACTATCCCTCTAAGACTAAGTTGACTGTTTCCCTCCAGGCCCCCAGAGGAGTCAACGGGAGTGAAAGAAAGGACATTGAATTATCAAGGAAACAGGCAGAGAGGTTAAAGCAGTTGTGTTAAAGTCCTTGACTCCTGAGCTAAGAGTCAAGGAAGCCCAAGAGAGGGGGGGGTCGGTCCATACCCAAGACTGCCATTTTCCAGGAATCTTCAGTAGGTTCCATGTCATCTGGATTTCTTTGTCAGAGGAGCTTCAAAATAAAATGAAACACTCAAGCTCACTCTTTCTGAGCAGCGTGAACTTGGGCGCCAGGGAAGGCCTTGTAGACAGAGATTATACAGGGTTGCTGCGGAATTGGATGGCTCAGGTTGTTCAGACCTAAGCAACTTAAGGGAGTGTGACCTATGAAGGTTCTGGAATCTGTGTCATAACAAAGACTTGGAACTTCAGTGAGGCAAGAGGAAAGGAAGAGGAAGACCAAAAGGCCAAGAAGACTTAAGACTACTTTGACAGACCTTGAACTTACATAAACAGGAACAGAACTCACCCTCTCTGGGCTTTAGAATAATTTCCAACTTTCCAGAGAGATTTTGACGCCAGAGATTGTGTGTCATTTATATTTTTAACTCTTCCTCCCTCCCCTTTCCCTCTTAATTTGCGTGAGGGCACATGTACTTTCCAGAGAAAGAGGGAAATGAGCCCATTCCCCTGGGGGATGGTCATGCTGCAATCCCTTCTCCTTCACTTCTCCTTTTGGGGTTTTGGGCACACATGCACATGGGCACAGTGTGACTTTTAAACTGCTGCATTTGGGACTCAAATCGTTCGGTTGGCCATGTGAAATCCAGCGATCTTAACTACCATGACACTTGCTGGTCCTCTTTTTAATACTTGAAGCAGAGTACCTTTCACAGAATAGGCATTTTATAAATATTTGATGATTAAAAATGGTAAAAATTTCTGTATTTAAAAAGAGGGGCCTTGGGACTGGCAGGTGACATAGAGGTTAAGGGTGCTGGACTCACAACCCACATGGTCAACACGGTTCAAGTCCTAGACCTGGCAACTTGCCTTCTCCCTTTCTCTCTCTCTCACTCTGTCCCTCTCTGGTCAAATTTAAATAAATAAATAACATAACATAACATAAAGTGAAATAAAGTAATTCTTAAAAAAAATAAGAGGGGCCTTGGAACAAATGAAAGTGAACCAAAGAAGCCACATTGTTGGAATTAGCAAGGAGAAGAGGTCTGTGGTGCTAGGAGGAGTAAGCCAGTGGAGAGGATTTTTAAGTCAGTATGGAGACCAAGGAGAGCAATCAACCCTTTTTACTGAGTGTCTACAAGATCTATAGTAGTTACTTTACAAACACAAACTCATGTACCCACCAATAACAGTCACAATGAAATAAAGATGGAGAGAGACTTTGGATGTCACCCAACAAATGAATGGCAGCTTTTGACTCCGAAGCCCACACAATAGTCAGAAAGCCACATTCTGTCTCAGTCTTGGAGGCCTTGATGGTATCTTCTAGGGTGGGTGTTCAGCCACTGCAAAAGGAGAGTAATGCCATCGGCTTTTAGAATCCTCTATCTTGGGCAGTTCTGGACTACTTTGTTTTATAAAATTAATCATTCTGGCTAAAATTTTTATTTGACCAAATAGTTTGGTCAAGGTTGATGAAGGTGGAGTCATTTAAAATTTTTATATGTACAAATTTATATTAGTAGGATTTCAGTGAAAAAGCACTCCATATGTTAATTTTTTAAAGACTTATCTATTCTCAGATTCTTTTTTTTTTTTTTTTTTTTTTTTTAGAGAGAGAGATTCTTGCCATAGGGTGCATGTGCTCATCAGAGAAACAGAGAGACAAAAAGTGAGAAATCACCCCCCTAGGGAGGATGACCATGCTGCAGTCCCTTCTCCACTCCCTTCTCGGGATTTGGGGCATGTATACACATGTGCCTGGAGTGAGTTTCAAGCCACTGAGTCTGAGACTCAAACTGCTGTCTGCCCTGTAGCAGTCCAGAGCCTTAACTACTACGCCACCTGCTGGCCCCAACAAAGATTCTTTTTTTTTTTTAAGAGAGATTTTTCCTATAGGACATGTGTGCTTGCCAGAGAGACAGAGAGACAGAAAGTTAGAAATTATCCCCGGGGGGATAGCCATACCACAATCCCCTGTCTTCCATTCTCTCCTTGGGATCCTGGACATGCATGCACACGTGCCCAGTGTGAGTCTCAAACCACTGGGTTCAGGACTTGAACCACAGTCACCTACATGGGAATCCAGGAATGTAATCATCATGCTACCCACTGGTCCCAACAAAGGTTCATTCTTTTTTTGAGAGGTTTTTGCTATAGGGCATGTGCACTCACCAGAAGGACAGAGACAGAAAGCGAGAAATTACCCCCAGGGGTGATGGCCATGCTGCAATCCCTTCTCCTCCATTCTCCTCTAGGGATCTTGGGCACGCACGCACATGTGCCTGGCATGAGTTTAAGTCACTGGGTCCGGGACTCTAACCACGGTTGACTACATGGGAGTCCAGCGACATAGCCATTACGCCAACTGCTGGCCCCCATTCTTAAGTTATGTTACAGAGTTATTAGAACCATTGAAAATACAAGAGTCAATGATACTGACTAATAAAGCAATTTTGACGATGTAGAATTATTAAGATTTGGTTGTATAATATCTTACAAAATATATTGGTACCTCAGCCTGGTTTCCGAATTGCAGATCTTCTCTTGTGGACGAAGTGTAAACAGGGTGAAAAAGTCTAATGGAAAAAGTATGATAATTCTTCATGTTATCATCAGAACCACCACCATCATCATAAAACTAAAACTAAACCAACAAAGCAAAATACTTTCTGTGATGCTTAATTTTGTTACCTTGGCCAAGCTATGGCACCAGTTGTTTGGCCAAACACCAGTCTAAGTATTGCTGTGAAGACATTTTTTTAGACATAATAAACACAATTAGACATTATGTCTGATTTAAGTAAAGCAGATTACCTTCCAGGATATAGGTAGGCTTCATCCAATGAGTCGAAGCCTCCGAGGCAGACACCAAGGTTTCTGCCGTAAGACTGCAGCATCGAAACCCTGCTTGAGTGTTTTGCCTGCTTGACCAGACCATGGAGTTCAGACTCAAGCCTACAATGTCAATTGTTATCTGAATTTGCAGCCTAGTAGTGCTCTTCCTACAGATCTCAAAGTTGCCAGGCCCTACAATACCATGAGCCAATTCTTTAAAATAAATCTCTTTATATACCTAATATTAGTTTTGTTTCTCTGGAGAACTCTAACACATCCCTGCTGAATATGTAACTGTTGGCAATTTGATACTGTGTATATTAAAAAACTCTACTTATCAGCCTTCTGTGTCCCCTCACAGGGACATTTGATCCATTTTAGAATTGGACGCACATAATATGTAGCCATCAGCAGATCTGACATGTTGGGAGTAAAGATTTAAGAAAAGTTGGGGGACCAGCATTTGGCATTATGGCTATGTCACTGGACTGCCATGTAGTGGACCGCGGTTCAAGTCTTGGGCCCAGTGGCTTAAACTCATGCCGGGTGCATATGCGTGCGTACCCAAGATCCCAAGAGGAGAATGGAGGAGAAGGGATTGTAGCATGGCCATCCCCCCCGGGGGGTGATTTCTCACTTTCTATCTCTCTGTCTCTCTCTGTATTTCTGGCAAGCGCACGCACCCTATAGTGAAAACCTCTCAAAAAAATTTTTTTTAAGAAAAGTAGAAAAAGAAACTGAAAGCATCCCTTTGGTACATACACCTAGTTTCTCAGGACTGATAAATAGGCCTATATATTACAGTTAAACTCGTCTTTTAATTCAAGCATTTAGCTGAGATGAAAACATTTTATGAAAATATTACTAGCCGGTATCTAAAGTAAACAATATTATATGTTATTGATTGATGTGGGTATTCATATAATTTAAATATCCTTAATAGTCAGCAATATTAGCAGCTTGCTGGGCAAAGAGATTGACTTTCTGTTTAAATGAAGAAAAGTTCTCCACCCATTGTGATGGACTAAGAAAACATTTATTGTCATACATTTTCCATAAAATGACTTTGTATTTGCTTAAATTCTCGAGGCTTTCTCTTAAGATTATAGAATTCTGCACTATAACATATGGATCCAATGACTTTGGCCCAGGACATTTGTGGTGTTCTAAAACAGAGAGTATTAATAGAAAATGTGAGATAGATAAAGCCAGAAGTTAGAAGATTATCACTGAAAATCTAGTGTGTGGACTTCAGCAAGATGGTGGAGTGGGAGATCTCAGCCTTGTTCCCTCAACAAAGAACAGCAAACAGCTATCCATGGATGAAACTAGCTCTAGAAGAGTTCAGAAATCCCCTTGAGAGTAAGACACTGTAACACAAGCCTTAGCTAATCACAAGAAAAGGACAGGAAGAAAGTTTCACTTTGCTTACACCATCCTGTCCCCAGCAGGCACTGCTCAGCACTGAGAGAACTCCCCAGCTTGTGAGTTCCCTTTATGGGGAAAGGGAGATAGGACTCAAATACAACTTCTCTTTTTTGAGGAGCTGCCTGACTGACCAACTTTAGTCTCACCCTGCCCGTTTCACAGAGGAGACTGTCATAGCTGAGACATCGGGAGGTGGCTGGGAATAAATAAGAAGGGTGAGACTCTTGTTTCGTTCACAGACACTGGTTCCCAGTGCCCTGATCTTTTCCCTTGGGAGAGAGTTATTTTCTTGGTGTCTCATGTTTCTTGTGCCTCTGCGGTGATTTTTAGCCATCTGATGGCTTTTTTCCTAATTTCTTGAAGTTCAGTCTGAGCATTCAGAGGTGTGCAGGAGGAGGTGATCTGCAATCTCTCTGCAGTTCCGTTTTCCTCCCTTTGTGCAGCAGATTCAGTGGGAATTGAGGAATATTCTGACCCTGATAGTATTCAGATGTTTGGCTACGGTTCACTTAGACCTGTCTAGACACTCAGTGCATGGAGGTTGAGCAGCGAAGTGATGAAGGTAAAAGAAAAAGGAAAAGAAAACAAAGAAAGAAAGAAAATAAACAAATAATTTATTTCTTTATTTTTTAAAAAGCAAAAAAATGAAAACCTCGGCCTCCTACCGGGCCAGGCTGGGTGGAGGCTGCGATCCTCTGGACCGCGCCCCTCCTTCCCTTCCCAGAGCCTCCGCAGCCAGTCCAGGGAGGTGCCGTGGAAGGGCTGCGGGGCCGAGATCCGGCGTCAGGGTTCCGGGGACTGCTGGATGGAGGCGCTTTTGCGGATTGCGCGTGGCCACCGGGCCGACCGTGAATTCGCCACCAGCAGGGAGCTCAGGCTTGGAGCATGATCTGCTGAGCCCCCTGCGGCCATGTGGGCTCCCAGCCGCCGCCACCAGCTCTGCCTGGCCTTCCTGCTGGTGTCTGTCCTCTCTGCCATCTCCATCCTCCATACCCACCAAGACATCTTTCAAAATGGCCTAGACCTGTCTGTCCTGTGTCCCTACGATAACCTGGTGACCTCCCCAGTGGTCGTCTTCTGCCTGCAGGGCACGCCGCTGGCCTCAACACCTCTTCCTGTCCTCAGCACCCAGGTCCCCTGTCGGGAACCTGGACTATCTCCCAGAAGGCCGGTTTGGTAATCAGATGGGGCAGTAGGACACGCTGTTGGCCCCGGCCCAGCTCAATGGCCGCCAGGCCTTCATCCTGCCCTCCCTGCATGCCACCCTGGCCCCCGTGTCCCGCATCACCCTGTCGGTGCTGGCGCCGGAGGTGGACAGCAGCACGGCCTGGCGGGAGCTGAAACTGCACGACTGGATGTCGGAGCAGTATGCGCACCTGCAGGAGCCCTTCCTGAAGCTCTCTGGCTTCCCCTGCTCTCGGACTTTCTTCCACCACCTCCGCGACCAGATCCGTGGCGAGTTCACCCTGCACGACCACCTTCGGGCCGAGGCTCAGCACCTTCTGAGGAGGCTCCGTCTGGGCCGCACTTGGGACCACCCCAGCACCTTTGTGGGCGTCCATGTGTGGCGGGGGGACTACCTGCATGTCATGCCCCAGCGCTGGAGGGGTGTGGTGGCCGACCGCACCTACCTCCAGCAGGCCATGGACTGGTTCCGGGTCCGTCACAAAGCCCCCATCTTTGTGGTCACCAGCAATGGCATGGAGTGGTGCCTGAAGAACATCCACACCTCCCAGGGCGATGTGGTCTTCGCTGGCAACGGGTTGGAGGGGACGTCAGAGAAGGACTTTGCGCTGCTCACACAGTGCAACCACACGATCATGACCATTGGCACCTTTGGCTTCTGGGCCGCCTACCTGGCTGGGGGAGACACTGTGTACCTGGCCAACTTCACCTTGCCTGACTCCAAGTTCCTGAGGGTCTTTAAGCCCAAGGCTGCCTTCCTGCCTGAGTGGGTGGGCTTGATGCAGACTTGTCTCCACTCCAGTCATTGGCCAGACGTTGAGACAGACTTTCTAGACCAGTCTAATCAATCTAGAGCCTGCAGTAGGTGTCTCCAGAGGTCTAGCAGCTTCTGGATGGTTGCCATCGTTCTCGGTCAGGTGGGCACCTGTTGCTAGAGTGATTCTGGAAATCAGATTTGGAGCAGGAGGAGGGGGGCTTTCTGGAACTGCCAAAACATTCTAGAAACAACAGAATATCCTTTCCTGATAACTGACAATGTTTGTACAAGCTCAGCAGTTCTGCAAGACACAGTACCCACCTGCTCTTCCCAGTCCATATCCACATCACTAGGTACAGGGAACCCACCCTTTTGTGCTAGCTTGCTCTTTTCTAGAAGAGGTGTTACTCCTCTGGGTCCTCGGAAAACTGAAAGACTTTGTGGTTGTTCTAAAGCAAGCACTCACCAGCTCCCCTGTGTTTCTGGAGTGATGGGGGGTGGGGGCATTTGCTCTGGAGAGCGCTGTGTGTGGTATAGAACCCTACAGAGCCTTCTGAAATTCCAGATAAAGTGGTGCAGAACCTAATGAAGACAAAACCAGAAGCTTGGCCAGCAAGGCTGAGAGGTGAAAGACAAACTGGTCTAGCTGGCCAGCCTCTTGCTCTTTTCCATCAGAAAACCTGGAGTAATTGGTGAACAAGTAGAACTCTGTTCAACCAGTCAAGCCTGAGCAAACTTCCAAAACTCTTTTAGTGGGACCACCAGTTAGCGTAATGGCTATGTCACTGGATTCCCATGTAGTCAACCACGGTTCACGTCCCAGACCCAGTGGCTTAAACACGCCAGGTGCATGTGTGTGCATGCCCAAGATCCTGAGAGGGGAATGGAGGAGAAGGGATTCTGTCTTTCTCTCTCTCTCTGTCTGGCGAGCGCACGTGCCCTATAGCCAAAAACCTCTTAATTTTTTTTTTTTTTTTTTTTTTTTTTTTTTTTTTTTTTTTAGTAAGGTAGGTTAAAACATGCTAGCTGAAGTTTCTGGAATAGAACTTCCCAGATCTCCAGGTTAAATAGTTGAGAAACTGCCAAAGACAGAAACCAAAGATTTTGGCACCAAGTTTATACTGCTGTTCACGGTTAAGGAAGTTTCCTCCTCTGCTGCTGGGCTGTTGGGGATCTAGGAATCTAATTTCTGAAATTCAGCAACATAAACATGCCATTTGGGCTTGCAGAAAGCCATTGGGTCCATGACCCTTGCCAGCCACTGTCTTCTCGGAATCCACAGAACCATCATTTCGATCTGGGCAGGTCTGGGATGAAAGAACTGAAAGGCATACAGATCCCAGACCCAGCCATAGACCCAGGCAGAGCACAGAGGCCAAGGAGGATGTTTCTTGACTAGGATTTCAGGGGTCCTTTGCTGCCCCCTTTGGAGGGCGAAGGAAACTTCTTTAATCCAGTCAACCCTGACCACATCGCCTCTCCACTCATCCGAGAACTCAATTCTCTAGTCTTCTCAGGGAGTTTCAGGGTACCATTCCCAGCTCAGCTCCACAGGTAGGAGAATGGGAGGTATAAATTAAAGGCCACATCGCCAAAAAAAAAAAAAAAAAAGAAGAAGAAGAAGAAAAGAAAACCTCATGGTGTGCTTGCAGGAAAGGAATTGTTCACAGGTCAAATGCAGTAGGCGTCTCAGAAGGCCTGCGTTTTTGCCTCTCCTAAATGGGAGGGGAAAAGGAGAGAATTGGCAAGATAAAGGAGGGTCTGAGAGCCAAAAAAAAATACCTTATCTTAAAAAAAATTAAAAGAGAGAGATAGAAGGTTACAGAGAGTGCCCTACCACTGTAGAATGGGGTCTGGAGGGTGAAGAGTCAGCAGAAAATCTTCAGTCTTAGTCCCTGAAAGGAATTGCTCACAGCTCAAATGCAGTAGGCATCTCCTCACTTTTCTATTTCTTCACTTTCATTCTATACCTAAGTAAGTCTCTTGTATGCAACATATAGTTTGGTCTTATTCTTTTTATCCATTCAGACAGTGTGTCTATGATGAATTTAAACTATTTTCATTAAAGGTAATTATTGATAAGTAGGACTTACTATAGCCATTTGTTAATTGTTTTCTGTCAATCATCTGTTCCTTTCTTCCTCTCTGATTGTCTGCCTTTGTGGTTTGATGATTTTCCATAATGGCCTCTTTTGATTTCTTCTCTTTCTGCTTTGTGTATCTACTAAAGATTTTTGCTTTTTAGTTACTATGAGACTTACATAAAACATCTTACAATTTCAACCATCAATTTTTTTTTGAGATTTTTGCTGTAGGGCACGTGAGCTCACTGGAGAGACAGAGAGATACAGAAAGTGAGAAATCACCTTCTAGGGAGAATGGTCATGCTGCAATCCCTTCTCCACACACACACACACACACACACACACAACCAGCATGAGTTGCAAGCCGCTAGGTCCTGGACTTGAACCATAGTCGGCTACATGGTAGTCCAGCAAGGTAACCATTATGCCATCTGCTGGTCCCTCCACTGTCAGTTTTAATTTGGTAGTAACTTATCTTCAGTTGTGTACAAAAACACAACACTTTTACCACTCCCCTTCTCATTTTAAGTTTTCGGTGCCAAATTTCCATTAACAAATTATTAAAGTGATAGTTATTTTCAATACTTTTTACTTTTAACTCTTATGTTAGCATTAAAAGTGATTGACAAATATATTTGTCAATCAATACGTAATTTAAGATTCACTAGCTGAAATACAGTCAAATTCAGGTTTTTAAAAATATACTAATGACAGGATTTGTCTCTGTGCTAAATTAAACCACAAATGTCCTGGTTCTTACCATCACATAGACCATGAATGGCGGAGGGAAGATACATGTAGTGTGTGCTAAAATTACAAGCAAATATCCCAGAATAACATAGATGCAAAAATTCTCAACTAAATACTAGCAAACCGAAAGAAACAGCTCATTAAAAGGAGAGACCAGGAGATAGTGTAGGGGTTACGTTGCTGGATTCCCACATGCTAATCATGGGCGGGTGACCTCAAAATCACGCCAGGCATGTGTGTGTGCCTGCCCAAGATCCTGGGAGGAGAATGGAGGAGAAGGGATTGTGGTGTGGCTATTCCCCATGGGGATTATTTCTTACTTTCTCTCTTACTGTATCTGTCTCTCATGGCATAAGGCAAAAACCTCTCAAAAAATAAAAATAAATATATTATACACCACCATCAATTGAGATTTAAACCTGAGATATAAGGATAGTTCAATTCGGTACATGAGAATCAATAAAAATGGTAGAAAATGAAAGAAAAGTCATGATCATCTACATAGATGCAGACAATAATTTTATAAAGCTCAGTATCATGATAAAAACAAACAGATTTGGTATAGAAAGGATGTACTTCAACCTAATGAAGGCCATATATAAATGCCTTCAGCTAATATCATTTTCAGTGATGAAAAATTGAGAGCTTTCTTTCATGATCAGGAAACAGACATGGACTTCCCTTCTCACTACTTCTGTTCAACATAGTAGTGGAAGTTCTAGTTAGAGAAATTAGTCAAAACAAAGGGACAAAAGACACTTGTATTAGAAATGAATAAGTAAAGTGGACTGTTTACAGATGATGTCAACTTATATGTAGAAAATCCTAAACATTCCACAAAAATTAGTAACTAGTAAACAAATTTAGTAAAGTTCTAGGACACAAAATCAAAATACCAAAAATGGTAGTATTTCTATACACTGTACAAACAATGTGAAAGAAATTTTTAAAATTCCTTACAATAACATAAAATACTTTGGAATAAATTTAACCAAGAAACTAAGAGATATCTACAATAAAAAAAATAAAACATTGATAATAGAAATTTAAAAAGTCACAAATAAATGGAAAGATATCTTGTGTTCATGATTTAGAAGAATTATCATTGTTAAAATGTCCATAATATCCAAAATAATGTAAAGATTCAATAGAATTTCTATCAAAATTCTAATGGCATTTTTCACTGAACTAGAAAAATAAATCCTGAATAGGTAGAACAATCTTGAGCAAGAAGAACCATGTGGGAGGCATTACTACCTACTTCGGAATATACTACAACGCTATAGTAATTAAAGCAATATGATACTGGCATAAAATCAGACATGGACCAAGGGAACTGAACAGAATAAGCCCTCACGTATATGATCTCCTAATGTACTAGGAAGATGCCAAGAATACACAATAGGAAAAGGATAGTATCTTCAGTAAATCACACTGGGAAAACTGGATATCCATAAGCCAAAGAGTTAGTTGGTCTGTGTCATCTATCACACACAAAAATCAATGCAAGATGGATTAAAGACTTAAATGTAATACCTGATATAATCACACTCTGGTCAGGAAACAGGGGTGGACCTGCCTGTGGCCTGGTGGTTAAAGGCGCTGGATTGCACATGGACGACTAGTTCAAACTGTGGCCCTGGTGGCTTGAAAGACGTATGGGGCACATGTGCATGCATGCCCCAAATCCCGACAGGATGGAGGAATGGAAAAGGAAGACTGCAGCATGGCCAAGCCTCATGGGGCGGGGGTGCATTTTCTCTCTCCCTTTCTGTATCTCTCTAATGAGGAGATTCCTCCGGGAAAAGAGAAAGAAAGAAATGGGGGAGATTCTTCATGGTGTTCTTCTTGGCAATGATTTTTTGGATATAACACCAAAGGCACAGCAACAAAAGAAAAGTTAATCAAAAGAGTTCTATAGAGCAAAGGAAACAAAAGATAAAAAACCAGTGAGTGAGAGATAATATTTGTAAACCATGTATCTGATAAAGGGTTTATATTCAAAATATAGGAAACTCCTATAACCCAATAGCAAGAAAATAATGTGGTTTAAAAAAGGGAAGAGTTTCTGAATAGACATTTTTCTAAAGAAGACACACACGAAGTCAACTAGTATACAAAAAGGCACTCAACAGCACTAGTCATCGGGGAGAGGCAAATCTAGACCTCACACCAGATATGTTGTATTCAGAACATCAAGATTTCCAGTGTTGGTGAGGATGTGGAGGAAAAGGGATGCTTTTCCCCCAAACTGTTACTGGATATGTAAATTGGTATAGCCATAATGGGAAACAGTGTTGTTGTTCCTCCAAAAAATTCAAAATAGAACTACCATATGATTCAGTAATACCTTTTCTGGGCATATATCCAAAGGAAATAAAATGGTTATCTTGAAGAGATGATTGCCTTCCTGTGTTCATTGCAGTATTATTCATGATAGCCAAGATATGGGAGCAATCTGAGTGTGCAGCAGATGTATGGACAAAGAAAATGTTTGTAGACTTATATATGTATACATATGTGTACATATATATATAAATATGCACACAGACACACACACATATACACACACACACAGTGGCTACTGTGACTTGAATTAGCTGAGCTTATTTAAACAATTTAAAATCAAAAGACAGCCCAGTGCAATAATTATGCAGAAATTAGACCATTTACTTAACTACTATTTTGTGATATGCTTAGAGAATGTTACATCAGAACTGCTAGCCTCTATCCCATTCATCTCCAGCATGAAGAGTGGCGAAGACTGCCAGATACTCTGGGGAAATCATCTACAGCGTATTCTGACGGATAAAGCTGTGCTTATACACTAGAGTTACCTGCCTTGTCAGAACAACGGTTACTAGTTGTAAAAGTCACACAATTCAAGATTACCAAAGAAAATAAGTTTATTAGGCTTCATTCCATTTTGTTGAAATGCAGAAAAAGAAATAGAATTTAAAATATAAAATTTCTTATTCTAAATAGAATCCTCTTTTTTGAGAGAGAGATCTTTGTTATAGGGCAAGTGTACTCTCTGGAGAGACAGAGAGAGAGAGAGAGAGAGAGAGAGAGCAAGACAGAAAGTGAAAAAATCACTTCCCGGGGGGATGGCCACACCACAATCCCTTCTCCATCTCCTCTTGGGATCTTGGGCATTTACGCACACGTGTCTGCCATGAGTTTTAACCCCTTGGGTCTGGGACTCAAACAATGGTTGGCTATATGGAAATCCAGTGATGCAATCATTACTCCATCTGCTGGTCCCAAAATTTCAGGTTTTACCCACAGCTCTTAGTACCAGTCAATGAGATAGTGCATGAGTCTTTTTATTTTTTTAATAACAGTAATTAACAAAAAATTAAGTTCTTCTAAACTCCAGCAAACAGGATCTCATGCAGTTTTCACTCAGCAGACCCCAGCCACATGGAGGGCGGCTGGCTAACAAGATGGCTGACAGTGAGGGTTAGTGAATAAATGTGCTTTATGCTAAAGCTAACATACCCACCACAATCTCATAGGATGAAATTACTGCTAAATAGTTTCTGCTTTTTCTTACAAACGTGTGCCTTTTTCCTATTTAAGTCTCCCAATTTGCATGGTAGTTATGAAACATTTAACGGTAATTGTAAAACGAGGGTGCTTTGCCAAAACTACTTATCATCTTCCTAGTAAGAACTAATTGTGAGATAATTTAGAAAAGTTGTCCTGGGAATACTCATCAATAATCACCAGTAAGAGTCATCTATGTCTAACAGATGTAGGTAATGTCAAAACTGATTAAAACATTTCCTACAATCCAGTGTTCTCCATCAGGTAAGCTGGACGAAGGCAACAAGCCCAGGTCCCCAGGGAAGGGGGCCCAGAACCACAGTGAAAGGAAAGGGCAGTCACTCATTCGGCCTCGCCAGGTCAGCAGGAGGACCATTCTGTCCCACCTCTCCCCAGCACGGCTGGGAGGAGGCAATTCCTGAGTCAGCAAACTCACTTATGCATGGGTGCGCAGGCACGTACACATATGCACACACACACACACACACACACACACACCAGGACCTACTCCTGGCTCCATATAAGCCAATTTTAAGTCTGCAGAGCAGGAAGAGGAGGCAGCCAGGGACCACACTCTCAGTGGTGGAGTGGGGCGAAGGGGTGAGAGGTCAGCCATCTCAGGATCACAGTGAGCTAAAAAACTACCCAGGAACACATGGATAGTTTAGCGGTGAGCACTCTAGATATTGCCAGGAGCACTAAACCAACACAAGCCTTCACTGAAGGAGAATTGTTTCATGGGCTTTTTCCTCCTTTGTTTACATTATCCGTGGACAAATAGGAGAGCTGGGTGTGAGGCTGATGCAGTGGGTATAATCAAGTACATTGCTCTAGACCTTTTCTTGTGTGTGTGAAGATTTTGTTATAGGGCGTGTGCGCTCACCAGAAAGACAGAGAGATAGAGAGACAGAAAGCGAGAAATCACCCCCCAGGGGGGAAGGCCATACCGCAAACCCTTCTCCATTCTCCTCTCTCAGGATCTTGAGCACGTACACACGCATGCCTGGCATGAGTTCAAGCCATTGGGTCCGGGACTCGAACCACAGTCGGCTACATGGGAGTCCAACAACATAGCCATTACGCCAAGTGCTGGTCCCAAAGGTTTTTGCTTTAGGGTACATGAGAAATCACCCCTAGGGGGTATGGCCATGCCACAGTCCTTTCTCTTCCATTTTCCTCCTGGGATCTTGAGCACACATGCACATGCACCCAACATTTGAGTTTCAAGTCACTGGGTCTGGGACTTGAACTGCAGTTGGTCATGTTGGGAGTCCAGCGATGTCACCGCTATGCCCTCTGCTGGCCTCCAGACCATTAAAAAATAAATAAATAAAATAAAATAAAAATAAAAAATAAAATAAACACCTCTGCAGGAAAATATTGGCACTTTACGGTGGCCTGAGGCTAGATTATAGCAGTCTAGGAACAGGACAGAATTATAATTAACAAAGAAGTTAGTGTATGATGAAATATATCAGGTAAAGCATATGTCAGATTGGAAAAACAAACAAATGAACAATAAAGAAAAGTGTCTCATCACATTAACTAATTGTTACTCCATTCCTCTAAGGAGTTGTTTGGTCCTCTTGTAATGGAGAAAAAGGGATTAGGACTTCCATACAACACAACTTAGAAAAACAAGTCCATAGAGAGGATCGAAAACTCAGTGGTGAAAAAAGCAGTCTGGTTTTTAAACTGTTTTTTAATGTGCCATCGATTATGCTATTTGTAGTACAGGACTTTTTTAGGCATCCTTTTAAAATAGTTTTAGCTTAAGTTAATAGGTCTGTAATTTAAAAAATTCAATAACATTTTATAATTTAGTTATGTATAAAGAACACAATATTTTGTCTCCTGAGTTAAAAGAACATAAATTTGCTGTAGCAGGGGTCAGGATCTGTGTAGAAGGTACCCGGCTCGATCTGCACCGGGTGCTCAAACCACACGGGGAAGGTATTGCTGGAGCCGTCTGAGAAGTCCTTGCTCAAGTTCTGCCCCAGGACAACGCCCTGCCGCTTGAGCTCAGTCTTGGCACTGTATTCTGCAGAGCCGGAGCTGGAGCCATAGAGCTCAGTATAGCAGAGGAAGATGCTGGCCTCACTGAGAGTCAGTACTCCGGACTGTAAAGCCCGTTTGCAAAATCATCAAGGGTCATCGTGGGTGTGCAGAGCAAGTGAAGGGCCTTTTCTGGGACCCTGCGCTGTTCTCAGTGCTCGAGGCGAGATCTTGTCACTGACATTCTACCTCAGCCCAGTTGAGAGCTGCCTCAAAACCCACAATTTCCTTGGCATTCAGAGTTTCCCTGTGGAGGATACTTTCTACAGTCTGGAAGTTGATATCGAAGACGCCCCCAGACTTGAGGGCTAACTGCCTGGGCATTGATGCATCACCTCCCAGGCTGGGTTAGGTTTGGCTTCTAGAACTGGGGGCTCTGGAAGACGAGCACACAGGTGTTCCTGGCACTCAGGCTGATCTCCAGGAAGTTAACGCAGGCCCTCGTGAGGTGAGGGACAATGTACTTTTTGGCAGGATAAAATGTAGCCAGCACATCTCAGCAGCCATGTCAATTTCATCAAAATGGATGTATTTCAGTAAAGTGAGAAAAGCAGCAGGTTCTACACCAGGTATACAGATTTCATCTTTGTCCTCAGTAAGTTCTCTGTAAAACACTGCATGGAACACTGAGCTCCCAGTAGCTAAAATATCCTTTCTCTAAGGTTGGGATAGAGACCCTGCCAATTTGGGGCCGGGATAAGGTTGTTATTTCTGAGATTCTGCTCGTGGGACTGCTGGGCAGAGGTGCTGCTGGAGTTAGCTGCCTTTTTATGGGGAAATTTATCAGCAGACTTATTATTAGTCTTCAAGGTAATTATTTCATAACAAACGGGGCAGTTTGCTGCTGCTGCTGCTACTGCGGCTGCTGGCACTTGCTTTACTGGAGCTTTTCTTGGAGCTGTTCTTACTGTCTCGCCCGCGCTCCTCATCACCTCCAATGCCACTGCTCTGCCCCGTGCCCGTTCCTCAGGCCCCACTCAGGCACTCACCAGGGATCCAGCACAGGGCGAGCTTCATTCCTTACACTATCAATACTGGTTTTCTCTCATTGTGTTATTGTAGATAATTAAATTTCTTCCTTATACTTTATAATATTTTTTATCTTTGCACAATGATTTCTCTATGCCTTTTTTTTTTTTTTTTGGATGGGTGTGTGTGCTCTCTAGACAGAGACGGAGGGAGAGAGAGAAAGCACCGCCACCCCGTGGGGCATCGTCATACCCCAGTCTCTTCTCCATTTCTCCATCCTGTCAGAATACCGGGGATCCATGCACCAGAGCTGGAATGGTTTTCAAAACATTAGGACTCAGAATTGGACTGCTCAGTCACCCGGGTGGGATCTAGCTCTCTTACCTACTAGGCCACAAGGTTAGCCCTTGCTATTCCTTTTTAAAACAAAAAATATTACATAGATAAATGAATAAGTAAAGGTAGAGTTGTATCAAAATTCTCAGAGGGGAACATTTATGTAATCTTTCTGTGTCTGTGTTTTGTGTCTGCCTAGATAGGCCACCATTGTCTAGAGAACTGCAGAAATAGCACTGCATGATAACTATGCCCTGAGATAAAAGCTGCCTTTAGGGTCAGCAGCTGGCACAGTAGTTAATGTGCTGGACTCTCCCATGGCTGACTGCAGTCTGAGTCCTGGACTTAGTAGCTTGAAACACATGCCGGGCACGTATGCATGCATGCACAGAGTCCTGAGAGGAGAATGGAAGAGAAGGGATTGTGCTGTGGCTGTCCCTCTTGGGCTAGGGGGGTGGTTTCTTATTCTCTCTCTTTCTGTCTCTGGCAAGTGCATAAGCCTTATGGCAAAAATCTCTCCTAAAAAAAAAAAAAAAAAAAAAAAAAAAAAAAAAAATGCTGCCTTGGAGCCAGCAGTTGGCATAATGGCTATGTTGCTGGACTCCCATGTACTCGACTGTGGTTTGAGTGTCAGACCTGGTGGCTTAAACTTAGGCCGGGTGCATGTGCGTGCGTACCCAAGTTCCCAAGAGGAGAATGGAGGAGAAGAGATTGAGACATGACCATGTCCCCTGGGGGGTGATTTCTAGCTTTCTGTGTCTCTATCTCTCTCTTTCTGGTGAGTGCATGTGCCCTATAGCAAAAAACAAAAACAAAAACAAAAAACAAAAAACAAAACAAAAACCTCTCCAAAAAAAAAAAGGTACCTTTAGGAAATTTCTATTCACACTGTTTTATGAGATTACAACAACTGAGTCTAATATTTTGGTAGATTATACTACTCTGTGATAGATGTAATGCACATAAATCCACAGATTACTTTAATTCTCAAATTGTTCATTAACAAATATTCAGTACCTACTATGTGAAATGTTCTTGTTAAGTAATAACTGTTTAAAGTGACATAAAAGAGCACATTTTAAATTTTTATAGAAACCTTAAAAATCTAACTCTCTTTCAGCTCACACTTCTATAAGTTTCTTGGGAACATTACCTATTCATTCATCTTCCTTTTCCAGCATTCCTGGTAATAGGTAAAGCAAGGAACAGTTTTGTCAGTCAACACTTAAACATGTTTTCCAACTTATAAAAATCAATATATATTTCTGTTATATCCTACAGATATAACAGAAATAAAAAATTTCTGTTATATCCTACAGATATAACAGAAATAAAAAATTTCTGTTATAGCCAACAGATATAACAGAAATAAAAAATATCATAAGAGAATATTATGAATGACTAGATACCAGTAAAAAGAAAATCTACTTGGGATGGACTAATTTCTAGACATATATAATTTACCTAGATTACCTTTACCAGGAAGAACTAGCAGAGCTGAACAGACAAATAACAAGTAATGAGATTGAATCAGTAATAAATAGTCTCCCAAGAAAGAAAAACCCAAGTCTCAATGGCTTCAATCCTAAAGTCTACAAAACTTTTAAAGAGCTAACCCAATCCTCCTCAAACTATTTATAAAGACCCAAAAGGAAGAAACTCTTCCAAACTCATTCTATGAAGCCTCTATTACCTTTATCACAAAATCAGACAAGGGCATAACAAAAAAAGAAAACTACAGACCAATATCCCTGATGAATACAAATGCAAAAATCCTAAGCAAGATACTAACAAATCGTATCCAAGAACATATTAAAAGATTATACCCTCGATCAGGTAGGCTTTATCCCAGGTGTACAATGGTGGTTCAACATGCACAAAACAATAAATGTAATATGTCACATTAACAGAAGGAAAGATAAAAACCATATGATCAAATTGTGAAAGTAAACTATTCTGGCCTAAAATGGCCCCTGTGCTCCCACATTTGGATCCCTCTGGATAAGCCGAAATCGTACCTGTTAGGCTGTTTTTGTTTTGTTTTGTTTTTATTTTCAAGCTGGTTACTAAGTTACAGTCAATCACGGTAGTCACATTTCAGTTGGTCACAGAAAGCCCACCTTTCAGGCTGTTTGAGCAGCTTACTGTCCGTCCACCAGTGACCTCTCTACCTCCCTCCTTCACTTATGTTTTTGTATGACACTCTCTCTTCTTCAAGACACATGTCACTTTCCTGTTCTGCCCACATATATTCCTTGTAAACCATGTGGCTAGCTGTAGTCTCTTGAAAGCTATCTTCTGGAAGGCTGCCCTATTTAAATCGCCTGCCATTTGTTTAAATAAACTCTTTTAAATTTTAGTTTGTCTAAATTTTTTTAACAGTATCAATTGATGCAGAAAAGGCTTTTGACAAAATACAATATTCCTTGATGATTAAAGCAAAATTGGTGATAGAAGCAATCTTTCTCAACACAATAAAAGCCATATGTGACAAACCCTTCGATAACATCATACTGAATGAAAAGCTTTCAGCTTTTCTACAAAAGACTGAAACAACACAGGCTGCCCACTTTTCCCCCTTTTATTCAACATAGTGCTGGAAGTTCTCACCAATGTAATCAGAAAAGAGAATAAAACACAAAGTATTCGAAGTGAAGTTATCTCTATTTGCAGATGACATGATTATTTACATAGGAAATGCAAAAGAACCCACAAAAATACTTCTGGAAGTGATAAGCAAATTCAGTAAAGTGGCCGGACACAAAATGAGTTTACAAAAATCAATAGCGTTTTGATATACCCATGATGAATAGATTGAGGTAAAATTGAAAGCAATCACATTTACAATACACACACACACAGATACCTAGGAATAAACCTAATCAAAGAGGTGGAAAACCTTTACAAAGAAAATTATCAAAAACAAAACAAAAGCATGCTACACAAAAGTGGAAAGACTCTCACGTTCCCGGTTTGGAAGAACTAACCTAATCAGAATGTCATTTCTATATAAATTAATTTACAAGTTCAATGCAATTCTCATCAAATTATCAGAGACTTTCTTTGCAGATATTGAAAAAGCAATCATAAAATGTGTCTGGAATCATAAAAAAACCCATATAGCCAAGACAATACTGCGCAAAAAGAATGAAGTAGGAGGCAGCTCATACCTGACCTCAAATTACATGACAGAGATGTGATAACCCAAACATCCTGATACCGGCACAAAAACAAGTGCATTGACCAATAGAACAGAATAAAAAACCCAAAAAGAAACCTCAAAACATAGCCAACTGATTTTTGACAAAGGGCACAATATAATACAATGGGGGAACAAACTTCTCTTCAGCAAATGGTGCCGGAAAAACTGGATATCCACCTGCAGAAAAATGAAACTAGACTCCTATTTCTTCCCTTTAACAAAGATCAGCTCAAATGGACCTAAGATCTAAACATAAAGACTCAAACCATAAAACTAGTGGTAGAAAACATAAAGGAAACTCTTGAAGACATTCCTTTAATAAGACCCCTAAAGCACAGGCAATAAGCTCAAAAATAGAAAAGTGATACTATATCCAGCTAAAAAGCTTCTGCACAGCAAAGGAAACAATAATTAGAGTGAAGAGAGAATATTTGCAAATTATGCTTCAGATAAGAGACTGTTAAGCAGAATATATAGGGAACTTAATCAGCCTACCCGCACACATACACAATCAAAATAAAAAGTGGGCAAACAAGCTGAACAGATAACTATCCAAGGAAGACATACAAATGGACAAAAGGCATTGAAAAAAGTTCAGCATCTCTTATCGTAAGAGAAATGCAAATCAAAACCATAATGGATACCATTGAACCCCAGTGTGAATGACTATGATTAAAAAAAATAAAGAACAGGGACCAGCAGATGGCATAATGGTTATGTCGCTGGACTCCCACGTAGTTGGCCGCAGTTCAATCCTAAATCTGGTGGCTTAAAACTCAGACTGGTCCCATGTGCGTGCATGCCCAAAATCCTGAGAGGAGAGTTGTGTCTTGGCCATCCCCCCTGGGGGATTATTTCTCACTTTCTGTCTCTATATCTCTCTGTCTCTCCAACAAGTGCACACACCCTATACCAAACATCTTTCTAAAAAAAAAAAAAAGAAAGAAAAAATGACAAGTGCTGGTGAAGCTATATAAAAAGGGAACCCTTCTACACTGTTGGTGGGAGTGTACATTATTAGTACAGCCACTGTGGAGATCAATATGGAGGGTCCTCAAAAACCTACAAATAGGACTTCCATATGACCCAATAACCCCACTCCTTAGTATTTACCCAAAGGACAGAAAAAACACTCAGTTGGAAGGACATTTTAATATACATGTCTATTGCAGTATTATTCACAATTGCTATGACATGGAACCAACCTAAATGCCCAAGAACAAAGGACTGGATTGCAATACACATCATGGAATACTATTCAGCCTTAAAAATCAGTAAATTCCTATTCTTTGATACCAAGTGTATGTATGTAGAAGGTTTAATGTCAGTGAACCAAGTCAGACTATGGAAGACAGACATTGTGTATCCCTGTTCAATATATGTTGAATGTCTGTACTCTATTGCAGAAATGGAAAAAGTGCCGAGACAACAAGTGTAGATACTAGCGTCTGTATAGGAGGGGGTGGACAGAATTTGGAGAAAGGGGCTTCAGGAAAAAGAAATTTATCAGAAACAAGAAAGGAAAGTTATTGCGTAAGGTAATATCTTTGCTTGGCATGCAATGCATTTATACTTTGGGAATCCATATGCTGTAAAGACATACAATGATTAAATGAAAAAATAAAACTCAAACAAACCCTCTCTTAATGGTTGGGACCAGCAGTTAGCTTAATGGCTATGTCGTTGAACTCCCACATAGTCGATTGCGGTTCAAGTCCCAGACCCAGCGGCTTAAACTCACGCCAGGCACGTGTGCATGCGTGCCCAAGATCCCAAGAGGAGAATGGAGGAGAAGGGATTGCAGTGTGGCCATCCCCCCTGGGGGGTGATTTCTCGATTTCTATCTCTCTGTCTCTCTCTGTATTTCTGGCAAGCATACGCACCCTATAGCAAAAACCTCTCAAAAAAAAAAAAAAAAAAAAAAAAACCCATAATAGTTAAGAAAAAAGTACAAAACAAGAAACAAATAGTTGCAAAATACCAACTCCCTAAAATTAATCTGTGAATTTTATACTAAACTAGTGAAAACATTGTGTAGTTTGAAAGGTATATTATTCTTGACTAAGGATTTTTACAGCTTTTTTACAGTGTTTTTAAAATCAATAGAAATTTATTCAGGTGAACATTTTTACTTGGGTAGATTTGCAATGATGATATATAGAGAAATGAAAAAGAAAGCAATACATGCTTAATGCTGAAAACAAAGAAAACAGAAAAACAGAAAGCAAGGAAAAAATTATTCCTTCTCCTAGAGAAAAATTTGTTAGTATTTCAATATATTTAAAAAAAAACTATTTGCTCTAAAGCATGTACATTCACTGGAGTGGCAGAGATAGAAAGTGAGAAAACACCTTCTCCATTCTTCTCAGGATTTTGGGCCTGCACACATCGACCTCTGGCATGTTTTTCAGGTTGCTGGGTCTGGGACATGTAGGATCCAGCCATCTTAACCACCAATACCATTGGCTACAATGCACTTTCATTGCATTTTTTCCGAGCCTTCTTGTTGTCTCTATGAAATTCATAATTGTAATAAATTGACATATTGTTTTTTTGAAATGACATTTTTGAATTTGAAAAGATTCATACCTATTATAAAAACTTGAGGAATATAGACAACTATGAGGATGGAAACAAAAGTTTTCCAGCACCCTGGGAAGCTTTTATTGTTCCACCTTCTTGTGACCTTCACCCAAAGTAATCACCATTCTGATTTCTGTGCATGGATTCATTTTCCCTGTTCTTAGACTACATATAAATAGAATCTTATCTTGCTGTCTGACTTCTTTCATGCAAATTATGTAGTGAAATTCATCCAGGTTGTATGCTGTAGTAGTCCATTCTCTTATATCTACATACTATCCCATCTTATGAACGTACTGTAATTTATCTGTTCTATTGTGGATGAACTCTTGGGTTTTATGCATTTGGCTCTTATAAATAAAGCTAGTATGAACACACATGTATATATTTGGTTAAGCATATGTTTCAATTTCTGTTGTGCATTTATCTGTGCGTGGTAGGTTTAGCTTCAGAAGATACTACCTAGAAGTTTTCAACAGTGGCTAAAACACCCTAGTCACTGTTTTGCAAGTTATATACATCAGTTTTATCCGTCACAGATTTCACTTTCTCTGTCAATCTGGACTGTTTTGCTGAGACAGAAAATGACCAGCCAGGCCACTCATATTACAGAAGATAACCAACACAGCTCAGCAACTGAAGCCTAGCTAAGGAGGGGAGGTTGTCACACTCCAAGGACAAGGGAAGAGCTGAATTCTGAATTCCTTATGATCTGTAACTGTTGCAGCCTCCCCCCTGCACCATCCGTTACCCACGCCTATGTGCTACTGCGGATCCCATAACCTCCTCCTATGACTTTCTCTTTAGGTTACATTAACTTGCTAGAGCGGCTCAGGAACTCAGGAAGACACTACTTATGGTTACTCATTTATTATGAAAAATATTGTAAAGGATATGAATGGATAAGCCGATGAAAGAGATGCACAGGGCAAAGCATAGGGAAAGGGAGCTTCCATCTTCTCTCTGCGTGTACCGTTTTCCAAGAACCTTCACCTATTCAGTTATCTTGAAGCCGTCCTTTTAATGGGTGCTTTATTATGTGACTGTGAAACACGAACAGCGATATAGAGACCAGTTTTTCAGAGCGAACAAAATGGAGGTTGGGAACCAGTGGGGAGAAGGATTCCAGCAAGTCTCCACCCAGGGTGAAACGTGAACTTTGACTCACTTCACTTCTTGATGCCGGACTTCTGGAATAAGATAGCTAGAGAAACTCAAGATGTGCGCCCAGGACAAACATTATCAGACGTCTGTCTCATGGTCTGTTTCAGGGACGTCCTTGTCTGCCTTTAGCTTTCTCAGACTTCATGGAACTTGGTAGCCCCCTGGCAGTTTTGTTACTTCAGCAGCAGTTTCACTTCAAAGAATGCTAATTATCTTGTAATGAATTAAAAATTTTTGCGTACTCTCTCTTCTACTTCGGAACACTGACTCAGTTTTCTCTCTGAATCTGTTGAATCTGGTTTGAAATTTTCCTAAGATTCCAAATAAAGATTTTTTATTCTTTACAGATTTAGACTCGAAATCCACTAGCATAAGCATGCTTGATTAAATCATTGACCATTGGTGATCAACTTAACTTTTGGTCCCTGTCCTCTCTCTGAAGGTTGGAGGGTGGGCTGAATTTGAACCTTTGATCATGCCTTGGTGTTTCTGGTGACCAGTCTTCATCCTGAAGCTATTTAGGGGCCACCAGTTATCTGATTTGCATAAAAGAAACCACTCTTGTCACTCCACGAAGTCCAGGAGTTTTAGGAGTTCTGTGCCAGAAAATAGGGCAGAGACCAAATATATATATATTTCACAATATCACAGTCTTTTACAGCCTCAGCATAGAAGTAGGGTTTGTTTTATGTGAAAGGGTACCCAGCAAGGGTGTGAGTACCAGCATTTGGAGATTATTAAGGTCTATTCAGATTTTGGCTATTGCCATTACCATCTGCTTTGATCTTCCCATGCTTATTCAGTAATAATCGGTAGCCAGTATTGGAATTGGATATAGGCTGTTATAGCACAGCATTTGTAGTTAACACTGTAATATGCAAGCCAGCCAAATATTCTCTTTGTCACATGCAAACTTTAATTTTTGGAATACCATAGAGAAGGACCTGAGGACCACGTGGCAGATGGACCTATATAAGCTCTGACCTATTGTAGCAGAGATTCTGTACCATGGGTAGCATCAATTCCCCACAGGCTGGTGATGAGAACTGTGTAGTAAGTATTTAACTCCATGTCTGTATAATGCATGGTGTCTAATACATGGTAGTTTAGAGTCTCTTGTCTAAATCAACTGTCTTTTTCAGAATAACAGGATATAAAATATATCCTGTTGAGAAACACACCCAGGGCAAAGGTCTTGAATGCACCAGACCTCACCAAGTGCTGACTCAGCTTTGCTCGACTTCCCTATTTTGGTCTTACTGCCAACAAGAAATTCAGAATCATGATGAATTCAGGAGCTACTCATGTATAATATTTATTCTCAATTTACCATTTAGGGACTCTGAAATTTACCGGATTCTCCATCAAAACTGTGAGTAGTGGGTGGATTGTATCTAGACTGGATTAAATAAGAGGAGAAAAAATTATCATATGGAAATAGAGAATATGTAGCGCCCTTGATTACATGGGGAATGAGTAAATAAAATAGTCATTAGCTGTAAGGTGAGATGATTGTCTTTTTTTTTTTTTTTCTTTTTCTTTTTTTGGAGAGGTTTTTGCTATAGGGCGCGTGCGCTCGCCAGACAGACAGAGAGAGACAGAGAGATAGAAAGCAGGAAATCACCCCCCAGGGGGGATGGCCACGCCGCAATCCCTTCTCCTCCATTCTCCTCTCGGGATCTTGGGCACGCACGCACACGCGCCCGGCGTGAGTTTAAGCCGCCGGGTCCGGGACTCGAACCGCGGTCGACTACGTGGGAGTCCAGCGACATAGCCATTACGCTAACTGCTGGTCCCAGATGATTGTCTTTTAAAATGCAGGCGATTCTCAGATATCATTCTTTTCTGTAATTAGTTACATATGAGTCTACTTTCAGTTTCAAGGAAGAGCTACTTGAAATGACTCAGAAAAAGAAGAATAAAATATAATTAAATTATGCCTAGTTTATTGTCAAAGACTTGCATTAGTTTTCACTTTATCAACAATTTAATACTTTCGATTTTACCACTTATCAGAGTTTCTGTGCTTCTGAAGTATTCAGGTCATCTGCCTGAACTGCACATGACTTGCATTTTTCTGTTTTTTTTTTCCCTTCTGTCCAATGTTAAGTAGGTTTTATTTGTTTATTTTTTTCTAATTTGCTCTATCTCTTGAATAATCCATTTGCCTGGTTTTACTATTTAGATAGTTTGTAACTCAGGAACTGTGTTTGATTAAGTCACTTAGTGATAGATGACTGAATCCTCCAAAATTAATTCTTAATAAAAAAAGCTTTGGCAACTAAGAATCTGTTTAGGTAAGATATATCGGGACTGGTGATTAGCTGTAGTAGACTCCCCAGTGGTGGTTTTCTTGTAAAATGGAAGCAATCAGAAAATAATTATAATTTAAGATTCTTTTGGATTTTCTATGTATATAATAATGTCAACTGTAAATAGAGATAATTTCACTTCTTTCCCCATTTTAATGTCTTTTATTTTATTCTCTTCCCTGCATTGGCTAGGACTTCCAGTACTATATTGAAAAGGAGTGAAGAAAGGGACAGCCTTGTCTTATTCCAGTTTTTAGGAGAAAATCCCCATTCAGTATAACGTTAACTATGGACTTTTCATATATGGCTCTTATTGTGTTGAGAAATGTCCCTTCTATACTGATTTGACTGAGAGTCTTACTCATGAAGAGGTTCTGTATTTTATCAAATGCTTTTTCTGCATCAATTGATGGGATCACATGCCTTTTATCTTTCTTTCTGTTAATATGGTGTATTACACTTATTTTGCATATGTTAAACCATCCTTGCCTCTCTGGAATAAAGCCTACCTGGTTGTGGTGTATAATCTTTTTAATGTGTCATTGGATATGATTTGCTAGTATCGTGGTATCATTTTTTGAATCTGTATCCATCAGAGATATTGGTCTGTAGCTTTCTTTTTTTGTGATATCCATGTCTGTTTGCAGCTGAGGGTGTTGGCAGCTTCATAAAATGAATTTGGGAGGGTTTCTTTCTTTCTTTTAGGTCTTTAGAAATGGTTTGAGTAGAATGGGGGTCAGCTCTTCTTTAATAGTTTTGTAGAATTCAGAAGTGAAGCCATGAGGACCTGGGCTTTTCTCTCTTGGGAAGTTATTTCTAATTGATTCAATTTCATTGTTTGTTAATGGTCTGTTCAGGCTTTCTATGTCTTCCTGAGTCAATCTTGGTGGGTTATAATTGTGCATCTCATTCAGATTTTCTTTTTCGTTGGTGTATAGTTGCTCAGTATTTTCTAATGACTTTTTTTACTTCTGTTATATTTGTCATACTATTACCTGTTTCATTATGAATTTGATTTCTCTGGTTCCAGTCTTTCTTCTTCTTAATTAGTCTAGGTAACAGTGTGTCAGTTTTATCTTCTCAAAGAACCAGCTTTTGGTTTCATTTATTTTCTGTATAGTTAATTTATTCTCTATTTCTTTTATTTCTGCTCTAGTCTTTAGTATTATTTTCTCCTGGCATTTTTTTTTTGTTTTTTTATCCAGTTCCCAGAGGTGTGTCACTAGGTTGTCTATTTGTCACCTTTCCATCTTTTACTTATGCACACTAATTGCTGTGAACTTCCCTCTTATGACTGCTTTTGCTGTGTTCCATATATTTTGGAAACTCATGTACTCATTATCATTGTTTTCAATTAATCTTTTGATTTCAGTCTTAATTTCTTTGGTGGTTCTGAGGTCATTCAGGAGTAGATTATTATTATTTTATATAGTAGATGTATTTATTTTACATTCATTCACTGTGCATCATCACAGTATACAAAATGTGATTTCCCATCCAGAATACACTGTATAGTGGCCTAATCATACATGTTATTGTCGACAAATAATTTTCCATTTCTTTCCATATATATATACATATATATATATATGTGTGTGTGTGTGTATGTGTGTGTGTGTGTGTGTGTGTATATATATATATATATATATATATATATATATATATATATATGTAATTTCCCCCCTGTTTCTCACCCTCTGCCATTTCCCACCCTCCTTCCACTCTGTCTCTGGTATCTACAGTTGCTTTCAACCCCTTCCCCCCATTTTATTGATTCCCAAAATATTGTAATTAATCTAACTGCTTTCAATAGCAAGTTCAGATTTTCTTGCACCGTGTTATGCGGCATCGCTGGCACCAGAGGAGGGCGGAGAGTTCTGTAGTGAAGTAGGGATTGGTATTCATGTAGGCGTCGGGCGGAGCTTTGGTCTGAACTACAAGGTGGGAAGTTGATGCTGGGCTCTGCTGCTCTTGGACCGGCGTCGCTGAAGTCATGAGATCATCGTTGAATCATCAATTTTGAAATTTAAAAACAATGGAGAAGACTCTAGAAACAGTTGAAAGAGTTCTTCTTGAACCCTACAAGTATTTACTTCAGTTACCAGGTAAACAAGTGAGAACCAAACTTTCAGGAGCATTTAATCATGGGTTAAAAGTTCCAGAGGACAAACTACAGATTATCACTGAAGTGACAGAAATGTTGCATAATGCCAGTTTACTCACCGACGATATCGAAGACAACTCAGAACTTCGTCGTGGCTTCCCAGTGGCACACCGCAGCTATGGAATTCCCTCTGTCATCAGTTCCGCCAATTATGTCTATTTCCTTGGTTTGGAAATAGTCTTAACCCTTGACCACCCAGATGCAGTGAAGCTTTTTACCCGTCAGCTTTTGGAACTTCATCAGGGACAGGGCCTGGATATTTACTGGCGGGATAATTACACCTGTCCCACTGAGGAAGAATATAAAGCCATGGTGCTGCAGAAGACAGGGGGGCTGTTCGGGTTAGCGGTAGGCCTTAAGCAGTTGTTCTCTGATTACAAAGAAGACTTAAAGCCACTGCTAAATATGCTTGGGCTCTTTTTCCAAATTAGGGATGATTATGCCAATTTACACTCCAAAGAATATAGTGAAAACAAAAGCTTTTGTGAAGATCTAACAGAGGGAAAATTTTCATTCCCAACTATTCATGCTATTTGGTCAAAGCCTGAGAGCACCCAGGTACAGAATATCTTGCGTCAGAGAACAGAAAACATAGATATTAAAAAATACTGTGTACAACATCTTGAGGATGTAGGTTCTTTTCAGTACACCGGAATACTCTTGAAGAACTTGAATCTAAAGCCTATAAACAAATCGATGCACGTGGTGGGAACCCTGAGCTAGTAGCTCTCACGAAGCACTTAAGTAAGATGTTCAAAGAGGAAAATGAATGTTAAGCCATTCCTGATTGGGCCTGATAACCTTTCAGTTAACTATTTTTCTGTATTTTAGCCTATCACCTTTTTAAAAGTTTGAACCAAGCTATTTGTCTCCAAAAGCTGAGTAAAGAAGGGTGATATGAGTGAAGTAGTTTCAGTCTACAAACCTCTCTGTACAAATAATCATTGTCAGACAAAGATGAAGGAATTAGGAGGAGCCATGTTCATACAGGTCAAATCTGATTGTCAGAAATTGTGGCAGGACATCATGACCCACCCTGCTACCATGAATGTTCAGTTGATTCTATCAATAAAGACTTCAGCTTCCAGAAAAAAAAAATAGCAAGTTCAGCTGATTTATACATTATCTATGAACACATGTCTGACTTTAGTCATGGAACTCTGTGAGTAGAATGAATATACTATAAAGTAGCACCTAGTTGATGCGATATGGCTTACTGTTGTCATTAAATAGGTATTTTTAAAAATACATTTTTTAAGTTCAATAAAAGCTGTTTTAGCTTTAATAAAACAAAATTTTAAAATGTTAAGACTTAAAGCCAGGAAACAGGTTAGGATTCTGTTCAAATAGTAGGTACATGAACCTATTGACAACTCAAGAAAAGACAAAAATCCTTAAATCTGAAAAACAAAGCATAGAAGACAATCAGTAATGTTTTAGTCAAAAGTCATGTCTCAAGTACTTAATCTATCTTCTGTTGTGGTCCGAACTGTCTAAATAGGAAGATAACATTCAACTCTGGACTTGTCTTTCCCATTAAGTTGACCCTTTTCTTAATTGTTTTTGAACTCTTATTTCTGTGTGTCTGTATTTAGTTTTTCTGATATAGCACTCCCTTCAGAATTTCTTGGAGAGCTGGTCTGGTGTTGATAAATTCTTTCAGGTTCCCATTATCTGAGAATGTTCTTGTCTTTTCTTCCCATATGAAGGATAATATTCTTGTTTGAAATTGTTTTTCACTTAACACTGAATATATTTTCCCATTCTTTCCTTGCTCACATCGTTTGTATTTATTTATTTATTTT
This sequence comes from Tupaia tana, assembly GCA_026018925.1. Lineage (NCBI taxonomy): Eukaryota > Metazoa > Chordata > Mammalia > Scandentia > Tupaiidae > Tupaia > Tupaia tana. The sequence goes on along the minus strand of JAKSZU010000002.1, from coordinate 138,228,241 downwards.
TACATTTTCCCACTCTCACATTGTTTCTGAAGAGAGGTCCACTGTTAGCCTGATGGGATATCATTTGTAGGTAACTTGACGTTTCTCTCTTGTCAATCTTAGTATCTTGTCTTTATCTGTGGTTTTGGTCAAATCTGGCAACATGTGTCTTGGAGAAGATCTTCTTGGGTTGATTCTATTTGGAGTCCTTTGTATTTCTTGGGTTTGGATCTTTGAATGCCTCTCAAGGTTTGGAAAGTTTTCTTCCAGGATTTCATGGAATAGATTATCAATGCCCTTATTAGACTCTTCACCTTCTGGGATACCAATTATCTGCATGTTTGGACGCTTAATGGTATCTAGTATTTCTTGTATATTATTCTCTTTGGGGGGGGGGGCTGTTTTCTGAATCATCATGGTGGATTTTCTAGTCCAGCGATTATGTCTTCTACATCTGAGATTCTAACTTCTGTATGATCTAGTCTGGTTTTAATACTTTCAAGGGCCGTTTTGATTTCCTGTATTGTACTCTTCATCTCTAACAGTTCCATTTGATTCTTTTCTATGGTGTGTATTTCCTCTTTCAGATTGAGTGAGAATTTTCTTACCTCCTGGAATTGGCTCTTTTGTCCTGCATCTTCTGGAGTTCATTGTCTCTCTTCTCTTGCATCTCTGCTTGATTTGTCACTATGAATATTCTAAATTCTTTATCAGACATTTTCATGAGTTTAACTGTACTGTCTGTGGATGAAGAGGAGTCATTCTTGTTTTTCTTTGTTTGTTTGTTTGTTTGTTTTGGAGAGGTTTTTGCTATAGGGCACATGCGCTCGCCAAACAGACCGAGAGAGACAAAGAGACAGAAAGCAAGAAATCTCTCCCCAGAGGGGATGGCCATGCCTCAATCCCTTCTCCTCCATTCTCCTCTCTGGATCTTGGGCACACACGCACATGTGCCTGGCGTGAGTTTTAAGCCACCGAGTCTGGGACTCGAACCGCAGTTGAATACATGGGAGTCTAGCAACATAGCCATTACACTAACTGCTGGTCCCAGAATAGGAGTCATTCTTTCCCCTTGGTGGAGAAGTATTTTTTTGGTTTCTCATATTTCTTGTGCCCCTGCAATGATTTCTGGTTATATGTTTCTTCCTAATTTCTTGAAGTTTATCTGAGCATTCAGCGGTGTGCAGGAAGAGGTGATCTCCAATCTTCCTTCCTTTGTGTGGCAAATTCTTTGGGAAATAAGGAATATTCTGACCCAAATAGTATTCAAATTTTTGGCTATGGTTCACTTATACCTGTCTAGATACTCAGTGCATGGAGGCTGAGCAGCAAAGTGATGAAGGTAAAAAAAGAAGAAAAGAAAATAGAGAAAGGAAAAGAAAAGAAAAGGAAAGAAAAGAAAAGAAAGAACAATAAAAAATTTTATTATTATTTTTCAAAAAGCAAAACATGGCTAGCCATATTGGGAGAAAGGAAGATGTCCCACTCCTAACTGGGCCTCCAGCATACAACACCCGTGTGGTAGGAAAACCCCTTTCAAGTCTCCTGTCTCTGAATCAATCTTTGTGTCTCTCTACCTCTGTCTCTGTCCTCTCTCTCTCTCTCTCTCTCTCTGTCTTTTTCTTAATTTTTGCTTTTTAGAATTTTTTAAGGTGAGACGTTTTACTGGGCCCTTTGGCCTCTCCCTCCTAGGCCTTTATTTTGTTAATAATCCCCTCTGCTCCTCCCAGAACAGCCCTTCTTCAAGAAGGCACAAGCGTGCCACGCGGTTTTCTAATTATTGATTTTTATTGAAATTTTTTGAATATTAATGTTTCTTTTTTAGATTTATTGAAAAGTTTTTCTCTTCTTTTTCTCTGTTTCTTGTCTGTTTTTTTGCTGCTGTTGGCATTGTTTCCCTCACTCTGCTTCCATTTCTGCACACTCCCCGACCCTCAGATTGAACCTCCAAGTTTGGGAAGAAACCGACCATCCACCAGATGACTAGAAATTGCTGCAGGACCACAAGAAATATGGAGAAGCAGGAAAGTGCCTCTCCTCCAAGGGAAACGGATAGCTCCTCTTCATCCACACACAGTTCAATGGAAATCATGGAAATGTCTGATAAAGAATTCAGAACATTCATAATGGCAAAGCTAACAGAGATGGAAGAGAAGAGAGACAAGGAACTGCTGAAGAGGAAGGAGAAAGGAGTTGAAGAGTTCCAGGAGGTGAGGAAATTCATGCAAGATCTAAAAGAGGAGTTTCACACTTTACAAAAGAATCAGATGGAACTGTTAGAGATGAAGGCTATAATACAAGAAGTCAAAATCTCCCTTGAAAGTATTAAAAGCAGACTAGATCATACAGAAAATTGAATCTCTAATGTAGAAGAGAAAATGGCTGGCCTAGAAAAATCCACCATAAAGACTGAGAAAATGGCCCCCAAATTTGAGAATAATATGCGAGAAGTACTAGATACAATTAAAAGTCCAAACATCCAGAGAATAGGCATCCCAGAGGGTGAAGAGACTCATAAGGGCATTGATAATCTATTCCATGAAATCCTGCAAGAAAACTTTCCAAACCTAGAGAGGCACTCAAAGATTCAGTCCCAAGAAATACAGAGGACCCCAAATAGAATCAACCCAAGAAGATCTTCTCCAAGACACATTATAGCCAGATTGACCAAAACCACAGACAAAGACAAGATACTAAGACTGGCAAGAGAAAAAAGGCAAGTTACCTACAAAGGGTATCCCATCAGACTAACAGCAGACCTCTCATCGGAAACAATGCGAGCGAGGAGAGAATGGGAAAATATATTCAAAATATTAAGAGAAAAGCAATTTCAACCGAGAATTCTGTACCCAGCAAAGTTATCGTTCATTTGGGAAGAAAAGACACGAACTTTCCCAGATAAACAAAACCTGAAAGAATTTACCAGCACCAGACCAGATCTCCAAGAAGTTCTTAAGGGAGTGCTATGTCAGTAAAATTAAATGCAGACACACAGAAATAAGAGTTCAAAAACTAAGAAAATGGGCAACTTAATTGTAGGGACAATGTTTGGAGATGAATATTATATCCCAGAATTCAATCTGGAAGATAGAACCTTAACAGAAGAAAGATTAAGTACATGAGACTGAACCGATGAAATAACATTCTGTGACTTGACTGAATTATTGCTGCTTTTCTCCTAAGCTTTGTTTTCCAGTTTTAAAAGATTTTTGTCCTGTCTTGAGCTGTCGATAGGTGCATGTACCTACTATTTGAACAGAATACTAACCTGTTTCTAGGCTTTAAGTTTCAAGGAAATATCATTACCAGTTCAAAACTACTCTTCTTGAAATTACCTGCTGAAAGTAGTTGGATTACTTATGATGTTGTGTGGTCAACAAAATGTTGGGGAAAAAGGAATGGAAGACAACTGTATATACCAGAGATAGTGTAATAAGAGGGTGGGAAAGGGCAGAGGGTCAAACATGGGGTAAAAAACATATGTATATGTATACATATGTATGAAAGTAGAAATGGAATATTATTGATAACATGCCTGATTAAGTCACTATGCAGTTTATTCTAGATGGGAAACCACATTTAGTACGTTGTGATGATGCTCAGGGAGTGAATGTTAAGTAATTTTTTTAAAAAAGTTGCAGGAGAAAAAAAAAACGGTAAAACTGTTCGTATCAACTTTTTAAAAAATGCATATTTGATGACTGCAGTAAGCTATATAGCCCCAGCTGGATACTACTTTATAATATATTCATTCTACTCACTGGGGTTTATGCCTAAAGTCAGACTTGGGTTCATGTATAGGTATATATCAGCTGTGCTAGCTATTGGATATATTTAGACTAATTAAGTTCATTAGCAAATCAATTAAATGGGGGGGGGGAGGCATAGAAAGCAACCATGGATACCAGAGACAATGTGGGAGGAGGACGGGACATGGCAGAGGGTGAGGGATAAGGAATCAAGGATGGCAAAACAAAAATGAAAGTATACAAGACATAAGAACTGGAAAATTATTTGCTGAAAACATGTATGTTGATGTGCTTGATTGAGCCAATACACAGTGTATTTTGGATGGAAAATTCATTTGTATGCTGTAGTGATGTATAGTGAATTAATGTAAAAAATAAATAAATTTAAAGAGAAAAAAAAGCAAAACATGAAAATTTTGTGGCATGTGAGCATAACATGCAAAAGATATTGTTCACAGATCAAATATAATAGGCATCTTAGAAGATCTGCATTTTTGATTCTCCTAAATGGGAGGAAAAGGAAAGAATTAGCAAGATAAATGTGGGTCTGAGAGTCAAGAAAATACCTTAAAAAAATTAAAACAGAGACAGAGAGAAGGATACAAAGGGTGCCCAACTACACTAGAATGGGGTCTGAAGGTTGACGGCTCAGCCAAAAATCTTCAGTCTCATTCCCTAAGAGGAATTGTTCCCAGCTCAAATTTGGTAGGCATCTCAGAAGACCTCTGTTTTTGCCTCTCCACTCTAGAATGGGGCCTGGAGGGTCAAGTCTCAGCAGAAAATCTTTGATCTTAATCCCTGAAAGGAATTGTTCACAGCTCAAATTCAGTAATCATCCCCAGATTATTTCTTTTCCATATGTTTGTCTATATTTGAGGGGTTTTTCCTGAAATTAATTTCATTACAGTTGGAAAAGACGCTGAATATAGTGTCTGTGCTTTTGAATGTGTAAAGGCTTGTTTTTGTTTGTTTGTTTGCCTCATCATGTGGTAAATCTTCTAAAAAGTTTCATACAGTGGTGAGAAAAATGTTTATATTTGGGTGGAAAATTCTGTAGATGTCTGTAAAGTCCATTTCATTTATGGTGTCATTTAGATCCTGTGTCTCTTTGCTTATTATTATTTATTTATTTATTTATTTATTTATTTATTTTGTCTAGATCATCTGTCCAAAGGAGATACTGGGGGTATTGAGATTCCCAATGATTACTGCATTTCAGTCTTTCTCTCCTTTTGCATTTCTGTGCAAAAAGGCGTCATGACTTTTTTAATGACCCAATATGTAATGTTCTTTTTTGTCTCTTCTTACAATTTTTGTTTTAAAGTCTATTTTGTCTGATATTAGTATCACGACTCCAACCTTTTTTGATTTCCATTTGCATGGATTATCTGTTTCCAGCCCTTCACTTTTAGTCTATGTATATTTTTATCAATGAGGTGCATTTCTTGATGGCAGCAAATAGAGGTTTTTGTTTTTTTGAAATTCATTCATCCAGTCTGTGTCTTTTTATTGGAGAATTTAATCCATTAACATTCAATTTTATTATTGATATTTGCAGGCTTGTCCCTTCCATTTATTAGCCATTTTTTAAAATATATTTTTTAATATTTTATTTTCTTTTAATTTCTTTTATACATTCAATCACTATACATCACTTGGCTTATAAAGTGAATTTTCCAACATAAATACAGTTCACATCAGTTCAGTTGAGGATACTATACACATTATCATCAACAGATAATAATACATTTCTTTGTCATACTTTTGTGGCATATATATGTGCCATACTTTTCAATCCATGTTTCTGTTCATGGACATTTGGGTTGGTTCCATGTGTAAGCAACTGTGAATAATGCCACAATAAACATAGATGTGCAAGCACTTTTCTGACTAAGCGTTCTCCTGTCCTTTAGGTAGATATCCAGGAGTGGAATTGTTGGATCATATGGTAGTTCTAGTTGTAGATCTTTGAGGAATATCCTTATTGTTCTCCACAGTGGCTGGACCAATTTACATTCCCACCAACAGTGTAGGAGAGTTCCCCTATAACCGCATTCTCAAGAGCACTTATCATTTTATTTTTTTAATGTTGGTCATTCTGACTGGGTTTAGGTGGTATCTCATTGTGGTTTTGATTTGCATCTCTCCCTTATGATGAGGGATTTTGAGCATTTTTTTCATGTCCCTTTTGGCTGTTTGTATGTCTTAGTTGTTTTTTCAGCTAACTTTTTTGGCTTATAATTGGGTTGATAATTTTTTTTCTGATAATCTGCTTGAGTTCCCTGTGTATTCTGCTTATCAATCCCTTATCTGAGGCATAGTTTACAAAAATCTTCTCTAATCTTATCGATTAACATTACTTACTGTATCTTTTGCTTACAGAAACTTCTTAATCAGATGCAATCCCAATTGTTTATTTTGGGGATTATTGCCTGCACTTTGGCAGTATTATTTAGGAAGTCTTTGTCTACCCCAATGTTTCCCAGAGTTTCCCCAGTGTTTTCCACCAGTAGTTTTACAGTTTGAGGTTTTAGGCTTAGATCTTTGATACACTTTCAGTTGACTTTTGTCATTTTATTGATTTTTCTTCTAATTTCTGTTTGTCCCTCTTTGGTTTTCCTGATGGGAAAGGATACTCCCTTCAGTACTTCTTGAAGAGCAGGTTTAGTATTGGTGAATTCTTTCTGTTTTTGTTTGCCTGAGAATGAACTTGTTTGTTCTTCACATTTGAAGGATAATCTTGCAGGTATAGTATTCTTTGTTGAAATTGTTTTTCTTTTAGTATTTTGAGTATGTTTTCCCATTCTTTTCTTGCCTGCATTGTTTCAGTTGAAAGATCTGATGTTAGCCTAATATGATAAATTTTTTTTTGAGAGGTTTTTGCTATAGGGCGTGTTTGCTCTCCAGAAAGACAGAGAGAGACAGAGAGACAGAAAGCGAGAAGTCACCCCCCCTTGGAGGATTGTCATACCACAATCCCTTCTCCTCCATTCTCCTCTTGGGATCTTGGGCCCACTCAGCATGAGTTTAAGCCACTGAGTCCAGGACTCGAATCATGGTCGACTACATGGGAGCCCAGTGACATAGCCATTACACTAACTGCTGGTTCCATAATCTTTTAAGTGACTTGTTGTTTCTCTCATGCCATTGTTAGAATCTTATCTTTATCTGAGACTGTTACCAATCTGGCTCTGTTCCATAGATATCTTCTTATGTTGATTTTATTTTAGGTACTTTTGTATTTCTTAAGTTTAGATGTGTGAATGCTTCTCTAGATTTGGAAAGTTTTCTGCAAGTATTTATGGAATACATCCTCTGGAGGAGTCCGACCCAGTGAGGCTCCAGGATCTGTCTGAGCTCCCCACCCCCCGACCTTTGAGCTCCGGTTGGTTCAGCACTTGGCAAGGCCGCTGCTGTATGCCCCCCGACCTAACAACAAAGCTTGGGTCCACTCAACATGTTTGGCAAGGCCACTTGTTGTTTGCTCCAGAGACTGTGGTAGCCTTGCTGGGAAGCGACCCCACTCTGACTCCCCAATATACTACTATAAAAGAATTACATGACTCTCTTATACATCCGGAGTATAGGATAAAATTTCCCAAAACAGTCCCCTGACCACTCCCCTTTGCTCTGACCACCTACTGTTAATTACAGTGCTTCACTCCAGTGGTCACAATAGAGAAGGTGATGAAGTCACATCTAGGCAGAGATTTTCTTGACCTTTGGAAGGCCCTTTAAGATACATTTTACATAAGCTTGAGAATAATCTTTTAGGCCGAAAAGGGCCCAGGGCACTCCCGCCCCACTATGACTAATGTTCTAACAAAATACATAAGGGTGGCACCACAGGTATAACAGAGTGTTTTAAGTATGCCACAAGCTCACCTTAAAGTCCTTCATTAACTTGCTAATCACTCTACCACCAGTTGAAAAGGCTGTCCCCACCCTTACCTAGTAAACAGTAAGTTTTACCCCTTTAAGATACATTAGGGTTCCTTGAATTAAGTTTTAGATCCCTATACAATTATATAAGTTCCGTTCTTTATTAAGATCCATAAGAACTAATATCTATACTTGAGATTTTCTTTTCTCAGCACCATTCCCGGTAATCACAAGATAGCTGCTGCACCGCATCAGCTGATAATGATCTCTGCTTGCTGGAGCCACTTTCCTGAAACTGCATTCCATGAAGACCCACCTATATCAAATGAACAGTTGCGGAACTGCCTCAGATTCACCCTTAATCCAATCCTAAATGGAACCTACACTTCCCTATTGTTAAAACTTTATAAACCATCTTCGTTAGATGTATAAGGACAGCAATTACATTGTTTGAGGCAGAGATTCACTTCTATAAATTACAAAACAAAAAAGGGGGAGATGATGGGGCCATGCAGACAACACAAGCTGGTAAAGAGGCTGTCTCCCATGGCCTGGGCTGGGAAGAAACTGCGAGACAAGGCTGGTGGTTTGCTAACTCTCCTTATGTCGTTTTACTGGCCTGTAGTTAATTTCTCTGCCGTGAGTTTTACTGTTATTATGGTACCCTGCAAGGGTAAAATTTTACCCCCAACTATTACAATAAAGCCAATTAGTGATCTTGTAGGAATGTGGTTCCCTAAGAAGAGGGTGGGAAGTTTGAGACTCCCCCACTTGTCTGTTTAAGCCAAAATTAACAAATGTTAGGTCAAATTAGTATAAGCCAAAGTAGCATCAGTAGCATATGAAAACTAAGTTAGTTTAAGGCTAGTTTTATGTAAATACTCCTTGTTAAAGCTACAGGCCAAAGTTAGCTCATGCTACGCAAAGTCAGCACATTCACCCAGAAATAAAACAAAAGAACTCACTAATTGAAAGACTCAGCAAATAAAACAAAAACCCATGGTTTTTATTTAAGAAAGAGAAAGCCTAATTGGCATGACAAAATGAACAAACCTGAGGGCTCCAAAGAAAGATTAACTATCTTAGCTGGGAGCTCTTATCTAAAGCAACAGGTAGCTTTCAACTACAAAGAGTTTCTCATCTATGTGCTGTTGACTATGAAAAACTGCTAATAAAACATCCTGTGTTGTCTCCTGAGCTACAAGATCATCTTCCTTTCCCATATAAGATTATAGACTCACCTTATATTGTTGTAATGTATAAATAGTCCATATATTAACCGTGTCTTTACTTAACAAGACAAGATTTCTATCTAGGTCTTTGCAACCAGCAATGTTACTGCCCTGGCCTGGGACTGAAGTTACCAAACATCCTGCAAGTCCCCTCTTCAAAAGACCCTGTCCGGTGGTAATCAAGACTGAAGAAGAAAATGAACCAGACAAATAGACTCCTTCGTTCTGAGAACTGTGTTTGGCTTCACCTGTTCAAACAAGACAGACATCATGTTTTATGATCATTGTTCCTGTGCTTTGAATTCTCTGTTTCATAGAGTAAATCTTTTATTTCCCTCTCACCCCTCCTACTCCTGTAAGATTCCTCAATAAATACGCATGTCTTATTAGTCACGGGGCTGCAGCCTGGAGTTTTGCTCTGACTGTAGCCGGCTACAAACATGCTAAAAAGTATTAATGTTTTAGCCTAATTCCATTCACCTGCACCGCCTCCGCCGATTCAACCCATCCCCGCTGAGGCTAGACCCCGGCAATCTTCTATACCCTTATATGATTCTTCATCTTCTGAAATACTTATTATTTGGATATTTGGGCATTTAAGAGTGTCTAGTATTTCCTGTATGTTGTCTTAACTTATTTTTTCTTTATTTTTTGGCACTTTTACGTAAATTAGAGGTTTTGTTTTCCAGATCAGAGAGTTTCTCTTCTGTGTGGTCCAGTTTGCTTTTAATACTTTAGAGGAAGGTCTTGATTTCTGTCTTCATCTCTAGAAGTTCTGATTGATTCTTTTATATTGTGTCTATCTCCTCCTTCAAATCCTAGAAAGATTTCCTTATCTCTGTTATCAGGAATATTATGAACACTATTTCTGAGATTCCTGTGAATTCTGTTGAAGAAAATTGTTCTATACCCTTGAGGGAGAGATATTTTCTCATATTCTTTTGCCTCTGCATTGGTTTCTAGTTATTTGATAAAGTATACACGTCTTTCTACTTTTCTAGTGTAGATTCTGTAGTGTCAAAGGGGAAGAAGAGCTCCTCTTCTCAGACTTGTTTTCCCAATTAGAGAAGAATGTATCTAGCCAGCTTTAGGTGCTGGTTCCTTTCCCAGTCTCTTGGGACCAGGTGCACCTGGGGCTGAGCTGTAGAGATTCAATTGGAGGGCAGAGAAGGAGTTGTGCAGCAGTCACAGTTCAGTAAACTATGAAATTGGAAAATACTCCTGGGTGGGCAGAAGGCAGCGAGAGGTCTGGGGTGATCCTCCTGCCTCAGTTGGCCTCACTCACTGCTGCTGCTCCCTGCTCCATGGCGCAGGCCCACAGAATCAGCATGAAATTTTAAATTTTTTAAGGGATATCTTATTTTGACTGGGTGTAATAAGTCACTTAGAATCAAAATACCCTTTCTTTAAAAATGATGAAGAAATACAGATATATATTTTTAACTTTTAATCTTTCAACCATTAGGTACTACCTTGGATTATAACGTGTTTATTTGACTATCATAGCTTATTTAATATACTTCAACATTCAAGGTATTGGAATTTCTTCTTTTCTTCAAGGAAGAATCCTAAGTTCTTTAATTTTTAATTTCTTTAATAAGTAAGCACTTTAATTCATATAACACACATTTAGCATGTTTTTGATGTACCAGGCACTGTGGTAGGTCTTCTGTGTATTGCAATGAGCAAGATGGACAAGATTTCTGTCTTGGACCTTAGTTTTTAAAGGAGGGAAGGTCAAAACAAGACAAAACTAAATAATTATTTTAAATACCAGGTTAAGTACTATGAATAAAATAAAACAGACTAGTGGGACAGAAATAAATGGTGGTTGGCTACGTTTTTAAAAAGTTTATTTATTTATTTATTTATTTATTTATTTATTTATTAATAGAGAGACAGGTACTCTTGGTAGAGTCTTGCCACACTGCAGTCGTCTTTCAGCCCTGCACTCAGTCAAGGTCACAGATGCACTGAGGCATGACTGGAATTTTCAGATCAACTCAGGATCTGAACCAAGGCCTCCCATGTGGCCACAGCATGGTGTAATGCTGCATCACAGCCTGCACCATTTGATATGGGCCTGGATATTTTAGCATGTTCAGGAAAGGCTTCCCTTAGAAAATGACACTTGAGCAGAAATCCAAATTCAAGTTGCAACCTTGAAAGAATCCTGAGGTTCCAGATGGAGGGGGCAGTAAATGCAATCATCAGTGTATCAATGCATCATAAATCATGAGATGTGTAAATGTTTTACTGTTATGACACAGCTGAGAAAATTAAATTGTACTTGTTAGCCATTATTAGGATAAAAATAATAACACATATGTCAGCAGGTGGTGTGGTGGCTAAAGCAGCTGGATTCCACATGGCCAACTTCATAGTTCCAATCCTGGACCCAGCAGTTTGAAAACATACTTGTGTGTGTGTGTGTGTGTGTGTGTGTGTGTGTGTGTTTGTATGAGGTACTTCATATGCATTATCTGTCATTTAAGTTGGTCCAATTATTTATCTTTTACATATGGAGTACCACTAGGTGGAAGGAACTTCCTCCCCTGAGCATATAGCGATGGAATAGATAACGTAACCAACACACACACCATGTTCCTTTTTTTTTTAATTTCAGTCCTCCATGGTTAAATACAACATGCTTTCATTGACCATCATGCTGTGACTTTTCTAACCCTTAGAGTATAAAAGGGGATCTCAAAAGATCTAACTATATCATTTATTTGACTCATCTTTTTGAGCACACTATTTCAGTATGTCCAGCATTGTACCAACAGTGTGTCTTGAGCTTAGCCTCCACCTAAAAGATGTGCTTGTTGGTTGATTTTCACTGGTACCACAAAGAAATAATTATGGTAGTTGTCAAGTAAGAAGGAGAGGGGCCTGAGTGGACTTTTCTGGAATCGAAAGGAATTGTAGTACAAAGTGGATCTAAATGCATGTATTTCTGTGATTTCCTTTTCAGATAACTTCAAGAATGCAAGCCCTGAATGAAACTAGTCTTGGTATTTTAGGGATATCTGTATCGGTATATTTCTTATTTCAAATCTTCTGGCGAAAGACAGGTAAGAACTTATAATCAGTAGAATACATTTCAAGATCCTAGGAGTTAAAAATTGTGGAGGAAGTGGACTTTATTAGTGTCCCAGGATCTCAAATTTGAAAGAAAAATAGATGCTTTTTATTTTAATAACAGTAGTAAGTTGTACTTACATGGTATGACAATTTGAATGCAGTTTCATGTTCACTGAAAGCAAGTGTCACAATTTTGATTTGTAGTATTCATGTAAATAAGATAATAAGACAATCTCTCACTCCTCTATCCTCTTTTTAATACATAACCTTATATAACTTTCAATTTCATGTCTAGTCATGAGAAATCTGGTTTTCTTATGTCCAACTAGAAAATCCTTCCCTATCCTCTGTATCCTAGTCTTGAGTCCAGGCTCTGGCTTATTTAGGCACCGCACCATGACTTTATTCTTTTTTTTTTTTTTTTTTTTTTTGAGAGAGAGAGATTTTCGCTATAGGGCGCGTGCGCTCGCCAGACAGAGAGAGACACAGAGACAGAAAGCAAGAAATCACCCCCCAGGGGGGATGGTCATGCCGCAATCCCTTCTCCTCCATTCTCCTCTCGGGATCTTGGGCACGCACGCACACACGCCCCGCATGAGTTTTTTAAGCCACCGGGTCCGGGACGCAAACTGCGGTCGACTACGTGGGAGTCCAGCGACATAGCCATTACGCTAACTGCTGGTTCCCATGACTTTATTCTTGACTGTCTTCTATTTCCTATTCATCTTCTTGAGACTTCTCAGGCAGTAGGAATGTTGTAAAGATGCTTTCCTTAATCCAAAATCAGTGAAGGTGTTATCTATGAAAATATTCTATTCTAGAATATATTCAGATACAACTTCATTAAAGCTTTTTGCTTATGATAAATATTATAATATGTACTATGCTATTCTATTAGTATATTCTCTACAATAATTTTCTTTAATCTTAACAATGTTAAGTAATGGAAATAAAGCTAAGACCTTCCTACTAAGTTGTAATATAACAGAGAATATACTTTACTGGAAAGAGTAATTTTAAACATAGAAAAAAATAGACATTATTCATTTTAGAATTTCTAAAAGGAACTTCATTGACATGATGAAACCATTCCTGGGTGGAAAATCTGATGTCTGGGAGTTGTGCCAGGTTAGGTTTAGATTTTTGACATTTACACTCCTGAGTTGTCTTATGTCCTTTGCTATTGTTTATTTTGGCTGTATAGATATTTCAGTATGATGCAAAGTATTCAAACAAAGTCACATAAAGTAAAAAGTAAAAATTGTTCCTCTTGACTCTCAATCACTATCTTTCTTTCTTTTTCTTTTCTTTCTTTCTTTCTTTTTTTTTTTTTTTTTTTGGAGAGGTTTTTGCTATAAGGCATGTGTGCTCGCCAGACAGACAGAGAGAGACAGAGAGACAGAAAGCGAGAAATCACCCCCTGGGAGGGATGGCCACACCGCAATCTCTTCTCCTCCATTCTCCTCTCAGAATCCTGGGCACGCACACACATGCGCCTGGCGTGAGTTTTAAGCCCCCGGGTCCGGGACGTGAACTGCAGTCAACTACATGGGAGTCCAGCGACATAGCCATTACGCTAACTGCTGGTCCCTCAATCACTATCTTTAAAGAATAATTCCCATTAGGAGTTAATTATGTAAACTTCAAACTTTTACTATGTCTTCAAAAATTGCATATTCCTGGATAATTATGTATGTGAAGATTAGATATTCCTTTGTATAGTTGAGATAATTTATACTTAATGTTCGGTGGCTTTACTAATATGACAGTGTAACTTGGATGTTCTTCCATTGGTACATGATAAAATAAAAAGAACGAAAGAATAAACAAATCCCTATCTCTCACCATACACAAAAAGCCAAAATGAATGAAAGATTTCAGGGACTAGTAGGTGGTGTGGTGGTTAAGGTGTGTGGCTACCACACGGGTGACTGCTGTTCAAGTCTCAGACCTATGGCTTGAAAATCACGCCAGGAGCACGTACATGCGTGCCCAAAATCCCAGAAGGAGAATGGAGGATAAGGATTGTGGTGTGGCCATACTCCCTGAGAGTTATTTCTCACTTTCTCTCTCAGCATAACTCTTTATCTCTCTCAGGCAAGTGTATGCACTTATGGCAAAAACAAATCAATACATTTTAATTTAAGACCAGAAACTATGAAACTGCTAGAAGAAACCATAAGGAAAATGCTATATAACATTGGACAAGGAAAAGATTTTTTGGATAAGACCTAAAAAGACCCCCAACAGAAGCAGAATAGACAAATGGGATTACACCAAAGTGAAGCTTTCACAAAGCTAAGTAAACAATCAAGAGAGTAAAGATACGACATAAAGAATAGAAGAAAATATTTTCAGACTGTGTATCTGACAGGAAGCTAATATCCAGTATATATATATAAGAAATCCAAACATTTCAATAGCAAAAACTAACAAAAAACAAATAATTTTATTAAAAAATGTACAAAAGACAGAGACATTTATCAAAAAAGACATGCAAATGGTGAACATGTGTATGAAAAAGTTACTAATATTATGAATCATTAGGGAAATGCAAATCAAAATCACAATAACATATGACTTCACCCCAGGCAGAATGGCTATTATCAAAACAAAAACAAAAACATAACAACTCCTGGAGAGGATTTGGCGAAAGAGGAACTGTTTTACCCTGTTTTGGTAATGTAAGTTAGTATAGCCACTATGGATTGCACTACGAAGGATCCTTAATGCTTTATTTTCCTTTCCTTAATGTTATTTAGTTTAAATAACCCTTGTTTGGGCATGACTTATAGTGCTAGTTGTGAATTTGGTGTTAATAGGGCAACACCATGTATTAAATAAGGTGTGTTCTGATAGAAACACACATTAATAAATTATGTACTGATCAATTGATAAAAAGAGTGTGCCCAGAGGCTCACAGAAATCTATTTCTGCATTTTCACTAGGAATAATGGGTCCTTATTTTTAATTAAGTGTTTGTGGTTGCTTTATGGAAATTTGCTATTTAGTGGTAGGCAATAAATAAATAAATAAATAGCTAACACTAGGGCCAGCTGGTATTGTGGTGGTTAAGGTAGTTGGACCCCACCTGGCTAATTGTGCAGTTCAAGTCCCAGACACAGCAGCTTGAAAAAAATGTTCTAGGCACATGTGCATGTGTGCCCTAACTCCACAGAAGAGAATAAAGAAGAGATATTGGGTTGGCCATCCCCTCTGGGGAGAGGGACGATTTCTGTTGACCTCTCTCTGTCTCCTGTTCTCTCTCTCTCTTGAGAGCACAAATTCCCTGTAGCAAATAAAAATTTTAAAAGCTAACACCAAATAATAAAACCTATGTAAAATAAAAAGAAACTAATAACATTCTTATAAGGTAACCACAAGAACTAATAGCTCACAAATTTTTCTCAATTGAGTAAATTTATACCATTTTTACCCTTTTTTCTTTTTATTATTTTAATTTATTTCATGAATTTAATCACCATACAACACTGCAGCTTATAAAATTAATTTGCCCAACACAAATATACTTCACACCAGTCCAGTTGAAGATATATCGTACATGTTATCATCAACAGACAATCCTCCATTTTGGTGTCCCTTAAAAGTCTTGCCTCTCTGTTTTTCTCCTTGATTCCTTTCTTCTCACTCTCCCCCATCTCCCACCTTCTTCCCATACTGTCTCCAATATCCAAAACAATTTTCCATGCCTGTATAATCTCTAATCTTTTGATTTCACTTAATTAAAAATAAGGACCCATCATTCCTAGAGGAAATGCAGAGATAGATTCTTGTGAGCCTCTAGTCACACCATTTTTATCAACTAATCAGCACATAAAAAAGTTTAGAAACTACCTTCTAGAGTGTGACAGTCAGTATACATGAAGTGGAAACATACGATGTATCTCTTTCCCAGCCTGGCTTGCTTCACTCTTCCGCATTCATCCACCTTCTATCAAATGCCAGGGTCTTGTTTGTTTTTTTTTTGTTTGTTTCTTGGCTAATTTTATTCCATAGTGTATATGTGTCACCGTTTTTCAATCCATTCATCTGTTCATGAACATTTGGGTTGGTTCCATGTCTAAGCAATTGTGAATAATGCTGCAATAAACAGATGTGCAAGCACTTTTCCAACTGAGCGTTCTCCTATCCTTTGGGTCCTATGGTACTTCTATTTGTAGATCTTTGAGGTTCCTTCATGTTGATCTCCACAGTGGCTGTTCTAATTAACATTCCTACCAACAGCTTAGGGGAGTTCCCTTTTCATCACAGTCTTGCCAGTACATATCATTTCTGTTGTTTGTTTGTTTGTTTTTTAATTTGTGGCATTCTGACTGGGGTTAGGTGCTATCTCATTGTGGTTTTGATCTGCGTCTCCCTCATGAAGAAAGATGTTGAGCATTTTTTATATGCTTTTTGGCTATTCATATGTCTTCCTTAGAGAATTGTGTGTTCAGATCATTTGCCCATCTTTAATCAAGTCAATTTTTTTCCCCTGTGTATTCTGGTTATCAGTCCCTTATCTGACGCATAGTTTACAAAAGTATTCTCTAATTCCAAGAGTTGTTCATTCATACTAATTACTGTGTCTTTTGCTGTGTAGAAACTTCTTAATCTGATGTTAACCCCCTTGGCTATTTTTGGGATTATTGCTTGTGCTTTGGGTCTATTTAAGAAGTCTTTGCCTACGCAAAACCCCTAGTTTCCCCAGTTTTATAGTTCCACTTGTCCACATATCTGTTTTTGTGCCAATACCATGCGGTTTTGATTAGCACACCTTGGTAACATATTTTGGGGACAAGGAGTGAGATGCCTCCTACTCCACCCTGGCACAGGATTGCTTTGGCAATATGGGTCTTTTATGATTCCAGACAAATTCTATGGTTGTCTTTTATAAACCTGTGAAGAATGTCTCTGGTAATTTGATTGGGATTGTGCTATATATGTAGATTAATTTGAGTAGAACTGTCATTTTTAATATATTAGTTCTTCCAATCCAGGTATATAGGATGTCCTTCCACTTTTCTGCGTCATATTTTATTTCTTTTTTTTTTTTAGATTTTTATAGTTTTTCTTGTAGAGGTCTTTGCATTTTTTGGTAAGGTTTATTCCTAGGTATCTTATATATTTTTGTGGTTATGGTAAATGGGATTACTTTCTTCAGTTCTACCTCAGTCTACTTGTTTGTATATAGAAATGATATTGAGTTTTGTATGTTGATAATGTATCCTGCCACTTTACTGTATTATTATTATTATTTTTTTTGGTTGGGGGAGGTTTTTGCTATAGGGCACATGCACTCACCAGACAGAGAGAGACAGAGAGACAGAAAGCGAGAAATCACCCCCCCCCAGGGGGGATAGCCACGCCGCAATCCCTTCTCCATTCTCCTCTCCAGATCTTGGGCACGCACGCACACGCGCCTGGCGTGAGTTTTAAGCCACCTGGTCGGGATGCGGACCGCGGTCAACTACGTGGGAGTCCAGCGACATAGCCATTACGCTAACTGCTGGTCCCTGGAATTATTTCTTTTGAAAATACCTTGATGGTCCTAGACGCTAATGTAGGAGATGCCCATCACCATACACCACACCAGGAGGCTGACGATGTCCCAGAAGCTGGGTTCTTGCTCCTGGGTGATCACCAGGCCCACATGCACAGGCAGCTTCTCCAAAGTGCAGCCGTCCACACGCCAGCGCAGCCCGGGGTGGGCGGCAGCCCGGTGAGCCCCCTGCGCCTCTGCGGATGCTGCAGGTGGTTTCTGCCAAGGCCTGAGGCTCGCGAAGCCTGAAACCGAGCGGCGCTAGGACCGCAGCAGAAGCGGCGCGACAGCAGCACCAAGGCCAGATCCAGGTCCAAGTGCGGAAAGGAACATGGAGGCAGGAGGTGAGCGTGCCCTGCAGGCAGAGCAGCGCGTGTAGCATCCGCCACACCAGCTCCTACAGCCCGTCAGACTCTTCTGGCGCTTGGGCGCCCTTTCTTCCCTACCACCCTCAACCCGGGGCATGAGGGCTTATTATCCGCCCCTGCGGCAGGCCTGGCCAGAGCTCCGCGTCCCCGCCCCCGCGCCTACCCCTTTCCACTGCCAACACCTCATCTCCCCCGCTGCCCTCTTCCTCCTCTTCAGTCCCTTTTCTGAGGCATAGTTTGCAAATACACCCTCCTCAAAGTAAATACTGTTCCTTTTCCTGCAGACGCTTTTTACCCTAAAGTAATCCTACTTGTCTAGTTTTGGAACTTTGCCTGTGCTTTGGGGATCATCTTTAAGAAGTCTTCCTACTCCAAGGTCTCCAAGAAGTCCCCTGTGTTATCCACCAGTAGTTTATACTTTGTGGTTTTATAGTCAGATCCTTGATCCATTTTCAATTAATGTTTGTTCATGGTGAGAGATAGAGGTCTAGTTTCATTTGTCTCCTGGTGTATATCTAGTTTTTCTGGCATCATTTGCTGAAGAGAGATTTTTTTCCTACTGAATTGGTTAGTGCTCTTTGTCAAAGAGCAGTTGGCTGTATGTTTGGGGGTTTATTTTGGGCCTATCAATTCTGTTCCATTAGTCCATCTGCCTATTTTTGTGGCAGTACCATGATGTTTTAATTATTAGAGCTTTGTAATAAGTTTTTTATTTATTATTTTGATAATCTTATTTAAATTACATTGAATCACACATAACTTTACAGTGTATTACAGTTCTTTTTCCAGAAGGAATACCATGCATATCAGTCAATACAAAGACATTAAAATCCCCATCATCATCCAATAACTTTTCATTATTTTTTTCCAGATGATGATGATGATGATTATTCCAATTAGTTTGTTTAAATTCAATCACTATCATTTCGCTTCTAAAAAGACTCCACCCAGGGACCAGCAGTTGGCTTGATGACTCTGTTGCTGGACTCCCATGTAGTCTACCACAGTTTGAGACCCGGACCTGGTGGCTTAAACTCACACTGAGGAGAATGGAGGAGAAGGGGTTGTGGTGTGGCCATCCCACCCAGGGGTGATTTCTTGCTTTCTGTCTCTCTGTCTCTGTCTGTCTTTCTGGTGAGTGCATGCACCCCGTATCACAAAATCTCTCCTCAAAAAAAAAAGACTTTACGCAACATGAAATACTTCTCAGACCAGACCAGTTGAGAATACTATATACGTCATCATCCACAGGTAATAAACCGTATCTATGCGGATAATCAGTATGTATTAAGTGGATATATACAATGTCTGTCTTTTGTATTCTGGCTTGCTTCACTAAGCTATAGATCCTCCATACGCAATGACTTGTTATCAAATGCCCGGGTCTTGTTTTTTTATGGCTGAGTGGTAGTCCTTAGAGTATATGCCACACTTTTTCAATCCATTCATCTGTTTGTGGACATCTAGGTTGGTTCCATGCCTTAGCGAAAGTGAACAATGCTGCAAGCACTTTTCTGACTGAGCATTCTCCTGTCCTTTGGGTAGATACCCAGAAGTGGGACTGCTGGATCAAATGGTAGCTTTTTTGAAGATCTTTGGGGAACTGCCATATTGTTCTCCGCAGTGACTGAACCAGTTTACATTCCCACCAACAGTATAGAAGAGTTCCCCTTTCACCACATTGCTGCCGACACTTATCATTTTTTATATTTTTAAATCTTTTGCCATTCTGACAGGGGTTAGGTGGTATCTCATTGTGGTTTTAGTCTGCATCTCCCTTATGATGAGGGATGTTGAGCATTTCCTCATATACTTTTTGGCTGTTCGTATGTCTTCCTTAGAGAGATTTTTGTTCAGCTCATTTTTTCCATATTTTAATTGGTTTAATCTTTTTTTGTTGGTGTGTTTGTTTGTTTGCATAAGGCGTTTGTATTCCCTGTGTATTCTGGTTATCAGTCCCTTCTCTGAGGCATATTTGACAAAAATATTCTCCCATTCGGAGGGTTGTCAATTCACACTTGTTACTGAGTCCTTTGCTGTGCAGAAACTTCTTAGCCTCACATAATTCCACTTGTCTATTTTAGAGATTATTGCCTGTAGTTTGGGAGTCTTACTTAAGAAGTGTTTGCCTACTCCATTGTCTCCTAGAGTTTCCCCAGCATTTTCTACCATAGTTTTTTAATTTGAAGTCTTAGGTTCAGATCTTTGATCCATTTTGAGTTGACTTTTGTTAGTGGTGAAAGATGAGGGCTCAGTTTCATCTTTCTGCAGGTGGATAACCAGTTCATCCAGCATCAATTACTAAAGAGGTTTTCCTTTTCCCCATGGATTGACTGGTATCCTTTGTCAAAAATCAGTTGACTGTAAGCTTTGGGGTTTATTTCTGGGGTCTCTCTTCTATTCCATTGGCCCCCCTGTCTGTTTTTGTGCCAATACCATGCTGTTTTGATGATCACAGCTTTATACTATATCTTGGTATCAGGGAGTGATATGCCTTCCAATCCACTCTTCTTGTGCAGGACTGCTTTGTCAATACAAGGTCTTCTATGATTCCAGAAAATTTCTATGATTGTCTTTTCTAGATCTGTGAAGAATATCTCTGGTATTTTGACTGGAATTGTATTAGATATGTAGATTCATTTGGGTAGAATTGCCATTTTGATTATGTTAATTCTTCCAATCCAGGAATATGGAATGTCCTTCCACTTTTTTTATGTCACTTTCAATATCGTTTTATATGATTTTCATGGTTTTCTTTGTAAAAGTCTTTGACTTCCTTAGTTAGGTTTATCTATAGGTATCTTATATGTTTTGTGGCTATGGTGAAAGGAATTCCTTTCTTCAGCTCCACTTCATTCAACTTGTTGTTCATATGTAGAAAAGCTATAGATTTTGTATGTTGATTTTGTATCCTGCCACTTTACTGTATTCACTTATTACTTCAAGAAGTTTTTTCATGGAAACCTTTGGGTCTTCTAAGTATACCATCATGTCATCTGCGAATAAAGATATTTTCAACTTTTCTTTGCCTATTCAAATGCCTTTTATATTGTTTTCTTTTTGATTGCATTAGCTAAGACTTCCAGCACTATATTAAAAAGCAGTGGAGAAATTGGGCAGTCTTGCCTAGTGTCAGTTTTTAGTGTAAAAGCTTTCAGCTTTTCCCCATTCAGTATAATGTTAGCTGTAGGATTTTCATAGATGGCTTTTATTGTGTTGAGAAATGATCTTTCTTTTTCTTTTCTTTTCCTTTTCCTTTCTTTCTTTTTTTTTTTTTTTTTTTTGGCTATAGGGTGTGTGCACTTGCCAGAAAGAGAAAGACAGAGAGACAGATAGCGAGAAATCACCCCCCAGGGGGGATGGGCATGCCACAATCCCTTCTCCTCCATTCTCCTTTGGAGATCTTGGGCATGAACGCACACATGCCCGGCATGAGATTTAAGCTGCTGTGTCCCGGACGTGAACCGCTGTTGACTGTGGGAGTACAGCTACGTAGCCATTACGCCAACTGCTGGTCCCGATAACTGGTTTCTTTCTTTCTTTCTTTCTTTCTTTCTTTCTTTCTTTCTTTCTTTCTTTCTTTCTTTCTTCTTTATCAGTCTAGCCAGTGGTGTGTCGATCTTGTTAATTTTTTCAAAGAACCTGCTTTTGCTTTTATTATTTTCTGTATGGTTCATCTATTTTCTATTTCATTTATTTCTGCTCCAACTTTTATTATTTCTTTTGCTGTTGGCATTTTTGTTGTTGTTGTGTTGTGTTTCCAATTCTCTGAGGGCTTTGTAATAAGTTTTGAGGTCAGGATGGTCATTCTTTTTGCACAACATTGATACGGCAATATAGAGCCTTTTATAATTCCTGACAGATTTTTATAATTCTGTGAGGAATATCTCATAGTTTGATTGGAACTGCATTGAATTTGTAGATTAACTAGGGTAGAGTTGATGTTTTGATTATAATAATTCTTCCTATCCTAAAATATGGGATGTCTTAGCATTTTTTTGTATTGTTTTAAATTTTATATTTTAGTTTTCCATAATTTTCTTTATAGAGATCCTTTACCTTTTGGTGAGACTTATTCCTATGTATTTTACATTTTTTGTGGCTATTAGAAATGGGATTATTTCTTTGATTCTACCTCAGTTTGTTTAGTGTATTAAAAGGCTAACTTTTTTGGTATGTTTATTTTATAATGTACCACTTGATGTATTCACTTTTCTTTATTCATCAAGTAGCTTTCCATTTTTTCCAGATTATTATTATTATTCTCATTTTTAAATACTTATTTATTTACTTATTTTTTAATTTTTTGTTTTTAATTAATTAATTTGGATTCATTCACTGAGCATTGTCACAGCATACAAAATGTGATTTCTCATCCAGTATATAATGCACAATGGCTTAATCATACATGTTATCATCAATAATTTTTCATTTCTAGTTTCATATATATCTATATATGTATATAGATATAGATAAATATAGATATAGCTATTTCCCCCCATTTCTCACCCTCTGCTATTTTTCAGCTTTTAGAGTGTATATGCAGATTTTTCTGGATTTCCTATGTATATCATCATATCATCTGCAAGTAGAAATAAATTCACTTATTTGTTTCCTACTTGAATGCCTTTATTTTACTCTCCTGTCTTATTCCATTGTCTAGAACTTTCAGTATTATGTTGAAATGGAGGGACAGAAGACTTGTCTTGTTCAGTTTTTTGTGGTAAAGCTCTCAGCCTTTCCCCATTCAGTGTGATTTTAGCTATGGATTTGTCATAAATGACTTTTATTGTGTTAAGGAATGTCTCTTTTATGCCAATTTTACTGAGAGTCTTAATCATGAAGAGATATTTTATATTATGAAATCCCTTTTCTGAATCATTGAATATGATCATATGATTTTTATCTTTCCTTCTGTTAATGTGATTTATTAGATTTATTGTTTTGAGCATGTTGAACCACCCTGGCATCCCGGGAATAAAGGCACCTGGTTGTGGGGTATAATATTTACAATGTGTGGTTGCTTATGAAATGCAAGTCTCTTGGTGATAATTTTTACATCTGTATACAACAGAGAGAGTGGCCTGTAGTTTTCTTTCTCTTGTATGTCCTTTCTGATTTTGGAATCAGGATAATTGAGGCCTCATAGAATTTATTTAGGAGGGTTCCTTCCTTTTGGATTTTAGAAATAATCTGAGGAGAATTGGGATTAGTTCTTTTTTAAAGAGTTTTGTAAAATTCAGAAGTGAAGCCTTCAGAACATGGGCTTTTCTTTGTTGAGAAACTATTACTGATTCAAACTCATTATTTGTTATGCCTCTATTCAGGCTATTTTTTCTAGATTCAATCTTGGTAAATTACATGTTTCCAGAAATATGTCTGTCTCCACTAGATTTTCTTGTTTGTTGGGGTACATTCACTCATACCATTTTCTCATGATCTTTTGTATTTCTGTTAGGTTTGCTGTAAAATTACCTGTTTCCTTGCTGATTCAATTTATCTGATTCCTTTCTCTGTTCTTGATTAATCTAGCTAGTGGTGTGTTAATTTTGTTTATTCTTGGAGGGGGAAAAAACAGCTTTTGGTGTTATTTTCTATATAATTCTCTTATCCTTTATTTCATATATCCTTGCTTGAATCTTTATTATTTCCTTTCTCCTGGTATTTTGTAGGGTACATTGTTGTCTTTCCAGTTCCCTTAGTTGTGTCATTAGGTTGTCTATGTACTATCTTTCTCCTTCTTTTTTTGGGGGGTGGAGGGGCACTATTTACTGAAGACTTCGCTCTTATGACTGACTTTGTTGTATCGTAAAGGTTATAAACACTCACTTATTCATTATCATTTGTTTCTAGAAATCTTTTGATTTCAGTCCATTTCTTCAGTAGTCATGAAGTAATTCAGAAGTAGGCTATTAGTTTCCTTGTGTTTGTGCATTTTCAAACTCTTTCTGTAGTTGATTTCAAGTTTAATTCCACTGTGGCAACAGAAAATGCTGGATATAGTTTCTATCCATTTGAATTTGTAAAGGCTTCTATTGTACTATATCATGTGGTCAATCTTTGAAAAGTTTCCCTGAAAGGGTGAGAAAATGTATATTTTGTGGTTGCTAAGTGAAAAGTTCTGTAGATGTCTATCAAGCCCATTTCATTTGTGGTGTCATTTAGATTCTCTATCTCTTTGCTTTATTTTTGTCTATATGATCTGTCCAAAGGAGAAAGCGGGATGCTGAGAGCTGTAAATTATTACTGTGTTGGAGTCTATGTCTTCCTATAGATATAGCAGTCTTTCCTTCACGTATTTAGGTGCTCCCTAATTGGGTGTTTTGATATTTAGCAGGGTAAAATCTTCTTGGCGAATTAGCTCTTTTGGTACTATATATTGCTCTTCTTTGTCTTTTCTTAGTTTTTATCTTAAAGCCTATTTTGTCTAATAGCAATGTTGTGACTCCAGCATTTTTTTAAAATTTCTGTTTGCATGGAATACCATTTTTCTAGCCCTTCACTTTTAGTCTATGTACATCTTTATCCATGAGGTACATTTCTTATTGACAGCAAATTGATGATTTTTCACTTTTTAATCCAGTCAGCCAGTCTGTGTCTTTTGATTGGAGAATTTACTCCATTAACATTCAACATTATCAATATTTGAGGACTTGTCCCTGCCATTTTGGTAGCCATTTTCTTGGTTGTTTTTTGTTCTCCTATTTTTGTTTGTCCCTCTTTAGTTTTTTGATACAGTACTTCCTTTGATATTTCTTGAAGAGCTGGTCTAGTATTGGTGGATTCTTTCAGTATTTTTTCCTGTGAATTATTTTATTCATTGCTCCCATTTGAAGGATGATCTTGCCTGGTATAGTATTCTTGGTTGAAATTGATTTTCTTTTAGTATTTTAAATACTTTTACTTATTTTTTTTTCAGCCTACATTGTTTCAGTTGAGAGGTCTGATGTTACCTTACTAGGATAACCATTGTAAATGATTTGATGTTTCTTTCTTGTCATTTTTGGAATCTTGTGTTGGTCTGTGATTTTTGCCATTTTGGCTACCATGTGCTGTAGAGAGGATCTTCTTATGTTGATTTTCATTGAGGTCCTTTGTAATTCTTGGGTCTGTAGGTCCAAATGCTCCTTTAGATTTTGGAAGTTTTCTATAAGTATTTAATGGAATAGATCTTCTATGCCTTTGTTCAACTTTTGCCTTGAGGAATTCCTATTATTTGGACGTTTAATAGTGTCTAGTATTTCCCATTTGTTGTCTTCATTTTTTAAAATTATTTTTTCACTATTTTTGGTAGTTTTAT
The DNA here is from genome assembly GCA_026018925.1 of Tupaia tana. Taxonomy (NCBI): domain Eukaryota; kingdom Metazoa; phylum Chordata; class Mammalia; order Scandentia; family Tupaiidae; genus Tupaia; species Tupaia tana. The sequence goes on along the minus strand of JAKSZU010000002.1, from coordinate 138,203,105 downwards.
GGAAGTCAAAGTTTTCATTTTCAAACTCAGAAATTCTGTCTTCTGCATGGTCTAATTTGCTATTAATACTTTCAAGGGATGCCTTGATTTTATGTATTACTGTCTTTCTCTCTAGAAGTTCTGACTGGTTCTTTTTTATGGTGTCTATTTCCTCCTTCTAATTCTAGGAAAACTTCCTCATCTGTCGCCATGAATATTCTGAACTCTATTTCTGACATTCCTGCAGATTCTTTTCTGCTGACTATGATTGAAGAAGAGTTGTTCTATTCCATTGAGGAAGAGCTGTTTCCTTGTTTTCTCATATTTCTTGTGCCTCCACAATTGTTTCTAGTTATCTGGTGGATTATACACCTCTTCCTACTTTGCCGGTATAGCTACTATAATGTCAGCAGGGGAGAAGAGCTTTATTTCTCAGACATGTTCTTTGTAGAGGGCCTTGTATTCCAGTCAAAGAACTATGTATATAGCTAGCTTAGGTGTTGATTTCTTTCACCATCAGGACTAGATGCACCTGGGACTGAACTGGAGAATTTAAACTGGGGAAGGAAGTAGGAGTCACTCCTGTACAATTTGGAAAACTATGAAATCTTAAAATATTTCTGGATGGGCAGAAGGCAGCTAGAAGTCTGAGGCACTCTTAAAAATATCCATTTGTCTCACTGACTGGTGCTGGTCCCTGTTCCACAGCACAGGCTCCAGGGTCAGTGGTGGCAAAGGGATGTGCAAGGTGCCAGTCCCGGATATACCTGGGGCAGTGTGAAGGCACTGGGAGGCCTGAGGTGGTCTTCCTGCCTCTGTTTTTCTCATTAACTGCTGCTGCTCCCCAGTAGATTTGTTTTACAAAATGCCCAACACCTCTAAATTAGAGAAAATGACTCTTTGTATGTGTAGTAAACACAGGTTTAGGAGACACTCTATTCACAACAATTTTATCAACCAGTTAATACATAATCATGATGTCCTTACTTTCTAAACTAAGTGTCACTACAGTAAGGATTATGTCAACTAAATTATAAAAAAAGCAGAGAAATAAAGTAAATAATGTCAGAAAACAGAGTTATAGATTAAGTGCTCTGAGCCCTCGTGATGAGAGCATATGCATCAGAAACTTTAAAAATGCCAAGTCTTATTTAACATAAGAGATCTGTCTTTATTGATTGCAACTTTTGAGCTTATAAAAGAGGTAACGGGGACCAGCAGTTAGCGTAATGGCTATGTCACTGGACTCCCACGTAGTCGACCGCGGTTCGCATCTCGGACCCGGTGGCTTAAACTCATGCTGGGCACTAGTGCATGAGTGCCCAAGATCCCGAGAGGAAAATGGAGGAGAAGGGATTGCGGTGTGGCCATCCCCCCTGGGGGATGATTTCTCACTTTCTGTCTCTCTGTCTCTCTCTGTCTGGCTGGCGAGCACACTCACCCTATGGCAAATACCTCTCCAAATTAAAAAAAAAAAAAGATAAAACGTAGGAGAAGGAGGAGGGCAGTGATTCACAACTCATGTATTTTTACTCAGTGGTTCAAATTCATTCTTGTAATCAATGAAAAGAAAGAATGAAGTTAAGTTATAGAGAAAGGGGTTCTAAATCAACAGAACTGAATCTTTTTTGAAGATAATTTATACATCAGAAAACTTTAGAATATCAACATTTCATAGGTATATTATTAGTATACTTACTGAGTATAAGGATCTTTCATCACTGAATATAACCAGAAGGAAATGAAGCAGTCAGAATGACAATGAACTTAGTAACAAAGGAAGATGAGAAGTTTAGTTGGAAAGGTCAGATTGTAAAATAAGATTATGTAAAAATATTTCTTAGGGTGTGATAGTAACATTTAAAAACAAAGGTACAAAAAACAGGAAGCAATGATTAGATACAGAATAAAACATCTTGTTGGAACTTACCCTTCTCTTGTCTATACTTATCTGAAAAATAAAATTAAGAAAGAGCCAATTCATTGCAAGTGAAAGCAAGGTATTCAAAAAATAAATCAAAATTTGAGATGCAAACGTAGCATCTATGGGTCAAATAGACTTATATTTCTGAGAATTTAAGCCACATGTTATAAAATTCACCTCAACAATCACATAGGACATCATGGTATAACACCACAATACCTTGGTGCAAAAGACGTTAACATAGAAAATGAAAAACTAGGGCTAGCCAGTGGCATGGTGGTTAAGGCAACTGGAACCCAGTATGTTCTAGAGTACAGTTTGAGCCCCAGACCTGGTGACTTTTTTCACTCGAGTTGTGTGCACTGTATTCATGCTGAGGAAATCCATGTACAATGCTAAAATGTACAGTGATTCCATATAAATTTAAAAATTATAAAAATAAAAGAAACAAAAAGAAAAAGAAAATCACAGCAGGCATGTGAATGCTGCCCCAAATTCCAAAATAAAGAAGAAATGGAGGAGAACGATTGAGGCATGACCATTTCTCATAGAGGCTACTTTCAAACATTCTCGCTCTCTCTAGCAAGTGCACATCCCTTGACAAAATTTAAAAAAACAACCAAAAAACTGAAATACTGAGGGAGATGAAATAGGACTTCCTCTGGGAAAAACAATATTATTCTATGCTCTTGCTTCTTTAGGTCCCCCTTTTTTTTAATCAGGTAAAATACCAATAATCACTTAAACTGGACAAAGATACAGAAAAATTCATGAGAGGACCTCCATAAGAGCTGAGATCTAGTGCTTTCAGGGAATAAATGAAGATGTTCTGCTGAGAAGTCACCCTGGTAGAGCCCCCTCTATCCTTCTCTCTGTCTTTAACTTTCCATATTTTTAAATTTGTCTTTTTTTACATTTTTTAGGTAAAGTATTTTCTTGGCTCCTAAAACCTCCTTTATCTTGGTAATAATAACCTGCCCTTTACTTCCTCCTATCCAGAGATTAAGTGCTCTGAGCCCTTGTGATGAGAGCATATGCATCAGAAACTTTAAAAATGCCAAGTCTTATTTAACATAAGAGATCTGTCTTTATTGATTGCAACTTTCGAGCTTATAAAAGAGGTAACGGGGACCAGCAGTTAGCGTAAAGAGAGAGCAAAAGGGCAGGCCAGAAGAAGACTGAGTCCACCATGAGAGCTGAGATCTAGTGCTTTATGTGGCATGCTCAGTCGCATGGTTTTTATTTTTTATTTTCTAGAATAAATAAATAAATTTTGTTATTTTTGTTGTTCTTTTTCCTTTGCATTTTTTTCTCACTTTCTCTTTTTTATTTCTTGTACTTCATCACTTTGGTGCTCTTCCTCCTTGCACTGAGAGTATAGACAAGTCTCAGGAAAAAGTAACCAAGCATCTGAATACTATTGTTGTCAACATATCCTCAATTCCCACGGAATCTGCAACACAGATGGAGAATAACAGAATGGCAAGGGTTTGCAGACCACCTCCTCCTGTGTGCCTCTGATTACTCAGATTGAATTTCTAGAAAAACAACCCATCAGAGGACTAGAAATCACTGTAGAGACACAAGAGACATGAGAAACCAAAAAAATACCTCTCCCTCAAGGGAAAAGAAAAACTCCTTTCATCCACAGACAGTACAATGGAACTCATAGAACTGTGTAATAGAGAATTAGGGGGCTGCCAGGTGTTGTGGTGGTTGTGATGCTGGAGACCCACATGGCCGACCATGGTTCAAGTCTCAGAACTGGTGGCTTACTTTCTCACTTTCCATTTCTTTCTCTCTTTGTCTCTCTCCTGTCATGTTAAAATAAACATAAATAATAATAACAAATAAAGTTGATTAAATTTAAGAAAAAAGAATTTAGAATATTCATAGGGACAAAGCTAAAAAAGATGGAAGAGAAGAGAGACAATGAATTCCAGAAGAAAAGAGCTGATAAATTCCAGGAAGTGAAGAAGTTCTTACAAGAGCTGAAAGAGGAAATACACATCACAAAAAAGACTCAAATGGAACTGTTGGAGATGAAGACTATAATGCAGGAAGTCAGCTTCCTTGAAATTATTAAAAGCAGAGTAGATCATACAGAAAATCAAATATTAAATATAGAAGACAGAATCGGTAGACTAGTAAAATCCATCATGAAGACTGAGAAAATAGACCCCCTGACATGAGAATAAAATGTGAGAAATGCTAGATACCATTAAATGTGCAAACATCTGGAATATTGGTATCTCAGAAGATGAAGAGACTGATAATCTATCCCATGAAATCCTGGAAGACAACATCCCAAACTTAGAGAAGTATTCAAAGATCCAGACCCAAGAAATACAAACTACCCCAAACAGGATCAACTCAAAAGGATCTTCTCCAAGACACATTATAGCCAGATTGACCAAAAGCATAGACAAAGACAAGATACTAAGATTGGGAAGAGAGAAACATCATTACCTACAAAGGATATCCCATCAGGCTAACATTAGACCTCTCATCAGAAACAATGTGAGAAAGGAAAAAGTGGGAAAATATACTCAAAGTGTTGAATGGAAAACAATTTCAACCAAGAATATTATATAGAAGATTATTCTTCATGTGGAAAGAGAAGAAAAAAACATTCTTAGATAAACAAAACTTGAAAGAATTTACCAACACCAGCCCAGTTCTCCAAGAAGTTCTGGAGGGAGTGCTATTTCAGAAAAACTGAAAGTCAGACACATGGAAATAAGAGTTCAAATACTACTAAGAATATGGCCAGCTTAATGGTAGGGACAAGTCCAGAGTTGAATGTTATCTTTCAGATTTAAACAGAAAGATCAGACCACAACAGAAGATAGATTAAGTACATGAGTCTGAACTGATGAAATAAAATTTTATGACTTTTGGCTAAAACATTATTGACCTTTTATGCTTTGTTTTCCAGAGTTAAGGATTTTTTTTTCTTTTGAAAAAAAAAGTAAATTTGAACAGAATCCTAACCTGTTTCCTGGCTATGTCTTAAGCAAAGATCTTTGAACATTTCTTGATTTTGATTTATTATGCTTTTCTTGAAAGAAAAAATCTTATATAAATTTTTCACGATTGAAGAAACTTGGGGAAATTTTCAATGGCAGTAAAAGGACAAGTCCACAATTCAAGTTTGATCAATTTATGATAGAATATTTACTTTCATTGAAAGGACAATACTTGGAGAAACTTCTCTCAGAAAGCCTGAATTTCCCTAATGTCAAGGTTTGCAGAAATATCAAATATATTATAATCCTCCCTTGAGTTAAGGACATTTGACAGAGGGACCAGCAAATGGCGTGAAGGTTGTGTCACGGAACTCCCAGAAGGCTTACTGGGATTCACGTCACAGATCTGGCAACTTGAAAATCAACCCGGATGCTTGTGCATGTATTCACAAGATCCTGGGGAGGAGAATGGAGAAGGAATTAAGGTGTAACTATACCCCGTGGGATGATTTCTTACTTTCCCTTTTACTGTCTCTCTTTCTCTCTCTGGAGAGTACATGTGCCTTGAGGCAAAAATCATTAAAAAAAAAAAAGAAAAAAGAACATTTGGCAGAAGTTCTAAATTTAAACATATTGCAAAAAATTAAATGTAATATATGCCATATGCTGATCAGACCAATTTCCTTAATCTAGCCAAGTTTGGAGTGACACTAAGGGAATTCACCGGCAGTCAAAGAAGCCAGTGCACATAGAAAGGAATAATATAAAAAGAAAAAAAGAGAGAATGGGAAAGGATGAGAATGAGGGAAAGAGAAATGGATAAAATTTAAATATAGGGGAAAATAAAAACAAATAAATTGAAAGAATGACCATGAGAAATGAAGAATGTAGAGTAAAAGGGTAGCGTTTAGACAGACAGGCATGGGATGCATAAGCATCCACAAAAAGAAATTTTGAAGGAGTTTGCAACACCTTTGAATATTGACTAGTTATTTTTGGAGATTCCACTCAAAATAAAATAAAAAGATCAATATAACTATAGTGGAAAAGAAGGAAGAAAATCTGTCATAGCACAGAAAAACATACAAACACTTGAAATGCATGTGCACAAAAAGCACTGGCACATACTCAAACACAGCAATACAGACACACTACACACACAAAGAACTTGTCGTTGTTTCCAGATATACTGCATGGAAATGCAGATGAGTGAATTTACTGAATAGAGGGAAAAAAAATACTAGTTCTTGTGATTACTTTGTATATATTGTTGAACCCCACTGAGATGATTCAGGCTATTATTATTAGTTTTGTTGATTTATTGAGTTCATTGTTACTAAACATAGGGAATATGTTACTGTCACTACATTGGCTATGTTGTGTAAGTCCTACAAAAGCCTAACTGAACAGACTAACAAACTGCTCCTAATATATTGAGTTAGGTTTTGAGGCAACTCTGTTTAAAACATTTTTGCTAACCAGTTACATAGATTTATTGTGTAATTAATTTGAATTTATTTCCTTATTTGAATTTTTACTTTAACTCATTCTTTTTATTTTTTAAGAGAGAGTTTTGCTATAGGGTGTGTCCACTAAGTGGAGAGACACAAAGAGAGACAGAGAGACAGAAATAAAAAATAACTCCCCAGGGGTGATGGCCACACTGCAATCCCTTCTTCTCCACTTTCTTCTTGGGGTCTTGATGGGCATGCACGCACATGCACCTGGCATGAATTTTAAGCCACTGGGTCTAGGACTTGAGCTGTGGTCGATTATGAGGGTCCAGAGACATACCAATTATGCCACCTACTGGTCCCTACTTTAACTTATTTTTAAAGATTATCTTAACTAAAGAGGATTATCTTAACTAAATTACATGAAAGAAAGCAAATTGACACAGAAAGTGGTTCTAAATCAAACAGCCAAGGTGTCTTGGAAAAACTGATAAATGGAAACTAAAAGCACCTAATATCACAGGTACATAACTAATAAAATTTATTTAATGTACGGGATCTGTCTTCATCACCTGTAATTTCAGAACAAATCAGAAACTTAACAATAAAGGAAACTGAATAGCAAATCTCAGCAGGAAAGGTCAGATCATGAGCCAAAAATCAAGGGAAAATATTCATGTGTATCAGAAATGAGCAAAATGATTCTCAATATGTGTGTACAATGTAGAAGAATAAATAAAACACTGACCAGGCATAAGATCAAATATATGATGTGAACTTACCAGTTTTCTTACCAAAGTCATCTGTAAAATAAAAGGAAGAAAGAATGGATTCATTGAAAATGAAGGCACAATGTCAGGGAGGAGGACTAAAATGTGCAATTCCTTGTGTTTTATTCTGTGGTTAAAATTGGCCCACATTTCTGGGCATTGTAATCGTACATTTCCAAGGGACATCTCAGCGATCAGAGGCAGTGCTGTTTAACAGCACTAGACAGTTTCATGCAAATGAAATTGGTATTTGAAATGACACCATGAGAGGAATTAGGAGTTCTTATGGAATAAACATTATGAATAACTTGGATTTTGCTATTTTCTAATTTTTTTAAGAATAAAATGCAGACCAACATATGCCCATGAAGAAGTACTTCAGAAGTAATGAATCGGAAAGCAGTAGAAACATTAATCTGTCTAAAACTAAGTCTTAACAGTAGTCTTGTGAAACCTGGGAAATATGTTGATGAGTTATAGTCCTAAATTAAATTATATTGAAAATATATGATAAAGGAATAATAGTAAAAAAAGCCTATATCTATATATCTATCTATATCTACATCTATATCTCTCTATATATACACACAAACACATATATACATATATATAAGGTTTTTTTTTTTTAAATCATCTGACAACAACTTGCTAAGTTTCTTGCTTTCAGTATTCTTCACATGAAAAATGCAAATTTGGGAGGTTTAGTATCGCTGAGCTTTTTTTGTGATATTAAATACTCAAAAAACTAGTCAAATAATTTGTAGTAGTCTTTCTACATCTCTGTCTGTCTATGCCCTAGTATTGTTCTCATAAATGAAAGATATATATTTCTTTTTTTTAACTTTTTCATCAATTTTTTTTTTTTTTTTAATTTGGCCAGAGAGAGACACACAGGGAAAGTGAGGAAGCAAGTCACCAGGTCTGAGACTAGAACTATCATCAGCCACGTGGGAGTGTCCAACGCCTTAACCACAGCGCCACCCGCTGGCCCCCTTCGGGCCCTCTCCTTGATGTTTTTGCCATCTGTCCCTGTTGCCGTGTCTCTACTTTGTTTCTTACAGCTGGCCGTGTTCCTGCATTGGGAGTCATGACAGTGTGACAACTGTGTGCCACCTCTTTCCGGTGCCCCCGAAGAACCCAGGGAAGGAGAACTCATGCTAAGAACGAGGACTGAGGCTTCGGGAGCAAACCAGGGGCTCCAGGATGGGAGACAGAGAGTATATGTTTGGATCCCAGCAACTGCCAAAGTGGACTATTTTGTGGCCAGCAGAGGGGTCTGGCAGGGGCCCTGACGTTGGGGCATACACTGGGCTGGAATGAGGGTGTCCAGCTGTCTGTGTAAACCAGGGGGGCTGGGCAGGTATGGTTCGGGGATCCAGGTACTGGGTCCATGTCCCTCTGGGAAGGGATGGCTTTGCAGCCACCCCCAAGGAGCTGCTCTTTCTGGGCGACGGGGTGCTGCGGAGCGTCAGGGTGCTGCTGGGCGAGCTTCAGCCTTGCCCTCTTCAGCTTTGCTCGTTGGTTCTTGAACCAAACCTGCAGCACCGTTGGATGTAAGTTCGTTTTTAAGGCCATTTCCTTCTGAACGCTGCGGTGTGGGTATGGGTTCTTGCTGAACAAGAAGTTCAAGTCATCTACCTGCTTCTCTGTGAATATGGTTTCTCTCCTTTGTGAATTCTGGTGAGTGCCTATGGGAGGACCCTCTGGGCCTGGCATCTTGTCTAGATGCTGGAAAGCTCGGGACTAATGGTAGGCTAAATATATTCTTTTAATTATTTAGGGAACCTGTGATCAGCAGGTAGCATTGGGTCAAACACAGTTCTAGTCCCAGACCCCATGGTTTCAAAATCATGCTGAGTGTGTGTAAAAGAATGCCCAGAATCTGGAGAGGAGAATAAAAGAGAGTAATTGTGGCATGGCCATCCCCCATGGGGAGTGATTTTTAACTTTATCTCTATTTCTCCTCCTCTCTTTTGGGAGTACAGGGGCCAATGGGGGAAAAAATCAGGGAAACTTAAAGACACCAAGAAAACAGTCATTTTAATGGAGAATGGCAGTAATGAGACTGTCAGGAAATTTACTAATATTTTTGTAAGTTTCCTGAAAATAAAATGAAAAGATCAATGTAAATATCATAAGAAAGGAATAGAAAGAAAATTTTAAATTCCATTCATTTCAAGCAATATGCCAAAGGATAAGAAATATTAAAATAGTTTGAATCCAAAAACAAGAAAAACATGCCAAATACTTGTGTATGTTACAACATTTGGATAACATCATAGGGGCAGTGGAAATATGTGCCACAAGGTCACACTTGACCAAGGAGTGATATCAGAATGTCCCATTTTTGATAGGACAAGACCAGAAGAAACTTAGCTCAATAACATAGAATTCTCTTTAAAATATTAAGGTGTTTGAGAAATGTCAAATGCATAAGAACAGTCTTTCAAATTTGAAATATAGCTCAGAGATCCAAAGTTGGAAATTTTCTAGAAAATTATACCAAATATGTTCCATACCTACTAGCCTGGACTCACTCACCTAACATACTGCTTAGTGAAACTCTGGGAAGTCTCCGGAAGTCATAGAAGTCCATGCACAAAGAGAAGGTATGGTATGGAAGATACAAAGGGAAAAGAATGCATAGAGGCAGAAAAAGAGAAATCAATAGAATTAATGTGGAAGGATTCAAAACTAATAAAGACTGAATGTTAGACATTTGCAAGAATAGAGAAACAAGTGGGGAAACAGACTGAAATGTTGGGGGCCACGCCATGGAGACACAGCAGTAGTGCAGCACTCTCAATGCTGGAAGCATATGGAAGGTCAAGGTTTGGTTTCCTGGTTGACCTGTATGAGCTTAGTATCCACACGTGACATGATCCTGTCTGAGTGAGAAAGGCATCACAGTATGAGGCTATGTAGAGGGAATTGTCTCGCTCTGTCTCTCTCTCCTTAATAAAAAAAGTAAATACACTTTCCTTTAAAATGCAGGGAAACTTAAAAACATGAAGAAAAGAGTCATTCTGAAGGAGTTTGGGAGTAATGAAAATGTCATTAAATTACCAATTTTTCTTGCAGATCCCACTCAAAATAAAATGGAAAGTTCAATGTAAGTATCATAGAAAATAGAAAGAAAATTTAAATTGATTGAAAATCTTATGTTTTAAATGGAATCTATCAAGATTCAAATCAAAACATGAAACTCACAAGACATGGGCAGAAACAAAACACAATAATTTATTTAAAACAAAGGTAATAGGAAGGAAGGAAGGAAGGCATTTAACTAATTTTTAACTAATTTATTTTACAATGTGGTTCAAATAATTTTTTCAAGAGAAAATTTTGCTGTGCTCACTGGAGAGACAGAGAGAGATGGAGAGACAGAAAGTGAGATATCATCCCCCCAGGGGGATGGTCATGTGACAATCCCTTCTCCTCCATTCTCTTGGGGTTTTGGGCACACATACACACACACCTGGTGTGAGTTTTAAGCTCCTGGGTCCGGGACTCAAACTGGTCTACTGTAGGCCAGCTATGTAACCATTATGCCATCTGTTGGTCTCTCAAATACATTATTTTAATTCAATAAGACAAAGAGAATTCCAAATCAAATGATATGAACCTTTCTTGGAGAAAACCTATACATCAGAAAACTGTCAAATGCCAAAATTCATACATATATTACTAGTATAGTTATTTACCATAAAAATGTGTCATTATGGAATATAACCAGGAGAAAATGCAAGTGATCAGAATGAGAATGACCTAAATAATAAATGAAGATGACGAGCACAGTTGGAAAAGTCAGATTATAAAACATGATTATGTAAAAGTATTTATTGGGATGAGAAAGGTAAGATTTAAAAACTAAGATACCCAAAACTTGAAGAAATAATGAGTAGGTACAGTGTGAAATATATCCTCAGCACTTGCCTCTCTTCGGTTCATGCTCGTATGAGTAATAACATGAAGATTCAATTTCTTGAAAAGGGAAGAAGAAGGATAAAAATTAAAAATCTATTCATGATTTACTCTCTGGCCAAAATAGGTTTATATTTCTGAGAATGTAAACCATATGTTAATAAACCATCCCACCAAACACATGAGACATGCTGTATATCACCCCAACACTTTTGTGTGAAAGAAATTAAGATGAAAAAAATAGAGAAAGTGAGAGGGAGTAGAATAAAACTGATTCTTGAAAAAACAATATAATTCTGTGTCTTGAATTGGTTCTCTTTTTTTTCCAGTAAAATTCCAAGGTTTACTAAAATTGGACAAAGTTACTAAAAAGCTGTAGGGAAAGCAAATTTAAAGCAATCTTCTCTCCAAATTGTATCTGAAGACTCATTCATACAAATCCTGACATTACATTAAATTTTCCAAATTTCATTACCCATTAAGAAAAAAAAAAAAAAACCCTCTCCCTGAAAAAAAATGACTAAGAAAGATCAATAGAAAAGAAGAATATTGGAACCGGCAGTTAGCGTAATGGCTATGTTGCTGAACTCCCATGTAGTCAGCCTCAGTTCGAGTCCCGGACCTGGTGGCTTATATTGACACGGGGTGCATATGCATGCGTGCCCAAGATCCAGAGAGGAGAATGCAGGAGAAGGGATTGCAGTGTGGCCATTCCCCCAAAGGATGATTTCTTGCTTTCTGTCTCTTTGTCTCTCTGGTGAGTGCACTTACCCTGTAGCAAAAACCTCACCAAAAAAAAAAGAAAGAAAAACATAAAAAAGAAAAGAAAGACTAGTAAAGGAGAATATTATACTTTGAAAGATAATATGATTATATTTATGTAGTCTAAAAATTTATTTGGGGGCCAGAAGATGGTGTGGAGATTAAGGTGGCTGGATACCACATGGCCTACTGCCAGGTTCAAGTTTTGTACCAACGGTCTGAAAATCACATTGACCCCTTTATACCCAGAATCCAAAGGAAGAATGGAGAAGGGATTTTGGTGTGGCCAAGCCCTGGAGGGGTAAATTCTTTCACCTTCCTCTCTGTCAGTCTCTAGTCAGTGTAGACACCCTATGCAAAACTTAAAAAAAAAAAAAAAATTGGTAATACCTGAGAGTAATTATTTTGTAGTCCCTTCCCATAAAAATTTTAGATGAGAAATAGTATCATTTAACTTTCCTTGAGGTATAAAATCCTTCTAAAAAATTTAGACTGCTTTACAGATTATTGAAATAATAATTCTGCCAATAAAATGCAAAAGAGAGCTGGGCCGTGGTCACATGACTAGATAGTGCATAGAAGAGGCCAAATCCCACACGGCCACCCAGTCCTGGAACTGATGTCTTGAAAACCATGCTGGGGCGCAAAACTATCCAAGATCCTGATGGGATAGAGAGAGATGATGTCTTGAAAACCATGCTGGGGCGCAAAACTATCCAAGATCCTGATGGGATAGAGAGAGAGGGAAACAGATTGTAGTATAACTAGTTCCCCTTGGGGGGGTTCTTTCTCTTTTCCTCCCTATCTCTTTCAAGCACATGTGCCCTCTGGCATTAAAAAACAAACATGAAGAAGATTAGGGAATGAATAACTTAGATGATGGGTATTGAAAGAGTAGACTTATGTGTTTACCATAGTTTCTGAGGGAAAAAAAAATGCAAGAGAATAAATAAAAATTATATTGGTTTGTGACCAGCAGATGGCGCAATGGTTACACTGCTGGACTCCCACATGGCCAAAGGCAGTTTAGTCCTGACCTGGAGGCTGCAAACTCACACCAGGTGCCTGTGCGTGTGTGCCCAAAATCCCAAGAGGAGAATAAAGGAGGAGGGATTGAAGTGTGGTCAGCCCCCCCCGGGGGGGGGGGGCAATTTCTCATTTTCTATCTCTCTATCTCTTTCTGTCTCTCTGGTGAGTGCATGCTCCTTATAACAAAAAACCCTCTTAAAAAATTAAATTGGTTTAAAAGAACAAATCTAGACCATGGCTTAAATTATACTTTTATACCTGGGAACACTTGCACAGTACATCCAAAACAGTGAAAAATGAAATCAAGTTCACACTTGACTGATGAATGATAACAGAATTTACACACAGTGCTTGGAGAACTTTCACTCAGCAGGGTGGCGTTTTCTCTGTCTCCTAAGGTTTCCAGTGTATAAAATGTCTATTCATGGTCTCTCTAGTTCGGAACATTTAACAGAAGCTCTTATTTTAGAATTGTTTCAGATCACGGCTGCCTGTTTCTGTCTGGGAAAGGAAAGAGCGGCTAAAAGTCCCCAGATTCTGGCCTGGACCATTAGGAGGGCCTAGTCCCTTCTGAGCCCAGGCTGTGAAGACTGTGAGAGCTGCCTGCTTAGGTGAACACTCACACACTAACATAGAAACTCGAGGAAAATAAAGGAGTAGGCACAGATTTGCTACATAAGGAAAAAGGTAAATATCCAGAAAGCAATACTAGTTATATGGTTTACCTGAAAAAGAACTGAATACAAGTGTCATAAAGATGCTCACTGAGCTCAAGGAAAAGATGCATGAACAAAACTATTTTGAAAAAGAGATGAAAAATATGAAAAAAATATTTATAAGAAATAATTGAGATTAAAACACGGTAACAGGGACCAGCAGTTAGTGTCATGGCTATGTCGCTGGACTCCCATGTAGTTGACCGCGGTTCTCGTCCCGGATCCGATGACTTAAAACTCACGCCGGGCGCGTGTGCATGCGTGCCCAAGATCCTGAGAGGAGAATGGAGGAGAAGGGATTGCGGCGTGGCCATCCCCCCTGCGGGGTGATTTCTCGCTTTCTGTCTCTCTGTCTCTTTCTGTCTGTCTGGCGAGCGCACACGCCCTATGGCAAAAACCTCTCAAAAAAAACCAAAAAACAACAATAACAGCTGAAACATTTTCAGGAGGGATTCAACAGCAGACTAGGTTAAGTAGAAGAAAAGACAAGGGCATAAAAAGAAAGGTCACTGGGACCAGCAGTTAGCGTAATGGCTATGTCGCTAGACTCCCACGTAGTCGACCGCAGTTCCTTTTTTTTTTTTTTTTTGGACAGGTTTCCGCTATAGGGCATCTGCGCTCGCCAGACAGACAGAGAGACATAGAGACAGAAAGCGAGAAATCACCCCCCCAGAGGGGATGGTCATGCCACAATCCCTTCTCCTCCATTCTCCTCTCGGGATCTTGGGCACGCACGCACACACGCCTCTGGGAGTGAACCGCAGTCGACTACGTGGGAGTCCAGCGACATAGCCATTACGCTAACTGCTGGTTCCCAGTTTCTTGGGATTCTCATCACAACAAAATGACAGCCCAGTCTGCTAAGCCTGGACTTCCCCTAATCTCCAAAACCTCTAATTGACTGTGGGCTCAGGGCTCATTTCTGGCACTAGTTTTTTGTTTTTATTTTTTTAATTGAAGATACTTTATTACAAGAACAACTAGTTTATTATCTCATTTGAAATTATTCATCATTAAATATATGATACCTTATTTCCTAGGCTTAAAATAGTTAACTCTATTTAATAAAGTCTTCTGTCATTTCTGTGACAGAAGCAAGCAGGATTGCCAGGGTCTCTGAAAAAGTCTCCAAGTCTGCCGTTCTTTCTAGGACACAAGAATCCACTCTCCTGGGACAGAAGGTAGTGGGTGTGTGAGTAGGGATGACAGAGGCCCTGCTCCCTCAGAGAGTCCACGCAAAAGGGACTTCTCACTCAGTGTAGTAGAAGCCTGGCCTGGATCCAGACTGAGTACTTTTCCGATCACTGATGGGTGGTGTCTTAGTTCATGGGGGATGTTGTAGCAAAATTCCGGGACATGAGTAGCTTGTAAACAGCAGAAATGTAGAGCTCGCAGGGCTGGAGATCAGGCCTCAGAGGTTCAGTATCTGGTAAGGGATCCTCCTCGAAGCCATCTGGGCATCCGCTAAGTAACACCACCATGATCTTGATTTATCAACTGCTCCATTTCCTCCCTCGTCATACCCAGGATGCTCCATATTAATCGTAACACTTTGTGGCGCTGATGTTTTGGTGTGTGGCAGTGTGCCACGAAGAGGTTTCTCATTAGACTCACTGAGTACATCAGTTTGGGTAGCTTTAACAGACTTTGAGTGCAATGATCCTGAAGCGAGCTGGGCTGAAAGGACATGGAGTTTTCCTAAAAGATGATCCTTGGTGTTGCAAAGCTGCCCTATGCTGAGCTGAATTTCTGCTACTTCCTGACCCAAATGTTTGAGTTTGCTTTCATTCTGCTCATAAACTTGGATCAGGCTAGTATAGTCTTCTTGTAATTTTGAATTATTATCACTGTCAACAAAAACTTGTGTCTCAAGTTGCTGAAGTTCCTCCTGAACGCGGGCAGGCTCATGTTGCATGTTTTGGACGGTGGTCATCACCTGCTGTTTCCACTCACCCATCTTCTTCACTTGTTGTTTTAACCTATCACGCTCCTGTAGAAGCTCCTCAAACTGACTACTACTGACACCTCCGGCCTCAGGACCAGTGCTGGATGTCTGTAAAACTGCCAAGAGACTCTGACACTTCTGACTTAAGGCGTCTATTTCGATGTCTTTTTCTCGAACCATGCGTGATAAATTCTGAAGGGTTTCTTTAACCATGTCTTGGCCACCACTTTCAAACATAGCAGACAATTTTTTATTATCTTCTTGCAGCTTGGCAAGGGCAGCTTCTTTGGCAGAAACTATGTCTACCATTTGGTGATATTCTCTTTTCAGATGACTGTTTTCCCTCGTCTTCTCATTCAAAACAGCTAAAATGTTTTCTCTCTCCATAGCATAGGCCTGCGTTTGCTGCTGAAGGTAAGCATCTCGGGTAAACGAAGCCGAAGAGATTCTAGCACGCAGAGTTTCAATCTCCAAATCTTTCTGCTGGAGAATCTGAGTGAGTTTACCAACCTCATCTGTAGACAACTGATCGGTCTGTTTACTTAAGAAAATATTCTTTTCCTTTAGTAGTTTAATCTCTAGTTCTCGCTCTTTTTTCCCTCCCAGTAATCTTTCAGTTTCAGGTTTAGATAAATCATGCTTTTCACTTCCATTTCCTATATTAAGGCTCTGAACTTTACTTTCTTGGAAAATATTAGAATTCTCTGTCTGACCATCCTGTCTTTCTTCATGCAAATGGGTCTTAATGTGTTCATTTGTTTTCTGCAAATTCTTGATGTCCTCATCGTTCTCTAAAAAGAGCTGGGTGTGTGTGACATTCGTTTGCTCATGTTGGTATCTAAACTCATCCATTTCTGTCTTCTGCTCTGTGAAAGACTGAAGTAGTTGCAGCTCACTTTGGTTTTGATCTTCCATTGTCTTTTGATGATGTTTAATTTTCTCTTCAAGATTATCCTCGATTGTGTTCAGACGTGACCCCTCAGATTCTAGTTCTGCAATACTATCGAAAGTTTCAGGCTCGGTCCCAGGCAGTACTTGGCTCTGCTGCTCCCCGAGTGGTTCTTGAAGATGATTCTTTTCTTCTTTCATGAACCAAAGGTTTCTACCCTTTTCCTCTAGGCTCTGCCTTAAAAGCTCACTTTGTCTTAAGGCCTGAGAAGATTGATCTAATTTCTCTTGCAGCTCTGAACTTGTTGCTTGAAGGTTTTCAATAAAAATTTCTTTCTCGTGCATAAGTTGTGTCAATCGCTTCTGTTCTTCTAAAGTAGAGGACAACATGTCCTTAGTTTCTTTATGATTGGCATTCAGTTGCTCAACACACTGCCTGAGTTTTGCAATTTCAAGGTCTTTCTCATGACTGAGTTGAATTAAACGCTCATGTTCCAGGTGTAAGGCAGAGGTGTTTAAATGATGTGTACTTGACAGTTCTTCAATCGTTTGTTCGTACTTGCCTGCCTCTTCCAACAGCCTCTTTTGAGCCTGACACAATTCTACTTTTAACTGGCCTTTTTCCATTTTTAAAGTCTCCACGATGGTGTTTTTTTCCAGCAAAATCTGATTGTTACTAGCAATGGATTGTTCCAATTGATGTCTTCTATCTTCCACTGTTAAAACCAACTTTTTATTTTCCATTTGGAGATCAAAAGCAACTTTCTTTAAATTTTCATTCAGCTCTTCTATTTCTGAGAGATTTTTCTTTAAGCTTCTAACTTCAGCTTCCTTTTCTTTAAGTAAGTCTTCCTCAAAATTACTGCTGGAGTCTTGAGGAGACTGATTGAGTTCATTCCTGACTTGAGAAAGCTCATCCACACTTTGTCTAAGGTGTTCCTTAAGTTCAAGGTTCTCTTTCTGAATGCTGTCATTATTGTTTTGTGATGTGTTTAGCTGACCAACTAAATCTTCTACTTTATCCTCAAGTTTCTGCTTGGTTAAATTCAAGTCATGTATGGTAAGTTCACTTTGACTTAACCGTTCTTTCTGCATGACTAAATCTTTAATGATGTTCTTTTTATCATCTTCAAGTTGATGAACTCTCTTTTTTTCATCATCAAGATCTTGCTTCAGCTTACTGATGATGCTATCTCCTTCGTTTTTTTGTTCTGACAGTCGTTCTTTGATCAAAATTATGTGCTTGGTAGCTTCTTGGTTCTGTTTGTCCGATTCTTCTAACTCAGCTTTGAGTATTTCCTTTTCATGAGTACTCTGATTGAGTTCTTGTTCTTTTGCCTGTAAATTCAGCCTTAAGTCATGTAATTCTGAATCCAAATGTATCTTGCTCTTCGAAGGAGGTCCTTGTGCTTCCATGTCCTCTGTGGCCTCCACAAACAACTCCTTTGTAAAGTCTGAAATCTGCCCGGTGAAGGAAGCCAGGCTGCCCCCTACTTGATCCACAAACTGCCTCAAGCAGGAGCCGAGGCCCCCAAACCAGGACAACATCGCTGAGGGTTGAGAAGACGACAGTGTCCTCTCTGAGAAGAGTCCAGCTCTGCTGGCCAATTCAGCCAAATGTCCTGGAACTCTTGCCGTGGCAACACTATGACAAATCACAACACATGGGATTCCAGAACTCTGAGCGAAGCCCACCAACTGCCAGGTTCTGCATGGGAATGCAGAGACCTGGCCTGGGACTTTACTGGTGCCTTTGCTAGTGCCACCAACAAGGCCTTGGGCCTCTATTCATTCCCCCAACTTACCTCAGTCCAGATAAGACCCTGTCTTCCTCTGCTTGAGTAACTTTCCCCAGCTCTGTAGAAAACTCATCCCAGCACTACACAGGCCACCAGGACACCTGATATGAAAGAGGCAGCCTACAATATGATTTTTTTTTCACAATGCATAAACCTCAAATCAAGAATAGAATCACATTCACCATCTTCAATATTGAAAATCACATTGTATTCAAAATTCACAGTACTGATTTTTTGAAAGTATATATTCAATTGTTACTGATATTTTTTTACAGTGGTACACTGTTCCATTTTCCTTCATTATGTGCATTCTTGTATCTTTTGACTAATTTCTCCCATTCCATCAGTTCCCATCCAGCTCCTAGGAACTCCTGTTACTTTCTCTACCTAGTTTTTAAGTTTTGCTAATGGGCATGTACAGGTATTTGTTAAGTGGGGACAGGCAATAATTAGCTTTCATAGACTGAGTTACTTAATTTGGCATATGTCTTCTAAGTTCATGTATTTTTCCTCATATATAATAAATTCATTATTTTTTCTTTATGGCTGAATAGTATTCCACTTTGTATACATGCCATGCTTTCTTTATCCATACATTAGTCATTGGGCACACGGGTCAATTCCATCTTAATTATGGTGTACAATGCTGCAATAAATATGGAAAAGCAAATATCTCTTCCATAAAATAGTTCTCTATCTGTTGAGTATACATCCAGCTGCATGATTACTGGGTCATATTTTAATTCTATTTTTGGATTTTGAGAAACCTTACTGTTTTTCGCTGTTATTCTATTAATCGACATTCCCACCAACAGAGAAGGAGGGTTCTCCTTAGTCATTTTTATTCTTTTCTCTCTGATCATACCCATTCTGTGTTGCAGTGGTACCTCTTTGCTATTTTGATTTGCAACATTTAAAAAATAAGTCTTTGGGCCATTTGTCTTCTTATTGAACATTGCCTGTTCAGATCAATTGCCTGTTTTCATCTATACCTGAAATTACAATGATATTTTAAAAAAAGGGGGGGGAATCAGTTGTCAAGCTATGGAAAGACATGAAGGGAACTTAAATAAATTTATTAAGTAAAAGAAGCCTATCTGAAAAGACTAAATACTGTATTAATCCAACTATATGACATTCCAGAAGAGGCAAAAGTATGGAGACAATAAAAAGAGTACTGGTTTCTCATGGTTGGGGAAGTAGAGATGAATAAAATTATTTATGATCATATTACTATATTTTGTTCTTTTATCACATTGTAGACATGTATGATTTCATAAATTTTATGGCAGCAGTTGGGTGTGTTTAGATAGTTTCATTTACTTTAACATTAAAATAAATATATATGGTGCCAGCAGGTCATGTAGAGGTGAAGGCAGCTGGATCTCCATGGAGCTTTTCCAGTACCAGATGCAGATACTTGAAGAATCATGCAGAGACCAGCATATTGTGTAATGACTATGGTGCTGGTCTCCCACATAGTCAAGTGCAGATAGAGTACCAGATCTGGTGGCTTAAAACTCACATTGGATGCAAGTTTGTGTGTACCTAAAATTCTGAGAGGAGAATAGAGGAGAAAGGATTCCATTGTGGCCATCATTCCTCCAAGGCAGGGAGGAGGGGGCTGATTTCTCACTTTCTGTCTCCATCTTTCTGGTGAGTGCACACTCTCTAAAAACAAACAAACAAACCAAACAAACAAATGAAAACAGAAAGAAAATAAAATTCATTCATAGTAGGGTTTGTGTGCATGTGTGTCCAAAATCCTAAGAGGACAATGGAGGAAAAAGAATTGCAGCATGGTCATCCCTGATGGAAGGGTGATATCTCATCACTTCTCCCATCTCTGTTTCTCTTCATAGAGTGTATATATCCTCTAGCAAAAGTCTTTTAAAAAATACATATCGTTTATCCATCTGCTCAGGGCAAAAGCTTATGAACATACAGAAAATTTCTGTTGGTGACATAGTCTCCTATGTTGCCTAAGCAGGTCTCAAACTTTCTATCCTTCTGCCTAGCCTCTCATACAGCTGGGATTGTAAATATGCATCACTCTGCCTAGCTCTGAATCATGTTATCTGTCAGGGTAAACAAAGATAATAAATAGCTAACATAAATTGAA
The DNA here is from genome assembly GCA_026018925.1 of Tupaia tana. Taxonomy (NCBI): domain Eukaryota; kingdom Metazoa; phylum Chordata; class Mammalia; order Scandentia; family Tupaiidae; genus Tupaia; species Tupaia tana. The sequence goes on along the minus strand of JAKSZU010000002.1, from coordinate 138,182,824 downwards.
GGCTAAATCCAGACATTATTTTAGATATTTTAGAAACATTAGTCCTCTTATAAGCCTCAGAAGTATATTAGTATTATGTCCTGTATTATAGGCAAGAAGAAATGGAGGCAAAGGGCAATTTAAACTCTTCTAGGATCAACCAGTAAGTGGCAGAGCCTGTATTTGGACCAGGCACACTAGCTCCAGAAATCACACTAATCCATACAGTTTGCTTTGCAAAGGTTTGTAAACATTTTGACTGAACAGTGAGTGGTATAGTGGTTATGTCGCTGGACTCCCACATGGCCAGGTGTGGCTTGTGTCCTGGACCTGGGGGCTTGAAATTCACACTGGGCACATTGTGCATGTGTGCCCAAGATCCCAGGAGGAGAATGGAGGAGAGGGAGTTGTAGCAAGGCCATCCACCTGGGGGGTGATTTCTCACTTTTCCTCTCACTGACACTCTCTCTCTCTCTCTGGCAAGCACACATGTCCTAAAGTAGAAACCTCCTAAAAAAATCATACCTAGCATAACTACTTCAATGAAGGTGGTTTCTGCAGCTGGTATCAAGAAATCTAATCTAATTTGCTTTATTTTTCTCTAACTTGTTATCTCACATAGTTGATAGATTCAAGGTAGGCATTCCAGGGTTGTTCAATTTAGTAGGCCAGTGATATACCAATCACCTCGCAACTTTATAACTCATCCCTCTTTCATACATGGCCTCTCAGTGGACACACACCACTTCACCAAACATGCAGAATATGTTCTTTTGAAGTGTCCATAAAACCTTTACCAAGATATATCATATGCTCAGGCAAAAAATGAACCTTAAAAACATTAAAGAATTTAAATTGTACAGACTACTCTCTGGATACAGAGAATTAAATGAGAAACTGATAACAAAAAGATAACCGATCCTATTCCAAACACTCAGAAACTAATCAATATCTAAGTAATCCATGTTTCAAAAAGGCTATCTTGAAGGGAAAAATATATCTATTGAACTGTCTGAAAAGTGAAAATACATTTCAAAAATTGTGGGATATAGCAGAAGCAGTGCTTAGAAAAAATATTTATAGAACTAAATGTATACACTAAAGCAGAAAAAAGGCACAAATCAACAGTAAAATCCAGAAGTAAGGGTCATCCAGTACCAGTGGCTGATCCCACATGGCCAACTGTGTAGTTCAAATCCTAGACCCAGTGGCTTGGAAGACACTCTGGGTGCGTGTGCATGTGTGCCCAAATCCTGAAAGGAGGGAATGGAGAAGGGGTTGCTTTCTCACCTTCTTTCTCTTTCTCTCTCTGGTGAACACGTATACCCTCTGGCAAATAAACAAAATCAGCTAGATTAAGGTAATAAATGAAAATATTATGATTATGTCAACTGAGGCACAAAAATAACTGAGAAAATTCAATACTTATTCATAATAAAACTCCTTAGAAAAGTAGAAATAGGGGACCAGCAGTTAGCGTAACGGCTAGGTCGCTGGACTCCCACGTGGTGGACTGTGGTTCACGTCCCGGACTCGGTGGCTTAAAACTCACAGCGGGTTCATGTGCGTGCGTGCTCAAGATCCGGAAAGGAGAATGGAGAAGAAGGGATTGCGGCATGACCATCCCCTCTGGGGGGTGATTTCTCACTTTCTGTCTCTATGTCTCTCTCTGTCTGTCTGGTGAGCGCACGCAGCCTATAGCAAAAAAAAAAAAAAAAAAAAAAAACAAACAAACAAACAAACAAAACAACTCTCCAGAAAAGTAGAAATAGAAGAAAGTTTCTCAACTTGATAAATAACTTGTAAACAAACCTTACAGCTAAATTCATGGTTAATGATGAAAGCCTGAATAAATGTGTTTCCTCCTTTGCCACAACTAATAAGGGAGTTCATGACAGTTGCAGGATTTAAAATAAACAAATAAGCAAAAAGTCAGTTTTAGGCCAGCAGATGGTATGGTGGTTAAAGTTGCTGATCGCACATGGCTGCCTTCACTCTTTGAGTCCTGGACCCAGTGACATGGAAAATACACCAGACCTGTATGCACGTGTGCCCAAACCCCAGGAAGAGAATGGAGGAGGATTTGCAGAGTGGCCCCTGGCAGTACTTTTTCACTTTCCCTCTCTCTCTTTTTCTCTTTCTCTCTGATGAGCATAGGTGCCTTATAGCAAAAACAAAATTAAAGAATTAATTTTATTTTTTATGCAGCAATGAAGAAATAAGTTACAGTTAAAATTACAATACTATTTACAATCACTCAAAAAAAAAAATAGAAGCACTTAAGTGTAACTCTAACAGAACAAGGTACAGAAGCGATATGCTGAAATCCTGATGAAAAAAAATCAAAGATCCAAAGAAACGGAAAGACTTACTGTGTTCATCAACTGGAAAGAGAGTAAAGATGGCAGTTCACCTCAACTTGATACGTAGGTTTCAATCCATTTCAATCTTAATCCCTGCAACATTTCTAGTAACTGCAGACAAAGTTGTTCTAACATTTATATGAAAAAGTAGGGGAACTAGATCAAATATTTTGATAAACTGTGAGTCACTCTTACCAAATTTAAGAATCTTATAAGCAATATTCATAAAGACTGATATTTGTGGAGGTCTAGGCACATAGATTCATGGAGTAGTACAGAGAATCCAGAAATAAATCTATATCCACTCATGTTTTGAAAAAGGTGCAAAGCAATTCCATGGTGAGACAGTCTTTTTAAGCTATGAAGGAAGTGGCTATTTATAGCAGGAAAAGGGAAAAGAAAAAGAAACTACACACATTTTCACATCTTATACAAAGAAATACTCAAAATAGATCATATGCTTAAATGCAAATACAACAAAACATAGGTGAAAATATTTAGAAACTACAGCTTGCCAAAGACATTATAGGCCTAACACCAAAGGCAAAATTTGCAATAAAGAAAACAATAAAGTGGGCTTTATCAAAATCAAACACTTTTGTTCTGCAACATAATCTGTAAAGAAAAAATAATAATAAAAGAATAGGGCCAGCGACGCAAAACAGCAATAACCTGCTGCTCCAGTAAAGTTGGACCCCTATGGAAGACCATGGTTGGTCCCCGGCTCCCCAGCACACAGCAGGCCACACCCTTGTTCTGACTGCCTGGGAAGGCCGGGGGAGGGCTCAGTGTGAGGCCCTGATGGTGCTGATTTCTCTGTTTTTTTTTTCTCTTTCTGTCAGTCATGGTCATGAAAGAAATAAACAAACTGAAGAAAAAAAAGGGAAATATGAGCTACAAATAGAAAGAAAATATTTGCAAACCACATGTATCACAAAGGACAGGAATATAAGAAGAGCTGCCAAATTTTACACTTAAAAAAAAATAAGGTAGTTATAAAATGAGCAAAAGGCATATGGAGACATTTCATCAGATGGTCTATAAGGACATGGCATGATGTTTGACATCACTGAGCATTAGGGAAATGCAAATTGAGAACATGAGATATCACTACACACTTACTAAAACAGCCAGAAAAGAAAAATAAATACTGGCAATGCCAAATGTTGGTGAAAATGCAAAATAAATATTTCACTATGTGAAAATGTAAAATGCTACATCCCGTCTATTTTGCTTGGCGGTTTCTTTAGTAAAAGAAAATATATTTAGCTGGGAAGTGATATGGTGGTTAAGCACACTGGACTCCCACATGGCTGACTGTGGTTCGAGTCCTGGACCTGACAGCTTGCTTTCTCACTTTCCTTCTCTCTTTCTCTCTCACTCTGTCCCTCCCTGGTCAAATTTAATTAAATCAATCAATAAATCAATAAATAAAGTTAAAATAATCCTTTAAGAAAAAATTCCTAGTCCTGGCAGCTTGATAAACATGCCATAGGGAACATCAAGTGCTATCGTGTTTAAGGCACTGGCCACTTGTAGGGACATGTCGGAGAGAGGCTCTGAGTGAGGTGTGGGGACATGCTCTGAGAAAACACCAACTGTCACTTTGGGCTTTGAAAGAACCTTGCAACTTTGACCCTTGCTGCAGGCAGAGCAAAAGGTGGAAATTGCCTGGGGTGTTCCAACAGACAGGTCTGATGGAATTTAGGAAATACCTTGACTCCCAATTAGCAAAGTCCAACCCTGCTCTGCTTCTGTGAGATTTTTTTTTTTTTTTTTTTTTTTGGAGAGGTTTTTGCTAAAGGGCGCGTGTGCTCCCCAGACTGAGACAGAAAGCGAGAAATCACCCCCCAGGGGGGATGGCCATGCCACAATCCCTTCTCCTCCATTCTCCTCTTGGGATCTTAGGCATGCACACACACGTACCTGGCATGAGTTTTAAGCCACTTGGTTAGGGACGCGAACCTTGGTTGACTACGTGGGAGTCCAGTGACATAGCCATTATGCTAACTGCGGGTTTCACTCTGTGAGATTATTTAGCCTTCTCCATGCGTGGTGGTGCCCGCCTTATGGAGAGGTTCTTTAGCCTTATGTTTCTTCCCCACACCTGCAGCTAGACTTCTCTCCATTAGAAAAGAGGATAATGGGATTTTCTCTTGATGGGATTATCACCAAGGGATACACCTGGCCCAGTATGTCTAAGCCCTTACAGATTGTTACCTGCTTCTTATTGTCTGTAACACATCAACATATCTATGGAATGTCATGAAATACACATGTGCAATGTCGCTTTGCCCTATGAATAAAGGCACCCGGTTTGTCTGGGTGACACAAGTTGCTTGGGCTACCTCAGCTCAGGCTGCCTGTGTCCACCGCTACGCTGTCCCTCTCTCATTCTTTCTGCTTCCTCCTTACATAGAGCCAAGACCAGGGCGGATGCCAGCAGACACTCCCACATGGCCAACCACAGCTCTAGTTCTGGACCTGGGGGCTTGCTTTCTCATTCTCTCTCTCTCCATGTCTGTTTCTGTTCAAATTAAAATAAATAAACAAATTAATTAATTTAATTAAATCTTTAAAAAATATATATTTACCACATGATCCAGAAATTACATTCTAGGATATTTAAGTCAGAGAAATGAAAACTCATTTTCGCATAAGGAAAGAAAAAAAACCTTAGACAAATTTTAGTGATTGTCAGGTGTTAGGGTAATGGTGTGGAGAGGAGGGGTTTGTGACTATAAAAGGTAGCACAGGGGAAACCTCTGTGGTAATGGGGTAGCTCTGCATCTGATCACGGTGGTGGTTACATGAATCTGCACATGTGTGAGTCATAGGCATAAAATTGTACACATACATGTACCAAAGGTGGTTTTCTGGCTTTGTATTGTGGTACAGTTACTTAATATATAAACAATTGGAGAAGAAAGGTGAAGGGGCATGCAGAACTCTCTGTACTGTCTGTAATTTCCTAAGAATCAATAATTATTTGAAAGTAAAACATTTTTTAAAAGTGGCCTTCTGGTTCTGGCTGCATGGTAGGTAATTAAGGCAGCTGGGTTTCACATGGCTGACTGTTTGGGGGGTCTTGGACCTGGCAGCTTGAGAAAGACACCAGGTGCTTGTGCATATATGCCCAGAATCCCCACAGAAGGCGAGACGAAGGAATTGCAGGGTGGCCATTTACCATAGAGAAGGGGTCTTTTCTCCTCTGCCTCCTTCTCTGTCTCTCTCCGTTTTTCTGGCAAGTGCATGTTTTTTCTTCAGGAAAAAAAAAAAGTGACTTTCTGGCTAAAATCCAAAAGCTTCAAAGTCTAAATGGTGGCAAGGATCAAGAATGTAGAATAACAGAGAATCATTCAGTGCCGGTGGGAATACAACAGGTTATAGCTATTTTGGAAGACACGCAGGCAGTTTCTTATAAGGCTAAACATATCCCTACCATACTGTCCAGCATTTCAGGACACTTTTACATCAGTGAAACTATTCTCTATAATACTATAATGGCTGATACATGACATTTTGTCTTCTTTATCGTTTGTTTGTTTGTTTTGAGAGGTTTTTGCTATAGAGTGGTTGTGCTTGCAAGAAAGACAGAGACAGAGATAGAAAATGAGAAATCACTCATGCAGAAGACAAACGGGTCTCCTTTGAGAGAGAGTAAGAGACACTTCTGTTGCCTTGGACAGCAGAACCCAAGGCTTATCTGACTTTGGACCCTGGGATTTATACCAGCAGCCCCCAGGTGCTCAGGTTTCAGTCTGATTGTGAGCTAACTCACCAACTGCCCTACTTCCCAAGCTTTTGGACTTGGGCTGAAGCACACTCTCAGAATCCCAGGGTCTCGATCGTGCAGACAGCCTGGTGTAAACTCCTCAGTGGCCGTGATCTCATGTATCAGCTCATGAGAGTGAATAGACTCCCCTTTTATATATCTGTACCCATCCTATGTCTCCCTGGGAACCCTGTATCATCAGGAGTATAAGCACCATTTGTATTTTAGGTTCAGTAACCGCTTCATATTTAAGGACCAGACCTAGGAAAAATATCAGCAATGTAAGACACCCAGGGAGGTAAGTCTGAGGCCGTGTAGTGCTGCAGTGTTGGGTCCCCGGGTCCAAACCTATACTGCAGGTACTTAGGTGAGAAGGGGCATGTTTGGGCTGACTTCAGCAATGAACAAACTTCTATCTTAAGGCTTCTTAGATTGGGACTGTGGTTATGGGACATATTCCATTAATACTGCGAATATCCAACACCAAGGGAATAAGAAAGAAAGCTACACCCAGGAAGCATGCAGCCTCGATGGTGTGTGTAGATGAGAAAGAGGAATTTTTTTCTGCTCAGTGTTCAGAAACACGGTGAGGATTGTAACATTTGACTATGCGGACAAACCTAGGGATTTATTTAGCATTTGCATCTATGTGTATACATGCACACACACAGAGACACACAAATTGTGTGAGGTTTTAAATTCTTAACTTTACTGATTCTACAGAAAGAAAAATTAAAACCCAGAAATATAACTTATGAATGTCTGTCAGAATGTATTTCTCCCCATCTCTGGCTTATCTGAAGTCAATAGTTTTGTTTTGTTTTGTTTTGTTTTGTTTTGGAGAGGTTTTTGTTATAGGGCGCGTGCGCTCGCCAGACAGACAGAGAGAGACATAGAGACAGAAAGCGAGAAATCACCCCCCAGGGGGGATGGTCACGCCGCAATCCCTTCTCCTCCATTCTCCTCTCGGGATCTTGGGCATGCACGCACACATGCCCGGCGTGAGTTTTAAGCCACCGGGTCCGGGATGTGAACCGCGGTCGACTACGTGGGAGTCCAGCGACATAGCCATTACACTAACTGCTGGTTCCCTGAAGTCAATAGTTTTGATAAATATACAAATCAGTTTTGTTTCTACAAAGTGAATTTGTCTTACTTTCATTTATGGTGAGCAAAGAACTCCTCCAAAGTTTATTTATCATACATTTAGATTTAGACCCAGATAATACTTGTCATGCTTCTCTCTAAAGATTATCTTGCAAATTCCCACAGTCCATTTCCTCAATGCTCATATAACTTATTGTTCCTAGTTTTGATTCTCTCAGCACCTGCCTTTGATAGACCATGATTCCTGAGGGATCAGAACAGCCTTGATAAAAAATACCAGCACCAAGACGCCTCTTATGGCCATTTTCTTCTTGGGTGCTTTAATGGATAGCAGCAGAAGTCAAGAGTGAGACAGAGAAAAGAATAAAAGAAAAGAAAATGTGTATGTGTGGGGGGAGGGTGAAAGAAGCTAATGTGATCAAAGTCCAAATTAGTTGAGCTGCAACCAATCAGAAAAATCTTTTGATATGACACATTTGTTGCTAGGGGAGCCTTCTCATAAAAGGTCCGGGAAAAGAGACACAAGTTCATTGAAGAAGTAAAGTTCTTAAATCAGATAGACAAAACAGGAAAGCCAAGTTTTGGAGATTTGGGGGGCAATCCCTCATAAACTGTCTCAATTCAAGTTCTAGAAAAATTTACCCTTAAAGTACATTAGTAAGAACAGAATAAATGAAAGTACAGATCCTGCTTCTGTGTTGTGACATCTGGGGAGTTCAAGGGAAAACGGATCACATAAAAAGAAAAAACCATCAGGTCAAAGGGCATGCCTGAATTTTGACGGCACTGGGCAACAGCTTCATTGAAGAGATACCTTATCACTTCACGCTTCTCTCAAATGTCTTGTAAGAATAATTTTAAATTATGCCTTTTTGCTCTGTAGAGATAAAATTTAACCTTTGCTTTTGCCGGACGCCCTTGTGATAAACTGCCCCGACAGACTTAATTATGCAAACCTCCAGAAACGGAGCAAATGGAATGTGGACAAGGAACTAGAAAGACAACCCATGCACGTGTGTCACAAGACTGCCACTCTTCCCCCTATAAATGAACTACCCGTTAAACTTCCGCAAACCTTCTCCTGCTTATAAAAAGACCTATAACCCTAAAAACGGGGTCCTCGCTCAGGCCTGCTGCGTCAGGTGTCTGCTTGGACCCCAGCCGGCTGGAAAAATAAAACCTCTTGCATTTTGCATCAAGAACCGACTCTTGTGGTTGATTGGGGGTCACATATCCTCTGGACAGAAAGCACGCCGAGCCAGGCGGCCGGCGCCCTAACATTTTGGGGGCTCGTCCGGGATGTCGTGGCTACCCATCATCTACAACGTTGGCCTTGGAGGTAAGCCTAAAAAAAAAAACCCTGTTTGTTTGTCGACTTTCTTGTTTGTTTCGGTGTGGTACCCAATAGTCTGTTTCAGGTTCCGCAGCCGTTCGGCCTATTGTAAAATAGCCGAACTGTGGTTGGTAGACGTGCCCGGAGAACCACAGGCTGCAGCCCTAGGGGACGCCCTAAGGGCGGAGGAGGATTAGGGACGCCTGATCGTCTCCTACGGTGAGGGTGCAGGTTGGGTACATATTTTGGCCTGCACCCATCTGAATCTGTCCTAAGATTGTGGAAAACAAAAATCGGTAGTTACTTTCTGTTTGTCTTGTCTTGTTCTTTGTTCTGTTGTCTGTACTCTTAACCTAACCGTTGGCGATGGGGCAGACTGTGGTGACTCCTTTAAATTTGACTCTCAGACACTGGACTGAAGTGAAGGGAAGAGGTCACGACCTATCTGTAGAAATTAAAAAGGGACTCTGGCAGACGTTTTGTGCCTCTGAGTGGCCCACCTTTGGTGTCGGGTGGCCACCCGAAGGCACGTTTGACCTTAACGCTATCCTTTCCATCAAAGACATTGTCCTTCAGAAGGGACCAGGAAGTCATCCGGACCAGCAACCGTACATCATCCTTTGGCAAGATCTAATCCAAAACCCACCTTCGTGGGTTCGACCATGGTTGCCCAGGCCCCGTCCAAACCCCCCTCAGGTCCTGGTGGCCCAGCCCCCCAACCCTCCAGAGGGTACAGACCTTACCAAATGTCCTAAGCGAATCTATCCAGAGACCCGAGACCTCCTTCTCCTAGACACCCCTCCCCCATACCCCCGTCCCTTCCGCTAGATGAAGAAAGGCGCAGAGACCCCGGAGTGTCACCTAACGTTAGACTTGGTCCTTCCGCCCCCTCTGAGGGTGCCCTTCTAGGGCCTGCTCAGGGCACTAGGAATCAATGTTGCGCACTCCTGTCTCCTGATACCACTGTGGCACTGCCCTTACGGGCCTATGGGCCCCCCACCTCTGCCTACTGACGAGGGGCTACCTCCCCTACAGCCTCTCCAATATTGGCCCTTTTCTTCCTCTGACCTTTACAACTGGAAAACTAACCACCCCCCTTTCTCCGAGGACCCCCAGCACCTAACCAGCCTGGTAGAGTCCGTAATGTTCTCTCATCAGCCAACATGGGACGATTGCCAGCAGCTCCTGCAGACTCTCTTCACCACCGAAGAGAGAGAGAGGGTCTTACTCGAAGCAAGAAAAAATATCCCGGGGGCTGACGGACGTCCCACTCAGCTTCCTAACCTTATCGAGGCTGCTTTTCCTCTCTCTCGACCCAACTGGGACTACAATACGGCAGAAGGTAGGGAGCGACTGACAGTCTATCGCCAGGCTCTAGTGGCTGGCCTCCGTGGGGCTGCCAGGCGCCCCACTAATTTGGCTAAGGTAAGAGAGGTTATGCAGGGGGCTACAGAACCCCCATCAGTGTTTCTTGAGTGTCTCATGGAGGCATTCAGGCGGTTTACCCCTTTTGACCCTGCTTCTGAGGGACAGAGAGCCTCCGTAGCTATGGCCTTCATTGGACAATCAGCATTAGATATTAAGAAAAAACTCCAGAGACTCGATGGGTTGCAGGATCTCTCTTTACAGGACTTAGTTAAAAAAGCAGTAAAAGTGTATTATAAAAATAATAATAAAAAAAATAAACAGAGGAGTGAAAAAGGGAGGAAAGAGAGTAAAAAGGAAAAAAAGACAAGAAAAAAACCTAGCTCGGATCCTGGCCACTGTAGTGCAGGAAAAGGGACAAGAATGGGGCCCCAACAAGGGACCAAAGCCTGGTCGTATCCCACTAGACAAGGATCAGTGTGCTTATTGTAAAGAAAAAGGACATTGGGCAAAAGACTGTCCTAAAAGGACCAAGAAAAACAAAGTGCAGCCGTCCCCTCCGGCCGAAGTACTTGCCCTGCACGAGGACTCAGACTAGGGGGGACGGGACTCGGAGCCCCTCCCCGAGCCTAGGGTAACTCTAAAAGTGGAGGGGAAGCCAATTAATTTTTTAGTCGACACTCGAGCCCAACACTCAGTGTTACTGGCACCGTCGGGACCACTTTCCAAGAAAAAATCTTGGGTCATAGGGGCAACCGGGCACCAGCAGTATCCATGGACCACCAATAGAACAGTTGACCTCGGAAGAGGCCTAGTGACCCACTCTTTCTTGGTCATTCCTGAATGTCCGGAGCCCTTCCTTGGGAGAGACTTACTTACCACAATGGGGGCACAGATTAATTTTACCCCATGGGGTCCAAAGGTTACTCCAGACGTGCAGACATTAGTCCTAGCTGTACACCTACAAGATAAACACCAGCTTTTCGAAAGTCAAGATAGTAACACTGGCCCCCTTCATGCTTGGCTGCAAAAATATCCTAAAGCCTGAACCGAGACAGCTGGAATGGGGTTAGCCACCAACAGGGCCCCAATACTAATAGAACTAAAAGCTACAGCTACCCCTGTGGCACTACACCAATACCCTATGACCAAAGAAGCCTGAGAAGTTATCAGGCCTCACATACAACGCCTCCTACACCTGGGTATTCTTAAAAAAATGCCAGTCACCTTGGAATACCCCCTTGCTGCCCGTAAAAAAACCCGGCTCAAGTGACGATCGCCCTGTGCAAGACTTGCGGGAGGTCAATAAGCGGGTACAGGACATCCATCCCACGGTACCTAATCCATATAACCTGCTAAGTTCTCTACCTCCAGAACGGGACTGGTATACTGTCTTAGACTTAAAGGACGCTTTCTTCTGCCTGCAACTGCACCCCTCCAGCCAGAATATATTTGCCTTTGAATGGAGGGACCCGGACACTGGGACCACGGGACAATTAAGTCAAACCCGGCTTTCTCAGGGTTTCCGACACTCACCTACTATTTTTGATGAAGCCCTCCATCAGGACCTCGCACACTTCCGCGCCAGCCACCCTGAGGTGACCCTACTACAGTATGTAGATGACTTGTTGCTCGCAGGAGCAACTGAAGAAACATGTCGGCAGGGCACTGGACTGCTGCTAGAAGAACTGGCCCGCCTGGGGTATCGCACCTCTGCTAAAAAGGCCCAAATCTGTCAACAAGAGGTAACATACTTGGGCTATACTTTAAGGGGTGGAAAGAGGTGGCTCACCGAAGCCAGAAAACGGACTGTAACCCAGATCCCAGTTCCTCACACGCCCCGGCAAGTGCGAGAATTCTTGGGGACAGCGGGATTCTGCCGCCTATGGATACCGGGGTTCGCCGCTATAGCTGCTCCTCTTTACCCACTGACTAAAGAGGGAGCCCCCTTCGAGTGGGGCGTTGACCAGCAACGGGCTTTTAATGATATAAAAAAAAGCCTTACTATCAGCCCCGGCTTTGACCCAGCCTGATGTGACAAAACCTTTCACTCTATATGTAGATGAAATAAAAGGGGTGGCCCGAGGGGTACTCACGCAACCCTTAGGGCCTTGGAAAAAATCGGTGGCCTATCTCTCAAAAAAAAAAACTGGACCCAGTGGCTGGGGGATGGCCGGCTTGCCTGAGATCGATAGCGGCTGTGGTGACACTGGTAAAAGATTCTGACAAATTGACTATGGGACAAAAATTACTAGCCATTGCCCCCCATGCTTTAGAGAGCATCATCCGGCAGCCCCCCGACCGATGGCTGTCCAATGCTCGTATGACTCATTACCAGAGTCTCTTATTAGACAAGGACAGGGTCCAGTTTGGACCCCCAGTCACTCTCAACCCTGCCACAGTGCTGCCAGAGACCTCCGCCAAGGGGGCTGTCTTCCATACCTGCCAAGAAGTCCTGGCGGAAGAAACCGGAACCCGACGGGATCTCCAAGATCAGCCGCTACCAAATGCCCAGCTGACCTGGTTCACTGACGGAAGCAGCTACATCATAGAAGGTAAAAGGGTGGCAGGGACGGCTGTAGTAGACGGGACCAGACGGTCTGGGTGAATAGCTTGCCCGAGGCAACCTCAGCCCAAATAACTGAGCTCATAGCCTTGACTCACGCCCTGCGTCTGGCAGAGGGAAAGGTCATAAATATTTACACTGATAGCCGGTATGCCTTCGCTACCGCCCACGTCCATGGGGCTATCTATAGACAACGAGGCTTACTGACCTCAGCTGGTAAAGATATCAAACATAACAGATCTTGGAATTGCTGGAGGCTATACACCTCCCTAAGAAGGTCGCTATTATCCACTGCCCCGGGCCTCAAAAGGCAAAATCCCGGATAGCAGAGGGAAACCGGCGAGCAGATCAGGCGGCTAAGCGGGTGGCCCAGGGGCTTGATATACTACCACCACATGAGGCGATCGACTCAGGTCCCTCGGATGAGACTCTTTCATATTCCGAACAAGACCTACTGGAAATAAATAAAATGGGACCTCAGTCGGTGACCCCAGAGGGGGTACGTAAGACTGTCGAGGGAAAGACTATCCTCCCTCGAGAACAAGCAATTGCTTTCCTCGATCAGCTTCATAAGTTGACACACCTAGGCTCAAAACATCTAATTACCTCAGTCCGGCAGTCCTTGTTCCATGTCATAAACCTGGGCAGACTCGCCGAACCAATAGTAAACCGATGCAGACCCTGCCAATTAGTTAACGCCTACCCAGACAAGACACCACAAGGAAAGCGGCTTCGTGGACATCATCCGGGAAGTTACCGGGAAGTAGACTTCACTGAAATAAAACCAGGCAAATTGGCTACAAGTATCTGCTAGTGCTGGTTAATACATTCTCAGGGTGGGTCAAAGCTTTCCCCACTAAAAAAGAGACTGCTCAGACAGTTGCAAAGATAGTCCTAGAAAAAATCTTCCTGAGATTCAGGGTGCCACTGGTTATTGGGTCCGACACGGCCCCGCTTTTGTTGCCCAGATTAGCCAGGGACTGGCCAGGGTCCTGGGGTCTGACTGGAAATTGCATTGTGCTTATAGGCCCCAAAGCTCAGGACAGGTTGAGAGAATGAATAGAACCCTACAAGAGGCCATGACAAAATTGGCTTTAGAGACTGGCATAAAAGATTGGACAGTCCTCCTTCCCTTCGCCCTGTTCCGTGTGCAAAATACACCCGGCCCCCTCGCCTTAACCCCTTTCGAGATTCTATATGGGGCACCGCTGCCTTTGACTAACGTATGCCTCTCTTGTTCCCGCTCCCAAGCTTCTCAATCTCTTTATGCTAGACTAAAAGCCCTTAAATTTGTCCTAAAAGAAACTTGGGCCCAACTTGCAGAGGCCTACAAGCCAGGAGACTCCCAGGTGCCTCACCAGTTCCAGGTTGGAGATTCAGTGTTCATCTGACGACATAGAGCAGCCACCCTCAAACCTCGGTGGAAGGGACCGTACCTGGTACTGCTGACCACTCCAACGGCGATAAAGGTTGATGGCATCGCTTCTTGGATCCACGCCTCCCATGCTAAACCAGCGCCTCTGCCAGACCCCACTTAGAAGGTGGAAAAACTGGATCACCCACTCAAGTTCCGCGTTCGCCGTGGCAGTCTTGCTCCTCCTGATGCCTCTGCCTGCGATAAGTAGTGCCAACCCCCATAGGCCCCTGTCCCTTTCTTGGGTAATCTCCCGTGTGGGTGATAACCACGTTGTTAACATCACCACCCGCACAGCCCCATTGGGGACTTGGTTTCCCACCCTAGAATTTGATCTCTGTGACCTCGTGGGTGACTTGTGGACTAAGTCCATCCACGATCCCTTAAGGCTGCAGTATGGATGCGCGGGTCTGGGCACTAAATCAGGCACCTACGATCGTTACTTTTATGTCTGCCCTGGTAGCAACTCTTACAAATGTGGGGGCCCCGCACATTTCTTCTGTTATGATTGGGACTGTGTGTCCACCGGCTACATTTCTTGGACTCCGCCACACCCAGATCCTCTGATAACTGTTACTAGAGGGCCCTGGTGAGGACCTAACACCTGGGACGCTTGCAAAGGTCTCTAATTTGCTCGGTCCCCTAATTATACTCCTTCTCATCTTAACCTTCGGACCCTGCATTTTAAACCGCCTAGTCACTTTCGTCCGTGAGCGAGTAAGCGCAGTTCAAGTACTCATGCTCCGACAACAATATCAGACCCTCCAACAGTCACAAAATTATTCCGATGCTCTTGTGGGTCCATAAGTTTTATGATTAAAACTTCTCCCAAAAAACGCAAAATGGGGGAATGTAAGAATAATTTTAAATTATGCCTTTTTGCTCTGTAGAGATAAAATTTAACCTTTGCTTTTGCCGGACGCCCTTGTGATAAACTGCCCCTGTGATAAACTGCCCCGACAGACTTAATTATGCAAACCTACAGAAACGGAGCAAATGGAATGTGGACATGGAACTAGAAAGACAACCCATGCACGTGTGTCACAAGACTGCCACTCTTCCCCCAGAAATGAACTACCCGTTAAACTTCCGCATACCTTCTCCTGCTTATAAAAAGACCTATAACCCTAAAAAACAGAATCCTCGCTCAGGCCTGCTGCGTCAGGTGTTTGCTTGGACCCCAGCCGGCTGGAAAAATAAAACCTCTTGCATTTTGCATCAAGAACCGACTCTTGTGGTTGATTGGGGGTCACATATCCTCTGGACAGAAAGCGCGCCAAGCCAGGCGGCCGGCGCCCTAACAGTCTTAGACCCTATGGTGGGTGACTCAGCCCAGTCTCCTGGGATCCCCAGCACTGAGTTGTATTTCAAAAATACAGGAGAAACTGAGTTTTCACTTTGGAGTGGGTAGGAAAGTAATGACTCAAAACAGAAATAATGGTTACTTGAAAGTGTACATAAAGGGAATATCTTATAATTCCTACCATATTAAGTAAGGCCAGAGATTCAAGTAGACTGTTTTAGGGACATGCATCATGGGACGAATCAGGTCAATGAGTATGGCTGAGTAAACTGGACAGTGTAATTTATCAGAAATGGTAGACAATAAAAAAGACGGCTCTGTTATTCCATCTCTCATGTCCTAAGATTATGAAGGTTTTTCTCCTGTCCTAAGATTATAAATTAAAGGTCAAATAAAAAAATATATATGTATATATATAGAGAGAGGAGGTTTTTGTTACACAGGGCATATGTGCTTGCCAGAAAAACAGAGAGAAAAAAGTGACAAATCAACCCCCAGAGCAGATTGCCACGCCACATTCCCTTCTCCTCCATTCTCCTCTCAGAATCTTGGGCACACAGGCACAAGTGCCTGGCGTGAGTTTAAACCAGGGTCTGGGACTTGAACCACAGTCAACTTCGTGGGAGTTCAGCAACACAGCCATTACACCAATTGCTGGTCCTCCAAAAATAGTATACTTAATATTTGTTATAGAGAACATTAAAAATGGAAAGACTCTGATTCTCATATTTCTGAAAATATTGTGCAATAGAAAGGACAATGTTAAACTACATACGGGAAAGGTTGGAAAATAAACACTCCCAGTGAGTGAGAATCAGTAAGGCAGCACATCAGAAATGGAGGGCATAGGGAACCAGCAGTTAGCATAATGGCTATGTCGCTGGACTCCCACGTAGTCGACCGCGGTTCACGTCCCGGACTCGGTGGCTTAAAATTCACGCTGGGCGCGTGTGCGTGCGTGCCTAAGATCCCGAGAGGAGAATGGAGGAGAAGGGATTGCAGCGTGGCCATCCCCTCTGGCGGGTGATTTCTCGCTTTCTGTCTCTATGTCTCTCTCTGTCTGTCTGGTGAGCGCATACGCCCTATAGCGAAAACATCTCAAAAAAAAAAAAAAAAAAAAAAAAAAAAAAAGAAATGGAGGGCATTATCTAATACCAGTCACCACACACCTCAATGTGGATTTTCCATACTGCTGTGCCAAAGCCTTAGCCTGCCTCAAAAATTTCAGGCAAACACCCTTTACATTTCTCATCATAAGATTACATTTAGGGGCCTTAAACAGCCTCTGATGTTAACTACTAGACCATACAACTTAGTTTTGCCCTAAAATTATACAGGAATACCTTTTCTGCAGGTAGAGAAATGGGCTGGGTGAGACTTCTACAGTATCAGCCTGCACTGAGAACCTATGCCTTTGAAAGGCGGTGCTTCAGGTTTTCTTCTCTGAAAATGGTTTTATCTTTTCTTTCCGTATGAAGGATAATCTTGCTGGATATAGTAATTTTGGTTGAAATTGTTTTTCACTTAACACTTTGAATATATTTTCCCATTCTTTCCTTGCTTGCATTGCTTCTGACAAGAGGTCCGATGTTAGACTGATGGGATATCCTCAAAGTAACTTGACACTTTTCTCTTGCCAATCTAGTATCTTCTCTCTGACTGTGGTTTTGGTCAATCTGGCTATGATGTGCCTTGGAGAAAATCTTCTTGGGGTGATTCTATGTGGGGTCCTTTGTTATTTCTTGGGTCTTGATATTTGAATGACTCTCTATATTTGGAAAGTTTTCTTCCATGATTTCATGGAATAGATTGCCAATGCCCTTAGTTTCTTCACCTTCTGGGATACCGATTATCCAGATGTTTGGGCACCTAAAGGTATCTAGTATTACTCGTATATTGTTCTCATTTTGGAGGTTATTTTCTCAGTCTTTTTGGTGAATTTTTCTAGATCAGAGGTTCTGTCTTCTACATCTGCATGACCTAATCTGCTTTCAATACTTTCAAAAGAGATTTTGATTTCCTGTATTACAGCTTTATCTCTAAAATTCCGTTTGATTCTTTTTTATGGTGTGTATTTCCTCTTTCAGATCATGGAAGAACTTCCGCACCACCTAGAATTCATTGTCTCTTTCCTCCTGCATTTTCTGGAGTTTGACGTCTCTCTTCCCTTGCACCTCTGTTAGCTCTGTCACTATGAATATCCTAAATTCTTTATCTGACATTTCCATAAGTTTCATTGTACTGTCTGTGGATGATGAAGAGTTGTTCTTCACCCTTGGGGGAGAGATATTTTCTTGATTTTCCATATTTCTTGTACAAACTATAAATCATTATAAGGTGTTAACCTTGTAGGATACCTATCTGTTCATTCTTCTTCTTTTTTTCCTAGCATTTTGCCTTAGGAAGCATGCATTCACTGGGGAGAGACAGAGAGACAGAGAGAGTGAAAGTGACAAATCACTTCCCAGGCTGATGGCCATGCCACAATTCCCTCTCCTCTATATTTTTTCGGAGATTCGAGACATGCATGCACACGCATCTGGTGTGATTCTCGAGCTGTCAGGTCTGGGCCTTGAACTGAAGTTGGTCATGTGGGAGTCCAGTGCCTCAACCACACTGCCTGTTGGCTCCTCGTTCATTATTTTTTTAGGACAGAGACCCTTGGATAAAATTAAAAGAATGAAACAGTAAGGAAAATTTTATATGGATTACATTAATCATTTTTGATTGTTATTTTTACTGGTTAAAGTTATTGCAGTTTTTTTTCTAAAATTAAGGAAGTAGTCTACAGAGATACAGAATGTGGACAGAAAATACTATAGCTTAGTGATTTAAATTCTTTTTTTTTTTTTTTTTTGGAGAGGTTTTTTTTTTTTTGCTATAGGGTGCGTGCGCTCGCCAGACAGACTGAGAGAGACAGAGACAGAGAAAGAGAGACAGAGACAGAAAGTGAGAAGTCAACCCCCAGGGGGGATGGATGGCCACGCTGCAATCCCTTCTCCTCCATTCTCCTCTCGGGATCTTGGGCATGCATGCACACATGCCCGGCGTAAGTTTTAAGCCACCGGGTCCAGGACTCAAACCACAGTCGACTACGTGGGAGTCCAGCGACATAGCCATTACACTAACTGCTGGTCTCATGATATAAATTCTTATAATTGCTTTTTTTCTCCCTTCTGCAAGTTTGGGAGTTTGACACTGTTTCCATTGTTTACTGATCACCCTTGAAGAGACAGCATACATAATTCCAGATTAAATCAATATCTCGAACAATACAAGAATCTTAGTCTGTTTTAACACCCTTTATCTCCTATTAGTTTACGTGTTACTTTTGTTGGGTATTTAATTATACATTATTTTACTATCATTTATATATATATATGTGTGTGTGTGTGTGTATATACATATATATATATATTTCCTTTTCTTGAGGAGGATGGGGAGAGAGTTTTGTTATAGAACAAGTGCACTCGCTGGAGAGACAGAGAGACAGAAAGTGAGAAATCACTCTCCAGGGGGATGGCCATGCTGCAATCCCTTCCCCATTCTCGTCTTGGGATTTTGGATGTGCATGCACATGTGCCCAGCATGAGTTTCAAGTCACTGGGACCAGGACTCAAACTGTGGTTGATCATGTGGTAGTCTAGTTCCTTAACCACTATACCACCTGCTGGCCCCAAGTTGATTTATTTTATAATGATCCTCATGTTTACCACTTTCTTTGTTCTTTAGTTCTCATTTCATTTCAGAGTTCCTATCTGGGAAAACTTTCCTTCTGAGTGAAGTATATCTTTTAGTACTTTGTTCATTAAAAGTCTGTTGGTGGCCCTGCTGTGATAGTGCAGGCAGTACTGTGCAACAATTCGGGGCTGGATGTGACATGGCTGGCCATGGGTTAGGATCTCAAAATTACCTAAAATACACAGGCACACAGGTGCCCAGGATCCTGACTGGCTGGAGGGCTGGGGGAAGGTAATCTTAGTGTGATGAGACCCTGTCAAGAGTGCCTTTCTCTCTGTCTTTCTCTTCCTCAAAAAATCAACTACCAAAAGAAAATCTTGGTGGAAATTGTCTTGACTTTTTTCATCTAAAAATGATTTTCTCATTCTTGAAAGATACAGTCACTGGAATATAATTCCAGGGGGGATTAGTCACTGGGCACATTGACACCCCACTGCACTATTTCTGGCTTTCATTCTTGCAGCTGAAGTCTATAGCTACTCTTTCATTCTTTGAAAATAATCTGCATTCTTCCCCTCTAGGGGCAGTCACCAGTTTATTGGGGCATATCCAATGTGTTTTTCTTTACACTGGTTAGGAAGTCTTTGATTTCTTTTGTTGTTGTTGTTGCCAGGGAGTGTGTGCACTAGACACAGAGCAAGAGACCTGGAGTCATAGTGTAAAGCATGGCTTCTCCTAAAGTCCCTCAGTGAAGGGCATCACTGAGATGCTAGGGGACAGGATCCTGTCCGGGCTGCTGGATACTAATGTGGCCTTTAAACAATATCCTGTTGGCTACATATTTTTCATGGCTAGAAGAAATTATCCCTGTTTATTTCTTGTTGTTAACGTTTTCCCCTTAGATTTAGGAACCAGTGAATTACTTTCCATTACCATTTCCAGAGTAGTGGTGGTTGCTTTCTGGAACTCCTGAGAGTGCTTTGAGACTACTTGGACAAGTGCCAGTCTATGATAACTGTGGCTTTCTGATTATTTAAAGAGTCTATTTTTCCAAGATGCACTGCAATCTTTCAGGCTTACAATATGTGAGTTCTTTCTGGGATAATTGGCAGGACTCAAGACATTCTATATTGCTACAAATTTAAATGTACCTACTGTAACAATTCTTTGATATATTGTAAAAACTGACTTTTCTTTTTGTTTTTTTGCTATAGAAAACAGAGAGAGAGAGATAGAGAAAGTCAAAGAGAGAAAGTGAGAAAGCTCCTCCCACCCCTCTCTCCCCAGGGAGAATGGCCATGCTACAATCCCTTCTCTATTGTTTTCTCAGAATTTCAGACACATACACACAGAAGCCCAATGTTTTTCATTTTTAAGAGAGTTTTTGTTTTTTGTTTTTTCCTTACAGGGTGTGTGGATTTGCTAGAGACACAGAAAGCTAGAAAGGGAGAAATCCTCACCCAGCAGGGAGGGCCACACTGTAGTCCCTTCTCCTTCATTCTCCTCTCAGGATTTGGGTACCTAATACATACACCCAGTGAGAGTTTCTTTCTTTTATTTTAATAATTATTTTATTTAACATTTTTATTTATTATTTATTTTTTAATATTCCAGAGATACGCACACACACACAAAGAGAGAGAGAGAAAGAAAGTGAGAAAGCAAGCCTCCATATCCGGGACTTGATCCATGTTCAGTTATGTGGGAGTCCAGCACCCTTAACCACCATGCCACCTTCCAGCCCCTCCAGTTTGAGTTTGAAGCTGCCGGGTCCAGAACTAAAAGAGCAGTCGACCATACGGGAGTTCAGAGCCCTAACCACCACCACACCTGCAGGCCCCAAATAAATAATTCATAAAAACAAGTATTTACTTATTCTTTTCTGTGAGTGAGAGACAGAGAGAAAGAGACAGCACCCTCAACAGGGACCTGACACTGCAGTCCACTCCTCCGCCTCAGCCAGCTTCAGACCATGGGCATGTACAAGCTGGGTGTACTCAGTGAGGTCTCCAGACACAAACCTGGAACTTTCTCTTGTGAGTGAGTCTCACAGAGCACTGTACTTTACTACCGCATGACCTTCCAGCTCCAAGAATTACTTTTTATTTTACTTTTACTTATCTATACATTTTAAAAATGTATTCATTCTATTTTATTTATGATGGTTATTTTAAAATTTTTGTTATAAGAAACTTATGTTTACCAGAGAGCAAGAGAGAGAGACAAAAGAGAGAAAATAAGCCACCAGGTCCAGGACTCGAATCATAGTCACCTATGTGGGAGTCCAGGCCTTAACCTCTGCTCTGCCTGCTAGCTCTAAGAATTACTTCTTGTGCGATTGCTTTTATCTTATATTAAATGAGCCTCAGCTTGGTTTTTGTAGATTACTACACAACACAGTAGTTTCTGAGTGAGTTATAATTTTTCACTTGTCAAATTTAATGTGATATTCTCCCAGTTACAATGAACAACTGCTAATGGTACCAAATTATCGTTGTCTGAGGGCACAGTTTCTTCTCAAATCCAGTGATAATGGCTACTTCTGCCCTATTATGTCCCTGAAATTTTTAGCTTTTGATATTATAGAAATCTATTTCCCCAAAGTAAGCAAGCTATTGTTCCTATACTATTCTGAGATGTTCACATTTGTACTACATTATGCTGAGAAATACAAAATACTAATATAGAGTAATAGAATAGATTTAAGAATTTTGAGGTGATGTATCTGTAATGAGAAGGAGGTGCACAGGAGTGAAAGGTGTCTTTACAGGAGACCAATGCTGACCTGTGCACTTAAACATGGTAAAATTTGTTAGGTATAGTTGACAATAAAGAATCAGTCAGAAAACAAAAAGAGAGATACAAATTTTGATATTTCCAGAGAAGACGATGGTGGTGATGAGGGGAATTTATGAAAGACATAGAATTGTGTATCACGTAGTAGCTGCCACAAAGTATTAAGTCACCATATTTGTTAAAAGGAATCAGCTTTTGATACACATATTCATGAATTAAATATTGTTAATACAATTAATTTTACTATACGGATTTGTATTGCCTTCAGTAATTGAATGTGAAGTCATATGACCTAACGACAGAGTTTCTGGGATTTGGAATCTGATACAACTTGGTTCAATCTGGACTGTACCACTTACTAGCCTTGTGCCTTTATGCAAGTGGTCTAATCCACATGACTGCACTCTCTCCATTTGTGGGATGAGAAGTTGATGTAAGAAATAAGAATATACTAAATAAAAGGTCTTTGAGACAACTCTGGGCACAAAGTAAAATGCTCAAAAGTCACTCAGTAAATTTTAGTGGTAATTTTTGTAGCATTTTTCTGGCAGTGTCATTAAAAATATCACTTACATGAAGAATAACTACTTATCATAACTGTGGTACAATGTGAATTAATGCAAACTTTTAAATATCTAGTTGTCCTTTAAAATCCATCATGAATCTGGGAACCAGCAGATGGCATAACGGTTACATCACTGGACTCCCACTTAGCAAACTGTGGCTCGAGTCCCAGACCTTGAGACTTTAAACTCACAGCAGGTGTGTGTGTGGATGCCCAAAACCCCAAGAGGAGAATGGAAGAGAAGGGATTGTGGCATGGCCATCCCTTCTGGGGGTGATCTCTTACTTCCTGTGTCTCTGTCTCTAGCAAGCACATGCACCCTATAGCAAAAATCTCTCTCTTAAAAATAAAAAAAAAGTCCATTGTGAATCTGAAGAAAGAAATTCATGTTAATATAATTTATAATAATCACCTAAAATACAATTATATGTTTAAAATACAATTGCATGAAATTAAGTATGCTGTAGTTTTTTTTTTTTTTTTTTTTTTTTTTCTGTTTTAGTGTTCTATTTCCTAAACATTGTATTGCTGAACTGAATGTACTCAATAGAAAAGTCTTCTTATGGGCCCGTCAGGTGGCATGGTGGTTAAGGGTGCTGGACTCCCACGTGGCCGACCGCTGCTTGAGTCCCAGATTTGGCGGCTTGCCTTTTCACTTTCCATCTCTTTTTCTTCTCTCTTTCTCACTCTGTCATTCTATGGTCAAATTAAAATAAATAGATAAATAATGTTATATAAAATAATTCTCTTTTTTAAAAAAAAATAAAGGAAAAACTTCTTATATCTTTCCTTAAGATTAAGCAGAAGAAGAGAATAATAAAGAGACATATCTGAATTAAAAAGAGAAAATTATAATGGGAACCAAGATTATGGGCTTGAATAGTTTGCACATAAAGTGATGATTTTTCTGAAATACAGTTGTGCCAAAGGCTGATTTAGAGTTCTATTTTAATCCGACAGCACCCCGCATATTTAGATTTGGACAGCTGGACTTATTCTATTGTGAGAATACGTGCTATACAAAAGTAATTTCACGACCCTTCATTCCACACAAATGGCCTCCTTTAGACCCTTACCTGTGTGTGCTGGGGATGCCACTACAGAGACATAGCATTAGGAAATACACTTAAAACCTTTCTGCCTGGGTTACATTATTGACTAACGCTCAATTTCCCTTACTTTATCAGACACATCCCTGCTTGATAAAGACACAGCTTATACTTCCACTCAATAGCTACAATCCTGTCATATCATCAGGAATGCTGCTCCTTGAAGTTTCCACAACATTTCAGTCATTTCTTATACTGAAATAGCTAAAAGGTCAGTGCCTTCATGCTACTGTGAGGGCATAAGTAATTTCCACCAAACTACAATGCTAAAATAAGGAACAATGAAGGCCAGATTAAAGATCTCCTACGGCAATCATCTTCCTTCCATTCTCTTTTACTCCTAAACACACACTCCTCCCAACAGTTCTGTCAGTGAGAGAGATGAATAAATACTCTTATAAAGCTCAGACTTGAGTCTACATCCATGACCAGTACAGAGGTGGCTCAAATTAAAGCATTTTACATACAAGTGAATTAAGTCTTTAAGGTATTAAATGTAAACAATGCTTTGTAAAGAAGGCAAATACTATTTCAGACGACTTTCATACTGAAACTCTGACTAGCCACTCATGATGCTGTTCATATCTCAGGCTGATTGGTTGCCCGCACTGAAATTACCCACTCCAGGAACAAAGGAAAAAATACTTTGGTTCCTATTTGGGATGAGGGAGAAGCAGGGTCATGGTTGTCTCTGAGTGAGATTTTCCTGTTTCTCACACCTGGTCCTCTGTTTTCCTGCAGCATGTCATGTCTGTGGCTCCCTGGAGTCTCCTGGGTGGCAGCTCTGACAGTGACACATGGTGCTGACCCCTTACTGACTTTAGCCAGGAACACTGGACGTAAGTGTGCGCACCTTGGGTGCTGAGCTATTTTGGGGTGGGGACAAAGGAAGTTAATTTTTTCACTAGGTCTACACAATCTTTTCTTCAGCGACCACCTATATTTATCAAGTGAATCTCAAATTATTTCCATAACATAAGAGTTTGTATCCTGAGAGCCTGTACCCTATGCCACCTGTGTAAGGGCCCCACCTAGGCCATTTCTTCTCAGACCTCCTCAGTACAACCTCTCTAGCTTTGTAGCACATTCCTTTATGGTCTGGAGAGGGTTTAGAAATAATGATGTTAAAGTAACTCCCCACCCTGCACTTTCCTTTAATATCCTGGATTATGCTAGGAAAAGGGAAATTTATCTGACCATTTTATAAACACTCAAAAAAAAAAAAAAAAGAAAAAAAAAAAACTGGAAGGGCCTCCCTGGAAGATCCTGTTATATCCTGCACAGGCTCTGTGGTGATGTGCCTCTCCCCAGAATGTGCGGCTGTATCTAGAGACCCTGCCCATTGGTCTCTTTTTACTCCCTTGAGCTCCAGTGTTTTTAAAGTTTGCATCCCTGCACTAGAGGGTTTTTTTTTTTATTATTTGGTTTTGTTGTGTTTTACACAATTTAAGTTAATGCTCTTTCTCTCATTATTTTATGGAAAACACTCTGGGTCTGAAGTAGAGTACTTTAATACCTGAAATAAACCTGAAGATAAAGAGCATCTGTGGGGGCCTTTTTAGTGCCTTAAAAACTTAAGGCATCTTCTGAAAACCTGGAATAGGATAGTGCTCACTATGAATATATTTTGAAGCTTCCTGTATTGTCATTTTCGCTTATATCCCTTATTGTTTTTGGCTAGAGCCCAGAAGACGGAATTCAAGTAGTGTACAATAAATGGTATGAAATTCCATTTTCTAAAACAAAAATAGTCTAATAGAATCTCCCCATAGCCTAATGGTTAAGGGAAGCAGGATTCCACATAGCCAACCCCAGTTCAACTCTTGAACCTGGCAGCTTGAAAACATGCCACGCTGGGAACCAGCAGTTAGCATAATGGCTATGTCACTGGACTCCCACATAGTCGACCGCGGTTCGAGTCCCGGACCCGGTGGCTTAAACTCACTCTGGGCGCGTGTGCGTGTGTGCCCAAGATCCCGAGAGGAGAATGGAGGAGAAGGGATTGCGGCGTGACCATCGCCCCTGGGGGTGATTTCTCGCTTTCTGTCTCTCTGTCTCTCTCTGTCTGTCTGGTGAGCACACGCGCCCTATAGCGAAAATCTCTCCAAAATAAAACACAAAAAAACCATGCCATGCTTGGGACCAGCAGTTAGCATAATGGCTATGTCGCTGGACTCCCATGTAGTTGACCGCAGTTCGTGTCCCAGACCCAGTGGCTTAAAACTCACGCTGGGCACGTGTGTGTGCGTGCCCAAGATCCTGAGAGGAGAACAGAGGAGAAGGGATTGCCGTGTGGCCATCCTCCCTGGGGGGTGATTTCTAGGTTTTTCTCTCTCTGTCTCTCTCTATCTGGCGAGTGCATGCACCCTATAGCAAAAACCTCTAAAAAAAAAAAAAATCCAAGCTTGTGAAAATGTAAGTCCAAATCTCAACGGGATGGAGAAATGGAGTAGACAGGTTTGTGGTTGGAGATCTGGGTTGTGTTAGAGTGGTACTTTTTCCCTTTCCCCCTTCTCTGTCTCTCTGTCTCTCTGTGGTGAACACATGTGCCCTGTGGCACTTCAAATATAGTTAGATATGAGCATTTTCACGTGGTTTAAACGGTACACCCTGAGCAGTGTAGAGGTATTAATATCTCATAGGGCTGAATGTCAGTAACCAAGTCAAGGGAACTCAGCACCCTACTGGAGTCTTGTCCCAAATCTCATGGGATATTCATCCTGTCTTCTGCTTTCCTTCATTATTTGCCTGGATACAACAGTCTCTAGCTATATTCCTTCTGCTACCATCACCACTACTGAAAATCCCCAAGGTTTGCAGAAACCCTCAGCACTGTGAGAGATTCATCAGGAGAGACAAAACCATCAAAATTGTCTTCGTTCTTAAAATCACATTTCTGTTACCTGTGAATACTTCTAACTATTGTAGGAAGATGAGGAAGAGAATGTTTGTCTGAATTTCTTGTACAGAGTGGAATGTGTTGTAGTGTAAATGAGCTTTGGAGCTTGGGTCTCTCTTACTTGCAGGGTCCCACAGTGATCAGTGCCCAGAGATGACTTGCAGCTGAGAAATGAGTGTTGGGAAGATAGCGTGTGAGGATCCAAGGGACAGTTATGCCAAGGAGGCAAGACAGGGCAAAGGATAAAATAGGGGGAAACGTGCTGCTTAAAGGACATTTAAAGAATGCCACAGTGGCTGAAGAGTAGTGAGCAAGGAGTTTTAGAGGCATGAGAGTTCATAGGTTGAAGGGATCAAGGAGCCTAATCACAGCAGGCCTTGAAGACACTTGAATTTCATTTAACAAACGTGGGAAGCTACTGGAAAGTGATGAGGAAAGACACTGTATATTCACCTGTAAAAGTTATTCTGAATCCTGTGTGGAGATTGGATTGTTGAGTTCACAGGTGGAATTGGGAGACCATGTAGAAGAACAAAATTCTCTAGGGAAGACAAGCTTGTGGCTTCATTTAGTCCAATAGTGATAAAGACAGTGATGAAGGCACAGTGAACAAATTAGGACAGATCATATTTTTGACTCGCTAATGAGTTTAATTGAGGGAGAAGATGAAAACTAAAGGGTATTCCGAAGAATTCTGTCCTGATAAATAGGTGGAAGGTGGTGCTGTTAAAGGAAACAGAGAAGACTTTGATAGAAAACGACTCAAGTGGATGGCTAGAAATAAAGGCTTTGTTTAACTGTGCTTGAAATAGTTTCTGACATTCATGTGGTGCTGTCAAGAGGTCAGCTGACTGTGAGCCTAGAGTCAGGGTGAGATGGGACCGGAGCTTCTGTTTTCCTCACTGGCACGTGTACTGCATTAAATTCCAGGGAAGTAGAAAAGGTTAGATAGGGAAATATCTTATGTGTAGAAAAATAAAAAGAAAAGGGCCATGGACCATGCCCAGGAGTCTGGGCCAGCATGGGAGTGTGCGGTGAGTACCCAAGAGGTGAGTGAGGTCAGATCATGCAGAGAAGCAAGTTCTGAGTCTAGTGGACGTGACGCTTGCAGTACGTGGAGTCCCCATACAGAACCTACCGGACTGCTTGAGCAGTGTGGGAGCTAAAGAAGTAAAAGCTGGACTCCAGTTGACTTTGGAGCAGCTGGACTGGGGAAGGATTGTGCTGTGGGACCAGGGATCCAGCTGGACCTAAAGAAGAGAAATAGGAGCCTGAAGAGAAGCAGGAGGACTTTGCTTATTAGGAAGAAAATGCTAGAGGACCTTTGTATGCACTAGTGACAGGTGAGACAAAAGACATTAATCCATACAACTCATATCTATTAGTGATTTAGAACACACCAATTATTGCCCTAGGTGATGAGAATGGAGTGGTGGCGAAACACTCTTGGTCTCTACTAGCTTAGAGCACTGCACCAGTTTTCAACAACTGTAACCTAGGCCTAGAAATTTCAGTGTGTAATAAGTACCCTATCGTTTCTGTAACATTTGGAAACATATATCAATGTAATCTACACTGAACTGGTTTAAATAATTTCCTAGTGTCACATAGTTCCTGCTAGAATGGTATAAATTAAGAGGATACAAAAAGTTCATGTATTCTTTGTCAACATACTCATTTTGTGTTAGCTTTATCTGTTAAATGTATATTAACAGAGTACATACATATTTTTAGTACATATTTTTGAGTATGTCTGTATTCTGTTAGTGTGCATAAACCAATGTTTGTGCCCTTATATATTCAAAATGGTAATGAGTGACAAAATTAATAGAAGAAAATTGCCAAATTATGAGAAAATATTATTTGCTTTAGAATTTTTTTTCAGAGATTTTTGCTATAGGGCCCATGCACTCACCAGAGAGACAGAGAAACAGAAAGTGAAAAATCATCACCCCCACCTCCCCATAGAGATGGATATGCCACAAACCCATCTCCTATAGGCTTCTCTCAGGATTTTGGGCGCGCGCGCGTGCGCGCACACACACGCTCCAGTGTGTTTGAAGCTGCTGGATCCAGGACCCAAACTGCAGTCGACCACATGAGAATTCAGCGATGTAAATATTATGCTATCTACTGGTCCCTATTTGCATTAGGATTTAAAGAATAGAAAGATATTGTGGCTTATGTCACAAGGATTATAAAAATTAAAATTAAAATAACTAAATTTAATATACTTGAGCTTTTTTTTGGAAGAGGTTATTTTTTGCTATAGGGCATGTGCACTCGCCAGACAGGCAGAGAGAGACAGAGATAGAAAGCGAGAAATCACCCCCCAAGGGAGATGGCCACACTGCAATCCCTTCTCCTCCATTCTCCTCTCGGGATCTTGGGCACTCACGCACACATGCCCGGCGTGAGTTTAAGCCACCGGGTCTGGGACTCGAACCACGGTCTACCACGTGGGAGTCCAGCGACATAGCCATTATGCTAACTGCTGGTCCCAATATACTTGAGCTTTAAATTACATGATTATCACTTAGAAAAGTCACTTCTTAATTTCTAGGCTAATAATAATCCTGTGAGGAATGTTCTACTATTAATTAAACTTATATTGTAGAAAAAGAAAAAAGGCTCATGGATGTTAAACATTGACCCACATAGAAGAGATCATGTTTAAATTCAGATTGTTTGTTTCTAGAGCTTGAACATCTAACTACCATTAGTAAACAGTGACTAGATTGAGTCTGAATTGTTGATGAAATTTCTTATGTCCATACATATCAGAGTGTGTCTCAGAGTGGGGGAATAATACAAAAACTGCTAGTTCCAACATACAGGAAACATCTGAAGGCATTTTGGATTTACTACCTGAGAAGTTCCACATGGGTTCACTCTGTGCAGGTTGTCATAAGCAAGCACTGAACACAAAGAAAAATGAAGTTAATTTGTGAGATTTTATTAGCAACTTGGGTTAATGTCAATAAATAAAATACAGACTGCTGAGTTAATTCTAAATTTCAGGTTAATAATAATTATTTAAAACTCAAAGTTAACTGGACACTGTAATTTTATTTGCTCAATGTGACAACCCTAAGTTGAATACATGAGTGTGGACTATGGTGCTAGATATTCAATCTACAGTGAAAGCCACTTCACACATTATTATTTTTATTCTTATTTCTATTTATTTATTTATTTTTACTTTCTCATCTATGAAGAAGCACTTAGAGAACTGCTAATAGTAATAGAGACCTTGTCTCAACCAGAGGGCTTTCCTCTCTGACATAATTTCTAAGGGACAAAGGGGGCTCTGTAAAGGCCTCTACTGAACATCTGGGACCTGCTCATTTGTGTGGACTAGTCTATAAGGTGTTCTTCTTAGTTTCTTCCCTTCCAAGGGGTCTTAACTACAGTAATGAGAATTCTGCATCTGACCAAGGTTGATATTTTCATACTCACTGGTATTTTTTTTTTTTTTTGGAGAAGTTTTTCGCTATAGGGCGTGTGCGCTCACCAGACAGACAGACAGAGACATAGAGACAGAAAGCGAGAAATCACCCCCCAGGGGGGATGGTCACGCCGCAATCTCTTCTCCTCCATTCTCCTCTCGGGATCTTGGGCACGCACGCACATGCGCCCGGCGTGAGTTTTAAGCCACTGGGTCCAGGACACGAACCGCGGTCGACTACATGGGAGTCCAGCGACATAGCCATTACACTAACTGCTGGTTCCCCTCACTGGTATTTTTGAAAGTTAAAAAATTAATTAGTTGTTGCATGGAACAGGAATAAAGTGGCCAAAGCTGGACTTTATTACTATAAACACTGGAGCAGTGGCAGGGCTGCCCCGATAGCCTAGTGGTTAAGGGTTGGGATCCCACATGACTCACTGTGGCTGACCCCTGAGGGCTTGAAACACATGCTGGGATAGTGTGCCTTTGTGCCCCAAATCCCAGGAGGGTGGAGATACTTAGGAGGAGTTGTGATATGACCATATTCCAGGGGGGGAAGTGGGAGTGTTCTCTCTCTTCCTCTCATCCTCTCTGTCTGTCTCTCTCTGAATGTATGCACCCTCTGGCAATTAAAAAGATATTGGACTAGTGGCAGAGGAATTAAAGAATAAAATGACACGGAAGATAAATGATATGACTTGGTGAGTAGATGATGAGGTAAAGAAGTGGGTAAACCTTGGTTCTGAACCAATTTATTTTGCTAAAAAACATCTTTACACTGGGGTCAAACTCCTAAAAAATGTAAGTCTTATGTAGAACCAAAATTTTCAACAAATATACTGCTGGTAGATTTTTTCCATGTAATTCTCAGCTCCTCCTTGATTAGCACTAGGACTTTCACCATAGATGTTCAGAGGGTTTACACTAGTGACTTTCACTTATGGGCCTCTCTTCTCTCCTTCCCACCCTGTGGGGAACATACGTCAATGTCTGGAGCCAGTTTTGGTTTTTGCATAGCAGATTTCTTTCTTTTTTCTGAGAGAATTTTGCCAAAGGATGCATATGCTTGCTGGAGACAGAGAAAGAAAGTGAGAAACTCCCCTCCCCCAGGAGGGTGGGCCATGCCACAAGCCCTTCTCCTCCATTCTCCTCTTGGGATTTGGGGCACATATACACAAATGCCCGGTGTGAGTGTCTAGCCACTGGTTCTGGACCTCAAACAGCAGTCGGTCATGTGGGAGTCTGGAGCCACCACAACTATGGCACCTGCTGTCCCCATCACCACAGACTTCTTATGACATCTAATGAGCAGAGGGCAGTGGTGCCAATAGCCTACACCCAACAGAATAGCCCCTGCCCACAACCAAGAATGATCCAAACTCATGATTTGGCCTAGAAGATTATTCTATTGTTTATACTTCTATAGTTTGGGATGCTTTTAACATTTTCTCTCTTCTTTGTAGTTGTTAGTGAAAGAAGCAGCCTTAAAACCGAGTACATCATATGACAGGAAATGGAATCCCTAGATTTATCCCGTATATTCAGTGTCTACTTCTTTAATTTGTTCTTTGGTTACACAACTATCCTCAGTATTTATCTCCAAACAGACTTTTTCTTTTTCTTGATTGTTCATTGTGAGAATATTGACAATCACATGACACATCTGTTTAGTAGGCTGAGGCCCTAACAGCAGGCCATAAATTGTGATAATACCTTCACTAGGACGTGTGATTGATTCAGTAAGTGCACGACATAGCCAATGTTTAACATGTTTTGTGGCATCTGGAGTGCACTTAGTCAAGTCATTCAGTGTGACGACAATTTCTTCTGTTGGGCATCCATTAACCAGGTTCAGGCATTCAGAAAATGTCTTGTTCACTTTTTCAGTAAATAATGTTTATCTCCTGCCATGGTAGTCCAGAAGGACCCAACTGGTTTTTAATTTTGTGCTTCAGGCTCAGACTGGGTAGCTACTGAATCAGGTGGCCTTTTCAGCGTTCCTCCTCTGAAGCTTTCCATCACTCAGATGAGCTTTTCTCTTTTCTTTGGGTTGGGCTGATCTACTATCAGTAGCTGCTTTTGCTATAGTCTGTCTTTGCGCTCAATTGATTTTTGACTTTTCTATTAGTTTGGTGTTAGAAGATGAGGCAGGCCTGGCTACAATCTCAGATGTGATGCTTCTTCATAGTGACTTAATTCTTTTTATGTCCTCAGAACTGGCTGTGACACTAGATAAAAGCATTTCTGATTGTAATCATTCCTTTTCACGAGGCCCTTTCTGGACTCTCACATTGGCAGAGGTTCTACTGACGCCCTGTCTCCTGTGTCCAGGGATCAGTGCGGTGATTTCTAACACAGGGCCGCACCAGTTGTGTGCTCTGGGAGGTGGCACTCACAGAGTTAGTGGTAGCGGTCACATTTGAGGGTCCCCCACTTCTCACTGTCACAGTGCTGGTGTTCACGGGCTGAGGCTTTGCGACTGTAGAGACAGTAGTTGAGTTTCTCTGTTGTTGCAGAGCTCTCATCTTTGACTTGTAGAGGTTTCCTAAATCAATTAACCTCAGGCTGCAACACTTGGTCACGATAAGATCCAAGGATAGGTTTCTTGGGCATGTTAACTTCTTGCTTTTGTCTCTTGGTAGTGATTTATTTCTTTGTATTATTATTCTTAAAATGACTGAATTAACATCATATGTTGATCTTGGGATCATCTTTAAACAGGAACAACCACAGAGTTGGATGGGTATCATCAAAATTAGGTGAATCAACTGGTGTAGTAGAATTTGCTCATTCACTTGAAGGTTTTAAAGGAATACATTTTTATTTCCAACTGTTGCGTGATTTTTACTCCCTATAGATCTACAGGCATTCTTCCTTATCAGCCATTTTTGTTTTCAGTTTCTGAACTTTTTTCCCTTCGTCAACCTGCACCTCAGGTGTCATCACTCTCTGGCCTCTGCTGGAGCATATCTGATTTTCCTGTTTGTCTGCAAAAACTGTTTTTCCTCTTAAAAAATGTCCCTAGGATTTTTGTCTTCTTTGCTCTCTGAATGCATATTGGGTCCTTGATGCAGGAACAACTGCAGGCCCAAGGGCACTTTTGGGGTGTTCAATGCCATCTGGGACCAGGGGTGCGTCTCACATAAGGAAGCCTCTGACACCTTCAGCCCACCACTTCAGCTACTATTTTTTTTAATAAAAAAGAGGAAAATTCATTTTCGCCAAAAGTAGTGCAAGTGGACATTTAAAGAGGCTTTGGCTCACCAAGTCCGATGACCCGTGTGCGTGGTGACACAGAGATGGTGGAACTATGCAGACTCATTTTAGCAAAGATGCTGTATCAATTTGACCCCCAGTTCCCAGCAGCTGCGGGGACAGCATCCCAGCCGCAGGGTGCAGTGTCCAGCATCAATGTCAGTGGTGAGAGCAGTGACGCTGCTCCCTGTGACCTTGTTCAGGGACACTTGTTCCTACATGGCACCTGAGCTAGGGCAGATTGTGATTAAGGTCCAGGCTGCGTAACTTCGAGCCTGGTTCTGTGCTGTCTCAAGATAAAATGAGTCCTAATACTATATATATATATATATATATATATATATATATATATATATATGAATTCCTCACTATTAGAATTAGGATAACTTGTGTTCTATTGGTTGCTCCAATAGTGAGTGAGAACTCAGTCTGGGAGTCATTTCAGAGACCCATATCCACAGATGTTTCACTATACTGAGCTGAGAGCCCCTTTCTGCATCTTCCATCTAGAACTAATGACATAGTAAATGATACTGACCCCTTGGGTGGTGGCCGTGCTGCAATCCCTTCTCCCCATTCTAGTACCAGGATTTGGGGCACGCAAGCACATGCACCTGATGTTTTCCTCAAGCCGCCAGGTCTGTCTGGAACACAAACCACAGAGACCGCCAAGGGAGATCGAGTGCCTTAACCTCCACACCACCTGCTGCCCCAGTGACTTCTAGTTCTTGGTAAACTTCTGTCACTGTTAAGGCTTTCTCCACCCATAATCCCAGTTTAATTTTATTCACCCTCATCCCTCAAGGAAGAATCCTATCACTCAGACTAAATTCCATGTGTTAATTTAACTTCTCTTATCCAAAGAATTTTTTTTAACTCAAGCAGCATTTCTAGATGTGTCCTAAGGCTATTGCCCTTACTTCCACTTCCCATTCTATAGACTGGGACTCACAGTTTGGGCATCTAGATATGGAGCTTTCATTGGTACTTCTGCTGTATGTTTCTTTTTTTCTTCTTCTTCTTTTTTTGGAGAGGTTTTTGCTATAGGGCGCGTGCACTCTCCAGAGAGACAGAAAACAAGAAATCACCCCCCAGGGGGATGGCCATGCCGCAATCCCGCAATCCCTTCTCTTCCATTCTCCTCTCGGGATCTTGGGCACTTACGTACACGCACCCGGCATGTCTTTAAGCCACTGGGTCCGAGACTGGAACGGCAGTCAACTATGTGGGAGTCCAGCGACATAGCCATTACGCCAACTGCTGGTCCCTGTATGTTTCTTTTTTAGGTCTCAACAGGATTTTTCTGTTCACTTCATGGTTTCCTATAAAGTGCTTGTTTTAATGTTAAGAATGCTGTGAGGCATAATAAACATATGAACTGATTGATATAAATATTAATAACATTAAAAATCCTAGAGCATGAGCTAATGCAAAAAAAAAAAAAAAATCCAGAAAAGAAAAAGATACTGATCTCCTAATATCATGTCTCATTATTGCTGAAATACATCCTCCCTTTTCTTTCTCGGGGAGAAAACTGAACATTTAATGTGGATTGGAGGGCCAGGTGGTGGCTTGGTGGGAAAACAACACATCCACAGAAGAAAGGTCCAGGGTTTACATCAGGGCCCTTCCTGAGCATGCTGGGCACCCATGCAGAGAACCATGCCAGGGGCTGGCTGAGACTGCAGGTGGAGATGGTGTAAGAACCCTGCTCAGGGTGCTTCTCCCTCTCTCTCCATCCCCTCCTATTTCACACGAGTAAATAAATAGGCTTTAAAAGTAATTGTCATTGCATAATGGCTATGTTGCTGGACTCCCACGTAGTCGACCGCGGTTCACGTCTTGGACCTGGTGGCTTAAAACTCACGCCGGGCGCGTGTGCGTGCGTGCCCAAAATCCCGAGAGGAGAATGGTGGAGAAGGGATTGTGGTGTGGCCATCCCCCCTGGGGGGTGATTTCTCACTTTCTGTCTCTCTGTCTCTGTCTGTCTGTCTGGCGAGCATACGCACCCTATAGCAAAAACCTCTCAAAAAAAAAAAAAAGTAATTGTCATTGGACATGTGTGCTCACTGCAGAAAGAGAGAGAGAGAGAGAGAGAGAGAACAAAAAAGCACTCCACAGCAGGGATAACCATGCCACAATCCCTTCTCCTCTATTCTTCTCATGAGATTCTGTGCACATGTGCCCAGCATGTTTTGAGCCATAAGTCTGAGATTCGAACCACATACTCAAGTTTTCCCAACCCTCAGTGCTCTCTGATCCCTGACCTCAGTGGTTCCAACTCCAGCTGAGCACTGGGCATGCTGGTGGGCTTGTCACTCAGGCCTCTCCAGACACCCAGTGTCAGAATGTGGAGCACTGAGTCCACGGATGGCTTATCTCCCACGGAGCCTGAGGCCCAGTCTAGGACGTGGTCGATGTTCTTGCTGCTAACAGTGTCATCTGAGCACCAACAGCATCTGCACCAACAGGAACCTGGTTATAAATACGGAACCTCATGCTTCACTTAGAATATCTGAGGCTGAAAGGGAAGCCCAGGGATT
The DNA here is from genome assembly GCA_026018925.1 of Tupaia tana. Lineage (NCBI taxonomy): Eukaryota > Metazoa > Chordata > Mammalia > Scandentia > Tupaiidae > Tupaia > Tupaia tana. The sequence continues at coordinate 138,147,320 of JAKSZU010000002.1, read as the reverse complement.
CCTGGAGCACAGGACAGTGGGGGCTCCCGGGTCTACGTGCCTGACAGACACGGTGTATAACTGCGGTCTGCTCTGGGAGTGTGCTCTGCCCAGGGCTCGTCCCTGTTCCCCTTCTCTTCTTAGCAATTCATTCACAAGGAGCTCTCAAGAGTTCTTTAAATATCAGTTATACGACATCAGCTCATATCTCTCTTTCTCCAGCCCAGATATTTCTCTGAAACTCCAGACTCAGATCGACTATGTTCAGTCCTAGACCCAGCGACTTGAAACTCACGCTGAGGTGTGTGTGTGCCCAAGATCCCAAGAGGAGAATGGAGAAGGAATTAAGGCATGGTCATCACCCCAAGTGTGATTTCTCAGGTTCTTTGTTTCTGTCTGCATCTGTGTCTCTGGTGAGTGCACACACCCTACAGCAAAAGTCTCCTTTGATAAAAGCAATGATGTGGAAATGTAAAATACAACTCAGGAAACAGCTCTAGAAGAAAGGAAAGCACTGGATGAGTCTGCAAACCCATCTTTTGATACCACAGGCCCCCGTGACCTGGGGCCTGGTTCTTATGGGAAGAGTGACAGGAAAGTGACTCCTGATGCTGTCAGAGGAGGGACACTCAGAGAACGAGAGCAGAACTGGGACACGAGAACAAGAACAGGCAATTCCTTCACAGACAAAAAGAAACAAGAGATAAATGCACCAAGTGGGGGTGAGGACAGACCCAGGCCTGGGCCGAGGCTGACGGGGCACACAGGGCCCTCGCTGCCCGCAGCACTGGGGACAGGACAGGGCCCAAGGGATGTTGAGTCCCTGTGCTCACAGGCCCAGGTGAGACAAAGTTCTACTGAAGGACAAGGACAAAGCAGCAGTAAAGGTGGCCCAGAGGCGTGACCTCAGCAAACCCACAATAGACGAAGCGCTGATTGGACATGGCCCCGTCCACATTCGGCACCTCGCAGCCTCCTCCCGGCCCCACTGCAGCAGACCCAGCACAGCAAACAGACTCTGGGCGGCTGTCAGGTTTTATCTCTTCATGTGAGTATAAAAAGTCTTCTGCTTTAATTTACCCAGTAACCATGTCTAATAGCAAGAATTTTTAAAAAAACACATTGATATCCATATCCTTATCTTCATGAGGGAGGTAGGAAGTTGCAGCTCAGTGTGCCACAAGGGGAGACGGGGTGGGGACGTCCCGTCTGCCCCTCTTGGAGCAGGAAAGCTGGTCAGGGCAGAGGGCACAGGGCAGTGGGGAGAGGCCCTGGTGTCGGGGACGGGCTGAGTCCCTGTTTACTCACATTCGGCTGCAGAGACACAGACTCGCAGACACGTTCCAACGCCAGTTACAGAAAGAGCAGTTGGGGATCCTGACGTCACAGTGGCAGGTGCAGAGACTGAGCAATCCCGTGTCCCTCTGTCCTCACAGGCCGCCGTCTCACACTAAGGAGAGAATCGTGAACAACTCACGTCAGTCACTGTAACAGGAACCTCTGATGAGGCCTTCGTGTGCTCAACACGTCCAAACCCAGATCCCCACAGCTCAGTACTGTCCCCTCTTCCCCTCTCCCCCCTCCCCATAACCCTGCAGGGTCTCTGCTTTAGGAGCCATGAGAGACACATCACAGTCCTGGGCACTGTCACTGCCTGGGGGGACAAACCCAGGGCCTGGTCAGAGCCACAGGGGAGGAGCTAGAGGAGGAATATGGCGGGTGTTCCCCAGGGGCTCCTGGCTGTGCTGTTTGAGGGGTCAGGTCACCCTCCCCTCATACACACAGGCAGTCTGAGCGTAGTGCCCTTTCTTGCACAGGAGAACACACCCTGTAAGAGATAGATCCATGGGGCCCTCAGAGCCAGAAACCCTACACCCCAGAGAAGTTTCCAGAACTGTGATTACAGACCCAGGGCAAGCTCAGAGAATGTGAGGATGAGAGATGTGGGAGGAGGACCAACAGCCCACCTGGAGGACCGTCCTCGGCAAGGACTGTCCCTGTGACCTCTGACTGCTGGGAACCAGGTCCTCATCCTCATCACCAGGTGACAGGCGTGTGACTGATTTTCACACCTTACAGAGGAGTGAGCAGCCTCAGCAGAGGCCCTCAGCCTGGGCGAGCACGTGTGTGTGGTGGCACCTCCCAGTCACCAGGCAGGGCACCCTCTACTGGGACAGGACAGCTCAGACCTCCCCTTCCTACCTGAGCGCCTCCTCCAGATCACAATGGCTCCCGTGACCAGAACTCCAAGGAGAACCAGGCCAGCGACGATTCCTACCATGAGAATGGGTGACTGAGGACGCGGCTCTGGGAAGGGAGGAGAGGGGAGGTGAGGGCCCTGACCCCCAGGCCTCAGTCCTGACGCTGCTGAGGTCTCAGGAAGGGCTCCTGCTTTCCCTGACAAGAGCTCTGAGCCCCCCTTACCCCATCTCAGGGTGAGGGGCTCAGGCAGCCCCTCGTGCTGCACGTGGCACGTGTATCTCTGCTCCTCTCCAGAAGGCACCACCACGGCCGCCCACTTCTGGAAGGTTCTGTCCCCTGCAGGCCTGGTCTCCACCAGCTCCATGTCCTGGGTCTGGTCCTCCCCATCCCGCTTCCAGGTCAGGGAGATCTCCGCAGGGTAGAAGCCCAGGGCCCAGCACCTCAGGGTGGCCTCACGGTCAGAGGTGGGGTGGTGGGTCACTTGTGCCTTCGGGGGGTCTGCGGGGAAGAGTCGGGAAATTCAGACATGGTGCAGCTCCTCCCACAGCCCAGGAAGCAGCCCTGTGTGACCATCTGGGTGTGGACAGGACAATTGCACTGGGGCTCAGGTGTCTGGGGTGATCTATTCCTGGGGAAGGTTGTGGATTGAGGGTGAGCAGCTCCGGGTAGGATCCAGGTCTCTGAGGGAAAAAACAGGGACTTCTCACCCTGATGTGGATGGAGAGGACTCAGAGTAACTGGAGTCAGCTCTCACTCATTTGCAGGGGGTGGGTGGGTGGGTGGTGGTGAGATCAAGGCCTGAATGGTCCGGGTGGACACAACCGCAGCCAGTCCCTGTGCACTGCTGACGGTGACTTCAGGACCGTCCCCAGTGTATTCCCAGAGACTGACCCTTCACTGTCTGAGAGGAGGGGGCTCTGGGCGAGTCAGTCTCTGGTGCAGGATCTGAAAACCAGGAGGCTTCTCCTGGACAGAAGTGAGGGGCTTCCTTATTTTGGTGTCAATCTCGGTTTCTTTCTTGTTTCTTTCTTTCTCTCTCTCCGTTTATTTTTGTTCCTTTGCTTATTTTTGTCTTGTTTTTATGTTTTTGCCATAGGGCATGCACTTGCCAGGGTGTGAGAGATACAGAGATAGTGAGAGGGAAAGTGAGAAATCACCCCCAGGGGGATGGCCACAAGGCAGTCCTCCTCCTCCATCTCCTCCCTGGATTTGGGGCACACACAGATGCCCTGAGCTGATTTTCCAGCCACCTGTGTAGGTCTCACACAGCTGTCAACCAAACCCCACTTTCTTCCCCTCCCTGTGGGACAGCAGCCCCAGCAGGACAGGAGATCCAGGACCCCATGGCCCTCATACCTGTGCACGGCAGCATCTCCTTCCTGTTCTCCAGGTGGGTGCCCAGGCACTGCACACACTCCCCCTCCAGGTAGGCCTGACTGGGTCTGCCCAAGCAGCTGCCTCCCACTTGAGCTGGGAGATCTGGTCCGCAGGGCCAGCCCTGGTCCAGGAGCGCAGATCCTCGTTCAGGGCAGGTCCTCCTTCAGGGCGGTGTAGTCCTGGCCATCCTAGGCGTCCTGACTGTACCTGCGGAGGAGGCGCCCCTTTGGCTCCACATCGCAGCCATACACGCTCCGGAGGGTGTGAGACCCTGGACCTGACCCCGAGGCGGACACCCCATTTAGTCCTGACCTTGTCAGCTCCGCCCCGCAGTCCCCACTCCTGACCATTCCCGCGGATTTCGGCCTAAACTGAAAGGAAACCCACAGGTCTCTGGGCTTTTGAGACGGAGGGTCTTGGCGAGTCCTGCAGTTCCCGGTGAAGCTGGGACCTGAATGGGGCGACCCCGCAGTCCGTGGGGAGCCTGAGGATCCTGACCTGAGACGCGGGCGGGCCCCTCGCCGGCCTCCTCTGGTGGCAGTGGCCGTGGCCGCGGGGTGAAGCCACTGGGTCAGCCTGTGCCTGGCCGGGCTCTCCGCGTCTGCCCCTCCCAGTGTCCCCGTCCGCGTGTCCGTCCAGGGCGACCCTGCTCCATCCTCTGACGCGGAGTCGCTGTGGAACCGCCCGAGCTGCGTGTCGTCCACGGAGCCGACCCCGATGTACCGGGGCTCCCCTCCAGGCCGGGACACGGGGGTGTGGACATACCTCAGGGAGTGGGGCCTGGGGGGACGGCGGTGAGACCCGGCCGACCCTCCTCCCTGCGGACCCGGGTCCGAGCTCCATGGGGCGGGAGGGGACGAGGCTCCGGAGACCCGAGACACGGAGGGGTGAGCGGAGGGGCGGACACGGGGTCAGGACAGGGGAGAGGGCGGAGACGAGGCTTCCCGGGCCCGCGTCCCCGCCGGACGGTCCTCTCGTCCTCCCGTGACGCCGGTTCCCCGCCCCCCTCCCGACCCCGACCCCCACTCACCCGCCCAGGTCTCAGTCAGGGAGAACCAGGAGGAGGGTTCGGGGTGTCACAACCGCCATCCTCACAGTCGGGGTGATCCGAGCTCCAGCTGGTTCCAGAGGAGTTAGTAACCGGAGCCTCGATGGCGCTGATTGGCTCCCGTGAAAACAGGGCGCCCAATGGGAGTGAGAGCTGGGGCCGCGTCAGGAGTGTCCGGGCAGAAGGACCCGACCCCTGAGAGAGGGAGAAGTGCCGGGCTTCCCAGTCAGGGACTGCCCTAGGACTGAGACCCCAGACTTTGTTCTGACCCTTTCGGCTTGCCCTGAGCTCTTTGTCACCTCATACCCCTGAGGCCTGGACAGAAGCTGCAAAGTCAGAGGTTCTCAGACGTTTGTTTAGGTTTTAGGATCCTATATGCTCTTAGGAATTCACGAGGACTCTGAAAGAAATTTTGTTCATATGAATTATCTGTCTCATTAGAAGATTGCAGGGTTTTAGGTCTGCTTATATATTCAATCTGTTATTTTAGCTGAAGTTTATGGAAAAAAATTAGCCTTACATAAATACTTAGGTGGACTATTTTTAATAACGTTTTCAGACATGGGCATTCATGTTTAATACAACACAACCCTGAAATGACATATGTTAGTGTCTAAAGGCTATTTGCAAGGTGAAACCTGAAATGCTGTTGTTGAATATTTTATATTCTGTTACATTGAAGTCTGTATTTATCTAGTACATTGAGTGGATCTTGCACTAATGCATGGTTTTTTAAAGTAATGCTGTTTCACCAAATGACAAACCTAACTCTTGGTTGAACTTTAAATTACAAATTATTTTTAACATTACATGTGTTTGGCCAGCAGGTGGCGTGGAGTTTAATACACTGGATTCCCACATGCAAAGTGGGTGGTTTGAGTTCTTGACCCTGAGGCTAGAAAATGAGGCTCAATGGCCAGGCTGTTGTGGGTGCCCAACATCCCCAGAGCGGAATGGAGAAGGGACTGACGTGTGGTCGTCCTCGGGGAAATAATTTCTCCCTTTTCTTTGTTCTTGCTCTCTTTCCCTCTTCAAGGAGTGCAGGTGCCCTCTGACAAAATTAAAAAAAAAAAAAAAAAAAAAGAAAGAAAGAGAGAAAGGGAAAGAAAAGGACATGTTAATATTACCACAGACTCCGACGAAAAAGCTTGTAACTGCTGGGAAGCTGTCAGGGTAACAGTGGTAAATATAAATTTTCCAAAAGTCTAATTTTTTCTTGGAACCTTTCATTTTATCATTGGCAAAATTACTCAGTGGATTATCTGGAAGAGACAGGCTCAGCCGAATATTCAAATGTCAAATGTGTCAGTGTGCACATCTGACAATCAGACCATCTCTGTCATTCTTTCAAGTAAACTTGCTCTTCTATTAAAATGGAGTTAATATAGCTCAAAAAAAGTATTTTGTACACATTTCCCATTTAATCGTGGAAGACATTTAACATTGTGGACATTAGAATAAATATTAAGTTAATCACTTTTTTCCCTTTGGTAAGTTTTTGCTATAAAGTAGCAATTATTTTTTTGAACCAACTGTCATCACCTATATCAATTAAGAATAAGAGGGCTGACTAGTGGTGTGCTGGTTAAGGCTCTGGACTCCCACGAGGTCCACTGCTGTTCTGGTCCTGGACCTGGTGGCTAATCCCACCAGACGTGTGTGAGTGCATGCCCAAAATCACAGGAGGAGAATGGAGGAGAAAAGATTGTGGCATGGCCATCCCCCCCAACAGGAATGATTTCTGGGTGGGCAGGTGGTGTGGTGGAAGGCACTGGACTCCCATGTGGTTGATTACTGTTCTAAACACACACACATGTGTGTCTGTGTGTGTGTGTGTGTGTGTGTGTGTGTGTGCCCAAAATCCCAGGAGGAGAATAGAGAAGAAAGGATTGCAGTATGGTCATTCCTCTGGGGGTAGGGGTGATTTCTGGGATCAGCAGGTGGAATTGTGGTTAAGGCACTGGATTCCCACATGCCTGACTGTGGTTTGAGCCCCAAACATAGAACCTTGGCAAATCACGAGAAATAAACAGGAAAAAAAAAAAAGATTAAAAAAAGAGGAAGAAAAATGGGATAGTGGTGGTATGGCGGTTGAGGTGCCTGGATTCCACTTACCCTGGCAGTGTAGTTTGAGCCCAGTTCCTTTGGCTTGAAAAACACTGGTGGCACTTGTGTGTTGTGCCCAAAATTCTGAAAGGAGAAATGGGAGAAGAGACTGCAGCATGGCCATCCCCACACGGGGGACTTTCTTGATTTTCCTCTCTCTTGTCTTTCCCTTTAGAAAAGATTTCTTGTAAGGCAGGACTACTGGCAACAAATTCACTCCATTTTTCTTGATTCAAGAAAGTTTGTTTCTTTCAAATTGACAGAGAATTTCAAGGAATACAGAATTCCAGGTTGGCTTTTGTTTTCTTTTAGCACTTAGATAGCTCATTCCACGTTCTTACCACGGAGGCAGCTGTTGGAGACAACCATTCTCAGTTTCTTGGTGATTGTGTAAGCTAATTCTCTTCTTTATCATCTCTCAATGATAGGGTTCGGCTTATACCTTTGGGAACAGACAGGAAAACTGGGAATTACAGTACAATGACTACAGAGGATCTGACTACAGATGATCAAGTTAAAGCAACAGAACCTGTGTTGACTGACCGGGAAACATTTCAGATGTAGATTCAGTTTCCAAATACATATACACACATTTCCTTATTTACAAAAACTCCTCAAATAAAAAGGGATAATTTTATACCCCTGAAAGTCTTTATGAAGATCCATATACATCTTTAAAACATTGAGCTCAGGCAGAGGTGAAGAGAGATGAAATCAGACTCTCAAACTGATTGTGGCCAATCAATGTCTTCACTCATTCACTCAGCACTGGCTCTTGCTCCCTACACACTCTGGGAAGTCGTTTCGGAGTTGGTAACAACTCATCACCTTTACCACTTCGCAGTCAGCACAAGCAGTTAGGACATAGGGCATTCCAATGCCAAGCTGTTTTCCTGTTCTAGAAAGTACATGCCTTCTGGGACCAGCAGTTAGCGTAATGGCTATGTTGCTGGACTTCCACGTAGTTGACCGCGGTTCGCGTCCCAGACCCGGTGGCTTAAAACTCACGTCGGGCACATGTGCATGCGTGCCCAAGATCCCGAGAGGAGAATGGAGGAGAAGGGATTGCAGCGTGGCCATCCCCCCTGGGGGGATGATTTCTCGCTTTCTGTCTCTATGTCTCTCTGTGTTTGTCTGGCGAGCGCATGCGCCCTATAGCAAAAACCTCTAAAAAAAAAAAAGAAAAAAAAAGAAAGTACATGCCTTCAAATGTGAATCCTCTTTTAACTATCCTCCGAGGAAAAGGGAATGATCTTACTCAACCACCCATGTGAGACAGAATACAGACTCTGCCCTCACATACTGAATGAGGCCTAAACTGTGGAGTCTCATCTAGATATGAATAATTTTATAGAATTCAGATGTGTTTGCACGCATACATCTATGTCTATGTGTGTATGTTTGTACACCTATATTGAAGAAGGAGAGCTAGAAGAATCTTCATTTTTAATCCTTATTAAATTTTTAATTTTCCTGTTTTTTTTTTTTTTTTATATATTTTGGAGAGGTTTTTGCTATAGGGCACGTGCGCTCGCCAGACAGACAAAGACAGAGAGATAGAAAGCGAGAAATCACCCCGCAGGGGGGATGGCCAGGCCACAATCCCTTCTCCTCCATTCTCCTCTCGGGATCTTGGGCATGCATGCACATGCGCCCGGCGTGAGTTTAAGCCACCAGGTCCAGGACTTGAACCGCCGTCAACTACATGGGAGTCCAGTGACATAGCCATTATGCTAACTGCTGGTCCCAATTTTCCTGTTCTTTATTATTTGATCATATTCTATATTTAAGGTACTGTTGACTGTTTTTAGAACATTGAAACATACAAATTTAACTGCAACGCTGGAGTTCTATGCAAAATTTTTAATCAAACTGAAATTTATTCTGTATGTTATTGCCCTTACTGATTCTCAGAGCTATCCCCATGATGCTGGATAGGAATTATAGCATAACACACCGATCATTTGCTCAATTTTTTTTTTAATGGACAGCATGCACTTGTGTGTCTGGCATGATTGCCAAGCTGCCAGGTCTGGGACTCAAACCACACAGTTGGCCATGTGGGATTCAACTGCCTTAATCTCCACACCATCTCTTGGCCCCTTGCTCAATTTGAATTAACAGACCATCCTATAATTTCCTAATTTGCACAAATGTGTCTTGATTTATCAATTAGATTGTTTGGTAACTTAGAATGAAGTTGGTATTCCATCTTCTAGGTTGGGTCCAGGGAGAGCGTGGAAGAGGAAAAAGTCAGGAAATGTCCTCCTGGGAATGACATGTTTGTGTTCTCTGGACTTGCATGGTGTTCAACGCAAAGCTTTTCTCTTGAGCAAGTGGGCTCCTCAGAGTCCTTCAGGGCCCATGTCTGGTGTGTGGGGAACACTGAGCAGCTTCTGTGGCCTCGGCTCAGGGAGCGTGAACACCCCCGTGCATCACCCTCTCCAGGACCCACTGCCCCCGGTCCATCTACCCTGTCCTGTAGATTTCCTGGTGGATCAGAAATCAACTCCATTGTCCGCAGCCTCCCAGCTTCATGTCAGAGGGAAATTTTGGTCCACCTAGAAAACAGTTTCACTGCATTCCAGACAACCAAGTTAGTGTCTTTTCACATTCTTTAGGGGAAGAATTTATAGTAAAGAGCCAATCTGGGACCAGCAGCTGGCATAATAGCTATGTCACTGGACTCCCATGTAGTCAACCGTGGTTAGAGTCCCAGACCCGGTGGCTTAGACTCACACCAGGTGTGTGTATGTGCATGCCCAATATCCTGAGAGGAGAATGGAGGAGAAGGAATTGCAGCATGGACATCTGCCCTGGGGGGGGGGGGGGGGGAGATTTCTCATTTTCTGTCTCTCTGTCTCTCTCTGTCTTTCTGGCAAGAGCACGCACCCTATAGCAAAATTCTCTTAAAAAAAAAAAAAAGAAAAGAAAAGAAAAAAGAACCAATCTATTTAAGGATATGAAAAGTCTTGTCCATTCAATATTTTCTGGACCCAGTGGTTTAACAATTACTTCAGTTGGCAAACTGAGGCCTATCCTGAGATAGATACTGTACTTCAGCTGTGAAATACTGGTTTCCTTGACCAAAAATAAAGATTTTCTGCTGAGACATCCCCTCCAGACTCATTTCTAGTAGGTAGTGTTATCTCTGGGTCTCTTTCTCTCCATTTCTATCTGTCTCTCTTTGTCTTGCTGTGTCTCCCTGTGACTTTTAATTTTTTTTAATTAATTTTTTTTTGTAAAGTATTCACTGGCCTCTCAAGCCTCTCTTTATTGTGTTAATTGGTGCCTTTCCTCACTTCATTTAGGAAAGGCACAACTCAATCCAGGCCTATACTGAAATGGATACCATACTTCAGCTGTGAAATACTGGTTTTGCATGACACGGCTTTCTTGTTTGTTTGTTTCATCATGGACTGAGAAACATGCTGGACATGTGAATATGGATGTTCAAAATTATGAAAGGAAAGGTATAGATTAAGGGATTGCAGCGTGACCATCCCCCATGCGTTGGGGGACGCTTTCTCATTTTCCTTCTCTCTCTCTCTCTCTCTCTGTCTGTCTCTAGTGAGTGCCTATGTCCTCTGGCAAATTAGATGGAGGACAAGGAGGAGGAGAGGAAGAAGAGAATTAACTAGTGGAGCTGGGTGGTGACGTAGTAGTAAAATATTATGCTCTGCAATGCTCAACAATCTGGGAAGTCTATGCCCATCATTAGGTGCTAGAAGAGGCCTGCTTGAATTATGGCATCAAGATCCTATCCAGCGGGACCAGCAGTTAGCGTAATGGCTATGTCGCTGGACTCCCATGTAGTCGACTGCAGTTCGAGTCCCGGACCTGGTGGCTTAAAACTCACACCGGGCGCGTGTGCGTGCGTGCCCAAGATCCCAAGAGGAGAATGGAGGAGAAGGGATTGCAGCATGGCCATCCCCCCTGGGGGGTGATTTCTCGCTTTCTGTCTCTCTGTCTCTCTCTGTCTGTCTTGAGTGCATGTGCCCTATAGCAAAAACCTCTCAAAAAAAAAAAAAAAAAGATCCTATCCAGGATGCAATCTCTCTGTCTCTGTGTCTATTTCTGTTTATCTCTGTCTCCTCCTCTGTCTCTCTTGCTCATGGAAGATAGAAATAAAAAGTTTGTTTTTTTTTTATTTAAAGGAATGACTAGGAGGCCAGCAGGTGGCATGGTGGTTGAAGCACTGGACTACCACATGGCCAACACAGTTCAAGTCCCAGATCTGGTAGCTTGCTTTCTCACTTTCTCTCTCTCTCTCTTCTCTTTCTGCTTTCTCTCTCTCTCTCTCTGGGGAGCACACCTCCCTTTAGCAAACTTTAAAAGAACAATAAGTAAATAAATAAGTGTTTTTAAAAAATTATTGGTCCAGGCAGGTGTTGTGATGGTTAGGGCACCTGGATTCCTCATGACTGACTGTGCAGTTTAAGTCCCACCTGCCGACCTGAAAAACACACCACACACATGCATGCCCAAAACCCTAAGAGGAGAATGAAGGAGAAGGGATTGCAGCATGGCCATTCCCTCTGATTAGTGCTTCTCACTTTCTCTCTCTCTGTCTCCCACAAGGGCATGAATTCTGTAGTAAATTAAAAAAAAAAAAAAAAAAAAAAAAAAAAAAAAAAAAAAAAAAACCTAGTAAATGTGAATAACTACCAAAAACAGTCAAAGAACATTCTAAATAATATAGAAATAGTAGCTATTGGCAGGACGCTCACTCAGACAGAGAAGTCACAGATGGAAAAAACGTGGGGGAAGGCCTCCAAGAAGCCTAAGATTCAGAGCTCATTGGAGCAGGTGGGACTGTGGCCCAAAGGAAAGTAATACTCCAGCTACGTGGGTGTGTTTCGTAACTCTCACACTCCCCCGGAACACTTCTGACACAAAATGTGTGTGGGGTAGAGGGGGTTCCACACCAAGTAATTTTTCCGTTCTCTACAGACACCAAACGAGTGTCCTATAATTAAATTCAACTAAAGACAGTGTAGCCCCCACAGGTTAAGGGCTCAGCTCTACAAGTCTGCCCCACCACAATCCAGATGCCAATCTAAATGTGGGCCCTCAGGTCTCTGTATTTTACATCAGAGGTTTCCTAGACCCCCTCCTCAGGTTTGATCATTTGCTAGAGTGGGAAAGATCCAGAAGTGTCCTAAGCACAAGAGCATTTTTTCCTATGGAGTGTGAGTTGTTCACCCTCCTGATAAGTGGATGTATTCTTATCAACCCGAAAGCACCTCAAAATCAGTCATTTAGGAGTTTTACAGTGGTTGCATTAAATAGGCTTTTTTTTTCAGCAAAAATATTTTAAAATTTATTTATTTTTATTTTATGATTTCTTATTTACATTCAATCATTATAAATCTTGAGAACACACAATGTATTTTGTCAAAGCATGCATGTAGTGGGTGACAACCGGATCAAGGATATTACCATATGCATCATTTTCTACCAAGAACTTTACATTTTTGTGTCTGTCCAGTGGGAGTCCATAATCATGGTTAATTAAATCAGCCATTGTTGATTAACTCCACCTCCAGCCTCAGGTGGGGGGCTGGGGATAAAAGTTCCAACTCTAACCATTAGATTATTCATCTTGGCAATGCAGCCCCCATCCTGAGGTTACCTACGAACTTTCCAAAACTCATCTCATTAACATGAACTCAGGTGTGGTTAGAAGGTGCTTGTTATCAATAAAAAAGATGCTTCTTTCACCCCATGATAAGAACCTTTTAATGAACCACAGACAAAAACTGAATATTATCCGGAACTAGGGGCAGAGACTAAATATTGGGTTGTCGGAAAAATACATGATATAATTTTTTTGTTTATCTATGTAAAATGCATCATGACATTTGAGACAACCCAATATATATTTCCATTTTTTTCGAGAGATTTTTTACAATAGGATACATGAACTTGCCAGAGATACAGAGAGACACAGAGAGACAGAAAGCAAGAAATTACACCCAGGGGGAATGGCCATGCCATTCTCCTCAGAATTTTGGGAATGCATATGCGCCCAGCCTGAGTTTCAAGCCTCTGGGTCTGGGACTCGAACCGCAGTTGGTCAAGTGAGAGTCCAGCAACATAGCCATTATGCCATCTGCTGGCCCCTCAATATATATTTCTTATGATGTCACAAAGGTAAAGTTTACTGATCCGCCTCAGGCCGAGGCTGGTGGGCAGGAAACACTGAAGTACTAGCTAGACTCTGGGAAGCAGCCTGCAGTGACACCAGGCAAACTCACAAAAAGGCGAATGAATCTGGGCCTTCCGCATGACAGCAGCAGTCACATCAAGATAAAAGGCATGTCCTCTGCTCTACCTCGCAGTGCCCCTGTCAGAACAATTTACATACAAGGTCTGCCATGTGCCAGATGGTGAAGAATGAATGTTTACAGGGCCCCTCTGTAGTGTCACAGAGCAGGACAAGATGGAGTTGAAACAGAGAGATGAAATGATAACGGGCACCGTCTACATGTGGTTACACACTTTCTACATTACACGCATATTACACACCATTTTACACAATTTGAACTTCCATACAACTATATCTTCACCTATCAATGTTACCTTTAAAAGTGAAGTCTCACCCTCTCTAAAATAAGGAGACAGTCCCAGTCATTATATCCAAAACTGCTCCACCATTACCCTCAAATTCAGTCACAGTCACATTAATGCACATTAATTATATTGTGACTTAAAGACTATAATTATATTGGTGCCAGCATGGTGGTAAGGGCACTGGACTCCCACATGGCCAACAGCAGTTCGAGTCCAGGACCTGATGGCTTGCTTTCTCACTTTCCTTCTCTCTCTCTCTGCCCCTCTCTAGTCAAATTAAAATAAATAAATAAATAAGTAAAGTTAAATTAATTATTAAAAAATAAAAAGGCTATATTTATAAACCTACCCTCCAACAATTTATATATAAAAATCACAAATGTAAAAACAGAGAAGAAATTGGTTCATACATACAAATAAACACATTGACTTGATAAGCAAAGATGAAATATACAACGTTATACAGTCCTTGTTTTTGTAACTGGTCACACGGCCAGAACCGAAGGCTATGACTTTATTAACCAAAATAAAATAAAATAAAATAAAATAAAATAAAATAAAATAAAATAAAAGCTGAGGCAAAGTAAGTAAAGCAGAAGATTTTATTTGGAACAGGATAAGGACAATGGCCCAGACACCACAACATCCAAGCTGCCCTAAATCCTGTGTGCTGAGCTCTGACAGAATTCAGGGTGATTCTTAAAGGCAAAACTTATGGCTGGGGAGGAGGATTACGTCAGTGCTGTACTGAGGAGTTTCGGTCGTCAGTGATTGGCTAATCCTATGACGAGAGGAGCAGGATGACCTCATAGTCATCTGGGGTCAGAGTGGGAGTTAGTGAGTCTGGCACACTGTAAAATTATTTTTAGGAAAGAAGAATAAGTTGGATGCTCAGAATAAATGAATGTCTCTGAAATCTGGATGGGCTTGGGAGACGATAGGTTAGGACAAACTTTGTCCAGGTGAGTTGACGTTCCTCCTTCCTGTGATATCAGCTTAGTTAATGAAACCTCAGGGACAGGGCCAAAGGTCATTGCTTTCTCCTTGGGCCAGCCTGGTCTACAGGCCAACAAAGAAACATCAGAGCAAAGGCCTTTCCAGTACTCCGGGGAGAAAAAAGGGGACCTATCAGCTTTCTTAAGTTTTTTAGTTTAATGATGTGACATTTTAGCATGAGTGACCCCACTGTGCTCTGATCTGTTGGGGCCTAGAGAAAGAGCTTAGTTCAAGACCATGGCCTCCTATCATTTTTATTTGATTTTCAACAATTTCTTTCTTTTACTTCTCATGCAATGTCTTTGTACCCTCAGCCAGAGCCATAGCTGGTCAGACGTCTACCTGGTGGAATAAACACGCCTTCCTTCCTGGAGGGGCTGAGCCCTCAGCAGTCCTGCCTCTCCCTGGTTACTGTGGTTTTCCAGTAACCTTTACACGGGACTTGGAAGTACGAAGAGGCAATACATTGGTTAACTGGAGCCATGCCCCTGGTCAAAGCTTTCTGCCATTCACTCTGCCTCTGGAAATTCTCTTCATTCACATCCTACTCTGACACTCATCACTTCCGCTGGTAGCTGTCTTCTTCTTTCCTCCTGGTAATGACACGAAGTGGGGACCCAGGCCCTTATCTTCATTTCCTGAATTGACACAGCACCGGTTTTTCACCAGCAACAGAAATTGACTGAGGTTTGGAAAAACATATGTGTTTCGTTGATTCCAGAGTAGACAGTGTAATAGCACAATATTAAGTTCCTCTCCTCTTAAAAGTCCTCCAGCCATCCATGTGTCTTAACATCCTTGGGTGACCAGCTTTTCCAGTCAGATGGTCCAGACACCTCACAATAATCTGGTGGCCACCCTCAACCTCTCGGTCCCTCTGCAGACACAAATTCAAGTTGTATAAAATAGCCCTCCCTTAGTTCTGCACAACAGTTCATCCCTCAGTTCCTTTCATAACAAACAATATAAAAATACCATGAAAGTTTAAAAAAAAAAAAACTTGTCATACTTAAATTCAGCCTCCCCTTACCAACTCAAACGGTAACCAAACTTTTTTCTTTTCAAAGACAAGTTCTCATGACACGATCCTCCTGCCTAAGGCTCCCAAGTCTCTAGAATTGCAGGGAGCACCACTGCATCCAGCCTTCAGGTTGGACCATAATCACACCCGTGTGTCCCGGCCCTCAGAGCACAGCATCTCAGCAGCACAGCCCACTGTGACTGGCCCACGGGCAGCTTCAATCTTCTGCTTCCTGAGCACAGGCATGACCGGACGTCCTCACCCCACACCCCAGGAGGCTGCATCCAGAGAGGGGGTCAGGGCTGCCGGGTCGTCAGGACTCATCTCAGGCTTTTTCCACAGGGGTCTGTGACCTCAGGAGGAGCAGCAAGGAGGACGCAGGGACGGGGGTGGGGCCCTGTGGGCATCTCAGCCTTAAAGTCTCAGGGCAGTGATGGCAATTCGGCCCCTGAGTCAGTGCCAAGCAAGGGTGTGAGCTCCCCTGGGAGGATTGTGGGCTCCTTCAAAGTAAAATAGTTGAGTGGCACAGGGGACCCCTCAGGGCCACCCACTGTGGAGCAGATGGTCATGGACACATCTCCTGACCTAAGCATGAAGTAAGGAAAAAGAGTCCCAGAGAAGGAAGCCGGAGGGGAAGAGAAGATGTGGGACCCGTCAGTCATGTTGTAGAAGGAGACGTCCCCCTCACTGTAGTCCAGGAAAACGCCCACCCTGTGGGGAGGCTGCCTAAGGGACAGGCAGGATCCTTGTTCAGTGCAGGCACAATACCCATCCTCAGTCCTCCTCACAACCCAGAACCCTGCATCTGGAGTCTCTCTGTACCAGTCTGGCCTTTCCACATCTCCCCTGCAGACCCCCAGAGCCCACTCAGTGCTGTCTGCATTCCCAATCTCCACTTCCCAGTAACAGCGCCCAGACATGATGCCCTCGAGGCCCAGCACACTGTAGATACCACCTGAGCCCTCACAGATGTCATTCCAGGTCACACTTGTCCTTCCATGAGAGACAGCAAGGTCGGGATGGGCAGAACGTGGATCCAGAGTGACAGCCCCTGGAGAGAGAGTGACCAACCATGCAAGGCCCTCCCTCACTCTACAGCAAGGGCACAGAGCCACCCCCTCCCTCAGAGCCGTTAGCTACACAGGGGAGGGCTAAGCCCCTGGAAAAGAGCCTTGTGGTTCATGGGATTCGAGCCCACAGCCCTCCAAGCAGGAGAAAGAACCTGAAGACTGATTTACGGCCTAAGTACATCACAGAGCCCTGAGGATGGCACGGGAGCTGATGGACACCTATTTACCCTCTGACCTTAGCCCTACCCACCAGCCCAGCACTGTGACTGTCATTGTCAACACCCACCCACCACCATGGATGGTTCCAGCCTCTATATCACCACAGAGAACCGAAGGAGAAGCCAGGAACCATGAGGGCAGGAGGGGGAGACCCAGAAAGGACACGAGTCACTCACAGGCCTGGAACTGCTCCTTCCGCCAGTCTACAAAAGAACCACACATTTTTAATTAAGTTTTATTTATTAGTAGTATTATTTTAAATTTTGCTATAGGGCACATGTGCCCACCAGAGACAGAGACAGAGAGAGAGAGAGAGAGAGAGAAATAAAGCCACCAGGTCCAGGACTCAAACCGTGGCTGGCTATGTGGGAATCCAGTGTCTTCACCACCACCCGCTGGCCCCAAACCACACATTTTATATCGGGGATTTGCAGGGACTAAACAGCATCAGTACCTAGACTTCCGAAATGAAATTATCCTGGAAGCTTTCCGTCTCTTTGGGCTACTCCTGGGGAAGGCAGAGGACTAGGTATAATATTTTGGGGCTCTCCCATATCTATATGGATGTTTTTGCTCCCACCAGGCCATGAAAAGGGGAAAAAAAGCCACTGGTGCCGGCCTTCTCCCTGAATGTGTGTGTTTCCTACTTTGAACTTCCCTTTCTCCCATCCCAGAAGCCTCTCCATTGTCTCCGTGTGTGTGTGTGTGTGTGTGTGTGTGTGCGCACATGCACCATAGGGCGCATACACTTGCTGAGAGAGACAGAGAGGGAAAGTGAGAAATCACCCTCCCAAGGGGTAGTCATATTACAGTTCCTTCTCTTCCATTCTTCTCTTAGTAATTTGGGGATGCACATCCCCCCACCCATGTATGATAGTCATGATATTCATCCACCAGGTCCAGGACTCGAACTACGGTCAGCTATGTGGGAATCCAGAGCCTTAACCACCACCCGACTTTCTGGCCCCTCCAGTGCCTCAAGGCAAGATTTATAGGAGTTATAGGGAGACGTGTTTTCAGCACACTCGGCTAATGTATTTATCATATGCACACACAAATCCACACAGGGACACACACACATACAGGGACACACACAGACACACACACACACACACACACACACACACACACACCATGCTGTAGCCTTTCCATGAAGACTAAACCATAAAGCTTAATATCCAGGGATTGAGAGGATGGGTACTGACCTCAATGGAAAAGTCATTACCCAGATTTCACTGTCAAATTATTCAAATTATTCTTTCTCAAGTTCCCACAATCATTTTGAAATCTTGGTTTGTTGAGAAATAATTGGAGAGATTAAAATTTCCAACATCCATTTAATTACAAATAACCAAACATACAGATTCTGAAAACTATGAGTAGAGAGAGAATTTCATCTGGCTGAGCTGAACTTGGAGGACAGTAATCCCTGAGTGAGGAGGACTCAGGATACGGAATCAGAGAAATCCTGCCCAGTTAACAGGCAGCAGAGAGGTCTTGGACGGGAGAAAGGAAAGTTCAAAGCAGGAAACACACACATTCAGTAAAAAGGCAGACACTGGTGGCTTTTTTCCCCTTTTCATGGGCTGTTGGGAGCCAAAACATCTCTACAGCTATGGGAGAACCGAAAAGCATTGCACCTCAT
This sequence comes from Tupaia tana, assembly GCA_026018925.1. Taxonomy (NCBI): domain Eukaryota; kingdom Metazoa; phylum Chordata; class Mammalia; order Scandentia; family Tupaiidae; genus Tupaia; species Tupaia tana. The sequence goes on along the minus strand of JAKSZU010000002.1, from coordinate 138,129,081 downwards.
CATCTGCCTTCCCCAAGAACTGCTCAGAGATTAAAAGCTCCAGGATAAACCTGCGAGAGTAGGACCCCAAAGACGTCCGAGTTCTAAGCCCCGGGATGTGTGAGTATGTTACACGCATGGCAAGAAACTTACAAATGAATTAATATTAAGGACTTTAAGATGACAGATTGTCCTGGGCTACCCAGATGACCCCACTGATCACACAAGCCTTTGAAGGGAGGGACCCTTCTTAGTGAGGTCAGAGAGTAGCCGTGATGAGGGAAGCAGGGGCAGAGATGAGCTGTGCTGCTGGTTTTGAAGACGGAAGGGGAGGACCTGAAGTGATGATGAGAAAAGCACAGGGAACCCCCTCCCCTTTTATCCCAAGGCCCTCTTCCCCTCTTTTTCTGTCTCTCTCTCTCTGGCAAGCACACACCCTCTGGCAATTAAAAAGAAAAAAAAACCTTTAATTCAGCAGAGAAGGGAGAGATGATAAAAGAAGTCTAACTGATTCCCATCTTTTTAAATAAATAAGTCCCCAGAAGAATTAGTAAGACTTCTTAAGGAGGGCTCTTTATGCATCTTCTCCCGACTTCCTTCTCTGCGGCTCACTACTTCCTGTCTCTCGTGGTCTGTATCTCCGATGGTGAACAGAAACGTCCAGAGCACAGAAAGGGCACATTACACAGGCTCAGGCGGCAAAGCTCCTGCTCACCCAGTATTAGAGACCTCCCGATAACCCTTCATTGGCTGAGGACCCCACTACCTACTCCTGCTCTGACGGGGTTGAGGTGCCCTCATTATCAGAGGCAGATTCAATTTAGACGTCGACTTCAAAATGTCTTAAAATATAGGCCAGGGGCAAGCAGGGCGCACGGTGGTCATGGCGTGGACTCCCACACTGCCAGCCGCAGTCTGAGTCCCGGACCTGGTGGCTTGTAAATCATGCTGGGTGCCTGTACTTGTGTGCCCAAAATCCCAGGAGGGGAATGGAGAAGAGATTCGGGCAAGGCCATCCTCACATGGTCAAGTGTGCAAATGATTTCTCACTTTCCCTGTGCGAGAATCAGAGCCATCCTAGTGCAGAGACCCTGAGGGAGAAGAGCAGGGCCACGGCGGGGAGGGGAGGCCAGAGGAGACTCAGTCACTTACCCCCGTACAGCCGGGCCTTCCTCCAGGCTGAAAGGGAACACAGCTGGTGAGACCTCGGCCAGGATGAGGCCTGCAGAGTGAATGTGCTGGTCCTCGCTCCCCGTTGTTTAAAAATGAGACCATCTGTGTGAGGAGGGAGGCTGGAGAGGAGGGGTCCCCTGCAATGTGCAGGGAGAGAGGGGGTGGTGGGAAATTCCCTCGACACAGCTCAGGACGCCCACATCACAGACAGCTCCACCCTGTCCTGTGTGACTCTAGGCAAGTCACTTGGCTGCCCTGGGCCTCAAACACCTGAACAATTCTATCTACATTCGATTTAGCTTCCAAGATTCCAACATTAAACTGAAAATAGTTAAGGAGATAAAACATAAATTATATTCCCCACACTCTCACAAATTCTTCATAAACAAAAGAAAGCATTATTACAACCAGTCTTTTTCTGGCAGACGACTATTTGGAAAATAACTCAAAAAGAGGAATGATTTAAGGACAGGAATATAAGGCAAGCTCTGTGGTAAAGTGGCGCTCTCTCCCACCTGTCCTAGAGATGAGCTTCACTATTCCAGGGAGCGTCAGCTCAGCCCCTCACACTCCACCCCAGCCAGGACCCAGACCTCTCCCATCATGTTTTAATTAGCACCTTCAGGAGCTGGAAGAAGAACAACTCTCCCTGGAAGACATTCTGGGGAGAGGAGGTGAAAGGTCACACTCCTGAACTGGATGACCCTATTTATTTACACAGCTCATTTAAGGAAATATCTGGCTTTTAGTGTCTGAGAGCACACTGGAAGTTGGATGAACCAAAGGCTAGAAAACTACCAATATGTGGACAGGTCAGGCTCAGATGAGGAGACCCAGGTGTACAGTAGGTCAGGTGGGGGTGAGGGGACCCGGGTGTACAGTAGGTCAGGTGGGGGTGAGGAGACCCGGGTGTACAGTAGGTCAGGTGGGGGTGAGGGGACCCGGGTGTACAGTAGGTCAGGTGGGGGTGAGGGGACCCGGGTGTACAGTAGGTCAGGTGGGGGTGAGGGGACCCGGGTGTACAGTAGGTCAGGTGGGGGTGAGGGGACCCGGGTGTACAGTAGGTCAGGTGGGGGTGAGGGGACCCGGGTGTACAGTAGGTCAGGTGGGGGTGAGGGGACCCGGGTGTACAGTAGGTCAGGTGGGGGTGAGGGGACCCGGGTGTACAGTAGGTCAGGTGGGGGTGAGGGGACCCGGGTGTACAGTAGGTCAGGTGGGGGTGAGGGGACCCGGGTGTACAGTAGGTCAGGTGGGGGTGAGGAGACCCGGGTGTACAGTAGGTCAGGTGGGGGTGAGGGGACCCGGGTGTACAGTAGGTCAGGTGGGGGTGAGGGGACCCGGGTGTACAGTAGGTCAGGTGGGGTGAGGAGACCCGGGTGTACAGTAGGTCAGGGGTCACCATCACCCCAGGTCCCCAAGCAGGAGCAGAGGCCCAGATGTGGAGAGCCATGGAGCAGGGTCTCACCCCACCAGCTTCCACTTCTGCTCCCAGGGTGGAGGGACAGGGGACCACACGGCTGAGCCCAGACAAAAACAAGGACAGGGGACCTGGGCACAGGTGGATGAGAAACGAGGACACCTGGAGGGTCACTCACCAGCCAGGTAAGCTGCTTTCCTCTCCCCTGAAAGGAACACACAGGACAAGGTGAGCTGGGATCAGAACGTCTGCTGAGAAGGGGACACGGGAGGGCGAGAGGGGACGCAGGACTTACTGAGGGCGGCCTGGAGTTCACCTGAAAGAGAGGGAAAAGAAAATATGAACTCTCGGTCCAGGTGTGGAGGTGAAGTTGGCTGAATCCCACATGGCGGGCTGAGCAGTTTGAGTCCCGGATCTGGCAGCTCAAGAAATACACCAGGCACATGTATGTGCATGCGCAAAATCCCAAAAGGAGAGTGGAGAAGGAATTGTAGTGTGGTTATCACCTCTGGGGATGATTTCTCTCTGTTCTTATCTCTCTCTGTGTGTCTCTCTCTCTGTCCCTCTTTGATGAGCACAATACACTATGGCAAAAAAAAAAAAAAAAAAAAGAAAAAGAAAGAAAGAAAAGAAGGAAGGAAGGAAGGAAGGAAGGGAGGGAGGGAGGGAGGGAGGGAGGGAGGGAGGAAGAAAGGAGACATGAATTTCCATCCCTAAGAAAAGCAAAGACTGAGCCTGGAGAACTCCCAACACGGAGCTTTGCTGTATCCTACAAAAAGCTCTAGCTCCAGTCTCACTCCAGCCTCCACAGCCCCTGCTGTCCTCAGGGATCTCCTCAGGCACCTGCTCTGGTCCAGGGGAGAGCTGGACTCAGGACCCCGGACCTGTCGCCTTGTCCCTCTCAGCACCAGCTGCTGCACTTGCCCCGCCCGGCCTCCCCCTGCCTTACCGCTCGCCTTCAGCGCCTCCTCCTTTGCCTTCTGGGCCTCCTCCTTTTCCAACTGAGGCTTCTTTCCGTTCCTGTTGCTCCTGCAACTTTGCGGAATGTTCTCTCTTCAGGAAACAGCCAGCCCCACAGAGCAGGAGCCCCAGCACAGTCAGGCTCACGACAAAAGCGGGTTTCCAGAGAGAGGCCTGAGGGAAGAAGGGCTCTGCAGCCCGAGGGCGGGGAGCAGGTCAGGGGCGCTCCAGGACGGCCCCGCACACTCAGGGCGGCCGGCCCTCCCCTGTCCTGCTGGAAACAGAGCCAGGCTGACCTGGGATGAAGATGGCCGTGGTCCTCTCCTGGCCCAGGACCGGGTTGAGGATGGAGCAGGTCACGTTCCCCGCAGAGCTGTCTCTCACCACCAGGGCGGCCTCCACGCGGAACAGCCCCTCGGCGTCCTGGGCGTGGGTCTCAGAGAAGGCCAGGAGCTTCTGTCCCCTGAGGTCTCTCCACTGCACCTGGGACTCCGGGAACCACCCTGAGGCCGTGCACACCACGCGGACCCCGTCCTCCTCGGGCCCTCGGATGTGTACCTGCGGGGCAGAGCCCACCCCTGTGGGAGAAAAGCTGTGGGGACCTGGAGCCTGACGTGGGCCCAGGGGTCCCAGTGGAGCCTCCACGTGGACAGCCCAGGGGGAGCCTGTCAGCGCGCCCTCTAGGGGTGGTGTGGGGAAGGCGGCCCCGGGGAGGGCAGGGCACAGGGACACAGGGACCTCAGGGGGTGCACAGGGACCCTCGGGGCACAGAGGGCGGGGCTTTTCTCCCCAACCAGGGGGTGGAAAGACCGAGTCCCAGAGACCCAGGAGGGGGAATTTGGTCCTCGGTCCCGTCTGTGAACCTCCGCTCCTCTCACCCCACACCCTCCCAGCGTCTGTTCCAGACCCATCTTTATAAATTACCTCCGAAATTCTATCGATTAACAGCCCTGTCTCCAGAACCCCAGTCCCTTATATCTACATCCCTCTGGGTTATCGCTGCGTGAGTCTTCACATACACTTTAAACCCAAAATTCCACAATCGAATCCATCATTTTGCCCAATCTTTGATAAATTAATTATTAAAATGCCCCTCTCTGCCTTTCTTTCCATCTAGCCCTCCCTCTGCCCCGTTCTTCTCAGAGCCTTACTCTGCTGCTGGGCTCGGTCATGTGACCTGACGTGGCCAATGAGAGAGCAGCTCAGTGCCCAGAGCAGAGGCTGGGAAAGTACTGCCCCCTTGGTTTCTCCCTCTGCCATTTCCATGGGGTGGACGGGCTCGGGCTGGTGCTGGAGGACAGACTCATGCGACACCATTTTCGGCACACAAGCACACGCACCTGGTGTGAGTTTAAAGCTGCCAGGTGCAGGACTCAAACCATGGTCCACTATGTGAGAATCCAGCTATGTAACCATTATGCCATCTGCTGGTCCCGAAATAAATAAACTTTTTAAAAATTAAGAAGCTGGGGCCAGCAGTTGGTGTGGTGGTTAAGGTGCTGGATTCCATATGGCCAATCGCATGGTTCTAATCTCAGACCAGCAGCTTTAGTAATACGCCACGCGTGTGGCCATCCACGCTGGGAAGTGAATTCTCACTTTCTCTCTCTTCTCTCTCTCTCTCTCTCTCTCTCTCTCTCTCTCTCTCTCTCTCTCTCTCTGCTTGTCTTGGTCTGAAAAGCACACATGCTCTATAGCAAAATAAAAATAAAACAATAAATAATAAATTTTTCCTCTTGAAAATTAGAGAAGAGATTCCCCTCTCTCCCTTTCCATAGAGCATGTCTTTAGGAACTTGAGATGGTAACTACTTCCCCTTTCTTTGAAATGTGTATATATTATTTGGAAACTACTTAGACATTTTGCCAGTCTTATGGCCTATAAATGACTGTCCCAAGGACCTGGGAGCCTTCATTTGAAATGTAAAAATCAAAGGAGATGGGACACCTATCTCCCCACTTCGGTGGGAGGGTAGCTGCCTAACTCAGTGGGCATCTTGCTTCAACTTGTGAAACCACCTTCTGTCGTAAAGAATTACAGAGTTTGTATTTCCTCAGATAAAGCCAGATCACTCACTAGACGGTCACTCCAATTACTGGGTAAATTTAGGGGGAGCCACGTGTGACAGATGGAGCTACAAGTCCTCTTACTTGAGGACTAGGTATTACATATCCTGAAAACATGTTTGTAGGGCCAGCCCATGGCCTGATGGTTAAGGGAGCTGGATCCCACAGTACGGTTCAAGTCCCAGACCTGGAGGCTGGAAAAACCTGCCAGGCCCATCGACACGTGTGCCCAAATTCCTGAAAGGGGGAAGAAATGGAGAAGAAATCACACTGTGATGGTGACCCATAGGGGGAGCTTTCTCCCTCTCCCTCCATCTCTGTCTCTTTGTCTCTCTCTGGCAAGCACACACGCCCTCTAACAAATTGAAAAGAGAGAAAGAAAACATATATTGCATTGTTGGAAACGTCATGATGTATTTTTCTATGTTTTCTGTTGGCTAAGAATATATTCTATATTTTTTATAAACATTCTACAAAAAATACATTTTATCCTCCACTTAAAAATACAGTTTCTGAAAGCAAAATTTTTAATTTTTATAATTCATTACACATTTTATAAACAAGAGTGAAAAGAAGTTAACAAAAAGAATTCGATTTTTTAAATATAGACAGAGTCATTTCAAAAGCTTGACTTTGTCCTTTAATACATTAAAAGTGGGTTTCTTGCTGATTTTCTTTTTAAAGATGACCAGGAGTTCCCCTTCCAATCTGTGATGTTCATTTGTCACTGTATAGTTCTAACTAGGGATCCTGAGCATGCCTGCACACATGGCTGGGTGAGTTTAAGCCACCGGGTCTAGGACCAACGGTGGTCAACTACATGGAAATCCAGCGACATAGCCATTATGCCAACTGCTGGTCCCGAGAAGATTGTGGGTTTTTTTGTTTTGTTTTGTTTTGTTTTTTCATTTAAATTTATTTGTTTACGTTCATTCACTGTACATCATTATAGCATACAAAATGAGATTTTCCATCCAGAGTACACTGTATATTGTCTCAATCAAGCACATCAACATACATGTTATTGTCAACAAATAATCTTCCATTTCTTGTTTCCTGTATGTTTTGCTCCCCCCACCCCCCCACCCCATCCTTGGTTCCCTATCTCTTACCCTCAGCCATCTCCCACTCTCTTCCCACACTGTCTCTGGTATCTATGTTTACTTTCTATACTGTTTTCCCCCCATTTTTTGTTGAATTACTAAAGATCTTAATTAATCTAAATATTTTCATAGCAAACACAGGTGATATATACATTTCCATGAACACAAGTCTAACTTTAGGCATCCTATAAAGTAGCACCTAGCTGGGGCTATATATCTTAACTGCGGTCATCGAATGGATTTTTTTTTTCCTGAAACTTTTTTTGTGACTTAATTTACATTCTTACCCTAAGCATCATCACAGCATACAAAATATGATTTCCCATTCAGAATATACTGCATAGTGACTTAATCATATATATTATAATCCAAAATTTTCCATTTATGCTTCCTAGAATTTTTTACCCCTCTTTCTGACCCTCTGTCCTTTCCCACCTCTTCTCCCACTGTCTCTGGTGTCTACAATTGTCTTCTATTCCTTTTCCACCCACATTGTATTGATCACACGATTTCTTAAATAATCTAACTACTTTCAATGGTAAGTTCATATGGTACTATTAAGAAAACCAGTTTTAACTTAAATTATAGAAATGCTAAGGAACTTTTCTTAAAGCCAGGAAACAAGTTAGGATTCTGTTCAAATGGTAGGTGCATGAACCTATCAGTCTCATGTACTTTATCTTCTGTTCTGGTTCCATTTTTCCTATTAAATTCTGGGATATAATATTCAACTCCAGACTTGTCCCTATGATTAGGCTGGCCGCTTTCTTAGTTTTTGAACTCTTCTTTCCGTGTGTCTGTAGTTAATTTTCTTGATACAGCACACCCTTGAGAAATTCTTGGAGATCTGGTCTGGTGCTGGTAAATTCTTTCAGGTTTTGTTTATCTGAGAATGTTCTTGTCTTTTCTTCCCACCTGAAAGATAATCTTGCTGGGTACAGTATTCTCGGCTGAAATTGCTTTTCCCGTAACACTTTGACTATATTTTCACTTTCCTTCCTTGCTCGCATTGTTTCCAGTGAGAGGTCTGCTGTTATCTTGATGGGATACCCTTTGTAGGTAACTTGATGTTTTTCTCTTGCCAATCTTAGTATCTTGTCTTTGTCTGCAGTTTTGGTCAACCTGGCTATAATGTGTCTTGGAGAAGATCTTGGGTTGATTCTATTTGGGGACCTTTGTATTTCTTGGGACTGGATCTACGAATGCCTCTCTAGGTTTGGAAAGTTTTCTTGTAGGATTTCATGGAATAGATTATCAATGCCCTTATGGGTCTCTTCACCTTCCGGAATGCCAGTTATCCGGATATTTGGACGTTTGATGGTATCTAGTACTTCTCGTATATTATTCTCAAATTTTTGTGCCATTTTCTCAGTCTTCATGGTGGATTTTTCTAGGCCAGTCATTTTCTCTTCTATGTCTGAGATTCTATATTCTGTATGATCTAGTCTGCTTTTAATACTTTCAAGGGAGATTTTTACTTCCTGTATTATAGACTTCATTTCTAATAGTTCCGTTTGAGTCTTTTGTAAAGTGTGTAATTCCTCTTTTAGGTCTAGCAAGAATTTCCTCACCTCCTGTAACTCGTCAACTTTTTCTCCTTTCTCTTTAGTAGTTCATTGTCTCTCTTCTCTTCCATCTCAGTTAGCTTCATGTTTTTAACTGTGTTCCCTCCAGTGTGCCCAAAAACGTATGAGTCAGTCCAGTTGAGTTTATCCAAGGCCACCCAGAGTACTGGGACTCTGTTGTGTCTGAATTTAATACATTTCTGTTGCAGTATGCCTCCAAAATTTCATGTTATTTGTTACAGACCAGTATTGCGGCAACAGGTAACTGACATGGAATTAGCAATATCCCTGCCATGACACAGCACACGGCCAAGGCACAACCCTGGAAGGCTCCGCTGTCCCCTTCCCTCCTCCAAACACTGTGTCCTCACTTCTAGGTTCTAGGTTGAGTCTAATTTCTAAACCTTTCAGCTGTCTGACTACCACAGCCTGGGTCAGCCAGGCATCCTCTCCCCCTCATAGTCGGGCTCCATTCTCCCTCCTGTTCACCCTCCACTCACCCCCTCACAGCTGCCACAGCGAGCTCTCCCAGCCCTGCCTGCCCACGTCTCCTCAGCTCTGCACCCAAACTCCCGACCACAGCACACAGCACCTTTACGACCTGGCCTCCGCCTTCCTCACCAGCCTTCTCTCTCCCTCCTCCCAGACCCCACCATCTGTGCCCCTGGGGACCCGCACACTCCAGCCCCAGGTCGGTCTGGCTCACTGGGAAGAGCCACGACCATCACGCTGTCTCTGTGCCTTCTCACAGGAGATCCCTGGTGAGCCCTGGGCCAGCTGAGTGTTCCCTCCCAGTGACCTTTCCTGACTGTCATGGGGGTGTCACTCAGTCCCTCCTCAGTGTACCCTGTGCCAGGAAGGCCTCATTACTCCAGTGACGTCCCCTCTCCTGCCCCCCTCCCTGCTCTCACCAACCACAGAGGCCCCCAATGTGCCCAGAACACCCCAGCCGTGCTCCACCTCGGGAACGTCACACTGGGTGCTCCCTGTGAGGAGCTCTGGGCCCTCGGAGATGCTGTCGGCTGAACACCTCCTTCCTGGGGGCCTGGTTCAGATGCTCAGTGAGGCCCTGAGTGACTGAGCCTCCCTCACGCCCCACCACACCCTGACCCTTCCCTGTCCTACCTGGTCTTCCGTCCTAAGCACTCGTCACCCTCCTACATCGTCTACACCCTACTTATTTACTGTGACTTTTCTACCTCTGCCTCTAGAACATAAAGTCCACAGTCAAGGATCTTTATTTGCTTCACTGATGTATCCCAGATGCCAGAACAGCTGGCGCATATGAGGGGATCTTCAAAAAATTCATGGAAACAGGCACTATGAAAATAATTATGGGGCAGTGGTATTGTGGCGGTGGGGGCACTGGACTCTCCCATGGCTGACTGTAGTTCCAGATCCATCCAGACCTGGTGGCTTGCTTTCTCACTTACTCCCCCCACCCCTTTCTAGTGAGCACACATGCCTTATATCAAACTTTAAAAAAAATAAGAATAATGATAAATAAAATAGATAATCTTCTATTTTTTTTTAAAGCAGCAAATCACTTAATATAAAAAAAGAGAACTGTGTGCCTGGCTGTATAGCCCAGTGGCTAAGGGAGCAGGATTGCACATGAATGACCACAGTCTGAATTCAGGCCCCCAGCAACTTGAAAAACACACCAGACTCGTGTACAGATGTGCCCCAAATCCTGACAGGATGGAGAAATGAAGAAGAGATTGCAGCGTGACCACACCACATGGCAGGGGTGGTGGTGGTGGGGGGGTGCTTACTCTTTCTGTCTCTCCGTCTCTCTCTGGCAAGCACACAAGCCCTCCAACAATTAAAAAGAAAAAAAAAACTATACATGGATTTCAATTCTTTTTGCACCAAAACAAAATCATGTTTTAAGTCTACTTTTGTGAACTTTTTATTTATTTATTATTATTTATTTTTTTTTTTTTTGGAGAGGTTTTCGCTATAGGGTGCTTGCGCTCGCCAGACAGACAGAGACAGAGAGACAGAAAGTGAGAAATCACCCCCCAGGGGGGATGGTCACGCCGCAATCCCTTCTCCTCCATTCTCCTCTCGGGATCTTGGGCACGCACGCACACGCGCCCAGCGTGAGTTTTAAGCCACCGGGTCCGGGGCGCGAACCGCAGTCGACTACGTGGGAGTCCAGCAACATAGCCATTTCGCTAACTGCTGGTTCCATACTTTTGTGAACTTTTTGAAATCCCTTTGTATTAGTTGTTCTAGATATTTGTATCGATAAAGTGATTTCATGAATGAGCCTCATTTTCCTCAAGTAGAAATTAAAGGTCTGAGTTGGATGTCCCTTAATCTGAGGTTCTTCCCAAATCCAGTGCTCAACACTCTAGAATATAAATCAAGTCACCCACCTGCCACCTTCAGCTCCAAATTGGCCTCGTCGTAGAATCCTCCCTTGCTGAAGAAGCATTTGTACAGCCCGTTGTCAAAAGCCCGGATGTTGTGGATGCGCACGGCAGCCTCCCCCTGGGCAAGGCAGTCCCTCACCAGCGAGGCCCGCCCCGCGTACTGGGCCATCTGCTCCTCCTTCTGCTCCTGTTGGTCCCGAAAGCTGAGCACCACTTCTGAGAACTCGGTGCGGAACCACCGCTGTTCCATAGTCACTGCGCTCATGGGTGGGGACAGGGAGCAGGACAGAGTGGCACTTCTGCCCAGCACTGCCACAATAGGGCTTAAGGGGCCCATGACCACGAACTCATCTGTGGACACAGACACGGGAGTGAGAAGCTGTGAGACACAGACCACGGGATGAACACACACCATGGTGGGGAGGCCAGGCAGGCCGGGGGCAGATGCTGGCTGACGGGACCCCACACAACCTGCTGGACTGAGCAGTGATGACGCTGACCCTGGTGAGATCTTCTGACCACAGTCGTGGGGCCCAAAAATGACTTCAGAGACTCCTCAAAGGCCTGTGCTCCTGGCCCAGGCCCTTGCAGGAAGGACTCTAACCCAGAGGTCTCACACTGAGCTGGCACCCACAGGACCTTGTAAAACACTGATGAGCCTCAGCCCAGGGCTGCTGGTTAGGTTGGTCAAGAATGTGCATGTCTAAGGGGATCCCAAGGAAGGTGATGCTGTTGGTCCAGGTGATTCTCTGAGAATCATGGCTCTCACCTGGCCTGGCCTCCAGGAAATCCTGCATACCCGTGGCCTCAGTCAGCCACACTCAGGAAATTCCACACTCCCACTTCTGAGTTTATTTTTTCTGTCCGTATTTGTCTCCTCCACTGAATTATATGTTCACTTAAAACCTAGATGCAGGGGCCAGTAGGTGGCATGGTGGTTGAGACACTGGATTCCCACATGCCTGACCACAGTTCGAGTCCCAGGTCTGTGGCTTGCTTTCTCACTTTCTCTCTTTCTCTGTCTCTCTCTGGCTGGGGCACATGCCCTATAGCCAACTTAGAATAATAATAATAAATTAATAATATAAATAAATAAATAAATAAACGCCTAGATCCTGGGGCCAGCAGGATCCCACATGGCCGACTATGGTTCAGCTCCTGGACTGGCAGCTTATGTTCTCACTTTCCCTCTCTGTCTCTCTCTTGTGGGCACATGTGCCCTATATCAAAATTTTAAATAACAATAAATTAAATAGGGGCTACACGAGTCTCCCCCCTGTCCTCTCCCCACCACCACGTCTGTGATCCTTTGATCGTACATGAGCTCATCCATGTCCCCGATCTGTTCAACACCCTCCTGTGCCCAGACCCCAACCGGGTTATCCCCCACAACCTCTCTAACCCCAACTCGTGTTTTCCTCTCCCGTCTGTCTACTCCCACCAACATTTGTTTCCCTCTCTCTGCTGCTGCCCGACACCCCAGCCAGGCACAGCCAGGCCCCACGCCAGCTTCGTCCTGGTTGGTCCCCGCTGCGGGAAACGCCTTTCCCAGGGGATCCTCACAGGTCATGCCCCTCTACTGCAAGTCCTTGTTCCATCCCTGTCTCCACTCCCCTCCTCTGTGACCATGTGTGTGCCCATGCCCCCTTACATCATTTTTGATATTTGGCTTTTCTAAAACATCAAAAAGCTAATCATTGGACAGCTGTCAAGATCCCCTACACTTACTTCACAGTTTAGTGACCTGCGTGCAATTCTTCATTACATTAGTCCTTGGTGGAGCACCTCAGGCCTTCTAGAGCTGAGATCTGACGGAGAGACCCAGCAGAGTGCCCAGAGACTCCCACCCCACCAAGGGAGACAAAGAGGGATGGGGACACTCACCTGTGGACCCCCTGGGGGGCAGCTGGACCAGGAGAAGCAGGGAGGGGAGAAGGTGGAGCCAGGAGCAGCTGCAGCAGCCCTCCATGTGCTCAGAGCTGGGGAGAGACGGGGTCAGGGAAGTGAGGGAGCGAGGGGAGGCAGGAGGCAGGTCAGCGAGCTCTGGGCCTCCGCCACGTCAGCCCCTCAGGGGAGCAGAGCATTTCCTACTGCTGGTCGTGGTGGGGGTGGGGGTCGCACTACACTGACACCCACAGGGAGCTGACCCAGCCTCCTCCCGGCCCTCTTGGGAAGACTCTGTGGTTTTAGGAAGCCACTAGGTTTGTCTGGGAAGAAACTGACCCTTTCCCTCCCACCCAGTTGCAACCTCACCTCAGCTCCGTTCAGTCCAGAAAACCGGGTCCTTCTTTCTAAATGCCCAGGGCCTGAAGGCCTGGTGGTGGAAACCGCTCCTTATCTCTGCATCCTTCACACACCGCAGGTGACCTCTCCACCCTGGGACGGAGGACCCAGAGGCCGGCCCTCATAGTGAAAGACACACCAGCTCCTGCTACCTGCTGTCCTGTTGCCCACTAACAGTGACACTCTGGGACCCTCAGAGACAGACCATGTATATCTTCAAGGACACTGTGGTGCCATCACAGGTACCCAAATTTCCTGCTTGTTCTGATCCTAAACATGAATCCCACCAAGGTCCCTTCCTGTTGGGGCCCTGCATAAAAAAGGTACCTAAACGCATCCCCACAGAAGGGGAATCTTGCCCTCCCTCCCTTTCAAGATTCCTGCCAGAGACTTAAAAAGCTTTGGGGAAGAGAGAGGGGCAAAGAGACAGATGAGCCCTGTCAGAGGAAAGGCCCCCAAACCAGCGACTGTGTGGAGGGGCAGGGCAGCCCAGGGTCCTGCTGGGACAGACTCAGGGGCTCCCTGTGGGGCTCTGCGTGGGCTCAGTCATGCTCAGTGTGACCATGTCGGGCAACTTTCTTCACCTTTTCTGTCTCTGTTTCTTCATCTGCAAAATAGAGACAGTACCAGCATCTCCCTGCCCAGGCCGTAATGAGGACGCGTGGGTTTGTATTTACAGCCACTGCGCAGAGCCGGACCACGCACGGTCCTATAAATACGACTGTTTACCATTGACTACTGCACACTATGCAGTAAAGTTACTGAAACAAGTAAATTAAAGAACAGCTTTCACTAAGGTCACCCCAGATCCTCTTAGAGCCAGACCTTTACCCAGTCCCCCTCCCTCTGCTTAGGCCCGGCCACATCCTCAGCCTCCCCCACACCTCACAGTGTCCTGACCTCCCCTCCTGGCCCACACCTGCCTTCCAGCCCTCTTACCTCTGTGCCAGGTGGGAAGGCCTTGTTCCTGGCTCCTCTTTGTTCCCAGCTCTGAAAGGCTGTGACTTCCTGGAGCGTCTCTGAGCTCAGCAGCTGGAGAAAGTTCAGAGCCACAGGCGCCCCAGCAGACCCCAAATCCACCCTCAGAGTGTGCACCTGCTGTCAGCTACTCTCAGAGCCCAGCTCCTGCTTCCGGAACCAAGGCTGGGGCCCAGAATGCCTCATCTCCGAGAGGCCGGTGGTTCCCAGGAGGGCAGAGAAGCAGAGCCTGCACAGGGGATGGCAGTGTCTGCAGAGCCCCGGCCTTGGGCCCCCACTGACCCTCCCAGGGAGAAGTGTCAGCCCCTGGGGAAGAGTCATCCCCTTCAGATGCTGGCTCCTTCCAGCATCTGAAGTGAAAGCTTGCAGAGCGGAGCCTGGGCAGAGCCTGCCCTGCCCTCTGGACATCGCACCCTGTTATCAGGAGGGACACACAGGACAGAGGAGCAGAGGGGTGCCCAAGGTTACCATGGAACACCTGCCCAGCCAGCCCTCTTACAGCTGGGACAGCCACCTGCCCACTGCCACCACCTCTCCCTGCCTGATGGGGAGACTTCTCAAGGCCTAGAGTCACTGGGGGGATTTTATAGAAAGATGGGGGAGAGGGGAGGGGAGGGAGGAACAGAATTGTATTAAGTGCTGCTCGACTGTCAGGACTGGGCTACTCAAACTATATCTAAGCTATCCTACTTCATTCTTGGGACTGTAACAGAAGCCCTGCCATCAAAGATCTTCAGTTCAGTAACTTCCTAGATGAGGGAGGGGCTAAAGTTCCAGGAGAGCCTCCCAGCCCAGGCCCAGCCCTCAGCTCCAGACAATTCAAAATGAGAAAGGAGCTGGGAAGGGACCTTGGACTCTGGGAGGGCTTATCTCACCCTGAACCCAGCCCTCTGCCTTCCCTGCTGGGAGGGGGAAGGAGTGACAAAGCACAGGTCAGATTTCCTTCAGGAACACCAGCAGGACCCTGGGGAAGCAGAGGCAGAAGGACCTCAGACAGCAGACTCCCTGCCCTCCTGCTCCTCAGGGGCACCTTCCTGCTGCCTGGACAGTGACCACTGCAGGGCTGGCTCTGTGACCTGGGAGTTTAGGTGGCTGAATGCCACAGGGCCACTCCACGGATGGAGTCTCGGACCTGGAGGATGAAAAACACACAGGGTGCACGTGCATGTGTATCCAAAATCTGAATGGAGGGCAGACGGAGAAGGAGAGATGGCTGTGGTGGCCATGCCTCATAGGGCGTGCTTCTCCTCTCCCTCTCTGGAGACCACAGGCACCCTCTGGCAAAATTGAAAACAAAAACAAACACATAATAAACTCCCTTAGCACTAAATCACAAATTATTTTTCTTGCTCAAAATTATTATTCTAGTGCAAATGGCCCCAATAGTTTACTTTTTAGTAAATATGGAATATCTCTTACCTTTTCATTGTTTTGATTGCTTTCAAAGTCATTTCAGATAAATGCCTAGACCATAAAGCAAAGGCTAATGTAAAAGGTATTAAATATATTGGAATTTTTGAAATATAACAGTTGATGGAAAGTATCCAATCCCTTTTCTTAAAGGTACAATCTGGTAAACTTCATTTATCTTGACACTATTAAGGTAAGGAGTTAAAAAAAAAAATGAGGGACCAGCAGTTGGTGTAATGACTATGTTGCTGGACTCCCATGTAGTCAACCGCAGTTCGAGTCTTGAACCCTGTGGCTTAAACTCACGCCAGGAGTGTGTGCGTGCCCAAGATCCCAAGAGGACAATGGAGAAGGGATTGCAGCATGGCCATTCCCCCCGGAGGTGATTTCTTGCTTTCTGTCTCTCTGTCTTTCTGGTGAGTGCATGTGCTCTATAGCAAAAATCTCTCAAAAAAAAAAAAAAAAAAAAAAAAAAGGAGTTATTTTCTATTACAGGAAAAAATTTGAAGAGCTGTTTTCTGACTATTTTCTGGAATTAAATGCAAAAGAATCAAACACAAACACACACACACAAAGTTGGGTTTGTCTGCATGCTAACATCCTCCCCTCCCTTCTCTAACCAGCATGAACTGGGGTGGGCTAAGCCCTGCCCGGGCAGCCTGAGCAGAGCCTGTGACCTGGCAGTCCACCCCTCCTCCCAGCCTGCCATCTGCCCCGTGGTGCAGAGCCCCTCCCAGGTGAGGCTGTCCCCTCTGTAACTGAAATATGCAACCAGGATGGGGGTGGCTCAGGAATTCCTCATGCCACTCACTCTCTCCAAGGAGGCAGGGCCTGCTCAGCTCCACACAGAGGTGGCCACAGAGCCCTCCTGGCCTGGGCACCTGCCTGCCGCCATCTGAATGGGCAACCCACCCTGCCCCAAACCTGAGCTGCATGGGCTGTGAGGAGACGTCTCTCCTCTCCATTCCCTGAGATACATGAAGGTGAGGGAGTGAGGCCAGAGGGAAAAGACCTTCTCCCAGAATATTAATAAAGTGTATTAGACTAACACAGAAGCAAGAAGTAAACATAAGAAACTTGGGCCAGCTGGTGGCTTGGTGGTTAAGGCAGCTGGATCCCACATGGCCAACTCTGCGGTTAGAGTCCCAGACTCTGCAGCTTAAATAACATAAAGGAATTAAATCAGACAGAAAGATGGCAAAAGAGGGAAAAAAGCTAAAAAGAAGGAAGGCCAAAAGGGCGAAAAAAGAAGGGAGCAGGAGGGCCTTCCTGACAGATCTGGAGATGGGATGACCAGATGGACTTTCCTCCCAGAGTGTCCCGAGCACACTCCCCAGGCAGAGGTGTCAGGTGGGCTGCAGAGAGCCAGCATTTGGACTGGCCACAGGGAGGACTCGGCCAGTGACGGGGAAATTGAGTGACTGTCCCCAAACCACATAGGTCAGGCCCATCCATGTCAACAGGCAAATCCTGGTGGGAGGCATGTGAGAGCCAGAACACGGGAGAACACTCTGGCCTCTGACCCTGAGAGATCACAGGAGAGGCCTAGACAAGAGGAGAGATGGAGGCCCTGCCCAACCTGCAAGGCAGAATCTAACAGTCCCAGGGTCCTGACACCCGGTTCTCCTGGCATCAGGGTCTCCTCCCCGCAGGCAGAGCTTGGGCTGAGGCCTGAGGCCAGGCCCCCGCTCTCTAACGACCATCCCCAACACACAGGCCCCCAGTCACCAAAGGCCATCTATCAGAACATGGCGTACTTGACCTCCATGACTGAGTCAGTCCAGCACCGTTAGCCTAAATCCACATGCAGGGTGAGCATAGGGCTGTGGGGTGGGTCCTCCTGTCCTCACTCACAGCTGAGAGGCAGAGGTCCAACATGACAGAAGTCGCCAATGTTCACATGGTCAGACCCTGACAGGAGCCAGATGTCCCCAAGGCTCGGCTAAGCTCTCTGTAAGGAGCCACCGAGCTGGGGGCACCAGCCCTAGGGATGCTCAGGGGGGGTAGCTTCTATTATAAAAGCTTTAATCTGGGGCCAGCAGGTAACGTAGTGGTTGGTGCGCTGGACTCCAACTCGAGTCCATGGTTCCAGTCCTGGTCCTGGACCCAGGGGAAGACACCCTATGACAAAAATTTAGAACAAATAAACGAATAAATAAATAAATCTTTAAATAAAAGCTTTTATCTCATCTTTTCATGTGTTAGTTATGTTTGTTTTTATAATCTGCATAATGTTTGTACATATTTGTCAGTTGCATCTTCAAAGTATAATACATATAAAATAAAAGGAGCGATCACAGAGTTTGGAATTGCCATGCTGGGCACGCCTGTAATCCCAGCTGTTCAGGAGGTGGAGCCAGGAGGTCGTGAGTTTGAGCCCAGCCTGGGCGACAGGGCAAGACACTGTATCAAAAGAGAGCTCGGAGACCCCTGCTTCAGAGCTCGCCTCCAGAAATCCCTAAAGCAGCAGGTCTCAGAGCAGGAGGCAGGACCAAGGCACAGCAGCTGCGAAGCCACAGTGGCCTCGGAGAAGAGCAGGCGGGCACCCCGGGAGCGGTCCTGACCCCAGGGGGAGGCGCGACCTGGACCAGGCTCTGGAGCTCAAGCCCAGGCGCCGCTCAGGCTCTGGCTCCGGACCTCGGACTCCAGCCGGGTCGACCGCGCCGCGTCGCTTCGCGTCCCCCGGCGCCCCGTCTCCTCTCGGTCTCCCCCGTCACCTTCTGCCCCCGCGTGTCCTCCCCACGCCCTTCCCCGCTGTCTCCTCTCACGTCTTTCCTGCCTCCGTTTCCCCCTCAGGCGTCCTTCTCCCCGTCCCTCCCTACCTCTTCCCCTAGCGGGTCCCCGCACTGGCCTCCAGCTCTCCCCTGTGTCCCTCAGGAGCTTCCGGACCTCCTCTCTCCCCCCGTCCCCCTTCCGCCCTGTCCAACCCCGTCCCCGCCTCCCCCGGGCCCCTCCCCCAGCCGACAGAGCTCCCATCATGTCCCTGCAGCCACCTCAGGCCGCGTCCCCCGCCTTGTCTGTTCCAGCCCCCCCCCCCCCCCCCCCCCCGCCGGTGTAGGTGGGAGGGAAGCCCAGTGGGGACTTAGTGTCCTGTCGCTCTCAGGTGGCACCTGACACTGGGTGACCCGTACACAAGAGAGGCTGTGTGCCCGCGGTTCTGCAGGTGAGGCCTGCTGTAGAACAGCTGTTCTTGGGGTGACTAACCCAGTCCTGCCAGAGCTGGTCAGTGCCTGCTCAACAGCACACACACACACACACACACACACACACACACACACGGCACACCTCCTGGCTCTCACATGGTCAAGGTTCCCCAACTATGCCATCGGCTGGCCCTCCAGCACCATGTGTTAAAAGTGCAATGATGAGGCCAGTTCTGCAGCTCAGAGGTAACACACTGCTTATGGAAGCTGGATGCCTCAAAGTGACAATGGTTTGAATCCCCAGCCCCGTCAACCTGAAACATGCCACGCACACACGGGAGTGCCCAGGATCCAGAAGTCTAGAAGACTGTCTAGAATCTGGTCGCAGTGTGACCAGGTTTTGTGGAGGTTGCTCATCTCCCTCTCTCTCTTTATGTTTCATTCTTTTTTTTGTTAAGAGAGATTTTTACTATAGGGTACATGGGCTCACCAGAGAGACAGAGAGCAAGAGCAAGAACACACTCCCCAGAGGGGTTGGCCGCACCACAATTCCTTCTCCTCCAGTCTCCTCTCAAGATTTTGCACACGCACTCAGATGTACCTGGCATGTGTTTCAAGCGACCAGGAATGGGACTCGAACAGCAGTGAGCCAGAGGTGAGACCAGCAACATAAACACTGTGCCACCTGCTGGTCTGTCTCTCTCTCTCATACTTATGTGCATGCACATCACTCTGTTGTGAGTGAAGAAAATAATTAAATGCAACTGAATTATCTTGGCATCTTTATTGAAAATGAATTGATTATAGGGTACACCAGGTGACATGGTGAAGGTGCCGGACTCCTACATGGCTGACCACGGTTTCATTTTCAGACCTGGAGGCTTGAAACACGCCAGGTACATGTGCATGCTTGCTCAAAATGCTGAGAGGAGAATGCAGGAGAAGGAATTGCAGCTTGGCCATCCCCCCTTGGGGGTGAATTCTCACTTTCCATTTCTCTCTCTCTGGTGAGCACACATGACCTATGGCAAAAACTTTCAAAAAAAATTTTTTTGAGAGGTTTTTGCTATAGGGCGCATGCGCTCGCCAGATAGACAGAGAGACAGAGAGACAGGAAGCGAGAAATCACCCCCCCCAGGGGCGATGGCCACGCTGCAATCCCCTCTCCTCCATTCTCCTCTCAGGATAATGGGCACACGCGCACACACACCCAGTGTGGGTTTTAGCCACCAAGTCTGGGACGCGAACCGCGGTCAACTACATGGGAGTCCAGCAACATAGCCATTATGCTAACTGTTGATCCCTAAAATGTTTTTCTAATTAAGAAAATTAATTTATTATAAATATGATAGTTTATTTTGGTGCTGTCAGTTAGTACCACGCTGTGTTGGTTACTATAGCACTGTAGTAGATTTTAAAATGGAAAAATGTGTGTCCTCCATACTTGTTTTAAAATATTCTTTTGGCTATTCTAGAGCTCTTAAATTTTCACAAGAATTTTAGGATTAGTTTGTCAATTATAAAGAATTATTAATCAGGCCAGCCTGTGGCATGGTGGTTAAGGAGGATGGCTCTTATATGACTAATTACAGTTTGAGTCCCCAGGGCAACTTGAGAAAAACGCTGGGCATGTGTGTGTGCATGCTCAGAATTCTGAAAGGAGAGGTGTAGGAGAAGGGACTGTGGTGTGCCCACCCCTGTGGGTGGGGGAGTGCTTTCTCACTTTCCTTCTCTGTCTCTCTGTCTCTGTCTCTGTCTCTGGCAAGTACATGTGCCCTCTGAAAAATTAGAAAAAGGAAAAAAGAAAGAGAAAGAATTAGCTGTGGGGCTGGGTGGTGTAGCGGGAAATGTGATGTTCTGCAAGGCCGACCCACGTGGGAAGTACATGCCCATGTTTGAGGCTCGATGTGAATTGTGAAATCAAGATCCCTCCAGGGTGGGGTGTGTGTGTGTGTGTGTGTGTGTGTGTGTGTGTCTGTCCCTTGTGTCCCTCAGCCTCTCTTAGAAGACACAAATAAATAAAAAGGTTTTTTTAAGAGGATGATTGGGGACCAGCAAGTGATGTGGTGGCTTAGGAGCTGGACTCCCACATGGCCAACCATGGCTTAAGTTCCAGATCTCGTGACTTCTCTCTCTCTCTCTCTCTCTCTCTCTCTCTCCCCCCCTCTCTCTCTATCAAATTGAAGTATAATGACAAATCAAATTTAACAAATAATTCTTTAAAAAATTTTTAAAAAAGGGGGAAAAGCAGTTAGCGTAATGGCTATGTCGCTGGACTCCCAAGTACTCGACCACGGTTTGAGTCCTGGACCCGGTGGCTTAAACTCACGTCGGGCGCGTGTGCATGCGTGCCCAAGTTCCCAAGAGGAGAATGGAGGGAACCAGCAGTTAGTGTAATGGCTATGTCGCTGGACTCCCACATAGTCGACCGCGGTTCGTGTCCCGGACCCGGTGGCTTAAAACTCACGCCAGGCGCTTGTGCGTGCGTGCCCAAGATCCTGAGAGGACAATGGAGGAGAAGGGATTGCGGCGAGACCATCCCCCCTGGGGGGTGATTTCTCGCTTTCTGTCTCTCTGTCTCTCTCTGTCTGTCTGGTGAGCGCACGTGCCCTATAGGGAAAAAAACCTCTCCAAAAAAAAGAAGAATGGAGGAGAGGGGATTGCGGAGTGGCCATCCCTCCTCGGGGGTGGTTTCTCGCTTTGTGTCTCTCTGTCTCTCTCTGGCGAGCACACGTGCCCTATAGCAAAAACCTCTCCAAAAAGAGAAAAAAGAAAAAAATGTAAAAAATAAAAGGAATGATTGGGTCAGCCAGGTCGTGTGATGGTTCAGGTGCCTGGATCCCACATGGCTGACTGCGCAGTTGAGTCCCAGACCTGGCGAAACACTCCAGGTACATGTACATGCCAGCCTCAAATCCCAATAGGAGAAGAAGAAGAAGGGATTGTGGCATGGCCATTCCCTCTGCGGGGGGGGGGGGGGGGGGGGGGGTGCTTTCTCACTCTCTCTCTCTCTCCGTCTCCAGTGAGTACATGAGCCCTATACCAAATTAAAAAAAAAAATAACCAGTAATGGTGAATAACTATTAAAAATAAAATGGTAAAAATAAGCTCTAAAGAACATAGAAATAGCAGCTATTGGGAGCACTGTGAGGCAGAGAAGTCAAGGAAGGACGAAATGGGGGCTCCCGAGAAGCCTGAGATTCAGAGCTCATTGGAGCAGGTGCCACTGTGGCCCAAAGGAAGGTCACAGGGTTCTGTAATACTCCAGCTACACGGGTGTGTTTCGTACTCTCACAACTCCTCAGAAATGCTTCTGACAAGATGTCAGTCTCTACACCAAGTAAATCTCCAGATTTCTGCAGACACCAAATGAGTGTCCTATAATTTAATCCAGTTAAAGACTATTGCAGATCCCTCAGGTTAAGGGTTCATTTCTACACATCTGCCCCACCACACTCCAGATGCCAATCAAAAGGTGGGTCCTTGGGTACCCCTGTATTGTAAGTGACCGGCTATGCATCAGAGGTTCCCTAGACACCCCCTCCCCAGGTTTGATCATTTGCTAGGGCAGTCACAGAACCCAGGGAAAGACTTACTCACTGAGCAGTTTATTATAAAGGATATTGTAATGAATATGAATGAGGAGTCTGACAAAGATATGCTTGGGGAAAGATCCAGAAGGGTCCTAAGCACAAGAGCATTTTTCCCTATGGAGTTTGAGGTGTTCCACCCTCTTGACATGTGGATGCATTCTTGCTTATCAACCTAGAAGCTCCTCAAAGCCAGTTGTTCAGGATTTTTACAGGAGTTGCATTACATACGCATAATTTTTTTTAGCAAACATATAATTTTTTACTTATTTTTATTTTGTGATTTCTTATTTACATTCAATTAGAAATCTCAAGAGCGCACAATATAGGGTTTTTTCAAAGTACATATGCAGTATGTGACAGCCGGATCAAGGATATTACCACATACATCATTTTCAACTGAGAACTTAACATTCTGCGTCTGTTAGTGAGATTACATAAGCATGATTAATTAAACCAATGGCCATTGCTGATTAGCTCAGCCTCCAGCCTCAGGCAGGGCGATGGGGCTAAAAGTTCCAACTCTAATCACAAGATCATGTCTCCTGGCAACCCAGCCCCCATCCCGACCTTACCTAGGGGCTTTCCAAAAATCACCGTATTAACTTGAACTCAGGGGTGGCTAGAAGGAGCTTGTTATGAATAAAACTGATGCTCCTTTCATCCTGTGAAGACATTCTAAGGGTTTTAGGAAACTTTAGGAACCACAGACAGAAATCAAATATTATCAGGACCAGCAGATGGCGAAATAGTCATGCGGCTGGATTCCTGTGTAGTGGACTGCAGGTCGGTCCCGGACCTAGTGGCTTAAAATACACTGGGTGCTTCTGCATGCCCTAAATCTCACAAGGAGAATGGAGGAGAAAGAAGGGATTGTGGCATGGCCATTCCCCTGGGGAGTGATTTCTTGATTCCTGTCTCTCTCTCTCTAGAGAGTGCACATGCCCTATAGCAAAAAATCTCTCCTAAAAAATAAAAGAGGGGAGCAGCAGGTGGTGTGGGGGTTAAGGCGCTGGGCATTCCCACATGGCCAACCATGGTTTGAGTCCTGGACCTGGTGGCTTGCTTTCTCACTTTCCCTCTCTCTCTCTCTCTCTGGTCAAAAACAAAACAAAACAAAAACAAACAAACAAACAAACAAAAACACAAAATGAATAAATAAAATAAAATTTAAAAATAAAATAATAAAATAAAAAGAAAGAAAGAAAGAATGCCCCACTATAAAAAACAATAGAATATTGTTAGGAACTAGGGGCAAAAACTAAATACATGTTTCTTACGATGTCACAAAGGCGAAGTTCCCTGACCTCCCTCAAGCCTACGCTGGTGGGTGGAAACACTGGGGTACTGGCTACACTCCCTGGACAGTGGCCTGCAGTGAGGCCAGGCAAGCTCACCAAACGGAGAATGAATCTGGACCTTCTGCGTGACCCCGGCAGTCACATCAAGAAAAAAGGCAGGTCCTCTGCTCTACCTAGCAGTGTCCCCATCAGTGCAATTTATATACAAGGTCTAACGTGTGCCAGAGGGCAAAGAAGAAATGTTGACAGGGTCCCTCTGTAGCGTCACAGAGCAGGGCAGGATGGGGCTGATTTGAAACACAGAGACAATAAAATGGTAACGGGCACCATCCACATGTGGTTACACACCTCCTATATCACACACATATTACACACTGTTTTACACACATACAGTTATACATTTATATTTTCACTTATCGAAGCTACCCTTGAAAGTGAAGTCTCATCCTTTCCCAAAGTCAGGAGACAGACAGTCCTGTCTAGGATGGGAGAGTTGGTCTGCATTTTCCAAAATCCTTTTTTTTAAGATTTTTTTTAATTTAATTTTTATTTATTTATTTATTTATTTATTTATTTATTTATTTATTTCAATTTGACCCGAGAGGGACAGAGTGAGAGAGAGGGGGAAAGTAAGAAAGCAAGCTGGCAGGTCCAGGACTTGAGCTGCAGTTGACCATGTGGGAGTCCAGTGCCCTTAACCACCACGCCACCTACCGGCCTCAAAATCCTAAGATCTTTAGGTCCATATATCTAAGATTAGAGACCTGTCCTGAACTGCAAAATGAAAAACCGCAAACACTTGTAAAGTAGGAAAAGGGAAGTTTTAATCGGAAAGTGAGGATTTTTAGTGGAAAAGAAGTCCACCTCCATGCCTGAAAGGAGCAGGTGGGCAGCTGCCAGGGAGGGACAACTGCCCCGGGCTGGGGTCAGGGGTCACATTTATTCCAAGAGGTGAAGATGAGTATTTAGGGGGAGGTCTGTCACAGTATCCGGCTTCTTTGTCTGAATTCCCAGCTTTCTCCTGAGCTGGCGTCTCTCACAGGGGAGGAAGTCAGAGACCTGACCCCGCCTGCTCAGTGTGGACGCAGAAGGTCCGAGCATCCTTATCTGGATGAGCTGCCCCATCAGTTTACTGCCCCAGTGCGGATCAGGGTGCTGACAAAAACGTCCTGTGCCATCCTTTTGTATCTCTGAGGAATGGTAAGAGGGAAATGAACAACCGTCCCTATGTGCCTTTCTCAGGTACTAAAGAAAAATGAGACCCCGCCTTCCCGGTGCCAAGAACTAGGTGGGAAGAAGCCGTTTCATGGAGGGTCTGGGGTATGACCCCTGATAAGTTCTGACTGACGTGGCCGATGGCCCTCTTCTATTTTCTTAGGGCCAGCCGCTCATTTCTAGCTAACTGCCTATCACGGTCCCTGTCATTATCCAAAACTGTGCATTATTAACCCTTCATATTCAGTCACAGATATATTCACTATGCTGTGCTTGAAAAACTATAATCATAACACTATCCTTTAACAATTTATACATAAAGTCACAAGTGTAAGAAGAGAAGAAAATGGTTCAAATAAATGGTACAAATAAACACATTCACTTGGTAGGCAAAGATGAAATACGCAAAGCTATACAGTCCGTGTTTGTGTAACTGGTCACAAGGCCACAGCTGAAGTCTATCTCTTTATTAACCTAAAAAATAATAATAAAGGCTGAGGCAAAGTAAGTAAATCAAAATATTTTGTTTGGACCAGGATAAGGACAATCACCCAGTCACCACAACATCCAAGTTGCCCTAAATCCTGCACCGAGCTCTGACAGATTCAGGGTGGTTTTAAGGGCAAAACCATGAACGGGGAGGAGGATTCCGTCAGCGCTGTGCTGAGGAGCCGTGTGCAGCAGAGCTCGGCTAAACCCTGTGACAAGGGGAGCAGGATGATCCTAGTCATCTGGGGTCAGGGTGGCAGTGAGTGAGTCTGACACACTGTGAAATTACTTTTAGGAAGGCAGAATGGGTTGGATGCTCAGAGTAAATCATTCTCCTTGCAAGCTGGATGGGCTTGGGAGATGATGGGTTATGACGGACTTTGTCCAGGTGCGTAGACATTCCTCCTTCCTGCGATATCAGCTTAGTTCATGAAACCTCGGGCCAAAGGCCATTGTTTTCTCCTTTCGCCTGTCTGAGCTTCAGGCCAATAAAGACATATCAGGATAAAGTCCTTTCCTGTAAGTACGGGGAGGAAAGGGAACCGATCAGCTTTCTTAAAGTTTCAATTAGAAGCCAGCAGGTGGCAGAGTGGTTAAGATGCTGGACTCCCACGTGGCCATCCGAGGTTCGAGTCCCAAGTCCAGCAGTCTGAAACATGCAGGGGAGTGTGTGCATGCTCAAAATCCTAAGAGGAGAATGGAGGAGAAGGGGCTGGGTCATAGCCATCATCCTAGGGGGTGATTTCTTGCTTTCTCTCTGGCGAACTAAAGCACCCTAAAGCAAAAATCTAAAGACAAAGAAAAAAATTTAAACCTTTAGTTTAATGAGTGGGATTTGTCATGAGTGACCTCATTCTGGTCTGGCCTGCTGGGGCCTAGAACAGAAGCTTAATTCAAGACAAGGGCCCCTTATAATTTCTATTTAATTTTTCACAATTTCTTCCTTCCACTTCCCATGTCGTGTCTTTTCACTCTCAGCCAGAACCAGAGCTGGTCAGACATCGTCACCTGGTGGGATGAACACACCTTCCTTCCTAAAGGGTCTGAGCCCCCAATAGTCCAGCCTCTCTCTGGTTACTATGGTTTTCTACTGACCTTTACATGGGACTTGGAAGCACAGAGGCAGTACATTGGTTAGCTGGAGCCATGCCCCTGGTCAAAGCTTTCTGCAACTCACTCTGCCTCTGGGGATTCTCTTCACTCACATCCTACTCTGATATTATAACTCACTCTGGTAGTTGGCCCCTCCTTTCCACCTGGCATTGTCACAAAGTGGGAACCCAGGCCCTTATCTTCATTTCCTAAATTGACACAGCACAAGTTTTTCACAGGTAACAGAAATTTATTGACGTTTGGAAAAATATGCGTGTTTCATCAATTCCAGAGTAGAAAGTATAAAAGTACAATGTTAAGTCGCTCCCCCTCTAAATGTCCACCAGTCATCCTTGTCCTGGGCATTTTTGGATGACCATTTTTATTGGCCAGATAGTCCAGACTCTCCGTAATATTGTCAACCTCTGGGTCCCTCTGTCTACACAAATGCAAGTCATATAAAATAACCTTCCCTTTGTTCTGGAGAATAATTCAGCCCTCAGTCCCTTTCACATACAAACAATACAAAAATTCCATTTAGTCTTTAATACCAAAGAAAAAAAACGACATCCCATTCATAGTTAAATTCAGCCTACCCTAAACCAATTCAGAGCAATCAAACTTTTTTTTGAGGTAGAGTCTCACTGACACCATCCTTCTTCCTCAGGCTCCAAATTCTCTAGAATTACAGGCGAGCACCACCACATCCAGCCTTCAGGTTGGACCATAGTCACACCGGGGCCTCCCGTGTGTCCCAGCCCTCAGAGCACAGCATCCTGGCAGCACAGCCCACTGTGACTGGCCCACGGGCAGCTTCCACCTTCTGCTTCCTGAGTACAGGCCTGACCGGACGTCCTCACACCCACACCCCAGGAGGCTGCATCCAGAGAGGGGGCAGGGCTGCCGGGTCGTCAGGACTCATCTCAGAGGCTCTTCCCACAGGGGTCTGTGACCTCAGGAGGAGCAGCAGGGAGGGCGCAGGGACAGGGGTGGGGCCCTGTGGGCATGTCAGCCTAAAGTGTCAGGGGAGTGATGGCAGTTGGGTCCCTGAGTCTGCCAAGCAAGGGTGTGAGCTCCCCTTAGGGTTTTGTAGGCTCTAAAGAATTATTGAGGAGCACAGGGAACCCCTCAGGCCCACCCACTGTGGAGCAGATGGTCATGGACACATCTCCGAACCTAAGCCTGAAGTAAGGAAAGAGTCCCAGAGAAGGAAGCCGGAGGGAAAGAGAAGATGTGGGACCCGTCAGTCATGTTGTAGAAGGAGACGTCCCCCTCACTGTAGTCCACGAAAACGCCCACCCTGTGGGGAGGCTGCCTGAGGGATAGCCGAGATATTTGTCTAGTACGACCATAATATCCATATACAGACCTCCCCACAACCCAGAACCCTCTATTTGGATTCTTTCTGCACCAGCTTCTCCTTTTCGCATCTTCCCTGCAGACCCCCAGAGCCCACTCAGTGCTGTCTGCATTCCTGATCTCCACCTCCCAGTAACAGCGCCCGGACGTGATGCCCTTGAGGCCCAGCACGCTGCAGACACCACCTAAACCTTCACAGATGTCCTTCCAGGTCACACTTGTCCTTCCATGAGAGACAGCAAGGTCGGGATGGGCAGAACGTGGATCCAGAGTGACAGCCCCTGCAGAGAGAGTGACCAACGATGCAAGGCCCGCCCTCGCCTACAGCAAGGGCACAGAGCCACCCCCTCCCTCAGAGACGTTAGCTACACAGGGGAGGGCTAAGCCCCTGGAAAAGAGCCTTGCGGTTCATGGGATTCAAGGCCACAGCCCTCCAAGCAGGGGAAGGAACCAAGGGACTGATTTAGGAGTTAAGTATATCATAGAGCCCTGAGGATAGCACAAGAGTTAAAGGACATCTATTACCATCTGACCGTAGCCCTACCCACCAGCCCCAGCTTGTGACTGTCATTGTCAACACCCACCCCACCACCATGGATGGTTCCAGCCTCTATATCAGCACAGAGAACCACAGGAGAAGCCAGGAACCATGAGGGCAGGAGGGGGAGACCCAGAAAGGACACGAGTCACTCACAGGCCTGGAACTGCTCCTTCCGCCAGTCTACAAAAGAACCACATTTCATATCAGGGACAGGCAGGGACTAAACAGCATCGGAACCTGCACTCTGAAACAAAATACACTGGAAGCTTTCAGTCTCTCTGGACAATTCTTGGGAAAGGCAGAGGACTAGGTATGTTATTTTTTTAGTTCTCCCATAGCTATAGGAATGGTTTTGCTCTTATCAGCCCATGAAAAGGGGAAAAGAGCCAGTAGTGTCTGCCTTCTCACTGAATGTGTGCTTCCTGCTTTGAACTTTCCTTTCTTCCATCCTAAAAACCTCCCATCGCCTTTTTTTTCTTTTTCTTTTTCTTTTTTTTTTTTTTTAGCTTTTAGGCTTAAAGCCCATGCACTTGCCAAGATAAACAGGGGAGGAAAAGTGAGAAATCATCCCCCGGGGAAATAGGCGTGCTTCAATCCCTTTTCCTCCATTCTCCCTTTGGTATTAGGGCATGCCCCCACACACCTGACACCTGGCATGATTTTCAAACCGCCTGGTCCTGGACTTGAATCAGAGTCAGCCATGTGGGAATCCAGCGTCTTCACCACCATGCGGCCTTCTGGCCCCTCCATAGCCTTTTTTTTTTTTTTTTTTTTTTTGCCAGAGAGAGAGATTTTTGCTATAGGACTTGTGTGCTCACCAGAATGACAGAGAGACAGAAAGCAAGAAATCACCCCCCAAGGGGGATGGCCACGCCGCACTCTCTTCCCCTGCATTCTCCTCTTGGGATCTTAGGCACGCATGCACACATGCCCAGCATGAGTTTAGGCAGCCATGTCGCCATGTCACCGTCAACTACTTGGACGTCCAGCATCGTAACCATTTCACCACCCAGAGCTGATATTCTAATTAAACTATTTCTTAAAAAAACTAACAATCTGAGTCAACTGTCTCCCTAGTAACTCCAATGCAATAATTTTAAAATGGCTCTATGTACTTTGTGCATACCTGCTGGCCCTCCATTGCCTCTTAACTAGGCAACATTAATAAGTGCTATAGAGAGAAGTGTTTTGAGCACATCCAGCCAGTGTATTTATTATTTACACACACATATACACACATAGACACACACACACACACACACACACCATGCTGTAGCTTTCCCATGAAGCCTAAACCATAAAGCTTAATACAAAGGAACTGAGAGGCTGGGTGCTGACCTCAATGGAAAAGTCATTACCCAGATTTCACTATCAAACTATTCTCCCTCACGTCCCCAGCCACACCATCATCCTGAAAGCTAGGTTTTGTTGAAAATTGGAAAGATTCAAATTTCCAAGACTTTTATTTACTTATGAACAACCAAACTTGTAGATTGCTCAAAAACATGGAGAGAGAATATTTCATTCCACTGAGCTGAACTTGGAGGGCAATAAGCCCTGAGTGAAGAGAACTCAGGATACAGAGTCAGATCGTCTCCAGTTAACAAGCTATAGAGAGGTTTCCAAGATGGGAGAAAGGAAAGTTCAAAGCAGGAAACACACACATTCAGGGAGAAGGCAGACACTAGTGGCTTCTCTTCCCCTTTTCATGGCCTGGTGGGAGCAAAAACATCCATATAGATATGGGAGAGCCCAAAAATACTGAACCTCCTTGTCTGCCTTCCCCAAGGATTGCTCAGAGATTGAGGCTTCTGGGACAAACTCAGCTGTAGTAGGTCCCCAGAGATGTCTCTGTCTCAGGCCCCAGAATGTGTGACTATGTCACATGCATGGCGGGGAGGACTTTACAGATGTGATTAATATCAAGAACTTTAAGATGAGAGATTGGGGCCAGCATATGGTATAATGGTTACATCGCTGCATTCCCACATGAGCAACCATGGTTTGAGTCCAGGAGCTGGTGGCTTGAAACTCACTCAGGGGCCATGAGCGTGCATGCCCCAAATCCCAAGAGGAGGATGAAGAGAAGGGGGTGCAGCATGGCCATCCCCCCTGAGGGGGATGATTTCTCACTGTCTGTCTTTGTCTCTCCAGAAAGTACATGCACCTTATAGTGAAAAATCTCCCCTCCCCCCAAAAAAGGTGAGAGATTGTCCTGGGCTACCCAGATGGGCCCAGTTGGTTACACAAGCCTTTGAAAGGAGAGACCTTTCTTAGTGAGGTCAGAGAGTAGCCATGATCAGGGAAGCAGGGGCAGAGATGAGCTGTGCTGCTGGTTTTGAAGACGGAAGGGGAGGACCTGAAGTGATGGAGAGAAAAGCACAGGGGGCCCCCTCCCCTGTTTTCCTAAGACCCGCTCTCAGTCTCACTCTCACTCTCTCTGGCAAGGACATTGTCTGGCAATAAAAAAAGGAGAAGGAGAAGAAAAAGAGGAGGAGAAAGGAAGGACCAGCAGATGATATAATGGTTATGTCACTAGACTCCCATGTAGTCGACCAAGGTTTGAGTCCTGAACCTGGTGGTATAAAACTAAAACTCACACCAGGGGTGTGTGTGTGTGTGTGTGTGTGTGTGCCCAAAATCCCAGAGGAGAATGGAGGAGAAAGGATTGTTCTGTGACCATGCCCCCTGGGGGAGTGATTTCTCACTTTCTGTCTCTCTGTCTCTCCAGCAAACGCATGTGCCATATAGTAAAAATCTCTCTAAAAAAAAAGAAAAAGACATTAAAAAAAGAAAAAAAAAAGTCTTTTATTCAGCAGAGAGAGATGGTAAAAGAAGACTATCCACTTTTCATTTTTTATAAATAAGTCCCCAAAAGAATTGATAAGACTTTCTAAGGTGGTTCTTTATGCATCTCCTCCTCAGACCCCCTCTCGCTGTCTCTCATGGTCTATATCTCTGATGGTGAACAGGAGGATCCAGAGCAGAGGAAAGGCACAGTACATGGGCTCAGGCGGCAAAGCTCCTGCTCACCCTAGCGTTAAAATCCTCTGGATAACCCTTTACTGTCTGTGGCTCCTCATTAACCCACCCCTGTCCTGACCAGTACTGGAATGGTTGTGGTGGTCTCATTATTGGCGCGGACTCGATTTAGCTGTTTATTTCAAAGTGGCTTAAACGTTGGACTGGCCAATGGTTAAGGCTGCCGAGTCCCACATAGCCAAGCACTGTTCGAGTCCCAGACCTGGTAGCTGGTCATGTGTGTGAGTGCCCGAAATCCTGAGAGGAGAATGGAGAAGGGATTGTGGCATGGCCATTCCCCCCTGGGAAGTGCTTTCTCTCTGTGTCTCTCGCTATCTCTCTCTGTTTCTCTCTGTCTCCGGCAAGTCCACATGCCCTATTGCAAACTAAAAACAAAAGAAATGACAACAAAAAAAAGGTTTAAAAATAAATATAACTCTAGGCCAACTCTATAGAGCAGAAGTAACGTGAGACTCAAAGAAACCAGATCCCACGTGGCACCACAGTTCAGATCCCCCATCTGGTCAACCCGTAACATGCTGGGCACGCACGCAAATGTCCAAGATTGGATGGCCAGGAGGACTAGGGAAGGGCATGACCAGACCTGCAGAGGGTGCTCATCTGTCTCTCTCGCTTTCTCTCACTCTCTCCCTCCCCCATACACATGAACAAACTCTATCATGAATTAAGACAAATAAATAGGGCCAGCGTGGCGTGGTGGTTAAGGCACTCTTTACTACATGGCTGATGGTGGTTCAAGTCCTGGACCCAGCATCTTGAAAAACACACTGGGCGTATGTGCGTGTACCAAAATCGTGAGGGGAGGATGGAGGAGAAGGAATTGCAGTGTAGCCACGCCCCTGGGGAGTGATTTCTCTGTTTCCCTCTTTTCCTCTCTCTGTCTCTCTCTGGCAACTGCACACACCCTACAACAAAACTAAAAGAAAAAAAGATAACTAAAGTCTTTACTAAAATATCTCAACAACATATCAAGGAGTTGGTTACATTTCTTGCACCCAATAACCTGAGAACCCTCCTGGCACTCCCAACTCTAGTCAAACCACCCTGCAGTCTCTCTTCCAACACGGCAGGACACCCAGCCCCTACAAAGCTAGCCTCTGCTTTCCTTGTCCTCCCCTGTCCTCCTCCCCACCTAGTCTTTTCTTCCTGATTTGCTCTCTGTCCTTTCTCTGGTCACTAATTTTAATTTCCCTGTTCTTTTTTTTTCTTTTGCAATCTTCACACATTACCCAGAATAAACCCAATCAAGGACTGAGCATTCAGGCAAACCAGAATTCTCCTAAAATGACAGAAAATACTTATAAGAAAAAAAAAAATTTATAGACCTACCTACCCCAGGGCCATAAATATCCTGAAGGCCTTTGAATCCCCAATTCCAAACACCTGATCTACAGCTACTGATTCCTCAGAAACCAAGGAGGCTTAGAGGAAGACACGCATCTCAAACAGAAAGTCAGCTTGAGAAAACAGACAGAAGATTGACACTGCCGAGGACCAGGAAGAAATAGAAACACCAAACCTAGATTCATAAAAGACGAGTTTCAAGACAGGGAAGATCCAGAACCGAAGGCCCCTGAGGGAAGACCTGCATCCTAAGCAGTGGAATGTAATTTCTAATACTTTCTGGGACCAGCAATTCCTGAGCACAGTCATTACCCTCACACTGAACTCTCCTCACAGCGGGACTCTCATTGTCACTGCACCAACAAGAAGTAGCACTTAGGGCCAGCAGGTGGCATGGTGGTTAAGGTGGGGGGATCCCACAGGGTCAACTGTGTCATTCCAGACCTTGACCAGGTGGCTTGAAAAACACCCTGGGCCTGTGTGCCAGCCTGCCGAAATCCTGAGAAGAGAATGGAGAAGGGACCGCAATGTAGCCACGCCCCCATGGGGCTGCTATCTCCATTTCCTTTTCCCTCTCTCTCTCTCATTCTCTGTCTCCAGTGAGTGCATGTGTCTAACAGCAAAAATGTTTAAAAAACAAAGACACAGCAGTTGAATAAGGTATTTTTGGAGAGCGTTGCTAACCCTACAGTGACTGCAGTAGAGGAAGAGCCCCGAGCAGAGGCAGAGCCGTGCTCCCTGCAGTCCCTGACGGAGGAGAGAGGACCTGAGCCATCCTAGTGCAGAGACCCTGAGGGAGAAGAGCAGGGCCACGGCGGGGAGGGAAGGCCAGAGGAGACTCAGTCACTTACCCCCGTACAGCTGGGCCTTCCTCCAGGCTGAAAGGGAACACAGCTGGTGAGACCTCGGCCAGGACTAGCCCCGCAGAGTGAATGCACCGGCCCTCGCTCCCCGTTGTTTAAAGGGGAGACCATCTGTCTGAGGAGAGAGAATGGAGAGGAGGGGCCCCTACAATGTGCAGGGAGAGAGGGGGTGGTGGGAACCTCCCTGGACACAGCTCAGGACGCCCACATCACAGATAGCTCCACCCTGTCCTGATGCTGCTGTGTGACTCTAGGCAAGTCACGTGACTGTGCTGTGCCTCAAAAACCTGAACAATTCTATTCTATCTACATTTGATTTTGCTGCTAAGAATCAAACATTAAACTATGTGTAAAAATAGTTTAGGCAACAAAATATAAATTATACTCCCCACACCCTTTCAAGTTCTTCCTAAATACTAGAAAGCATTATTATAACCAGTCTTTTTCTAGCAAAGATATATTTGGTAAAAAACTCAAAAGGAGGAATGCTTTAAGGACAGGAATGTACAGCAAGCTCTGGGTAAAAGTGGCGAGGAGATGGTGTGATGGTTAGGGGTGCTGGACTCCCACATGAATGACCGTGGTTCGAGTCCTGGAGCTAGTGGCTTGCTTTCTCTCTTTCTCTCTCTTGCTCTGTCCCTCTCTGGTCATATTGAAAGAAAGAAAGAAAGAAAGAAAGAAAGAAAGAAAGAAAGAAAGAAAGAAAAAGAAAGAAAGAAAGAAAGAAAGAAAGAAAGAAAGAAAGAAAGAAGGAAAGAAAGAAAGAAAGAAAGAAAAGCTAAAAAAAAAAATTTTAAAAAGGTGGCTGCTCTTTCACAGATATTTCTAAAGATGAGCATCAATATTCTAGGGCGTGTTCAGCTCACCCAATCACACTCCACCACAGCCAGCACCCAATCTCCGCCACGTCTCTTTGTAATTAGCACCTTCAGGAGCTAGAAGAGGAATGACTCTCCCTGGATGGTGTTCTGGGGAGAGGAGGTGAGAGGTCACACTCCTGAACTTGATAACTGCATGTATTTATATAGCTCATTTAAGGAAATATCTGGCTTTCAGCTTCTGGGTGCAGACTGGAAGTCGGATGCACTAAAGGCTAGAAAACTGTCAATATGTGGATAGGTCAGGTGGGGGTGAGGAGACCCCGGTGTACAGTAGGTCAGGTGGGGGTGAGGAGACCCGGGTGTACAGTAGGTCAGGTGGGGGTGAGGAGACCCGGGTGTACAGTAGGTCAGGTGGGGGTGAGGAGACCCGGGTGTACAGTAGGTCAGGGGTCACCATCACCCCCAGGTCCCCAAGCAGGAGCAGTGGCCCAGATGTGGAGAGCCATGGAGCAGGGTCTCCCCCACCAGCTTCCACTTCTGCTCCCAGGGTGGAGGGACAGGGACCACACGGCCGAGCCCAGACAGAAACAAGGACAGGGGACACTGGGCACAGGTGGGTGAGAAACGAGGACACCTGGAGGGTCACTCACCAGCCAGGTAAGCTGCTTTCCTCTCCCCTGAAAGGAACACACAGGACAAGGTGAGCTGGGATCAGAACGTCTGCTGAGAGGGGGACACGGGGAGGGCGGGAGGTGACGTAGGACTTACTGAGGTCGGCCTGGAGTTCGTCTGAAAGAAAGGGAAGAGAAAATATGAACTTCCGGTCCAGGTATGAAGGTGAGGGGGCTGGATCCCACATGGCCGACTGAGCAGTTTGAGTCCTGGACCTGGTGACTTGAGAAACATCAAGTGCCTGTGAGTGTGAGTGTGTGTGTGTGTGCGTGTGTGTGCCCAAAATACAGAGAAAAAAATGAAGAAGAGATTGCACCATGTGGGTGATTTCTCACTTTTCTTCTGTGTGTGTGTGTGTGTTCCCTCTGCAGTGAGCACACATGACCTATAGCAAAACAAACAAACAAACAAACAAAACACTTATAAAAATAAAAAACATGGAAAAAAGAAAAAACATGAATTCCATCCCTCAGAAAAGCAAAAACTGGGCCCCACTCCTTCGACCTCTGCCGCCATAGCTGCCGCCACCGCCTCCCGAGAAGAGAGGAAGCGGGAGAGGAGCCCACGACGCTTGTCATCTGAGTCGCACCGCCCCGAAGTGTGTAAGATGTTCGCCTGCGCCAAGCTCGCCTGCTCCCCCGCTCTGATCCCAGCTGGATCCAGAGTTGTGTACAGACCAGTTTCTGCATCAGTGTTATCTCGACCTGAGGCAAGGACTGGAGAGGGCTCTACGGTATTTAATGGGGCCCAGAATGTGCCTCTCAGCTAACGCAGAGGGGATTTCAGGCCAGTGCAATCAGCAGAGACATTGATACTGCTGCCAGATTTACTGGTGCCGGTGCTGCAACAGGAGTGGCTGGTTCTGGGGCTGGTACTGGAACAGTCTTTGGCAGCCTTAGCATTGGTTAGGCCAGAAACCCATCGCTGAAGCAGCAACTGTTCTCCTGTGCTATCCTGGGATCTGCCTTGTCTGAAGCTATGGGTCTCTTTTGTTTAATGGTTGCTTTCTTGATTTTTGTTTGCCATGTAACAGAAATTACTGCTTGAAATATTGGCATACATATTACTGAAGGATGTAATTCTGTGTATTTTACTGTGACCCCAAAAACTAGTGTTGGTGTCATGGAAATGTACGTTATTTCCAAAGTCATTTCATTAAAGTTAAAAACTTTAATTTTTGTTGTGATCTGTACTTATCTAAATTTAGATTGTCACAAAGAAGAAAGAACATGCATTCAAGCGGGTGCTGTTCAGTTCAGAAGAAGCTACAGTAATTGCCCCGCTGATGAAAACAATCCTACTGCAATTTTTATGGGAATTTTATATAGTGTTCTTCACATTGTAATTTGGAGGGCTTTTGTTTATTCATAAAAGGAGGAAAATGTGAAAAGATAAAATAAAAAAAAGAAAAGACTGCCTGGAGAACTCCCAACACAGAGCTTTGCAGTCCTACAGGAAATTCTAGCTCCACTCCCACTTGAGCCTCCACAGTTCCAGCTGTCCTTGGGGATCTCCTCGGGCCTGGCTGTAGCCCAAGGGAGTTGGGCTACAAGACCCCACTCCTGTCGCCTTGTCCCTCTCAGCACCAGCTGCTGCACTTGCCCCGCCCGGCCTCCCCCCTGCCTTACCGCTTGCCTTTAGCGCGTCCTCCTTTGCCTGCTGGGCCTCCTTCTCTTCCAACCGCAGCTTCTTCCGTTCCTGCTGCTCCTGCAACTTCGTGGAATGTTCTCTCTTCAGGAAACAGCCAGCCCCACAGAGCAGGAGCCCCAGCACAGTCAGGCTCACGACAAAAGCTGGTTTCCAGAGAGAGGCCTGAGGGAAGAAGGGCTCTGCAGCCCGAGGGCGGGGAGCAGGTCAGGGGCGCTCCAGGACGGCCCTGCACACTCAGGACGGCCGGCCCTCCCCTGTCCTGCTGGAAACAGAGCCAGGCTGACCTGGGATGAAGATGGCCGTGGTCCTCTCCTGGCCCAGGACCGGGTTGAGGACGGAGCAGGTCACGTTCCCCGCAGAGCTGTCTCTCACCACCAGGGCGGCCTCCACGCGGAACAGCCCCTCGGCGTCCTGGGCGTGGGTCTCAGAGAAGGCCAGGAGCTTCTGTCCCCTCAGGTCTCTCCACTGCACCTGGGGCTCCGGGAACCACCCTGAGGCCGTGCACACCACGCGGACCCCGTCCTCCTCGGGCCCTCGGATGTGCACCTGCGGGGCAGAGCCCACACCTGCGGGAGAAAAGCTGTGGGGACCTGGAGCCTGACGTGGGCCCAGGGGTCCCAGTGGAGCCTCCACGTGGGCAGCCCAGGGGGAGCCTGTCAGCGCGCCCCCTAGGGGTGGTGTGGGGCAGGCGGCCCCGGGGAGAGCAGGGCACAGGGTCACAGGGACCTCAGGGGGAGCACAGGGACCCTTGGGCACAGAGGGCGGGGCTTTTCTCCCCAACCATGGGGTGGAAAGACCGAGGCCCAGAGACACAGGAGGGGGAATTTGGTCTCTGGTCCCGTCTGTGAACCTCCGCTCCTCTCACCCCACACCCTCCCAGCGTCTGTTCCAGACCCATCTTTATAAATAACCTCCGAAATTCTATCTATTAACAGCCCTGTCTCCAGAACCCCCGTCCCTTATATTTACATCCCTCTGGGTTATCGCTGAGTGAGTCTTCACATACACTTTAAACCCAAAATTCCACAATCCAATCCATCATTTTGCCCTGTCTTTGATAAATTAATTATTAAAATGCCCTCTCTGCCTTTCTTTCCATCTAGCCCTCCCTCTGCCCGGTTCTTCTCAGCGCCTTACTCTGCTGCTGGGCTCGGTCATGTGACCTGACGTGGCCAATGAGAGAGCAGCTCAGTGCCCAGAGCAGAGGCTGGGAAAGTGCTGCCCCCTTGGTTTCTCCCTCTGCCATTTCCGTGGGCTGGACAGGCTTGGGCTGACGCTGGACAGGACTCATTGATGTCACCTGGCACCCCGGCCTTTCTAGCTGAAGCTGTCCTAGATCAGCCAACAGCAAACTGACCACAGAAACGTGAACAGCCTCAGCTGAAGTCCACAAGGTCCCCTCTAAAACTGATGTCATACAGGACAGATTAAAATTAAAAGGAAGGACCTGTCAGGGGCCAGCACTTGGCATGGCAATTAAGACACTGGATTCCCACATAGTCAACTGCAATTCGAGTCCTGAACCCCACAGCTTGAAAATTCCAACAAATAAATAAATAAATGTTTGTTTGTTTTACAGTAATGGCCAGCCAGCAGCACGGGTGCGCCCAAGACCAAGGTCGGCTGAGGCTGAGGGTGGATCATGCTGTGAAGAACCTGTTGGAGGGTCTCTCTCCGAAGAAACAAATAAATTTCTTTTTTTAAATTTATTTATTATGATTATCATTTTTCACATGAGTTTTGCCAGAGAAAGACAGAGAGGGAGAGAGAACAAGAGTGAGAAAACAAGCCACCAGGTCCGGGACTCGAACTGTGGTCGGCCATGTGGGAATTCCAGCACCTTAACCACCACGCCATGTGCTGGACCCACAAATAAATAAATTTCTAAAAAATCAAGAAGCGAGACCAGTAGATGGAGTACTGCTTATGTCGCTGGACTCCCACATGGTCGACCACGGTTCGAGTCCCAGAATTTTATGTCCTTTGTTACAGGCCAGTATTGCAGCAATAGGAAACTGACTCGTAATTAACAATATTCCTGCCCTTGCACAACATACGGCCAAGGCAAACCCTGACAGGCTCCACGGTCCCCTTTTCTCCTCCAAACTTGCTGTGTCCTCACATCTAGTCACTCAGTTGAGTCTAATTTCTAAACTCTGATGTCTCGCCTCTCTTGTCCTGCCCTGCTGTCACATTCTGAGGTCAGCCAGGCACCTCTCCCCCTCTTAGCTGAGCTCCATGCTCCCCTCTGTTCACCCTCCACTCACCCCCTCACAGCTGCCACAGCGAGCTCTCCCAGCCCTGCCCTGCCCACGTCTCCTCAGCTCTGCACCCAAACTCCCGACCACAGCACACAGCGCCTTTACGACCTGGCCTCCACCTTCCTCTCCAGCCTTCTCTCTCCCTCCTCCCAGACCCCACCGTCTGTGCCCCTGGGGACCCACACACTCCAGCCCCAGGTCTGTCTGGCTCCCTGGGAAGAGCCACCACCATCACACTGTCTCCATGCCTTCTCACAGGAGATCCCTGGTGAGCCCTGTGCCAGCTGAGGGTCTCCTCCCAGTGACCTTCCCTGACTGTCACTGGGGTGTTACTCAGTCCCTCCTCAGTGTACCCTGTGCCAGGAAAGCCTCGTTACTCCAGTGACGTCCCCGCTCCCTGCCCTCCCCTCACTGCTCTCACCAACCACAGGGGCCCCCAATGTGCCCAGAACACCCCAGCCGTGCTCCACCTCAGGGACGTCACACTGGGTGCTCCCTGTGAGGAGCTCTGGGCCCTCGGAGATGCTGTCGGCTGAACACCTCCTTCCTGGGGGCCTGGTTCAGATGCTCAGTGAGGCCCTGAGTAACTGAGCCTCCCTCACGCCCCCACCACACCCTGACCCTTCCCTGTCCTACCTGGTCTTCCGTCCTAAGCACTCGTCACCCTCCTACATCGTCTACACCCTACTTATTTCCTGTGACTTTTCTACCTCTGCCTCTAGAACATAACGTCCACAGGGCAAGGATCTTTATTTGCTTCACTGATGTATACCAGGTGCTAGAACAGCTAGCCCATATGAGAGGTTCTTCTAAAAAAAAAAAAAAAAACCTGGATTAATAATAATAATAATAATAACAATATGGAGAAAAAATAATGAAAAGCTATTAGATGATGATGGGGATTTTAGTGTCTTTGTATTGACTGATATGAATGGTATTCCTTTTGGAAAAAGAAATGTAATACACTGTAAAGTTATATGTGATTTAATGTAATATAAACAAGATTATGACAATAATAAATAAATTTTAAAAAGTTTAAAAAATTTATAGAGAATATGTAATATGGGGACCATAGGTCACTGGACTCCCACATGGCCGAATGCAGCTCAAGTCCCGGACCCAGCGATTTAAAACTCATACCAGGTATATGTGTGTGCATGCCCAAAATCTGAAGAGGAGACTGAAGGAGAAGGAATTATAATAAGGCCACCCTTCCAGGGGGTGATTTCTTGCTTTCTGTCTCTCCGTCTCTCTCTCTGTCTCTCTGACAAGAGCATGTGTCCTATAACAAAACTCTCTAAGAGAGAGAGAGAGAGAGAGAGAGAGAGAGAGAGAGAGAGAAAAGAAGAAAGAAAGAAAATGTAGTATGAAACAAACTATAGGGGCCAGCAGGTGACGTGGTGGTCAGGGCACAGGACTCCTGCATGGCTGACTGCAGTCTGAGTCCCAGAATTGGTGGCTTGCTTCCTCACTTTCTCTTCCCTCTCTGTCTCTCTCTGGTGTGCACACCGAAAATAATAACAAAAATAATAATAAAATAAATTAATATTTTTTAAAAAATTTAAAGAATTATTTTATTTTATTTTATTTTATTTTACTTTGACCAGAGAGGGACAGAGTGAGAGAGAACAAGAAAGATGGAAAGTGAGAAAGCAAGCCACCAGGTCCAGGACTCAAGCCATGTGGAAGTCCAATGCCCTTAACCACCACACCACCAGCTGGTCCCTGAAAAAATCTTTTTTAAAGAACAAATCATTTAACATAAAAAAGAAAAGAAGGACCAAAGTAGCAAAGTAAACAATAAAAATAATGATAAATAAAATTAAATAATTCTTTAGAAAAAAGAAAAGAAATATGTGGCCCTGTAGCCTACTGAACAGAACAGGACTCCACATGGATGACCACAGTTCAAATCCTGGCCCCAGCAACTTGAAAAACACACTGGTCTCATGTATAGGTGTGCCCCAAATCCTGACAGGATGGAGAAATGAAGAAGAGATTGCAGCGTGACCACACCCCATGGGGGAGCTTTCTCCCTTTATCTCTCTCCCTGTCTCTCTGTCTCTCTCTGGTAAGTACACAAGCCCTCCAGCAATTAAAAAAAATACATAAATTTCATTTTTTTTGCACCAAAACAAAGTCATACTTTAATTTCATTTTCATGAACTTTTTTAAATCCCTTCATATTAGTGGCTCTACATATTTGTATAGAGTAAGTGAATGAATGAATGAACCTCACTTTCCTAATCTAGAAACTGAGGTCTGAATTTGAAGTCCCTTAATTTAATATTCCTCCCAAATCCAGTGCTCAACACTCTAGAATATAAATCAAGTCACCCACCTGCCACCTTCAGTTCCAAGTTGGCCTCCTCGTAGAAACCTCCCTTCCTGAAGAAGCAGGTGTACAGCCCGTTGTCAGAAGCCCGGACGTTGTGGATGCGCACGGCAGCCTCCCCCTGGGCGAGGAAGTCCCTCACCAGCGAGGCCCGCCCCTCGTACTGGGCCATCTGCTCCTCCTTCTGCTCCTGTTGGTCCTGAAAGCTGAGCACCACTTCCGAGAACTCGGTGCGGAACCACCGCAGTTCCATAGTCGCTGCGCTCATGGATGGGGACAGGAAGCAGGGCAGAGTGGCATTTCCACCCAGCACTGCCACAACAGGGTCCCAGGGGCCCGTGACCATGAACTCATCTGTGGACACAGACACGGGAGTGAGACGCTGTGAGACACAGGCCCAGGGGCAGAGAAACACACACCACAGGTGGGGAGGCCAGGCAGGCCGGGGGCAGATGCTGGGTGACATTTGACCCCACACGACCTGATGAACTGAGCAGTGATGACGCTGACCCTGGTGAGATCTTCTGACCACAGTCGTGGGGCCCAAAAATGACTTCAGAGACTCCTCAAAGGCCTGTGCTCCTGGCTCCAGGCCCTTCCTTGAAGGACTCTAACCCAGAGGTCTCACAGAGCTGGCACCCATAGGACCTTGTAAAACACATGCTGAGCCTCAGCCCCAGGGCTGCTGGTTAGGTAGGTCAAGGTGGGCCCAAGAATGCGCATTTCTAAGGGGTTCCCAAGGAAGGAGATGCTGTTGGTCCAAGGACCACACTTTGAGAACCACAGCTGCGACCTGGCCTTGCCTCCAGGAGAGCCTGAGAACTCACCCAAGAGCATACCCGTGGCCTAGGGCAGAACTCTGACTGTGCAGCCACACCCAGGAAATCCACACTCCCACTTCTAAATTCCTTTGTCCATATTTTTCTCCTTCACTGAATTTTATATGCAGTTAAAACCAAACTCGAAAGCTGTTTCCATTAAAAGCCTGTCTTCCCTGGAGCCAGCAGTTGGCATGGTGGTTAAGGCACTGGATCCCACATGGCCAACTCCACAGTTCGAGTACCAGGTGTGTGTGCCTGTGTGCCCAAAATCCCAAGAGGAGAATGGAGAAGAGATTGTGGCATGACCTTTCCCCCTGGGGAATGACTTCTTACTTTCACTCTCTCTGTCTCTCCAGTGAACACACGTGCCCTATGGCAAAATTCTGAAAAGGAAAACAAACAAACAAAACTACCCTTCCTCCCATCTCTCAAAAGAGCCCCAATCACTGTTTGTAAAAGAAAAAAAATTTGACTGCACCCACCACCTTCTTCGTTCTGGTAGACGGGCCATAACAGGACTCTCTGTGAGATCTAGGCGTCCGGAGAGCTACCTCTCTCCCTGTGTGTGCTGTGCACCCGGCCCGAGCACCTGGAGGACAGCAGTACATGAGCCTCCCCCCTGTCCTCTCCCCGCCACCACATCTGTTATTCTTCGATCATATATGAGCTAATCCACATCCCTGCTCTGTTCAAAACCTTCTGTGGCCTGTAGGCTCACGACCTCTCTAGCCCCAGCTCCTTCTCCCCCGCCTGTCTATTCCAGCCAGCATTTGCTTCCCTCTCTCTGCTGCTCCCCAACACCCCAGCCAGGCACAGCCAGGCCCCATGCCAGCTTCACCCTGGCTGATCCCCGCTGTGGGAACTGTCTTTCCCAGGAGGTCCTCACAGCTCACACCCCTCTCCTGCAAGTCCCTGTTCCATCCCTATCTCCACTCACCTCCTCCGTGACCACTGTGCATGCCCATCCCCTCCCTCACCCCTGGCTGCCCACCCCTGCCTGCCTCACCTCACTCCTCTCTACAGACACAGGCCGTCCTGCTGTGCTGCATTTACTACTCGCTGTCTCCTGCTGGGTTGTAGGCTCCGTGAGGACAGGGAGTCTGTGTAGTTCATAGAGCAGTGCCCAACACGTAGGCAAAACCCCACTGATATTTGGGGAATAGAGTGAATGAATGCATGCTTAGAATACTAGTATAACAGGGAAACCACATCTGGGGAGAAAGGTATTTCAGATTTTTGATATTTGACTTTCTAAAGCATCAACAACATGAGACCAGCAAATGACATAATGGTTACATCGCTGGACTGCCACGGAGTCGACCATGATTCAGCCCTGAATCCAGTGGCTTAAAACTCACACCAGGCATGTATGCGCGTGTGCCCAGAATCCCAGGAGGAGAATGGAAAAGAAGGAATTGCAGTGTGGCCCTGTGTCTGGGAGTAGTTTCTGGTCTTCTGTCTCTCTGTCTTTCTCTGTCTCTGGGCGAGTACACATGCCCTAGAGCAAAAAATCTCTCAAAGGAAAAACAAAACAAAACACACCAAATGCCTTCCACTGGACAACTATCAACACCCCTTACACTTATATCAGGGTTTAATGACCCGTGTGAAATTCTTAGTTACATCTGGTTCTTCATGGAGCACCATCGTCTTTCCCGAGCTGGGCTCTGACAGAGAGACCCAGCAGAGACCCACCCCCAGAGGGAGACACAGAGAGAGGGATGGGAACACTCACCTGGTGACCCCCCGGGGGGCAGATGGACCAGGAGAAGCAGGGAGGGGAGAAGGCAGAGCCAGGAGCAGCTGCAGCAGCCCTCCATGTGCTCAGAGCTGGGGAGAGACAGGGTCAGGGCAGTCAGGGAGCGAGGGGAGGCAGGAGGCAGGTCAGCAAGCTCTGGGCCTCCACCACATCAGGGGAGCAGAGCATTTCTTATTGCTGGTCGGGGTGGGGCTGGGGGTCCCACTACACTGACACCCACAGGGAGCTGACCCAGGCTCCTCCCGGCCCTGTAGGGAAGACTCTGTGGTTCTCAGGAGCCACTAGGTTTGTCTGGGAGGAAACTGACCCTTTCCCTCCCACCCAGTTGCAACCTCACCTCAGCTCCATTCTGTCCAGAAAACCGGGTTCTTCTTTCTAAACACCCAGAGCCCAGGGGTGGAAACCACTCCTTATCTCGGCATCATTCACACACCACAGGTGACCTCTCCACCCCGGACAGAGGACCCAGAGACCAGACCCTCATGGTGAAAGACACACCAGCTCCTGCTACCTGCTGTTACTCACTAATGGGAAACTCAGAGACAGACCATGTCCTCGGGGACACTGTGGGGCCATCACAGGTGTCCCACTTTCCTGCTTGTTCTGTTCACCTAAATTTCAATCCCTCAGAGGTCCCTTCCTGTTAGGGCCCTGCCTGCACCAGGCACTAAGTGATTCCCCATTGGAGGGTGAAATGTTGCCCTCCATAACTTTCAATAACATTTCTGCTAGAGGGGTCATAGAAAAGGCCCCAAAACCACTGACTACTTGGAGGGGGAAGGGATAGCCTAGGGTCCTGCTAGGACAGACTCTGAGGCTCCCAT
The DNA here is from genome assembly GCA_026018925.1 of Tupaia tana. Classification (NCBI taxonomy): domain Eukaryota; kingdom Metazoa; phylum Chordata; class Mammalia; order Scandentia; family Tupaiidae; genus Tupaia; species Tupaia tana. Next base: position 138,084,644 of record JAKSZU010000002.1, on the reverse strand, counting down.
CTGGGCTCGGCCATGCTCAGTGTGACCATGTCAGGTAACTTTCTAGACCTTTTCTGTCTCTGTTTCCTCATCTGCAAAATAGGGATATAACAGCATCTCCCTCCCAAGCTGGGAACAAGGATGTGTGGACTTACATTTGTAGTCACTGCAGAGAACTGGAACAAGACATGGTCCTATAAATGCTGCAGATACGTCACTAAAGCAAATAAATAAAAGAACAGCCCTCACTAAGTCACCGCAGATCTTCTTAGAGCCAGACCTTTACCCAGCCCCCCTCCCTCTGCTCAGGCCCGGCCCCATCCTCAGCCTCCCCCACACCTCACAGTGTCCTGACCTCCCCTCCTGGCCCACACCTGCCTTCCAGCCCTCTTACCTCTGTGCCAGGTGGGAAGGCCTTGTTCCTGGCTCCTTTGTTCCCAGCTCTGAAAGGCTGTGACTTCCTGGAGTGTCTCTGAGCTCAGCAGCTGGAGCCACAGGCACCCCAGTCAATCCCAAATCCACCCTCAGAGTTTGCACGTGCTGTCAGCTACTCTCAGAGCCCAGCTCCTGCTTCCGGAACCAAGGCTGGGGGCCCAGGATGCCTCATCTCCGAGAGGCAGGTGGTTCCCAGGAGAGCAGAGAAGACGGCAGTGTCCACAGAGCCCCAGCCCTGGCCCCACTGACCCTCCCAGGGAGAAGAGTCAGCCCCTCTGGCTCCTTCCAGCATCTGAAGTGAAAGCTTGCAGAGCGGAGCCTGGGCAGAGCCTGCCCTGCCCTCTGGACATCGCACCCTGTTATCAGGAGGGACACACAGGACAGAGGAGCAGAGGGGTGCCCATGATTACCATGGAACACCTGCCCAGCCAGCCCTCTTACAGCTGGGACACCTCCCCTACCCACTGCCACCATCTCTCCTGCCCAACGGGAGACTTCTCAAGGCCTAGAGTCACTGGGAGATTTCATGAGAAGACAGAGGGAGGAAAGTGAAGTGTTATTAAATCCTGCTACGTGTCAGGAACGGGGCTGCACACATTATCCTTATGCTACTGTTCTTCATTCTGGGGACTGTAACAGAGGTGAGGACGGGAGCCTGCCATCGAGGGGCTTCAGTCCAGGGACTTCCTAGATGAGGGAGGGGCTAGAGATCCAAGGAGATGTCTCCCACGCCCAGGTTCAACCCCCATCTCCAGACAATTCAAAATGAGAAAGGAGCTGGGAAGGGACCTTGGACTCTCGGATGCCCGGGTACGATAGGACCAGAAAGCTTATCTCACCCCAACCCCAGCCCTCTGCCTGCCCTGCTGGGAGGGGAAGGAGTGACAAAGCACAGGTCAGATTTCCCTCAGGAACACGAGCAGGACCCTGGGGAAGCAGAGGCAGAAGGACCTCAGACAGCAGACTCCCTGCCCTCCTGCTCCTCAGGGGCACCTTCCTGCTGCCTGGACAGTTGACACTGCAGGGCTGTCCCCATGGTCTGGTGGCTTAGGAGGCTGGACCACACATGGCCCACTCCACGGATGGAGTCTCCGACCTGGAGGCTTGAAAAACACACCGTGAGTACATGCGTGCAGTCCCACAATCCTGAGAGGAGGGGGACATGAAGGCGGAGAGCTCTCCATGGCGACCACGCCCCCAGGACATGCTTTCTCTCCTCCCTGTCTGTAGGCCACGGGCGCCCTCTGGCAAAGTTAAAACAAACACAGAAGCACCCTTAGCACCAAGGCAAAAATCATTTTCTTCCTCAAGATACATATCATCTGAGTACAAATGGCCTTAATAGTTCACCTTTCTTTTTAACAAATATGGAATACCTTTTTATTGTTTGCAATGCTTTCAAAATAATTTCAGATAAATGCCTAGGCCATACAAATCCCAAATACCACTTAAAAGGTATTAAATGCATTGGGATTTTTAAAATATGACAGTTGATAGAAAGTATTCAACCCTTTTTCTTAAAGGTACAATTTGGTAAACTTGTTTTTTCCTGACACGTAATTAACAGTCAGAACTAGAACATCCACCCCACATGCTGGATAAACTTCATTTATCCTGCTAAGGTAAGGAGTTTACTGGGGTATCCTTCACTCCAGGAAATATATTTGAAGGGCTGTTTTCTGATTGATTTTTTTCTGGAAAGAAATGAGAAAGAATCAAACACACACACACACACACACACACACACACACACACACAGTGGGTTTTGTCTCCATGCTAACATCCTCCCCTCCCTTCTCTGACCAGCATGAACTGGGGTGGGCTGAGCCCTGCCCTGGCAGCCTGAGCAGAGCCTGTGACCTGGCAGTCCACCCTCCTCCCAGCCTGCCCATCTGCCCCGTGGTGCAGAGCCCTCCCAGGTGAGGCTGTCCCCTCTGTAACTGGAATATCCAACCAGGATGGGGGTGGCTCAGGGAATTCCTCATGTCACTCACTCTCTCCCAGGAGGCAGGGCCTGCCCAGCCCCACACAGAGGTGGTCACAGAGCCCTCCTGGCCCAGGCACCTGCCTGCCGCCATCTGAATGGGCAATGCACCCTGCCCCAAACCTGAGATGTGTGGGCTGTGAGGAGACATCTCTCCTCTCCATTCCCTAAGATACGTGAAGGTGAGGGAGTGAGGCCAGAGGGAAAAGACCTTCTCCCAGAATGTTAATAAAGTGTATTAGACTAACACAGAAGCAAAACTAAACTTAACAAAATTGGATTAGCTGGTGGCTTGGTGGTTAAGGCAACTGGATCCCATATGATTGACCACGTGGTTAGAGTTCTGGACTCTGCGGCTTAAATTAACAAACAGAAATGAAATCAGACAGAAAGACAGCAAAAGAAGGGAAAAAGCCAAAATGGAGGAAGGAAAAAAGGGAGAAAAGAGAAGGAAGCAGGAGGGTCCTCCTGACAGATCTGGGCATGGGGCGCCAGGATGCACGTGGCTCCCAGAGTCTGGAGCACATTCCCCAGGCACAGAGATATCGAGGTGGGCTGCAGAGAGCCAGCACGTGGACTGGCCACAGGGAGGACTCGGTCAGTGACGGGAAATTTAGTGACTGTCCCAAAACCACATAGGTCAGGCCCATCGATGTCAACAGGCAAATCCTGGTGGGAGGCATTTGAGAGCCAGAACACGGGAGAACACTCTGGCCTCTGTCCCTGAGAGATCACAGGAGAGGCCTGGGTAAGAGGAGAGAGGGAGGCCCTGCCCAACCTGCAAGGCAGAGTCTAACAGTCCCAGGGTCCTGACACCCGGTTCCCCTGGCATCAGAGTCTCCTCTCCATAGGCTAACAAAGAAGCAAAAAATAAACTAAACAAAACTGGACCAGCTGGCAGCATGGTGGTTAAGGCACCGTGGTGGTTGGGCTGAGCCCCGAAGCCAGGGCCCCGCTCTCTAACGACCATCCCCAACACACAGGCCACCAGTCACCAAAGGCCATTTATCAGAACATGGCGTACTTGCCCTCCATGACTGAGTCAGTACAGCACCGTTAGAGTAAATCCACATGCAGGGTGAGCTCAGGGCTGTGGGGTGGGTCCTCCTGTCCTCACTCACAGCTGAGAGACGGAGGTCCAACAACATGACAGAAGTCGCCAGTGTTCCCGTGTTCACGTGGCCAGACCCTGACAGGAGCCAGATCTCCCCAAGGCTCAGCTGAGCTCTCTACAGGGAGCCACCAGGCTGGGTGAGGAACATACTAGAACTTCTATTATAAAAGCTCTAATCTGGGGCCAGTAGGTAGTGCAGTGGCTGGTGTGCTGGACTCCAACATGATCAACCACAGTTCCAGTCCAGGACCTGGACCGGGGGAGCACACCCTATGACAAAAAGCTAAAATAAATAAACAAACAAATAAATAAATATTTAAATAAAAGCTTTAATCTGCTACTTGGCAAACTAGGCACTGACACCATGGAGGACCACGAGCAAGTCGCCTGAAGCTAAAAGGTGTCGCAGAGCGACGTGACCAAATGGAAGAAGAAGGAGGACAAAGACAAGGCAAAACTCCTGGAAGCGATGGGGCGAGCAAAAAGAACAAGGAGAAGAAGTGGTGAGGCCTGGCAGACAGACCCCGGCCTTCGAGAAGATGCAGGACAAGCAGCCAATGAAAGGGATCCTGAAGAGAGTCCAAAACCCACAAGCAGAGAGTAGAGGACTTCAATAGACGCCCGTGGCCCCCTGGCTCTGGGTGTGGAGCAGCACCATGGGAAAGCAGAAGGAAATGCTGGGGTTGTGTTAGGTCCCTTCATTATTTCCCAGAAACACTCCTGTACACCAACCCTTGCATGTTCTGCTAGGACAGCACTTTTTTTTTTTTTTTTTTTTTGGAGAGGTTTTCGCTATAGGGCGCGTGCGCTTGCCAGACAGACAGAGACAGAGAGACAGAAAGCGAGAAATCACTCCCCAGGGGGGATGGCCACGCCGCAATCTCTTCTCCTCCATTCTCCTCTCGGGATCTTGGGCACGCACGCACACATGCCTGGCGTGAGTTCTAAGCCACCGGGTCCAGGACGCGAACCACAGTCGACTACGTGGGAGTCCAGCGACATAGCCATTACGCTAACTGCTGGTTCCCGGGACAGCACTTTTCAAAGCTGTGTACCTTCCTTTCAAAACTGTGTACCCTCATTCTGGAACTTGAGTAAAAGCAAGACGGTCTTTTAATTCAATTCTGGTTTCTTCGTAGCATATAGGAGATAAGCCATTTGAGGTCAGCAGGTGGCTGGATCCCGCATGGCCGACTGCATGGTTTGAGTGCTGGACTTGACGACTTGGAAAACACACCAGCTGCATGTGCATGCATGCCAAAGATCCAAGAAGAAAATGGAGAAGAGATTGTGGCATGGCCATTCCAAATGGGGGGGAGGGTGTGATTTCTCACCACTCTGCACCGCCTACATCTCTCTCTGTCAAGTGCACACACCCTATGGCAAGCTAATAAAAGATAAGGCCTTTTAGTTTGGACTGGAAAGTTGTGCATTTATATAGAGGTTAAGATTGTTTGTGTGTTAGTGCCATGTAAGAATGTTTTTACCCCCGGCTTGCATCTAACACTTTTTTTTTTTTTTTTTTTTTTTTTATTTATTTATTGCCTTTTAGCACATGTCTTTTACAGTATATATTTCTTTTTCCAACACAAATACTATGCCTGTCAGTCAAGACAAAGATATTACTATATACATTATCATCAGCCAATAACTTCTCATTTTTTGTCCACTAAGCAAACTTTTATGTTTTTCCTCCCCCTCCCTCCCTCCCTCCCTCCCTCCCTCTTTCTTTCATTCTTTCTTTCTTTCTTCCTTCCTTCCTTCTTTTTTTTTTTTTTTAATTTGCATACAATCATTACATTTGTACGGAATGGGTACAGAATGGTCTGTAAAAGCATGTATATACAGTGTGTATTAACCAAATAGGTATAAACATATTCACCATCTTCAACAGTTAACATTATGTTGTGAACATTCAAAACCCACTCAGATGATTCTGCAAGTAAGTGTGAATTGTCTATAATGTTTTTTGCTGAGAGATACAGTTCCTTTTTTTTTTGTTTTGTTTTTTTGTTTGTTTGTTTTTTTCTTTTTTCTTCTAATTTTCAGTTCATAAAGTTCCCAGCAATAGGGAACATAGACTTCACTCAGGGCTGGACCAAGGGTGGGTCTCGTGCAGCCCCGTAAATGTATGTGAGTCTCCATGGAACACAGTTTCAGGGACGCGGCTCTGGAAAGCAGAGACGGCTATCAGCTGATGCGGCACAGCAGTCATCCCACAGTCACCTGGAATGGCACTGTGGGGATCTGCAGCGTGAATCATCCTCGGGTGTCTGGATTCCTTAAGAATGGTAGAGTAGTTCTTGTTTTTCCCTGAGGTAATGCAGAGCTGGTAACCATCATCTTCTCACTGACCATAGGCAGAGAAATTCCTCCCACACAATACACCTCTCAATTGGTCCAAGACAGCCAAAGACTCCCTCTGCTGCCCATAGCTGTAAGTTCTTGATCCCTGTGCTCGGTCCCAGCCCGCCGCCCGCAGCCGGTGGCCACGCGGGGGTGCAGGCCCGGCAGCCATGCGCAAGCCTGGGGGCCACATGTAGGCCCGGCAGCCATGCCCGGCCCCGGCGGCCACTCGCAGGCCCGGGACCACACGCAGGCCTGGCGGCCCCATGCGGGCCCCAAGCGCATGAATACTCGCAGGATCCAGTGCCCCCCCCCCCTCGCCCGCCCAGCCAGAGAAAGGAAGGACAGCGACCTTGGCCAGACCGCGGTGCCAGCCCGCTGCAGCGCCGGGCACGAGACACACCCAGCGCCGGAGAGGCAGTGGGGGCTGGGCCGTCCGGGCCCTGGCATGCGGGGCAGAGCCGCGGCCACGGCGCGCGGGGGCAGACCCCGGCCACGGCACACGGGGCAGACCCCGGCCCGCACCCTGGCATGCGGGGCAGAGCCGCGGCCACGGCACGCGGGGGCAGAGCCACGGCCACGGCACGCAGAGGCAGACCCCGGCCACGGCACGCGGGGCAGACCCCGGCCACGGCACGCGGGGGCTGAGCCCTGGCCACGGCACGCGGGGCAGACCCCGGCCACGGCACACGGGGGCAGAGCCCCGGCCACGGCACGCGGGGGCAGACCCCGGCCACGGCACGTGGGGGCAGAGCCCCGGCTGGGCTGGCTCTCCAGCCAAGGCACGCAGAGCAGAGCCCCAGCCGCAGGGCAGAGCCCAGGCCTGGCCGGCCCTCCGGCCAAGGCACGCGGAGCAGAGCCCCGGCCACAGCACGCAGGGCAGACCCGGCCACGGCACACGGGGGCAGAGCCCCGGCCATAGCACGCGGGGGCTGACCCCGGCCACGGCGCGCGGGGCAGAGCCCCAGCCACGGCGCGTGGGGCAGGCCCCGGCCACGGCACGCAGGGCAGAGCCCCGGGCACGGTGCCCGGGACAGACCCCGGGCACGGCGCGCGGGGGCAGAGCCCCGGCCATGGCGCGCGGGGGCAGACCCCGGCCACGGCAGGCGGGGGCAGAGCCCCGGCTGGGCCGGCTCTCCGGGCCAAGGCACGCAGAGCAAAGCCCCAGTCACAGGACAGAGCCCCGGCCACAGCACACTGAGCAGACCCCGGCCACGGCACGCGGGGCAGATCCCCGGCCACGGCAAGCGGAGCAGAGCCCCGGCCGGGCCGGCTCTCCGGTCAGGTCACGCGGAGTAGAACCCCAGCCGCAGCACACAGAGCAGAGCCCCGGCTGGGCTGGTTCTCCGGCCAAGGTATGCGGAGCAGATCCAGGCCATGGCACGCGGGGCAAACCCCGGCCATGGCACGTGGGGCAGACCCCGGCCACGGCATGTGGGGCAGAGCCCCGGCCGGGCCGGCTCCTCGACCAGGGCACGCGGCTCAGAACCCCAGCCACAGCGCACAGAGCAGAGCCCCGGCTGGGCTGGCTCTCCGGCCAAGGCACGCGGAGCAGACCCCGGCCACGGCACGCAGGGCAGACCCCGGCCACGGCACGTGGGGCAGGGCCCCGGTTGGGCCGGTCCTCCGGACAGGGCATGCGGAGCAGAGCCCCCGCGCCCCGTCCCTGCGCCCCGGCACGCTGAGCTGAGCCCTCGCGCCCGGCGCCCCACCCCCGCGCCCTAGCACGCGGAGCGGCACCCCGCGCCCGCCCGCCGGTGCATGCCCCCGCGCCCCGCGGAGCGGAGCCCCCGCGCCCGGTGCCCCGCCCCCGCGCCATGGTATGCGAAGCGTAGCCTCCGGCCCCGTGGCCCGCCGGCCCGCCCGCATCTAACACTCTTAAAGCCGACCAGCTATTGTTTGCCTGGATGAGACAGACTCCAAGGATAAGGAGCTAATGTGCAGACCCGCGCTGGGCCCAGTATGGGCTGCCCTTCCAAGCCCCCTCCAGCTTCGGGCTTCTGCTATTCTGTCTAGGTCCAGGGGAAGCCACTCGAAGCTGTGGCCTTCAGATTGCCACCTCAGCCTGGGCGGTAGAACCACCTCAGGCAAGCACAGAATGTCTACCTGTCTCCTTGAGCCCATGGCCAGCATGTAGTCCCTTCCTCCAATTCACCTCTTCCAGACATGTGTGTTGCCATGGCAGACATTGCTAATCAATCTCAGCATTCTTTGTGACACAGTCCAGACGCAGTTAGCTCCCCAACCCTTAGCCCAGAGCTCCAACAGATTTACACAGAGGTGGCACATCATCTGAAGCCTGTTTGACACTCTTGGCCTAAGGCGTCCTCAGGGTGACACGGCCAGAGCACCGCCCCAGCACAGACATGGGTGCTGTCCAATGGGAAGACCCACATTGCAGGGCTAAAGAGCTGGAATCTAAGAGCCCACATGTGCCCGATGAGAATCACTGCGTACACTGCTGGGAGATACGGTCTCTGCTGACACAGATCCTGAAGGACCAAGTCAGAAGATAAAAAGTAAGTGTTAGGTGTGGGGCCATCACATGTAAACTGTGGAATAAAGCAAAACCCAGTTCTTAAAAATAAATAAATAAATAAATAAATGATTTCATCTCGTGTCTTTGCATGTGTTATTTGTTTGTTTTTATAATCTGCATAATGTTTGTACATATTTGTCAGCTGCATCTTCAAAATGTATAATACATATTCTATATACATATATAAATATATACTATATATATGCATATATGTACACGCATACACATATATATTATATATATATATAAGAAAAAGAATGATCACAGAGTTTGGAATTGCCATGCTGGGGCACGCCTGTAATCTCAGCTCCTCAGGTGGTGGAGCCAGGAGGATCATGAGTTTGAGCCCAGCCTGGGCAACATGGCAAGACATCTTCTCAAAAAGGAGAGTTTGGAGACCCTTGCTCCAAATCTCTGCCCCAGGAATCTCTAAGGCAGCAGGTGTCAGAGAAGGAGGCAGGACCAAGACAGCCCCTGCGAATCCAAGGTCCCCTCCTAGAAGGGACGGAGCCCACCTGACCGCAGCGGGAGACGCGAACGCCACGTGGCGGTACCTGCTCCTGAGCTCAGGCCCAGGTGCCGCGACTCCGGCTTCGGCTGCGCGCCCGCCCCTGCTCCTGCCTGGTCGGCGGCGTCGGGTCACTTCTTGTCCCCGCAGCGCCCACCCGCTCCGTCTCCACCTCACGGCCTTTCTGCCCTGCGTCCCCTCCCCACGCGCCATCACGCCTCCCACGTCCCCCCACGCCCTTCCCCGCAGTCTCCTCTCACGTCTTTCCTGCTTCCGTTTCCCCCTCAGGCGTCCTTCTCCCCCGTCCCTCCCCACTCTTCGCCCCTCACGGTCCCGCACCAGCCTCTCACTCTCCCCTGTGTCCTCGGGTGTATCCCAGCCTCGGATCCCCAGTCCCGCTCCTTCCCTGTCCCCTCACCCTTCCCTCCCCGCCCCTCGCTCAGCCCGCCCTCCCCGGGCCCTCCCCAGCCCACCGACCTCCCCGTCATCGACCCTGTCCCGGAAGCCACCTCACGCTGCGTCTCCACCTCGTCTGTCCTGGCTCCTCTCTCTCCGCCCCTTCCCTGTCCCTCCCCCTGCCCGTGTGGGTGGGAGAGAAGCGGAGCGGAGTCTCAGTGTCCTGATCTCAGGTGGCCCTGACACTGGGCGACCATGCAGAGAGAGGCTGTGTGCCCGCAGTTGTGCAGGCGGAAGGTCAGACTGGGCAGCTGGTGGGGACTGCAGGAGGGCACCCGCTGTGTCACAGCATGGGGGGACAGGAGGGGACCAGGAGCCTGAGAGAGCAGACAGAGCCTGCTGTAGAGCAGCTGTTCTCTGGGTGACTAACCCAGTCCTGCCAGAGCTGGTCAGTACCGGCTCGGCAGCAGACACATACACACACACACACACACACACACACCCTACACATACACCAACACACACACACACATACACATACACCAACACACACACACATACCTACACATACACCAACACACACACATACACACACACACACACACACACACACACAGGGCACACTGCTCACCTCCTGGTCTCACACCTTCAAGGTCCCCCCTCCCAACGTTACTGCCCTGGGATGAGCCTCAAGTGAGCTCTGGTGAGAACAGACCAGTAGAACCACAGTGAGTGTGGAATGCGAGCGATTCTCTCTACTTCTCCAATACTTCTAAAAGGACTCTCATAAGAAACACTCGGGCCCCTGCAGGCCCAGCAGTGACCCAGTGCCCTGGGATGCTGACTGCCATGTGGGAAGGTCCCAGGCCATTCTCAGGAGGTCTCCTGTACACCCAGGGATCCCGGCTGGCTGAGGCTCAGGATGGACTGTGAGTGAAGACCCTGTGAGAGGGGCCTGTCTCTCTTCCATCTCTCTCCTCACTCCTTTTTTTCTCTTTTATCTCTCTTCCTTTCTCTCTCTCTCTCTCTATCCTCCCCCCAAAAGAAATAAATAAAACTAAAGAGAAAAACAATCAGGCAGGTACAAAGGGAACAGGTAACAGCAAGAGACCATAATTCCGTTCTTATTTTTTTAGAATTATTTATTTATCTAATTTAATTATTATTATTTTTAAATTTGACCAGGGAGAGCCAGAGAAAAAGGGAAAGAAGGAAAGCAAGCCACTAGGTCTGGGACTCAAACTGCCATCAGCCACGTGGGAGTCCAGTGACCTTAACCACTGCATCACCTGCTGGCCCCTATAATTCCTGTCTTAAAAGCTGTCTTAAAAGGCTAAAGAAGGAAAACCACTGTCTGGACAAAATCTAATCTCCAGAGTTAGAGACCTGGAAACTAGGAAAGTAAACTGAAAAAAAAAAAAATGGATTGGTTTAAGGTCTCGGTAAGGTGAAGTCAGGACCAATACCATTCTCTTATTTCTGCTCTGCACATACATGAAACCAGCTTGTCCCCGATACATTCCGCAGTTCTGGAAAACACTACATACCTTAGGGCTTGCTACAATTGGGCCGCCTCCCACACACACTCTGAAAGACATTATTATTTTGAATCTTTCTACAGAGACAGGTTCTTTTAGCACTAACAAAACACACTAAGTTCCTTCTTTATTTTCTATCAGATGTAGTGTAAAGTAATACCCAAATATTACCCACCCTGCACCTGCCTTCTCCCAGAGGTAATAAAACTAAAGAGAAAAGCAAGCAGGCAGGTACAAAGGGGACAGATACCAGCAAGACACTGTAATTCTTTCTTTTTTTTTTTTTTTCCTTAGCCCCCGGTTGTGCAGGCAGGAAGATCCGGAGGTAGGGATCGTTTATGGTCCAAACCACCCGGTGCCCGGAAGCCTCCCACCTCTCCTGCAGTGTCCTCATTCTCCCCCGTGAGCTCCGTTTCCGTAAGTGATGGTGTCCCCAAGGTTCTGACAGTTGTCTCACTCTCTCTCTATCTGGGCCATGTCTACCCCTCGTGGCTCAGGCCCCATAATGTAACTGCCCTTGATGTCTACCTCGGAAAGCTCTGACTCGCTGATTCAGAGTTGCACACGCACACCTCACTGTCCTGAAACACATGTCTTAGCACCACCACCCCCAGGCACAGTAACTGGGAAGTGCCCAGATCCTCTCTGCCCGATCACTTGAACCTACAAGCACCAAGTCCTGTTAATTCAGCCTCCTGTCTCCACAATCCTCCTCTCTGACCTTGCCTCAAGAACAGGCTTTCTAGGGACCAGCAGTTAGCGTAATGGCTATGTCACTGGACTCCCATATAGTCGACCGTGGTTTGTGTCCCAGACCCGGTGGCTTAAAACTCACGCCGGGCGCATGTGGGTGCGTGCCCAAGATCCCGAGAGAAGAATGGAGGAGAAGGGATTGCGGTGTGGCCATCCCTCCCAGGGGGTGATTTCTCGCTTTCTGTCTCTCTGTCTCTTTCTGTCTTTCTGGCGAGCACACGTGCCCTATAGCAAAAATTTAATTAATTAATTAATTAAATTAAATAAAAAGAACAGGCTTTCTAGAGTGTCCCATGGATGGCTTAGCCTCCTGAGGGTCTCCCTGTGTTTTCAATCTCCACACAGTAATCGCAGTGACCTGAAACCTGAATACAACCCTGCTGACCTTCTACTCAAAACCTTCGCTGTCTCCCATCGTCCTCAGCATGAAGTCAGAGCTCTGGTTGAACACCCAAGACCTTCATGACCTGGCCCTGCCTACATCAGCCTCAGCTTTTTATTTTTTAAGTTTCTTTTATTTCTTTCATAAGAGCTAGAGACAGAGAGAAAGACAGGCATCCTCAATGGACTTTCACACCACAATGTCTTTCCAATCTTTCTAGCCAGTCAGGATCACAGCCAAGTGTGCACCCAGCACGCACTGCTTCCTGGGAGCCAAATCAATGTTCCTCCACACAGATCCAGCATCACTAAGCAGCATGTTACTGACATACCACCAGCAGGCCCAGACTCATCTCTTGTGGCTCCTGTCCCCCATTACTGCAAAATAGTTCAAGTTCGCCATTTACTAAATCCCGGATACCCTTCCCTTGTTCGTCTAGCTGACCAGGCACAACCTCCAATGGAAGCGTTCTTATAAGCCTTCTATATGTGAGGCCTACGGCCAAGAGCTGTTCTAAACCAAGTCATTTAGTCATCCATCCATCCATAGTAGGTTGTTAATTGGTATCACCATTATACAGACGAGGCCTAATTGCAAAATCCAAGCTTTTCCCAATACGGGAATGTTTTTAAAATAGAACATCAAGCCCTCAAATCCCCTGGTAAGAATGGCATAGTTTTTCCTAGGCACCAAGTTTATTTTACAAGATATTGTCATTTTTGTTACCTTTTAAAAAGGATAACAAAATAGGCAATACAATTCTAAGTTATCTTTTATTTTTAAAAAATTTTTGAGAGCTTTTTGCTATAGGGTGCGTGCGTTCGCTAGACAGAGAGAGATAGAGAGTCAGAAAGTGAAAACTCACCCCCAAGAGGGGATGGTCACACCACAATCCCTTCTCCTCCATTCTCCTCTCAGGATCTTGGGCACGCACGCACATGCACCCGGCGTGAGTTTAAGCCACTGAGCCTGGGACTCAAACCATGGTCAATTACATGGGAGTCCAGCGACAAAGCCATTACGCTAACTGCTGGTCCCTTATTTTAAATATTTTTTTTAACAGAGCAGACATTTCACATGGAGTTTTAATATAAAAATTTAAAATAATTTAGAGCTTGTGCAAGGTACATCAAGTACACAGTGCCTGGCATATACTTGGTTTTCAACATTTGGTGACTGAATGAATGTTTGAGTAAATCCATGGAGAGTAAACTGGGGCTAGAGGAAGTAAATCATGGTCTGGATGGTTAATTTGCATCCTCTTATGAAATGTTAGGAGTTTCAGAGAACTGTGCCTGAAGAGAGAAACCGAGAGGCTTTTGTTGAAGTACAACAAGCTCTGCTCTAGTGCAAAGATGAACAGAAACTAAGGCTTAGAGTCACACTATGGACTTGAATGCAATAAAAGCAGCTCAGAAAAGTCTACTCTCTGTGTAAACGCTTTCCTGAACAATAATACAAAGAACTCAGAGAAGCACTTTGCAACTTTGATCAATACAAGCTCCAAAATAGAGGCTCTGTAAAATGTGCACCCGGGTGACTTACACATCGGTCAGTTCTGACAGAGCTCTACTAAAAGCAGTGACTTCGATCTTGCTTTCTGGGATTACCTGCGCTGCTTCCACCTTTAAAAAGACCACAATTTGATTCCCAGACCTGGAGGCCATCCCCCCTTGGGAGTGAATTCTCACATTTCATTTCACTATCTCTCTCTCTCTCTCTGTCTCTGGCGAGAGCACATGCCCTATAGCAAAAACCTCAAAAATAATTTTTTTAAGAAAAAAATGAATTTATTACAAATGTGATAGCTTATTTTGGTACTGTCAGCTAGTCCCACACTGTGTTGATTACTATAGCACTGTAGTAGATTTTAAAATGGAAAAATGTGTGTCCTACACACTTGCTTTTAAATATTGTTTTGGCTATTCTAGAGCTCTTGAATTTCCACAAGAATTTTAGGATTAGTTTGTCAGTTATAAAGAATTGTCAACTAGGCCAGCCTGTGGCATGGTGGTTAAGGAGGCTGGCTCTCACATGGCTGACTACAGTTTGAGTCCTCAGGGCAGCTTGAGAAACACGCTGGGCACGTGTGTGTGTGCATGCTCAGAATTCTGAAAGTTGAGGTGTAGGAGAAGGGACTGTGGTGTGACCACCCCCATGGGTGGGGGCGTGCTTTCTCACTTTCCTTCTCTGTCTCTGTGTCTCTGTCTCTGGCAAGTACATGTGCCCTCTGAAAAATTAGGAGAAGGAAAAAGGAAGGAGAAAGAATTAACTATGGGGCTGATGGTGATGTAGCAGTAAATGTGATACCCTGCTAGGCCAACCCATGTGGGAAGTACATGCCCATGATTAAGGGCTGGATGTGACTTGTGAAATCAAGATCCCGTCCAGGGAGCTACCCCTCTGTCTGTGTGTGTATATGTGTGAGTGTTTGTGTGTGTCCCTCTGACTTTCTTCCTAATGGAAGACACAAATAAATAAAAAGTTTTTTTTTTAAGAAGATGATTGGGGGCCAGCAGGTGATGTGGCAGCTTATGCACTGGACTCCCACATAGCCAACCATGGCTTAAGTCCTGTATCTCATGGCTTGCTTTCTCACTCAATCTCTCTCTCTCTCTCTCTCTCTCTCGTCAAAGTGAAAAATAGGCGGCCCAGGACGCGGGGCTCTGCTTCGCTTGCTGGCCGGGCTTGCGCGTCCCGGCCTGTGCGGCCAGGGCTCTGCTTTGCATGCCGGCCCGCCCGGGGCTCTGCTCCCCGAGCCGCGGCCCGGACCACCCAGCCCCCGCTGCCTCTCTGGCGCTGGGTGTGTCCCGCGCTCGGCCCCAAAGCAGACCGGCGGCGCGGATCGGCCAAGGTCACCGTCCTTCCTTTCTTTGGCTGGGCGGGTGGCAGGAGGTGGCACGGGGATCCGCGCGCAGGGACCCGCGCGCATTCGCGCGCTGGGGGCTGGCGTGTGGCTGCCGGGCTGGCGCGTGGCCGCCGGGCCGATGCCTGTGCACGGCAGCCGGGCCTGCCCCTGCGTGTGGCCGCCGGGCCTGAGCGTGGTCGCCGGGCCGGCGCATGGTTGCCGGGCCGGCGCGGGGCCCCCGGGCCGGCGCGGGCCGCTGGGCCGGTGCGTGGGCCTGGGCCTGCATGTGGCCGCCAGGTCTGAGCATGGCTGCCAGGCCCATGCCTGTGCTTGGCCGCCGGGCCTGCACGCATGGTCTGCACGCGTGGCCGCCAGGCCTGCGCCTGTGTGTGGCCGCCGGGCCTGAGCGTGGCCCCCGGGCCTGTGCGTGGCCGCTGGGCCTGTGCCTGCGCGTGGCCGCCAGGCTGGCGCGTGGCCCCTGGGCCTGTGAGTGACTGCCGGGCCTGCGTGTGGCCGCTGGGCCTGCGCCTGTGCGTGGCCACCGGGCCTGCGCGTGGCCCCCGGACCTGCGCATGGCAGCCGGGCCTACACCTGCAAGTGGCCGCCGGGCCTGCGCCTGTGCGTGGCCACCGGGCCTGCGCATGGCCCCCGGACCTGCGCATGGCAGCCAGGCCTACGCCTGCGAGTGGCCGCTGGGCCTGAGCATGGCTGCCGGGCCTGTGCTTGCGCGTGGCCGCTGGGCCTGCGCGTGGCCGCTGGGCCTGCGCGTCGCCGCCGGGCCTGTGCGTGGCCCCCGGGCCTGCGCGTGGCCGCTGGGCCTGAGCGTGGCTGCCGGGCCTGCGCCTGCGCATGGCCCCCGGACCTGTGCATGGCAGCCAGACCTGCGCCTGCGAGTGGCCGCCTTGCCTAAGCGTGGCTGCCGGGCCTGTGCATGGCCGCCGGGCCAGCACGTGACCGCCAGGCCTGCGCATGGCTGCCGGGCCTGCGCCTGCGCATGGCCACCGACCACGGGCGGCAAGCTGAAGCCAAAAACAAGGATTAAGAACTTGCAACTATAAGCAACAGAAAGAATCTTAAGCTGTCTTAAACCAATTGAGAAATATATTGTATGGGAGGATTGTCTCTGCCTATGGACAGTGAGAGGATGATGGTTGCCAGCCCTGCATTACCTCAGGGAAGAACAGGAACTGTTCTGCCATTCTTGGGGAGGCCAGATGCCCGAGGATGACTCGCGTTGCAGATCCCCACAGCACCATTCCCGGTGATCACAGGTTGGATGCTGTGCCGCATCAACTGATAACCATCTCTGCTTAACAGAGCCGCTTTCCTGAAACTGTGTTCCGTAGAGACTCATCTGCAGTTGCGGAACTGCACGGGACCCACCCTTAATCCAACCCTGAGTAAAATCTGTGTTCCCTGTTGTTGAAGACTGTATGAGCTGATAATTGAAAAAAAAAAAAAAGAAAAAACTGAGGGAACTGGAGGGTATGGTGGCAGGGATGGCAGCTGCAGATGCTGGAGACAGTGTGGGAGGGGTGATGGGGGTGAGTGATGGAGGGCGGAGGGGAGGGATTCAGGGAGCAAACAACACACTTAATAGACACAAAAATGAAAAGTTGTCTGTTGATAATGTATATGGTAATATTGTCTTGACTAATGTGCACTGTACTCATGCTGGGAAAAACCATGTTGTACACTGTAAAGATGTGCAATGATAAAAAAAAAAAAAAGTCAGCACTCTGGCAAAGGGAGAAAGATCTGAAGATATGATAGTGGAAAGGATGAATGTGGATGCCAGAGGCTGCAGGGGAGGGGAGTGGGTGGTGGAGAGTGGGCGTGAGGGGCAAAGGGAAGAAACATTTAACACCAGAAAAATGTAGAGTTCTCTGTTGAAAACTATATATATATATATATATATATATATATATATATATATATATAGTATACATCATAATGGGGACTTTATGTAAAATGTGAATTTAATTGATCTGAGAAAGAAAAATAAAAGATAAAAATTTTTTAAAAAAGTGAAAAATAATAACAAGCAAATAAAATTTAACAAATAATTCTTTTTTAAAAAAAGAATGATTGGGCTAGCCAAGTGGCGTGACGGTTTAGGCGCCTGGATCCCAAATGGCTGACTGTGCAGATAAGTCCCAGACCTGGCAAAACACGGCAGGTGCAGGGATATGCAAGCCTAAAATCCCTAGAGGAGATGAAGAAGACGGGATTGTTGCAAGGCCATTCCCTCTGGGAGGTGCTTTTCTCACTTTCTCTGTCTCCAGTGAGCACATGAGCCCTGTAGCAAATTAAAAATAATAATAACCAGTAAAGGTGAATAACTATATGTAAAAAAAAGTAAAAGGAAGCTCTAAAGAATATAGAAATAGCAGCTATTGAGAGCAGGCACTCTGATGCAGAGAAGTCATGGGGTGGCAAGGAGAAGGCTCCTGAGAAGCCTAAGATTAGAGCTAATTGGAGCAGGTGGGACTGTGGTCCAAAGGAAGGTTACAGGGTTCTGTAATACTCCAGCTACGTGGGTGTGTTTTTAAACTCTATTAACTCCTTAAGAATGCTTCTGACACAAATTGTCAGAGTTCCCACATCAAGTAAATCTCCAGCTCTCTGCAGACACCAAATGAGTGTCCTATAATTTAATCCAGTTAAAGACTATTGCAGACCCCACAGGTTAAGGGCTCATTTCTACACGTCTGCCCCAACACACTCCAGATGCCAATCAAAAGGTGGGTCCTTGGGTGCCCCCTGTATTGTAAGTGACCAGCTATGCATCAGAGGTTCCCTAGATCCCCCCTCAGGTTTGATCATTTGCTAGAGCAGTCACAGAACCCAGGGAAACATGCTCACTGAGCAGTTTATTATAAAGACTGTTGTCATGAATACAAATGAAGAGCCTGAAAAAGATATGCTTAGGGAAAGATCCAGAAGGGCCCTAAGTACCAGAGCATTTTACTCTGTGGAGTTTGAGGTGTTCCACCCTCCTGACACGTGGGTGCATTCTTGTGTATCTACCCAGAAGCTTCTCAGAGTCAGTTGTTTAGGATTTTTACAAGAGTTGAATTACATAGGCATATTTTTCTTTTTAGCAAAGATATAATTATTTATTTATTTATTTTTATTTTATGATTTCTTATTTACATTCAATTATAAATCTCAAGAGCACACAGTAGAGCTTTTCAATGTATGCATGCAGTATGTGACAACTGGATAAAGGATATTATCATATGTGTCATTTTCAACTGAGACTTTAACATTCTGTGTCTGTTAGTGAGATTACATAAGCATGATTAATTAAACCAATGGCCATTGCTGATTAGCTCAGCCTCCAGCCTCAGGGAGGGCGATGGGGCTAAAAATTCCAACTCTCTAATCACAAGATCATGTCTCCTGGCAACCCAGCCCCCATCTGAGTTTACCTAAGGGCTTTCCAAAAATCACCGCTTTAACATGAACTCAGGGGTGGCTAGAAGGAGCTTGTTATGAATAAAAAAGGTGCTCCTTTCACCCCATGAAGAAATTCCAAGGGTTTTAGGAAACTTTAGGAACCAGAGACAGAAATAAAAAATTATCAGGACCAGCAGATGGCATAATGGTTATGTGGCTAGACTCCCATGTAGCCGACTGAAGTTGGAGTCCCAGACCTGGCGGCTTAACACACACTGGGTACATCTGTGTGCCCTAAATCTCACAAGGAGAATGGAGAAGAAGGAGAAGGGATTGTGGCATGGCCATTCCCCTGGGGAGCGATTTCTCGTGTTCTGTCTCTCTGGAGAGTGCACATTCCCTATAGCAAAAAAATCTCTCTTAAAAAAAATAGAATATTGTTGGGAACCAGCAGTTAGCGTAATGACTATGTTGCTGGACTCCCACGTAGTCGACCGCGGTTCGCGTCCCAGAACCGGTGGCTTAAAACTCATGCCAGGCATGTGTGCGTGCATGCCCAAGATCCCAAGAGGAGAATGGAGGAGAAGGGATTGCGGCATGACCATCCCCCCTGGGGGGTGATTTCTCACTTTCTGTCTCTCTGTCTCTCTCTGTCTGGCGAGCGCACGCGCCCTATAGCAAAAACCTCTCCAAAAAAAAAAAAGAAAAAGAAAAAAGAATAGAATATTGTTAGGAACCAGGGGCAAAGACTAAATATGCATTAAATATGTTTCTTATGCATTCACGAATGCAAAGTTCACTGACCCGCCTCAGGCCAAGGCTGGTGGACAGGAAATACTGGGGTAGTAACTAGACTCCCTGGGAAGTGGCCTGCAGTGACACCAGGCAAGTTTGCCAAAAGGAGAATGAACCTGGACCCTCTGCATGACCCCGGCAGTCACATCAAGAAAAAAGGCATGTCCTCTGCTCTACCTAGCAGTGTCCTCATCAGTGCAGTTTACATACAAGGTCTACCATGTGCCAGATGGTGGAGAATAAATGTTTTCAGGGTCCCTGTTAGTATGACAAACAGGGCAAGAAGGGGTTGACTTGAGACAGAGAAGCAATAAAATGATATCGGGCACCATCCACATGTGATTACACACCTCCTACATTACACACATATTACATACCATTACACACATATTTGAACTTCCACACAACTATATTTTCACCTATCGAAGCTACCCTTAAAAGTGAAGTCTCATTCTTTCCCCAAAGTCAGGAGACAGACAGTCCTGTCACAGGATGGGAGAGTTGGTCTGCATTGTGTAAAATCCTTGTTTTTTTTTAAAAAAATTATTTTTTATTTAACTTTATTTATTTATTTATTTATTTCAATTTGACCAGAAAGGGACAAAGCAAGAGACAGAGAGGAAACCAAGAAAGCAATTTGTCAGGTCCAGGACTTGAACCACAGTCGACCATGTGGGAGTCCAGTGCCCTTACCCACCACGCCACCTGCCAGCCTCAAAATCCTTGGTTCTTTCATAGATCTAAGATTAGAGACCCATCCTGAGATGCAAAATGAAAAACCACAAACACTTGTAAAGTAGGAAAAGGGAAGTTTTAATAGGAAAGTGAGGATTTTTAGTAGAAAAGAAGTCCACGTCCATGCCTGAAAGGAGCAGGTGGGCAGCTGCCAGGGAGGGACAACTGCCCCGGGCTGGGGTCAGGGGTCACATTCATTCCAAGAGGTGAAGATGAGTATTTAGGGGGAGGTCTGTCACAGTATCTGGCTTCTTTGTCTGAAACCCCAGCTTTCTCCTGAGCTGGCGTCTCTCACAGGGGAGGAAGTCAGAGACCTGACCCCGCCTGCTCCGTGTGGACGCAGAAGGTCCGAGCATCTTTATCTGGATGAACTGCCCATCAGTTTACTGCTCCAGTGGGGATCAGGATGTTGACCAAGAAGTCTTGTGTCGTCCTTTTGTATTTATGAGGAATGGTAAGAGGGAAATGAACAACCGTCCATCTGTCTGGCCTTCTCGTGCCAAGAGCTGGGTGGGAAGAAGCCGTTTCCTGGAGGGTCTGGGTGTGACCCCTGATAAGTGATGACTGACGTAGCCGATGGCCCTCTTCTATTTTCTTAGGGCCAGCCACTCATTTCCAGCTGACCGCCTATCACAGTCCCTGTCATTATCCCAAACTGCTACGATATTAACCCTCCATATTCAGTCTCAGTCATATTCACCACGCTGTGCCCTATAGACCATAATCATAGTCTTTAATCACAACAATTATCCTTTCACAATTTCTATATAAAGCCACAGGTGTAAAAAGAGAAGAAAACAGTTCATACATATAAACACATTCACTTGATAAAAGATGAAATACGCAATGCTATACAGTCCTTGTTTCTGTAACTGGCCACAAGGCCAGAACTGAAGTCTATATCTTTATTAACCTAAAAAATAATAATAAAGACTGAGGCAAAGTAAGTAAAGCAAGATTTTATTTGGGCCAGGGCAAGGACAATCGCCCAGACACCATAATATGTAAGTTGCCCTAAATCCTGCACCGAGCTCTGACAGATTCAGGATGGTTTTAAGGGCAAAACCATGAACGGGGAGGAGGATTCCGTCAGCGCTGTGCTGAGGAGCCGTGTGCAGCAGAGCTCGGCTAAACCCTGTGACAAGGGGAGCAGGATGATCCTAGTCATCGGGGGTCAGGGTGGCAGTGAGTGAGTCTGACACACTGTAAAATTACTTTTAGGAAGGCAGAATGGGTTTGACGCTCAGAGTAAATCATTCTCTTTGCAAGCTGGGTGGGCTTGGGAGATGATAGGTTAGGACAAACTTTGTCCAGGTGCGTAGACATTCTTCCTGTGATATCAGCTTAATGAAACCTCAGGGACAGAACCAAAGGCAATTTTCTCTTGCCAGCCTGGTTTACAGCCCAATAAAGAAATATCAGGATTGGGACCAGCAGTTAGCATAATGGCTATTTCGCTGGACTCCCACGTAGTTGACCACGGTTCGAGTCCCGGACCCGGTGGCTTAATAGGCACATGTGCATGTGTGCCCAAGATCCCAAGAGGACAATGGAGAAGGGATTGTGGCATGGCCATCCCCCCGGGGTGTGATTTCTCGCTTTCTGTCTCTCTGTCTCTCTCTCTCTGTCTAGCGAGCGCACGCCCTATAGCAAAAACCTCTCCAAATAAAAAAGAGATATCAGGATAAAGTCCTTTCCTGTACTTACAGAGAGAAAGGGAACCTATCAGCTTTCTTAAAGTTTTA
Organism: Tupaia tana; assembly: GCA_026018925.1. Classification (NCBI taxonomy): domain Eukaryota; kingdom Metazoa; phylum Chordata; class Mammalia; order Scandentia; family Tupaiidae; genus Tupaia; species Tupaia tana. The sequence continues at coordinate 138,063,145 of JAKSZU010000002.1, read as the reverse complement.
GTTAGGGACCAGCAGGTGGCAGAGTGGTTAAGACACTGGACCACTGGGCTCTGACATGGCCAACCCAGGTTCAAATCCCGAACCCAGCAGTTACAAACATGCCAGGTGTGTGTGCATGCGTGCTCAAAATCCCAAGCAGAGAATGGAGGAGAAGGGGATGTGGTATACACATCCGCCCGAGAGGGTGATTACTTGTTTTCTGTCTCTCTGAATATATGTGTCCTAAAGCAAACATCTCTTAAAATAAATTTTTTTTTTTTTTTGGAGAGGTTTTTCGCTATAGGGCGCGTGCGCTTGCCAGACAGAGAGAGACGTAGAGACAGAAAGCGAGAAATCACCCCCCAGGGGGGATGGTCACGCCGCAATCCCTTCTCCTCCATTCTCCTCTCGGGATCTTGGGCACGCACGCACACGCGCCCGGCGTGAGTTTAAGCCGCCGGGTCCGGGACTCGAACCACGGTCGACTACGTGGGAGTCCAACGACATAGCCATTACGTTAACTGCTGGTTCCCTTAAAATAAATTTTTTTAACTTTTACTTTAATGGCATTTTAGCATAAGTGATCTCACTTTGGTCTGGCCTATTGGGGCCTAGAACAAGAGCTTAGTTCAAGACAAGGGCCTCCTATAATTTTTCTTTAATTTTTAACAATTTTTTTCTTCTTGGGGGACCAGCAGTTGGCGTAATGGCTATGTCGCTGGACTCCCATGTAGTCGACCATGGTTCCAGTCCCAGACCCAGTGGCTTAAACTCACGCCCGGTGCGTGTACATGCATGCCCAAGATCCCGAGAGGAGAATGGAGGAGAAGGGATTGCAGCGTGGCCATCCCCCCTGGGGGGGTGATTTCTCGCTTTCTGTCTCTCTGTCTCTCTCTGTTTTTCTGGCAAGTGCACGGGCACTGTAGCGAAAACTTCTCAAAAAAAAAAAAAATTTCTTTCTTCCGCTTCCCATGTCACATCTTTTCACCCTCAGCCAGAACCATCACTGGTCAGAATTCTTTACCTGTGGAATAAATACACCTTCATTCTAGAAGGGTCTGAGCCCTCAACAGTCCTGCCTCTCTCTGGTTACTGTGGTTTCCACTGACCTTTACATTGGACTTGGAAGTACAGAGGCAATACATTGCTTAGCTGGAACCACGCCCCTGGTCAAAGCTTTTGCAACTCACTCTGCCTCTGGGAATTCTCTTCTCTCACATCCCACTCTGCTACTCATGACTTCGTCTGGTAGTTGTCCCCTCCTTCCCACCAGGTATTGACACAAAATGGGAACCCAGACATTGTCTTAATTTCCTGAATTGACACAGCACCAGTTTTTCACAGGGAACAGAAATTTACTGAGGTTTGGAAAAATATGTGTGTTTCATCGATTCCAGAGTAGAAAGTATAAAAGCACAATATTAAGTCCCTCCCCTTCTAAGAGTCCACCAGCCATTCTTGTACCTGGACACTTTTGGGTGACCATCTTTTTTGGTCAGGTAGCCCAGAGTCCACATAATATTGTTGACCTGGGCCACCCTCAACCTCTGGGTCCCTCTGTCTACACAAATGCAAGTTGAATAAAATAGCCCTCCCTTTGTTCCGCAGAATAATACAGCCCTCAGCCCCTTTCATATACAAACAACATAAAAATTCCATGAAACAGTCTTTAACGCCAAAAGAAAAATGACATCCCATCCATAGTTAAATTCTGCCTACCCTAAACCAACTCAAAGAGCAAACTTTTTTTTTTTAAAGACAGGGTCTCACTGACACCATTCTCTTTCCTCGGCCTCCCCAGTCTCTGGGTTACAGGCGAGCACCACCGCATCCAGCCTTCAGGTTGGACCATAGTCACACCGGGGCCTCCCATGTGTCCCGGCCCTCAGAGCACAGCATCCTGGCAGCACAGCCCACTGTGACTGGCCCACGGGCAGCTTCAACCTTCTGCTTCCTGAGCACAGGCCTGACCGGACGTCCTCACCCCACACCCCAGGAGGCTGCATCCAGAGAGGGGGCAGGGCTGCCGGGTCGTCATGACTCACCTCAGAGGCTTTTCCCACAGGGGTCTGTGACCTTGGAAGGAGTGGCGGGGAGGGCTCAGGGACAGGGGTGGGGCCCTGTGGGCATCCCAGCCTTAAAGTGTCAGGGGAGTGATGGCAGTTGGGTCCCTGAGTCTGCCAAGCAAGGGTGTGAGCTCCCCTGAGGGGCTCGTGGGCTCCTTCAAAGGAGAATTGTTGAGGGGCACAGGGTCCCTGACCACCTGCTCCACGGTAGAGCAGACAGTCAGGGACACATCTCCTGACCTAAGCATGAAGTAAGGAAAAAAAGTCCCAGAGAAGGAAGCCGGAGGGAAAGAGAAGATGTGGGACCCGTCAGTCATGTTGTAGAAGGAGACGTCCCCCTCACTGTAGTCCAGGAAAACGCCCACCCTGTGGGGAGGCTGCCTAAGGGACAGCCAGGACCCATGTGTAGTGTAGGCACAATATCCATCTTCAGCCCTCCCCACCGCCCAGAACCCTCTATCTGGAGTCTCTCTGTACCAGCCTGTCCTTTTCGCATCTTCCCTACAAACCCCCACAGTCCACTCAGTGCTGTCTGCATTCCCGATCTCCACCTCCCAGTAACAGCGCCCCGACGTGATGCCCTCGAGGCCCAGCACACTGGAGACACCACCTAAGTCTTCACAGGTGTCCTTCAAGGTCACACTTGTCCTTTCACGAGAGACAGCAAGGTCGGGATGGGCAGAACGTGGATCCATAGTGACAGCCCCTGCAGAGAGAGTGACCAACAGTGCAAGGCCCTCCCTCACCTACAGCAAGGGCACAGAGCCACCCCCTCCCTCAGAGACGTTAGCTACACAGGGGAGGGCTAAGCCCCTGGAAAAGAGCCTTGTGGTTCACGGGATTCGAGCCCACAGCCCTCCAAGCAGGGGAAGGAACCAAGGGACTGATTTAGCAGTTAAGTATGTCACAGAGCCCTGAGGACAGCACAGGAGCTGAGGGACACCCATTTACCATCTGACCTTAGCCCTACCCACCAGCCCCAGCACTGTGACTGTCATTGTCAACACCCACCCCACCACCATGGACGGTTACATCTAAATCACCACAGAGAACCAAAGGAGAAGCCAGGAACCATGAGGGCAGGAGGGGGAGACCCAGAAAGGACACGAGTCACTCACAGGCCTGGAACTGCTCCTTCCGCCAGTCTACAAAAGAACCACATTTCATATCAGGGATTGGCAGGGACTAAACAGAATCAGAACCTGGACTCTGAAACAGTCATCCCGGAAGCTTTCAGTCTCTTTGGGCAATTCTTGGGGAAGGCAGAGGACTACGTATAATATTTTGGGGTTCTCCCATAGCTATAGGAATGTGTTTGCTCCCACCAGGCCATGAAAAGGGGAAGAGAAGCCACTAGTGTCTGCCTAGTCACTGAATGTGTGTGTTTCCTGCTTTGAACTTTCCTTTCTCACATTCTAGAAACCCCTCCATTGCCTTTTTTTTTTTTTAAGTTTTTGCCATACGACATATGCATTTGCCATGACAGACAGAGAGAGGAAAAGTGAGAAACCCCCACCCCCAGGGGAATGGCCATGCTGCAAACCCTATTCCTCCATTCTCCTCTTGGTATTTGGGCATACCTGCAACACACACCCAGCATGATTTTCAAGCCGCCTGGCCCGGGACTTGAATCAGAGTCAGCCACGGAGAATCCAGCATATTCACCACCATGCGACCTTCTGGCCCCTCCATTGCCTCTTTTTTTTAAAATTTTTTTGGAGAAGTTTTTGCTATAGGGCGCGTGTGCTCACCAGACAGACAGAAAAAGTGAGAAATCACCCTCCAGTGGGATGGTCACGCCACAATCCCTTCTCCTCCAATATCCTCTCAGAATCTTGGGCACGTACACACATGCTCCCGACATGAGTTTAAGCCACCGGGTCCGGGACTCGAACTGCAGTCAGCTACATGGGAGTCCAGCGACAGCCATTATGCCGACTGCTGGTACCCCCTCCATTGCCTCTTAACTACGCAAGATTTATTAAGTGCTATAGAGAGAAAGGTTTTAAGCACATTCAGCCAGTGTATTTATTATTCATATGCGTGCGCGCGCACACACACACACACACACACACACACACACACTATGCTGTAGCTTTCCCATGAAGCCTAGACCATAAAGCTTAATACCAAGGAACTGAGAGGCTGGGTGCTGACCTCAACGGAAAAGTCATTACCCAGACTGCACTGTCAAACTATTCTCCCTCACGTCCCCAGCCACACCATCATCCTGAAAGCTAGGTTCTGTTGAGAATCGGAGAGATTCAAATTTTCAAGACTTTTATTTACTTATGAACAACCAGACTTGTAGATTGCTCAAAAGCATGGAGAGAGAATATTTCATCCCACTGAGCTGAACCTGAAGGACAGTAAGCCCTGAATTAAGGGAACTCAGAATATGGAATCAGAGAAATTTTGCCCAGTTAACAAGCAATGGAGAGGTTTCGAGGATGGGAGAAAGGAAAGTTCAAAGCAGGAAACACACACATTCAGGGAGAAGGCAGACACCGGTGGCTTCTTTTCCCCTTTTCATGGCCTGGCGGGAGCAAAAACATCCCTAGAGAAGATATGGGAGAAACCAAAATTACTGCACCTAGTCATCTGCCTTCCCCGAGGACTACTCAGAGATTGAAGTTTCCAGGACAAACCCAGCTACAGTAGGTCCCCAGAGATGTCTCTGTCTCAGGCCCCAGAATGTGTGACTATGTCACATGCATGGCGGGGAGGACTACAAGTGTGATTAATATTAAGGACTTCAAGATAAGAGATTGGGGACCAGATGGCATAGTGGTTACATCACGGGACTCCTATATGGCCAACCACGGTTTGAGTGACCCGGTGACTCGAAATTCACTCAGGAGGCATGTGTGTGCATGCCCAAAATCCCGAGAAGATAATGGAGGAGAAGGGGTTACATCATGGCCATCTCCCCTGGGGGATGATTTCTCACTTTCTATCTCTCTGTCTCCAGCAAGTACATGCGCCCTACACCAAAAAAACTCTAAAAAAAAAAAGATGACAGATTGTCCTGGACTACCCAGATGGGCCCAACTGATCACACAAGCCTTTGAAAGGAGAGACCTTTCTTAGTGAGGTCAGAGAGCAGCCGTGATCACAGAAGCAGGGTCAGAGATGAGCTGTGTTGCTGGTTTTGAAGATGGAAGGTGAGGACGTGAAATGAAGAGGAAAGCATGGGGAGCCCTCTCCCCAGTTTTCCTAAGACCCTCTCTCTGTCTTAATCTCACTTTCTCTCTCTGCCAAGGACACATGCTGTCTGGCAATTAAAAAAAGAAGAAGAGGAGGAGGAGGAGGAGGAGGAAGAAGAAGAAGAAGAGGAGGAAGAAGAAAAAGAAGAAAAAGAAGGGATGTTGTAATGGTTATGCTGCTGGACTCCCACACAGTCGACCGTGGTTCAAGTCCTGAACCCAGTGGCATAAAACTCACGCTGAGTGCATGTGTGTATGTGCCCAAATCCCGAGAGGAGAATGGAGGAGAAGGGATTGTGGTGTGGCCATCTCCCCTAGAGAGGGTGATTGCTAGCTTTCTGTCTCTCTGTCTCTCTCTGCCTCTCAGTGAGCGCACATGCCCTATAGCAAAAATCTCTCTTTTTTAAAAAAAGAGAAAGAGGGAACCAGCAGTTAGCGTAATGGCTATGTCACTGGGCTCCCACGTAGTCAACCGCGGTTCAAGTCCCGGACCTGGTGGCTTAAAACTCACGCCGGGCACGTGTGCGTGCGTGCCCAAGATCCCGAGAGGAGAATGGAGAAGGGATTGCGGCGTGACCATCCCCCCTGGGGGGTGATTTCTCGCTTTCTGTCTCTATGTGTCTCTCTGTCTGTCTGGCGAGCGCACGCGCCCTATAGCAAAAACCTCTCAAAAAAAAAAAAAAGAGAAAGATACTAAAAAGAAAAGAAAGCCTTTAATGCAGCAGAGAAGAGAGAGATGGTAAAAGAGACTATCTGATTCTCATTTTTTTATAAACAAATCCTTAAAAGAATTAATCAGACTTTCTAAGGTGGTTCTTTATGCATCTCCTCCTCAGACCCCCTCTCGCTGTCTCTCATGGTCTGTATCTCTGATGGTGAACAGAAACATCAGAACAGAAGAAAGGCACAGTACACAGGCTCAGATGGCAAAGATCCTGCTCACCCTAGCATTAAAATCCTCTGGATAACTCTTCATTGTCTGTGGGTCCCCATTAACCTACCCCTGCCCTGACCAGTACTGGAATGGTTGAGGTGGTCTCATTATCGGGGCGGACTCGATTTAGTTGTTTACTTCAAAATGGCTAAAAAGTTGGGCTGACCGATGGTTAAGGCTGCCGAGTCCCACATAGCCAAGGGCACTGTTCGAGTCCCAGACCTGGTAGCTGGTCATGTGTGTGAGTGCCCGAAATCCTGAGAGGAGAATGGAGAAGGGATTGTGGCGTGGCCATGCCCCCGGGAAGTGCTTTCTCTCTGTGTCTCTCGCTATCTCTCTCTGTTTCTCTCTGTCTCCGGCAAGTCCACATGCCCTACAGCAAACTAAAAACAAAAGAAAATGACAACAACAAAAAAGACTTAAAATGAATATAACTCTGGGCCAGCTCTATAGAGCAGGAGTAATGTGAGACTCAAAGAAACCAGATCCCACATGGCACCACAGTTCAGATCCCCCATCTGGTCAACCCGTAACATGCTGGGCATGCATGAAAGCATCCAAGATTGGATGGCCAGGAGGACTGGGGGAAGGCCATGACCAGACCTGCAGAGGGTGCTCATCTGTCTCTCTCGCTTTCTCTCACTCTCTCCCTCCCCCACACACATGAACAAACTCTATCATGAATTAAGACAAATAAGTAGGGCCAGCGTGGCATGGTGGTTAAGGCACTCTTGATTTTTTTTTTTTTAGAGGTTTTTGCTATAGGGTGCATGTATACTCGCCAGAAAGACAGAGAGAGACAGAGAGACAGAAAGTGAGAAATCACCACCAGGGGGGATGGCCACACCACAATCCCTTCTCCTCCATTCTCCTCTCAGGATCTTGGGCACATACACACACGAGCCCGGCATGAGTTTCAAGCCACCAGGTCCAGGACTCGAACAGCAGTTGACTACATGGGAGTCCAGCAACATAGCCATTACACTAACTGCTGGTCCCAAGGCACTCTTTACTACATGGCTGTTTGGTGGTTCAAGTCCTAGACCCAGCATCTTGAAAAACACGGTGGGCATGTGGGTGTGTACCAAAATCATGAGAGGAGAATGGAGGAGAAGGAATTGCAGTGCAGCCAGTCACCCTGGGGGCTGATTTCTCTCTTTCCCTCTTTCTTTCTCTCTCTGTTTGTCTCTCTCTGGCAACTGCATGCACCCTACCGAAAAACTAAAAAAAAATGAAAATTAAAAATTAAAAATAACTAAATGAAAGTCTTTACTAAAATCTCTCAACAATATATCAAGGAGTTGGTTACATTTCTTGCACCCAAATAACCTGCGAACCCAACCAGCACCTCCCAACTCTACTCAAACCACTCTAGCTGTGCCCTGCAGTCTCTTCCAACACAGCAGGAACCCAACCTCCACAAAGCTGGTCCCAGGCACTCTGCGTTCCTAGTTCTCCCCTGCCCTCCTCCCCACCTAGTCTTTTCTTCCCTGACTTGCTCTCCATCCTTTCTCTGGTCAATAATTTTAATATCTTTACACGTTACCCCAAATAAACCCAATCAAGTGCCGAGCATTCAGGAAAAATACAAATCTCCTAAAATGACAAAAAACAATTGTAAAAAAGAAAAAATTACAAACTCACCCCAGGACCATAAATGTACTGGAGGCCTAGAACCCTGGATTCTGAACACCTGCTCTCCAGTAACTGATTCCTCAGCGACCAGGGAGGCTTAGAGGAAGACACTCATCTCAGACAGAAAGTCAGAGCTTGAAAAAACAGAAGTCCAAAATCCCAGAGGACCAGGAAGAAATAGAAAAATCAAAACTAGATACATAAGAGAGAGAACTTTCAGGGTAGGTAAGATCCAGAACTGAGGGCCCCTGCGGGAAGACCTGCATCCTGAGCAGTGGAATATAATTTCTAAAACTTTCTGGGACCAGCAACTCCTGAGCACAGTCATTACCCGCACACTGAGCTCTCCTCACAACTGGACTCTCATTGTCACTGTACCAACAAGAAGTAGCAGTTAGAGCCAGCAGGTGGCATGGTGGTTAAGGTAGGTGGATCCCACAGGGTCAACTGTGTAGTTCGAGGCCTGGACCTGGTGACTTGAAAAACACACTGGGTGTGTGTGAGTGCCTGCCAAAATCCTGAGAGAAGAATGAAGGAGAAGGGACCGCAATGCAGCCATGCCCCCACAGGGAGTGCTTTCTCAATTTCTTTCTCTAGTTATCACTGTCTGCAGTAAGCACATGTGTCCGAGAGCAAAAAAATTTTTTAAAATGAAGAAGTAGCAGTTGAACGAGGTGTTTTAGGAGAGCGTTGCTAACCCTACAGTGACTGCAGTAGAGGAAGAGCCCTGAGCAGAGGCAGAGCTGTGCTCCCTGCAGTCTCTGACGGAGGAGAGAGGACCTGAGCCATCCTAGTGCAGAGACCCTGAGGGAGAAGAGCAGGGCCACGGCAGGTAGGGAAGGCCAGAGGAGACTCAGTCACTTACCCCCGTACAGCTGGGCCTTCCTCCAGGCTGAAAGGGAACACAGTTGGTGAGACCTCGGTCAGGACAAGCCCCGCAGAGTGACTCTTGGCAAGTAACGTGGCTGCTCTGTGCCTCAAAAACCTGAACAATTCTTTTTTTCTTTTCTTTTTCTTTTTTTTTTTTTTGAGAGGTTTTTGCTATAGGGCACGTGCGCTCGCCAGACAGAGAGAGACAGAGAGATAGAAAGCGAGAAATCACCCCCCAGAGGGGATGGCCACGCCGCAATCCCTTCTCCTCCATTCTCCTCTTGGGATCTTGGGCACGCACGTACACGCGCCCGACGTGAGTTTAAGCCACCGGGTCCGGGACTCGAACCACGGTCGACTACGTGGGAGTCCAGCGACATAGGCATTATGCTAACTGCTGGTCCCAAAAACCTGAACAATTCTATCTACATTTGATTTTGCTGCTAAGACTCAAACATTAAACTATGTGTGAAAATAGTTTAGGCAATAAAATATAAATTATATTCTCCATACCCTTTCAAGTTCTTCCTAAATAGTAGAAAACGTTATTATAACCAGTTTTTTTCCAGCAAAGATCTATTTGGGAGATAACTCAAAAGGAGCAATGATTTAAGGACAGGAGTGTACGGCAGGCTCTGGGGTAAAGTGGCTGCTCTCTCCCAGCTGTCCTAGAGATGAGCGTCACTATTCCAGGGAGCGTCAGCTCAGCCCCTCACACTCCACCCCAGCCAGCACCCAGTCCCTGCCCAGTCATGTTTTAATTAGCACCTTCAGGAGCTGGAAGAGGAATGACTCTCCCTGGATGGTGTTCTGGGGAGAGGAGGTGAGAGGTCACACTCCTGAATCTGAGGACCCCACTTATTTACATAGCTCATTTAAGGAAATATCTGGCTTTCAGCTTCTGAGTGTAGACTGGAAGTCGGATGCACCAAAGGCTAGAAAACTGCCAATATGTGTATAGGTCAGGCTCGGATGAGGACACCCGGGTGTACAGTAGGTCAGGGGTCACCATCACCCCCAGGTCCCCAAGCAGGAGCAGAGGCCCAGATGTGGAGAGCCATGGAGCAGGGTCTCCCCCCACCAGCTTCCACTTCTGCTCCCAGGGTGGAGGGACAGGGGACCACACGGCTGAGCCCAGACAGAAACAAGGACAGGGGACACTGGGCACAGGTGGGTGAGAAACGAGGACACCTGGAGGGTCACTCACCAGCCAGGTAAGCTGCTTTCCTCTCCCCTGAAAGGAACACACAGGACAAGGTGAGCTGGGATCAGAACGTCTGCTGAGAGGGGGACACGGGGAGGGCGGGAGGGGACGCAGGACTTACTGAGGGCGGCCTGGAGTTCGTCTGAAAGAGAGGGAAAAGGAAATATGAACTTCCAGTCCAGCAGGTGACACGGAGGTTAAGGTGGCTGGATCCCACATGGACGACTGTGCGGTTTGAGTCCTGGATCGGTGGCTTGAGAAACGCACCAAGTGCCTCTGTGTGTGTGTGGGTGTCTGTGTGTCTGTGTGTGTGTGTGTGCCCAAAATACCAAGAAAAAAAATGAATAACAACATGTATGTTGATGTGCTTGATTGAGACAATATACAGTGTACTCTGGATGGAAAATCCCATTTTGTATGCTGTAATGATGTACAGTGAATGAATGTAAACAAATAAATATTTTTTAAAAAATTTTTTAAAAAGAAAAAACAGAATTAGAACAGATAATTGAACACTGTATTATTCTACTACCAATATGCAATATTTATTGATGAGTATATAAACTAATTGCAAAAAGAAATGCATTTAAACAAAACTTCTCTTATTTAATAATTAAAATTTATAATATCTTTATGGTAAAAAAAAAAAAAAAAAGAAGAAGAAGAAGAAGAAGAGATTGCAGCAGAAGAGATTGCACCCTGTGGGTGATTTCTTACTTTTCTTCTGTGTGTGTGTGTGTGTGTGTGTATGTGTGTCCCTTTGCAACGAGCGCACACAACCTATAGCAAGAAAAAAAGAAAAACACGCACTTCCATCCCTAAGAAAAGCAAAGACTGTGCCTGGAGAACTCCCTACAAGAAGTTCCAGCTCCACTCCCACTCCAGCCTCCACAGCCCCAGCTGTCCTCAGGGATCTCCTCAACCCCCTGCTCTGGGCCTGGGGAGTTCTGGACCCAGAACCCCGGTCCTGTCGCCTTGGCCCTCTACCAACTGCAGCACTTCCCCGCCGGCCTCCCCCCTGCCTTACCGCTCGCCTTCAGCGCCTCCTCCTTTGCCTGCTGGGCCTCCTTCTTTTCCGACCGCAGCTTCTCCCGTTCCTGCTGCTCCTGCAACTTTGCGGAATGTTCTCTCTTCAGGAAACAGCCAGCCCCACAGAGCAGGAGCCCCAGCACAGTCAGGCTCACGACAAAAGCGGGTTTCCAGAGAGAGGCCTGAGGGAAGAAGGGCTCTGCAGCCCGAGGGCGGGGAGCAGGTCAGGGGCGCTCCAGGACGGCCCCGCACACTCAGGGCGGTCCCTCCCCTGTCCTGCTGGAAACAGAGCCACGCTGACCTGGGATGAAGATGGCCGCGGTCCTCTCCTGGCCCAGGACCGGGTTGACGACGGAGCAGATCACGTTCCCCGCAGAGCTGTCTCTCACCACCAGGGCGGCCTCCACGCGGAACAGCCCCTCGGCGTCCTGGGCGTGGGTCTCAGAGAAGGCCAGGAGCTTCTCTCCCCTCAGGTCTCTCCACTGCACCTGGGGCTTCGGGAACCACCCTGAGGCCGTGCACACCACGCGGACCCCGTCCTCCTCGGGCCCTCGGATGTGCACCTGAGGGGTAGAGCCCACCCCTGCGGGAGAAAAGCTGTGGGGACCTGGAGCCTGACGTGGGCCCAGGGGTCCCAGTGGAGCCTCCACGTGGACAGCCCAGGGGGAGCCTGTCAGCGCGCCCTCTAGGGGTGGTGTGGGGAAGGCGGCCCGGGGAGGGCAGGGCACAGGGACACAGGGACCTCAGGGGGTGCACAGGGACCCTCAGGGGGAGCACAGGGACACAGGGACCTCAGGGGGAGCACAGGGACCCTGGGGCACAGAGGGCGGGGCTTTTCTCCCCAACCAGGGGGTGGAAAGACCGAGGCCCAGAGACACAGGAGGGGGAATTTGGTCCTCGGTCCCGGTCCCGTCTGTGGACCTCCGCTCCTCTCACCCCACACCCTCCCAGCGTCTGTTCCAGACCCATCTTTATAAATGACCTCCAAAATTCTATCCAGGACATCCCTTTCTCCAAATTTCCTGTCCCTTATATCTACATCCCTCTGGGCTATCTCTACATGAGTCTTCACATACACTTTAAATCAAAACTCCACAGCTGAATCCATCATTTTGCCCAGTCTCTGATAAATTATTAAAATGCCCCTCTCTGCCTTTCTTTCCATCTAGCCCTCCCTCTGCCCCGTTCTTCTCAGCGCCTTACTCTGCCGCTGGGCTCGGTCATGTGACCTGATGTGGCCAATGAGAGAGCAGCTCAGTGCCCAGAGCAGAGGCTGGGAAAGTGCTGCCCCCTTGGTTTCTCCCTCTGCCATTTCCATGGGGTGGACAGGCTTGGGTTGGCGCTGGAGGACAGGACTCATTGATGTCACCTGGCACCCCAGCCTTTCTGGCTGAGGCTGTCCTGGATCAGCCAACAGCAAACTGACCACAGAAACGCGAAGAAGCCCAGTTAAAGTCCACAAGGTGACCTCTCAAGGACCAGGAAGAAGCATGTGTGCACGCCCGTGATCGAGGTTGGCTGAGGCTGAGGTGGGTCAGTGCCTCACACTAACTGCTGGTCCCAGAGCTCCTTGTCTTTCTGAGGTTCCCTTCTCTGAGGTCAAAGGTCGATGCTCCAGGAGTGGAGACAGAACTCCACCAGGGAGTACTGAGAAAGGGGAGGTATCAAGCTGACACAGGTTTGATGTCAAGTTTATGTGCCTGGCGGTCCGAGTCTGTTTTAGGACATTTTATATTTTGCATTCTGATGTACCTAGGAGTTTGTTAAACAGATCATGATTGTGATTATTTGCTCATCATTTTATGCAATTAACCAAATCAACCAAAAAAAAAGTTGACCATGAAATCCTATATTTGTCTTTTTACTACACGTATGAGCTCTCTTCGTGTGACCGAGTACTGTAGTAATCTATTTTAAGGGAGCCTTATTTCAGAGCTCTTTCAAACTGGTGCAAATGGAAAAGACTTTGTTTTCCTTTAAGGCTAAAGACCAGAACGCCATGCTATACAGGTGCAGCTCAATCCCTGCTAATAGAAAGCAATGTAGATATAGACACGTTACCCTTTCAAGTTTCAAGTTGCTGTGTCCCAACCTGTTGCCACTGACATTTTTGGAAATGGCTGTCGAAGATTTTAAGTTGCCCTTGAATCGTCTAACCATGGACATCTGCACTTGTCTCCCTTCTACCATGTAGAATTCTTTGACTTAACTTTCTTCCAGATATAGGGGGATGCCTGCCTGTTTTTCAGTGTTTATTTACTGCTGTTACTATTTGATTCGATGTAGTAAATAAAAAGAAACAACCTCACTTAAAAAATAAAAGTCTGAATTAGATGTCCCTTAATTTGAGGTTCCTCCCAAATCCTGTGCTCAAGCGTATAGATCAAGTCACCCACCTGCCACCTTCAGTTCCAAGTTGGCCTCTTCGTAGAAACCTCCCTTTTTGAAGAAGCAGGTGTACATCCCGTTGTCGGAAACCCGGACCTTGTGGATGCGCACGGCAGCCTCCCCCTTGGTAAGGAAGTCCCTCACCAGCGAGGCCCGCCCCGCGTACTGGGCCATCTGCTCCTCCTTCTGCTCCTGTTGGTCCCGAAAGCTGAGCACCACTTCCGAGAACTTGTTGCGGAACCATCGCAGTTCCATAGTCACTGCGCTCATGGGTGGGAACAGGGAGCAGGGCAGTGTGGCATCTGCACCCAGCGTGGCCACAACAGGGTCCAAGGGGCCCGCGACCGCAAACTCATCTGTGGACACAGACACGGGAGTGAGAAGCTGGTGAGACACAGGCCCAGGGGCAGAGAACACACATCATAGGTGGGGAGGCCAGGCAGGCCGGGGCAGATGCTGGCTGACGTGACCCTACACGACCTGATGGACTGAGCAGTGATGACGCTGACCCTGGTGAGATCTTCCGACCACAGTCGTGGGGCCCAAAAATGATGTGTGAGACCCCCTCGGCAACCTGTGCTCCTGGCCCTAGGCCCTTCCTTGAAGGACTCTAACCCAGAGGTCTCACAGAGCTGGCACCCACAGGTCCTTGTAAAACAGATGCTGAGCCTCATCTGCAGAGCTGCTGGTTAGGTAGGTCAAAAATGTGCATTTCTAAGGGGTTCCCAAGGAAGGAGATGCTGTTGGTCCAAGGACCACACTCTGAGAACCACAGCTGTGACCTGGCCTTGCCTCCAGGAGAGCCTGAGAACTCACCCAGGAGCATACCCGTGGCCTAGGGCAGAACTCTGACTGTGCAGCCACACCCAGGAAATCCACACTCCCACTTCCAAGTTTTTCTGTCCATATTTTTCTCCTTCACTGAATTATATGTACACTTAAAACCTAGATCTAGGGACCAGTAGATGACAAGATGGTTATATCACTGGACTCCCACATAGTCAACCATGGTTTGAGTCCTGGATGCGGCAGCTCCAAACTCATGCTGGGCACATGTGCGTTTGTGCCCAAAATCCCCAGAGAAGAAGGGAGGAGAAGGGATTGAGGCACTGCCATCTCCCCAGGAGGTGATTTCTCACTTTCTGTCTCTCTGGCAAGCACACATGCCCTATAGCAAAAATCTCTCTCTCTTAAAAAAGTTTTAAATACCTAGATCCAAAGCTGTTTCCATTAAAAACCTGTCTTCCCTGGAGCCAGCAGGTGGTGTGGTGGTTAAGGCCCCCACATGGCACCCGGATCCAATATCCATAGTTTGTGTCCCAGGCATGTGTGCCCAGAATCTCAAGAGGAGGATGGAGAAGAGACTGTGGCATGGCCATTATCCCTGGGGGATGACTTCTTACTTTCCCTCTCTCCATCTATCTCTAGCAAGCACACGTGTCATAAGGCAAAAATCTGGAAAAAAAGGTTGGGGGGGGGGCTGCCTTTTCTCCCATCTCTCACAGGAGCCCCAGTCACTATTTGTAAAAGAAAAAATTGGGACCCAGCAGGTGGCATGGTAGTTAAGGGCGCTGGACTCCCACATGGCTGACCATGGTTCAAGTGCTAGACCTGGTGACTTGCTTTCTCACTTTCTCTCTCTCTGACTGTCTTCTCTCTCTGTCTCTGTCTGTCTGTCTCTCTCTCTCTCTCCTCTTCTCCCTCTCTGGTTAAATTTAAATAAATAAATAAAGTTAAATAAAGTCTTTAAAAAAAAAATTTACCCACCCACCCACCACCTTCTGAGTCCTGGTAGACGGACCATAACATGACTCAGAGCTCTGGGCCTCCGGAGAGCTCCCTCTCACCCTGTGCTCTGTGCACCCGACCCGAGCACCTGGAGGACAGGACAGTACCCTCCCCCGTCCTCTCCCGCCATCACGTCTGTGATCCTTTGATCTCATATGAGCTCATCCATGTCCCTGCTCTGCTCAAAACCCTCCTGTGGCCCGCAGACCCAACCAGGTTATGCCCCACTACCTCTCTAACCCCAGCTCCTTCTCCCCCTTCCTGTCTATTCCAGCCAGCATTCGCTTCCCTCTCTCTGCTGCTCCTGACACCCAGCCAGGCACAGCCAGGCCCCACGCCAGCTTCACCTTGGCTGCTCCCCGCTGCGGGAACCCTCTATCCCAGGAGATCCTTACAGCTCACTCTCCTCTCCTGCTAGTCCCTGTTCCATCCCTGTCTCATTCACCTCCTCCTTGACCACTGCGCATGCCCATCCACTCCAGCACCCCTGGCTGCCCACCCCTGCCTGCCTCACCTCACTCCTCTCTACAGACACAGGCCGTCCTGCTGTGCTGCATTTACTACGCACTGTCTCCTGCTGGAATGTAGGCTTCGTGAGGACTGGGAGTCTGCATAGTTCATAGAGCAGTGCCTGGCATGTAGGCAAAACCCCACTGATATTTGGGGAACAGGGTGAATGAGTGCAGGCTTAGAATGCTAGAACAGTGGGGAAGCCAAACTCGGGAGAAAGGTATTCTTGAATTTTTTTATATTTGACTTTTTAAAACATCAGAAAGCTTATCACTGGACAACTGTCAAGATCCCTTACTCTGGGACCAGCAGTTAGCATAATGGCTATGTCGCTGGACTTCCACGTAGTCGACCGTGGTTCGAGTCCTGGACCCAGTGGCTTAAACTCACGCCAGGTGCGTGTGCGTGCGTGCCCAAGATCCCTAGAGGAGAATGGAGGAGAAGGGATTGCGGCATGGACATCCCCCCTGGGGGTGATTTCTCACTTTCTATCTCTCTGTCTGTCTGGCGAGCGCACGCGCCCTATAGCAAAAACCTCTGCAAAGAAAAGAATCCTTCCGCTTACCTTACGGGTTAGTGACCCGTGTGAAGTTCTTAGTTACAGTTAGTCCTAGTGAGCACCGTAATCCAGAGTTGGGGACTGGCAGAGACCCAGCAGAGCACCCAGAGGCTCCCACCCCCAGAGGGAGACACAGAGAGGGATGGGGACACTCACCTATGGACCCCCCGGGGGGCAGCTGGACCAGGAGAAGCAGGGAGGGGAGAAGGTGGAGCCAGGAGCAGCTGCAGCAGCCCTCCATGTGCTCAGAGCTGGGGAGAGACAGGGTCAGGGCAGCCAGGGAGCGAGGGGAGGCAGGAGGCAGGTCAGCGAGCTCTGGGCCTCCCCCACATCAGTCCCTTGGGGGAGCAAAGCATTTCCTACTGCTGGTCGGGGTGGGAGTGGGGGCCCCACTACACTGACACCCACAGGGATCTGGCCCAGGCTCCTCCCAGCCCTGTAGGGAAGACTCTGTGGTTCTCAAGAGCCATTAGGTTTGTCTGGGAAGAAACTGACCCTCTCCCTCCCACCCAGTTGCAACCACACCTCAGCTCCGTTCTGTCCAGAAAACTGGGTCCTTCTTTCTAAATGCCCAGGGCCTGAAG
Source organism: Tupaia tana (assembly GCA_026018925.1). Classification (NCBI taxonomy): domain Eukaryota; kingdom Metazoa; phylum Chordata; class Mammalia; order Scandentia; family Tupaiidae; genus Tupaia; species Tupaia tana. Next base: position 138,046,393 of record JAKSZU010000002.1, on the reverse strand, counting down.
GCCTGGTGGTGGAAACCACTCCTTATCCCTGCATCCTTCACACACCACAGGTGACCTCTCCACCGTGGGACAGAGGTCCCAGAGGCCGGGCCCTAATATAAAAGACACACCAGGTCCTGCTACCTTGCCGTCCTGTTGCCCACTAATGGTGACACTGGGACCCTCAGAGACAGACCGCGTCCTCAGGGAGACCATGGTGTCATCGCAGGTGCCCCCTATTTTTGCTCGTTCTGTTTGCCTAAATGTGAATCCCTCAGAGGCCCCTTCCTGTTAGGGCCCTGCATAAAACAGGCACCTCAATGATTCCCCACTGAGCAGTGGAATCTTGGCCTCCCTACATTTCAGTAAGACTTCTGCCAGAGAGATAAAGAACTTTGGGGGGAATAGAGTTACCTAAGACGGAATGAGCCCTAGTCAGATGATAAATGACCCCCAAAACACCGACTATGTGGAGGGGGAAGGGCTAGCCTAGGGTTCTGCTGGGACAGACTCTGGGGCTCCCTGTGGGGCTCCATCTGGGCTCAGCCATGCTCAGGGTGACCATGCCGGGCAACTTTCTCGACCTTTTCTGTCTCTGTTTCCTCATGTGCAAAACAGGGACAGTAAGAGCATCTCCCTGCCACACCGTAACAAGGATGCATGGACTTATAAGAACACTCACTACATAGAACTGGAACAAGGCATGGTCTTACAAATGCTACAGATACGTCACTAAAACAGATTAAGAACAGCCCTCACTAAGGTCACCCCAGATCCTCTCAGAGCCAGACCTTTACCCAGCCCCCCTCCCTCTGCTCAGGCCCGGCCACATCCTCAGCCTCCCCACACCTCACAGTGTCCTGACCTCCCCTCCAGGCCCACACCTGCCTTCCAGCCCTCTTACCTCTGTGCCAGGCTGGAAGGCCTTGTTCCTGGCTCCTTTGTTCCCAGCTCTGAAAGGCTGTGACTTCCTGGAGTGTCTCTGAGCTCAGCAGATGGAGAGAGCTCAGAGCCACGGGCACCCCAGCAGACCCCAAATCCACCCTCAGAATTTGCACCTGCTGTCAGCTACTCTCACAGGCCCAGCTCCTGCTTCCGGAACCAAGGCTGGGGGCCCAGGGTGCCTCATCTCCGAGAGGCCCGTGGTTCCCAGGAGGGCAGAGAAGCAGAGCCTGCACAGGGGACGGCAGTGTCTGCAGAGCCCCCGGCCCTGGGCCCCACTGACCCTCCCAGGGAGAAGAGTCAGACCCTCTGGCTCCTTCCTGCATCTGAAGTGAAAGCTTGCAGAGCAGAGCCTGGGCAGAGCCTGCCCTGCCCTGTGGACTTCGCACCCTGTTATCAGGAGGGACACAGGACAGAGGAGCAGAGGGGTGCCCACGGTTACCATGGAACACCTGCCCAGCCAGCCCTCTTACAGCTGGAACAGCCACCCACCCACTGCCACAATCTCTCCTGCCCAACGGGAGACTTCTCAAGGCCTAGAGTCACTGGGGGGATTTCATGAGAAGACAGAGGAGGAAAGTGAAATGTTATTAAATCCTGCTAAGTGTCAGGAACGGGGCTGCACACATTATATTTATGCTACTGTTCTTCATCCTGGGGACTGTAACAGAGGTGAGGACGGGAGCCTGCCATCGAGGGACTTCAGTCCTGTGACTTCCTAGGTGAGGGAGGGGCTACAGTTTCAAGGAGATGCCTCCCACCCTCAGGTCCAGCCCTTAGCTCTAGACAATTCAAAATGAGAAAGGAGCTGGGAAGGGACCTTGGACTCTTGGATACCCGAGTATGATAAGGCCAGAAAGCTTATCTCACCTGAACCCAGCCCTCTGCCTTCCCTGCTGGGAGGGGGAAGGAGTGACAAAGCACAGGCCAGATTTCCTTCAGGGACACCAGCAGGACCCTGGGGAAGCAGAGGCAGAAGGACCTCAGACAGCAGACTCCCTGCCCTCCTGCTCCTCAGGGCCACCTTCCTGCTGCCTGGACAGTGAGCACTGCAGGGCCGTCTCCATGGTCTGGTGGCTCAGGAGGCTGGACCACACATGGCCAACAACTTGAATGGAGTCTCCGACCTGGAGGCCTGGAAAATACACCGGGCGTATGTGCATGTGTGCCCAAAATCCCAAGAGGAGAAGCAAAGGAAAAGAGATTGCTGGGGGGCCATGCCCCATAGGGCGTGCTTTCTCCTCTCCCTCTCCGGAGACCTAGGCACCCTCTGGAAAACTATAAACAAAAACAAAAGGAACAACTAAAAACACAGTTAGCGCTTAAGTTACAAATGATTTTTCTTGTCCAACATATATATTATCCCAGTACAAATGGTTTTCATAGTTCACTCTTCTTTTCAACAGATATGAAATACCTCTTACCTTTTGCTTTAAGTGCTTTCAAGTTTCCGACAAATGCCTAGGCCATAAAACAAAGGTTAATATAAAATGTATTAAGCACATGGGATCTTTAAAACAGTTGATAGAAAGTATTCAACCCCATTTCTTAAAGGTACAATCTGGTAAACTTAATTTATCTTGACACGGTTAAGGAAAGGTGTTAACTGGGTTTTCTTCTACTATAGCAAAAGTTTGAAGCTCTGTTTTCTGACTGGTAATCTGCAGGTCATTCAGAGCTGATCTCACAGCGAGCTGAGCCCAGCCCGGGCAGCCTGAGCACAGCCTGTGTCCTGGCAGTCCACCCCTCCCCCCAGCCTGCCCATCTGCCCCGTGGTGCAGAGCCCCTCCCAGGTGAGGCTGTCCCCTCTGTAAACGAAATATCAACCAGGATGGGTGTGGCTCAGGAATTCCTCATGACACTCACTCTCTCCCAGGAGGCAGGGCCTGCCCAGCCCCACACAGAGGTGGCCACAGAGCCCTTCTGGCCCAGGCACCTGCCTGCCGCCATCTGGATGGGTAAGTCACCCTACCCCAAATCTGAGATGTATGGGCTGTGAGGAGACGTCTCTCCTACCCAAACCCTGAGATGTATAAAGGTGAAGGAGTGAGAACAGAGGAAACAAGTCCCCCCAAAATACTGATAAAGTTTATTAAACTAACAGAGAAGCAAAAAATAAATGTAACTAATTAGGCCAGCTGGTGGCATGATGGTTAGGCAGCTGGATCCCACATGGTCGACTATGCAGATTAAATAAACAAAAAGGAATGAAATCAGACTGAAAGACAGCAAAAGAGGGGAAAGACTTAAAAGGAAGGAAAGAGTGAGAAAAAAGAAGGAAGCAGTAGGGGCCTCCAGATGTGGGCATGGGACACCTGGATGCGCGTGGCTCCCAGAGTCTGGAGCACATTCCCCAGGCACAGAGGTGTCAGGTGGGCCACAGCGAGCCAGCACGTGGACTGGCCACAGGGAAGACTCGACCAGTGACTGGGGAAATTTAGTGACTGTCCCCAAATCACATAGGTCAGGCCCTTCCATGTCAACAGGCAAATCCTGGTGGGAGGCATCTGAGAGCCAGAACATGGGAGGACACTCTGGCCTCTGTCCCTGAGAGATCACAGGAGAGACCTGGGTGAGAGCAGAGAGGGAGGCCCTGTCCAACCTGCAAGGCAGAGTCTAACAGTCCCAGGGTCCCGACATCCGGTTCCCCTGGCATCAGAGTCTCCTCCCCACAGGCAGAGCTTGGGCTGAGCCCCAAGGCCAGGGCCCCGGTCTCTAATGACCATCCCCAACAAACAGGCCCCCAGTCACCAAAGGCCATCTATCAGAACATGGTGTACTTGACCTCCATGACTGAGTCAGTCCAGCACCGTTAGGCTAAATCCACATGCAGGGTGAGCATAGGCTGCCCAGACTTCACCCTCCTGCCCCCCAGATCTAGTCAGGAGCCAGAGAACACAAGGGAATTCATGGAAATGTCAGAAAAAGACTTTAAAATATTCACAGTGACAAAGCTAACAGAGATGCAAGAGAAGAGAGACAACGAACTCCAGAAGATGCAGGAGAAAAGAGACACTGAGTTCCAGGAGGTAAGGAAGTTCTTGCACTATCTAAAAGAGGAGATACACATCATAAAAAAGAATCAAATGAAATTGTTAGAGATGAAGGCTAAAGTACAGGAAATATAAACTTCCGTTGAAAATATCAAAATCAGGGACCAGGAGTTAGCGTAATGGCTATGTTGCTGTACTTCCATGTAGTCGACCATGGTTCGAATCCTGGACCCGGTGGCTTAAACTCATGCTGGGCGTGTGTGCATGCATGCTCAAGATCCCAAGAGGAGAATGAAGAAGATGCGATTGTGACATGGCCATCCCCCCTGGGAGGTAATTTCTTGCTTTCTGTCTCTCTGTCTCTCTCTGTCTTTCTGGTGAGCACACGCGCCCTATAGCAAAAATCTCTCAAAAAAAAAAGAAAAAATATATCAAAATCAGATTAGATTATGCAAAAGATCAAATCTCAGATGTAGAAGATAGAACCTCTGACCTAGAAAAATTCACCAGGACAAGCAGGTGACATGGTGGTTAAGGCGCTGGACACTCCACCATGGTTGACCATGGTTAGAGTCCCAGACCTGATGGCTTTCTTTCTCATTTCCCCTCTCTCTTTCTGTCTCTCTCTGTCAAATTAAAAATAAATTAATGAATAAATAAAATTAAAGAAATAATTGTTTAAAAAAGAAAAATTTGCCAAAAAGACTGAGAAAATAACCCCCAAAAATGAGAATAACGTATGAGTAATACTAGATACCATTGAGACTCCTGAAATATTCAGGCAAGAAGCCATTTTAGGGACCAGCAATTAGTGTAATGGCTATGTCACTGGACTCCCATGTAGTCGACCGTGGTTCGATTCCTGGACCCGGTGGCTTAAACTCATGCCAGGCACATGTGCATGTGTGCCCAAGATCCCGAGAGGAGAATGGAGGAGAAGGGATTGAGGAGTGGCCATCCCCCCTGGGGGGTGATTTCTCGCTTTCTGTCTCTCTCTGTCTGTCTAGCGAGCGCATGCACCCTGTAGCAAAAAAACCTCTCCAAAAAAAAAAAAGAAGCCATTTTAAAGCTGAGGTGTGCCCTGCCATGTTCAGGGAAGCTATGCTCTAAACCCATCTCCTAGACTCCAGAAATATTCAGACAAGCTTCACTCTCCACACACTGAATGTCTAGATGGGCCTACGTGCACAGGAGCCAAGCATCTGAATACTTTTAGAGTCATTGAAATCCTCAACACTTATTGAACCTCCTGCTTTAATGAAGAAGTTTCTTTTTAGAAATCTGAACTCCTGGGAACAGCAGGTGGCGTGGTGGTTAAGGTGCTGGACACTCCCACATGGCCAACCACGGTTTGAGTCCCAGACCTGGCGGCTTGCTTTCTCACATTCCCTCTCTCTCTCACTCTGTCCCTCTCCGTCAAATTAAAATAAATAAACAAAATTAAATAAAATATATATATTTAAAAAAAAAAAAAAAAGAAATCTGAACTCCTAATCTTACTGTTGATACCACATTGCAAGGCACTGTGGAGGAGAGATTTTGTCATAGAATGACCAGAAATAGCCACAGAGGCACAAGAAACATGAGAAACCAAGAAAATATCTCTCCCCTAAGGGAAAAGAACAATCCCTCGTTAGCCACAGACAGTACAGTAGAATTCATGGAAATGTAGAGATTTCAGAATATTCAGTGACAAAACTAAACGAGACGCAAGAGCTGAGAGATAACGAACTCCAGAAGATGCAGGAGAAAAGAGACAACGAGTTCCAGGAGGTGTTGAAGTTCTTCCATGATCTGAAAGAGGAAATACACACCATAAAAAAGAATCAAATGGAGCTATTAGAGATGAAGACTGCCATTCAGGAAATCAAAACCTCCCTCGAAAGTATTAAAAGCAGGTTAATCCATGCAGAAAATCAAATCTCGGATGTTGAAGGCAAAATCTCTGATCTAGAAAAAACAACCAAAAATACTGAGAAAATAACCAAAAAAAATACGAGAAATACTAGACAGCATTAAGCATCCCAAACATCTGGATAATTGGTATCCTAGAAGGTGAGGAAACTAATAAGGCCGTTGATGATCTATTCCATGAAATCTTGGAAGAAAACTTTCCAAATCTAGGAAGGCATTCAAATATCCAGACCCAAGAAATACAAAGGACCCCTAATAGAATCAACCCAAAAAGATCTTCTCCAAAACACATCAGCGCCATACTGGCCAAATCTACAGACAAAGACAAGATACTAAAATTGGCAAGAGAGAAACGTCAGGTTACTTATAAAGGATATCCCATCAGGCTGACATCAGACCTCTCATCAGAAACAATGCGAGCCAGGAAAAAAATGGGAAAATATATTCAAAGTGTTAAGTGAAAAACAGTTTCAACCAAGAATGCTATACATGGCAAGATTATCTTTCATACGGAAAGAAAGGATAAAAACATTCTCTCTCTCCCTCTCTCTCTCTCCCTCTCTCTCTCTCTCTCTCTCTCTTATACATATATATATATATATATATATATATATATATATATATATATATATATTCTCAGATAAACAAGGCCTGAAAGAATTTGCCGGTAGCAAACCCATTCTTCAAGAAGTTCTGAAAGGAGTGCTCTACCAGGAAAAACTAAAGACACATACAGAAATAAGAGAACAAAAGGCAACCAAGAAAACGACCAATTTAACGCTAGGGACAAGAAATATCAATAACAACATTGAATGTTAACCTCCAGGATTTAGACAGAAAGATTGGTCCACAGTAACACTGCATTTTCAACAGAAGAGAGTTTGAACATAAAACTGAACTAGCAAAATAGAATTTTATGACTTTTGAGTAAAACATTAATGATTTCTTTTTCTTTACTATGCTTTGTTTTCCCAATTTAAACATTTTATTTTCTTTTGAGTTGTTGATAGGTTTAGCAATTTGTTAGAATATTTTTCTTGTTTGTTTCTTTAAATGGAAATAGAAACTTTTCTTCCTTCCTGGAAAAAAAAAAAAACTAGATACCATTAAACGCCCAAACATCCAGATCATCGGTATCCCAGGTGGTGAGGAGACTAATAAGAGCATTGATCATCTATTCCATGAAGTCCTGGAAGAAAACTTTCCAAACCTAGAGAGGCATTCAAAGATCCAGACCAAAGAGATACAAAGGACCCACATAGAATCAACCCAAGAAGATCTTTCCCAAGGCACATCATAGCCAGATTAACCAAAACCACAGAGACAAGATACTAAATTTGGCAAGAGAGAAATGTCAAGTTACTTTCATAGGATATCCCATCAGGCTAACAGTGGACCTCTCATCAGAAACAATGCAAACGAGGAAAGAGTGGGGAAATATACTCAAAGTGTTAAGTGAAAAACAATTTCAACCAAGAATACTATATCCAACAAGATTATCTTTTATATGGGGAAAAAAAAGACAAAAAATTATCAGATAAACAAAGCCTGAAAGAATTTACCAACCCCAGACCGGCTCTCCAAGAAGTGCTGAAGGAAGTGCTATACCAGGAAAACTAAAGTCGGACACACAGAAATAAGAGTACAAAAAACAACCAAGAGAATGGCCAGCCTGATGTAGGGGCAAGCCCAGAGTTGACTGTTAACTTCCAGAGTTTAAATGGAAAGATCAGCCACAGTAACACTGCAAATTCAATAGAAGAAAGATTAATTACGTGAGTCTGAACTAGTGAGATAGAATTTTTTTTACTTTAGACTAAATCATTACTGATTTTTTTCAATGCTTTGATTTCCATCTTTAAGGATTTTTATCTTCTCTTCAACTGTTGACAGGTTCATCTACCTACTATTTGAACTGAACCCTAATCTTTTTCCTGACTTTACATTTTAAGCAAATTTCTCTTAACATTTTTTGATTTTGGTCTACTAAAATTGTTTCTCTTGAAATTAAAAAATGCATTTAAAAATACCCATTAATACCTATTGAATGACTGCGGTAAGCTATTAGCCCCAGCGAGGTGCTACTTTATAGTATGTTCACCTTACTCACTGAGGTTTACGCCTAAAGTCAAGACATGTGTTCATAGATATGTATATATCAGCTGTGCTTGCTATTGCAAGTTTTTAAATTAATTAAGATCTTTAGTGAATCAATAAAATGTTGATAAAAAGCCATGGAAAACAACTTTACATACCAGAGACAGCGTGGGCAAAGGGGAGGAACTGGCAGAGGGTGAGAGCCAGGGAATCAAGGGGGGTGGGGAAGCAAAATATTTAAGAAACAAGAAACAAAATTATTTGTTGATGATAACATGTACAGTAATATCCTTGATTGAGCCAATAGATATGTATTCTGGATGGAAAATCTCATTTTGTATACTGTATTGATGTGTTGAATGACTGTAAATACATTAATTAATTAATTAATATAAAAAGCTTTAATCTCATCTTTTTTCATGTGTTGTTTGTATTTTTATAATCTGTGTAATGTTTGCACGTATTTGTCAGCTGCATGTCCAAAATATATTACCGAGAACAGTGATCATAACAGTTAGGAAGTTGGGCATGGTGGTGCAGGCCTGTGATCCCGGCTACTCACGTGGTGGAGCCAGAGGATGATGAGTTTGAGACCAGCCTGGGCAACATGGCAAGACACTGTCTCAGAAAAGAGAGAGAAAGAGAAAGTTCGGAGATGCTTACCTCAAACCTCTGCTCCAGAAATCTCTAAAGCAGCAGATCTCAGAGAAGGAAGAAGGACCAAGATACAGCAGCTGCCTGGGAGATGCTCCGAAAGAAGGTGCTCCAGGTGAAGGAAATAACCTAAGGACCGATGGAAAGGCGCCCAGCCAATGTCACCAGGTTTCCCTCGGCCTTTGCTGCCCCCTTGTGGCCTCGTGTGGCAGACAGAAAGAAGTGTGGAGTAGGTAGGATGTAGAAAATAAAATCTTGAAAATGTAGAAGGGAATGAAGAAAATTTGACTTTAAAAACTACATGCTTTAACACTCCAAATATGAAGTTAAAGGAAAGGCAATGTATGGTGACAGAAGTCGTGCCAGGAGTTCCCTGGTGGTCTGAGGGCACAGCCAGGGCAGGAAGGGACACCAGGGAGTGTCCTGGGGTAGCGGGCATGCTCCATGTGAACCCTGGGAGAGCTTGCTCGGTGTGTGAATATGTGAAAACTCATCCTGCTGGACACTGACGATTTACTCTATAAAAATTATACCAATTATTTTTAAAAATTTAAATCAAGGGACTGATCAGGCCGGACGCTTGAGGGAAATCATTTGATGCAAATCCTGTTTCTCGCTTAGAAGTCCTGAGACCTGAGCACATTTCTTTCAGCCTGGGCTGTGACACGTGGGCAATGAATGCCAACCTTGTATGGTTCTGCAGATTACCCGACTTAATTCACTTACAATTTTCACTCAGTACTTATACTTAGCTTTTAGTTAACATTCATTTTTACAAGAAAGCTGTTTTCACAAAGGACGGTGCTGGGGCAATGTCAGTGTCCACTCAGACACACTCACCTATCCCACATCGCGGCCCAGCTCACTGCTCCCCTGAGGACTGAGGGGTAGATTCTCCCCGTCCTCTCCTTCCTCTCCTTCCCCAAAACACTACTTCAACCCTGTCTTAGCAAAAGGCCCAAGTTAGACCTTGGCTCTGCCATTTCCCCCAAACCAGAACCTTTTGTCCTCCTCCAAGTCCCCTCCAGCTCATCCCCACGGTGCAATCCCTACACCCACCTGTTCAGTGAGCATTTGCCCACAGTCAGCTTCACGCATCTGGGGGAGGCAGAACCGTGTCCTGCTCCGAGCGGCCTCACAGTCCGACTAGCTGACAGGATATGTGTTAAAGTAGGAAAAAAATCACATAGCAACACAGACAAGATATGAAGTCCCCTAACGGAATGCCAACCTATAAAGATAGGCTGAGGCAAAGTGAGGAAAACTAAAGCGTTCATTTGGGCCAGAACGAGGATGGTCGCCCAGACACCAGACATCCATCGTCTGAGTTGCCCTGAACGATGTGTGTCAGTCCTACAGATTTCAGGATGATCCTAAAACAAAAGGCCGCATGTGAGGAGGTGACGAATCAGAGTCTGACACTGGTCAAGAGCTGAGGCAAGGAGGCTCGCAGAGCGGTGACTGGCCACATCCTTGACGAGGGGGCAGGGCCCTCGCACGGGCATTCGGAATCAGCGCGGGAGTCAGTGAGTCGGGCACATTGTCCTAAGTACTGATTAAGAGTAGGGAGCCAGCAGGTGGCGTGGTGGTTGGTGTGCTGAACCCACATGGCCTACCACCGTTCGAGTCCCAGACCTGGTGGCTTACTTCTTCACATTCCCTTTCTCTCTTATTTCTCTCTGGTTATATTTAAAAATATAAATAATGAATTAAATGAAATAAATTTTTTTTATAAAAAAGTAAGGGAGGGGTTTATTTGGGCTATAATTATGTCCTTTTTTTAAAATCCAATGAATTCTGATAGCATCTTAAACTACTTTAGGTGCCTTATCTCAGAGGCCTCACACCAAGGTGGGATATGCCCAGAGTACACCTTCCAAGGCCGGTCACCTTTTGCATGACTGAGTTCAGTTTCTTAACAGTCCTCAGTCCCATTTTTACACAAAACGGGCTCTAAGGGAGGCAGCAGAGAAAGGAGATGAGAAGCTTGTGCTCTGGCCAGAGGAGTTAGAGAAGTGTCCTCCGTTTAGGGGAACTGAATTCCTGCGAGGGAGCTGAGAACGGCTGAGTCCATATCTTCTTTGTAAAATGACACCTCCTCGCTAAGGAGACACTGAGCGAGAGCTGGAAATGGAAGTCCCACAGTGCCGGGGAGAGGTGAAGGCTGAGCCCAAGGACATGGTAAATAAAAGGAAGGTAAGGACCCCCGCCCTGCAGGTGCTGAGGAAGAGCGCAGTCCGGGTGAGAAGGGAACGCCTACCCCGGAGAAAATGCAGCCCTCGCCCACCCCTGTGAGGGCGTCAGATGAGAGGAATGTGAGACAGGGGGTCTGATGATAAGCCAGCTCCACTGGGAAGGCACAGGGACAAGGACAATGAAAGGGCGGTGTACTGGGTGAGACAGAAAAGGGGGACAACCAGGGCTCTGAGGCAGAAAGAGACAGTAGTCCTCCACCCCCAGCAAAGGGACGGGAAGGAGTCTCGGGACAAGGCCGCAGTCACCGAGGAAGCGAGCAATGGCAGAGGGAGCCTGGGAGAAACACCGTTCCCTCACCTCCTGCGGCAGATCTCCTCCCAGGGCTTCCCACTGGCCAAACCCAACGGGAAGCCACAGCAAGGGGGTCCCCCGTGTGAGCCACGTGACTGTTTCCCAGAGGCCGGTCTGCTAGGGCGGAGAGCGGGGAAGAGTAGGGTGAATGGATGGGGCAGGGGTTGGAGATTAATCAACACAAAAAGACCAATGGCAGGGACCTGGGACAGGTGGGGAATCTCCACCCTGGTCCCTCTCTGACATGGCCATCGTCCAAGGTCACCCAGGTTACCACAACTGCCAGATGACAATCCTCCCCCCACAAAGATGAACACACCCCAATACAAGGTCACTGAGGGGAGTCCTGGTGCGTGCAGAGGTGGGAGAGGCAGACGGACAGTCTGGAGCAGATCTGCAGCGGGACGGGCGAAGGAAGGGTGGGGCTCCAACCCAGAGCAGAGCCCTCGGTGTCTCCAGACCAGGCTCACAGCCCAGCCCACCCAGCGAGGCCAGCAGAGGCCCCATCTCCATTCTCCACACACACCTCCGGGCTAAGCCTTCAGGGAACAGGGGATGCTCCTTGGTTGGGAAGTAGGGCCTCCCAGAAGATACCAGAACAGCCCTGAGCCCTGAGTGGAGGTTCTACAACTTCACCCTCCAGGAGCCTCCCAAAAAGGAGGCCTCCTTTCACCTCTGTCACCAAAACAAAGACTGCAGGAGAAAAGGACGAAGCCTCCTTTGTCCCTCTAGTTCGCTTAAGAAGTAAAGGCTGTGACCAGCAGATGGCATAGTAGTTATGTCACTGGATTCCCACATGGCCAACCACAGTTCAAAACCCAGACCCAGTGGCTCAAAAATCACACCAGGTGCATGTGCATGCGTGCCCAAGATCCTGAAAGAAGAATAGAGAAGGGATTGTGGTGTGACCATTCCCCTCCCCAGGAGGTGATTTCTCATTTCCCCTCTCACTCTGTCTCTCTCTCTCTCCCCAGCGAGCATGTGTGCCCTAAGACAAAAACCTCTTAGGGACCAGCAGTTAGCGTAATGGCTGTGTCACTGGACTCCCACGTAGTTGACCGCAGTTCAAGTCCTGGACCCGGCAGCTTTAACTCATGCCAGGCACGTGTGCGTGCATGCCCAAGATCCCGAGAGGAGAATGGAGGAGAAGGGATTGCGGCGTGGCCATCCCCCCTGGGGGGTGATTTCTCACTTTCTATCTCTCTGTCTCTCTCTGTCTTTCGGGCGAGCGCACGCGCCCTCTAGCGAAAACCTCTCATAAAAAAAAAAAAAGTAGGGAGTCTTTGGTTTTCGTTTGTTTTAAGCCATTTTATGGAGATATAATGGGGAAACTAAAAGCTATACATATTTTTAAAGAGGTTGTTTTGCCTTAGGGTGTGTGTGCTTACCAGAGAGATAGAGACAGTGAGATAGAAAGTGAGAAATCATCCCCTGGGGGAATGGTCATGCTACAGTCTCTTTGCCTCCATTCTCCTCCTGGGATCTTGGGCACACACGCATATGTGCCGGCATGAGTATCAAACCACCAGATCGGGACTTGAACCAGTCAGCCATGAGGAGAGTCCAGCGACATAATCACTATGCCATCTGCTACCCCCAAAGGTATACATATTTCAACAGTTAAAATATACAACTTGATAAGTTTAGAGGTAAATATACAGTCTGTAAAATCTATTTTTTAAGGAATTATTTATTTAATTTTATTTATTCATTCATTTATTTATTTTAATTTGATCAGTGAGAGACACAGAGCGACAGGGGGAATCAGAAAGCAAGCCACCAGACCCAGGACTCAAACCGTAGTCAGCCATGTGGGAGTGTCCAGTGCTTTAACAACCATGCCACCTGATGGTCCCGTCCATCTATGAAATCTTTACCACAATCTATGCCAGAAACACAACCATCATCTCCAAAACTTTCTTCTTACCCCCTTTATTTATTAGCTGTATTTTTATGATAAGAACCCTTAACATAAGAACTATTCTCTTGGGCCAGCAGATGGCACAGTGGTTAGGGCACTAAACTACCACATGGTCAACCATGGTTCAAATCCTGGACTTAGTGATTTGCTTTCTCACTTTCCCTCTCCCTCTCACTCTCTGTCTCTCTCTGGTGAGCATGCATGCCTTATAGCAAAAAAAAAAAAAAAAAAAAAAAAAAAAAAAAAAAAAGAAAATAATAATAAATAAAATTAAATAATTCTTTTTAAAAAATGTTTAAAAAGAACTACTCTCAATAAAAGTTTAAGCATACACCACACTGTTACTATTGATAGCTATAGACACTATGCTATACAGTAAAGGTGTAAAGGTAGAGGTTTTTAAAATATTTTTTCAAAAGGCATATAAAAAGGAACAAGTACAAGGGACCAGCAGCTGGCGTAATGGCTATGTCGCTGGACTCCCATGTAGTCGACCGTGGTTCGAGTCCTGGACCCAGTGGCTTAAAACTCACACGGGGCGCGTATGCGTGCGTGCCCAAGATCCTGAGAGGAGAATGGAGGAGAAGGGATTGCGGTGTGGCCATCCCCCCTGGGGGACGATTTCTCGCTTTCTGTCTCTCTGTCTCTGTCTGTCTGGCGAGCGCACTCACCCTATTGCAAAAACCTCTCCAAAAAAAAAAAAAAAAAAAGAACAAGTAGAAGAAAGACACAGAAGTTAACTTTTTCAGGATACATACCTCTGAGCCCTTTGGCTGACATCATTCTGAGCTAAGAGACAGACCACTCAAAGGTAGACAGGGGAAGGGCCCTGAAAGGAGTCACTGTGCTTTTGTTTTTAATGAAGTCACTGTGTTTTCCCTCTGTGATGTGGTAAGTGTAGAATATTCACCCTCTCCCTTTTTTTGTTTAGAGGTTTCTGCCTTAGAGCACATGCACTTGCCAGAGAGAGAAAAAGACAGAGACAATGAGAGGAAAAGCAAGAAATCACCTCCGGGGGGGATGACCATGCCACAATCCCTTCCCCTCCATTATCCTCCTGGGATTTTGGGCACACACACACACACACACACACACACACACACAGGCCCAGCGTGAGTTTCAAGTCACTGGGTGCAGGACTTAAACCAGAGTCAGCCATGTGGGAGTCCAGCAACATAACCACTACACCATCTGCTGGGCCAAATATACACCCCTTTTACATGTCTCTAAAGAATTTATGACTCCTGGGACCAGCAGTTAGCATAATGGCTATGTCCCTGGACTCCCATGTAGTTGACCGCGGTTCGCGTCCCAGACCCGGTGGCTTAAACTGATGCTGGGCGTGTGTGCGTACGTGCCCAAGATCCCGAGAGGAGAATGGAGGAGAAGGGATTGCGGCGTGACCATCCCCCCTGGGGGGTGACATCTCGCTTTCTGTCTCTCTGTCTCTCTCTGTCTGTCTGGCGAGCGCACGCGTGCTATAGCGAAAACCTCTCCAAAGAAAAAAAAGAATTTATGACTACTGGGACCAGCAGTTAGTGTAATGGCTATGTCACTGGACTTCCATGTAGTCGACCGCGGTTCGCGTCCCAGACCCGGTGGCTTAAAACTCATGCCAGGTGCATGTGCATGCGTACCCATGATCCTGAGAGGAGAATGGAGGAGAAGGGATTGCGGCATGGCCATTCCCCCTGGGGGGTGATTTCTCGCTTTCTGTCTCTCATTTATGACTCCTTTCTGAAAAGGCAGGAGACAGGGATATTGAGTACACAGACAGAGTAAGGCCAAGATGGATTCACAGTGGCTAAGTCTTCACAGCCCAAAATCTGGCTGCACTGGGACTCAAAGCAACCATACCTAAGGGCGACAGTTTCTATTTAGTAACTGTATTCTAACAAGAAGTACAGAACAGTTATGGTCTGTTGACTCAACAAAGAATAGGGTAATAAATCACTCAGATTACCATGTAGTTATTTTTTAAAGCCCACTTCCTTATCAGAGAGTCAACCCATTGTGCCCACTTCCTCATCAGAAAAGCAGTCAATTGCCCAAACTGCTAGATATGAACATCTCACCTCCAGCTCCACTTCAGCAACCCATTTAGGACCACTGCCCACTTGGGAGCTCTGTTCGTCCTTCCCTCTTTTAATAAACTCCACTTTACTCTCCTCTGTGTCTGCATCTCTAAGTCGTCATGAGCATCAGACAAGAATCAGCACTGGTATTGGGTCTGCTCACCTGCCACTCCCGCATCAATTTTGAAACCAGTGGCAGGTGAACTGGCTGACTAGCACCCAGCTGAGGCCACTGGAGACCCCACCTTCCCAAATCTCTCACCACAGTGAGCTCCAGGCTCCTCCCCAGGCTTCGGGCCATGTAGTCCTTCATTCTGAGATGTCCCTCTGTCCCTTCTGGACTTCCCCTCCCACCTGCTTAGGGAAGCCCAGGGCCTCACCCCTAGTCCCAGCCTGCCCTTCACCCACCTGATCCTGTCCACCCATCACCTCGACCTGCACATTCTCATGCATTGTTCCTGCCCTCACTGCCTCCCACAGAAACTAGCCTCTGTAGGCAAGAAGTACCCTCAGGTTCCCCTCGACAGCCTCTCACCCCATCCCAGTCCTTCCTACCCGTCAGTTCTTCCCACACTGCTCACTCCATCAAGTGTCTCACTCCAAAGGGGCACCCAAAGCTCCTACTTCACACCCGCGATTTCAAGCTGCCCACTGACCTTGCTCACAGCTTCTCACCGTATCCCTCCACCTCTGCAGTGACATGTCCTCCCCCTTGACTAGGAATGCTGGCAGACAGAGGAAGGGGCTCCCGATGGCATGACAGGCCCTCCCCAGAACAGCCTGGCTTCTCTCGCCCTGGCCTTCCCGTTGGCTTACTCCACTGCAGGGAAAGTGTCCTGTCCTGCCGGGGACCAGCCTCGGCGGGCGTGGGTTGACTCGTTGGAGGCGGCGAAGGAAAGGAAGACTGAGGCCTCGGTGCCTTTTCATGCACGTCCTCAGCCGGACACTCCCAGAGATTGCTCTCTGAGGAGTGACAACTGCTAGGAATCATCGTGCCTTTTTATTGAAAATGTGATACATGCAAGTAAACGGGAGAGGGGCTACGTGTTCTAATTATCAATTCATAAAGTTTTAACAATAGAGACCATTCAGGGTTTGATTAAGGGCAGGTCTATTAATCATCAATACAGTTCAACAATTGTTTGATTGATGAGAGCAGGTTCCTGGTAACTTCAAGCAGTGTGGTTTCAGGAAACAATTCCAGCAGGTAGAGTTACTTATCAGCCGATGTTCAGCAGCAGTCATCTTATGATTACTAAAACAAAATCTCAAGCATAGATATTAGTTCTTATGGATTTTCATAAAGAATGATACTTATATAATTCTATAGGGATCTAAAACTTAAGGAATCCTAATATATTTGCCTATCCTGAAGGGGTGAAGTTACTGTTCATTGTTGAGGGCAGGGACAGCCTTTTCAACTGGTGATAAAGTGACTAATAAGTTAATGAAAAACTTTAGAATGGGTTTATGGCGTTGTGGATTCACTTGTATAGCCCATGGCATCACTGTTGTGTATTTTGTTAGAACTTCAGTTACCATGGGACGAGAGTGTCCTGGGCCAGTTTCGGCCTAGTCCTATTGTATGTAAAAAGATTATTTATATTAAATGTGTCTTGAAGGGCCTTCCAAAGGTCAAGATGATTTCTGCCTAGATAGAACTTCAGCACACCCTCCATTATGATCGCAGGATGAAGCATTGTAATTAACAGTAGGTGGTCAGGGTAAAGGGGAGCGGTCGAGGGACTTTTGGGAAATCTTACCACACACTCAAGATGTATAAGAGAGCTATGTAATTCTTTTATAGTAGTATATTGGGGAGTCAGAGGGGGGTCACTTCCCAGCAAGGCTACTACATTTCCCGGGGCGGATAGCAAACGGCCTTGCCGACATGCTAATTGACCCAAGCATTGTCCCAAGGTTGGGGGGTGCACAGTAGTGGCCTTGCCAACGTACTGAACCAACCGGAAGCTCAAAGGTCAAAGGGCTCAGACGGGTCCCGGAGCCCGTCGGGTCGGACTCCTCCACTGTCCCTCCTGAAGCTGCACCCAGCAAATGTAACATAGCCCCTCTCTCCAGGGACAAGCTTCTGAATAGTTCCACAGGCCACACCTCCACCTCCTCAGAAGCAAGGAGCAGCCTGCTCCTCCCCATTCCACAACCAGGAGATGGGGATCCTTGGTGGGAAGAATCCCACATGTCTAGGAGGCCTTTCCCAGCGGGCAGGTGACAGGTTCCATTCACCAAAGGAGCTGCTGTGGTGTGGAGCGAGAAGAGCCCTGTCTCTTCTGTTCCAGAACCTTCTTCCTGGGGGTTTCCCTGTCTCCCTAAATCACTGAGATCACAGAAGGGAGAGTCCTAAAATGTACTCAAGGAGCTTCTGTGCCCAGACAGAATGGGGGAGGATGATGAGAGCCTTTGCCCACCTCTAGCCCAGAGCAATGCTAGGGAAGAGGGTCTCTCTGCCGCCTCCACCTCCTCTGAGGAAGGGTTTGTGCCCCAGACAGAAGTGGTCTGTGTAGCAAAGACTTAGTCATTTTAAATGGCAAAATGGAAGAAAGAGGGACAGAGCCTAGGAGAGACCACAGGCAGAGGGTCATGGAAAGACCCGTGTGGGGAAAAAGATGGGTGGAGGGAACCTAGATTTATCTAAAGACACCTAAGGTCCCCAAATACATGAGTCATTCAATCTGTACCCCCTAACACTAGAACTAGTGGCTTCAGAGCCACCATCCAAAAGCCGTGGGCTCCTACCTTCAACCTCCATGATCCCAAAGCAGAAAATGGAACAAAGAGCAGTTGTTCCAAGTGATGAGTTCCCCAAACTATCAGAGAACCAAACCCAGGCCAAGCTCCTGCTGCTCACACGGCTGCCTGTGAGGAGAGGGCGAAGCGTGTTGAGAGGTGTAGAGAGGACGGTCGGTGCAAGTGACTCTCAAGGGAACAAGCCTGTTCAACGTCTTAGCTCAGGAACTCGTGACAAAATACCACAGGCTGGTTGGCTTAAAACAACACAGGTCGTTTTTTCACAGTTCTGGAGGCTGGAAGTCCAAGGTGCCAGCCCATCAGTTCTGTGAGGGCTCTCTCTGGTTTACAGCCAGCCTCCTTCTCAGTATGTGGATACGCGGCCTTACCTCAGTGCGCAGAGAGAGCATGTGTGCTCGGGTGTCTCTTCCTCTTTTCTGGTTGTTTTTTTTGTTTTTTTGGTTTTTTTTTTTTTTCCAGGCAATACAAATGCTTTATTTCACTTTGCAGATCATCCTCTTGAGCCAAGTTGTCACCCCAGACATAGACCCAGCAGAAAGTTCAGCGCAGCTTCCAAGCCTCTCTTTCAGACTCCGAGAGGGTGAGCACGGTGCCCTTGTGTGGGGCCTTTCCCGTTATGGATAATGGAGCGGCTGGTGTGGTCCATACACTCCGGCACACCTGTGTGCACTGTCGCTGAAAGCCAATCCTGCCCAGCCCTTCGTGACCCTGGCCAACCCAGTGAACTGCACACAGTTCTTGTCCATGATGGTGGTGCAGAGTGACTGTCAGGCAGAGAGCTCTTCCTCTACTTACAGCCCTATCGGATTAGGTTTTCCATCCTCTATTAATCCTTCACAGGCCCTGACTCCAGATATAGTCAGACTTAGGGGTCAAGATTCAACATGTTTAAAAAGGACACAACATGGCACTAATTAATAACATTCAAGAAGCCCTAGGACCCAGAAGACGGAAAAAAAAAAAAAAAAAAAAAAAAAAAAAAACAAAAACTCTGAAGCTGAAAAGAGGTTGTTTGGGAACTATCGACAAGAATAGTCATCATTCTATGACCACAGAGTAGGTACAGACCCCAGTGGTCAGTTTCTGCTAGAAAAGCCAAACTCTGACCCTGAGGTTTGGCCAGGAGGAAGCTTTATTACTCTGATGTCATCTAGGAGACATAAAGGGAGCTTGCTCAAAGACTGCCTCCTGGAATGTGTTTGGGGTGGGTTTTATAGAGAGAAAATTCCGGCTCAAGTTTTCACCCAGGCCCATGTACATAAACGAAGGATTGAAATTCGTGCAGCTCGGATTGGTCAACTCAAGCAGCAGTCCCATTGGTCCATAACTGCAATCGGCACTGTTCTGATTGGTCACTCTGCTGCAGCCAGCATCCACACTACCTCCCTGCGGTGGGGTCAGCCTTAGGTCACGGCCTTCCCAGCCCAGGCATCCTCTAAGCAGTGGCCGGCAGTCAGCGCCTAGTCTCTCCTTCCAGGCTAGCTCTGGCCGGCTACACTTCTACTAATAAAGATCAAAGTAATACTTGTTTATAAAGATTACCATTTCTTGGTTACTTATTGCAGGTCAGACATCATATAAACATTATATCATGTAATTCTCATAAAATTCTTCCATATTAGATCATTACCCTTTTACAGAAGGGGAACTGAGAGAGACTCAGAGAAGTTAGCTAGTCTGACCAACACCAGTAGCTGGTTAGTGGTGGTGAAGGCAGGGCTTAAATCCAATGTATCAAACTCTTAAACTGTGTTTTTTTTCTACTATAGTATGTTATTATCCTCCCACCAAAAAATTCCTCACTGTGCCTTTTGTTGTAAAAAAAATTTTTTTGTCCCCGGAGTTAGAAAGCGAAAGTGGCCCACACTTCTGAGTGAAGGCTCAAGAACTGAGGCAATTGGCCCCACCCTTACCTCAGTATTGCTCTCCCCTCATCTCTGGCTGCAGCCACACCTGACAACAGGCAGAACACTGGGCTTTGGCCCCAGGTCTGTGTCACCCTAGGAAGGTCACTTCTCTCTGGGCCTCAGTGAAAAACTAACTTAGAAACTAGACCAAGTGAGCAGTTTCAAGCTGTGCTCCCCAGAATCCTACATCCAATGGGAACCTCTCTGGGAAGAAGGCAGGTCTCAGGAGGAGCCAGGACCAACCACAACACTGATCCTGTATCTCTTTTCTAAAACGTTTATTTATTTATTTATTTATTTATTTATTTATTTATTTATTTATTTATTTTCATTGTTGTAGTTGTTGTTGTTTAATTTGACCAGAGAGAGACAATGAGAAAGAAAGAAAAAATGAGAAAGCAGGCTGCAAGGTCCAAGACTTGAACCGCAGTTGGTCATGTGGGAGTCCAGCACCTTAACCACGCCACCTGCAGGCCTCCCTATCTCTCTTTTTTATTTTTGGATCCCAGGCATGATTTGGGGGTGGGGTGGTCAGACATTCATGCACTCACCAGAGTAAGGGAGAGAGAGAAAGCACCCCCAAAGGGGTGTGGTCGTGCCATAATTCCATCTTCATTTCTCCATCCAGTTGGGATTTGGGGCATGCACCCACTCTTATCCAGTGTGTTTTTCAAGCCACCAGGGCCACGATTCAAACTGCCTGATAGGCCATGTGGGATCCAGTTATCTTTTTTTTAAGGGAGATTTTCCATATAGGGCATGTGCACTTGTCAAAGAGACAGAGAGACAGAAAGCGAGAAATAACCCCCCAGGGGAATTGGCCATGCTACAATTCCTTCTCCTCCATTCTCCTCTCGGGATTTTGGAAAAGCACGCACACGTGCCCAGTATGAGTTTCAAGTCACTGGGTCCAGGACTCCAGCCTGGGTCAACTTCATGGGAGTCCAGCGATGTAACCATTATGCCATCTGCTTCTCCTAGATCCAGTTCTCTTAACCATGAGGTTGGCCCAACAGGTATGATTCTGATGGACAAAATTCCTCTACATTTGATGTGACCAAAAAAAAAAAAAAAAAAAAAAAAAAGTCTGAGAACTCAGCCAGTCAGTGGCACTGTGGTCACTCAACACTCCTCAATGCTGGACCCAGACAGGAAAGCCCTAGGCTCACATTCGGAGGCCTCCCTGTACATTCTGGCCACACATGCTAGATACTCATCGCGTGATCCAGGCGGGCTGAGCTGGGGGTGGATTGCGGTTTGAGGACCCTGTTAGAGGTGCCTGACTGTCCATCTCTCTTTTCCTTTTTCAACAGAATTAACTTTTTAAAAAATGTTTGAAGGCTGATGTCAGGGGGCAGCCATGGTCTCTGACGAAGATGAGCTGAATCTTCTGGTAACTGAGTTGATATCAGCCCTGTTTGGTGGGGAAAGCAAGCATTAAAGGACTCTCAGCTTACTTTAGCCAAATGCATAGATACTGTGATGGTGCAGGGCAAGTCCCATTTATTCATGAATTGCTCCAACAAACTTGCCGTGACAGCGAGTCACATCCAGGAGAGTGGATCCTTCTATCCTGGAGAGAACAGCAGACTTGGAGACTTCTTCAGAGACCCTGGCAACCCCGCTTCCGAATTTAATCCTCAGGGAGTAAAGACAGGAAGTGTTGGAAATTCACTGTTGGCTGCAGTGGATGACACCGCTTAAGAGATTAAGGATCTGATGACCGAGAGTGAAATTAAGGGTCAACACACAGAAACCCTGCTGGCTGGATCTCTGGCCAAAGCCCTGTGCGACATTCATAGGATGAACACGGAAGCTAAAGATCATCGGGGGACCAGTAGGTGGCGTAATAGTTACGTCGCTGGACTCCCGTGTAGTCTACCGCAGTTCTGAGTCCCAGACCAGGCCAGGCATGTGTGCGTCTGTCCCCAAAATCCTGAGAGGAGAATGGAGGAGAGGGGATTGCAGCATGGCCATCCACCCCCTCCCCCCCACCTCCGGGGGCGTGATTTCTCGCTTTCTGTCTCTGTCTCTGCCTCTCCGGTGAGTGCACCTGCCCTATAGCAAACATTTCTCTAAAAAAATAAAAAGAAAATCAGAAGATAATCAGAAGACAGCGCACTGCAGTACATGAACTTCATGAATGTCATCTTTGTCGCACAGAAACAGAATCTTGTGACTGATGCCTGTGTTTTAGATTCTGATTCAGGACTCCTTCAACAGGCCTGGGTCATCTCAGGAGGACAGTCCTGGAAGGTGCCTACGATGCCCTCCCTCCTGCAGTACTTCCTGAGGGGTTTCCTCCCCCATCAAGACCAGAGGTCTCAGCTGACCCTCCCGCCCCGATCCATGTCGACTACAGGGTCACTTACTCTGCCACTGAAACCTCATCAAAATCGGCTGTGTCTGTTCTGTGTGTGTGTCGATATTCTGTCATTTCAGCCCTATCTGCACCACATGGGTGATGGCCTTTAAGATGTTTCTGCCTCCCACATTGAATGCCAAGAAAAAGAAACAGAAAGTGTCTGCATGATTATAAAAATGTTTTCCCTGGGACCAGCAGATGGCATAATGGTTACATCACTGGACTCTCACGTAGTCGACAGCGGATCAAGTCCCAGACCTGGCAGCTTAAAACTCACGCTGGCCATGTGTGTATGCGTGCCCAAAATCCTGAGAGGAGACTGGAGGAGAAGGGACTGTGCATGGCCATCCCCCTGGGGAGTGATTTCTCACTTTCTGTCTCTCTGTCCTCGCTGTCTCTCTAGCGAGCACATGCACCCTATAGCAAAAATTTTCCTCTAAAAAATAAAGTTCTCCCACCTTGTAGAGCTATTAATAAAAATTATATGGCAGAATATTTGTTGGGGAGGCTTTTTTAAAAAGTGTGTATGGGATAGTTCTTAATGTCATGACTTTCTTACTGGAAATATTTCTAAAACATCATTCTAGGGGTGCTTCTGGGAGACTGATTTTTTTTTTAGGATGTCATCCCATGCAATATATTCTAAAGTCTTTTCTGACTGGTCTTGGTCCAGAGAGGAGGAAGAAAGCACAAATTGCATGACTTTGATTTTTTAATGTGATATTATTTGTGGAAAGTCAACACGTCATGACTGATCTTGAGCTTTAAATTTAGCACCAAGCCAGGTCCTTACTACGGGCTATAAAGCCTAAATGTGAAACTAAACATGATGTTGGGAAAAGTGGCTGTTTATGGAGTAATGGCATTCCTCAAGATAGAATGGGCCCCATCATGGTGTGCATGCTGGCTGATGCTGCTGCTGAGCAGACTGAAGCCACGTGGGGGCCCAGGTTTGATTCCCTGCCCACCTTAAAGGCTAGATATGGTGTCACAGCCTAGCGAGAGCCTGTCTTTAAAAAAAAAAAAAAAAAAAAAAAGATAGAACAATGTACTTGAATCAATAGTTACCTTTACATCAGTCCTAAAAATAAGATCTTTATTGTTTACGTTGAGATTTAGCTTCAGAGAGCTAAAGTTATTAGCAGTTATTTTTTTCTTTTGTCTGATGCTAGTACCTTTTTGGGAAAAGTCAAACAAGTAAAAATAACAGTTCGTCAGCAAGTAACCACAGAACCTGCTGTTAAATAAGTAAAGAGAGCAAGCGCAGTGGCTTGGTGTCACACGCTTCTTCAGAAGCAGCTGTGTGGCGAGCTTATTTGGGAAAGCTACTGCCTGGGTATTAAGAGGAAATTTATTGTGGAAAATGGACTTTATGTTAAGTGGTCCCCAAATAGGACTCTTTCCTTTTTTTAGTGGGGGGAAAAGCGTATTAGTACTGGACAACTGTCCTCTAGAAACTTTGGGCTGAATGCTAAAAACGTTTTTTAAGTTGCGAAAGAAAATTTTGGTTTCTCGCTTTCTGTCTCTCTGTCTCTGTCTTTCTGGCGAACGCACGCTCTCTATAGCAAAAAAAAAAAAAAAAAAAAAAAAAAAAAAAAAAAAAAAAAAAAAAAAACCACCTCTCCAAATAATAATAATAATGTTCACTATTTCATAGTATTGACAGATGATAACATTTCATAGTGTAACAAAAGTCACTATTTTAAGTCTAGGAAATAAGGAGTCATATATTTAAGGATAAATCATATCAAACAAGCTAATAAGGCTTTTGTTATTAGCTTTTCATTTGAAATGCTGTATGCCCTTGTTTACTTAGTCCTGTGTAAATTTTATTTATTTATTTATTATTCTTTTTTTTTTTGAGAGGCTTTTGCTCTAGGGTACATGCGCTCGCCAGACAGACAGAGAGAGACAGAGAGACAGAAAGCGAGAAATCACCCCCCACGGGGGATGGCCACGCCGCGATCCCTTCTCCTCCATTCTCCTCTCGGGATCTTGGGCACACACGCACACACGCCCGGCATGAGTTTAAACCACTGGATCTAGGACTTGAACCATAGTCGACTACATGGGAGGCCAGCAACATAGCCATTACGCTAACTGCTGGTCCTGTAAATTTTATTTTTATCAGTTGTGTTTATGATTATTTTACATAAATTCTTATAATGCATTAACTTAAATTGTCTTTAAAGTTTGAAAACTACTAGCAAGACCATTAAGATTCCTTTTAATTCCCAAGTCCTTCAACTCCACAGCTGATTCTTCCGTCACCACCGCCTCCCTCCCCACCCTGAGAGCACTTTCACTTTGTCCACCCTTGACAAGGTCATCTGATGTCCACATAGGCTAGGGATTTTAGTGGAGTGAGTTTCAAACCCAAAGGTGTTATTTTTGTTTTGTTTTGCTTTCCTTTTTGTTTTGTGTTGTTTTTTGCTATAGGGTGTGTGCACTCACCAGAGAGAGAAAGAGAAAGAGAAGGAAGGTGAGAAAACACCTCACAGGGAGGATGGCCACCCCAGTCTCTTCTCTTCCATTCTCCTCTGGGGATTTTGGACACACACACACACACACACACAGATGCCCAGCATGTTTTTCAAGCTGCTGGGTCTGGGACTCCAACTACACAGTCAGCTATGCGGGACCCAGCCTGCTTAACCACCACACCACCAGCTGGCCCCATACCCAGGGGTTCATTCATCCAAATTCAGTGTCACAGGAAAAGAGAATTAATCGGAAGGATTGAGTGGGGTGTCTGATTAACTGAGGATGTCCTATGGATGCCCTGACCTTATAAAGACAACTTTGTGAGACCAGCAGGTGGTGTGGTGGTTAAGGCACTGAATATTCCCACATGACTGACCACAGTGGTTTGCTTTCTCACTTCCTCTCTCTCTCTCTTTCTCTGTGTGTGTGTGTCTGTGTCAAATTAAAAATTGAATAAATATATAAAATTAAATAAATTTTTTTAAAGATATCTTTGTGGGACCAGCAGATGGTGTAATAGCTAGGTCGCTGGACTCCCATGTAGCCCACCGCAGTTCGAGTCCTGGACTTGATGGCGTAAACTCACGCCAGACGTATGTGCATGTGTACCCAAGATCCTGAGAGGAGAATGGAGGAAAAGGGATTGTAGTGTGGCTATCCCCCCAGGGGGTGATTTCTCGCTGTCTGTCTCTCTGTCTTTCTCTGTCCTTCTGGCGAGCACAAGCACCCTATAGCAAAAACCTCTCCCCCAAAAAAGATAACTTTGTAATGAATACATTCAAGTTACACAAGGGCAGGGAAGGTTTTGCTTAGCACAGGGCAGACGGTCAATTTTTTTTAAAGAATTATTTTTTATTTAACTTTATTTATTTCAATTTGACCAGAGAAGGGAAGAGAGAAAGTGAGAGAGCAAGCCCCCACAGTTGGTCGTGTGAGAGTCCAGCTCCCTTAGCCACCATGCAAACCTGATTCTCACATGGTCTTCCGATGCTGTTGCTGGGGAAAGGAGGAACCAGAGAAGGCTCTGCAGCCACTAAACAAAGACGAGAAGCCAAAGGGTCAGGATCGAGTTGCTGATGAATGTGTTGGAGAAAAACAGAGCAGAACCCACTCAGGTGTACAGCCACACGGCTCTGGGTCTGAGCTTTCCCTGTCTAGGACAGAGACAGAAGAAAGGAGACCAGATCGAGCACAGGGGGAAAGAGACAGATCCAAGAGGCGCCTCCTCAACTTTCGCCTCCTCTTCCACTGTTGGAAAAGTGGGTGTCACAGCCACACAGAACAGTGCTGAAAACCAAAGCAGGGTGGTCACTGGGTGTGAGAGCAGTGAGGTGTCATCATCAGAGGGCGACCATTATTAGCTGGAGAGAAGGTGATTGAAGCAGTCACAGGAAGAGATAGTCCCCTCAGATCCTTCAATGAGGAGATCTCTGAGCACATTGGAATCAGGGAGACCAAAGGAAGATGACCAACCCATCCCTTCCCGATGGCTATCTTCTGGCTATGGCGTCGCTCAGGAAGAGAAGCTGATTCATTGCCGAGGATGAATTAAGGTCTACAAGTTCGACCGATAAGTCCAATGGGGATTCCAGGGAAGGAAAAGGTCATACAAATGAAATGAATGACTTGGAACAAATGATGGGTGACTCAGACCTGAGACTGGATTCTAAAGAGAGCTGTGAAATCTCCCAGCACCAAATTCGGTGTCAGAATTCAAACTTTGTGGGCAGTATCGGGATACCCTGATACTTCATGGGAAAGTGGCAGAAGAGGCAGAGGAGCTCCAGTTTAAAGAGCTACTGCAGCTTCCTGCCGGGTTCTGAACAGATCAGAACAGCTGAAGTCTTGCCAGCTGAGGTGATCCGGGGCCTGGGGTTCCGCTTTTAGAGCACGTGTATGATCTATTGGAAGAGGAGGACAAGTTGGATGGAGAGGTCCATTTGCAGGAGCACATGCGTGAGAAGTACACAACTTACAGTGTGAAAGCTTGTCAGAATTTTTTTTTTTGAGGGGGGAGAGGTTTTTGCTATAGGGCAGAAAGCAAGAAATCACCTCCCAGGATGGGATGGCCACGCTGCAATCCCTTCTCCTCCATGCTCCTCCCGGGATCTTGGGCACGCACGCACACGTGCCCAGTGTGAGTTTTAAGCCACCGGGTCCAGGACTCGAACTGCGGTTGACTACATGGGAGTCCAGCGACATAGCCATTACACTAACTGCTGATCCCTCAGTTAGAATTTTTTGAAGAGGTGCTCGAGCTGGCTGCAGGGGTCAGAGGTCAGGGTGAACATCTGGCGGGCCATAGGAGAAACGTGGCGGTGGAGTCGCGCATTACCCAAGAGGAAATTAAGAGGGAGGCCGAAAAGCTGAGAGACTGAGAGAAGATATGCCCTCTCTTGCTGCGGGTTTTCACCATGGATAACTGTCGCCACCGCCCAACAGACAAGTTTTCCCACGGAAACAGACCGTCCAGCGAGCTGCAGATCTACACTTAGATGGAGGCAACCTTGAAAGAACTGACTAGTTTAGTAAAAGCTGTCTACCCAGAAGCTAGAAAGAAGGGCACACACTTCAATTTTACAATTTTGGTGGGGGGGGGAGTTTGGGGAGTTTTTTGCCTTTTTTTTTTTTTTTTTTTTGCTATAGGGCACATGCGCTCACCAGAAAGACATTCAATCCCTTCTCCTCCATTCACCTCTCGGGATCTTGGGCACGCACACACACGCACCCAGCATGAGTTTAAGCCACCGGGTCTGGGACTCGAACTGCGGTCAACTACATGGGAGTCCAGCGACATAGCCATTATGCCAACTGCTGGTCCCAATTTTGCAATTGTTTTTACAGGCCTTAAAAGACCTGGCTATGGAGTTAAGGACATTGGCAGCACCATGTCCAGCAGAAAGGGGACTGACGATTCCATGACCCCGCAGTCACCAAAGTTCCAAAGAGGAGATTATTTGGACATAGTGATTACCCCTCCAGACCAGGCACCACCTCCTTCAGGGTGCATGAGACCGTATTAAATTCTATTTACTATTTCTTGAATTTATTTCAGTCAGTTATGTAAAATACATTTACACACTCTTCCTCCTCCTTATTGCCATTAAGCCTTTAAATTCTAAATAAACTGTAATGCATCTTTTAGGAGTTAGGTTTGGATGTGCCATGGTATTATGTATAGAAAGTCTGTGTGTTTCAAGCCCTTCTGTAAAATATAAGGAAAAGTGCTCCCCGCATCCTGTGTGAAACTGTACTGCTAAACGTGTGTGTGCAGGCAGCCCGAGTGTGACAGTTCGTGGAGGCAGGGAGCAGGGTTATTCTCGTGTTTGGGGTTAAATGATGAAGGGGGTATTAAGCACAGAAGGGGCAGCATGAAAGAAAGCCATGAGGTTAAACTGAGCCTGAGTCGTGGTGTAGACTGTTAGATAGTTAGAAAGGGATCTGTGTGAGTAAGGGAGCGGGCAGCAGAGGCATGGTGGACTATTAATAGCGTGAGCTGAGGCCAGCTGAAGCTCTGCTGGCCTGCGTTGATCAGGGTACGATGACCAACGGTTTAGAGAAAACAAGTTCTGGTGTCACAGCGAGGGCTTTTAGGGCATTCTGAAGGCAGGAACAGTACAGGGAAGGGGGAATTTTGGTTTAAAGGTAGAAGTTTACCTTAAAGATCTGAACATGGAGAGAGATGAAGAATCTTAAGAGCAGGGACAAGAGCCAAGGGTGAGGTCGTGTTGAGCGAGGAGGAGATAACTCACACCCTGTTACATGCTGGAGACAAACGCGTCTGATTGGAAAGGCATTTTGGTTAAGACCAGTACGACAGAACATTTAAGTTCTGATTGTACAATGTGCTCTGCAGCCTTGGACAAGTTATTTGAATGTATTCAAAGTTTTGCTTTGTTTTTAAAATAGAAATAATAGCTCATAGGATTGAGGAAATATGTATAAAAGGGCTATGTGCCTGACAGACGTGAAACAAATACTAGTTATTAGCCATAGTGGAGTTGTAGTCAAAACTAGAACCTATATTCTATAGCACTATTATATTCTCGTTTTGAAGTTTATAAACAGTATGGCCGTGTGTCAGCCTAATTGCCTTTAGTTTATTACAGTAGAAAATTTAAAACATATATTTGAAATGGGGAAAAAAAATCAGGTACTAGAAGTGAACCCCAAAGTAAGATTTCACACTTGTTTATCTTATACAAATAAAAGCAATCATTTAAAATTTTTTTAAAAAAATTTTTTGTAAGAAAATGTGAATTTTGCTTCCTCTCTCCAGGCGCCCTCCTAAGGTGACATTGTCTTTAAACCCTACGTGGCAATCCCTGACACACCACCGTGATGCCCAGAAAAGACAGGGTGACCTGGAAGCCCAACTACTTCCTTAAGATCATCCAGCTTCTGGATGATTACCCAAAATGCTTCATCGTGGGTGTGGACAATGTGGGCTCCAGGCACATACAGCAGATCCTCATGTCCCTCCGCAGGAAGGCCGTGGTGCCGACAGGCAAGGACACCATGATGTGCAACGCCATCCGGGGGCATCTGGGAAACAACCCAGCTCTGGAGAAGATGTTGCCGCACATCCGGGGGAATGTGGGCTTCGTGCTCACCAAGGAGGACCTCACTGAGATCAGGGACATGTTGCTGGCCAACAAGGTTTCAGCTACAGTCCGTGCTGGTGCCATTGCCCCTTGCAAAGTCACTGTGCCAGCTCAGGACACTGGTCTGGGGCCCGAGAAGACCTCCTTCTTCCAGGCTTTGGGCATCACCACTAAGATCTCCAGGGGCACCATTGAAATCCTGAGCGACCTGCAGCTGATAAAGACAGGAGAGGGACTAGCAGTTAGCAGTCCAGCTATGTCGCTAGACTCCCATGTAGTCGACCGCTGTTTGAGTCCCTGACCCGGTGGCTTAAACTCACGCCAGGCCCGTGTGCATGCGTGCCTAAGATCCCTAGAGGAGAATGGAGGAGAAGGGATTGTGGCGTGACCATCCCCCCTGGGGGGTGATTTCTTGCTTTCTGTCTCTCTGTCTCTCTCTGTCTGTCTTGCAAGCGCACGCGTCCTGTAGAAAAAAAAAAAAAAAAGACTGGAGACAAGGTCTCCACACTGCTGAACATGCTGAACATCTCCCCCTTCTCCTTCAGGCTGATCACCCAACAGGTGTTTGACAACAGCAGCATCTACAGCCCTGAAGTGCTTGACGTCACAGGGGAAGCTCTGCATTCTCGCTTCCTGGAGGGTGTCCGCCATGTTGCCAGTGTGTGCCTGCAGGTTGGCTATCCAACTGTCACATCAGTGCCGCATTCTGTCATCCGCAGGTCCTGGCTTTGTCTGTGGAGACTGACTACACCTTCCCACTTGCTGAGAAGGTCAAGGCCTTCTTGACTGATCCATCTGCATTTGTGGCTGCCACCTCCGTGGCCGCTGCCACCGCTGCTGCTCCTGCTGCTGCCATGGCCCCAGCCAAGGTTGAAGCCAAGGAAGAGTCAGAGGAGTCGGACGAGGATATGGGATTTGGTCTCTTTGACTGATCACCAAAACCCAACTCAGCCAGCTTTATTTGTGAAACAAGGAAATAAAGGCTTACTTCTCTTAAAAGTCAAAAAAAAAAAAAAAGAAAGAAAAGAAAATGTGAATTTTTGCTCTAATCTGCTGCCAGAACTATAGATGTATTTTCAAAGATTTTGGACTTAAAAAATAAAAACAAACTGTAGCAATCATTTGGAGGCCATTCACCATCCTTTCTTATCTCTTTGGAGTGTTTTTACTGGAAAAAAATTGGACAGAACAAAGAAACAAGCTTATGCAACTTCAGCTTTCATGTCGTCTTCACGAAGAAAAATCTGCTGTTTGGTTACTGTTTACTGAGCCTTAAGCCATCTAGGACTTTATACCTAGAACGTTATTTTTTAAGGTGCAAGTTAGCTTAAAAGCAGGGCCGTAAAATATTGGATTTGAAGTTTTATATTGTACTGTGCACGCAGTGGGAGAAACAAATGACATCGCTATCCCCAGTGATAACATCTCTATTGTTAACAGCCTGAGGAAGTAGTTGATAAACCTCATTAAAAAAAAGCCAATTCATGATTCTGGGAATAAACTTAAACAATATGAAGCTGTACCTAGGACTTGAGTAGTTGGTTTCCTTTCTTACACAGGGAATTGTAATATTTTCATTTAATATTAGTCTCATTTAGGTATACAAGAATCAAAACCAAGAGACATTTTGGTTTTGTAAATCAGTATGTTTTTACATACTGGCTTTTTAGTTCTACTTGTTTTCATCAGCAAAGTATTTAAATGCTAACTCCTTTTCCAGATAAGAAATTTGTAAGTCAAGTTCAGGTCCTTTTAGCTATGTTGGTTATATGTCATATTTGTTTCCTGATGTCTGCCTTCATGTACATCAAGATATTGGCTGTTAGGACCAGCAGTTAGCGTAATGACTATGTCACTGAACTCCCATGTAGTTGACCGTGGTTCAAGTCCCAGACCTGGTGGTTTAAACTCCTGCTGGGCGCTTGTGCATGCGTGCCCAAGATCCCGAGAGGAGAATGGAGGAGAAGGGATTGTGGGGTGGCCATCCCCCCTGGGGGTGATTTCTCGCTTTCTGTCTCTCTCTGTCTTTCTCTGTCTTTCTGGCAAGTGCATGTGCCATATAGCAAAAACCTCTCCAAAAAAAAAAAAAAAAAAAGATACTGGCTCTCTTTCCATGTTTTAAATGTTGATGTTATATACCACATATTTTATTAGCTGTTAAACATGAGGCAATATGCACTTAGGAAATACAGTTTTGGGGGTTCTTATTAAAGAATTATTTTATTTAACTTTATGTATTTATTTGTTTATTTATATTAATTTCGAGAGAGAGGGAAAGTGAGAAAGCAAGCCACCAGGTCTGGGACTCAAACCACAGTCGGCTGTGTGGGACTCCAACACCCTTAATCACCATGCCACCTACTGGCCCCTATAAAATTAAAAAAAAAAAAAAAAGAAAAGAAAAAAAAAGAATCATGAAGCAGGACAGACTTTCTGATTAATCCAATGGTTATAATGATAGTGTGTGTGTATGTGTGTGTGTATATATATATATATATATAGAGAGAGAGAGAGAGAGAGAGAGAGAGAGAGAGATAATTTTGCTACAGAGTGCGTGCACTTGCCAGAGAGTCAGAGAGACAGAAAGTGAGAAATACGCCCCGGGCGGGGGGGATGGCCATGCCACAATCCCTTACCCTCGGGTCTCTTCTCAGGATCCTAGGCATGCACGCACACGCACCAGGCATGAGTTTGAAGTTGCAAGGTTCAGGACTCGAACCGTAGTCAACTACATGGGAATCCAGCAATATAACCATGACGCCATCTGCTGGCCCCCCACCCCCATTATTGATGTTTGAGCTGCTGCCCTAAGTGGTTAACACAAGTGATCCTGACGTGAGATGGGAGACGGAGCAGTCCGTGACGATGCTGAACTCCAGCCATGAGCTGCCTGATGTTTCTGAGTTCATGACAAGACTCTTCAGAATCATCTGGCAAATCCAGCAGTGGTGGCAGTAAAGCAGGCAAAAGTGGAGCTGGCAAAAGGAGGTAGTCAGGTGGTCCTGAGCTGGCATTGGCACAGATACGGCAACTCTGGGTGGCATGCAAGTCTCAAGTCTCACAAAATCCTTGTGAAGCAGCTACTGCAAACTTGAGTCACCCTGAAAGCTGATCTCTTACCACTGTTGTACTTGTTAACATTTTAGCACATGTTTTGGACTTGGTACACGAGAAAACCCTGCTTCTCACCTTTTGTCTGTGTGAGGTCAATATTGACGTCACTGAATTGATTATAGTGTCTTATAGAAAATGACATTAATAAATTATATGAAGTACTATACATTATGTATATTAAAAATAAGTCTTAATCAAGAAAAAAAGAACTATGGGACCAGCAGTTAACATATGGCTATGTCACTGGACTCCCACGTAGTTGACCGCAGTTCGAGTCCCGGACCCACTGGCTTAAACTCAAGCCGGGCACGTGTGCGAGCATGCCCAAGATCCTGAGAGGAGAATGGAGGAGAAGGGATTGCAGCGTGGCCATCCCCACTAGGGGGTGATTTCTCGCTTTCTGTTTCTCTGTCTCTGTCTGTCTGGCAAGCGCATGCGTCCTACAGCAAAAACCTCTCCAAAGAAAAAGAACTAGAATATCAATATTTTACAACCCCTAATAAAAATAATGGGTCTAGGCAATGGGTCTAGGCAATAGACGACTGTCAGCTAGAACAATAGGCCTCCAGGCGGAAACACAGCACAACACTATCATGACATAGCCTTGCCATAAAACAGATCCTGGATCTTATCAAGTCTATAAAGCCAGCTACAAGTTTATAGAAAAAATGGAGAGGGCAGAGGGTAAATAACACAGCAATGCAATTTTAAAAATGTGCAAAATTCAATAGTAAACAAGCCAGTTCTACAAATAAACGTCAAGGTGGTGAGCAATTAAAAGACTTCATATTCAGGTGTAAGCAAAATATCCTAAACTATTTTGACCAGTATTCTTCAAAACTACCATGGTCATCAAAAACAAAGAAAGTCTGCAAAACTGTCACAGTTCAAAGGCGCTGAAAGATACATGACAAATACATGTAATGAGGTAGCTTGGCTGGGATCGCAGATAAAAGACATTTTGTAAAACTGAGAAAATCTGAATAAGTATGAATTTTAATGATAATTCAATATTGATCCATTAATTATAACAAATATACCATACTTGTGTGAAATGTTAATAATAGGGGACACTGATTGCAGAGTACATGTGAATATTTTGTACTATCATCTCAATTGTTTAATAAATCTACAATTGTCCAAAAAAGTAAAGTTTATTTACAAGAAGAGAGGGGCCAGTCAGTGTTATGGTGGTTAAGGTGGCTGGATCCCACATGGTTGACTGTGCAGTTCAAGTCCCAGACCTGCCATTTGAAAAACATGCTGGACACATGTGTGTGCGTGCCTAAAATCCCTACAGGATAGACAAATGGAGAAGGAATTGAGGTGTGACCAAGTCCCAGTGGGAAGTGCTTTCTCCCTCTCCCTCTCCCCCTTTTTTTTTCCTTTCCTCTCTCTCTCTCTGGCAACTCCATGCACCCTCTGGCAACTTAAAAAAAAAAAAGAATAAGAAAAAGAAAAAAAGAAATTATATGATACGATGTCTAGCATTTGTTCTAAAATAAGCTGGGTGGAGGGCATGAGGACGATGGAACCAGAGTGGTCCTGAATTAACGATTATTGTACCTGAGCGATGGACACAAAGGAGTCCTTTGTTTCATTATCCCTACTTATGTGAATGTCTGAATTTTCTGTAATAACGTTTGAAATTCTCCCCATGAGCCCATATGCCCTTCTTCCATATGTCTTTTCTCTGTAACTCCTAACACCAAGATTCTTTAAGAAATTTTACCACACAAAATGTCTCCACTGTCTCTTCTCACAGATTTATTAAGGCAAAATTTACATATCATAAAAAATATCTATGTTCATTGTACTATTTAATACTTTAGTGTATATAGAGAGTGTGAAGTTATTGCCACAATTGAATTTTAGAACATTTCCATCACACCAAAAAGAAACATCACGTCCCAGTGCCTTTAACCACATGCCAGCTGCCGGCCCCACTGTGTGTCCTTTGGAGTCCGGCTTCTTTCACTTAGCAGAATTTTTTTTAGGTTCATTCGTACTGTAGCATGGGTCAGCAGTTCAGTCCTTCCTATTTCTGAGTAGTATTCCACTATATGGATATACAATATTTGTTTACCAGTTCAACAACAGATGGATATTTGGGTTATTTCCACTTTTTGGCTTTCGTGAAGAGTACTGCTGTGAATGTTTGTACAAGTATTGGTGTGCACAAACACTTTCATTTTTCTCAGGCAGATCCTTGGGCATAGAATTGCTGAGTCATATGGCAAATGTATGCACATTATAAGAACTTGTCAAACTGGCTTCTAGTTCCAGGCCAAGATGGAGTCTGTGCATGTTGTGTAGCTACAACCCGGATGTTACCCATGACATGAACAAAGGAGATTCTGAAAGATGGAGAGAAGGTTGACTGTCCAGGAAACTCAAGGCCTTAAGAACATGGTGGTGAGGTCTCCAGGTTTTGTTTTTGCCTCATGAACACAACTCTCGGTGCTGGAAAAGCTGACAGCTAGCACCAGCAAACTCCAATAGACACAGACCAGAAAAAAGAAAAGAAAAAAAAATCTCAAAAAGTCTAGCCAAAGAGCCAAGAAAGCAACATCCTGGACAGTCATTAAATAATTTCTGGATCCCACGTGGCTGGCTGTGCAGTTCTAGTTTTGGACCAGTGGCTTAAAAATCATGCCAGGAGGGGCCAGCAGGTGGCATGGTGGTTAAAGGCACTGGATTCCCATATAGCTGACCGTCGTTCGAGTCTAGAATCTGGCAGCTTGCTTTCTCACTTTCCCTTTCTCTCTCTTCTCTCTCCCTGTCTCTCTCTGGTCAAATTTAAAAAATAATAATAATCAGGAACCAGCAGTTAGCATAATGGCTATGTCGCTGGACTCCCACGTAGTCGACCGCAGTTCGCGTCCCGGACCCGGTGGCTTAAAACTCACACCGGGCGCGTGTGCGTGCGTGCCCAAGATCCCGAGAGGAGAATGGAGGAGAAGGGATTGTGGCGTGACCATCCCCCCGGGGGGTGATTTCTCACTTTCTGTCTCTCTGTTTCTCTCTGTCTGTCTGGCGAGTGCACGCGCCCTATAGCGTAAACCTCTCAAAAATAATAATAATAATAATAATAATGAATGGAATTAAATAAATAAATATTTAAGAAAAAAATAAAATCATGCCAGGGGCCCAGCAGGTGGCATGGTGGTAAGGGTGCTGGACTCCCACATGGCTGACTGGTTCGACTCTCAGACCTGGCAGACTGCTTTCTCATTTTCCCTTTCTATCTCTCTCTCTGTCCCTCTCTGGTCCAATTAAAATAAATAGATAAATAAATAAAGTTAAATAAAATAATTATTATCATGCCAGGCTCGTGTGCCTGTAAGTCCAAAGGACAGAAAGGAGACTGGCCATGCCCCCAGGAGGTAATTTCTCACTTTCCCTGTGTCTCTCTCTGGCAAGTGCGTGCACTCTATAGAAAACAAAACAAACAAACAAAAAACAAAAACAAAAAAACACATTTTTGGAGAAAGGCCTGTGGGATTTATTATTGACTCATAAGAGTTCTTTTTAGGGTGGTGGAACTGTAAAACATGATGCTCTAGACTCCTGAAATATTCAGACAAGAAGCCATTGCAAAGCTGAGAAGCCATTTTAAAGCTGAGGTGTATCCTCAGATAAACAAGACCTGAAAGAATTTGTCAAAAGCCACCCACTCTTGGGGACCAGCAGTTAGCGTAATGGCTATGTCGCTGGACTCCCACATAGTCGACCGCGGTTCGCGTCCCAGACCTGGTGGCTTAAAACACGCTGGGCGCATGTGTGTGCGTGCCCAAGATCCCGAGAGGAGAATGGAGGAGAAGGGATTGCGGCGTGGCCATCCCCCCTGGGGGATGATTTCTCGCTTTCTATTTCTCTGTCTCTCTGTGTCTGTCTGGTGAGCGCACACGCCCTATAGCAAAAACCTCTCCCCCCCCCCAAAAAAAAAGAGAAAAAAAAAAAGAAAAAAGAAAAAAAAAAAGCCACGCACTCTTCAAGAAGTTGTGAAAGGAGTGCTCTACCAAGAAAACTAATAAGAGAACAAAAGGCAACCAGGAAAATGACTAATTTAATGCTAGGGACAAGAAATATCAGTAACAACATTGGATGCTAACTTCCAGGATTTAAATGGAAGGATCAGACCACAGCAACACTGCATATTCAACAGAAGAGTGTTTGAACATAAGACTGAACTGGCAAAATAGAATCTTATGACTTTTGAGTAAAACATAACTGATTTCTTTTTCTTTTACTATACTTTGTTTTCCCAATTTAAACATTTTACTTTCTTTTGAGTTGTTGATAGGTTCAGCAATTTGTTAAAATATTTTTCTTGTTTGTTTCTTTAAATGGAAATATAAACTTTTCTTCTTTCCTGACCCCTCTTGAATTGGAAATATTTGGGAGTATTCTTATTTTGTGGCAGAGGGTTATTTGCATAAGTTCAGCAATTCTTGTTGCATTGAATCAGAAATTGGAAATACTCATTACTGGACAGGGCTTTGACTGGAATGTCATATCTGAAGATCAATCAGAAAACTATGGAACTAAGGTAGATCTCAAGTAAGCTAACATAATCTCCTAGGAAGATGGCCTGGCACCATAAATAGCTCTGCCTGGCAGAGAGGATTAGAGAAGATATACGAAAGAATTTATAACATAAAGTAACCTGGACTTTTCCAGCCCAGCATTGTAATCAGTAGATATTGGAAAAGAGCGACCACACCAAAGGGTTATCTTGAGAAAGACTTTGAAGGAAGAAAAAGAGACTGATCTTTGCTAGCAGATGGTATATCACAGAATACATGGTAGGCAGGGCTGAATTGAGAAGGCTGATGTGTGACTAGTGTGCTGGGCATTTGCTTTTCAACAATTTGAGTAGTTGACATGTAAATATTTTCTCAAAAATATTTAAAACCATACTGTTTCTGTTGTTATAGAGTCACAAGCAAAATTACACAAAAGTATAAGAAATATTCGGAACATTATCTTTAAAGTTCAGTATTTTGAAATTTTTGAAAATTGTTTATTAACTGTCAAGAACTATGGAGTATGAGCAAAAGTTTTTTGATATGTAAAGTAAATGTTTGTGGGAAAATGTAAAAATAAATAAATAAATGGAAAAAGTGTGGGGGGGGAATGATGCTCAACAAGGCAATTCCACAGGGAACGTTCTCTGGAGTTCAAATCTGGAGAACTCCCTGAACACACGGGGCACACAGATTCAGGATTTACTGAAGGCTGGCGGTGGATCGCAGTATCGGGACTCTGTCGAGCATCTCTCTCTTTCTCTCTCTCTCTCACCTTCTCGCTCTCTCTCATCTATCTATCTCATGGAAAAACTAAATAAATAAACTTTTTTTAAAAGTTATTTCTGGGGGACCAGCAATTGGCATAATGGCTGTGTCACTGGACTCCCATGTAGTTAACTACGGTCTGAGTCCCGGACCCGGTGGCTTAAACTCATGCCGGGCGCGTGTGTGTGCGTGCGTGCCCAAGATCTCAAGAGGAGAATGGAGGAGAAGGATTGCGGCGTGGCCATCCCCCCTGGGGGGTGATTTCTCGCTTTCTGTCTCTTTGTCTCTCTCTGTCTTTCTGGCGAGCACACGTGCCCTATAGCAAAAACCTCTCCAAAAAAATTTTAAAAAGTTATTTTTGGAGACCAGCAGATGGCATAACCACGTAGTCGACTGTGGTTCGAGTTCCAAACCTGGCAGCTTAAAATTCATGCCAGGCACATGTGCATGCGTAACCAAAATCCCAAGAGAAGAATGGAGGAGAAGGGATTGCAGCATGGCCATTCCCCTGGGAGGTGATTTCTCGCTTTTTGTCTCTCTGTCTCTCTGGCAAGAGAATGTGCCCAATGGCAACAATCTCTCTTTTTAAAAAAAAAAAAAAAAAAGTTATTTTGGGGGCCAGTAGGTGGTGTGGTGGTTAAGGACGCTGGATTCCCACATGACCGACCACAGTTCAAGTCCCGGACCTGGCGGCTCTCTCTCTCTCTCTCTCTCTCTCTCTCTCTGTTTGTCTCTCCCTGGTCAAATTAAAATAAATAAATAAAGTTAAATAAAATAATTCTTAAAAA
The DNA here is from genome assembly GCA_026018925.1 of Tupaia tana. Taxonomy (NCBI): domain Eukaryota; kingdom Metazoa; phylum Chordata; class Mammalia; order Scandentia; family Tupaiidae; genus Tupaia; species Tupaia tana. The sequence continues at coordinate 138,007,946 of JAKSZU010000002.1, read as the reverse complement.
AAGTTATTTTTAAAATTATTTAATTTTATTTATTATTATTGTTTTCATTTCTTGTAGGGCACATGTGCAAGAGAGAGAGAGAGGGAAAGTGAGAAAGCAAGCTGCCAGGTCCATGACTCGTACCATGGTTGGCCATGTGGGAGTCCAACATATTAACCACCATGCCATCAGTTGGCCCCCCCAAAGAAGTTATTTCTATATTCTGGATATAAGTCCTTTATCTGGTGTATGTAATTTGCTACCCTCCCCTTTTACTTACTTGCCAGAGGGCACATGCACTCACCAGAGACAGACAGAGACAGAGACAGAGAGAAAGGGAGAAAGCACCCGCCAAAGGGGCATAGTTAGATTGCAATCCCTTCACCTCCGTTTCTCCTTCCTGTAGGGATTTTGGACACACATGGACTCACAAGGATGTTTTTCAAGTCACCAGACCCAGGACTCCAACCGTGGTCAGCTTTGTGGACTCTGGCATCCTCAGCCATAGGCTAGGGGACTGGCCCTTTCCAGTTTCATGCTAGAGCCTTTAGGTATCAGGGCGTCTTTGTTTTGTTTTGTTTTGTTTTAATTTTGATGAAGTCTAATTATCAATATTTTATTTTTTGCTTGTGTATTTTTTAAGAGTTATTTAAATCTATTTATTTAGACCAGAGAGGGACAGAATGAGAGAGAGGGTAAGTGAGAAGGTAAACCACCAGATCCGGGACTCAAACCATGGTTGTCCATGTGGGAGTCCAGTGCCCTCAACCACCATGCCACCTGCCAGCCCCATTGCTTGTATATTTTGTGTCATACATAAAAAATCATTCTCTAATCCAAGATCACAAATATTCACTCTTAGCTTTTCTCCTAATAGTTTTACTTCTGACATTTAGGCCCATTATCAGTTTTGAGCTAATTTTTCATGGATCATAAGAGGTAAGGTTCAGATTTATTCTTTTGCATGTGGAGAACCAATTGTCCCAGTATCACTTGTTGACAAGATGTCTTTCCCATCTTCAATTGCATAGACACCTCTTTAAATTTAATTAACCATAACCATAAATCAATTCTCTCTCTTTCTCTCTATTTTAATTTCGCCAGAAGGCACATGTGCTTGCTAGAGAGAGACAGAGAGAGAAAGTGAGAAAACATTCCCCATGAGAAATGGTCATGCCTCAATCCCTTCTCCTCCACTTCTCCTTAGGATTCCAGGCATGCACATGCTCCTGGTGTGTTTCTCAGGTTACCAGGGCCGGGACTTGAACCATGCAGTTAGCCATGTGGGACTGATGCCTTACCACCAGGCCGCAGGGCTGGCCCACAGGTAAATACAGTTTTATTGCTTCTTTTTGCTTACTTTTTACTTCTTCCATTGCAATCTGGGTAGTGTGTGTGTGTGTGTGTGTGTGTGTGTGTGTGTGTTTAAGAACTATTTTATTCGTCTTTATTTTTTTTTAATTTGACTAGAGAGGGACAGAGTGAAAGAGAGAAAGAGAGAGAGAGAAGGTGAGAAAACAAGTCGCCAGGTCCAGGATTCAAACCACAGTCGGCCATGTTGGAGTCCGGTGCCCTTAACCACCACACCAACTGTTAGTTCCCCAATCTGGGTGGCTTTCATTTCTTTTTCTGCTTCAATTACTCTGAGTAGAATCTCTGATATAATATAGAATAGAAGCGATAATAGACATCCTTGTTTACCTTGTTTAGTTCTCAAATTTAGGGGGGAAATATTAGGTCAATTTTACATTAATTCAATTTTTCCTTTTTTAATAAAGATTTTTGCTATAGAGAGCATGCAACTCACTGGAGAGACAGAGACGAAAGAGAGAAATCCTCCTCCCCTCCCCACCCCGCCCCAGGAGATATGGCCATGCCACAAATCCCTTCTCCACTCTCCTCTTGGGATTTTAGGCACGCGCGCGCGTACACACACGTATGTGCCCGGCATGAGTTTTAAGCCCTCAGGTCCAGTACTCAAACCACGGTCAACTACATGGAGTCCAGTGACATAACCTTTACGCCATCCGCTGGTCCCTGGTTGTCAATTATTAAGTCACTCTCCATTTGTTATAGATTTTCTTTTTTCTCCCTTTGAGTGTGTTTCAGCAACTTGTGTCACCCTAGGAAATCTGTCATTTATCTCATGTGTTGGCACAAAGTAGGTGATAGTATCCTCATACATTCCATCAGTAGTCACGGCCCTTCTTTCATTCCTAAACTTTTTTAAAATTTTGCCTGAGAGTGCTTGAGCTCACCAAAGAAAGGCAGAGAGACAGAGAAGGGAAAAGGAGAAAGCCCCTCCATGGGGCGTGGTCATGTTGCAAACCGTTTTCTATTTCTCTGTCCTGTTGGGATCTGGGGCACACATGCATACATACCCAGTGCGTTTATCAAGCTGCCTGGTCTGGAACTTGAACCATGAGGCTGACCATGAGGGAGCCTGCTTCCTTAACCACCAGGCCATGGGCTGGCCCCTTCATTTCAATCATTTATGTCTTCTTTTTTTTTTCTTTCGTCCAGTCTAAGAGCTTATCCATTTTTTAAATATTTTTAAAAAGATACTCTTGGTGGGACCAGCAGTTAGCGTAATGGCTATGTCGCTGGACTCCCACGTAGTCGACCGTGGTTCAAGTCCCGGACCCGGTGGCTTAAACTCACGCCGGGTGCGTGTGTGTGCCCAAGATCCCGAGAGGAGAATGGAGGAGAAGGGATTGCGGCGTGACCATCCCCCCTGGGGGGTGATTTCTTGCTTTCTGTCTCTCTGTCTCTCTCTCTCTGTCTGGCGAGCGCACATGCCCTATAGCAAAAACCTCTCAAAAAAAAAAAAAAAAAAAAAAAAAGATACTCTTGGTTTCATTCATTGTTTCTATTATCTATTAATTACTCTATTATTTCTATTGCTTATTCTTGTCTTCCTTCTGTCTGTTCTGGGTTTAACTGATACTTTTTGCAGTTCTTAAGGGTGGAAGTTTAGGGGCCGGCAGGTGGCCTGGTGGTTAAGGCGCCAGACTCTGATATGGCCAACCGCGGTTTAAGCCCAGACCTGGTGGCTTGCTTTCTCACTCTCTTTAAGCCATGTATAAATTTCCTCCACAACTTCAGTTATTTCTCAAGTATTCTAGTATTTTATGCTTCATTTCCATTAAGATCAAAATATTTTCTAATTTCTTGTGGTTTCTTTTTTGGCTGATGGGTTGATTAGAAATGTGTTGTTTAATTTTCACATATTTTACCAAATTCCCTTTTGTTGCTGTTTTCTAATTTGATGCTATTGTGATAAGAAATCATATTTTGTATGAGTTCTTTTACAAATAGTGACTGCAACTCAAGTCCTGGACCGGGCAATTTAAAACTCATGTTGGGTGCACATGAGTGTGTGCCCAAAATCCGAGAGGAGAATGGAGGAGACAGGATTTCACTATGGCCGTTCCTCCTGGGGGGATGATTTCTCACGTTTTGTCTATCTCTCCAGCAAGGGCATGTGCCTTATAGCAGAAATCTTTCTTTAAAAAATTACTGATGGGACCAGCAGTTGGCATAATGGCTAGTCGCTGGACTCCCACATATCCGACCACTGTTCAAGTCCCAGACCCGGTGGAATGAAGATAACCGGCTCCCCGAGGTCACACTTACATACAGTCATTTCCCATGACTGATCAACATGGGAGAATAAGAATAAAAGTCCTGATCCTGGGACTAGCAGATAGCATGATGGTTATGTTGCTGGACTCCCACATAGTTAACCACAGTTCGAGTCCCAGACCTGGTGGCGTAAAACTCACACCGGGCATGTGTGCATGCATGCCCAAAATCCCAAGAGGAGAATGGAAGAGAAGGGATTGCGGCGTGGCCATCCCCCCAGGGGGTGATGTCTTGATTTCTGTCTCTCTGTCTCTCTGGCAAGCACACATGCCCCATAGCAAACATCTCTTAAAAAATAATTTAAAAAAAAGTCTTGATCCCTTGCCCCAATTCAGAACAGCTCTGAATGGCCATTCTAGTTCTAGATTAAACCTCGAAGTCTGTTTGTTGAAGGCCCAATCTGTACTGTTTACTCAATCAAACTATGGCAAACCTGGTTTCAAATCAGACTGATTCTCATCATGCCGCTATCATTGTTCACTGGTCACCATGCAGAGAATGGCCTGAGATGGCAGGGAGGGGTGGACTATGTGAAGCAAAGGAGCAGGTAGGACGCTATTGCAATATTCCTAGTAAGAGACAGCAGAGCGGGTGAGAAGCAGTCTGATTTGAAATACATTTTGAAACCTGATTTGTCATGTCTTACTGACCCACCCCCCCACTGCCCCAATCTAAAGTAGCCCTGAAGTCATTCTCTCCCTTTACCCTACTTGATATGAGGAGTCTTCAAAAGTTGTCAACAATAACAACAAAATGCATGTTATAAAAAAACCATGTGTGGATTTTTTTTCTTTTTAATTGCACTGGGGCCAGCAGGTGGCAGGAAGGTTAAGGTGCTAGTTTTCCTCAAAGCCAACATGATTTGAGTCCTGGACTTGGCAGCTTGAAAATCTCATCAGCTGTGTGTGCATGCCCAGCACCCTGAGGGGAGAAGGGATTGTGGTGTGACAACCCCTGCCCCCGCAGCGGGGGTGCTTTTTCACTTTCTCCTTCTCTGCATCTCTCTAGTGAGCACATATGCCCTAAAGCAAACTAAAAAATAATTTATTTTTTTTAATTGACCAAATTTTTTTGTTATTGTCATAGGGCACATGCACCTGCCAGAAAGACAAAGACAGGGGGTCCAGCAGGTGGCGTGGTGGTTAAGGTGCTGGCCACTCCCACATGGCCAACCACGGTTCGAGTCCTGGACCTGGCGGCTTCCTTTCTCCCGTTCCCTCTCTCTCTCTCTCTCTCTCTCTCTCTCTGCCTCTCTCTGGTCAAATTAAAATTAAATGAATGAATAAATAAAGTTAAATAAATAATAATCTTTTTAAAAAAAGAAAGACAAAGACAGGAGAAAATGAGAAATCACCTCCCCAGGGGAGATGGCCACACCACAATCCCTTCTCTTCCATTCTCCTCTCAGAATTTTGGACACAGGTGCCCAGCATATTTTTCAAGCCATTGGTCCAGGGCTCAAGCTATGCACTTAATTCCACATTTTCATGTAATGTTTAAAGTCCCTTCTTACGACTTCACTAAATGTCACTACCCAGGGTTAACCATGGACACGAAAGTGGTAAGAAGGTGGGGAGATGAGTAACCACAGGGAAGCAGAGCTGGGGCCTGGGGGACAGAGGGACTCCAAGTCTCCTGAATCTACATTTCTATGCATTTACTCGGGGTGAGTTACCCTTGTTTATTTCGATAGCTACGATGGGCTGTCATCTCTTGTATGTTTGGTTACATTATCAGGGCCAAGCTCACAGCCAGTCCTCTTACAGTTAACAGTCTGTAACTGAAGTGTGAGTGTTTGCAGGCTTAACCTTCTCAGGGGGTACTCAAAGAAAAGTCAATTGAACAACATGAGCTTTCACTCGATGGGACATTGCAAGGACAAGGTCATTGTAGAGAGACCTCCATGTGTCTCTGGCACGCTGCAGCGTACCTCGGTGATCATGGTACCACCCTGATCAACCACTGGCCGGCCATTAGGAAGAAGAAGCGAGCTCTCAGGGAAGCAGCAGTACTCTGGAGCTGTGAGGTCCTAGAAGCCGGGGGAGTATCTATGACCCAGACAGAGCCCACAGCGACTGAGCAGGTGCACACTGCCTTTCCTGACGCTGGATAAGGGAAGAAGTAGGCTAGGGACCTTCCAGGCACTGTCCTGTTTTTATTTTGTTTTGTTTAGAATTACGTATTTATTTAATTCCATTTGTTATTATTATTATTATTATTATTATTATTATTATTAATTTGACCAGACTGAGACAGAGAGAGAGAGAAAGGGAAAGCAAGAAAGCAAGCTGCCAGGTCCGGTACTCGAACCGCGGTTGACCATGTGGGAATCCAGAAACTTTAACCACCATGTTACCTGCCAGCCTTTGATACTGCCCTTAAACTCAGTTTCTACCTTACCATACTCCACCTACCCACTTCTGTCTCCACGGTCACTTCTCCCAAGCTCCAGCCTAGTGCCCCCGCCCCATTTTCCATAAGTGGTATAAGGCCAATAGCATGGCAGACACGGTTCTTCCCTCCCAGGTCTTCTTTGTGGCTCCACAAGAAACCTGGTATTTCTTTTTTTATTATTATTTTTTGGAGAGGTTTTTGCTATAGGGCACGTGCGCTCACCAGAAAGACAGAGAGAGACAGAGAGACAGAAGGCGAGAAATCACCCCCCAGGGGGGATGGCCACGCTGCAATCCCTTCTCCTCCATTCTCCTCTCAGGATCTCAGGCACGCACGCACACGCACCCGACATGAGTTTAAGCCACCGGGTCCAGGACTCGAACTGCAGTCAGCTACATGGGAGTTCAGCAACATAGCCATTACACTAACTGCTGGTCCTGAAATCTGGTATTTCTATTTTTGGTTTCTTTTGGTCACTCACCAACACCAAACCACCCCAGGTGGCAAACCAGAGAGTGCAAAAGCAGGAACTTCCCTTACTTTTCCTCCTCGCAGGTCTTCACACCACGGCGGCCTCTCAGCTAAGGAAGCTGATGAAAAAATGGCCATGGTACCAATAGGACAAAGAGCCAAAAGCGTGGTCAGTGAGCTCAGGAAAAAAAAAATGTGAAAAAGATGATAGTAATATTAACACAAAACAAACACACAATTTAAAACAGCAATGAGAGGGGCCAGCAGGTGGCGTGGTGATTAAAGGTGCTGGATTCCCACATGGCCGACTGCGGTTCAAGTCCCAGAACTGGTGGCTTGCTTTCTCACTTTCTCTTTCTCTCTGTCTCTGTCAGGTCAAATTAAAAAATAATAGCAAATGGAATTAAGTAAAATAAATAATTAATAATAAAAAACAGCAATGAGATACCATTTCATCTGCCACAATGGCAAGGATTCGGACACCTGGATTGGCTAGAGTGAGAACGTAAGAAGACAGTGCTGACCCGAGTACCGTAGTCCTCCCTCATCACGTTTCAATTTCTCTGCTTTCAGTTACCGGAAGGCAACCATGGTTCAAAAATATGAAACTGAAAAGCTCCGAAATAAACAAGTCGTAAGTTTAAACTGCTGATCTGCATAGTTGGATAAAATGTTGTACCATCCTGCTTTGCCCACCTGCTCTGTCCAGCAGATCCACACTGTATACACCCCCTGCCTATTAGTCACTTAGTATCCTTCTTAGTTATAAGATCTAATAAACAGAGATACACATAGGGTGCTGTCTGCAGTGTCGGGCAGTCTGTGGGGGGTCTTGGAACACATTCCCCGCAGATAGCAAGGGGTTACCGTATAAAGTCCCGCACTGCTTTCTGTAAAATGACTTGGCAATACCTAGGTATGGAATCACTGTAACAGGATTAAGAGGGTAAAAACATGACCCGATTATTATGTTGAAAGGTGGAGCCTTGGGGCCAGCAGGTGACATGGTGGTTAAGGGCACTGGACTCCCACATGGTCGACCATGGTTTGAACCCCAGACCCAAGCAGCTTGCTTTCTCATTCATTCTCTCTCTCTCTCTCTCTCTCTCTCTCTCTCTCTTCTCTCTTTCTCTCTCTCTCTCTCTCTCTCTCTCTCTCTCTCTCTCTCTCTCACTCTGTCCCTCTCTGGTCAAATATAAAGAAAGAAGAAAGAAGAAAGGAAAAAAGAAAGAGAAAGAAAGAAAGAAAAAGAGAAAGGAAGGAAGGAAGGAAGGAAGGAAGGAAGGAAGGAAGGAAGGAAGGAAGGAAGGAAGAAAAAGAAAGAATGAATAGTGGAGCCTTTGGAAGGAGATTAGTGTAGACAGGCTGATGCTAGCATCAAGCCTTTAGACTTCCCAGCTGCCAGAATTGTAAGTCGAATAAACCTCTACTCCTTATCATTCACCTAGTCTCAGGCGTTTCTATAAGCAACATGATATCGGGCTAAGATGAGTACCATTTAAGAGCTTTAAAACAAACCTGTCCTAGGGCCAGCAGTTAACATAATGGTATGTCACTGAACTCCCATGTAGCCGACCGCAGTTCAAGTCCCAGGCCCAGTGGCTTAGACTCATGCCGGGCATGTGTGCATGCGTGCCCAAGATCCCTAGAGGAGAATGGAGGAGAAGGGATTGCAGTGTAGCCATCCTCCCTGAGGGGTGATTTCTTACTTTCTGTCTCTCTGTCCCTCTCTTGTCTTTCTGGCGAGCGCATGCGCCTATAGCAAAAACCTCTCAAAAAAAATAAATAAAATAAAAATAAAAACCTGTCCTTGGGCTGGACCCATAGTGCAGCAATGCATTGGGAGCTGAATCCCACATAGCTGACTACAGTTCAAATCCTAGGTCAGACACATGACCAAAATCTGATGGGAAGAAGCACTGGAGTAAAAGACTTATGGCATGACCATATCCCATTAGGGGGTTCTCTCTCTCTCTCTCTTTGTCTCTCCCCCCCTTTCTCTCTTTCATTGTTCCAGAGAACATGCGCTCTTTGGCTATCTCAGGGCCAGCAAGCAGGTGGTGTGATGGTTAGGGCACTGGACTCCCACATGGCCAACTGAAGTTCGAGTCCCAGACCTCAAAAGCAACTTGCTTTCTCACTTTCCCTTTCTCTTACTGTCTCTCTCTCTTTCTCTGGTCAAATTAAAAAAATAATAATTAATAAAATAAATAATTCTACTATATATATAGTCTATTACTATGCATGTATATATGTTATATGTATTGCCAGCAAGCAGCGTGGTGGTTACGGCAGCTAGATTCCCACATGGCTGGCCTCAGTTTGAGTCCTGGACCGAGAGACTTAAAAAGCACACCAGGTTTGTGTGCATGCCCAGAATCCCAGGGAGAGAATGGAGGAGAAGGGCTTGTGGCATGGCCATCCCCCTGAGGGGTGAGTTCTCACTCTCCCTCTCTGTGTCTCTCTCTGGCAAGCACGTGCTCCCTATGAGGGAAAAAATCTATCTTTTCACCCTCTAACTCAGTGGTTCCACTTCTACAATTTAGCCTAAGGAAATCATTAAACAACCATGCAAATATGTTTGTTGAAGAATATTTACTGCAGTACAGTTTATGTTAAAAACTGAGACTCACCTAAACATGCTATGATAAATTTGTCATGATAGGAAATTTGTTTAAATGAACTAGAGTTCACCAAACAGTAGAATACTGGGCAACCATTAAGAATGACATTGGCTCATGGACTTCCTGATGTGATACATTAAGAAAGATATGACAGGGGACCAGTGGGTGGTGTGGTGGTTAAGGCAATGGACTCCCATATTGCTGACCGTGGTTCAAGTCCTGGACCTGGTGGCTTGAAAATCACGCCAGGTGCATGTGCATGCTTGCCCAAAGTCCCAGGAGGAGAATGGAGGAAAAGGGATTGTGGAGTGGCCAACCTCCCTGGGGCCTGGGGTGGGGGGTGATTTCTCACTTTCCTTCTCACCGTCTCTCTCCAGCAAGCACATGTGCCCTATGGCAAAAACCTAAAACACACACACACACATGTGTACACACACACACAGAGACACACACACACACACACACAACAGAAAGATACAACATCACTTCATGGTATTTCTGCCCAAAAAAAATGAGTAAACATAAGACATGCCAAAATTTAGGAAAAGTCTACAAAATAACTGGCCTGTGTCATTTTTTTTTAACCTCCTTAAAAGTTCATTTATTTCTTGGGGACCAGCAGGTGGCACGGTGGTTAAGGCACTGGACACTCCCACATGGCCGACCACAGTTTGAGTCCCTGACCTGGTGGCTTGCTTTCTCACTTTCTTTCTCTCTCTCCCTCTCTCTCTCTCTCTTTCTCTCTCTCTCTCTCCCTCCCTCCCCCCACAGCTGGTCAAACTGGAAAATAATAATAATAAATAAAAATAAATAAAATAATCCTAAAAAAAAGTTTATTTATTTCCTCTATTAGACAGAGACTCAGAAAGGCAATCACAACAGGGTCCCAGTTCTGCAGTTCATCCCCAGCCTCAGCCAACCCAGAGCATGGGCACGCACGGACTTGGTGTGTACAGGGAGGCCTCAGGAAGTGAACTGGGGACCCTCCCACCTGGGTCCAGCATCACAGAACACTTATAACCACTGAGCCATCAGTTGCTCCCCCTCCCCGCCCCTGTGTTCTTTTAAAAACATCAATATAGGGACCAGCAAATGGCATAACGGTTACGTTGCTGAACTCCCATGTAGTTAACCACAGTTTGAGTCCTGGACCCAGCGGCTTAAAACTCACAGTGGGCTTGCGTTCATGAGTCCCCAGAATCCCAAGAGGAGAATGCAGGAGAAGAGATTGTGGCGTAGCCATTCACTACAGGGTGATTTCTCTCTTTCTGTCTCTCTGAGTCTCTGGCGAGCAGACATACCCTATAGCAGAAACCTCTTATTAAAAAAAAAAAAAAGGAAAGAAAGAAAAATGTCAATACAATGAAAGGCAAAGTAAATATAAAGACATGTACCCATATTAAAGGAAACTAAAAAGATCTGACAACTAAATGCAATGTAGATTAGATCCTAGGCCAAGAAAAAATAATCGTTATGAAAACATTATTGACGCCAGCCCCATGGCTTGATGGTTAAGAAAGTTGAGTCTCACATGGCTGACCATGTGGCTAGAATCCTGACCCAGCAGCTTGAAAAACAAACCAGCCATGTGTGCTTGCATGCCCAAAATCCCAGTAGGATAGAGAGATGGAGGAGAAGGGACTGCGGTGTGACCACACCCATGGTGGGGGGGTGCTTCCTTCCTCTCCCTCTCAGTCTCTCTCTGGTGAGCAAATGTGCTCTTCTGGCAAAATTAAAAAAAAAAATTATGGGACAACTGGCAAAATTTGAATATAGCCTGTAGGTTAGATAATGTTTTTTGTTTTGGTTTGTTTTGGTTTTGTTAGCAGCCGTGGGCATTAGCCAAAGAAACAGAGCAAGGGGGTGAGGAAAGCCCTCTCTGGGGCAGGGTCACACCATGACCCCCTCCCTCCATCCCTCCCTTCTTCGGGACTTTGGGCACAGGGGCAATCTGCCTGCTTCTCACGCCACTGGGCCCAGGATTCAAACCACAGGGTCGGCCATGTGGTATCCGGCTCCTTAACCACCAGGCCACAGAGCCGGCCTGATAATCATGTTACATCAGTGTAAGTTTCCTGATTTTGATCATTGTAGTGTATTATGTTAAAAAATGCTCTTGTCCTTAGGAAGTTCACACCGATGGGTTTAAGGGTGAATGAACACCTTGTGTGTAATTTACTCTCAAATGTACCAGGAAAAAGATCGAATGTGTGCAGAGAAATAGCGATAAAGCAAATGCAGTCCATGACACCAACTGGTGAATCCGAATAAAGGGTATTCTGGATTCTTGCTCCCTTTGCTGAGAGTTCCAAATTGTTTCAAAATAAAAAGGTTTTCTTAAAAAAAAAAAAAAAAAAAAAAAAAAAAAAAAAAAAACGGTGCTGGTGAAGTATATTCATCAGGACGGTGCCCGGGCGCACCAGGTTGCAGGTGTGGGGGCCTCAGGACTGGGTGTGTGAGGCTGTTGCTGTCACAATCGGCCACCTGGACTCCCAGCTCTCTGTGCTGCGGGAGGCACTTGGTGCGTACCTGAGCCCGAACGTGCCCTGGGGTGACTGAAGAAGAAGGTAGAAGGAGCTTTTGTTGTGATTTTCTTCACTCCAGTTCGGTATTCTCACTGGCATTTCCTGCATCCCAGGCTCCTCTGAAGTAGAGGGGAGGGGAGTGAAACCCCCCAATGCAGTGTTTGTGTTTGCTATGAGCAACCCAGGCTGCAAAATTGAGAGCGGAAGACGTTCGTTCATCACTGATCATCACAGCCTTGCACATTCCCCTCCAAGGTAAAGCCACCCGCCCCGTCCTCCACTCCAAGAACAGCTCAGCATCTTGCCATTCCCCAGGAGAAGAGTAAGTCAAAGGACCAAGGGAAGGCCCGGAAGTCCCCTGGGTCCCCTCTGCCAAGGTGAATGGTTTCAAATTACGACAGACAAATCACAGGGTCCCTTGAGAAGCACCTGCAAGCTAAACGTCCTCTCCTGAGAAGAGGACTGGGGATCTCTCACCACCCCTCACCTCTGTTTCCAGGTCCTGCCCTCCCGGGGCACAGGGCAGCCACCTTCCAATCCCCATCTCTAGAAAGGAGAGACGGCATCAACAAGCATGCGGCCGACTCTCCCAGGAGCTCCAGGCGTGCAGTCCTCCCCTCCTGTCACCTGCCCTCCAGCCGCACTGTCCTGCTTCCCCCCTCCCCAGGAGCTGTCAGGGCCAGGGCGCCCCTCCCTCGTCCCCCAGTGTTCCTCCACTCCACACACCCTCCCCCAGCACGAGGGTGTCCAGGACATTGTGTGACTCAGGAAACAGCTCAGACTGAAGGCTCGCAGCAGGCCAAGGAGGAAGAAGAAGGGGTAGTGGCAGCAGAGGCAGTGGGTCCCACCTCGGCAAGGGCTCCGAGGGTCCCTGCCTGAAGAGGGAGAGGGGATGGGTCCCTGCCTGAAGAGGGAGAGGGGATCGCGCTTGGGCAGGGGCCCTGGAATGCAGCCCCCTCTGCTGCCACTGCTGCTGCTGCTGCATTTCTCCACTGTCATGGCCAGAGGTGAGGCTCGGCGGAGAGGTGGGGGGACCCGGCCCTTTGGGAACATGTCTGGCGGAGTGGAGGAAGAGGGCCAAACCCTCAAGCTTTGAGGGGACACCCTAGCTCCCCACATAGGGAGAGATGACTCTGCCATGGGAGTCACAGGCCGAGACTTTGGGCCTGGTGCCAGGAGTGGTGACTGCTGGGGGCCGGGCGAGAGGGTGCCTTCCCCCGGGGAGGGCGCGGCGGGCCTGCCGCTAAGAGGCAGAGGCTTCTACAGCCACACCGAGGAAGGGAAGAGGGGCAGACCGCCCACCTGCTCGGGGAAGGGACGAGAGAGCAGGAGATGGAGACCTGGGAGGTCGAGGTCCCTCCAAGTCCCTTTCCTGGTCCAGCTGTCCCCGCCCCCCGGATGGCTCAGTGCTGGGCCCTTCCCGGAGGAAATCCGTTCCATGTCGTGGCCATTCACCTCCCGGGACCCCCTCGCCCCCCTCCTGATCCTGTTGTCTTGCTTCCGAAGGATAGAGCCTGAGGCTGGACTTGGGCGGCCAGAGAATAAACAGGAAAGGGGGATGGGGCCACGTGGGGACTGGGCGCAGGAGGAAGGAGAGGATGGTTCGGAGCCCGTGAGGGCGGCTGAGGCAGGGGGCTCAGGAGTCCCTGGGTGAAGAGAGAATCCCAGCCCCCTCTCAGCCTTCCCCTCCATCCCTAGGGCTGCCGTGTGGTGATTTCCCAGAGCCCTGTGCCAACGGAGGCACCTGCCTGGGCCTGCCTCAGGGGCGAGGGATCTGCCTGTGAGTGCTCCTAACGGGGTTGGGGGGTGAGGACCGGGAAGAGAGGAGGGGAGGAGATGGAGGCGAGGGGGACAGAGAACGCAGAAGGGGGAGGTGAGAGAGAGGGGAAGAGGGCCATGGGTGCGTTTCTCTCTCCTGCCCAGGTGCGCCCCTGGCTTCCTGGGTGAGACCTGCCAGTTTCCTGACCCCTGCCTGGGTGCCCAGCTCTGCCAGAACGGGGGCAGCTGCAGAGCCCAGCTCCCTGCCCCCGCTGCCTCCCCAGGCTCTCCCTCCCCACCGGCCCCCAGCTTCTCCTGCACCTGCCCCCCGGGCTTCACAGGCGAGAGGTGCCAGGCTCCGCTCCAAGGCCCCTGTCCTCCCTCGTTCTGTTCCAAGAGGGGCCGCTGCCACATCCAGGCCTCTGGCCGCCCGCAGTGCTCCTGCATGCCTGGGTGGACAGGTAAGCGCTGGGGGGCGGGCCAAGACGGGCCAGGAGGACTCAGTGGGCTAGGCTGTGGCCGGAGAGGCTGTGACCCCTTTCAGGACGAAGACCTTGAGAATCGGCAGGCCAGTTCCTGGTGACCCACTGGCCCAAGAGTGACACCCCCAGCACAGTACACTGATGGCCAAATGCTGAAACACTTCCAAACTGAGGGCGCCACGAGTCCCCCTTGTACAGCATCCTGACCTCTCCTGGCCCCACAGCCTCCCTCGGCCGGCTGGCCAGCAGCTGCAGGGTAGTGGCCCAGCACTCCAGGGGCCCCCGAACTTCTCCAAGGCCCTCCCCTAAGCACTGGGTCCCCACAGTAGCCAATGAGCCCTGGAAAGACTGCAGCTGTGGGAGGTGTGATGGGCGGGGGCGGGGGAGGGGGGGGAGGAGGTTCTGACTCAGAGAGGAGAGCGGGGGCCCATCCCGGGGGAGGGGGGGAGGGGGATGAAACCTTGGTGCAAGCTTAGTGCTTAGGGTAGAGCGGCCCCCAGTCCAAATGCCAGTTCTGCTGCTAAGAACCTTGAATACGACAGTAAGCTCCCCGGGTCTCCGGCTGTCAGCTGACACACAGGGAGACGAAGGTCCACACTTCATAAAGTGGCTGAGAGGAAAAGGGGCCGATGCTCAGCAAGTGCATGCTTGGCTCAGCCCTGCCGCCCACGGCCGCTGCTGCCCCCAGTGCCGTGGGTGCACTTACACCTCTCCAAAGATTAGGAAGTCTGGGGACCAGCAGATGGCTGGTCGACCACAGTTCGAGTCCTGGACTCAGCAACTTAAAACTTAAAACTTAAAACTCACACCGGGTGCATGTGTGTGTGTGCCCAAAATCCCAAAAGGAGAATGGAGGAGAAGAGATTGTGGTGTGGCCATCCCCCCTGGGGGGTGATTTCTCCCCTTCTGTCTCTCTCTGTATCGGGCAAGCATACATGCCCTATAGCAAAAATAAGTTCTAAAAAAAAAAAAAAGATTAGAAAAACAGGACCTGAGAGGTGGTGTGACCCACGCAAGGGCGCACAACCGTTTGCGGTGCAGCCAGTGCCGACCCGAGTCTCCTGCCTGCAGACACTGGGTGTTTTCCACCTTTCCCCAAAACGTGACCACTGAAGGGACCGCAGGCCCGTGTGTCCCCAGGCAGGGCCAGTTTGCAGTTCTCCCACCGTTAGACACACGCCCTACTGTAGTTCAGAGAATATGGCCGCCCCGGATACTCACTCCCGAAGCACGGCAACACTGAGGCAAGGGCTGATGGGACCGAGCAAAGAGCGCTCGAGAGTCAAGGGGAGGAGATGTGAGAAGCAGACCCGGACGGTCCAGAGCGAGAGCTGGGTCACCCCCCATGGGCTGGACTTTATGTGCTGCTAGAAACAGCCCCCTGCCCTCTGCCCTCTGTCGCAGGCGAGCAGTGCCAGCTTCGGGACTTCTGCTCAGCCAACCCCTGCACCAATGGAGGGGTGTGTCTGGCCACGTACCCCCAGATCCAGTGCCGCTGCCCACCTGGCTTCGAGGGCCACGCCTGCGAACACGACGTCAACGAGTGCTTCCTGGACCCAGCTCCCTGCCCCAGAGGCACCTCCTGCCACAACACCCTGGGCTCCTTCCAGTGTCTCTGCCCCAAGGGGCGGGACGGTCCGCGCTGCGAGCTCCGAGCAGGACCCTGCCCCACCGGGGGCTGTCCACACGGGGCCACCTGCCAGCTGGTGCCGAGGGGGAACTCCACCTTCCACCGCTGCGTCTGCCCTCCAGGTGCGTCTCCTCGGGGGCTTTCCTGCAGCCTCCCTCCGGGCTAGGAGGCTGAACCCCCGCCCCAGCTTATCTCATGGCCCCGCAGGCTTCACAGGCCTGGACTGCGAGGTGAACCCAGACAACTGTATTGGGCACCAGTGTCAGAACGGGGGCACCTGCCTGGATGGGCTGGACAGCTACACCTGCCTCTGCCCCGAGGCCTGGACAGGTGAGTCAGAGCTGCGTTCGTGGCCCCAGCGCCCAGATACTCAGCTCTGGGCCTGCCTCTCCCCGACTCCCAGCATCAGCCCTTGTCTGCTCCCACCCCTGCAGGCTGGGACTGCTCTGAGGACGTGGATGAGTGCGAGGCCCGGGGTACCCCTCGCTGCAGAAACGGGGGTACCTGCCAGAACGCGGCCGGCAGCTTTCACTGCGTGTGTGTGAGTGGCTGGGGAGGCCCGGGCTGTGACGAGAACCTGGACGATTGTCTGGCTGCCACCTGCGCCCCGGGATCCACCTGCGTTGACCGCGTGGGCTCCTTCTCCTGCCTCTGCCCCCCGGGGCGCACAGGTGTGAGGGCAGAGGGGGAAGGGGCGGAGGGTGAGGGCAGCCCCAGGAGGGCAGCCGCAGGCTCCAAGCGGCCCTGAGAGCTCCTCCCGCGTGTCCCCAGGCCTCCTGTGCCACCTGGAGGACATGTGTCTGAGCCAGCCATGCCACGGGGAAGCCCAGTGCAGCACCAACCCCCTGACGGGCTCCACGCTCTGCCTGTGCCAGCCCGGCTACTCGGGACCCACCTGCCACCAGGACCTGGACGAGTGTCAGATGGGTGAGGCACCCCCACTCAGGGCTTCTCTGAGCCCCACTCAGGCTCTGGACTGACAAAAGAAAAGAGCAGGGAGCAGCAGATGGCTTAATGGTTACATCACTGGACTCTCATGTAGTTAACTGCAGTTCAAGTCCCAAACCTGGAGGCTTGAAACGCACACCAGGCGCATGAGTGCTCACAGTCCTGAGAGGAGAATGGAGATAAAGGGATTGCGGTGTGGCCTTCCCCCGGGGGGCGCTTTCTCACTGTCTCTCTGTCTCTCTCATGTGCATGCGAGTGCATGCGCCCTATAGCAAAAATCTCTCTTTTTTTTTAAAAAAAAAGGCAAATTGGTTTCGAATTTTAAAGCCAAGCATTTCTTTCTCCTTGCACTTGTCCAGATTTGGCATCTCTTTCCTACATGGCTCTCACCTATCCAGGCCCCGTGGGTTTGTCCCTCGGTTCTTCTCCACCTTAAAGACAAGCCCCTTACCCAGTTTGGAACATTGGCCACACAGGCCCCCACGCCTCCCCCAGAGCTCAGCCTGGCCCTCCCCACTCCGGGCCCCCGCAGACTCCCAGTTCTCTCCTCGCAGCCCAGCAAGGCCCCAGTCCCTGCGAACATGGCGGCTCCTGCCTCAACACCCCCGGCTCCTTCAACTGCCTCTGCCCCCCTGGCTACACGGGCTCCCGCTGCGAGGCTGACCACAACGAGTGCCTGTCCCAGCCCTGCCGCCCAGGCAGCACCTGCCTGGACCTACTCGCCACCTTCCACTGCCTCTGCCCACCAGGTACCGCTGGGAGGGCCATGTGGGGGAGCCAGGAGACCAGTCCGAGCCCACAGGGAAGCAAGGACAGCCTCGGGCCAGGTGGGGTCTGTTCCCACAGGAGGCGTCTCCTCTGCTCCCTTCCACATGAGAAGCCTGGGGTACCCACGGCCCCTAAGAGAAGAGGTGCCACAGAGGGTAGGGGGATTGTGCACGGCTCCGGGCACTGCCATTCGTCTCACAGTCACCACATAGTGCACAGCGAGGACACGGCACACAGCTGCCCAGCAAGGGAGATAAACAACGGTTTAACTCTCGGGACTTTGGGCACGCACACACACATGCCCGGCGTGAGTTTTAAGCTTCCAGGTCTGAGACTTGAACCGTGGTCGACTATGTGAGAGTCCAGTGTCATAACCATTACTCCATCTGCTGGTCTCTTCGGGCTGACTTTAAGGGCAAAAAATGTCTCCAGGAAGACAATGACAGAGCCAGCTTCAGGGGGTTAGATAAAACCAGAAAAGGAGGACCAGCAGTTGGCATAATAGCTATGTCGCTGAACTCCCATGTAGTCGGCCGTGGTTCAAGTCCCGGACCCGGTGGCTTAAACTCACGCTGGGCGTGCTTGTGTGTGTGCCCAAGATCCCGAGAGGAGAATGAAGGAGAAGGGATTGCGGCGTGGCCATCCCCCCTGGGGGGTGATTTCTCGCTTTCTGTCTTTCTGGCGAGCGCACGTGCCCTATAGCAAAAATCTTTCAAAAAAAAAAAAAAAAAAAAACAGAAAAGGAATAGCTGACTCTGTGCTGGGCTCTGTGTGAGCCCCTTACAAGCATGACGTCATCTCTACGATAACCCTATGAGGCCAGCATCGTTGCTGTGCCTATTTCATAGAAGAAACAGGCATGGAGAGGCTAAGTGGCTTGTCCGAGGCCACCCAGCTAGTCAGTGGCAGAGTCTGGATTCAAACCCAAGGCTTCAAGAGTTTAAACCGCTGCACTGTGCCACTTTTCCATGCTGAGCAGCACCCGAGGAGAATAGCTCAGGGCCAGCAGGTGGTGTGGACGATAAAGCAACTGGATCCTACATGGCCAATGGTGCAATTCAAGTCCTAGACACAGCGGCTTGTAAAACCACCAGGCAGGTGTGCATGTGTGCCCAAAATCCTAGGAGGAGAATGGAGAAGAAGGGATTGTGTCGTGGCCATTCCCCTTGGGGGGTGATTCCTCACTTTCCCTTTCTCTCTCTAGTGAATGCATGTGCCCTAGGGCAAAACTGAAAGGAAAAAAAAAAAAAAAAGCTCAGGCCACCCACAGACAATCATAGAAAAATAAGAGAAAACTGCTCAGGGACTGTTCTCTGTCAGGGTCAAGGCTGTAGATTTTAAGAAGCTGCAGAGGGAAGCTCCCCAGAGAGAGGCAGCTGAGATCCAGATCCAGAGTGAGACAGTGGAGGGACCAGCAGGTGGCATAATGGTTACGTCGCTGGACTCCTACATAGCTGAGCACAGTTCAAGTCCCGGCCCTGGTGGCTTAAAACTCAGGCTGGGTGTGTGTGTTTGTACGCCCAAAATCCTGAGAGAAGAATGGAGGAGAAGGAATTGCGGTGTGGTCATCCCCCGGGGATGATTTCTCACTTTCTGTCTCTCTGTCTCTGTCTCTCCAGTGAGTGCAAATGCCCTATAGCAAAAAATCTCTCTCTCTAAAGAAAAAAAGTGAGACAGGGGAGACCAAGATGAACCCAAAGCAAGGAGACAAATACGGGAACTACTCAGTTGTCCAGTGCCTTTCAGGTCCCCCACTTTGGGTTCCCAGAGGCCTGCCCAGGTAGAACGAGAGGAGTGACCGCTCTCCAAGCACTTGCGCCGTTTGCGCCTTGAGGACCTCCAAGCTGATCAGGTGGCTGGGCTGAGCCCATGTCCTCACAGCCCTCCCGTGGGGTCACTAGCAGGTCTCTGCCCCCTGCGCTTTCACACCTGAAGAGGGCAGAGCCGTGCACCCAGAGCAGAGGGCCTCGGGGTTCCTCTCCTCCGACCCACGCATGGCGCACAACCAGGCGACTCCCTGACGGAGCGCGCGACGAGGTAGGAGCGGGGCGGTCCGGGTCCAGGTCCCAGGCAGAAGTGGAAGCAGCTGAGACAGGGCCAGGCTGGCTGAGCCTCCGCCCTCATCGCCCCGTGTCCTCAGGATTAGAGGGGCGGCTCTGCGAGGTGGAGACCAATGAGTGTGCCTCGGCCCCCTGCCTGAACCACGGTGAATGTCGTGACCTGCTCAACGGCTTCCGATGCGTCTGCCCGCCCGGTGCGTACAGATTCCATCCTGGTCCCGCCACGGAAAGTCCCCTGGCCTCTTGACGCTCCAGAGTTCAGGGCTATCAGCCACCAAGGTCTCTGGAAGCGCTCTCTAAAGTGGCCAAGGAGTCTCCATTTTCCAACTCTTTGCTCCAAAATTCCCCTGCCTCACTCCCAACCCGTCCATGCTTGTTCGCCTGCCCTCCCTTCGTCCCGCCAAATCACCCGAACGTCCCTCCTTCGCAGTCCTCCTGCAGAATCCTCTGTGCTCTCTGTCCATTGGGGGCCTCGGGCTGCTCCCGGCCTCTGGGCCGCGCTATGGTCATAACGGCATTGACTGAGTATCTGCTCCAGGCCAGGCGTCGGCCTGTGTGCTTTCTGGGCATCGTGCCATTTAATCCTTTCAACGGTACCGTGAGGTGGGTTCCGCCAGCATTCCCCTTTTCCAGAGGAGGAAGCTGGGGCCTGGTGAGGTTGACTAATCTGCCCACAGTCACACAGCTGGCAGGTCCCCGAGCCTTTTCTGCATCACCATCCCGTCACCCCACACCCCGTGCCTCAGGTGTCCCCTCTGTGAAGCCCTACAGGCTCGCCTTTCCTGTAAGGCAAGGGGCTAGCCGTGTCCTCCTCAGTGACCTCGGCCTCCTCTGCTCCCCCGCTCCTGTCCCGCCAGGATTCACAGGCACCCACTGCGAGGAGGACATCGATGAGTGCAGAAGCTCCCCCTGTGCCAACGGCGGGCAGTGCCAGGACCAGCCTGGGGCCTTCCATTGCAAGTGTCTCCCAGGTATGCGGGGACTCGGACATGGGCGGGGAGAGCGGGGGCGGAGGGGGACACCTGTGCGGGTCCTTGATCCTCCCCCTGCACCACAGGCTTTGAAGGTCTACGCTGTCAGACCGAGGTGGACGAGTGTCTCAGTGGCCCGTGCCCCACGGGAGCCAGCTGCCTCGACCTCCCGGGAGCCTTCTTCTGCCTCTGCCCCTCTGGCTTCACAGGTCAGCGAGGAAGGGGTTGGAAGGGACGGGCAAGATGATCAGGTCCATCTGGGGCAGAGCAGAGGTCATCGGTGGGGGTGGACGACTGAGAGGTGAGAACAGAGTGAGATGGCACCCTTCCGGGTTATCCGGTGCAAAATGTGCACAAGCGTCCAGCCACTGGGACAAGCGCGGGTGTTACCGGGGGGCCCGCATTGGGCCCCACATACATGGTATGACTTGGGCTAAGGGGCAGAGGATGGGACTCAAAGGGAAACCATTCGCTTGCTTATTTTCCTGCATTATTAAGTGCCTACTACGCCAGACATGAAATTGGTAAGAGTGGGCCAGCAGGTGGCATAGCAGTTCCGTGGCTAAACTCCCACACGGCCACTGCAGTTTGCGTCCCGGACTCCGTGGCTTCAAAATCACAGCAGGCGCGTGTGCGTGTGTGCCCCAGATCCCGAGAGAAGAACGGAGGAGGAGAGATTGTGCCGTGGGCATCTCCCATGGGGGAAGATTTCTCACTTCCCTCTCACTGTCTCTGTCTCTCCCATGAGTGCACATGCCCTAAGGCAACAACTTCTAAAAAGAAGAAAAAAAGAAATAGAGTAAGAGACCTGCTATCTTTAAATGGCTTTAAAGATAATGCAGAGAGGCCAAAATGTCGCTGCAACAGAAAGACCAGCAAGGGTAACTACTGTCCAGAGAGGTGTTCTGAGACAGGAAACGCACAGGGCCACGTAGGAGCGCACAGGACCAGCTAGCCCAGGTAAAGACGGGACGCTTCATGGAGAGAGTGACCGCCAAGCCAAGTCTCCGGAGAGGAGTAGGCATTGAGGCTGCGGGCGGCTGCGAGGGGCTGGCGGCTCCGGGTTCTGCCCAGCATTCCTGTTCGGAAGCCCGCATCTCTCCCGGCAGCCTCTGGCAGCCTCCGAGAGAGAGAAGCTGAGTCCGCCCGCGTGCACACCTCACCTGGCCTCGCCTCGCCTCGCTGTCCCTCCTCAGTCGGTTGCTGCCGCTGCTCCAGAATAAATAACAACCAGGAGAAACAGAGTGGAAAATGCAAAAGAACGGAATTAACAAAACCTGCCAAATACTTCTCAGAACTGGGAAAGAGCATCTTGCTTGCTTTAGTGAAAAGTACAGGGACGTGCTGGAATGTGAAAACAGCGGTGCGAGCACTGCTGCCCTAAAAACGTACCTGGCGCGGGCTTGCCCACGAACACAGCTCTCAGCCGAGTGTCACCGCGGGGTTTCAAACAGCAGAAGTGCTGGGAGAACATCACGGCTCGGACCAAGAGAATGACGGTTCAGGAAAGCAGGGAGAAAGAGAGACGCAGTGTGGGCCCCCTTCTGAGCACCCACGTCCTAGGCAAGGAGGAGATGCCAACGGGCAGCCCTGCCCGAGCAACCCTGTTTCCCGCGGTGCTGGGAGGAAGAGCCGGACACCGCCCTCACGCTGCAGCCAAGAATTGTTGGCTGTTCCAGAGAACTGCGGGCTGGTGAGAAAGAGTTTTCCAGTACGCAGGGGACCTCTCCACCTGAACCCTCATGTTCAACTGTCAGAATAACCACCAGTAAAAACAGCAGGAGCCAGGGAACCAGCAGTTAGCGTAATGGCTATGTCGCTGGACTCTCACGTACTTGACCGCGGTTCGCATCCCGGACCCAGTGGCTTAAAACTCACGCCGGGCGCGTGTGCGTTAGCCATTACGCTAACTGCTGGTCCCATAAATTAATTTTTTAAAGAAAAGATGTATTGAGAAAGAAAACTACAAACTTTAACCAAAGAATGGCCTGTTTTCTCATTTAACTGGCCCTTTCCCAATTCACCCTAAGACTCTGGGGATTGTTCCCTTGTAATTGTGTTGGCCAAGAAAGCTGGAATGTGAACTTTTGGTCAGTAATCTGTAACAGAGCTACAGTACAAAAACTGTAGTAGTAGTAGTAGTAGTCACTTATTTAAGAATACATTCAGGGGGACCAGCGGTTAGCGTAATGGCTATGTCGCTGGACTCCCATGTAGTCGACCGTGGTTCGCGTCCCGGACCCGGTGGCTTAAAACTCACAACCCCTGGGGGGCGAGTTCTCGCTTTCTGTCTATCTTTGTCTTCTGGCAAACGCACATGCCCTATAGCAAAAACCTCTCCAAAAGAAGAGAAAATACGTTCAGGTAAACAGCTGCACCCTATGTACCCCTCCAGTGGCAAAGAAGCTATTAGTCTTCTGAAAATCACCACTAAGAGTGCTGTGATTCTGAATGTAATGTTTGTTATTTGCAGTTCATACGAGAACCATGTGTAAGTGATGTATTTTTTTTAATCAAATGCCAAGTGTGAATGTAGAGTGTGGCTACATTTTATTATTATTTATTTAGTCTTTAGTTCAGCAGAGTGAGAGAGGGAGGGAAAGTGAAAAAACAAGCCACTGGGTCCAGGACTCAAACTGCTGTGGGCCATGTGGGAGTCCAACACCTTAACCACCACACCACGTTCCAGTCATTTTGTTGTTGTTGCTTGTTTCTTTCTTTTTTTTTTAATTCTTTTTTTGTTTTGTTTTGTTTTTTTGTTTGTTTGTTTTTTTGCTATAGGGCGCGTGCGCTTGCCAGAAAGACAGAGAGAGACAGAGATAGAAAGCAAGAAATCACCCCCCAAGGGGGATGGCCACGCTGTAATCCCTTCTCCTCCAGTCTCCTCTCGGGATCTTGGGCACGCACGCACATGCACCCAGTGTGAGTTTAAGCCACCAGGTCCAGGAATTGAACTGCAGTCAACTATGTGGGAGTCCAGCGACATAGCCATTACGCTAACTGCTGGTCCGTCTAGTTTTTTTTAAACAGATAACAGAACTTTTCTATCCAACTGAAACCCCTCCCATTGAAAGTGGCTATCCTGGGAGGCCACACGTTCCTCCAGTGGTGATGCTGTTGCTCAGAGCTTCACGAGGACTCCAGCACCTTTTTGATTTTTTCCAGTGTCATTCTTTTACTGAGGATCATCTATTTTTGAAGAGCCCAGCGTTTGGAAGGAGATGATTCTAATGTGGCTCATAACCTGCTTTGTAAGCCTTTCCCCAAAGAAGAGTTCAAACAGTGTCTCCAACAGTGGTGACTTTGTTGGAACCGAGGATGTAACTACTTTGAGGGACCAATGTTCAGTTACATTCCTATGTTATATTTGTTTTATTTTAAAAAAAGAAGAAAAAAACTTGCCAAAAAAAAAAAAAAGAAAGAAAGAAAGAAGACGAGTAGGAGTTTGTCGCGGCAGAGTGCCAGGCAGTATGTCTGGGCTGGAGATAACATGGGCAGAGGCCTCGGGGAAGAAAAGCACACCCCACTTAAAGAACTGTGAGAGACACAGAGCTTGGGCTGCCACAGGTCAAAAACGAGGATCAGCAGTTGTAGGAAAGTCTCGCTGGATTCCGTGTTATTCTGAGGGAGTCAGACGCTATCCCGAAGGCAACAGGGAGCCACTGAAGGCCAGGTTCACCGGGAGTGAGTGTGTCACGCATAAGTAGCCCTTGGTCCCCTCAAGGACGGGAGGGGCTGTTTTCACTCTCACCTTCTCCCACTCCAGGCCAGCTCTGTGAGGTTCCCCTGTGCGCCCCCAGCCTGTGCCAGCCCGAGCAGCCATGCCAGGATGAGGAGAACAAGGCCCTCTGCCTCTGCCCTGACGGCAGCCCTGGCTGTGTTCCTGCCGACAACTGCACCTGCCACCGTGGCCACTGCCAGAGGTACAGATTCCAGGCCCTCTCTGTCGCCACCCCCTCTGGGCCTCCTCATCGAGGGCAGGAGAAGACAGCTAGTGAGGTGCCATCTGTGGGGAGCGACCAGTGGGAAAGAAGAAGGGGACAGTGAAGTTCTTTGCAAAGCCAATCGGAGGGCTCGCCGGGAGTGTTACCCAGAGAGGAGAGTTGCTAACGGGGCACAGAGGGCTAGGGGTCAGAGCAGAAGGAAGGGCATGGAATCCCGGGACAACTCATCACGCGTTAGACAAGTATCTGTGGAGTATCTACTTTGTGTGGTCACTGTCGGCACTAGGGGACAGCACGAGAGAAAGAGACCGCTCCATCGGGGACCAGCAGGTGGTGTGGTGGTTAAGGCGCTGGCCATTCCCATATGGCCAACCATGGTTCAAGTCCTGGACCTGGTGGCTTGCTTTCTCACTTTCTCTCTCTCTCTCTCTCTCTCTCTCTCTCTCTCTCTCTCTGTGTGTGTGTGTGTGTGTGTGTGTGTGTGTGTCTGGTCAAAATAAAATAAGTAAATGAGTAAATAAAATTAAAAATATTAAAAAAAAAAGAAAGGAAGAGGCTGCTCCATCGTGGAGCTTTCATGCTAATGGGCAAAGACAGACAATAAACAAGTTATTAAAGATATGTGTGTGTGCGGACCAGCAGTTAGCGTAATGGCTATGTCGCTGGACTCCCATGTAGTCAACTGCGGTTTGAGTCCTGGACCTGGTGGCTTAAACTCAGGTCGGGTGCATGTGCGTGTGTGCCCAAGATCCCGAGAGGAGAATGGAGGAGAAGGGATTGTGGTGTGGCCATCCCCCCTGGAGGGTGATTTCTCTCTTTCTTTCTCTCTCTCTCTCTCTGTCTCTCTGGCAAGCACATGCACCCTACAGCAAAAACCTCTCCAAAAAAAATAAAAAAAGATATGTGTGTGTGTGTGTGTGTGTGTGTATAAAATGAGTGGCGGAGGGGAGGGGAAGGGAGAGGATGCTAAGTGTGAAGTCACTGAATCCGGGCCAGCAGAGGAGGAGGTCAGGGAGCCTGGCCCATGCAGAGGGGAGAGGGTCCAGTGGAAGAGACAAACGCCCCCTTTTCTCTTTGCGGCCAGATCCTCCTGTGTGTGTGATGTCGGTTGGACAGGGCCAGAGTGTGAGGTGGAGCTTGGGGGCTGCATCTCCGCGCCCTGTGCCCATGGGGGGACCTGCCACCCCCACTCTTCTGGCTACAACTGCAGCTGCTCCGCGGGCTACACAGGTGAGGGCTCTCCTACAGCACGCCTACCCGGGCCGGCTACTTCCCACACCAGGCCAGGCGTCCAGGGGCTCTGGGCCTCGCTCAGGGCCAAGGAGGACTGGTCACAGGCTGGGGGGCCCAGCTGATGGGCAGGAGGTAGTGAAAAAAGAAGAGAGAGGTTGGAGGGAGGAGGACAGTGGGTTGGGGATGAGGGAGCGAAAGAAAAAGGAGAGGAGAAGAGGAGGTGGAGGGAGAGGAGGCCCCCTTCTCAGACCTTACCTGTCCCCCACAGGGCCCACCTGTGGTGAGGAGGTGACAGCGTGTCACTCAGGGCCCTGTCTCAATGGTGGCTCCTGCAGCCCCAGTCCCGGGGGCTACTCCTGCACCTGCCCTCCAAGCCACACGGGCCCCCACTGCCAAATCAGTGTCGACCACTGCGCGTCTGGTAAGTGCCCGTCCTCGGGGATGGGGGAGCTGGCCGGGCCACGTCTGCGCCATACACTTTTTAATTACATGGCTGTGAGCGGTCGTCCTGATGGGGCGGGGCATGGCCTTGCCTCCACGTGGGGTGTATGCCCTGTGTGCGGTGTGACTAAGGTCGCAGGCCAGGTTACAGGCAAGGAACCCAACCCCTCACAGCCTCCTCTCTCCAGCCCCGTGCCTCCATGGGGGTACCTGTGTGAACAGGCCTGGCGCCTTCTCCTGCCTCTGTGCTTCGGGCTTCCAAGGCCCGCACTGTGAGGGAAGGAGCCGCCCCAGCTGTGCAGACAGGTGAGCAGGGCCCAGAGACCCCCAGGGGAAGCGAGGGGGCTCCCCGCCCTCCTGCCGGGGTTCCAGGCTGCCTCCCATTCCACAGCCCACACCCTGCCCTCTGGCCCCTCCTGGTTTGCCGGAGGCCGCCCTGCCACATCCCCTCCGTTTCTCAGACATGTTTCCCTACTGTGCCCGTCTCTGTCTCGTCCAGCCCCTGTAGGAACAGGGCGACCTGCCAAGACGGCCCTCAGGGTCCTCGTTGCCTCTGTCCCCCTGGCTACACAGGCGGCAGCTGCCAGGTGAGGGGCGCTGAACTGCTAGGAGGGCTCTGGGGAGAGGGGTGCGGGGGACTGAAGGGTGGGCGGCACAGAGCAGGGGAGAAGTACCCACGTGAAGGGAGGTGTGAGGCCTAGGCGTTGGGGGTCTAGGGCGGTGTGGAGTGAAGAGGAAGGGAGGACCACACAGGTGACTGACCCCAGGAGCTGTTCTGGGATGCGGGTGTTGAAGGAAACCAGGGAGGGTCGCGCGGTCCCAGACCACTCAGGAGAGAGTTTTAGCGGAAGGGAGTTTGAAGAGTGAGGGCTGGCAGAGGCCCAGCTCTGGGCCCAGGAACTTAGGCTCTGCCCCACCTCACGTGCCCCTCCACCCCCAACCCTCAGACTCTGGTGGACCTATGTGCCCAGAAGCCCTGCCCAGCGAATTCCCACTGCCTCCAGTCTGGGCCCTCCTTCCAGTGCCTGTGCCTCCAGGGCTGGACCGGACCTCTCTGCAAGCTGCCACTGTCCTCCTGCCAGAAGGCTGCGCTGAGCCGAGGTACCAGCCCAGGACCATCGGGGGGAGAAGAAGGGTGTCTTCCTCCACCCCATCCCCAAGGCTGTCCGCATAGTCTTGGGCCAAACCACCGAGAGTCAGAACAGCTCAGACCAACAGTTATTGGTTCAGTACTTCAACACCCGGGAAAGCCGAACACAACTCAGCTTCTTTAACCACATTCGATGCAACTCAAGCCACGCCAAGCCCAGGCAATGCAATTTAACAAGTTTAACACAATCGCCAGGGTCATACTCAGTGTGGAATAACTCAACACTGTCCTAATCTCGTAACGCAACCAGAGGGACCACATTTAACCCAACTCCACTCAACGTATTTTACCCAAGCCCACTCACTTTGATGTCATCTGACCCCGTATTCAAATAAGGCTTGATAAGAGAAGAGCTCAGGGGGACCAGCAGTTGGCGTAATGGCTATGTCGCTGGACTCCCACGTAGTCGACCGCGGTTCGCGTCCCGGACCCAGTGGCTTAAAACTCACGCCAGGCGCGTGTGCGTGCGTGCCCAAGATCCCGAGAGGAGAATGGAGGAGAAGGGATTGCGGCGTGGCCATCCCCCCAGTGGGTGATTTCTTGCTTTCTGTCTCTGTCTCTGTCTTTCTGATGAGTGCATGCACCCTATAGCAAAAACCCCTCAAAAAAAAAGAGAGAGAACAGCAGAGCTTAGAAAAGAGACTACTGTGAGGTTAGGAGAAAGTTGATGAGAACCACAGTGAGAACATCACAGAGGATTCAAAACTCAGGGACAGCCTTAGGCCACCAGTGAACACACATCTCCACTTGAGGATTCCCTTAGCTCTTCAGACGTGTCTTAAGCCAAGCAGTCACTATCAGACGGGAGGGAGAACCTGGTGTTTAACCTCTTCAGTGTCAGGAGTTACTAACTCTTTATTCTTTAATTATTTATTTATTTAGAGGGACAGATCGAGAGCGAGAGAGAGAGGAAAAGTGAGAAAGCAAGCTGCCAGGTCCAGGACTCGAACCGCAGTCAGTCATGTGGGAGCCCAGTGCCCTTACCTACCACACCACTAGCTGGCCCCAGGAGTTACTAACTCTTCAGGCTCAGAGAGGCCTCCAGCCAGGAACGTTAACAGTCCCCAAGGGAAAGGCGTCTCTGCTCAGTGCCCGGGGCCCAACACCCTCCCGCCCACTTACACTTACCCGTGTGTGTCTGTCCCTTTCCACAGGCATAGAGGTCTCTTCCCTGTGCCAGAATGGAGGCCTCTGCATTGACAGCGGCCCCTCCCACTTCTGCCGCTGCCCCCCTGGTTTTCAAGGCAACTTGTGCCAGGATAGTGTGAACCCATGTGAGTCGAGGCCTTGCCAGCACGGGGCCACCTGCGTGGCCCAGCCCAGCGGGTATCTCTGCCAGGTGAGAGGGTCTAGAAGAGGGGGAGAGAAGGCGAGGGTGGCTGGGTCCGGAAGGGGGCAGCAGTGGGTGCCGCATCCCGTGTCTCCTCTGTCCCCTGCCCCACACGCCCCGCTCACTGCCACGCCAGGCCACGTGCCTCCTGCTGTCTCTCAGTTGTCCTTTCCCCTTCGCGCTCTGTTCCGAGGCCGTAGTCCAGCCTGTCACATTCCACCTGGGCCTGCATCAGCCTCGATCGCCCTGCCTCACACTGGTCCCCTGTAGGCTCAGCCTTTACCCCCGCGGCCTGTACTCCACTGAAACCGTTAAGCTGACCTGTCACTTCCCTGTGAACACCCTTCAGCGGCTGCCCGTCTCTTTCAGAACACAGCCCAAGGTCCTGCACGACCCCGCCCCGCCCGCCTCTCAGGCCTCACCCCTCCACCCCAACCCTCTTACTCTCTGCTGATTTTTCCCCACACACTCCCTGCTGATTTTTCTCTCGACCCTCACCCCTGCTGCGCTGCCAGAAATGGCCTTCCCAGCCCTCTTTCACTGTGCAGGCGCCTCCCTTAGGAAGCTGGCCAGACCTCTCTCCAGGGTCAGGGCCCCTCCTGGGCGCTCAGGGTAGCTGGGGCGAGCTCACCCACTGGTCCTCTGGCCGACCCTGCATCTGCAGTGCGCCCCGGGCTACAGTGGACAGAACTGCTCGGAGGAGCCTGACGCGTGTGAGTCCCAGCCCTGCCACAACCACGGAACCTGCACGCCCAGGCCCGGAGGGTTCCACTGCGCCTGCCCTCCAGGCTTTGTGGGGCTGCGCTGCGAGGGAGACGTGGACGAGTGTCTGGACCGGCCCTGCCACCCCAGGGGCACAGCCGCCTGCCACTCCCTGGCCAATGCCTTCTACTGCCAGTGCCTGCCCGGACACACAGGTGAGGGCTGGGAGGGGGCCGAGGGGGCCATGACGTCCCGGACAGTGCCCTCCGTGAGGCAGCCGAGGCATTCCGTCCATTCCCGACCTCCACGCCTGACCCAGGGAACGTGCCCCAGGACCCCTCTGCTTGCGCACCTAGCGCCGAGCTGACTCCGTCCCTGAGCTGGGGGAGGTGGTGACGGAAGCAGCAGGTGACATCCAGTCTCACCCCCACCGCAGGCCAGTGGTGCGAAGTGGAGATAGACCCCTGCCAGAGCCAGCCCTGCTCCCACGGAGGGTCCTGTGAGGCCACGGCAGGACCATCCCCAGGTTTCACCTGCCGCTGCCTCAGCGTAAGTGCCTGCGAAGCTTCCCCTACCGTGAAAGGCAGGCACGCGGGGGCCAGAACCCTAGAGGGGAGCTTGGAGAAGCATTAGGGTGGAGACTTGGAGAACGCCACTTATTAAAAATAATAGTAAGTAAAAGCCCCAAATGCATGATCCAGAGGGGAAGCATCATCAGTTGGTAAAGGATTGGAATTTTCAAAACTCATAAGCCTAATGGAAAGTCAAAAGCTCCCACGGTCAAGCTGGGTGGCCTTGGCTGGCTTCTTCCCCTGTCTGAGTGTGTTTATGGACCTCAGGTGCAGGAGGCTGCGTTCATCTTAAATCTGAGTTCATGCTACACTGACATTAGTTTGTGCCTGGCTTTCTTGTTTTATTATTCTAATAAGTAATACTCATGAGCCTAACCCAAGAATTACAAAATATTAATAATAACTTATACAGGGGCCAGCAGGGCACTGGACTCTCATGTGGCCAACCACAGTTCGAGGCCCAAACCTGGCGGCTTCCCTTCTCACTTTCTCTCTCTCACTCTGTCCCTCTGGTCAAATATATATATATATATAAATCAAGCAAGCAAGCAAGCAAGCTTGTGGCCACTATGTCCTCTTCGTCCTCTGCCTCGTTTCCCCTAAAGAGGAAGAAGGCATAGGACCTTCTGTGTAGAGGTTAAGAGAAGATAAGAGTTCAACTCTCTTTTTTACTTTTTGGAGAGGTTTTTGCTATAGGGCACGTGCACTCGCCAGACAGAGACAGAAAAGCAAGAAATCACTCCCCAGGGGGGATGGCCACACCGCAATTCCTTCTCCTCCATTCTCCTCTCGGGATCTTGGGCACGCACGCACACGCACCCAGCATGAATTTTAAGTCACCGGGTCTGGGACTCGAACCACAGTCGACTACATGGGAGTCCAGCGACATAGCCATTACGCTAACTGCTGGTCCCAGGAGTTCAACTCTATTAACCGGCCAGTCTTCCAGGACTTGCAGTATGATTCGATAGTTCATCCAGGTGTGCAGAGCTGTGGTTCACCCATGTTCACCACAATGTAACATGTCACTGTGAGAAATCGCCATGCAACACGGTCTCAGTATCCATAAAGTGATTAACTTGATGCTCTCTGAGACCCCTTTAGATATGAGAACTAGGACCCTTTGAACTACCTTTTTTTTTTTGAGAGAGATTTTTGCTATAGGCTGCATGCACTCACCAGAGACAGCAAGACAGAAGGCAAGAAATCACCCCCTACAGGGGGATGACCACATCACAATCCCTTCTCCATTCTCCTCTCAGAGACTCATGCACACACTTCTGGTGTGACTTTCAAGCCGCCAGGATTGGGACTCGAACCATAGTGGACCACATGAGAGTCCAGTGCCTTAACCACCATGCTACCTGCTGGTCCCCCATCTGCACTATCTTTTTTTTTAGTGCTATTTTTTTTATTTATTTTTATTTAACTTTATGTATCCATTTATTTTAATTTGACCAGAGAGGGATGGAGTGAGAGAGAGAGACAGAAAGAGACAAAGTGAGAAAGCAAGCCACCAGATCCGGAGCTCAAACTGTGGGAGTTGGCCACAGTGGTTGGCCATATGGGAGTCCAGCGCCTTAACCACCATGCCACCTGCCGGCCCCCACCTGCGCTACCTTAACCCAAGAGTTTGCCTGAGGGGGAGTGACGAATGCAAGGCCCCGCCCTGACCTGGGCCCTCCCGTCCATCTGTCTGTCCGCAGGGCTTTGAAGGCCCCACGTGCAGCCACAGAGCCCCTTCCTGCGGCGCCCATCACTGCCACCACGGAGGCCTGTGCCTGCCCTCCCCTAAGCCAGGCCTCGCGCCCCACTGTGCCTGCCTCAATGGCTACGGGGACCCTGACTGCCTGACTCCACCAGCTCCCAAAGGCTGCGGCCCCCCTTCTCCATGCCTCCACAATGGCAGCTGCTCCGAGACCCCCGGGCTGGGGGGCCCAGGCTTCCGCTGCTCCTGCCCTCCTCACTCTCCAGGGCCCCGGTGTCAGAGGCCCGGAGCCAAGGGCTGTGAGGGCAGAGGTGGAGATGGCGCCTGCGACGCAGGCTGCAGTGGCCCAGGAGAAAACTGGGATGGAGGAGACTGCTCCCTGGGGGTCCCAGACCCCTGGAAAGGCTGCCCCTCCCACTCCCGGTGCTGGCTCCTCTTCCGCGACGGACAGTGCCACCCACAGTGCGACTCCGAGGAGTGTCTGTTCGACGGCTACGACTGTGAGACCCCTGCGGCCTGCACGTGAGCCTAACAGCCGCTGGAGTGGGGACCAGGGGGTGGGGAGGGAGGACATGGCCACCCCTAGGTTACGGTACGGCCCCGGCCTTGGACGCAGGGCATTTCCCCCGATGACCACTGCCAAGCTGGGGAAGGTGATCTGGACTCCGAGCCAGCCTAGTGGGTGGCATCAGGTGTGAGGTGGGCACGGCCTCTGTCCGGGCTCCCGTCTGAGCTGCGGGAGCTCAGGCCTCCAGCCCCCCTCCCTCCCTAACCCTGTTGCCATGGAGTATCTCCCTTAGCAACCAGCACCCCTGAAGGAAAAGGGCCTTGGACTCTTCATGGAGAGAGGGAAGCTTGGGGAGTAGGGAGAGACGACAGTCTTAGGAGACAAGGGTGTCAGTGGACGTTAGGGTGTCTAATGTCCATTCGGGGTTGGGTCTATGCCCCTTATTCCACGGCTGCCCCCACCCAGCAACCAGAGCCCAAGAGGCAGCAGGTGAGGGAGTCAGCCTTGGGTCCTCAGCCCCCTCTCCTTGTCCCCAGCCCAGCCTATGACCAGTACTGCCGCGACCACTTCCACAACGGGCACTGCGAGAAAGGCTGCAACACCGCCGAGTGTGGCTGGGATGGGGGCGACTGCAGGCCTGCAGACGGGGGCCTGCAGGGGGGGCCCTCCCTGGCCCTGCTGGTGGTGCTGAGCCCCCCGTCGCTGGACCAGCAGCTGCTTGCCCTGGCCCGGGCGCTGTCCCTGACTCTGAGAGTGGGACTCTGGGTGAGGAAAGATAGTGATGGCAGGGACATGGTGTACCCCTACCCCGGGGCCCGGGCAGAAGAGGAGCTGGGCGGAACTGGAGGCCACTCTCAGCCGGAAACAGCAGCCCCTCACACACAGCCCCTGGGCAAGGAGACCGACCCCCTCCACGCTGGGTAAGGAGGGGTGGGGGAGCCCAGACACTAGTTTGTTTAATGAGGAAGAGGGGTCTCTGAGGTGCCTCCCCCACAGGTTTGTGGTGGTGATGGGTGTGGATCTGTCCCGCTGTGGCCCTGACCACTCTGCATCCCACTGCCCCTGGGACCCTGGGCTCCTGCTCCGCTTCCTTGCTGCACTGGCTGCGGTGGGGGCCCTGGAGCCCCTTCTGCCTGGACCCCTGCTGGCTGCCCACCCTCACGCAGGCACCGGTAGGTGACCCCCCATTTCCCCAACCTTTGCTCCCAGGCCAGCTCTCAGGACAGCAGTAGGCAGTGGGCCCGAATGAAGCAGGATAGCCGGGATCCCAGATGTTCCGTGGGGACTTACCCTTCTCCAATGGGACCTCGCCATGGCCTGTGTGTTCTACAGCCTCCTGCCTTACTCCCAACCTCTGCCACAGCCCTCCACAACCAGCCGTCTGGTTTAGCTGCTCTATTAGACCGAGAATATCCAATCATCTCTATTAAACTATCCATACGACGTGGAAGAGCAGGAACTGTGATTTTGTGCTTACTAAGTGCATTTTACGTGACTCACTCACTTCACTCTAACCGCTCCATGAATTGGGTACCTATCACCCCCATTTTACAGATGAGAAAACTGAGGCAGAGAGAGTCCCGTACTTGCCCAAAGGTCTCAGAATAGTACCCAGCCTCAGCAGGCACGGCCTGTCTTGGTGACGGTGTCTCTCCCTCCAGCGCCCCCCGTCCAGCAGCTTCCCTGGCCTGTGCTGTGCTCGCCAGTGGCCGGGGTGCTTCTCCTGGCCCTCGGGGCTCTCCTGGTCCTCCAGCTCATCCGGCGTCGACGCAGAGAGCATGGGGCCCTCTGGCTGCCCCCTGGTTTCACTCGCCGGCCTCGGACTCGGCCTGCTCCGCGGCGCCGCCGGCCTCCACTGGGCGAGGACAGTATCGGCCTCAAGTGAGAATGCAGAGGACCCTGGGCTCGGGGAGGGGAGTCTCTCCCGTGGAGGTATCTATGATCGTAAGAGACAAGCAATGCCATTGTAGAAGTCAAAGGTGGAGGAAGGAGGGGGGGAGGAAGATAGCTGGAAACCTTGCAAACCCTGGTGGTCACAAGCCCATGGAACCACTACCTATCCACTCCCTTCCAGGGCGCTGAAGCCAGAGGCAGAGGTGGACGAGGACGGCGTTGTGATGTGCTCGGGCCCTGAGGAGGGAGAGGACATGGGCCAGGTGGGGCAGAGATGTTCCGGAGGGGGTGGGGGGGATGAGGGACAAGTCAACCACCTTCACTGATCCTTGCTTTTATCCCAAGGCTGAAGAAACAGCCCCAGCCTCCAAGTGCCAGCTTTGGCCTCTGAGTAGTGGCTGTGGGGAGCTCCCTCAGGCGGCCATGCTGACTCCTCCCCAGGAAGCAGAGCTGGAGGTCTCTGAGGTGGACACCTGTGGACCTGGTATGTGAGCAGACCCAGACCAAGAAAGTGAGACTACCTCCTTCCGTCTTTTAGAACCAGTCTCTTAATAGCAGAACTAGGGACCAGCAGGTGGCATAGCGGTTATGTTGCTGGACTCCCACGTGGCCAACCATGGTTCAGGTCCCAGACCCAGTACCATGAAAATCATGTTGGGCAGGGGTGTGTGCACGCCCAAGATCCCAGGAGGAGAATGAAAGGGATTATGGCATGACCATCCCCCCCAGGGGGTGATTTCTCACTTTCCCTCTTAACTTTCTCTGTCTCTCTGTGGTGAGCACATGCGCCCAAAAGCAAAAACCTCTTTTGAAAAAATGACGGAACTAAAATAATTAATGTTAGTTCCCCAAAACGGTATTCTCAAAGTGTGGTCCCAGGCAGCAGAAGCATGATCATCCGGGAATTTGTTAGAACTGCACATTCTTGGGGTACACAATAAAGCTACTGATTCGGAATTTAGAGATGTTGGACAATCTGTTTTAACAAGTCCTCCAGGTAAGTCTGACCCAAACTCAAATTTGAGAAACACTGCCCTCAATGTTAGAGAATTCAGGGTTTTTACAGATTAAGAAACTGAAGCTCAGGGACCAGCAGTTAGAGTAATGGCTATGTCACTGGACTCCCACGTAGTCGACCGCGGTTCACATCCCGGACCCGGTGGCTTAAAACTCATGCTGGGCGCGTGTGCATGCGTGCCCAAGATCCCCAGAGGAGAATGGATTGCTATGTGGCCATCCCCTCTGGGGGATGATTTCTTGCTTTCTCTCTGTCTCTCTGTCTGTCTGGCAAGCGCACGCGCCCTATAGCAAAAACCTCTTCAAAAAGAAAAAGAAACTGAAGCTCAGAGAGTAGAATCGTCCTGAGGCTAAAGGCACACAGAAGCCTGGCTTCCTGACCCCTCAGGCAGTGGTGCTCCCTGAGCCTCCACATTGTCCCCCCAGCCCCCCACCCCAGGCTTTGCTGTGTCCTCTTGATGACCCATTTTTCTGTCTCACCCCCAGATGGAGTGACACCCCTGATGTCAGCAGTCTGCTGTGGGGGAGTGGAGTCTAGAAGCTTCCAGGGGGCATGGTTGGGAAGTCCTGAGCCCTGGGAACCTCTGCTGGCTGGAGGGGCCTGTCCCCAGGCTCACACTGTGGGCACTGGGGAGACCCCCCTGCACCTGGCTGCGCGATTTTCCCGGCCAACAGCAGCCCGCCGCCTCCTGGAGGCTGGAGCCAATCCCAACCAGCCAGACCGGGGCGGGCGCACCCCACTTCACGCTGCCGTGGCTGCTGATGCTCGGGAGGTCTGCCAGGTCAGTGCGCACTGAGGCCCCTAAACGGAAGGAGGGCGAGCTTACACGCAAAGCTGGGAAGAAGCATTCTCTAAGGTTTGACAAAAGAGGAAATTGACATGAGATTGGAGGACTGAAAAGGAAATAACAGAAAAGGCTGAATTTGGATTGGAACTTGTTAAAAGTGTGAAGGATCTGAGCTAGCAGTTCAAAGGACCCCAGCTGTCACCGGCCCCCTCTGCTCCCCGCAGCTCCTACTCCGCAGCAGAGAGACTGCAGTGGATGCACGCACAGAAGACGGGACCACACCCCTGATGCTGGCTGCCAGACTAGCGGTGGAGGATCTGGTTGAAGAACTGATTGCAGCCCGAGCAGACGTGGGGGCCAGAGATAAATGGGGTATGGCTAGAAGAGGGGTGTGCTATAGAGACGTCGAGCAGGTGGGGTGTGAGATGACGTGCAAAATACAGGCGCAGCAAAGGGACAGACAGGGCTGGGGCATTTTCGCCCACCCTGCTGTCACGGTGGTAAAATCTTGTGGGTGGCAGTATGAAGTTAGTGCAAGTTTCCCCCAATTTTCAACAAAACACACACACACACACACGCACGCACGCACGCACGCTGCCCAAGCCTACAGGGAACTGGAATAAAGCAGTGTTGGTGAAAAAGGGGAGGGGTCCCCTGGGGGAGGTGGTCTCGGTCCCACCGACCCCAGAACAATGCCCCATTGTCCCTCCCGCGCGCCAGTGACGTCACCAGGCAACGCTTCCTGCCGCCGGGCGGTAGCTGGGGCAACGCTTCCCGCCTTTGCGGAACACCGCGAGCCCTAGTAGTCCTTCCCCACAAACCAGAATCCGTGGGAAACCGGAACCCGGGCGTCGGGCCCCAGCCGCGGGTAACAGCCTCCCTGCCGTCCCCTAGGAAAGACCGCGCTGCACTGGGCCGCAGCCGTGAACAACGCCCGGGCTGCCCGCTCCCTTCTCCAGGCCGGAGCCGATAAAGACGCCCAGGACAGCAGGGTCAGGCCGGACAAAACAACCCAGGCGTGGGAAAGCACGAGAGCGCTGGAGCCCACCCAGCCGGGGGAGGGCCCGAGGTCACGGAGGTGGGTCAGGAGAGCCAGCCTCTGGGCGTGGCCCCCGCGGGCCTCACCCCTGGCTCTTTCTCCCCGCACAGGAGCAGACGCCACTGTTTCTGGCGGCGCGGGAAGGAGCGGTGGAGGTCGCCCAGCTTCTGCTGGGGCTGGGGGCGGCCCGAGGGCTGCGGGACCAGGCAGGACTGACGCCCGCCGACATCGCCCGCCGCCGTAACCACTGGGATCTGCTGACGCTCCTGGAAGGGGCGGGCCCACCGGAGGCACGTCACAAAGCCACGCCGGGCGGCGAGGCCGGCGCCTTCCCGCGCGCGCGCACCGCGTCAAGAAGCGCGCCCCCGCGCGGGGGCGGGGCCCTGCCGCGCTGCCGGACGCTGTCGGCGGGCGCACGCGGGGGCGGGGCCTGCCTGCGAGCCCGGACTTTGTCCGAAGACTCGGCCGCGCGCGGGGGCGGGGCCGGCTCGCCCTGCCGCAGCCTACCACGGGGAGGGGCAGCAGGAGGCCCGCCTCCCCGCGGCCGTAGGCTTTCTACGGGCATGCGCGGGCCTGGGCCGACCCCCGCCGCGGCGCAAGGAAGACCCGCCCACGCGACCTGGAGGCCGGACAGGGCCTCCGCGGACGCCTGGCCCTGTGATTGGGTAGCGTTGGGATCCTGCGGCCCCGCCTCCAACACTCCGATCCCGCCTCCTTGCCTTACTCCGTCCCCGGACCCGGGATCCCCTCAAGTTGTCTGGGGTCCCCCAGGTCACCCAGTAATGTCCCTAAACCCAGGAGGAGAGGATCCAAAGTAGAAGGCTACTGGGGCTAGTGGGGTGTTCTAAAAAATGCTAACCCACTAAATGACAGCAGTCTGGAAGGCCCCGGGATTTAAGCTAGAGACCTGTAAGTGAGCGGTCAGGATTTAGTTTGCCTCTTACGATGGCAGCTTGTTCACTAGAACAGTTGCCTTCCACGTGAATAAGATGTAGCTGGAAAGAGTTCAGGACGCTGGGGCGAGGGAGACCCACCCCTCTCAAAAAATTAGGATGAGAGGCTACAAGAGGGTAGAGTGGAGTGGGAGAAGTGCCGGTAAACTGAAACCGAGAATTACAGGCAGGGCGATGTATTTCCTGTATATGTTCCCAGATGGAGCCTCTATCACTCACTGTCCCCAATGCCCACAAAGGTCGGACATATTTATTAAGCACCTACTATGTGCCAGGCACGGTGCAGATGGTAAAGGGTGGTCAAGGGCCACTCTAGCTGATGACTCCTTGCACCCCGCCCCCCCAAAAAAAACTACAGCAGGGATGAAGTACCATTTTTCTAGCCATCGCTCTATTTAAGAACCCTCAATGTGTCTGGGGCCAGCAGGTGGCATGGTGGTTAAGGTGCTGGATTCCCACATGGCCAACCCTGGTGGAGTCCCAGAACTGGCAGCTTGAAAATCTTGCAAGGCAAGAGGAGAGTGGAGGAGAAGGGAATGCAGTGTGCCCATCCCCCCTGGGGGGTGATTTCTCACTTTCCCTCTCTCTGTCTCTAGCAGGTGCTCATGCCCTATGGGGGTGGGGAGATCACCTGTAATAAACCTGATCTGAAGTGTAATTTATTTATTTATTTTTGAGGGATCGGGGAGTAAAATGGAAAAGAGTACAGGAGTGACTGTATACTGTTTTCAGAATTTTGTGCCCTAGGTTCATTTAGATGGGGGCTTTAAGTATAGTTTAAAAGCAAGACTTAGGGGTCCCATGGTAACTTAGGGTATCATCTGAAGGCACTGGGAGAACTCATACACACCCTAGGCCATACACAGCGCATACATTCTAGTTACGGGCACTTCGGAGATGGCTAAGGCCTTCGGTCAAGTAGAAAATGGAGAGAGCATCTTAAACTTAACCCACCTCTCAGTGACATGACACAACTCTTCCATGACAACAAGCCTGACACATGGAGGCGTGAAGCATTTTGAAAACCAGTAATACCAGCCATCATTTATTGAGCATTTGCTATGCGCCAAGTGCTCTATTACAGTTCATTGTCACCTCAACTCTATCAGGTTGGTTTTAAAACCTTACTTTATTAGAAACGCTGTTTGCCAAAGAGTGGCAGGACCAGATCCCTAGCGGGCAGGGATAATGATTCTACACAACTTTCTGAAGACTGACTGTGTGTTGGACCCAGGGCTAGGGCGGTATGTATATGTTTGAGAGCTGATATCCCTGGGTCTGAGTCCCCACTGCCAATGGACCATGGCCCTCGCAGTCCCCAAGTCTGAAGGAAGCTGGGGACGGCCAAATCCTACATTAGGGTCTCTCTCAGGGAAGGAAAGGACCTGGGGGAGGGGGAGGGGGATTCTAAGGAGTGAAACCACTTCCTGTGTAGCTAGTTCCTGTGTTGACAGAGCTGAAGGGGAGGTAGGGGTGGAGGGAGCAGAACTGGGGGTTGGGGTCCCGCCGAAGCTCTGGAGATGACAAGTCCGGGAGTCCTTCCCGCCGTGACCCCCCTCCACTTCTGCAAGGAGAGGAGTTTTTCCCAGTCCCCATGCTCCCCTGGGGCGAGAGAGGTCAACCCAGCTGGGTGGGAAAAGAGAATGGAGGAAGTTGACAGGGATGGGCGGGGCCCGTGGGGGGGCTGACCAGGAACCCAGCTTCCTGCTCAGTACCCAGACATCCAGCCCCCAGCTCACCCCCACCCCTTCCAGCCCCCACTGCCCTCAGGAACCCAAGGTTCCGGCCCTCCTCCCAAATCCCAGCCACCCTTCCCCCTCAGCTTCTCCCTCCAGGGGATGGAGGCCGAGAGACCGCAGGAAGAAGAGGATGGTGAGGTGAGCCGGGCACCGGGCACCGGTGGGGAGGCTGGCACCGGGAGGTGAGGGAGGTGACAGGACTTGGGGCAGAGAACGAGTCCCAGTGGACACAAGGACCTGGGAACCCTGGGCACACCGAGGCAAGAACAGATGCAGAGAGGACACGGCCTGCCCTAGCCCCCTGCCCACCCCACTCCTTCCACGGACCCCGCGTCACTGGAACGGACGTCTGTTGGCACAGGGCCCCTCTCAGGATGAGCAGGGCTGGCCCCCTCTGAACTCCACCACTCGGCCTTGGCGATCTGCTCCTCCGTCCCCTCCTCCTCCGGGGGCCCGCCATACAGGTACCCCCACTCACGAGGGAGCCCCCAACCCTGGTGCCCACATCCCAACACCACGTCAAGGTGTGGTCCATCATGGGCCCTCTCCCCCCTCCTCTGGGCTCCCTCTCTGAGCCGCTCTGCTCTGACCCAGAGCTCCTACCCCATGCCCCACTGCTCTGGTCTGCAACTTCTCCGGGTCTGTGAGCTCCCCTCCTCTCCCCAGCCCTGGGACCCCGCTCGGCCTCCCTGATCTCCCTGCAGACCGAGCTCCTTCTGGACCTGGTGGCTGAGGCCCAGTCCCGCCGCCTAGAGGAGCAGAGGGCCACCTTCTGTGCCCCTCCAAACCCCCCACGCCTAGCTCCTGCCCCACCCCGGCCTCTGGAGGACAGAGAGCAGCTCTACAGCACCATCCTTAGCCACCAGGTGAGATGACCCCAGGCCTCCTGGTCTCTCCCCATTTTCTGG
Source organism: Tupaia tana (assembly GCA_026018925.1). Lineage (NCBI taxonomy): Eukaryota > Metazoa > Chordata > Mammalia > Scandentia > Tupaiidae > Tupaia > Tupaia tana. Next base: position 137,967,766 of record JAKSZU010000002.1, on the reverse strand, counting down.
GCCCCACCCCTCTTCTAGGCATCTGCCCCATCAGCAGCCCCTACCCCCCATCCCATCCCAGTGTTCTATACGCCCCTACACCAGCCCTGGCTCCTCTCAGGTCCCTCACCTTCGCCCTTCTCACACTCCTCCAGTGCCAGCGGATGGAAGCCCAGCGGTCAGAGCCGCCACTCCCCCCGGGAGGGCAGGAGCTCCTGGAGCTGCTGCTGAGAGTTCAGGGTGGAGGCCGCATGGAGGAGCAAAGGTCCCGGCCCCCCACACACACCTGCTGAGACTCCAGCCCCAGGCAGCCCCTCTTCACGTTCTTGGGGCTCAAAGCTGGGCAGCGCATTGCCTGCCCTCAACCCTGCTGGGCAGAAGCGCCAGGGCCTGGAAGACCTAGCAGAAATCTGTTCTCATGGTCCTCATCACTGTCCCTGGGAACTGGAGGGGGTGACAGTCCTCAGACCCTGGGAATAGGCAAGGGAGGATGGTCATTGAACCCCACCCTGGTGGGAGAGCTGGAGTTAGAGGACCCAGGCACCCATCTCAAGGAGTGGCCGGGAGCCCAGCTTCTGGGCTGGGCTGAGCTTGCAGGGTCTGAGGGCTCAGGCCTCCGGCTCGGAGTTCAGGCAAGCCTCTCTAGGTGACCTGGGACAGCCCCACCCTGCTGCCCAGAAAGGCAGGGTGGGCACAGCAAGAAGTAAGACTCCCCTTGCCCCCAGCCCCAAGAGGGGCCTGCTGTGAACGGACCTTCATCCCTGCCCGCCCCCTGCCCACTGCTGCTCTGAGTCCTTCCGTCTGTCCGTCCGACGTTTGGGTGTATGAATAAACGTAATTCCCTCTGAACTGAAGGCTGGTGTCTGGAGGGCGCGGGCCAGGGGCTACTGGGGGAGGGAAGAAAGGTAAGGCCAGAGGCTGCCTCTCCCCAGTCTGGCCAGAGGCCAGCTCCCCTCCCTGGCTGGTTAATTACTGGCTCATTAAGCAGCGGCTGGAGACCTCCCTAATTATCTCCCCAGCCCCCCTCTCCCGGTTTTAATTAAGTAGAACAAGGAGGGGAATCATTAGAACAAGAAATATGAACCGGGCTGTGTGCGAACCCAGGCATTCCAGCGGCCGAGTCCAAATCACCCGGGTCGCTGGCTCGGACCCAGGTGGCAGGCCCCCAGCCCCAACACGCCCCCCGACCCAAGCCGCGGAGGCCCGGCCCGCCCGGGGCCTCCCCGAGCGCGCCCCGCCAGACCCGGCGCTCGTCGCCTCGTCCCGTCCCCTCCTCCACCCAGTCTCGGTTCCTCTGTTTCTGCGCGTCTCCCCGCCCCCGGCTCCTCCCCGTTCCTCCTCCCTTCTCCCCTCCTCTTCCTCCCAGCTCCCCTCCCCCAGCCTCCCTCCCTCGCTCCCCCTGCTCCCTCCTCCCTCCTCCCTCTCTCTCACACACACCCCCGCTTGGGCCTCCTCTCTCTCTCCGGCTCCATTTTCTCCGCCGCCGGGGGCCGGGGTCTCCTGTGGGGGGCCCAGCCGGTACCCCAGGTCTCCCTTCAGTGCCGGGGTGAACCCCCGGGGGAGCCAGGAGCGGAGAAGGAGGGCGGGGGTTGGGGCGGAGGGAGCAGCGGCCCCGGCGAGTTTGGGGGGGAGTAACCAGGCGGGGGGAGGGGCGGAGCAGGGAGGGGGCCTCAGGGCCCCCCCCCAGCTATGGACGAGCGGCTGCTGGGGCCGCCCCCTCCAGGCGGGGGCCGGGGGGGCCTGGGGTTGGTGGGTGGGGAGTCTGGGGGCCCTGGTGAGCCTCCCGGCGGCGGAGACCCCGGTGGGGGGAGCGGGGGGGTCCCGGGAGGCCGAGGGAAGCAAGACATCGGGGACATTCTGCAGCAGATAATGACCATCACCGACCAGAGCCTGGACGAGGCCCAGGCCAAGTGAGTGCCCCCACCCCGGGACCCCGCACAGACCCGGGACCGCTCACAAGCTGTGATCTTAGGGGAGCCCCACCCCCAGCTCCACCGCCCTCGCCAGGACCCCACAGCTCTCTCCTCACTCCCGCGACCCCCTAGAAAAGTGATCCCTCCAACGTCCCTTCACCCACAGGCCCTGAACCCTTCACCGAGGGGACCCCAGTGATCGCGCTCTCTCTCCTAACCTTTTGCCGACCCCCACGCTCCCCTGGAACGCCCCATCTCCGGAGCCCCCTTCTGGCTTCCACACTCTAAGAAACTGTTCTCAGGCTGCACTATCCCCTCACTCCACGGAGCCCACCCCGATTCTTCTACAGACCCGAGGAGGACCTCCACGTCCCCCTCCAGAGCTCCTACCACCCCTCTCCTCCCAGGTCCCAGCCCCCAGGGATCCTTTCTCCCCTTCCCCATGCTAGCCTAGGCCTGTCCATACACCACACGGGCTCCCCCCTGCACCTCAGCCAGTCTTCCACTCCAGCCTCCCCTCATCTCCAGTCACCCCAAATCCCTCTTCCATGTCTTTCCTAGACCCTCTCAAAGCCCCAGCCCATCCATGGCACTTCGCCCCTGCTGCTCCCCGCCGTTCCACCCCAAGCCTGCTTTCTCCCCCAGAGGTGTAGCCTCCTCCTTGGTCCCAGGCTCCCCTCTCATGGTACCGTCCCCTGCTCTTCTAGCCTCAACTTTTCTCTCCTCTCGTTGCTCCCAAGGAAACACGCCCTAAACTGCCACCGAATGAAGCCAGCTCTCTTTAGCGTCCTGTGTGAGATCAAGGAGAAAACGGGTACGTGGGTCCCCCTCTGGCTCCTCAGTTCCAGGGACAGAACTCTGTTCGCTACAGAGCTGAGTTCCGACAGCCCCCCGAGGCCCTGAAGAATGTGGGGAGTCGGGGCTGCTAAGGGGGACCAGGGAAGGAACCGACGTCTGGAAACGCGGGTCTCCAGGAGGACTGAGCACTGGGTGTGGGTCCCTGGGTTAAGTCCACTCGCCTGCATGCTAGGCCTCAGCATTCGGAGCTCCCAAGAGGAGGAGCCGGTGGACCCTCAGCTGATGCGTTTGGACAACATGCTTCTGGCCGAGGGTGTGGCTGGGCCCGAGAAAGGGGGGGGCTCCGCAGCAGCAGCTGCAGCGGCTGCAGCATCTGGGGGCGGCGTGTCCCCTGACAACTCCATCGAACACTCGGACTATCGCAGCAAACTTGCCCAGATCCGCCACATCTACCACTCGGAGTTGGAGAAGTATGAGCAGGTGAGGGGAGAAGGCTGGGGTCCTTGGGGGGCATCCCCCAGCCGCAGGGCTCCTCCTCACCCGCCCGCCGGCCCGGCTGCAGGCGTGTAACGAGTTCACGACCCACGTCATGAACCTGCTGCGGGAGCAGAGCCGCACGCGGCCTGTGGCCCCCAAGGAGATGGAGCGCATGGTGAGCATCATCCACAGGAAGTTCAGCGCCATCCAGATGCAGCTCAAGCAGAGCACCTGCGAGGCAGTCATGATCCTGCGCTCCCGCTTCCTGGACGCCAGGTGGGGTGGGCCCTCCCGTCTCCCTCCAAGCCCCTGGGCCACCCTGGTGCCCCAGGACAGTGGTGCCCTCAGGAATCAGGCCTCGGGACCAGCAGTTAGCGTAATGGCTGTGTCGCTGGACTCCCATGTAGTCGACCGCGGTTCGAGTCCCAGACCCAGTGGCTTAAAACTCACACTAGGCACGTGTGCGTGTGTGCCCAAGATCCCGAAAGGAGAAGGGATTGTGGCGTGGTCATCCCCCCGGGGGGTGATTTCTCGCTTTCTGTCCCTCTCTGTTTGGCGAGCGCACACGCCCTATAGGAAAAACCTCTCCGGAAAAAAATTATGCCTCATGGCAGCCCTGCTCCTCACCTCCTTTCTCCCCCCTTGTAGACGAAAACGCCGGAACTTCAGCAAACAGGCCACTGAGGTCCTCAACGAGTATTTCTACTCCCACCTGAGTAACCCATACCCGAGTGAGGAGGCGAAGGAGGAGCTGGCCAAGAAGTGCGGCATCACCGTCTCTCAGGTACGGCGGAGTTTGGGGCGGAGTTCTCAGGGGCCCTTCGGTGGGGGACCTCAGAGGAAAAGGTTGCCACCTGAGCCTCCTCGCTACCCGACACCCCACAGGTCTCCAACTGGTTTGGCAACAAGCGGATTCGCTATAAGAAAAATATAGGGAAGTTCCAGGAAGAGGCGAACATCTACGCTGTCAAGACGGCTGTGTCAGTCACCCAGGGGGGCCACAGCCGCACCAGCTCCCCGACTCCCCCTTCCTCCGCAGGTGGGTCTCAGCGCCACCCTGGCTGGTTTTGTACATTTCCTACTGCCGTTCCCACCTGCTGTCTAGGCAGGATCATAGCAGGGGCCCCTGGGGTGCGAGGGGCCATGCTGAGACAGGGTGGGGGTAACAGGACAGAGGCCACTCCAGGTGACCAGGGGAGGCTCTTTCTGGGGGCTGGCTGTTTGGTGGGCATTTGTCCCAGTGGCACGTCCCCACAGCTTGTCCAGAGGGCGTGTTGGATGCCGCGCATCGGGGCTCAGGTGCCTGCCGTGCGGCTGGGTCACGGGCGCGCTGGCTAATTCCCGCTCTGCTCCTCCAAGGCTCTGGTGGCTCTTTCAACCTCTCAGGATCCGGAGACATGTTTCTGGGGATGCCCGGGCTCAACGGAGACTCCTATGCGGCTTCCCAGGTCAGGTGCCCTGTCTCTTCTTCGAGGACATCCCCGAACCCAGCCGGCCCCCTCTGGATACAAGACCTCTTTCTCCCGAGGCTGCCTCTCACTGTGTCCTGTCTTCACCGCCTGCAGGTGGAATCGCTCCGGCACTCAATGGGGCCAGGAGGCTACGGGGACAACCTCGGGGGCAGCCAGATGTACAGTCCCCGGGAAATGAGGGTGAGCGCCTCCCAGAGCCCTCTCCAGCTCTCCCCAGGCCCTCTTCCCTAGCACCCGCGTCCCCACACAGGGTCTTCTCCAACTGTCTCTTCCTTTTTCCAGGCAAACGGTGGCTGGCAGGAGGCTGTGACCCCGTCCTCAGTGACATCCCCGACAGAGGGACCAGGGAGTGTTCACTCCGACACCTCCAACTGATCTCGCCCCTCAGGGTCACGGGGGCAGGGGCTCTCGCAAGGCGACTCTCGAGCACACAGGCACCCAGAGGACAAACCCAAACACAGGAGAAGCACAAGACAGACGGGCGAGTGGGGACCTCCCCTCCCCAACTGGACTCTTCAGTGCTGGGGGTGCTGACGACTTGGCAGGGAGAATGGGGCCCCTAAGGGGAGAGTGGGGATGTGGGGTCAGTCTCCCCTTTTTTTTCTGTCTTTTTCTCTCTTCTTTCTCACACAGAAACACACATACGCAGAAGTGTATTTCTAAGCCCCCTTTGCCCTTCCGTCCCTCCCTGTCTGTCTCATGAATACCCACATACAGCTATTCTCTCTCTCTCTCTCTCTCTCTCTCTCTCTCTGTCGGCTCCTCCAGTTTCCCTTCCCCACCCCACTTATATGCTCTGGAATCTGTGGAGACGCCAGCCCTGCCCAACCAGAGATGCCAAAAATGGGGACACAACTTCTGGACAGAGGACACGGGCCACGCCCCCTGTGCATCCCCACCCCTGCCCCTCCAGACGGCTTTATTACCTCATACGCAGCTCATCTTAAACCAATAGAATCGCTCGGTGGACGAGAGTGTCTGACTCAGATATCTACCTCGGAGGGAGTTTCTGCTACTTTAGGGAATTGTCGACTAGGCTTTGGGGTTGAACTTTTTTTTTTTTTTTTTTTTTTTAAAGGAAAGAATAAGAAACCCTGGGATCCATCTGGTTTTTCTTGTTGTTTGTTGGTTTTTGTTTATTTGGTTTTATTGTTGATTCTTAGTTTGGGGAAGTAGTTTTTATATATATATATATATATATATATATATAAAAATACGTGTTTTTTTTCTTTCCTTACTTCTTGCTTTCCCATTTTAGGGGTGATAGCCAAAGGGGTCCTGGTGAGAGGGGGGTATAAATGGAACTGGTGAAGTGGCACATGGCTCCGGCCTGTCTGCTGTATGTGACTCTGTGGGGCACACACCAGGCCCCCCACGATCACGGTGTTCACCCCGTGCAGGCAGGTTCTGCCGCGCTCGGTGTGGACAGAGCGAGGAGCCTGCCCGCTGGCCTCCTGGTCCTCCTCTTCTCAACTCTTGGGCAGGGCTGGACTGGGTCATTGTGAGGAAACAAGATACCACCTTCCCCGTGTGATGTGTCTTTAAATCTTTTTTTTTTTTAACTACTATTTGCAGATTGGAGGGGGAAGAATGGGGAAGGGGTTATTGCCAAATATGTTAAATATGGGTTGGGGTGCTTCTCTATGTATCTCCCTCGATTTCCCCGGAAATGAGGTATCTTTTTCTCACACCAAAATCCAGGGGGTGACGAGAGAGAGGAGGGAGGTTGCAAAAAGCCAGGTATGGGGGAAAGTAAAATTGACACTGGCCCATCCTCCGGCCCTGAACCCTACCACTTGACCCCCTCACATCCTCAGGATTGGACCAGACTGTCAAGAGAGGGGGACCCCCCATCAAGACCCCGGGCAGGATTTGGGGACAGGTTGGGAGTGTGATGGGTGGGTGTGGGAGGCTGGGCCGGGGCAGTTCTCTCCTCACTTGTAAACTTGTAGTTTCACAGAAAAAAAAGACACTTTTAAATAAAGAAATTTCTTTTTTCCCTGGGTTTAGTTGAGAATTTTTTTCAAAAACCATGAAAAACACCAGAAAAAATAATAGTTTCCTCTTCCAGAGTCCCCGAACAGTTTTGTGCCCTGTCCGGAGCCTTCCCCTCACTACTCAGGTCCACCTCCAACAGCAGCCGGCCTGGGGTTGAGGCCTAGCAACTACCCCAGCCCATGGGGGGCTCCAGTGGGCCACCAGCTGAGAAGGGGTGGGGTGCTCTGAGGGGACGGACCCTAGGAAGCGCACCCCACACCCCCAGAGAAGTGGCTGTGCGGAGGCTGGCGGTGCCCAGGGGTGGGGTGAAGACTGCTGCTCCTAGCGCCTGGAGGACCCTTGTTGAGGAGCCGTGAATTCCTAGCATTCCCTGCCATGGCCAGGACAGGGAGACGGGGCAGGGGAGAGGGCAAGCCCCACCTAGGGCGGTGGCCACAGCAGGGAGAGGGCCAGACGGAGCCTGGAGCCTGGGAAGGAGGCAGGATGGCCGCAGGGTCAGCAGCCAGAGACTGGGTGCTGGTCTTCAGCCTGTGGGGTGAGCCCTTCCCTCCCCTCCCGGACCCTCCCCGCAGAAAGCACTGCCCCAGCCCCGATCTCCCCAGGACTGTGGCGCCCAGGGAAGCCCCTGGCCTACCCGATTTCATTAGCCCCGGCTCCCGCCTGCCCCTCCACCCCCGTGCTGTCTCCCAGGCGCGGTGGTGGGCGCGCAGAACATCACAGCCCGGATGGGGGAGCCACTGGTGCTGAACTGTAAGGGGGCCCCCAAGAAACCACCTCAGCAGCTGGAGTGGAAACTGGTAAGCAGGGGTCCTGGTGCAGTCCTCCAGCTCCCAGAGAGATCCGCGAAGTCGCACCCCCGCTGCCACCCTCACCAGCCTGCACCAAAACTCCGCACTACTGAGGCTGCCTCCTGTCTCCAGAACACAGGCCGCACGGAGGCGTGGAAGGTCCTGTCCCCCCAGGGAGGCCCCTGGGACAGCGTGGCCCGTGTCCTCCCCAACGGCTCCCTCCTGCTCCCGGCTGTTGGGGTCCAGGACGAGGGGACTTTCCGGTGCCGGGCAACCAGCAGGAGCGGAAAGGAGGCCAAGTCCAACTACAGAGTGCGCGTCTACCGTAAGGGCGCCGGGCCATCCGCGGGGCCACCTTCATCGAAGGGAAAGGCTCCAGCCCCAGCCGGGCTCCCTGGCCCCCGGTGTGAGGCCCTCTGACTCCCCCATTTCCACTCCGAGCGTGGGAACCCTCAAAGCTGCTGCCTCTGATCGCATCTTTCCCCCTTCAGAGATTCCTGGGAAACCAGAAATTGTAGACCCTGCCTCGGAACTGAAGGCCGGTGTCCCCAGTAAGGTAGTGGACGGCAGTGGGGGAGCAGAAAGCGGTCCCGTGTGTGTGTGTGTGTGTGTGTGTGTGTGTGTGTATGTGTGTGTATACATACCCCGTGTCGCATCTTCGAGGAATGATGAGGTCACCGCTCTCTCCAGGTGGGGACATGTGTGTCAGAGGGGGGCTACCCTGCAGGGACTCTCAGCTGGCACCTGGATGGGAAACCCCTGATACCTGATGGGAAGGGTAAGTCCCCAGATGCCCCCGCCAGGCGCCTCCTCCCACACCCACCCCGGATGTCTTACCTGGCCCTCCCCGCACCACAGGCGTCTCTGTGAAGGAGCAGACCAGGAGACACCCCGAGACGGGGCTCTTCACGCTGCAGTCAGAGCTGGTGGTGACCCCAGCGCAGGGAGGAGCTCCACACCCCACCTTCTCCTGCAGCTTCAGCCCAGGACTCCCCCGCCGCCGGGCCTTGCACGCACCCCCCATCAAGCCCAGAGTCTGGGGTGAGCAGGGGCAGGAAGGACCCTAAGCTTGGATGAGCACATGAAGGAAGTAGGGCCTCCGGGGGAGAAGGGTCAAGCCCACACCCACAGGGCTGGCACAGGCATGACCCCCCTCGCGTCCCTCGGACCCCAGACCCTGTGCCTCTGGAGGAGGTCCGACTGGTGGTAGAGCCAGAGGGTGGAGCGGTAGCTCCAGGTGGGACTGTGACCCTGACCTGCGAAAGCCCTGCCCAGCCGCCGCCTCAGATCCACTGGATGAAGGACGTGAGTGGCCTGGAGGGGCTGGAAGGAGGGGAGAGGCCAGTGGAGGGAGAGGCAGGCAAGGAGCCGAGGGGAGGATGGCAGGGTATGAGCATGGGGAGACAGACGGCAGTGTGAGACGCCTGGACGGGGAGACAGAGACGGCAGTGTGAGACGTCTGGACGGGGAGACAGAGACGGCAGTGTGAGACGTCTGGACGGGGAGACAGAGACGGCAGTGTGAGACGTCTGGACGGGGCTTTCGTAACGGCCTCCTGGCCCCCTTTCCCACCCAGGGCGTGGCCCTGCCCCTGCCCCCCAGCCCTGTGCTGCTCCTCCCAGAAGTGGGGCCTCAGGACCAGGGGGCCTACAGCTGTGTGGTGGCCCACCCCAGCCACGGGCCTCAGGAGAGCCCTGTTGTCAGCATCAGCATCATCGGTGAGACCGCTCTCCAAACCCCAGGGATGCGGGCTGGGGTGGGGGACAGTGCAGGCTCCCATTCTGTCCTGTGCTGGCATTATCCCCCAAAGCCACCCCTCCTTCCCACCCTGGCCTTCTCTGCCCCACCCAGATTCTGCCCAGACAGCAGCCCAGCCTCTCCCCTCTGCCCTCTAAGAAAGACTCCTCTGGACTCCCACTACAGAGCCCCGTCCCAGACGAAGTCTGCCCTCTGACTTGCCTCTGGTTTTGTCTTCTAGAAACAGGTGAAGAAGGGTCGACCGCAGGTGAGGGTCAGATAGAGTCAGAGTGAAGCAGACAGTCCCCAACTCACGGGACCAGGGGATAGTCAACAAGAATGGTGAGTGGGGCCGTTGGGCTCTCAATCTCCCCCCGTCTCCCTGCAGGCTCTGTGGAAGGGTCAGGGCTGGGAACTCTGGCCCTGGCCCTGGGGATCCTGGGAGGCCTGGGGACAGCTGCTCTGCTCTTCGGGGTTGTCATGTGGCAGAGGCGGCAGCGCCAAGGAGTGGAGCGGTGAGTGGAGAGAGACACCTCAGGTGTGAGCCTCTCAGACAGCAAGTGGGGGGTGTGGGGTAGCAGGATGGAGTGCTAGGAACCATGTCCCCAATGCTCCTCAGCAGGAAGGTCCCAGAAAACCAGGAGGAGGAGGAGGAGGAGCGCGCAGAGCTGAATCAGTCGGAGGAGCCGGAGGCAGCCGAGCACAATGCGGGAGGGCCTTGAGGGGCCCACAGACAGACCCCACCCACCAGCCCCCTTTGTTTTCTCTGGCCCCAGACCAGCTCTCCCCTCTACGATCCCTGGCCCCCCTTGCCAAACTTTCTTCCACCACCAGACACCCCCCACAAACGGTGATGAGTAAACACCTGACACACCTTGCCCACGTGCATCTGTGTGTGTGTGTGTGTGCGCGCACGAGGCAACCTCACCCCTGCACTTTTTTGTTTTGGAGAGGTTTTTGCTATAGGGCACGTGCGCTCGCCAGACAGACAGAGAGAGACAGAGAAAGCAAGAAATCACCCCCCAGGGGGGATGGTCACACCGCAATCCCTTCTCCTCCATTCTCCTCTCGGGATCTTGGGCACGCACGCACATGCACCCAGCATACGTTTAAGCCACTGGGTCCGGGACTTGTACCGCGGTCAACTACATGGGAGTCCAGCGACATAGCCATTACGCTAACTGCTGGTCCCACCCTGCACTCTTGAGAATTCTAAAGGAGAGAAGTGCACCCCAGTGTTTCCCCAGACCACACCTCACATCCACTCATTCGGGGAGAAGATGCTCCTGTCCTAGATAGGAGAAGGAGAGGGAGAGCTCAGAAGAGTGCCCATCAACATATTTCATTTTTTATTGAATTTGTAATAAAGGAGGTGGGGGGGCACTTAAGAGTCAGAACCCACATTAGACCTTTAGGAGACAAAATTAAATTAAATCAAGAGGGAGAGCTGGGAGTTAGAGCCTTGCCCACCTTTCAACCTCAACTCAAGAAACCTGGGTGAAAGCAAAGGATTACGAGGAAGGAGAAACAGACATTCTGTGCAGCCTGCCGTCTTGCGCCACCACCGGGGGCACCGGGCTGCCGAGCGAGCGGCTCTGAGCAGAAGGCTCTCCCATCTGTGCAGACGTCCCTCCCCTCCACACCCTCCTTGACAGTGTCCAGGCTAGCCTTGGCCCACAGCAGTGGAGGAGTCAGGGAGGCCCAGGAGTAAGGAAGGGTCAGCAGGGACCCCAATACTGATTCTCCTCTGGTTGGAGGTGGGCAGGAAGGAGACCAGCTCAAATACTGAGCAGCCAAAAAAAGAAGAAAATGGCGAGAAACAGGAAGAGGGAATCCTGCCAACTGGAGGTCGGGTGACCCTGTCCCAGATCCACACCTGTGGGAGAGAGGAGAGCTGAGGAAGCATGGACTCCCAGGCCAGGAGGAGGAGCTGCCCGGCAGGGGAGGGGGGAGACCCTTACCTGTGGCCCTGCGGAAGGGCTCGTGGGTATTGAAGACAGTGGTGAAAAAGCCAAAGGGAAAAGCACCAACACCAAATGAGAAGTGAAAGCCCCCAGTGTCACCAAACGGCTGGAATCCCTGGGGAGGGGGAAACCGTCAGAGAGGAACGAGGCGAATCTCTGGCAAGGGAGGGACACAACTGGACAAGACTCACCCCTCTGCTCTCTGGAGCTGGGCGCTGGCCCTGGGGGCGGGGTGGGGTCTTCAATCTGGGGAAGAGAAGAGAGACAGGGAACTTTCTCCTCTCCTCCACACTCTCTTCCCAGAGCCCCGCCCCGCCCCCAGCCTCTCACCTGGGATCCTGAGGCTTCTGGCTCCCTCGCCCATAAAGTGGGACGACCTTCTCTCTGCTGATCCCAGCTTTACACACTGGGCATTCTTGCCGCTCTGGCCGCGTCTCCAGCCACTGGGGAGAAAAAAAAAAATGAAACGGTTTCCAGTATACAGGAGGGTCTTCCAGCTCCTCAGACCTCCCCAGGTCCCTCTTAACTCCTCTGAGTACGCACCTGATGAAGACAGGGCCAACTGGATGGAGGGGAGGAAAAAAAGTCAAACTGGTTACAGAAACAAAAAGACCCCAGACCGCACAGAGCCCCATCTTATCCCCCTCCCAGATATTACCTGTTTTCTTTTCATACTTTGGGGCAAGCTATCATGCCAGCCTTCCTGCTTATCTGATCTTCAATGCCTAAAGCTCCATCTGTCCTCCACGGGCTCAGTCTACTCTTTCCCCTCACACAAATTCTCATCTCCTCCCTCCCCTCCCTTACAACTTAATTTCCGATTCTCTTGTACCTACCCCTTTCTAGGTCTCCTCTCAGCCCCATTCATTCTTGCCCCCCCATGACTCCAAAGCAAACGTCCTTTAACAGCACATGACCCCATTATTCCTTTCCCTCTCGCTTCCTGACTTAATAAAGTCCCCATTTCCAGACCCTTTAACTCTGCCCCTCCACACTGCCCTTGTGCGCTGCCTAACCTTTAAGCCTCAAGTGTTTCCCCCTGCAAAACTAAGAACCTTCCCTTCCCTGGGTGAAGGTTGGTCGGGTCTCACCTGTTCCAAAGTGCGGCGTTCCCTACTCCCAGCCCCACCTCCTCCTCTTAGACACCACACGCCCCAGCTCCCAGTCCTAAGATCTTCCACAGATCTCGGCTGTACAGATAAGATCCTTCCACCCACACACATGCCAGGAAAGACTCTGTCTCCTCCTGGGGCCTCGTCCAAGGGGATGTGCCCTCCGATTATCCGGATGACTGACGGTCCCCCGCTCTCAGCCTACTCGGCCCCACCGCCTTCCGCCCCCACCCCAATTCTCTCACCAGTACAGGTGGCCACACACACTGACCACAGCCTCCCGAGCAGTCTCCAAACATATATTACATTCGAAGGTCGCGCCCGCCCCGCCCCGCTCGCGGTTTGGCCCTTCGGGGCCCCCGTCCTCCTCCTCCGCAGCTGCCATGGTCGGTCCTATTTCGCCCCCGCGTACCCACTCAGTCTCCCTAAACACACATACACACACGCCCCAACAAACGAGAAGCCGCCTCCTGCCCAAGATGGTTGGGCAGGATTCAAGGTTTTCTAGTCTCTATTGGTGTGCGTGTCTGCCAATCATAGAGAAGTCAAAAGAAAGGATTGGCCCAAAGGGTGTAGGCGGAAAAAGGTTTACGCGATCCTGCCCTTGCACAGTGACTATTGGCTGATACAGTCGCCGTCAGTACGCGATGCCCAGGGATTGGTGACAGCTCGCTACACCCGGGCCCGTCGTCCAGCCAGGGCGAACTTCATTCGCTTGAGCAGCTGCCAGTCATCAAAAGCCAGAAGTAATTGGTTCGGGACTACGTAGCTCTCGCCCACTATCAGCCCCCTTGTTTCCTTCACTTCCTCTTTCAGAGAATATGCGGATTCCTATTGGACGTTGGAGCGTACGGCTCCAAAGTAAGTGATTGGTTAGAAAGCGACAGAAAATGGTGGTTATGTAAAATGCGCCTGCGCAGCACGCGTGGGACGCGGTGGGCCAATCCTGTGGGGGTTGAGCCTCCTCTGGTCCTACCCCTTCACCTCTATCTTGTCGCCATGGTAACTGCTCTACAATTGGTGGGACTTAAAGAGTTCAAAGGCCTCGATTTGGCCTCATCCGGGTCCTTCGACTGTGGACTCTCTTGGCTGATTGGGTAGTTTCCTTCTCCCTGATTGGCCGAGATCCGGAAAGACGGCGAAGCGCTCGGGAAAGAGGGCAAATCCTACGGTCCCAGGGTTCAAAATGGCTCCGGCCTCCTCGGATGACCGAGAGAGCAGAGCTGGGGCCCGCCCCTCTCTCCTGGTGAAGAAGGGAGCAGTACTGGCATTAGCCCGACGTTTGGATAGTGCGGGCATCCATCTGCGGCGCGGGTGTTAACCCAGCTCCCTCGGCTGGTCGACTTAGCTCGCCCCTCCTTAGGTGATTTACAAAGCAGAACTGAGCTGAGGTCCATCCCCTTTTTTATGCGACACACAGATCTCGACTCTCTTTTCAGCTTTCAAAGCAAAAAAGGTCTAGTTCCACCTTTTAAGTGAGTGGGTGTAGAAGGGGCAAGATCTGCCTTTTCCGGGTGACCCGCCGCGGAATGGGTTTAGACCTGTCCTTTCCTTCCTGTAATCTGTCCAGAACTGGGGTCGTCTTGGGCTGGACCCCTGGGAGTTTGGGCCCTTCCTACAGTCTGCGACCCTCCCTGTGGCTCCAGGAGCAGAACTAAGTAACAGTTCTCCCTCTGCTAGTGTTCTTTACGTCCTTTCCTCAGGGCATGTGAACTCGTGCAGAATAAAGGTGTGTCAGGCGTGAGGCCGACACACCTGGCTGTTCGGCAACACCCTGATAAAACGGCTGGTGACTCAGGAGCAAAGATAAGAGTTGCATAGCGGTTTAGGAAACAAGGCATTGAGAGGAAGGGCGGAGGCTAAGGAGGGAGGAGTGATGGAATGGTCCCGGTAAATGGCTAATGGAGTATGAGGGACTGGGGAGGTAGATACAGGCTGGAAATTAAGCATACATATTCCGGAGGAACCCGCCTCGATTCCTCACTCCCCCCCCCCCCCACACACACCCCAGGAAGTCACCCTAACACCCAATTTCTATTGGAAAACACCAAATTCTGTGTTGGGGAATGGAGGTGGGGCGTGGGGGGCGCGGTCTGAGCTTGGGTGGGACTGATAGGAAGGAACCAGGAAAGAAAGTACCGAGATAAAAGGGCAGAGCAGGGAGAGGGACGGGAGAGGACCAGAGCGTATCCCTTCTCCTCACAGGCCAGCAGAGTGGGTGGAGGAAGGGACCGGACTGCTGGGAGATGGGGAGTGTGGGACGGCTAAAAGGCACAGTGACCAGACCGGGCTGGAGGTTAAGGTGAGGAGAGGTGGGGTCGGCGTCCCGGGGAGGAAAGAGCTGTGCTCAGCATTCGGCAGGTGCCTGGTACATGGGACCCAGTAGGGGACAGGCAGGGGGTCGTTGAGAAGAGTCGGAGAGAGGGAGAAGCCGGAAGGTCAAGTCCAAGCGGCCGTCAAATGAAGCCAGATGGCAGTGAGCGGCCGGGACGTGCCGAGGGGGCGTACCCCAGGGCCCCAGCCCGGGCGCCGAGAGGCGGGTGCAGACGGAGACGCAGCGGAGCCCGAGTGGGCCGAGCAGGCCGGGGAGCGGCGGGGGGCGGGGGGCGGAGCCGGCGGACGCTCGGCGTAGGGAGGACAGCCCGAGTTTCTGGGGAGCGATTGGCAAAACAGGCCGCCCGTCACCGCCCCCCACTTCCTGGCCGGCCCCGGAAGCCAGCAGGCGTTGGGGAGGGGTGGGGGGATAGCGGCAAGAGCAGCCCCAGCCCTCGGAGAGCCGGCAGGAAGGGAGGGAGGGAGGGTGCTGGGGGGACAACCCCCCACCGTTCCTGCCGCTATGGGCCCAGCCTCCCACTCCCACCTCCCCTCCATCGGCCGGGGCTAGGACACCCCCAAATCCCGTCGCCCCTTTGGCACCGACACCCCGACCGAGACAGAGACAGCCGCCACCGCCGCTGCCGCAGCCTGGCTGGGGAGGGGGCCAGCCCCCCAGGCCCCCTACCCCACTGAGGTGTGGGCGGGAAGGGGATGGGGGGAGGAGGGTGCTGCAGGGCTGTGGATGAGGGGAGGGGTAGAGATGGGGTCCGGGAGGCCGACCGTGGAGAGGGTGCTGGGGACAGGGCCAGGGCCGGCGAGGAGGGGGTGCTGGGGAAAGGAGGGGGGCATGAGAGGGGAGGGATGGAAGAGAGCCAGGAGGGAGGGGAAATGGAGGCCTGGGGACTGGGGGTGTGGACAGGGACCCTGCAGAGAGAATCCCCTTCAGCTTCCCAGTGCCTTTCCTGCCCTTTGACCCCGCACCACTCCTGGGGGAGCGGAGAGGAAAAGGCCAGCCGAATTTGGGAATGTTCTCGGGAGCCAGGACCCCTTGTTCCTCAGTGGCCTTCCAACTGGACTAGACCCTGGCTGACCCAGGGCGCCTCGTGGGGAGCCATGTTTTCTCCATTGCGTGTGTGTGGCATGTTTAATGGCTTGTGTGCAGCTAGTCCGTCCCTGCGCTGTGGAGAAATGGGGTGTTCTTTTATGCCATAATCGCCCAATCTCACGTCCTGTGTCCATGTCTGACGTCCGGTTCTGACACGTTCAAGCCCCGCATGTATGTGAGTTTTCCTGTGTTGCACAATTGTGGAGTTTGCGTGCTACTTGCACATCTCATGTTTTCGCCCGTGTACTTGGGCGTGTAAGGTCCGAGACCTCACTGTGGCTCCCATGGCATGTCCCTGCGCCCCAGCTACATGCAGTGGCCGTCCTGTGTGAGCCCCCCGGCGTGGCCGGACAGCGCACACGCTCGTGATCAGATAGACCTGTTTTCCGCAAGTGTCTTCCCGCAGGACTCTCACTGTGCACGCTCCTCTGTGTGATACTCATGTGCTACGTCTGGAGCACGCGTGCTTCTGTGTACACGTAGGATTTCATACATTTATCGTGAGCCCAAGCCCATTATCCCATCTGGCATCGCATCGTGTTTGTAAGTCCTCAGACATTTCTGCCCCGGAGAGGGTCGCGTAATACCAAGTTTTAGAGGAGGAGGTAACTAAGTCTCCAGGTGTCCCCAGAACCATCCCTGTATGCCTCCCCTCCCGTGTGCCTTCACACTGTCTCCGGGGGCTGTGTACAGGCTGTGTCCCTGGGCTCCGCGCATGTCCCAGGGCCAGCCCTGCTGGGAAAGCCCATTATCTGTGTTTATTTATGGACATTATCTATCCCCCAGTCTTTGCACCGTTGGCACATTTTGGTGACAGCTGCGTCTTTCCCTGTGGCATGTTGATCTCATCCTGTATGTTTTCTTTGCGTGGGCGATGACATCTTCATGATGGGTGCTCTGCCCGCACTGTACCATGTACTGTATGTGTAGACTTAAGATCTCTTTTTTTGGGACCAGCAATTGGCGTAATGGCTATGTTGCTGGACTCCCATGTAGTCAACCGCTGTTTGAGTCCCAGACACGGTGGCTTAAACTCACTCCAGGCACGTGTGCGTGCGTGCCCAAGATCCCGAGAGGAGAATGGAGGAGAAGGGATTGCGGTGTGGTCTTCCCCCCCGGGGGGGGGTGATTTCTCGCTTTCTGTCTTTCTGTCTCTCTCTGTCTGTCTGGCAAGCGCACATGCCCTATAGCAAAAACCTCTCAAAAAAAAAAAAAATCTGTTTTTTATTAGTCATGATCGAGCACATGTGTGTGTCCGTGAGAGGGAGGGAGAGTGGAGCACTCTTCACAGGGTCTGGACACGCTGCAGTCCTCAGCCTCCAGTCCCCCAGACTGTTGGATTCTGGGCACTCACATGCGTACCTGGTGAATTTCCCGCGGCCCAGGCCTGGGGGTTCAAACTGTGGTTGCCATGTGGGATCTGGCGTCTCTTCAACAGCGCCTCGCTGCTACTCCACGGGGCCAGCCCTGTATGTGTGTGAGTCGGTAATGTAAAGCTTGGCACCGTCCTTACTTTGTTGGTGATTTTTCTTTTTATAGATAATGTCCCCTAAGAGGGTCGCCATCTGACGATCAGGACTCCTGTGTCTGTCGTTAACTGTGGCTGTGTGGGTTTGTATAGACTTGGCATCTGTATAATCGAGCAGGTGTTACCGAGAACTGCTCCGTCTCCTGTTGTTCTGGCTTTGGGGATAAGACAGTCCCTGTCCTCAGGCTGCTTGGGGCCTCGGGAGAGGAGCCCATGAGCAGTTACATATGCTGTGATGTCAGGGCCAGTGGTTCTCAAACTCAAATGCACATCAGACTCACCTGGAGGGCTTGTTAAAATGCAGATGGCTGGGCCCAATGCCCAGATTTTCTGATTCACTGGAACTGGGGTGAGGTCCAAGAAGTTGCATTTCTATACTTTGAGCAAGAGACAAGTATAATGATAACGCAGGCCTGGAGGAGTTCAGGAAGACCTCCAACAGGTAAAACTGAGCTGTGAGACAGGAGAGGAAGAGGCAGAAGGGCACTCTGGCCCTTGGGGACAGTATGTTCAAGGCACAGAAACATGGCACGATCATGGTGTGCCTGAAGAAGTGAGGTACAGAAGTTCGATTGGAGCAAAAAAGTTTTCTGTGGGGATGTGGCCCAAGGTGTAAGCAGAAGACTTGTCGGGAAAGGCCCTTGGGCAAGACCCAGAAATGCCCAGGTCAGTGTTACGGGAAAGCCTGGTGGTCCTGTGGAGGGCGGCCTGGAGGCGGAGGAGGGGGCTCCTGCAGGAAGTCCAGGGGAGAGACAGGGTGGATCTGAACGTGCAGGAGCAGGGGGTGCAGCAGCCCCCTAAGCCGCCTGTCCCCTCCACCTTGGCAGCGGGCTTGCCTTTGAGCACAGCGCCTGCCTCCGGCCATGGGTAGGGACTGCCTGTGGCCTCAGCGGGAGGAGCAGGTATTTTGCTGAACACCCTTTTGTGAATGTGACTGTCTCCAGCAGTGGGGCAGGGTGGAGGGACCAGGAAACGGGAAGGCAGGTGCTGCTTCCTCTCGAGCTTTTCCCCCAGGGCAGGTGGTGTGATGTCCTGTTCCTCTCCCCCCTCCTTCCACCTGTGAGAGCTTACACACGACCTGCCTGCCCAGCTCAGCTCCTGCCTTGTTAGAAGGGCGGGAAGCGGATGGTGGGCTTTCTTTCCCTGTCTTTGGAGGTAGGACTGGTGTATGTAGCTGCTGTGGGTGTGTCCCTGGCTTTATCTGAGAGTGGGGAGGCCTGGGTGGACAGGGAGTTTTTCTAGGTGTGCATTTATACTCCTTTAACTGTCCCTGAGAGTGATGGCAAATTCATATGTAGGAATGTGTGGGTCTGGGACCAGCAGTTGGCGTAATGGCTATGTCGCTGGACTCCCATGTAGTCGACCACGATTCGAGTCCCAGACCCAGTGGCTTAAGCTCACGCTGGGCGCATGTGCGTGCATGCCCAAGATGGGGGAGAGGATTGAGGATAAGGGATTGCAGTGTGGCCGTCCCCCCAGGGGATGATTTCTCGCTTTCTGTCTCTCTCTCTGTCTCTCGCTGTCTTTCTGTCGAGTGCACACTTCCTATAGCAAAAACCTCTCAAAAAAAAAGATAAGAAAAAGGAACGTGTCGGCCTTTGCATATATGTCTGTATCGGTGACATGAGCCTTAATTCTTGCCACTTGGCCCTCAGTGTACGTCTGTGGGTGTTCTGTCACTGTCACCACATCAGCTGTGTACTGTGTGTGATTTCTCACTTTCTGTCTATCTCTGTCTTTCTGGCGAGCATACGCACCCTATAGCAAAAAAAGAAAAAAAAAAAAACTCTCAAAAAATTATTAATGGGAATATTTTACATTCTGTTTTTCATCCAAAGTCTTTGAAATCTGATGCACATTTTACATTTGTAGCACATTTCAAGTTAGACTGACCACATTTTTTAAGATGTGTTTTTTTCCTTCATTTATTTATTTGCTAGAGGTTTTGGCCTTAGGATGCATACACTCACAGTGAGAGGGAAAGTAAGAAATCACGCCCCATGGGGATGGTCACGCAGCAATCCCTTCTCCTCCATTCTCCTCCCAGGATCTTTGGCACACATGCACAAGTGCCTGGCATGAGTTTCAAGCCACCGGGTCTGGACTTGAACCGCTGTCAGCCACGTGGGAGTCCAGTGACGTAACCGCTACACCATTTACTGATCCCATTATTGTTATTATTTTTTATTTTGACCAGAGAGAGGGAGGGAAAGTGAAAAAGCAAGCTGCCAGGTCTGGGACTCAAACCATGGCCAGCTACATGGGAGTCCAGCACCCTAACTTACCATGCTACTTGCTGGCCCTCTTTTTTTTTTTCCTAAAGAATAATTTAATTTTATTTCTCCTTTTTTATTCATTTATGTAATTTGTTATAGGGTATGTGCACTCACCAGAGAGAGATGAGGAGGGGGCCGGAGTGAGAAAGCAAGCTTCCGGGTCCGGGACTCAAACTGTGGTTGACCACGTGGGAGTCCAGCGCCTTAGCTAGTACACCATGTGCTGGCCCCTAGACTGACCACATTTCAAATGCTCAGTAATCACGTGTCTGGTGGTACCGTTTTGAACCGTACAGGAAGAGTTCAGTAGAAGATATTTACCAACTGCAAGTATTAACTGTCGTTATCATTTAATTTTGCTATGGGGCCTATGCACTTCCCAGAGAGAGACGGAGAAATTGAAAAATCAACCCCTAGGAGGATGGCTGCATCGTAGTCCCTTTTCCTCTATTTTCCTGTTTGGATTTTTGGCACAGATTTTTAGCACACATGCCTAGTGTGATTTTCTTTTTCTTTCTTTTTTTTTGAGAGATTTTTGCTATTGGCCATATGCTTTTGCCAGACAGAGAGACAGAAAGCGAGAAATCACTCCCCAGGGGGATGGCCATGCTGCAATCCCTTCTCCTCCATTCTCCTCTCGGGATTTTGGGCGGGCATGCACGCACACGTGCCTGGCGTGAGTTTTAAGCCACCAGGGACTCGAAATGTGGTCGACTACATGGGAATCCAGCAACGTAACCTTTATGCCATCTGCTGGTCCCAACCCAGTATGATTTTCAAGCCGCAGGGTCTGGGTCTCAAAGTACTCAGTCCAGCTTGTGGGATCCAGCTGCCTTAACCTCCACACCACCAGCTGGCCCTGTCATCATCACTTAATTATCATGCGTCTGTCAGTTAGGATGTCGAAATGTGTCTGTAACCTCTCTCCCTAGACAGACTTCCTGGTCCCATCCTTCGTCGTCATAGCACCCCTCCCCCAGCCCTCCCTCCCGAAGGCAGGCCGACTGTCTTTCACCCTTCTGCAGGAGGCCAGGATGGAGCTGTGGCCAGGGCTGTGGACGGTGCTGCTGCTGCTCGTCCTGCTGCTGCTCTTCCTGCTGCCCACCCTGTGGTTCTGCAGCCCCAGTGCCAAGTACTTCTTCAAGATGGCCTTCTACAATGGCTGGATCCTTTTCCTGGCTGTGCTCGCCATCCCCGTGTGTGCCGTGCGAGGACGCAACGTCGAGAACATGAAGTGAGGGTCGAGGGGTAATGGGTTACGGTAACAACTTAAGGGTGAGAAGTGAGTGATGCATGGGGGGGCATGATGTGTGCGGAGGAGACTGGGAGAACGCAGAGACTAGGGAGAGGACTGCAGAGGTGGCTGGAGGGGGGAGTCGAGGCAGGCACGCGGACACCAGCGGGCCCCACTAAAACCCTCTGCCATCACCCGCAGGATCTTGCGTCTCATGCTGCTCCACATCAAGTACCTGTACGGGATCCGCGTGGAGGTGCGGGGGGCACACCACTTCCCCCCCGCACAGCCCTACGTCGTGGTCTCCAACCACCAGAGCTCCCTCGACCTGCTTGGTGAGACCCCGCCACGGGACGCACCTCCAGTGGCCTTGCCCTCCCGCACGGAGCCTTCCCCAGAATTCCCCCCGAGGGCCTCCCCTCCCCTCCTGTGGGATACTGCCCCCACCTTGGGTCTTTTCCCTGGGACAGAGCTGCCCCTTTTGTCACCCGTTCTTTCACTTGGAGGCTCTCTCTGCCAGTCTCCTCCTCCCTCACGCCAGTCCCTGCTGGGACGAGCAGTCCTCGAGGGAGGTGGGCTGCTGTTGTGACACTGCCTCCGCCCTCATCCTCGCCCCACCCCTGCCCAAGGGATGATGGAGGTCCTGCCAGGCCGCTGTGTGCCCATTGCCAAGCGCGAGCTCCTGTGGGCCGGCTCCGCCGGGCTGGCCTGCTGGTTGGCGGGCGTCATCTTCATCGACCGGAAGCGCACAGGGGATGCCATCAGTGTCATGTCTGAGGTCGCCCAGACCCTGCTCACCCAGGACGTGAGTCATCCTGGGGAAATGGGAGCGCGGGGGGTCAGGGAGCAGAACGGGGGCCTCGGAAGTGCCCTCGCAGCGTCACAACCGCGTCACAACCTCTTCCCCTAGGTGAGGGTCTGGGTGTTCCCCGAGGGCACGAGAAACCACAACGGCTCCATGCTGCCATTCAAACGGGGCGCCTTCCACCTCGCAGTGCAGGCCCAGGTGAGCGCTTCTGCCAAGCCCAGCCCCGCCGTCCCGCCCTCTCTGGGCAGAGGCCTGTGCAGCTTCAGGAGGGGGCTGTGGACTGACCTCTCTCCCCTTCCCCAGGTTCCCATTGTCCCCATAGTCATGTCCTCCTATCAAGACTTCTACTGCAAGAAGGAGCGCCGCTTCACCTCGGGTGAGGGCTCCGGGCCGTCTCGGGTAGGGCATGGCCGGGAAGGCCGTAGGAAAGGCTGGGGACGCCCCTGTGGTGCAGGAGCAGTTGTCGGTGTCAGAGCTGTGAGGCGTCCACATGGGCACCCAGCCTGACCCCGTGTCAGCCCTTAAGTTTGTTAAGCACCCGCCATACCCTGCTGGGTGGGCAGCACGCGGTCCCTCCCGTGCAGCAGAGGTGAGCCCCGCGTGCAGAGGGCAGTCGGTGGGAGGTGCAGACACTGGGACCTCCACGTGTACCGAGCGGCTGTCCCGTCTGGGGTTTGGGGAAAGCCTCCGAGTACAGGTGGCAGCAGGATGGCTGCTTGTCTTGGGTTGAGGGGAAAGAACCAAAGGCTGAGGAGGGGAGTAGCCAGACTGCGAGAAGTGGGCCCCACCAGGGGCGGAGACCAAGGCGGACAGGCCTGACGGTGCTCCCCCTGCAGGGCGATGTCAGGTGCGGGTGCTGCCCCCAGTGCCCACGGAAGGGCTGACACCAGACGACGTCCCAGAGCTGGCTGACAGAGTCCGGCACTCCATGCTCACCGTTTTCCGGGAAATCTCCACCGATGGCCGGGGTGGTGGTGACTACCTGCAGAAGCCTGGGGGGGCGGGTGAGGCCCGGCTCTGAGCTCCCCTCCCATCTGTCCTGTTCTTCCTCCCCATGCCTACCGACCCAGTGTGTGCTGAAGCAGGGCCAAGCCCTCTTCCTCATTCCCCCCTCCCCACCTGTTCTCCTCTTTGGAATCAACTTCTGAAGTGAATGTGGATACAGCGCCCCTTCCCGGCCCTTCCTGCCCCTTCCCGGACCCACCCATGGACTCTCTTGCCTCGGTGCAGTCTCCACTCTGACCCCTACCTCCTGCCATCTTGTCTGCGGGACAGTTGCCTCCCCCTCATCTCCAGAGGCTCAGCCTACACAGCGGGGAGGAACATTCCATCCCATCCCCAGTGGACTCTTCCTGTGTGGGCTTCTCTTCCTCTTCACTCCACATTGGCCAGTGGACTCCTGCGTTCTGTGGAACAGTTCCCCCACCCCGAGTCCATGGATTCGGTGGGCTCATCCGTTTATGAGGAAACTCCTCACCCTGTGGCCGGAAGCTGATACCTGGAACACTCCTCCCAGGCACACCCTGGGAACCTCCCTCAGCATCTGCATCCTCCCCCCTGGGGGAGACTCCTGGGGGGCTGGACTCTTCTAACTCCAAGGTCTCACCGCTGCCCTTGCCCAGATGCCCAGGGTCGAGCACACTCCTGGACGACAGTCTGGTCTCCACATTTCTGCTTCTCCTGGACCCTGTGGTACAGTTCTTCAGTGGTCCTGGCCCCACCCAGCCCCCCGGCAGCCCTGCTGTACCATTTCCACCAGCCCCGGGGAGGAGGCCGACAGCAGGTGCTGCACGCCCCTCTGCGCCCGGGGGAGCTGGGGAAAGGAACTGAACCCTGGCTGGAGGGGATAGGAGGGCTTTTAATTTATTTCTCTTTCTTTTGAGGCTTTCCCCCTCTGAGCCGGTTTTCATTTCCTCCTGGTGGCATTAGCCACTCCCTGCCACCCACTCCAGACTTGTTCCCACCACGGGAGGTGGGCCGAGAGCAAAAGGAGAGGACGGGGCCTAGTTTCATGTGGTTGGTTTTTATTAATTAACTGGATGACAGCAAGAAACTGAGAATAAAGAGAGCGAGCGATCTGAGTGTTGCTGGTTGCATTTGTTAAGGACTTGAAGAAGCCGTGCTCCTCCAGGCCACCTGCCCCAAGAAACAGCAGTGGTGGGCCAAAACTACCCGCCCTGCCTTCAGCTCTGGAAGCTTCCACTGCTCCGTGGTGGCCCATGGCCTTATCTGCGGCTTCCAATCAGCCAATTCCAAAGGATCAGTGCATCCAGTTTCGTATAAGTTAAGGGCAGGGACACTTGCAGGGGCTTATCGACGACTGAGGCCAGGGCCCAGGCTGTTGTCTTCACAGGAGCCTGGTTAATCACAGAGAGAGGCAGGCAGGTTGGCTGTGGTCCGGCCAGAGGACAGGAGACTGGAGCCCTGGTTGGACTCGGTCTCAGAAGGGTGGTGACACGACGTCGGGGGCAGGTACTGGGGGTGACGGCTGGAGAAGAGCCTTTGGGAAAGCTGATGCCGAACTGGGGAGGGGTCTCCGGAGGAGCTGGAGGCGGTGTTGGGAGGGGGGGGGAGCGGGCCCGGCCAGGAAGGGCGGGAGGACTCACAGGCGCCCAGCTTCTCCTCCAGTAGCAGCACCTGGTCGCTGAGCGAGTCGATCCTGTCGGCGCGGCCCCACAGCTCGGCCACCTGTTCTGGCTGCAGCTCTTCGGGCGGCACGGGCAGCACCGCTCGCACCCAGGCCCCTGCCCGACTGGCCCACTGCAAAGACAGAGACGCCTCGGGGTGTTGGCGAGCCTCTCCGCGCCCCGCGGGCTTGGCCCCGGGCACCTCCGCTCACCTGCTCCAGCCGCTCCAGGCGCCCTCGCAGCTCGCCAATCTCCCGCCTCAGGGCGCGCTCGTCCTGTCCCGCCTCCCGGACTAGGGCAGGCAAGGGCGAGATGGTGACCACTGCCCGCGCCGGGACCCCGCCCTGCCCGCCCTAGCCGCCGCCCGCTCACCGGCCACGCTCAGGATGCCGGCGCCGGTCGGGGGCGCTCGGGGCCCCTCTGCGCAGGCGCGCCCGTCTGGGCCGAGCGCCAGGCCTCGGGGGCAGCCGCAGGTGAAGCTGCCCGCAGTGTTGACACAGCCGTGCGAGCAGAGGGGCACGCCGCTCCTACATTCATCCACGTCTACTTACCGGAAAGAGGGGGCGCTGAGAGGGGGAGGGAGCAGGCGGCGGTGGGCGGGGAGGCCTGAGCGCCGCTGCGGGGCTGGGGTGGGCGAGCCGACTCACCCACGTGGCAGTGTCTCCCCGCCCACCCGGGGGCGCACTCGCACTGGTCCGGCAGAACGCACACGCCTCCGTTCAGGCAAGGCTTGGCGCAGATGGCTGCAGATGGAGGGACGGGCTTCAGAACCGACGGCCCGCCTCTCCAACTCCGCCGGGCGCGCCTCCCTACAGGCCTGCACCCAGCCTCACCTTCGCAGGTGAGCGCCCCCGGGTGCCGCTTCTTCCAACCCTGGCAGCACACGACGTGGGTCTGCTGCACCTCCCTCCTCACCTCCCGCCACATCATGCGGTACGTGGTCCTGAAAGAGCGTCCGCCCAGAAGGCGGGATGCAGGTCCTGGTCGGAGTTCCTGAGCCCCCGGGGTCCCAGCTCCCCAGCGCTCACCTGTACGTGCTGCAGATGCGCCTTCCAGCGCACAGAGTCAGGTAGGGCTTGTACACCGGCTGGCTGTAGGACTCATTGTAGCGAAGTGGGACCACCAGCGTCTGCTTGGAGCAGACCCCCTGACTGCGTCCGTGCCAAAGGAGGAGGTGGGAGACATTGAGGTGGCCCCAGGTGGCCCCATGGGGTCACTGAGATCCTCCTATCTCTGGAGGGGACAGCCTTTCACCTCCACTCTATAAACTTTTCAGTTTGTTTTGCCCCACCCCCAGTGGAAGGCTTCCCTGAGGTCCCCCGCCCCCGTTTGTCACCTCTCTTTGAAGGATGCACCGCTGGCCCCCTCTCCTGACAGCAGCAGCAGGAGGAGCGAGAGCCCGCCCAAGAGAGCAGACGGCTCAGCCCCGGACCTCATGATTCTCTTTGGCTCTGGACTCAGGCTGCAGGCAAGAAGAGGTTAAATGGATGCCCTTCTCCCTATTAACTCCTCCAGCCCCAGCCCCTCCAGGAGCTGTCACCTGGTGCCCTCAGAGGGTGTCAGGACATTCGCTTTTACACAGTACCCACCAGGGTTGTCAGCACCCATGTATACGGTTACTGCCACCCTGTCCTTGTCCCTTCACATTTCACAATCCAGTCGGCAGCACCCAGGCTCACTCCCCAACCCGCTCTCCTCACCGCCTCTCCACAACCTGGAGGGACACGCACGACTAACCCACCCCAGGACCCCCATCTCTAGCATGTCCTCTTACAAGCCAAACCCGATAGGCACCTTCATACCCTGTGCACAAACCCACCCTTAAACGCAATCCTGGTCCCCTCACACCCACGTCCTCACATATACGGGAGCCCCATCCCTCACGCAGGCAGCACCCCCAGTTTACACCCACCCCAAGGCTCTGAGTGATGCCCGCTCTTGCTCCACTGGCATTCTCTTCCCACCTGGCTTCCCTGCTCTACTGGCTCTACTGGGAGGCTTCAGGCAGACCAGCCTCAGCAGCAGCTCAGACTGGTGGGTGGGCCTGCGGGTCGGGGAGGAGAGGAGGGGCTAGGCTGGAGTCCTCCCATCCCTGCCCCTTCCCACAAGCCTCCTCCTCAGCTCCAGCACAGTGGGGTCAAGTCCCACTGCCCTCCCTCCCCATCCCAGCAAGAGCACCCTAGAAGCATCTCCCATCCACCCCTCTGAGGCCCTCTGTATCTGGACTCCCGAAATCAGCAGAGGCTCTATGCCATCACCCTACCCCTGGCCCTTGGCCCTCCCACCCCCACACCTTCAATCCAGCACAGACTGGGGAGGTATGGGGGGCAGAGAGAGAGACAAAGCTGGCAGGGAACAAAGCAAGTCAGGTCATGGGAGAAGAGGCAAGATCAGATGAGAAAAGGGCAAGTC
Organism: Tupaia tana; assembly: GCA_026018925.1. NCBI lineage: Eukaryota > Metazoa > Chordata > Mammalia > Scandentia > Tupaiidae > Tupaia > Tupaia tana. The sequence continues at coordinate 137,941,222 of JAKSZU010000002.1, read as the reverse complement.
TTCACACAGGGGCAGAGACAGCCCAGGGCACTGGGGAAAAGTGCCCCCCATCTCCTAGTGACATTTGTTAGGCCTCGGAGGGGGCAGAGTTGAGTCAGCCACCGCCCCCCATGCCAGAGTAGACAGGGCCCTATTGTCTCTGCCAAAATTCCTTCTTTCAAGGAAGAGGAGGCTCATTGTCCAGTCCCTCACCCAGCTCTGGTCTACAGAGGTCGAAAAGGGGCACGATGCATGCCCACCCTGACCTTTAACCCCTCGTCTAGCCTGGGGGCGGTGGGCATCGTCCACCCATGAGGCTGGAGCACAGACCTCTGGAGCCCCGCGCTCAGCCCCTAATCTGAGGCTGGGACAGGAAGAGAATTGTCTTCAGCAGGAAAGAACCCACAGAGAATCAGGAACCCACACAGAATGGGCATTGAGAGAGCGGAAACACCAAGGGGGTCCCCGCCCCAGACCAGGCATCCGGGCACCCAGGCCGTAGGCTCTCCATCCCCGCCCTCCTTGGGGAGTCAGGTCCCCTTCACCTGGAAAGGAGCCAAGCCACGCTGAGGAAATGGAACTTTATTTCCATAAATACAGGGGTAACACCCATTCAAAGGTAGTTAAAAGAGGGGCTGGGGCCTCAAGAAACTAGGCTCCCAGGGGTACCCCAACACTGATCACAGGGACTGGGGGATCCCCAAACCTGAGATGGGCCTCACAGGCCACAGATATTCCCCAACACTGACACTTCAAAAACGGAACCGTCCCCATAGGGGAGCCTCAGAACCCCATTCTCATGGGGAGTCCCTTTAAGGGTGGGGAGCTGACGACTGGGGAGTCCAGAGGCAAAAAGGAACATGGAGAGAAGAGAAGCTAAAATGTCCTGAGAGGCCCAGAAGGAGACCCCTGTGGCGGGCAGGGGCTGGGTTCTCCTCCTGTCCAGCCAGATAGAGCAGCAGCGGCAGGAGTAGCCACACGTTGGAAACCCGCCCCTCACTTCCCCTCAGCCTAGGGCCACGAGGCCACGAGGTCGGGGAGACCAGGATCTGTCATTCACGGAGGCGCAGCGGGGGTTCTGGGAGCCCTGGCTGGTGGGGGACAGTGTGGGAGCAACGAGGTGGTCACAGGCACACCAGGGCCTGACATCCGCTTCCAAGGCCACCACTTGGTCTCTGGACTGGGGAGTTCCTGGGGACCCTCGAGGACGTCCTCAGGAGAGCCACGGTTCAATGCAGGTCTCGTAAAGGGTGCGGTTGGAGTGCCAGGCCGTGTGGTAGATCCCAGCCATCGGACACCTCACGATCGCCCCGCGGGCCAGGAGGGTTTTCAGCCCAAACGAATCCCGCAGATAAACCTGGGCGGTGGGGGAAGGGGCACAGGCAGGGAAGACATAAGGAGAGACAAACGAGTTAGTGCTGGTGTCCCGGGCCCCCTTCCCACGGGATGAGCCCTTCAACTCAAGGGGCAGTGGCAGGGAGGGCTCCGGAGTGGGGGGGATGACCCCAGGGGGCTCACCAGTTGCTCCTCCATCTCCAAGACTGTCTCGTTGGCATCGTAGAAACCGAAGAAGCTACAAAGAGATTTGGGGAGGACGTTACCAGGAGAGCTGGACATCAGATGGACTAGGTCATTTGGGAACTCACGGCCCAGTGGGGACGTGGGCAGCAGGGAGGAGGCCCAAAATATTTAACTGAACATCACGTGCCTCGCGAGATGAGGCACTCAGCATTCATCACGTCTGGTGAATGCCCATCAAAAACGCATAACCTGGAACCAGCAGTTGGCGTAATGGTTACGTCGCTGGACTGCCATGTGGTGGAGTACGGTTCAAGTCCCAGACCCAGTGGCATAAATTCATACTGGCATGTGCGTGTGCGTGCCCAAAATTCCAAGAGGAGAATGGAGAAGGGATTGCGGTGTGGCCATCCCCCCTGGGGGCAATTTCTCCCTTTCTTTCTCTGTCTCTCTGACAAGTGCACACGCCCTATAACAAATCTCTTTAAAAAAAAATAATAACCTGACAAATCAAGAGAAAATAATGCACCAAATCCAAACTAAGGAGCATTCTACAACAATAGCTAGCTCATGGGACCAACAGCTGGCGTAGTTGCTATGTCACTGGACTCCCATGTAGTCGACCACAGTTCAAGTCCCGGACATGGTGGCTTAAAACTTACGCCGTGTGCGTGCCCAAGATCCCAAGAGGAAAATGGAGAAGGGATTGTGGCGTGGCCATCCCCCTGGGGGGTGATTTCTTGCTTTCTGTCTGTCTCTGTCTTTCTGGTGAGTGCACGCACCCTATAGAAAAAAACCTCTCCAAAAATTTAAAAATAGCTAGCTCAAATGCTTCAAAAACATCAATATCATGGACAAAGGCTGAGAAACTATTCCAGGTTAAAAGAAATTAGAGACATGACAACTAAATGCTACAGCAACCTGAAGTGGTTCTTGCACTAGATCACTTTTCCCTTAAGGACGATTGGGAAAATGCGAACATAGCGCTGTATCAATGTTACTTACTTATTCTGATAACCACCTTATAGATATTAATAAAAGATCGTCCTGTTTATAGGAAATACACACCGACACACTGAAGCATTTAAGGGTGCAGAGACATCATGCCTGCAAACTGCTCCCAAATGATTCATACAGTAAAAAGTATATTTAAATGTCTAAATGGGCCAGGGGCCAGCAGGTGGCATGGAGTTTAAGGTGCTGGATCCCACATGGCTAATTGCGTGGTTCGAGTCCCAGACCGGCAGCTTGAAAAATCAGTGTGTAAAAAAAAAAAAAAAATCACAGTGTGTGTGTGTGCACTCCCCAAATCCTGAGAGAAGACTAGCTAGATCCCAAATGGTTCAAATCCTGGCCCTGGCAGCTTGAGAAATACACCAGGCATGTGCATATGTGTGCCCCAAATCTCAGCAGGATGGAAAAAGGAAGGGATTGTAGCATGACCACACCCCAGTGCGGGGTTCTTTTTCCCCTCTGCCTCTCTGGCAAACACACGTGCCCTCTGACAAACATTTTTAATGTACATATTTAAAAATATAATTAAATATTAACATACACACCTTAGAAAAGATGTTAATGTAAACATGGCAAAATGTTAACATTTGTGAAATCTAGGCGAGTAGTATACAAGACTACTTTGTACTAATTTGGTAACTTTTTGAGAGGTTTTTGCTATAGGGCCTGTGCGCTCACCAGAAAGACAAAGAGAGACAGAAAGCGAGAAATCCCTTCTCCATTCTCCTCTCGGGATCTTAGGCACGCACACATGCACACACGCCTGGTGTGAGTTTAAGACACCAGGTCCAGGACTCGAACTATGGTCAACTACATGTGAGTCCAGCGTCATAGCCATTACACCAACTGCTGGTCTTGCAAATTTAAAAATATAATAATAATGATAAATAAATAATTCTTGGGACCAGCATATGGAGTAATTAGACTCCCACGAAGTCGACCATGGTTCAAGTCCTAGACTTGGTGGCTTAACTCACATATGAGTGAGTGGCTTAACACCTATGTGCATGCATGCCCAAGATCCCGAGAGAAGAATGGAGAATGGAGAATGGATTGTGCTGTGACCATTGTCCTGTCTCTCTGTTTTTCCAGTGAGCGCACGTGCCATATAGCAAAAATCTATGAAACAAACAAATTAAATAAATGATTATTAAAAAGAAAGAGTTAGATAGGCAGATAGTGTGGTGGTTAGGGTACCAAATTGCCACTTTACTGACCGTGGTTCAAGTCTTGGACCTGGTGGCTTGCTTTCTCATTTTCCCTCTCTCTCCCTCACTCTGTCCCTCTCTGGTCAAATTAAAATAAATAAATAAAGTGAAATAAAATAATTCTTCAAAAAAAAATTTAGAGTTTAATGGGTCTGGAATTTCAGTTTGGGATAAAAGGTTCTATAGATAGATAGTGGTGATGGGTAATGGTTTCACAACAATGTGAATGTACCTAATGCCATAAAACTGTGCACTTAAAAATGGTTAACATGGGACCGGCAGATGGAGTAATGGTTACATTGCTGGACTACCATGTAGCTGAAAGTGGTTCAAGTCCAAGACCCAGAGGCTTAAAACTCACACTGGAACATGTGTGTCCAAAATCCTGAGAGGAGAATGGAGAAGGAATTGTCACATGGCCACCTCCCCTGGGGGAGATTTCTCACTTTCTGTCTCTCTACCTCTGTATAGCAAAAATCTCTCTTAAAAAAAAAAAAAAAAGAGATTAAAATGGTCATTTTTATGTTATGTATATTTTATCACAATAAAAAGGGAAAAAATTTTTTTTCAAAAAAAAGAGCCTTACTTTGGCCTATCAAGGCTTGATGTAACTGGTCCCCTGCTACCACCTTTTTTATTTATTTTTTGAACCAGAGGGTACATGCACTTGCTGAAGAGAAAGAGGAACAACGAGAAAGCACCCCATGGGGCATGGTTACACTGCAGTCCTTTCTCCACTTCACCGTCCTTTTCAGGGCTTGAGGTGCGCATGCGCATGCGCAGTGAGGGATCCAGCAACCTGAAGCACCGTGTCACCAGCTGACCGCCTGCTACCACTCTCGCCGTTTCCCCCAGCTCTTTGTACTCGGGCCACAATAGCCTGCTTTTCCTGACCTGCCTCCAGGCCTTCCTACTTTCCCTCCCTGGGTTGTCCTTCCCCACAATGTTGTGCAACTCCAGCCCTCACTTCCTTCAGTCTCTGGCAGCCTTCTCCTCCAGGACTTCCCTGGCCACTATTTAAACAAGTCCCTCAGGCCAGCAGATGGCCCAGTGGTTAAGGCATTGGATCCCACATGGTCAACTCCATGGTTCAAGTCCTGGACCCAGTGGTGGGAAAAACATGCCAGGCACACGGGCTTGCATGCCAAAAATCCCAAGAGGAGAAAGAAGGGACTGCATCACGGCCACCCGCCAGGAGGTGATTTCTCACCTTTACTCTTTATCCCTCTCTGTCCCTATCTCCAACAAGCTCACCTGTCCTATAGCAAAAAACTGAAAACACATCGAACCTATAAATATGTACAATTGTGTACATATCTGTCAATTAAAAATTTAGGGCCAGGACAGGCAGATGGCATAATGCTATGTCTCTGGACTCCAACATAGTTGTCCGTGGTTCAAGACCCAGACTGGCAGCTTAAAACTCATGCTTGGCAGAACCAGCAGATGGTGTAATGGTTACATTGCTAGACTCCCATATGGCCAATTGCAGTTCCAGTCCCGAACTCACAGGCTTGAAATTCATGCTGGACACGTGTGCGTGTGTGCCCAAGGTCCTGAGAGGAGAATGGAGGAGGACTACGGTGTGGCCATCCTCCCTGGGGGTGATTTCTCACTTCCTGTCTGTCTTTTTCTGTCTTTCCAGAGAGCGCACAAACCCTATAGCAAAAATCTCTTTAAAAAAAAAAAAACTCACGCCAGGTATGTGTGCATGCGTGCCCAAAATTCCAAGAGGAGAATGGAAGAGAAGGGACTGAGGCATGGCCATACCCTCTTTCTATTCTTTTGTCTCTGTCTCTCCAGCAAGCACACATACTCTACAGCAAAAGTCTCTTAAAAAATAAATAGGAACCAGCAGATGGCATAATGGTTACGTCACTGAACTCCCACATAGTTGACCCTGGTTCAAGACCCAGACTCAGTGGCTTAGAACTCATGCCAGGTGGAGACCAGCAGATGGCGAAATGGCTACGTCACTGGACTCCTATGTAGTCAACCTTGGTTTGAGTCCCAGACCCGGTGACTTAAACTCACACCAGACGTGTGTGCATCCATGCCCAAGATCCTGAGAGGAGAATGGAGGAGAAGGGAGGCGATTTCTTGCTTTCTGTCTCTGTCTTTCTGGTGAGCGCACACCCTATAGCAAAAACCTCTCCAAAAAAAAAAAAAAAAAAAAAAAAAACCTCATGCTAAGTGCATGTGTATGCGTACCCAAAATCCTAAGGGAGAAGGCCTGGCCATCCTCCCTGTGGGTGATTTCTCGCTGTCTGTCTCTCTGTCTCTCTCTGGCAAGTGCACGTGCCCTGAAGCAAAAATCTCTAAAAATAAATAAATAAATAGTAAAAAACAAAATTAGAGCCAGCATGGTACTTTAAGGTGCTGGATTCCACATCTGACTCCACTTGTGTCCTGGACCTGGCAGCTTGAAAAACACTGGGCACGTGTGCAAGCACGCCCAAGGTCCCAAGTGCATAATGGAAGCAACTGTGCATGGATGACCGTCCTGGGAGGTGACCTTTCGCTTTCCCTGTCTCTCTCCAGTACACATGCCCTATGGCTAAGTCCCACCCCTACCAAATAGAAATGCTTAAACAAAAATAAATAAATAATAAAAATTACAGGAACCAGCAGATGCACAATGCTTACATTGCTGGACTCCCACATAAGCCACCACAGTTCAGGTCCCAGATTCGGCGGCTTAAAACTCACACCAGGCACATATGTGTGCGTGCCTAAATCCCAGGAAAATGGAGGAGAAGGGATTGTGGTGTGGCCATCTCCCCAGGGGGTGTCTTCTTGCTTTCTGTCTCTTTGTGTCTCCAGTGAGTGCACGTACCCTATAGCAAAATTCTCCCTTTAAAAAAAAAAAAAATTACAAATGGCCAGCAGAGTTAAGGTGCCGGATCCCACAGGGCTGTCAGCACACTCAAGTTGTAGATCCAGGGGCTTGCGTGCCTGGCGCATGTACTCAAAATCCTGAGAAGAGAATGTTGTAGAAAAGGTTGCAGCATCGCCATCCCCCCAGGGAGGGGTGATTTCTCACTTTCTCCCTCTCTTTCCACAGAGTGCACGTGCCCTATAACTAAAAAACAAACAAAAATGTAATCGGCCTCAGTCATCCTCTAATATCTTTCCCTATCACCACGTTATATACGTATTTATTATCTGTCTCAATTAGAATGTAAGCTGACAGGGACCAGCAGTTGGCGTAATGGCTATGTGGCTGGACTCCCATGTAGTCAACCGCGGTTCGAATCCCAGACCCAGTGGCTTAAACTCACTCCGGGCGCATGTATGTGCATGCCCAAGATCCCGAGAAGAGAATGGAGAAGGGATTGCAGCATGGCCATCCCCCTGAAGAGGGTGATTTCTCACTTTCTGTCTGTCTCTCTCTCTGTCCCTCACTGGTCAATTAAAATGAGTAAATAAATAAAGTTAAATAAAATAATGCTTATAATTTTTTTAAAGAGCTTTTTTTTTTTTTCTCAATTTGCCAAAGGGCACATGTGCTCACCTCCATGGGGCAAGGTCATGCTACAGTGTCATCTCCATTTCTCCATTCCGCAGAGATCTGGGGTGCACATGCACACATACATGCACATGCACATACACACACAACCAGCGTGTATTTCAAGCCAGGGGTCCGGGATTCAAAGCACACAGCCATGTGGGATCTGCTCCCTTAACCCGTGTGTGAATAGGGATGGCACCCAATAAACTTTTTTTCTTCTTTTTTTTTTAGTTTTGCTATAGGGCCCGTGCACTTGCCTGAGGGAGACAGAGAGAGGGAAAGTGAGAAATTGCTTCCCAGGGGGTGGCCATGCGGCAACCCTTTCACCCCATTCTCCTCCCAGGATTTTGGGCACGTGCATACATGTGCCAGAGCGTTTTTCAAGTCACTGGGTCTGGACACAAACCACAGAGTTGGTGATGTGTGATCCAGCCACCTTACCCACCATGCCACCAGTTGGCCCCCGAATAAAGCTTTTCTAAAAAGTTTTTTACAAAAAAGAGGTGGTGGTAGGGATGGAGAGGAAGTAGAGCCAGCCAGGGTTACTGACTGGCCGGGGGTTGGAGTATGACTCCTAGGTTTTGGTCTTGAGTGAAAGGATGAAGGGCGTGGGGCATTAACTGAACAATAGAAAGAACAGGCCAGTTTCTGGCATGAGATAAGGATTGATGGGGATGGGACTAGCAGATGGCATAATGGATACGTCTTAGACTCCCATGTAGTCAACCATAGTTCGAGTCCCAGACCCGATGGCTTAAAACTCATACCACGCACATGTGCGTGTGAGCCCAAAATCCCAAGAGGAGAATGAAGAAGGGATTGCAGTGTAGCCACCCCACCCTGGGGGATGATTTCTCCCTCTCTGTCTTTGTCTCTCCAGCAAGCACACATGCCCTATGGCAAAAATCTGTCTCAAAAAAAAAAAAAAAAAAATGGTGGGGGTTAGTTGGGTGGTGTCCTTAGCCAATCTTTGGACCACATAGTCCTTTATTACCTAGACTGCCAGGGAGTAATAACACCATCATCAGGGCCTCCGATCAGCACCAGGCGGCCCACTCGAAGAAAGTTCTTCCGCCATGCTGCAGGATTGGGAAGAAGAGAGCCTGAGTCAGTCCAGAGTTCAGGCGAGGTTGGAGAGAGAGACACACAGGGGTCGAGGAAGCAGAAAAGGGGACCCAGGTCAGTGCCTGGGGTCTCACCAGTAGCATTGGGATGGTCTCGTTCTCCATTGATCAGAGCCAGGAAGCTGCTAGCATTGAGGTACAAGTCATCGTGGTGGGGGTCTGTTACAATCAGCAGTTAGAAACATCGTCAGAGAAGCAGAGAGGAGTGGCAAGACTAGAGTCTAGAAGACCAACAGGAGGCGATGTGATAACCAAGGTGGCTAGCAATATAATAATTATAACCTGGCGGCAAGTGCTCTGACCCAGCACCTACCGTGAGCCAGACACCACACAAGGAGGTACACGCTATGGTATTACTTTATAGATACAGAAACTGGATGACAGGCAGGTTAAGCAACTTGCTCAAAGTCACCCAGCAGGGTTAGGCTTCAAATCCAAGCAGTCGGGCCCCGGCACCCACAGTCTTAAATGCTACACTCAGGGTTGGCAAACTATGACAGACAGGCCAAAGTCAGCCTGCCATTAGTTTCTGTAAATACAGTTTTAATAGAAAGAGGCACACTCGTTTACCTATGGTCTACAACTGCTCTCACACTATGACAGCAGAACTGAGTAGCTGTGACAGGAACTTTTGGCTTAGGAACCCAAAGATACTTACCGGGGGCCTTCAAGAAGTTCATGGAGATGTGCATTATGAAAACAACTCTGCACAGATTTCGAGGTTTTTTGGCATGAAAATCAACGTGTTCTTTCAGCCTATTTTTCCATGAACTTTTGGAAGCCCCCTCATACCTGGTCCTTTACTGCAAAGGTGTGCGAACCCCGGCATCAGACTCTCCTCTCTAAGGCAGTCACACAAGACACATAAAGCATGCCTGTGTGAATAGGCAGTGTTCACTGCATGGAAGTTACCATTACTGTTATCACCGTCATTGCTGCTGGGTACAGTGAAGCGGGGGAGGTGGGAACCCCAAGCCCTCCCCTCCACACTTCCGCTCCATGGAGGTCTCGGCTCAGTAGCCCCTACTCACCATGCCAGTAGTTGCATATGGAGAATTCCTGGCCCCAAGGACTGTAGCAGATCCGGTAGAGGTTAGACCGCATGGAAGTGGGGAAGAGCCACTTCAGATAGTCCGTGTCTAGCAAGAAAACAGCAGTGCCGAGTGACCCTAAACCTCTGTGCCCCCCAAACCCAGGGCTTTCTATGGAGCACTCAAGGCCCACTCACCTCCATACTGTCCCATCTGTGGAGAGGAGAGGGAAATGAAAGAGTCCACATTGTGATCATCCATGACAGAGAGCAGGGCTCGGCACACGAGTCCCCCTGTAGGTAAGATGACAGTCGCACAGGGACTTGCCGGCCAGGGCCCACGGCCGCCGCCCCTGCCCTCCCCACCACACTGCACCTAAAGGAGACCGAGGCCCAAGGAGGCAGGTATACCATGTGCCAAAGGGTCACACGTCACGGAAGTGGCAGAGCCAGAGTTAGATTGGGGGACCCCAACTCTAATTCTAGGATCCTCTTAACTGCCTATTAGCTCTGAAGACCAAGAACCATGGGGAATGGGGAAAGAAGGGGCAGCGGGGCTGGGAGCCTCCCTCCCACTCAAGACCCCGACAGGGGCAGCAGCTGGGTGCTGAGGGAAGTCAGGAAAGGGCTCAGGGACCAGGACTCAGAAAAAGGGACACGAGAAGTGTCCCTCAGATGAGATCAAGCCTCATATAGGGCTTAGGACATGGGGGAGGGGGGGTATCCTACCCTGTGAGTAGCAGATGAGATGCACCCCTTGAGGGGCCTTTGCCATGATGGGGACCACAGCCTCTCGGAACCCTTGCACCTGTTCCCACAGGGGCCGCAAGCTCTCCCTCCCATCGAAGAGATCGAGCACTGTCACCACAGTCCCAGGGTGTGTCTGTGGGAAAGGGGCAATGCAGCCGCCGGGGAAGGACGATGAAGCCCCCGCACACCAACCCCTGGCCAGCGTCCACACGCCTCCTGTGCCCGGTTAGAACCAGGGATCTCCCCAAGCCAGCACACGCATCCCGGGGAACTGGGCAGGCCCAAAGGGGTGGTTTTCAGTTCCCAGCTCTCCCTTCCCAGCCGCTGTAGACGACTCCAGTGCCCTTCACCCAGGAGTCCCCTGCCAGACCTCATTGATGTATTCCAGCAGGTGGCGGAAGCTGTACGAGCTGTCGAAGAGCCCGTGCACCACGATGACCGGCTTGTACGGAACGCGATGGGGCGCGGGGGCTGCGGGCGGCAGCAGCAGCAGCGGCAGCAGAAACAGTAACAGCAGCAGGACCCACGCCGGGGGGAACCGCTGCCCCGACGGCCCCAGCATGCTCCCGCCTAAGAAGGGGGCGGTGAGGGCCGGTGAGCGCCAGGACAACGCCCCCTCCCCTCCCAACAGACGCCAGGCCATCACGCCTGCCCGACCCTCTCCCACCCGGGTTCTAATCACAAAGTAGCCTCCTTCCAACTTCTCCAGGCCAGTCCCCACGCACCCCTACCACGCCGACGCACCAACGTGCTCCCCAAGTCCCGCCCCCAACTCAGCGCTCCGGCGACTTGGTCCCTAGGCCCGGGATCTTCCTAAGGCACAACCCCAGCCGTTCTGCAAGACCCCTGAGCCACAGTCCGGGCCACCGGGAGTGTGCCAACCCCCACCTGGCCTGGGTCCGTGGACCTTGCTCCGCCCGCTGTTTACTTCTAGGTAGTCTGCAGGCCACGGGGGCGGGGAAGGGCGTGAGGAAGAGCGCGCAGGGGGATGACGGAGAGGGGGGTGGAGGGGCAGGGCTGCTTGGGGTCGCGCAAAGCCGTCACATCCGGGGCTTTCCCTGGCAACCGTGCGAGCGTCCCCCGCAACGCAGGCGGGGGACCGGCGGGGCGATGGAATATTCCACTGCGCCCTAGGATCTGGGGAGGACATGGGCGGCGCGGTCCATTTAGGCCGACGGGGAGAGGACGAAGCAGGGAACACACGCCGGGAATCGAAAGGCCTCCCCGGGCCTCGCTTGCACCCAGTGACCCAAGGGGCAGATTTCCTCGCCTCGATTCGCCCCCACTTCCCAATCCGCAGCGGAACACGAAGTTTCCTTTAACCCAAAGGCTGGTGGGGGATGGAGAGGGGGAAAGGTAGTCCTGCGTATTTTGCCGTTTGCCGGCCAGTGGCGGGATAAGCTAGGAGGCTGATGCCACCAAAGCCACCCCTGTACCTCCGCGCTCCCGCCCCAGGTCAGCGCCTTACAACTCTTCATTCTTGAAGTGCGTGTAGTGCTCTCGTCTTCAGAGACGCGGAGAGTGCTCCAGGCCCTCGAGCCAAGTGCAGCCTGGCCCAGTTTTTCCTGCCCTAATCCCTCTGCATAAACGACCCACCCCCGAGGGGTGGAGGGCCCCGAGGGTGCGCTGACTCACGGCCCGCGAGGTTTTGACCAGTCTTTCAACCTGAGCGACCCTCACAATCCGACCCTGAGCCCGGTCCAGACTGAGGACTTCCCGACCGCGCCACCTCTCCCCGACCCCTTCCCATACTCCAGGGCCCCAGTTCAGGCTTTTACTTCGCGTTCACAGACGTTTCCCTTGGGAAGCGGGTTTCTCAGAATGTCAGTTTCTCCCTCTGTTCGCTAGGGTTTTGCTCGCTCTAAACTCGGCTCTCCCAATAAAGCCAATTTACCCTGGGCAGTGTGTAGACTAAGGACGCGGTGAGGATAAGGGGTTCGTGGCTCACGCGAACGCCTGGGAAAGCAGAACGACCGTATGAGGCCCGTGTTCTAAATTCCTGCTGCCCGGGACTGTTCAGCCGGGGCCTCGGAACTGTTCTGTCGTCTCCCGGTGGACACCGACAGGGGGGGGACATAACCCAGCGAGCGCCCATCTCAGGTGGGGACTGGGCAATACTACTGTCAAGATAAGCGAGTGGGGGCTAATAATGACTCTGGCTGTGTTTTTGCAAAAAGCCCAACCTATGTAAAACCTGGTAGACTGCCTATGCTCAACCCCCTCCCACCCACGCGCTCCCAAGATGCAGCGAGCACATAAAAAGACTGCAATAACGCTGTGTCTCAACTCGACTCAGGAGGTGAGGCTGCGGTCTTGGCGAGGGTGGTGGGTGGAAGTCGGAGACGTTAGGGAATGAACCTGAAACTGACCGGCCCAGGCAGTTTAGGCCGCCCAACGAGCAAGAGGGAACAGGCGCACGTTCTTAAATGGAGCTGCCGGAAATGAGCAGTTCAGGCATCCCTCCCTCTCCAAAAGCCCTTCAGCTCCTTAACTCTGGATGAAGAAGGTATCTGTACATCCTGCGCCCCCACGAACTCTCTCATCCCCTCCGCACCCCCTCTGCAGCTGGCCACTCCAGAATGACAGACGCAGCTTCCCGCTCTACTGCCAGGGTGGCAGGTGCACCCTACCGCGCAAGTTTGCATAGCATTGCAGTTCTCAACTCTGCACAACGCCCTCTCACGCGCGGTTCTCTTCCAGGAGATAAGTAGGAAGAGGAAACTAGGGCCAAGGATCTGTGGAAAGCTACCGTCACCCTGCTGGGAGCTCAGAGGGAAGCTGGGGGCACGGATGGGGGAAGTCCTGCCTGGGGGAACCGAGTCTGGAGGGAACTGGGGTATTGAATCCAGGAGTACCTGCTCACTTCCTCCCACGGTATAAGCGCTACCGCGAGTCCTGGAGGGGGTAGACTCTAGAGAGTTCTCTCTCCCTCCTTCCTTCCCTTAGTCCCACCCCCCGCCTGGTCTTGCCTCCCTGTTTCCATGACAACTCCAAGGGAGCCTAAACTGGGGGCTTGAACACTAGGGTGAGAGGAGGAAAGAGGTGGTCCGAGCGAGAGCGGAGAGACCGAGCCGCGGGGGGACGTCTAAAAAACGCTCCCCCTCCCTCGCCTCGGTCCCTTTAAGCTCCCCCCTCCCAGCTCTCCCTCCACCACCACCCCTCCCCGCCGCCGTCTTCATCTCTCCATCTCTGCGCGGCTGCCGGCTGCGCCATCCCGCACCTAGACTCCAGGGTCGGCGGGGCCCCCAGACTTCGGCTGTAGGGCCTCTGTCCCAGCGAGACGGAAGGCATGTCATCCGAAAAGTCAGGTAAAAAAAAACAATAACAATGCCTCCTGCCCCTCCACCGGCTCCTGACTACCCCCTGCCCCAACCCCCCTTACCCCTTCTTAGCTGGAGGCTCCGTTTCATTCCCCTCTCTCCAGCTCCAGACCCCCCCCCACCCCCTCCTCTTTCTGTCTCCCTCCCTTCTCTTCTTTCCGCCTCCCAGGCTCAGCCCCAGCTCCTGGCCAGGGATGCGGGCAGGGGGCAGGTTGAGAGGGTGAAGGTGGCAGTGGCTTAGCTGAGCCAGGTACTGCAGGGACAGCATCATCGGCAGTGACAGATGGACAAGCACGCCCTCCTTAGAGACACCCAAGGGGCAAATCTGGAGACAGGGTCCGACGAGGTTGGGAGGGGAGTAAATGTGGAGGGCTCTCTATCGGCCCTGAAGAGGCCCCGAGCTTCCTCACGGAGGCATGGCAGTGGGACATGGCATCCCAGCTGCGTTCATACAACTGTTGAACACATATTAGCAAAGCGGTGCCCGTGTGCACGTGTGCACACCTCCGACCGGCTCCCAGAAGCCAGCCCAGAGGCAGCCATGGCGCGGGGACCGGAGATGGGTCTGCGGTGACAGCTGTGTGCTGCTGCTGAGAAACCAGGGACAGGAGCGGAGGAGAGTTGTGACCTCAAAACTAGACGGAAAGGAAGAAGGGGAGCAGATGGCCTAGATACCACCCTCTCCTGCCCCCAAGTGAGAGACGGCTTCTCACTGTCTCTCTGTGCGCGCGTCTCTCTCGTTCTTTCTTTGCATCCCTAACCCTGTCTCCCCCACCCCTCCGCATGTCATCCTTGTTTGGTGCCCCCCCCACCACCACTGCTCACTGCCTCCAGGCCTCCCGGACTCAGTCCCTCATACTTCGCCGCCGCCTTACAATGCCCCCCAGCCCCCAGCCGAACCCCCTGCCCCACCCCCGCAGGCAGCCCCCTCCTCACACCATCACCACCACCACCACTACCACCAGTCTGGCACGGCCACACTCCCGCGCTTAGGGGCAGGTGGCCTGGCCTCTGCCAGCGCTCAGCGCGGTCCCTCGTCCTCCGCCACGCTACCCAGGCCCCCCCATCATGCCCCGCCCGGCCCTGCCGCCGGGGCGCCCCCACCCGGCTGCGCCACCTTGCCCCGCATGCCCCCCGACCCTTACCTGCAGGAGACTCGCTTCGAGGGCCCACTTCCCCCACCGCCGCCGGCCGCCGCCGCCCCACCCCCGCCGGCGCCCGCCCAGACGGCCCAGGCCCCCGGCTTCGTGGTGCCCACGCACACGGGGGCGGTGGGCACGCTGCCACTGGGAGGCTACGTAGCCCCGGGCTACCCCCTGCAGCTGCAGCCCTGCACGGCTTATGTGCCGGTCTACCCGGTGGGCACGGTAAGTGGGGCAGACCCGGGCCGGGGTGGAACACGCTGGGGACTGGGGGATAGAGAAACGGGGCCAGGGACCCAGGAGTGTCCCAGGACTACCGGGGAGAGGCGGAAGGGACTAGGAAAAGGCCTATGAGTGGTGGGATCTGAGGGTCTGTGGGGCCAGAGAAGAGGGCCTGGCGGGGAGAACAGAGCCCAGAGATCCGGAGGTGGCCCGGAAGAAAATCGCCTTTGAAGAAGAAATGGCACCTGAGAGCCAAGGGAGGTGAGGGAGACGCAGCCTGGGACTAAGTGGGTAGGACAGGCCTCCTGGGTGTGTGACAGGAACAAGTGAGGTCCCAGAGAAGCCAGGACTGCGCCGGTGGGGCCACGTCTTAGGGGCAGTGCGGAGAACCCCAGGAACAGGAGCGTTAATAACGCGAGGAAGGGAAGAGGGGCCTGGGTGGGATTTTTGGTAGGGTAGTGGGTATTTATTTGTTAGAGAAGCAGGGAGTAAGAACTGTGCTTTTAAACCGGCTCCGCCAGCTTCGGAAGAAGGCTGGTGGGCTGCGGAGTGTTGGAGCCGCCGTCCCTTCTCCATCCCCACCCAACTTTCCTTCCACAGCCCTACGCAGGCGGGACCCCGGGGGGAACCGGAGTGACCTCCACTCTGCCCCCGCCGCCGCAGGGCCCAGGGCTGGCCCTACTTGAGCCAAGGCGCCCGCCGCACGACTACATGCCCATCGCGGTGCTGACCACCATCTGCTGCTTCTGGCCTACAGGCATCATCGCCATCTTCAAGGCAGTGCAGGTGGGGCAGGGGCCGGGCGTACTCGGGTCGTGGGCCCTCGCAGGCCCGGGCGCTCTGGGGATCCTCGCAGGGATGCTGAGAGGTATGGGCGAAGCGGCTCTAGCCCTCTGCCCCCCTCGCCTGTAGGTGCGCACCGCCTTGGCCCGCGGAGACATGGTGTCCGCCGAGATCGCTTCGCGCGAGGCCCGGAACTTCTCCTTCATCTCCCTGGCTGTGGGCATCGCGGCCATGGTGCTCTGTACCATCCTCACGGTTGTCATCATCATCGCCGCGCAGCACCACGAGAACTACTGGGATCCCTAAAAACTGCCGCGACCCAGCTCCACTCTACGCCCCTCGACCTCCCAGGCACATTCGGCAGTCCTGTGCGGACCCAATGGGCGTCCTGCACCACCACCTCTGGGGCCGCCGGACTTCGATACATCCTAAACTCCGCCTCCGTGGAACCTCTCGCCCTGTGAGCACGCTCCGAATCCAGTTCCTCAGGAACACCCCCAAAGCCCATATCCCCAGGAACGCTGCTTTCCGGGATCCCCCCCAAACGTGGGGCCCCCGCGCCGCTCCTGGACCACACCCCCTGCAATGCGGCGCACCCAGCTGCGCTCGCTCGGTCCAAGCTTCCCAGCCCAGGGTCTGCTCCCCAAAGCCCTGCCTCCCCATAGGCTCCGCCCCAGCTCTGACAAGCCCCGCCTCCAGGTCGTCAGGCTCCGCCTTCTTTTCCTCTCGGCGGGGCGACTCGGTCCGGCGGTCCGGCTTGTGGCTCCAGGCTTCGCCCTCGGACGGACAGACACTTCCTTTCTCCTTCTCCGAAACAGAGAAACGAGCCCCAGGGCGGTCACGCCTCCATGCTCACGCCCTTTTTTGCTGATAAAGTAGTTTGTCCCCTCCACCCCACAGCGCTCTGCCAATTTTCTTGCTAATCCTAGAACCTCTCCTTTTGTCTTTGGAATGAGATCTGGGAGGTTCCCGGCTTAGAAACCTTCACCCTGGTATAAGAGATACGTCTCCTTCTCTGTAAATACACTCTTCCACCCATCCCAACCCGGTGAGAGCCTTGCAGACTGGAATCCAGGACGTGGCCCGGGAGGGAGCGGGTCCCCTCCCCGCTCCCCTCGGCGGTCCCCGACTTGTTCTGATTTGTGTTTCCGTGTGTGTGTGAACTTTTGAAAGACGATATTAAAGAGACTTCGTGGATTTATCACCCGCAATTCCAAAGACTTCGGCCCCATAGAGACCCTGCCCTTTTGTCTTCACTTTTCATTTCCCTTCATCTTTTTTTTTAAGAATTATGTATTTATTTAATTCCATTTGTCATTATTATTTTTTAATTTGGCCAGAGAAAGACAGAGAAAGGGAAAGTGGAAAAAGTAAACCTCCAGGTCCAGGATTCGAACCGTGGTCGACCGTGTGGGAATCCAGCACCTTAACCACCATGCCACCTGTGGCCCCTCCCTTCATCTCTTACAGGGACAAAATAAGAAAATCGGAGCCCAGCAGATGGCAATGGTTATGTCGCTGGACTCCCACGTGGTCGACTCCGGTTGGAGCCTGCGGTGTGTGCACACGGTCCCAAAATCCCAGGAGGAGAAGGGATTGCAACGCGGCCATTCCGTCTGGGGGGGTGATTTTGCACTTTCGGTTTCTCTGACTCTTCAGCAAGCACACAGGCCCTATAGCAAAAATCCTTCTTAAAAAAAAAAAAAAAAAAAAGGAAAAGGGACAGGAGACAAAAATGGGAGGAGAGTTACTGACTACAAGGGCACAAATATGGCTGATCAAGAAATCTGCCAAGGAAGACTTTGGGGTCCATCCTCAACCAGACTGTCTTTCCCCAGCGCCCCTTCCCCATTCCCTATTAGACTGGGGAGACAGGAGATTTACAAGGCGCCCCAAGGATCTCTCTCTAGAACTCAAGAGGAAGAGGACCAACTATTGTGAAGTTGGTCAAGAATAAGGCCACAGGGCACCAGCAGGTGGCGTAGAGGTTAAGGCTCCAGGCTCCTGCATAGCCAATGGGTTCGAGTCCTGGACCAGGAGGCTTGAAACACAGGTTGGGCACACGTGTGTGCCCCAAATCCTGAGGGGATGAGGGGAGAATGAAGGAGAAGGGATTTCACCTGGGCCAGCCCCCCAGGGGTGATGTCTCACATCCTCTGTCTCTTGGGTGAGTACATAGCAAAAAAATCTCTCTGAAAAAAAAAAAAAGAATAGAGTGACAGGAGCAGGGAAAAGATGGCAACTGACCGCGGGCAGGAGGGTGGCAGAGGTCTCGCGTTAGAGTCCCACGTGAAGTATTGTGTGGCATATGGGAAAGAGCGGGGCTGTGGGAGCCCCTGGGAGGAAGTCCGCCGCCTCCCACCTCTCCCTGGGACCATTTGTTCTCTCACCTTGAGGGTAACCAGGCCTCTTTGGGAAGGGGGATGGTGGCTGGGGGTGGCATGAGCAGTGGGTTTGGTGCGTGACCAGCTGTGTATCTGCAGGACAGGGCCCTGCCCCGAATCTGTGTGGCCCTACCCCAGTCAGGCTCCACGCAGGGTGCTGGTGTGACCCCTGACCTCACAGCTCGCAAGTAAAAGGGAACCTCAGAGGAGAATGGGGTGGGGCATCAAGAGCAGGGGCCATTGCTGGTTTCATGTGCCTTCCTTACCAAACTTCTGCAAGTAAGAATACTCATCTGCAGGAGAACAGAGGAGAAGGGATTGCGGCGTGGCCTCCCCCCTGGGGGGTGATTTCTCACTTTCTGTCTCTCTGTCTCTGTCTGTCTGGTGAGCGCACACGCGCCCTATAGCAAAAACCTCTCAAAAAAAAAAAAAAAAGAATTCACATCTGTGGGTCAGCATGTGCACGGAGGTTAAGGCACTGGATCCCATGGGGCCGACAGTGCTGTTCAAGTCCTGGATCCAGTGGCTTGAAAAATATACTAAGTTCACGTACACGTGTGCCCCGAATCCCAAGATGAGAGTGGAGGATAAGGGATAACAGTGTGGCCATACTTCCTTGAGGGTGATTTCTCATTTTCCCTCCCTCTGTCTCTGTCTCTGTCTCTGGTGAGTGCACATACCCTACAGCAAAACTAAAAAGCAAACAAAAAAAATCACATTTGCATCTTCTACTTCTTCATCCCAGTCACTTTCTTTTTCTTAAATAGGAGCGTGTTGAGGGACCAGCAATTGGCGGAATGGCTATGTCACTGGACTCCCATGTAGTTGACCGCGGTTCGAGCCCCAGACCAGGCAGCTTACACTCACTCTGGGCGCGTGTGTGTGCGTGCCCAAGATCCCAAGAGGAGAATGGAGGAGAAGGGATTGCAGCGTGGCCATCCTCCCTGGGGGGGTGATTTCTCATTGTCTGTCTCTCTGTCTCTCTCTGTCTTTCTAGCGAGCGCAAGCACCCTATAGCAAAAACCTCTCAAAAAAAAAAAAAAAAGGAGTATGTTGCCATCGGAGAGAGATGTGTCCCTGTCTGCTTTTCTCTCACACCCACTATTTCTGGACTCCTGGAAGTGCTCTTTTACTCCCTAATCTGATAAATCCATTCTCTCAAAGAGTACCCAATGACAGGAGTTACCCGGAGCCAAAACGAATGGCATTTTCATAGTGCTCTACCTCCAACCCTTTTCATGCTGTCCCTGGACCCTGGACCCTCCACACTGCAGGTTCAGTAACCCGTTACCTCTCCTCCTCCTTCACACACACCTCTAATCACTCCTCCTTCCTTCTCTCAAGTATCTATCTCTGGATTTTGTTCCTTCTCTTAGACTTGCCATGGAAAATCTTTTTTTAGAATTATTTTATTTAACTTTATTTATTTACTTATTTTAATTTGACCGGAGAGGGGCAGAGCAAGAGAGAGAAAGAGAGGAAAATTGAGAAAGTAAGCCGCCAGGTCCAGGACTTGAACTGTGGTCAGCCACGTGGGAGTCCGGTTGCCTTAACCACCACGCCACCTGCCGGCCCCCTTCCATGAAGATCATATCCACTCAACTCACATAACCAAACCCACTCACACTCTTCCCACCCCCCTCTCTGTCTCTCTCTGGTAAAAATTGAAGTATAATGATAACAAATAAAAATTTAAAAATAAATAAACGCAGTATGTTCTAAGCTAAATTGATGAAATGCCGTCAACACCCTGACTGCCTGTCTCTGTTAAGAGCACCGCGTCCCCAGTCATTCTTGCTGATCTGAGAACGGACGGCCTCCATCTCCCTCCTGCTCTACCTCAGCTGTGCTTTCAAGTGCGTCAGTCCTGCCACCGCGTCCACTGAGTCTGCAACTGCTCCCCGGCCCTGGCCAGAAGCACAACCTCATGTGGGATTATGGCCACAGCTTCCCCGAGAGGTCTTCCTACTCCCTCTACTCCCTCTCCCTACTCCAAGTCTCCCTTGACACTGTCAGATACTCCTCCTCAAACACACTTCTTACATGACACCACTGCTCCACAGCTTTAAGATTCTCTGTTACTTGTTTACAAAATGGCAATCTGGCCTTCAACCCCTTCCATCATTTAAAATCTCTGTTCAGGGACCAGCAGTTAGCATAATGGCTATGTTTCTGGACTCCCACATAGTCGACCGCAGTTCGAGTCCCGGACCTGGTGGCTTAAACTCACGCTGGGGGGACTAGCAGTTAGCGTAATGGCTATGTTGCTGGACTCCCACGTAGTCGACCGTGGTTCGAGTCCCGGACCCAGTAGCTTAAACTCATGCCGGGCGCGTGTGCGTGCGTGCCCAAGATCCTGAGAGGAGAATGGAGGAGAAGGGATTGCGGCGTGGCCATCTCCCCTGGGGGGTGATTTCTCACTTTCTTTCTCTCTGTCTCTCTCTGTCTGGCGAGCGCATGCGCCCTATAGCAAAAATAAATAAATAAATAAAATCTCTGTTCAATCTCTAATCATCCGCAGCCAGACTGAATTTGCTCATTCCCACCTCCAGGTCTCAAATCTTAGACTTCCTTCCCCAGTCCCTGCTGCCTACTATAAGCAGACTGGTTTGTTTTGTTTTGTTTTTGGAGAGGTTTTTTGCTAAAGGGCACATGTGCTCACCAAAAAGACAGACAGAGAGACAGAAAGACAGAAAGGAAGAAATCATCCCCAGGGGGGATGGCCACACCACAATCCCTTCTCCTCCATTCTCCTCTTGGGATCTTGGGCACGCACGCACACACGCCCAGCGTGAGTTTAAACCACCAGGTCCGGGACTTGAACCACAATCGACTATATGGGAGTCCAGTGACAGCCATTACGCCAACTGCTGGTCCCTAGCCAACCGGCTTGTGGCTCCTGATTACTATCAGACCAGCTCTAGGGTTTTGTTCACGATGTTCTCCCCCCCCTTTATATCTACCTGTCAGTCAAATTTCTGCTGTCCTAAAGGCCCAGATCAATTCATCTCTCACTGCAGCAAGGTCTCCTTCTGCTCTCTGGGTTAGATTCAGATAGTGGGATTCTTTTGCTTTTTTCAAGTTTTATTAATTTGTCATTATAATTTTTTAAAGAATTATTTATTTTATTTTATTTATTATTATTTTTTAATTTGATGAGAGAGACAGAGAGAGAGAGAGAGAGAGAGAGAGGGAAAGAGAGAGAAAAAGTGAGAAAGCAAACCGCCAAGTCCGGGACTAGAACCATGGTTGTTCAGCACCTCAACCACCATGCCACTTGCCGGCCCCATTATTACTTTTTTAAATTTGCTACAGGGCACATGTTCTTACCAAAAAGAGACAGAGAGAGAGAAAGGGAGAGAAAGTGAGAAAGCAAGCAGCCAGATCTGGGACTTGAACTATGGTTAGCCATGTGAGAGTCCAGTGCCTTAGCCACCGTGCTACCTGCTAACCCCTAGGGCAGTGGGTTTCTAAACAGAGCCCCAGGCATTCCTTAGAGCAATGATTCTCACTCCAGGCTACATATTAGAATCCTCGGAGGACCATTTAAAAATCCCAAAGCCCAGGTTGGTTATAAGTCAATTAAATCAGAATCTCTGGGGTTGGGACTCAAGTATGAATATTTTTCAAGACATTCCCGCGTGACTCCAGAGGACAGCCATGGTTGGGAATCGTAGGCTTAGAGGCAGCTCAGAGACCACCTGGGGGAGGGGAGAAGCCAAAAGGTGACTTCGATCATGACTTTTCTCTTCCTTCCTTCTCTCCTTCCTTCCTTCCTTCCTTCTCTTAGACTTTCCATTAAAACTCTTTGGTTTTTTAGAATTATTTTATTTAACTTCATTTATTTACTTATTTTAATTTGACCAGAGAGGGGCAGAGCAAGAGAGAGAAAGAGAAAAACAGAAAGCAAGCCGCCACGTTCGGGACTTGAACTGTGGTCAGTTTCTTTTCTTTTTCTCAGTAGAGCACATGCAACTGTCAGAGAGGGGTAGGAAGTGAGAGGGAAAGTGAGAAATCACCCCCCCGGGGGGATGGCCACACGCAATCCCTTGTCCTCCATTCTCCTCTCAGGATCTTGGGCACGCACACACTCCTGGCATGAGTTTTAAGCCACCAGGTCTAGGACTTGAACCGAGATTGACTAGGTGGGAGTCCAGCGACATAACCATTATACCACCTGCTGGTTCCCCTCCCAGTGTGATTTTTAGGCCTCTGGATCCGGGACTCAAACTGCACAGCTGGCCATGTAGAGTCCAGCACCTTAACCTCCATACCACCTGCTGACCCAAGACAACTTTCTTTTCTTTTTTCTTTCTATTTTTTTTCAGAAGTACTTATTTATTTAATTCCATTTGTTATTATTATTATCATTACTATTATTTTTAGAGGTTTTTGCTATAGGGTGCGTGTGCTCACCAGAAAGACAGAGACAGACAGAGAGAAAGAACATGAGAAATTGCCCCACAGGGGGGATGGCCACGCTGCAATCCCTTCTCCTTCACTCTCCTCTCGGGATCTTGGGCATGCATGCACACACACCTGGCATGAGTTTAAGCCACTGGGTCCGGGACTTGAACCGTGGTTGACTACATGGGAGTCCAGCAACATAGCCATTATGCTAACTGCTGGTCCCTTGTTATTATTTTTTAATTTGAACAGAGAGAGAGAAAGGGAAGGAGACAAAGCAAGCTACCAGGTCCAGGACTTGAACTGCGGTCGGCCATGTGGGAAAACAGTGCCTTTAACCACCATACCACCTGCTGGCCTCTTCAGGACAACTTTCTTTTTTTTTTTTTTTTTTGGAGAGGTTTTTGCTATGGGGCCCTTGCACTCGCCAGAAAGACAGAGAGAGAGAGAGCGAGAACTCACCGCCCGGGGGGATGGCCACACGGCAATCCCTTCTCCTCCATTCTCCTCTCGGGATCTTGGGCACACACGCTCACGCGCCCAGAGTGAGTTTAAGCCACCGGGTCCAGGACTCAAACCTTGGTCAGCTACATGGGAGTTCAGTGACATAGCTATTATGCTAACTGCTGGTCCCCAGGACAACTTTCTTGAAGAAGAAAATAATCTGGA
The DNA here is from genome assembly GCA_026018925.1 of Tupaia tana. Lineage (NCBI taxonomy): Eukaryota > Metazoa > Chordata > Mammalia > Scandentia > Tupaiidae > Tupaia > Tupaia tana. The sequence goes on along the minus strand of JAKSZU010000002.1, from coordinate 137,918,161 downwards.
TCTACACCCCAACCATATCACTTCATCTACATCTCCCTCATCTCTTTCCACCTGACACCATTATTTCTTTAAGAAAGAACAAATGCATACATGTGTTCACATATGCTAACACGAAAAAAAGAAAAAGATGAAGAAGAAGAAACAACCCGAGATAGTGGATGGTTAGATGAGTCACTGGGAACGGAGTGATTGTCGCGGGTCCAACCAAACACCGAGCTCTGACCGGAGCATTTGGCATCTCTGACATCTTTTATTTTATATGTTTATTCTTTTTTTTTTTAAGTTTTATTTAACTTTATTTATTTTATTTATTCATTTTGATTTGACCAGCGAGGGACAGAGTGAGAAAGAGGAGGCCGTAGTGAGAAAGCAAGCTGCCAGGTTTGGGACTCTAACCGAAGTAGGCCACGTGGGAGCCCACCACCATGCCCTCTGCGTGCCCTATTTATTAATTATTTTAGAGCTTATTTTAGTCACGATAGAGAGCATGTGCTTGTGCACTAGAAAGACAGAAGCACCTTTGCCGGAATCAACTGGTGCCACCTTCTTCCTTCCCCTGCGCTCCGGCTCCGCAGGGTCCTGGGCGCCTGTTCGCACGTGTTTTCAGGCCAGCCTGGAGATCCGAGGTCACCGTGTGGCTTCCCACCTTCAGGGCACACGTGTTACCACTGTGCACAGCGGCAGGGCCCAGCTAATAACCCCACGCGCACACCTTACTTAAAATCGGGAGCCAATGCTGTCTCTGGTTTTCAGATTCTCACCGGATAAACCTCATTCTACCAGTCTTTTAATTCAATCGACGTGAAAAGGCTTCGCAGGGGGAAAAGTGACTGCAAATGCTTTTTTCCAGGTCTCTTCGCCTCACCCAGACTCCCCCCTCAGGAGGAGACAGAACGCAGCCGTCTCCATGTATCTGCGGGAGCTGTTCCAGGTCTCTCCATGGATACCAGATTCTCAGCTGTTCCCATCCCTTATATAAACGGTGTCGCGGGGACAGATGGCGCTGCGGGGAGAACGCCGTGCTCCGTGACAATGACCCACATGGGAAAGCTCCAGGTTTCCAGCCAGAGACCACGAGCGTCCAGGGCGCGCGAATGCCCGCTATCCCGGGCTGGAGGGAGCTGCGGCGGGTCCCAGCATGGAGACCCTTTTGGGGCTGCCTCTCTTACTCGCCCACGAAAAGAAGGAAACTTAAAATTTTTTATTTAAAATAGCATAGTACCTGCATATAACGTAGACATATCTTCCTGTATCGTTTTATCCTTTCTTTTCTTTTCTTTTCTTTTCTTTTTTTATTTTTGGAGAGGTTTTTGCTATAGGGTGCATGTGCTCGCCAGACAGAGAGAGACAGAGAGACAGAAAGCAAGAAATCACCCCCTGGGGGGATGGCCACGCCGCAATCCCTTCTCCTCCATTCTCTTCTCTGGATCTTGGGCACGCACGCACACGTGCCCGGCGTGAGTTTTAAGCCACCGGGTCCAGGACTTGAACCACGGTCGACTACATGGGGGTCCAGCGACATAGCCATTACGCTAACTGTTGGTCCCCCTTTTTTCCTTTACTTAAAAAACTTTTTTTTTTTTTCAATTTGCCAGAGAGCATGTGTGCTCTCCAGAGAGCAAGAGAAAGAGAGAGAGAAAGTGAGAAAGCACCGCCACATGAGGCAGGGTCATGCCATAGTCCCTTCTCTTCCATTTCTCCATCCTTTTGAAATTTTGGGCACACTTGCACACACACACACACACACACACACACACACGTTCAGTGCAGTTTCCAAGTGCCCAGGTCCAGGACTTGAACCATGGAGTCAGCCACCCCAACCACCACAGCACTGGCCCGAACCCTCCTGTACACTTTAAGTCCCTTCTAGATCACTTGCAATACCTCACACAATCCCTAAGTATCATTTTATTCATGTGGATTCAGTGCAGTATTCAGCACACAGCAAACTCAAGTTTTGCTTTCTTAAACTTTTTTCTTTTATAAGAGAGAGATTTTTGCTATAGAGCATGTGTGCTTGCCAGAGAGACAGAAAGCGAGAAATCATCCCCCAAGGGGGTGGCCATACCGCAATCCCAATCCCTTCTTCTCCATTCTCCTCTCGGATTTTGGGCACACACACGCCAAGTACCTGGCATGAGTTTTTTTTTGTGTGTGTGTGTTTTTTTTTTTTTTTTGAGAGGTTTTTGCTATAGGGCATGTGTACTCTCCAGAAAGACACAGAGAGATAGAAAGTGAGAAATCACCCCCCGGGGGGATGGCCACGCCACAATCTCTTCTCCTGTTTTCTCCTCTTGGGATCTTGGGCACGCACGCACATGCACCCGGTGTGAGTTTAAACCACCAGGTCCAGGACCTCGAACTGTGGTCGACTACATGGGAATCCAGCAATGTAGCCATTACATCATCTGCTGATCTCCCGGGCATGAGTTTTAAGCCGCTGGGTCCAGGACAGATGGGAGTCCAACAACGTAACCATTTCGCCATCAGCTGGTCCCCAGATTTTCTTTTCTTTTTTTTTTTTCTTTTTTTGGAGAGATTTTTGCTATAGGGCATGTGCGCTCGCCAGACAGACAGAGAGAGACGGAGAGATAGAAAGCAGGAAATCACCCCCCAGGGGGGATGGCCACGCCGCAATCCCTTCTCCTCCATTCTCCTCTCGGGATCTTGGGCACGCATGCACACGCGCCCAGCATGAGTTTAAGCCGCCGGGTCCGGGACTCGAACCGCGGTCAACTACGTGGGAGTCCAGCGACATAGCCATTACGCTAACTGCTGGTCCCCCCCCAGATTTTCTTTTCTTTTTTTTTTTTTTAGAAGTTTTCGCTATAGGGCGCGTGCGCTCGCCAGACTGACAGAGAGAGACAGAGAGACAGAAAGCGAGAAATCACCCCCCAGGGGGGATGGTCATGCCGCAATCCTTTCTCCTCCATTCTCCTCTCGAGATCTTGGGCACGCACGCACACGCGCCCGGCGTGAGTTTTAAGCCACCGGGTCCCGGACGCGAACCGCGGTCGACTACATGGGAGTCCGGCGACATAGCCATTACGCTAACTGCTGGTCCCAAGTCCCCAGATTTTCTTTATTGGGGGAGGTTCACTATTTCTGACAAGTTTCCACTCCCATCCATGGTTCTCTTAAGTCAGGAGTTCTTTGAGACCAGGCCCTCAGCCTTAGTCAGCCAGAGAATGGAGTCATCTGATTTCCCTGTCCTGCAATGGCCCCACAAATGGCATAGATTTTTAACTGGCCATTAAACCTGCCTGTGGGAACAGCAGATGGTGTAGTCGTTACGTTGCTGGTCTCCCACATGGCTGACTAGAGTTCGAGTCCCAGACCTGATGGCTTTGAAAATCATGCTGGGTGCATGTGTATGAGTGCCTAAGATGGGTGGGGGTGGGGGTGATCTCTCACTTTCCCTCTCACTGTCTCTGTGTCTCGCTCTCTCCAGGAAGCCACATGCCCTAAGTGGGGGGAAAAAACTCTGAAATCGCCGGTGACTTTGTCAGCCTGGGCTGCATTCATCTGGATGGGTGGGCACGTGGTCCTGGGCGCAGAGGCCTGGGCGTGGCTGATGCAGTCGCTGGAGGAGCTTCTGCAGCTTGTGCAGATCCGTGAACTTGCTGGTGGTGTTCTGCATGTTAAGACACTCCTGCTGCCACGCCCTGCCCAAGCAAAGAAAGCACTTATTATTATTATTTATTATCTAACTATACTAATTTATTTATTCTTTTTAATTTGACCAGAGATGGACAGAGCGAGAGAGAGTGAAAAAGTAAGCCACCAGGTCCAGGACTCGAACCACAGTCAGCCATGTGAGAGTCCAATGCCCTTACCCACCACACCACCTGCACGCCCCAAGAAAGCACTTTTTGAAACTTTGTGGGAAATTTTTTTCAGATTACTCAGATTAAATTTTTATCTGGCTGGTGGAATCTGCAGGTGCAGAAGGAGTGTATGGGTCACCTGCGTTCGGATTTCATCTCCCTCTCATTTACTTCAGTTCCCTCTGTATATCATGGTGTTGACCCTCGCTTTTTTTTTTTTTTTTTTAAGAATTATTTACTTCTATTTATTTATTCATTCACTTATTTTCATTTGACCAGAGAAAGACACACAGGGAGAGAGAAAATGAGAAAGCAAGCCACCAGGTCTGGGACTCAAACCATAGTTGGCCATGTGGGAGTGTCCAACGCTTTAACCACCACGCCACCTGCTGGCCCCACTTTTTAAATTTAAGTTATTTTTTATTTTAAAAAATTCTTTTTTCTTTCTTTTGTTTGGAGAGGTTTTTGCTATAGGGCTCATGCGCTCGCCAAAGAGATAGAGAGACAGAATGTGAGAAATCACTCCCCAGGGGGATGGCCACACCACAATCCCTTCTCTCCCTTCTCCTCCATTTTCCTCTTAGGATCTTGGGCATGCATGCACATGTGCCCAGCGTGAGTCTAAACCACCGGGTCTGCGATTCGAATCACGGTCGACTACAGGGGAGTCCAGCAACATAGCTATTTTGCCAACTGCTGATCCTTTTTTTTATCTTTAAAGAGGTTTTTGCCTTAGGCCACCCATAACTGCTGCCCCTCCAAAATCTCATCTTTAGTCTTTTCATGTCACCCTCAGTACCCTATTCCAAAAAAATTTTTTTTTTGGGGGGGAGAGGTTTTTGCTATAGGGCACGTGCGCTCACCAGAAAGACAGAGACAGAGAGACAGAAAGTGAGAAATCACCCCCCAGGGGGATGGCCACATCGCAATCCCTTTTCCTCCATTCTCCTCTCGGGATCTTGGGCACGCACACACACGCGTCTGGTGTGAGTCTAAGCCACCAGGTCTGGGACTCGAACCGCAGTCAGCTACATGGGAGTCCAGCAACACAGCCATTACACTAACTGCTGGTCCCCCAAAATTCTTCAACTGCACCTGGACCTCTCATCCATTGACTGTCACTTTTCATGGTTGTTTGATGCCCTCAGTTTCTCCTTTCCCTCATTACCTGGCCTAGTTTTGGAAATTCAGCCTGGAGTACTCGTGGCCCCTGCTTCTCCAACACAGACCCCACTCTGCCTGCCCCTGACCTGCACCCAGCTGTTGAATGTGTGGGGAACCCCATAATCATACTCCTTTCCTGTGGGGCCTCAGAGGGCCGGCCAGCCCACATGTCTCTACTCGGTTCACATTCCCCAAAGGGAAACCATAATTCTACAAGATGACAATCTTTCTTCATATTTCAGGGAGAGAATAGAAACTTCCAGCAGAGAACTTCCTCAGGTCTCAGCCCGAACCCTCCGCTGCCAGTTCCCCGCACGTCGACCCCAGAGAAGCAGGCCTACTCCCAGCCCTCACCTCCTCTGTGCCCAGGGTCCCAGTCCTCCCTCCTTCTCAGACAATGACTCCTGGAATCACCTCCTATCTCTTCTGTATAATGTTCCCCCCTTTAATGAAATAGTCCTATTACGCAAATATGTTCTAATGATACACCTCATCTCTGACAAGGAGTAAACTCTTGCTGTAAAAGCACCACACGCAGAACAGTGTTTACCCCTGGTAGAGGGGAATCTGATGGGAGAGGGACATACGGGAAGCTTCAGCAATATGGGGAAGACGTGTGGCCAGAGAGTGGCACGTGGTAACACATGACACTGTGTGGCTACCCACATGGGAAGGTTCCAGGTTCACATGCAGAGGTCTCCCTTAACCTGCTAGGCATGCATGTGGTCCATGGCTGACTGTGTCATTCAAATCTTGGACTAGGTGGCTTGAAAAACAAACCGGTCATGTGTGCATGCCTGCCCGAAACCCCAAAGGAGAGAGAAAATGGAAGAGAAGGAACTGCAGCATGATCACCCCCCCGGGGGGATGGCCATGCTGCAATCCCTTCTCCTCCATTCTCCTCTCGGGATCTTGGGCACGCACGCACACGCGCCTGGCATGACTTTAAGCCACCGGGTCTGGGACTCGAACCACCAACCACATGGGAGTCCAGCGACATGGCCATTATGCCAACTGCTGGTCCCAGAATATTATTTTCTATACACGCTCACACACTTAGCACAATGCGTGGTAGTGCGGTCCCAGTGCATGGTCCGCGCTGGGCCGAAAGCAGCCCTTATAATGAAACACGTCATTGCAGAGAAGTCTGCCGTACCCTGCTCAGAAGGAAGCACGAGCAAAACATCTTGGAAGCAAAAAGACGGGAGGAACAATTTTGACACCCATCCCAGCAGAACCGAAAACCACAGAAACCACTAAAGCTAAACAGAAGGGAAATGTATTTAACCTCTGGAAAACTAGAATTTGTGTCTCTCGGGCCGACGATGCATGGCACAGAGGCAGCAGAGCGTCTGGTTCCATGTGGGGAGTGTGGACCGCAGCAGGGATGTGGGGGCGTAAAGCCTTCCAACTGGCCCATAGCCGGGAAAGTGACTGACAAGCCACAGACAATTAGTACTGAGTGTAAAGTGGCTTTCCTTTCCTTTTTCCTCCTGCCTTGAGCCACTTCCCTCAGCTGCAATAAATCACTTCAGTCTCCACATATTAAGAATTATGACCATCTTTCAAGGCTTCACTGTCTAAAACCCTCCATGAAGCGTTTCAGATCACCTGCAGCTGGAAACAATGTCACCGCCCCTCATCGCTTTTCCCCTGTACCATGACTCGATCCTTTTTATTTTTAGAAGTTTTTGCCAAAGGGCATGTGCACTAGCTAGAGAGGGAGACAGAGATAGTGAGACAGAAAGTGAGAAATCTCTCCTCCCTCACCCCCGGGGAGCGGATGGTCACACCACAATCCCTTCTCCTCCTTTCTCCTCCTAGGATATTGGGCATTCACCCAGAGTTGTTTTTTTGTTTTGTTTTGTTTTTTTTTAAATAATTATTTATTTAATTAATTCCATTTGTTATTATTATTTAATTTGATCACAGAGAGAGAGAGAGAAAGGGAAAGGAAGAAAGCAAACCACCAGGTCCAGGACTCAAACCACAGTCAGCCATGTGGGGATCCAGTGTCTTTAACCACCATGCCACCTCTGGCCCCTACCCACAGTGATCTTTTTTTTAATTATTTAATTTTATTTATGCATTCATTTATTTTCATTTGACCAGACACACACACACACACACACACACACACACACACACACACAAAAGACTGAGAGAGAGAGACAGAAACAGAGAGAGAAAGGGAAAGTGAAAAAGCAAGCCACCAGGTCCAGACTCGAACCATGGTCAACCATGTGGGAGTATCCAGCATCTTAACCACCATGCCACCTGCTGGTCCCTCCCACAGTGATTTTTTAAGCCACCAGGCAGTCTGCCATTTGGGATCCAAGCACCTTAACCTCTACGCCACCTACTGGCCCTACCTTCATCTTTTGGGGGGTTTTAGAGACATTTCCAAGCTACCAGGACTGGGACTCGAACCATTGTCGAGCATGTGGGAGTCCAGTGACATAACTACTGTGCCATCTGTTGGCCCCCATACTCCATCCTTTTTTAGACTACTGGTAGGATTCTCTGTATTTGTCTTGTGGTTCATTGACAAGTTTTGGATACTCAGTAAGGATTATTGAAGGAGTAAGAAAAGAATCCTACTTAACTTTTAGAGGGCTACGTTATATGCTCTGTGTGTAAAAGGATGACAAACCAGCTTACAAATTACCCAGCACCAGTTCCTGCACCTCTCCTTGGATTCTGCCTTAGGTTAGATCTTTAATGAAGGCAGGGCTGGGACCAGAAGATGGCATAGTGGTTACGTTGCTGGACTCCCACATGGCCTACAGTGGTTCAAGTCCTGGACCTGGCAACTTGAAACTCAGATAGGGCGCGTGTGGGTGCATGTCCAAAATCCTGAGAGGAGAATGGAGAAGGGATTGTGGTGTGGCCATCCCTCCTCACGCCGCCCCCCACCTTGCCCCATTGGGTGACTTCTCACTTTCTCAGTTTCTCCCCAGCAAGCACACATGCCCTATAACAAAACTAAAAAATACCGTTATAGAAGGGCCAGCGGGTGGCAGGGTGGTTAAGGTTCTGGACGGCCGCATGGTCAATCACAGTTCAAGTACTGGACCCGGCAACCTGAAGAGACACTCTGGGCATATGTGTGTGTGCCCAAACTCCCAAGAGAAGAATTACAGAGAAGGGGTTGTGGTGTGGCCATTCCCCCTGAGGGGGTGACTTCTCATCTCCCCTCTCTGTGGAGGGAAAATGAGGAGGCATGGGCACAGTCTCTGGTGGTGATGAGGTTAGACCTTGCAACTCCAAAGGAAGACAGGAAACACTGGCCATTGGTCGTGAGAAGAAGGGCTCAGACCTGGCCACTGTTAGCTATCCAAGGGCCTGTGAGAGACAGAGAGAAAGGGGGGAGAAAGCACCCCCCAATGAGGCACGGTCATGCCACCATCCCTTCTCCTCCATTTCTCCACCCTGTTGGGATTTGGGGCAGGCACCGACACATACCCAGTGTATTTTTCAGGTCCCCGGGGAGGGAATTGGAGCCAGAAGCTCTCTGTCTACAGCCTATAACAAGCACATATGCCCTCTGGGAGTGGGCAGCACCACCCTTACAGACAGGACCAGGACAGCAGGAGAATATGGCCAGATTGACGGAGTCGCCTTGGAAGGACAGACTCAGAGGGAAAGTGAGAAAGCAAGCTGCCAGGTTTGGGACTCGAGCTGCGTTAGGCCATGTGGGAGTCCAGCATCCTTAGCCACCACACCAACTGCCGGCCCTTAGTATTGACTTTTTTAAAGAATTATTTATGGGGCCAACAGGTGGTGTGGCGGTTAGGGTGCTGGACTCCCACATGGCCAACCGCAGTTTGAGTCCTACAGCTGGCAGCTTCAAACTCACACCAGGTGTGTGTGCATGCACGTCTAAGATTCTGAGAGGAGAACAGAGGAGAAGGGATTGCAATGAGGGCATCACCCCTGGGGGGTGATTTCTCACTTTCTCTGTCTCTGTCATGAGCGCACATGCTCTATGCCAAAAAGCTCTCCAATAATTTTTTTTTTGGAGAGGTTTTTGCTATAGGGTGCGTGCGCTTGCCAGACAGAGAGAGACAGAGAGACAGAAAGCGAGAAATCACCCCCCAGGGGGGATGGCCATGCCGCAATCCCTTCTCTTCCATTCTCCTCTCGGGACCTTGGACACGCACGCACACGCACCCGGCGTGAGTTTAAGCCACCGGGTCTGGGACTTGAACTGCGGTCGACTACGTGGGAGTCCAGAGACATAGCCATTACGCTAACTGCTGGTTCCCTCCAATAATTTTTTTATTTGTTATTATTATTTTTAAAATTTTGACCAGTGAGAGACAGAGAGAGAGAGAAAGGGAAAGAAAGAAAGAAAGAAAGAAAGAAAGAAAGAAAGAAAGAAAGAAAGAAAGCCACCAAGTCCAGGACTTGAACTGCAGTTGGCCATGTGGGAATCCAGCACCCTAACCACCATGCCACCTGCTGGCTCCATTTTTTTTTTAAAGTTTTGCTACAGGTCACGTGTGCTTGCCGAGGCGGGGTAGGGGGTGGACCACACCACAATCCCTTCTCCTCCATATTTCTCTCAGGATTTCTGAGAGGATTTCATGTGCCTGCCGTGAGTTTCAAGCTGCCAGGTCCAAGACTCGAACCATGGCGTGCCAAGTCCCAAGTCTGGGACTTGAACCATAGTTGGCCACATAGGATTCAGGTGCCTTTACCACCATGCCACCTGTTGGCCCCACACTTGACTGTTTAATTCAGTTTCTCAATATGGGGCCTACAGGTGTGTGTATTTCTGGGGTTCAGCTCTCTTTATTGTAAATTGCGAGAGGGCAGATAAGCTAGCCGGAGAGAGACGGAGACACAGAGACAGGGAACAGGAGAAAGAGAAAGCACATCATTATCCCTTCTTTTCCACCTGTCCATCCTGTCAGGATTTGGGGCACACATGCCCATGTGCTGGGCGTGTTTCTTCAAGTTACTGGGGTCAGGATTTGAACCTTGGTCAGGCATGTGGGCAAAAGTGTCTCATCTTCAAGGAATGTTCCTGCATCCCTCTTCACTCACTCTCATGGTATCTGTCACTTCTTCCTACCACTGCTGCTCTCCTTGGCCAGACTACGGCCAGACACCGTCCATGAGAACAGTAGCCGTGTCTGTCTTACGCAGCTATGTTTACCCCTAGTTCCTTGGGTACTGCCTGGCGCATAGCAGATGCTCAATAAACACTGTTGAATGAATGAATGGAGGAGATCAAACACAGGAGGAATAAAGATCCCTGCTTTGTGGGTCTGATAGAACAGAAACATACACACCCAAAGTGAGAGAACATTAGAAGTCCGTTTGTAGCAGAGTACAGTGGCTTATAATGGAGAGAAGCTGATCTTCGAAGAAGTGCATTGGAGTGACCTTCTCCGTTACTCACACATAATAGAAATGAGGGATTAAGGTGTAATTGAGCTTTGTGTTCCCCATTTGAGACTGCCAGCCTTTCCTTGAAATCTCTGAAATGGAAAGGGGAAGAGGGCGGGAGAAAAGATGGATTAACGTTCAATAGGATTCCAGGGTTTTCAAGAATCTGAGTTAATTAGCCTGGGCCTGGGGGGGTGGGGGAATGGACTAAGGTTACTGTGGCTCAGAACCTAGAAATAAAACTCGAGGAAAAAAAGTGCCGGTTAGTGATTTGAACCTCAACACACAACAGAGAGAGGAACTATTTCGACACGAGTCTGCGGCTAATAGGAAACCACCTCCTCCACCACCGCCTCCACCACCGTATCTGGCTTTCCTGGTGTGGTCCTTGTCGTCTGGGGCACCGTGCTGGGTGTTACAGAGCAAACTGAAGAGGGAGCCAGAGCAGGGCACTGAGAGCGGAATTCTTCCCTGAAAAGCTGGAGTGGCCTAGGCCATACAGGAAGCTGGACTTGCAAGGCCGAATAATAAAAGGGACCTTCATCTTCTGTAGGAGAAGGACCAGTTTTCATGGCTACGCCCAGTGGAGCAGGTTATACCAGTTATGTACGCAAAATGTAGGACAGCTGAAGCACACACAGCAAGGAGTTGAAGGAGCGACATTCTAGAATCATGTATTCAAAGTGTGGTCTGAGGACAACGGAAGATTTCCTGCTGACTTCACCTTCCAGACCCAAGTCTAGAGTGGTGGGGCACCCTCTGTATTCTCTCTCTCTCGTATTTTTTTAATATTTTATTTTTAATGTAAAGTATTTTCCTGGCTGTCCAATCCTCCTTTATCTGGCTAATCCCTCCTCCCATTTAGGAGAGGCAAAAGCTCAGGCCCATTTTTTTTTTTTTTTTTTTTTTGAGAGGTTTTTGCTATAGGGCGCGTGCGCTTGCCAGACAGACAGAGAGAGATAGAGAGACAGAAAGCGAGAAATCACCCTCAGGGGAGGGGGGGATGGCCACGCCACAATTCCTTCTCCTCCATTCTCCTCTCGGGATCTTGGGCATGCACACACACGCGCCCGGTGTGAGTTTTAAGCCACCAGGTCCGGGATGTGAACCACGGTCGACTACACGGGAGTCCAGCGACATGGCCATTATGCTAACTCTTGGTCCCAGGCCCATTTTTTTAAAAAAAGAATATTCTTGAGTCTAATTAAATTTATTTATTTATTTATTTATTTATTTATTTATTTATTTATTTTTTGCTATAGGGTGCAAGCGCTTGCCAGAAAGACAGAGAGACAGAGAGAAAGAAAGCAAGAACTCACCCCCCAGGGGGGATGACCAAGCCACAATCCCTTCTCCTCCATTCTCCTCTTGGGATCTTGGGCACGCACGCACACACGCCTGGCGTGAGTTTAAGCCACTGGGTCCGGGACTCGAACCACAGTGGACTACATGGGAGTTCAGCGACATAGCCATTACGCTAACTGCTGGCCCAAAGAAATACATTTAATAGATTCCATTAACTGTCCAAACATCTGGATAATCGGTATCCCAGAAGGTGATAAAACTAATAAGGGCATTGATAACCTATTCAATGAAATCCTGGAAGAAAACTTTCTTTCTTTCTTTCTTTTTTTTTTTTTTTGATTTGTACAAACATTTATTGAGCACTTCTGATGGGTGCAAGGTGCTGGGATATAACAATGATTACGACAAAGTCCCTAAGGAGCTCACAGTCTAATGGTAAACTACTGAGTGAACTGAGGCACAGAGTGGTAAATGACTTACCCAATGAGGTAGAGATAGCTAGGTATGTGGAAACGTGGGACCGGGCTGGAGAGAGGGCAGGCTGCGAACCACGCTGAGTCGCACCCCTTGGACTAGCGAGCAGCGCTGCACTCAGGAGCGGCTACAAAATCTGCTTGCAAAAAGCTGCAGGTAGTTTCCCATTTCTCCATGACTGAATTTATGTCTCACAATGAATTAAGCTGTTACCTGAGGGTGTTTCTATAACTTGCCCCTGAAGTGTCAGGGCAGGCCACCAAACTGCTGGGACAGTACCTCTGCAGACACCTTGAAATTGAGAAGTGTCTGACTCCAACATCAGCACTGGGAACTGTATAAAATATTTTCATTAAATCCATGAACTCAGATGTATAGCATATTTATGATACTTCTACATGTAGAAGCTTGGGAAAATTCTCCTCTAACCCTCATCCAGAGGATTCTAATAAGTTACAGATATCGAGGAAATTAGAGAATTTGTCTATCACTTTCTATATATACATTATTTTGGCTGTACAAGTGAAAAGTGTCACTTAGACATACTGTAGGTACCTAAACCTTAAACAGATATATACAAAGACATCACATTTAGACTCGTGTGTACACCTGTCAGACATGAATCAGTTAACTGCAAACACGACCCAGTGTAAGGCAATTTCTTTAGTGACATAAGCCTTGAAGGAGAGGGGAGAGTCCACGGAGAACTCTCTGCTTCGGGCGTGACGTCTGTTTTCATGATCCTCTTTATGACGAAATTATTTCAACTCACATCTCGGCCATGTGGGAGTTCAGCAACATAGATTAACCAAGATGGGAACCAAGACATCAGGAACCGAGATGTGTATTTCACTGCCAGCGCAGTGAACAATGATAAACAGAGCTGTTTTGAGTGTGAAAACCGTAATTACCCAGTACTCCTGGTAGGGAACTACCCAAAGACGCTCCTGACCTACGCTGCCACCAGCTGAGAAGGAGAGCACTTCCCGGATGACTTACTGCTCCAAGAATCAAATCTGATGCATAATTCATCCGCAGAGGACATGCCAGAAAACCTCTCAACACACGAATTCCCAAATGCTATCAGTTGCTCACTTCCAGCAATTCTTCATTTTGCTGAGGGTTTTCTTCTTCCTTCGGGTGCTCTGGGTTTTTGCTTTCAGACGAAGAGGCCTTGACCCCTTCAGACGCTTGTCTACTCGAGTGACCCTGCTCCACTTCACACAGATAGACATCAATGGGCCCTTTGGTGCTCCTTATATGCACTTTGATGGGTCTTCTCTGGGAGTTGGAACATCCAACACGGTTTCGGCTGGAGCTTTAACTACCATCACAATCTTTCGTGGAAGGCTTGAATGCTGTGAATATCCCGATACGTCACATATGCTAGTCTTTCATTTTCTTTGTCATCCGTTAACTCAAACAACTGCTGAGCACAATCTTTAATAAGTCATCCAAAGCATCTTCCATTGCTGATAAGTCAGAAAGTTCCTCCTGCAGCTTCTTCTGTTGGGGTACCGCTCCCAAATCACTAAGATCAGACCCTATCCACCGAATGTGGTTCTGAGACTTCTTTTCAACTAGGTCGATCCCATCTAGGACGTTGGTGATGTCATAGACTCTTCGTTTCCGCACTCCCAGCTTTGTTGCAACCTTGTTTAAGTCGAGAATACCGCCAGGGGCAGATCTCACAAGAGCCATAAATTTTCGAGTTAAATAAACCCGTGAAACATCAAAACGAGGTCTCTTCACTTTTAGAGCTTTTCTCATGGACACATACTGTATATTATCTTCTAAATTAATCCTTATTTTTGATGGCAGCAAGCCCTCCACGTTGATGGGGTCTCGGCAGCGGCGGCGAATCGTCTACTCCGCCGGGTCCACGAGGAGGCTGGATAGCTTCCTCGCCAGCCGCTGCTGACTCATGCTGCCCCGCCGGGCGGGCGGCGGGCACCCCTCGTGCTCTCCCCCGGAAGAAAACTTCCTAAACCCAGACAGGCTTTAAAATATCCAGGCCCAACGAATACAACGGACCACACATAGAATCAACCCAAGAAACCAGATTGACCATCATAGCCAGATTGATCAAAACCACAATCAAAAACAAGATACTGGGGACCTGTAGTTAGCATAATGGCTATAACACTGGACTCTCATGTAGTCGACTGCAGTTCGTGTCCCGGACCCGGTGGCTTAAAACTCCGGCCGTGCGCGTGTGCGTGTGTGCCCAAGATCCCAAGAGGAGAATGGAGGAGAAGGGATTGTGGTGTGGCCATCCCTCCTGGGGGGTGATTTCTTGCTTTCTGTCTCTCTGTCTCTCTCTCTCCATCTGGGGAGCATACGTGCCCTATGGCAAAAAATAAAAAAATAAAAAAAAATAAAAAGATACTGGGACCAGCAGTTAGTGTAATGGTTATGTAGCTGGACTCCCACGTAGTCGACCATGGTTCAAGTCCCAGAGTCGGCAGCTTAAACTCACGCCGGGCGTGTGTGCGTGCGTGCCCAAGATCCCGAGAGGAGAATGGAGGAGAAGGGATTGCGGCGTGGCCATCCCCCCTGGGGGGTGACTTCTCGCTTTCTGTCTCTCTGTCTCTGTCTTTCTGGTGAGCACACACGCCCTATAGTAAAACAAAACAAAACAAAACAAGATACTAAGATTGGCAAGAGAAATGTCAGATTACTTACAAGGGATATCCCATCAGGCTAACAGTGGACTTCTCATCAGAAACAATGTGAAGAAGGAAAGAATGGAAAAATATATTCAAGGTGTTAAGTGAAAAACAATTTCAAGCAAGAATACTGTACCCGGCAAGATTATCCTTCATATGGGAAGAGAAGACAAGAACATTCTCAGATAAACAAAACCTGGAAGAATTTACCCACACCAGACCATCTCTCCAAGAAGTTCTGAACAGAGTGCTGTACCAGGAAAACTAAAGACAGACACATAGAAATAAGAGTCCAAAAAACAACCAATAAAATGGCCAACTTAATAGTAGGGACAAGTCTGGAGCTGAATGTTAAATTCCAGAATTTAAACAAAAAGATCAGACCACAACAGAAAAGAGATTAATTACATGAGACTGAACTGGTGAAAATAGAATTTTATGACTTTTGACTAAAACATTACTGATTTTCTTCTATGCTTTGTTTTCCAGACTTAAGGATTTTTGTCTTCTCTTGAGCGGTGATAGGTTCATCTACCTACTATTTGAACTGAATCCTAACCTTTTTCCTGGCTTTAAGTCTTAGGCAAAGTTCTCTTAACATTTTTTTATTTTGATTTATTAAAACTAAAACTGCTTTTCTTGAAATTAATAAATGTATAAAACTATTTAATGACTGCAGTAAGCTTTATAGTTTCAGCTACTTTATCGTATGTTCATCTACTCACTGAGGTTTACGCAATGTCAGACTTGTGTTCACAGATTTGCATATATCAGCTGAACTTGCTCTTGAAAGCGTTTAGGTTAATTAGGATATTTTGTGAATCAATAAAGCGGGGAAAGGGCAGGGGTGGGGGAGGCATGGAAAGCAACTTAGATACCAGAGACAGTGCAGGAGGAGGTGGGAAACGGCAGAGGGTGAGAAGTAGGGAATCAAGGGGAAAAGAAATAAAAAAAGCAAAAATATCTAAGAAATAAGAAATAGAAAATTACTGGTTGATGTTAACATGTATGGTAATATCCTTGATTAAACCAACATGCAGTGTATTCTAGATGGGAAATTGCATTTTGTATGCTGTGATGATGTACAGTGAATGAACGTAAACCAAAAAAAAGACAAAGTGTCATCTATGGGGCCAGCAGGTGGTGTGGTGGTTAAGGCTCCGGATTCCCACATGGTGGACCCTAGTTCCAGTCCTAGAGGTCATGGCTTAAAATCACGATGGAGGACCAGCAGGTGGCATAATGGTTAAAACACTGGACTCTCACATGGTCTCAGACCCAGTGGGACTTGAAACTGATGCAAGGCCTATGTGTGTAAGTGCCCAAAATCCTGCAAGGAGCATGAAGAAGGGATTGCAGCATGGCCATCCCAGGGGGTGACTTCTCGTTTTCTGCGTCTCTGTCTCTCTGGTGAGCCTCCATCACCTGTGTCAAAAATCTCTCTAAAGAAAGAAAAAAACCACACTGGGTGCATGTGTGTGCATGTCCAAAGACCCAAGAAGAGAATGGAGAAGAAGGGATTGTGGGGTGGCCATCCCCTCTGGTGGGTGATTTCTCACTTTCTCTCTCTCTCCGACAAGCACATGTGCCCCATAGCAAAAATTAAACAAACAAAAATCAAAGTGTAGACCAGTAGCATTAGCCTCATGCAGGACCTTGGTGTGGTGGTTAGGGTGCTATATCCCATATGGCTGACTCTGAGGCTCAAGTCCCAGACCCAAAAGCCTGCAAACACTCTGGGCCTGTGTGTGTGCATGCCCAGTGCAGAAGAAAGTATGCAGAGTCGCCATCCTCCCTAGGGAGTGATTTCTCACTTTCATTCTCTTTCTGTCTCTCTCCAGCAAAGCTCACTTGACCCATGGCAAAAGTCTTTTATATATATATAATTATTTATTTTATTCTATTTATTCATTCATTTATTTTAATTTGACCAGAGAGAGACAGAGAGGGAGAAAGAGTGAGAAAGCAAGCTGCCAGGTCCAGGACTCGAACCGAGGTCAGCCATGTGGGAGTGTCCAGCAACTTAACCACCACACCACCTGCTGGTCCCGACCTATGGCAAAAGTCTTTAAAAAAATGAAAGAAAGAAAAATGAAAAAAGACGAATCACAGGCCTCATCCCAGACTTCCTAAATCAGAATCTACAATTTAACAAGTTCTGGGACCAGCAGTTGGCATAATGGCTGTGTCGCTGGACTCCCACGTAGACGACCGCGGTGCGCGTCCCAGACCCGGTGGCTTAAACTCACACCAGGCGCATGTGCGTGCGTGTCCAAGATCCCGAGAAGCTAATGGAGAAGGGATTGTGGTGTGGCCATACCCCCTGGCGGGTGATTCCTCGCTTTCTGTCTCTCTGTTTCTCTGTCTTACTGGCGAGCGCACGTGCCCTATGGCAAAAACCTCTCCCAAAAAACAAAAACAAAAACAAGTTCCCAGTAGATATGTACAGTGAAGTTTGAAGAGCACAAAGGACGAGGATCTGAAATCAATGACGTAAGGGGTAGGGGTAGAGGTAGGGGTGGGATGGGGAGGGGGTAACGAGAAGCCTCTGGTGGCTCCCCCGGGGAATCCGGCAGGTTAGAGACAAAGCGGCCTGCGGGTTTATCTTAGCGCACCCTGGATGGGACGAGCAAAAGAGCAGACAGAGGTCGCCAGGCAGGGAACTCTGAACACAGGAACTGCACTGGAAGACCTGAGGCAGCCCGAGGAGCGATCTGGTCTGCCGCCACTCTCCTCCTCGCTGTCCCCTGCTCCCCACCCCGCCCCTCCGTCTCCACTCGGTCCTCGTTCGTCCCAGTGTCCCATCCCGGGACTTCGCATTCCGACTCCGAGTAACCTGGCCTGCCAGAGCAAGCGCAGGTCTGCTCCATTAGGTCCGCTTCGATTGCTTCCGCCTAGCCGGGTTGCTAAGACCCGGAGCTTCGCGGTAGAGGAGGAAATGACGTAATCCCGCCAATAGGCGGGCCCACAGCACCGCCCCTCCTCCCGGTTGGCTGCCGCGAATTCGACGGGATTCGCACTCTCGGGGCCCGGGCTCGGTTAGTGTCACTCCTTCGCTGCTCGCGGCCACCCTCGGCTCTCGGCTCAGCCTGGGGCAAGATTTGGTAGCTCCGGAAGGAGAGGTGATTTATGGCCCAGCTCCCGCCTCCATGCTGGGCACTTGGGCCGTCCAGGTACTTTGTAAGTGTCCGTATTTGGGGCGTCTACTTGAACCGTCGGTAATTGTGGAATTGGTGTTCTAAATTAGGTCTGGATGGAGCCGAGGCTGGAGCAGCGCAGAGATTTTGGGAGAATATTAGTTGGAGCCTTTGAGAATTAGGAGTCCGCGTTTCAGAAGGATGAGAAAGGACGCTAAATAAGAATTCTGCAATTAGCATTGTTTTGGTTTTCTTTTCAGGGGCTGACCTGAACCTGGACCATTCATTTCAGACCCAAACTGCACCCCGGGTGGAAGGGACCAGGCAGCCAAATGGAGACACCAGCAGACAGTAGCACGGGAGAGGATACGTCCCAACTCCAACGACGGGAAAAGAACGCCCAAGGGAACCTCGATTCAACTACTCAGATTAGGCAGCAGCCCCGACGCTCTCCTGCTGAAACCCTTGAGCTGAGAGCGAGTCCAGATCCAGCCCGTCAAATTCTAGAGAATCCTCCAGGAACTGAGAACCTGGCTGCTGGACTTGAAGGAGACTCCGATAAGTCTCATGGGTCAACCCCTGAGATGCCAAAGCCCCTTCCGTCTTCTGATCTCTGGTACTGTCCTGACGGGAGCTTTGTCAAGAAGATCATAATCCGTGGCCAGGGCTTAGACAAACCTAAGCTAGGCTCCTGCTGCCGGGTACTGGCTTTTGGGTTTCCTTTTGAACCAGGGCCACCAGAGGGCTGGACAGAGCTAACCATGGGCGTAGGGCCATGGAGGGAGGAAACTTGGGGGGAGCTCATGGAGAAATGCCTGGAGTCCATGTGTCAAGGTGAGGAGGCAGAGCTTCAGCTCCCTGGGCACTCTGGACCTCCTGTCAGGCTCACACTGGCCTCCTTCACTCACGGTCGGGACTCCTGGGAGCTGGAGAACAGTGAAAAGGAGGCATTGGCCAGGGAAGAACGCGCAAGGGGTACAGAACTCTTTCGAGCTGGGAACCCTGAAGGGGCTGCCCGATGCTATGGACGGGCTCTTAGGCTGCTGTTGACTTTACCCCCACCTGGCCCTCCAGAACGAACTGTCCTTCATGCCAATCTGGCTGCCTGTCAGTTGCTGCTAGGGCAGCCCCAGCTGGCGGCGCGGAGCTGTGACCGGGTGCTGGAGCAGGAACCTGGCCATGTAAAAGCCTTATACAGAAGGGGGGTTGCCCAGGCTGCCCTTGGGAACCTGGAAAAAGCAACTGCTGACCTCAAAAAGGTGCTGGAGGTAGACCCTAAAAACCGAGCTGCCCAGGAGGAGCTGGGGAAGGTGGTCATTCAGGGGAAGAAACAGGATGCAGGGCTGGCTCAGGGTCTTCGCAAGATGTTTGGCTGATTAAAAGTTAAACCTTAAGCAGGAACCGGAACCTGTGAATTGTCTGCTGTGATATTTGGGGAGTGGGATGTGCAGAGGGAGTGTTTCCGCCCATATCCCTTTCCCAGCTTTTGCATTCTGAGGGGCGGTAGCCACTTCTGGGGGAGTTTACTCATCTCCGGAGGCTCTAGAAGCTGTCTAATCTACATTTAGGGCTGGCTGGTGGGGGGGAGATGAGAGACCCTTTAAATCCTGGGAACTACAACTCCCAGACGCTCCTCGCTGGGACCTGTTTGGCGCACGCGCCATCAGTACTGCCCGGCGTTGTCGACCGCCTGCTTCCGGCTACGGGTGTTCCATAAGCCCCGCACACACGGCCTTCTCTTCTATTGGCTCATGTGGTCCGCTCCCAGGTCTCCTATTGGTCGGCAGGGTTTCCGAGACGCCTTTTTATTTTTCCGAACCAACTGATTAGTTGATGATGGAAAGAGGCGGGCCTTGGGAACCGTCTCTTGGCAGGGGGGTGGGGGGAAAGATGGCGGAACTGATGCTCCTCAGCGAGATTGCGGACCCCACGCGTTTCTTCACCGACAACCTGCTGAGCCCGGAGGACTGGGGTCTGCGGAGTGAGGCCCCGGGGAGGGGAGGGGGCTGTGGCAAACTGAGTCCCTGAGGACGTGAAGGAAGAGGAGGCCCGAAGAGGAAGGGGGGGGTGCAACTAGGGAATCCATCATCTGAAGGAGGGCGGAGCACGGGAGCTCCTGGTGCATTCCGGGGTTTCGAGAGTCCGGGAAGACCTCTGCTCCCTGCGGGAAGGTTGAGTTGTTCTCGGGTTGGGGAAGGAGGGGCTGAAGTTCTTCGGTTGTGTCAGTTTACAAGTGGGCGGGCGGTAGGTCTGCGGAGCCGAGCCAATAAGGGTTGGGGCGGGGGTCCGTGTGAGATCCGTAGGCCGGGCCACCGGGCGACCTCCCGACTCTCCGCACTCTGCAGATAGCACGTTGTATGCCGGCCTGGATGAAGTGGCAGACGAGCCAACGCACCTCTTCCGTTGCCCGGAGCAGGATGTCCCGGTACGGCTCCTCAGCCTCGCTGACCCTCGCGGAGGCGGAATGGGGCGCAGTGGAGTGGTCCCAGAACGGGAACTCATCCGCAGGGGCTTCCTCATCTCCCTACCCTCTGATATCCTCCTTCATTCAGTTTGAAAGCAGCTCCCTGGACTTGGGGATGGATCCCAGCCCACCTGAGCCCCCATGGGACCTCCTGCCTATCATCCCAGGTAAGATGCTCTTTAGGGTTCCCTTACCCCTACAGAAACCCTCGCTTCCTACTGTTGCCCACAGCCTGATTCCTTGTGCCCTCGTATCTCCTCTACGGAAGGGCCAGCATATTCTCCTCCCGTTTATCCCTGTGTGTGTTCCTGTCCCCTTGCCCTGGTGGAGGAATCCCCACCCCCATGTCCTTGGACATTTTCTGGATTCTTCTCAGGCTCTGCTTCCTGGTTATTAATTTTTTTTATTTGTGTGTGTGTGTGTGTTTTACAAATTACTTTATTTAACTTTTATTTATTTGTTATCTTACTTATTTTTAATTCGGCCAGAGAGGGACAGAGTGAGAGGGATAGAGAGAGAGGAGGAAAGTGAGAAAGCATGCTGCCGGTCGAGAACTCCAGCCCCGGCCAACCATGTGGGAGTCCAGCACCCTTAACTACCTTTCTACCTGTCAGCCCCCCTGGTTATTTATTTATTTATTTTAGAATGATTTTATTTAACTTTATTTTAATTTGACCAGAGAGGGACAGAGACAAAAAGTGAGAAAGCAAGTCACCAGGTCCAGGACTCGAACTGCAGTTGGTCATGTGGGAGTCCAGCATCCTTAACTACCATGCCACCTGCCAACCCTTTTATTTATTTATTTATAATTTTTTTTTTTTTTTTTTGAGAGGTTTTTGCTATAGGGCTCATGCGCTTACCAGAAAAACAGAGACAGAGAGTCAGAAAGTGAGAAATCACCCGCAGGGTAATGGCCATACCGCAACCCCTTGTCCTCCATTTCCCTCTCGGGATCTTGGGCACAACGTACACGCGCCGGTGTGAGTTTAAGCCACCGGGTCTGGGACGCGAACTGCGGTTGACTACGTGGGAGTCCAGTGACAGCCATTACGCCAACTGCTAATCCCAACCCCTTTATTTTTTAAAGAATTATTTTATTTAACGTTATTTATTTATTTTAATTTGAGCAGAGAGGGAGAGAGAAAGTGAGAAAGCAAGCTGCTAGATCTGGGACCCAGACCTTGGTTGGGCATGTGAGAGTCCAGCACCCTTAACCACCACACCACCTGCCGGCCCCTCCTGCTTATTTTTTAATGCCTTTTCTTCCAGATCTTCAGGTGAAATCTGAGCCATCCTCCCCCTGCTCGTCCTCCTCCCTCAGCTCAGAATCATCACTTCTCTCTGCAGAGCCCTCCAGCCAGGTGAGGGAACCCTCACCCTCATCTACTCTCTGTGGCGGGGGCTATCTGTGCACTGAGTCACGAGGCTGGGGTGGGGAGTATTCTTTCCTGCCTTTCCACTTCCTTCACATCCCCACCTTCCACACCTTTGCTGCATTGTCTGGAAGTGAAGAGAGAGTCTTTGGTATGTGAAGCTATGTGGCAGCAGCGTGGGGCTGGGAAGCAGGGAATCGTTAACCCTGAGAAGTCTGGAACCTTGGCCAAGAAGTTCTTGGCCAAGCTGTCCAGCCTAAGACAGTACTTGAAATGATAAAATTTCACCAACCCTCCCAGAAGCAAAGTAGAAAGAAAGAGCAGGGATGAGAGACCATTTAGGGGGATGCTCAGGGCCGTTCCGACCAGGACGTTGAATGATGGGTGATTTGTAAACTCTGAAGCTTTTGTTCTTGCACTTGCTCTCAACCCCTTCCTTATCCTCTCCCCTTCTTTCCCCGTTGTACCCCACCTCTCCCCCAGGCCCCCGGGGTAGGAGAGGTGCTGCGTGTGAAGGCAGAGTCCTTGTTACCTCCCCTCTGCCTCCTGGGAGACAATCCAGCGTCCCCGTTTGAAACCGTCCAGATCAACGTGGGCCCCACCACGGAGGAAGCTTCAGGTAATACCAGCCCGCCACCTGCCAAACAGCCTTTACCAACAGGTTTACGTCTGTTTGTGTGTGTGTGTGTGTGTGTGTGTGTGTGTGTGTTTCTAGATGGGAGGAGAGGGTTCAGCAGGACAGGGAGGAAAAAGTAGAGTGGGGAAATGGCGGATAATCAGGAAAAAGGCCAGGAGGGAGAGGGAGAGTTTTAGGAAACTGCAGCAAAAGCAGCATTGAGATGCAGGTGATTTTTCTTCTTTTTTCCTTGTTCCTAGTATCCTGTCATGTCACTCAACTTACAGGTACTATGGTTTTTAAAAGCTAATAGCTAGGGATCAGCAGGTGGCGTAGCGGTTAAGGAACTGGACTACTGTGTGGCTGACCACAGTCTGAGTAGCAGACCTGGTGGCTCTAAACTCCTGTCAGATGCATGCACAGGCATGCCAACATCCCAAGAGCAGAATGGAGGAGGAGGGATTGCAGCATGGTCATCCCTCCTGGGGACTGATTTCTTGCTTTCTGTCTCTCTGTCTCTTCAGTGAGTGCATGCTCCCTACAGCAAAAATCTCTCTCAAAAAAAAAAAAAAGAAAAACACTTGTGGATAGTTTAGGGCATATTTATTTGTGAAACTGTGTCTCCCGATTTTTTTTTTTAATAATTATTTTATTTAACTTTACTTATTTATTTATTTTAATTTGACCAAAGAGGGGCACAGCGAGAGAGAGAGAGAGAGAAAGGGAAAGTCAGAAAGCAAGCCTCCAGGTCTGGAATTCGAACCCTGGGTGGCCAGGTGGAAGTCCAGTGCTGTTAACCACCACTCTACCTGCCGGCCCCTCTTCCAATGTTTCATTTTAAGAATCCTCAAACATAATGTTGGAATACTGTATACCCAGTTCCTAGATTATACAACTCATATTATTTGTGCTTTCTCCCCCCCCCCCCCCCCAGAGATAATCGCCTTAGGGCCCACGTACTAGCTGGAGAGAGGGAGAGACAGAGACAGTGAGAGGGAAAGTGAGAAATCACCACCCAGGTGGAATGGTCATGCTACAATCCCTTCTCCATTCTTCTCCCAGGATCTTGGGCATGCACACACACACATGCACCTGACGTGATTTTGAAGCCACTGGGTCCGAGACTGACCATGTGGGAGTCCAGTGACGTACACCATCTGCTGGCCCCATATTTGTGCTTTTTTTTTTTTTTTTTTTTTAAGGTTGACCAGAGAGAAGGAAAGTGAGAAAGCAAGCCACCAAGTCCAGGACTCAAACTGTGGTCAGCCATGTGGGAGTCCAGCCTCCTTAACCACCACACCACCTGCCTGCCCCATATTTGTACTGTTTTTAACTATCCTCAAGTTTATTTACTCTTCCAGGCTTATTCAATAAATATCTTTTTTTATTTTTTTTTTTTGAGAGATTTTTGCTATAGGGCGCGTGTGCTCACGAGAAAGACAGAGAGAGACAGAAAGCAAGAAATCACCCCCCAGGGGGGATGGCCACGCCACAATCCCTTGTCCTCCATTCTCTTCTCGGGATCTTGGGCACGCACACACACGTGTCCGGTGTCAGTTTAAGCCGCTGGGTCCGGGACTTGAACCATGATTGACTATGGGAGTCCAGCAACATAGCCATTACGCTAACTGCTGGTCCCAATAAATATCTTTCGAGCACTACTCCAGGCTACAAATTGGAGAAGGTGCTGGCATTGTAAAGATGAACAAGATGTGACCACCACAGTGACTTGAGAATCCCATGGGATGGTAGAAGGAAAAAGACAAGCACCAGTCAGTGCAGCCGTGGTACCAGGAGAGCTCACAAGCTGGGGCATCTCACCCAGATTGGAGCCGGACCTGGGGCTTGCTCCTCGAGGAAGGGTTTCCTGAGAGCTGAGTATTGAAGGACACATAGAAATTAGCCAGAAGGGGGACCAGCAGTTAGCATAATGGTGATGTTGCTGAACTCCCATGTAGTCGACCATGGTTCAAGTCCCGGATCCAGTGGCTTAAACTCATGCTGGGTGCATGTGTGTGCGTGCCCAAGATCCCGAGAGGAGAATGGAGAAGAAAGGATTGTGGCGTAGCCATCCCCCCTTTTGCATGATTTCTCGCTTTCTGTCTCTCTGTCTCTCTCTGTCTTTCTGGTGAGCACACGAGCCCTATAGCAAAAACTTCTCAAAAAAAAAAAAAAAGAATTAGGCAGAAGGAGAATGTGTGGGCTAAGCTATGTGAGTGAAGGAACCCGCGTCTTCAGAGGGGACAGAAGGAGGGTGTGGGGAAAGGCAAAGGGCTGTAGAGGCGCTCGGGCCCGGCGGGGCCTCTGCTGAGGGGCTCTTTTCCTACGGGCAGTTAGGAGCCTTTGAAGAACTAAGCGGGCCCTATAGCAAAAACTTCTCAAAAAAAAAAAAAAAAGAATTAGGCAGAAGGAGAATGTGTGGGCTAAGCTATGTGAGTGAAGGAACCCGCGTCTTCAGAGGGGACAGAAGGAGGGTGTGGGGAAAGGCAAAGGGTTGTAGAGGCGCTCGGGCCCGGCGGGGCCTCTGCTGAGGGGCTCTTTTCCTACGGGCAGTTAGGAGCCTTTGAAGAACTAAGCGGGGACCAACGTGATTATGGAGATGGTGACAGAGTGGAGAATGGATGGCAGAGAGGCAAGTCTGGAGACAGGAGAGCCAAGGAAGAGGCTCATGTAATTAATTAATCAAGTAAGATATTCAGATGCCAAGAAGAAGGCAGATTTGAGAAAAAATGGAGGAAGACATTGGAGAGGGAGGAATCAGAGGATGCCGGGATTTCTGGCGAGGGCAGCTGCCAGCGATGGTACCATTTGCTTGATAGAGACTGCAGAAGTAGGAGCTTTCTGGTTAGGAAAGATGGCCAATTCTGCATTGGACATGTTGTGGGTTGATTTCAAAGTGCCTTCTGGATGTCCTGAAACTTGTCTCTCACTGGTGAAACTCCACCCAGAAGCTGGAGGGTCGAAGAATAATTGATGCAATTCATTCTGATGCTCTTCCTGGACCTCCGCGAAGGGCGAGGAAGGGTGGTGGGTGGATTTAGAGGGACAACAGTCGTATTTACCAAATTATGAAATGTTGCAGAGGACATACAAAGTAAGAATCGAAATGCTTTTAGGAGCAAAAAGATTGATGGTAACTTTGTAAAGGATGGTGTTATCAGAGTCACATTCTCTTCTTTTTTAAAGAATTGTTTATTTATTATTATCATTTTTTTAACTTGCAGTAGTCATCAGAGAGAGAGAGGGTGAGGGGGAGTGAGAAAGCAAGCCACCAGGTCCAGGACTTAAACCGCAGCTGGCCGTGTGGCATGCATGCACACCTGCCTGGTGTGATTTTCAAGCCACCAGGTCTGGGACTCTAACCTCCTAGTCAGCCATGTGAGCTTCAGCGGCCTTACCCTCCTCACCATGTGTGGGCCTTAGTTTAGATCATTTGTGAGGTCTACACTTTACCCATCACTTTCCCTGTCTCTTTGATAAACAGAAATACAGCCCTTGCTTTTGGAGAATGTCCTGAGGGTTATCACTTTAGTTCTAATAGTAGTTATCTCTGAGGAGGGGAGCTGGGAGCTGGGGGACAGGGAAAGGAAAGAGATTCAGTTTTCACGAAAAATTTCTATTTGGTTCCTTGGAATTTTTGTTTTGTTTTCATTTATTTTGTACTTTGAATCACTATACATCATTTAGTGTTTTTTTAAAACTTATTTATTATTTTTAAAATGATTATTTAATTTTATTTATTCATTTATTTTATTTTTTAATTTGACCAGAAAGACACAGAGAGAGAGAGAGAGAGAGAGAGAGAGAGAGAGAGAGAGAGAGAAAGTGAGAAAGCAAGCCACCAGGTCCGAGACTTGAACTGTGGTTGACCATGTGGGAGGCCAGCACCCTTATCCACCATGCCACCTGCCAGCTCCTTGGTTTTGTTTTGAGAGATTTTTTGCTATAGGGCATGTATGCTCGCTGGAGAGACAGAGAGACAAAGTGAGAAATCACCCCTGTCCCCAGGAGGAGGACCATGCTGTAATCCCTTTTCCTCCATTCTCCTCGTAGAGTTTTGGACACGCATGTGTGCACGTGCACCAAGTAAGAATTTTAAGTTGCTAAGTTCAGGACTCAAACCATGATTGACTGTGTGGGAGTTCAGGGTCTTAACCACTGTGCCACCTGCTGGCCCCTCCTTAGAATTTTGTATCAAATGAGGAAATTTTTTTAAAGATTTATTCGTTTAACTTTATTTCTTTATTTTTATTCTCAATTTGGCCAGAGAGAGTGAGGGAGAGTAAGAAAGCAAGCCACTAGGTCTGGGACTCGAACCATGGTCAGCCATCTGGGAGTCCCACGCCTTAACCATCATGCCACCTGCTGGCCCCCAGATGAGGGAATTTCAGAGAGTCATTTCTGAGTCTCTTCCATGTGAGTGGACAAAGGTGAGAGAAGGGAAAAACAGAAGGGCAGGGACAGCCTTGAGGAAAACTGAGTAGGTGAGAAAAACAGGGCGCCCCTGAAGGGGCAGGGCAAGTCCCGGGCTGGGGGGCACAGGTGAGCCTCTCCGTGGTTCTTCCCGGGTCACCTGCTTAGGGCCAGAGAAGCCACCCATTTCCCCACCTTAACCTGTCCCTTAGCGCTCACCCGACTGATACAGTTTTCTGTCTCGTCCTGCCACCCCACAGATGTCCAGACCAAGGTAGAGCCCGCCTCTCCATCTTCCTCCATCAACTCCGAGGCTTCTCTTTCGGCAGATTCCCCCAGCCAGGTGAGCCTCAGTTTCCCTCTGCCATGTGCTCCGGTGAGTTGCCGCTGACTCAGAGGTCGGAGCTTTCCCTTCTCCTGCGCCTTCGCGACACTCCTGACTAATGTGTCTCCGGAACACCGCCCCAGGCTTTCTTAGGAGAGGAGGTGCTGGAGGTGAAGACAGAGCCGCCGTCCCCCGCAGGGTGCCTCCTTTGGGATGTCCCAGCCCCCTCACTTGGAGCTGTCCAGATCAGCATGGGCCCATTCCCTGATGGCTCCTCAGGTAGCGGCGCCTTCTGACACCGGGGTCCCTGGCGATAGGCCTGTAACCCTGACCTTCCTTCCTTCCTTCCTCTCACCTTCCCTCAGGCAAAGCCCTGCCTGCCCGGAAGCCGCCACTGCAGCCCAAACCTGTGGTGCTAACCACCATCCCGATGCCACCCAGAGCCGTGCCTCCTAGCACCGCAGTGCTCCTGCAACCCCTCGTGCAGCCACCCCCAGGTATCAAGGAAGGGAGGAGGAGGCAGGCTGGCTTGGTCTCGTCGGGGCGGATCGTAGCCATGGACGCTCCCAGCCCTTGGTGCTCGGGTGTGGGTGTGGGCACAGGGCCCCCTCTCTCCGACTCAGCTCTCTGACCTCCTGCTTACTTGCCCCAGTGTCCCCAGTTGTCCTCATCCAGGGTGCTATTCAAGTTCAGCCTGAAGGAGCAGCCCCCCCTGTTCCACGGCCCGAGAGGAAGAGCATTGTTCCAGCCCCGCTGCCTGGGAACACCTGCCCACCTGAAGTTGATGTAAGTCTTTGAGAGGAGAGCAGTCTGGCTGTTGAGGGAAGAGAAGGAAGTCTGTCGTGGAGAGAGGAAGGAGTTGAGAGCCAAGAGCCGGGAGTGAGGAAGCAGACGTCTAAGTCCGTCCCAAGGGTCCAGAGTGAACCCCTTTTCTTATTTTCTTAGAGAGAGATGTTTGCTATAGAGTACATGCATGCACTTGCTGGAGAGACCGAGAGGAAGTGAGAAATCACCCCCCGGGGTGATGGTCACGCCACAGTCCTTTCTCCGTTCTCCTCAGGATGTCGGGCATGCATGCTCATGCACCCAGTGTGAGTTTCAAGCCACTGGGTCTGGGACTCAAACTGCAGTCGACCATGTGGGAGTCCAGTGCCTTAACCACTGTGCCACCTGCTGGTCTCCCCTTTTTCTATATGAATATCAGCTTGAATTTTAGGGCCCTTGGATTTACTATCACCGCAGATGGAAAAGCAGGGTGGTCTCGGTGAATCAAAGGCAGGGGAGTCATACCGTGTAGTTGTACCAGTAGATGAAAGGAGGAGGCTGCTTTCCTGGGGAACCAGGTAAAGCACGGCTCAGCTTTGGGCCCTGAAAAGGAGGATGGAAAAGAAAAACTCACAAAAGAGGCTCTAGCAGGATAGAAGTTCTTCCTGCAGTCTTTTTTTTTAAAAATTCTTTATTTATCTTTACTTGTTACTATTATTTTTTTAAATATTTATTTATTTATTTATTTTTGAGAGGTTTTCACTATAGGGTGCGTGCGCTCGCCAGACAGACAGAGAGAGATGTAGAGACAGAAAGCAAGAAATCACCCCCCAGGGGGGATGGTCACGCCGCAATCCCTTCTCCTCCATTCTCCTCTCGGGATCTTGGGCACGCACGCACACGCGCCCGGCGTGAGATTTAAGCCACCGGGTCCCGAACACAAACTGCGGTCGACTACGTGGGAGTCCAGCGACATAGCCATTACACTAACTGCTGGTTCCCAAGAATTATTTATTTTTTAAAAGAATAATTTTAACTTTATTTATTTTAATTTGACCAGAGAGGGACAGAGAGAGAGATGGAAAGTGAGAAAACAAGACGCCAGGTCCAGAACTTGAAACCACAGTCAGCCATATGGGAACCCAGTGCCTTCAACCACCACGCCTCCTGCTGGCCCCGTTACTGTTATTGTTTTACTTTGACCAAAGAGGGGCCGGCAGGTGGCGTGTTGGTTGAGGGGCTTGGACTCCCACATGGCCGACACAGTTTAAGTCCTGGACCTGGCAGCTTGCTTTCTCACTCTCCTTTCTCCCTGTTTGTCTCTCTCTGGTCAAAATTGAAGAATGATGATAATAAATAAAATTAAAAATAAACAAATCTTTGGGGAAAAAATTGACCAAAGAGACATAGAGAGAGCGAGTGAGGGAAGGGGAAAGTGAGAAAGCAAGCCACCAGGTCTGCGATTCGAACTGCGGTCGGCCATGTGGGAGTCCAACAACTTAACCACCATGCCATCTGCTGGCCCCCTTCCTGCAGTTTTAACTTCTACCACTGAGGAATAAGCAGGGAATGGTGGAGAGAAGGGCCCCTTCCCTGGAATGTTTCAGTGGAGATGAAAAACTCCTGTCTGGCTTTCTCAGTAGCAGTCAGAAAGGCAGGAGAACGCTTATGTGAGCTTTGGGTAGTGAGGCCCTGGTGTCTGGGTCCGTCTTACCTTTCATTCTGTTTGACCTGGGTGTCTAGGCGAAGCTGCTGAAGCGGCAGCAGCGAATGATCAAGAACCGGGAGTCGGCCTGCCAGTCCCGAAGGAAGAAGAAGGAGTATCTGCAGGGGCTGGAGGCGCGGCTGCAGGCCGTGCTGGCTGACAACCAGCAACTCCGCCGGGAAAATGCTGCCCTCCGGCGGCGGCTGGAAGCCCTGCTGGCCGAGGTGAGCTGGCCCGTCCTTGGGAGACTGACAGGAAGATGAGCTCCTGGGGTTGACTTCCTGTCTCATCTGCATCTTAGAACAGCGAGCTCAAGTTAGGGTCTGGAAACCGGAAGGTGGTCTGCATCATGGTCTTCCTCCTCTTCATTGCCTTCAACTTTGGACCCGTCAGGTGAGGCCCTCCTCGCTTCCCCAAAGCCCTCTGGGTGGAGCTGACCCTACAGCCGCCTGCTTGCCTGTGTGGGCCCATCCTTCTCCTCGCACTTACCTGCAACAGCTCGGTGTCTTTAGCACCAGTAGTCTGGAGAAGCTGTGTATCCAGCCAGCACCTTCCCGCTTCGTTATTTCTCTCATAGGTGTGCCTCCGGGGGTCGATGACGAAAGCAACCAGTCAGCACCTGCTCAGTCCTAGGCTCCTTTTCCCACGTTTCCTGGATGTCCCTAGGAGATGTGGGGACCATTCTCGTTTCCATCTTACAGTGACATCTTGTAGAACGGATTGGAACCCAGGGGCTCTGTCCGCAGAGCCTGCGCTCCTAACAAGACGTGGTGGAGCTGGGACTGAGCACGTGCTGTCCTTCCCTGTCCGCAGCATCAGCGAGCCTCCTCTGGCTCCCGTCTCTCCGACGAGCGCGCAGGAGCCTCGGCCCCGGAGACACTTGCTAGAGTTCTCTGAGCAAGAGCCAGCTCAGGGAGTTGAACCCCTCCGGAGGTCCTCCCAGAGCCCTCAGGAGCCCCAGCCTAGCGCTGTCAGCCGTCCCAGTTTCAGGTGAGTAAATCTTTCCTAAATGCAGCCTAAGCTACCTGGCGGGAGTGGGCGCAGGCTGTTCCCCTGCCACCCCCGGCCTCTGCTGTGCAGCGTGTGAGCAGGCTCTCGTCATCGCCTCCTCTCGGCCTCGCTCCAGGAACCTGACAGCCTTCCCTGGGGGCGCCAAGGAGCTACTGCTGAGAGACCTCGACCAGCTCTTCCTCTCCTCCGACTGCCGGCACTTCAACCGGACCGAGTCGCTGAGGTGTGGGGGTCAGGGTTAGGGTCTTCCTCTGTCCCCTAAGGCCTGCGCAGACGCCTGGCTGTCCTTGCGTGCTTGAGCACCGGTCCTCCCGGCCTGCTCCCCTCGCCTGCGTGCGGACAAGGAAAGTGGGAGTCTGGGGCTGGTGCGGAGGGGATGACGCTCTGCTCCCCCAGGCTTGCCGACGAGCTGAGTGGCTGGGTCCAGCGCCACCAGAGGGGCCGGCGGAAGATCCCTCAGAGGGCCGCTGAAAGACAGGTAGGAGGGCTGGGGCTGGCTCGGGGCCACTCGGAGACGGGCTAACGATCCTGAGGATTTCAAGTGCCGTCTCATGGAGGGCTAAGGACCGTCAGAGGACAGAGGGGTGGGCACGAGGCGGTGCCGGCCTCCAGGGGCCGTCTGTCTCTCCCTCTCCCCTCACCCTCTCCACACCCTTAGACACTTCTCCTTCCAGAAGTCTCAGCTACGGAAGAAGTCACCTCCAGTTAAGGCAGCTCCCGTCCAGCCCCTGGGACCCCCTGAAAGGTGAGTGCTGGGGGTTCTCCTCTAATGATCCAGACCCCCAGGAGTTGTCAGTGCTTGTCATCGTTGTCACCAACCAGACTATGCCGCCCTCATCCACTGGGGATCTCCTTTCTGTTTTCCTCTCATCCTCTTCCGCACCTCCCCAGTGGGGCCTGGGCCCCGGCTTCGTCCCTCCCCAATCCTGCTTGCTCTCCTGCCTAGGAACTCTGTGGGCCAGCTGCAGCTCTATCGCCACCCAGACCGCTCACAGCCAGAGTTCCTGGATGCAATCGACCGACGGGAGGACACCTTTTATGTTGTCTCCTTCCGAAGGGTGAGTCCCTCCTCCCGGCCCGGGCCCCGTGTCCGTCACCCTGGGTTCCCAGGCAGTCTGTCTGCAGGGTGTAGCATGCAGCTGGGGGTGGCGGCATCTCGTCCTCCACCCTCCCGGCCTGGCCTCTGTTCTCCAGGACCACTTGCTGCTCCCAGCCATCAGCCACAACAAGACCTCCCGGCCCAAGATGTCCCTGGTCATGCCTGCCATGGCTCCCAATGGTAATTCTTTTCCTGCGGGGTGTAGGGAGGGCTGGATAAGGAGGGCTGGCATAGGGGCTGTGGGGGGAGAGAGATGAGAAGTGGGGAGGGGGACGGGAGGAAGCCGAGAGCGTGGGGCCTCCCGGGTGCCAGTACCAGGGCAGGTGACCGGCAGGACGGGGGCAGGTGGGAACCTGCCAGACTCTCACTGCCTTTTCTCTCTTGGTGTCCTCTCCCACATGACCCCACACCCATCCATGTCATTTTCTTTTCCTACCTCGTTTCTTCTCCCTCCCCGAACTTCACCCCTTCCTTCCACTTAACTCCCGCTATGGATCTGCCTCCTCCTCCCTGCTCACCTCTACTTTGCTGACGCCCTGCCCCTGTCGGCCTCCCCGTTCTCTTCCTTAACTCTCCCTCTCACAGAGACCTTGTCGGGCCGGGGGGCCCCGGGGGACTATGAGGAGATGATGCAGATCGAGTGTGAGGTCATGGGCACCAGGGTGATTCACATCAAGACCTCCACGGTGCCCCCTTCGCTTCGAAAACAGCCGTCCCCAGCCCCAGGCAATGCCACAGGTGGCCCCTTCCCAGCTCCCGCACCCAGCCAGACCCACCAGGCCGCCCACCACCCGCTCTACCTCGATCACCCTTGACCTCTGCAGCATACACTGACGTAGACCGGGGGCGGGGTCCAGAGTGACCAGACGGGGTTTCCAAAGTCCCTGATCCCTAGGCTTGGGAAGCTGGTCACTGACAGGGTGTGGGGGTCAACACTCATTTGGAGGTCGGGGTTCGCTCTAGTCTCCCCCCTTTCCAGAGTATAGGGCTCTTTCATTCCTGGGAACCCCCAGTTGCTGCTTTCTCTGAGGGTATGGAGTAAGGTCCAGTTTGGGGCGGTTGGGCTCTCTTTATTAAACCTTTTATTCCTCTGCTTGGGGGTGGAGATGGGAATGGAGTCCCCAGGTGGGACAAGGGCAGTTTTTACCTTTTGGAAGTAGTCGTTTCGAGTAAAGGCTCGGTGTTGGCGGGAGATCGGTTTACGCGTGTGCACATCTTTTACCGTTCAATAAACGACTTGGAGGCAGCCGGAGGATGGCGGCGGCCTCTCTGGCTCGTGGTGGGGAGTCTGGGGGCAGCATCAGAGCACTGAAGACAGGGCTGGCTCTGGGCGTGGTGTGGGTCACAGACCCCTGTCATCTCCGTGCCCCACCTCTGCAACTGGGATGTGTCTGCCTGGCGGGTGTCTCATGGCGTGACAGAGGACAGATCCCTGGAATGTGTCTGAGTAAACAGGAAGGACGGGGGGCCCCACGCCCTTAGGGTGAGCAGCCTCACCGCGTCCCCTGCTCTGCAGCGGCTCTCCCTCCCTCGCTCTCCAGGAGGAGCAGCTCAGACAAACAATGGGCGCTGGGGCCAGTGGGCTGTGCGCCCAGCCCGGGAGGGAGGGCCCAGCGGAGGAGGGTGGGTTTGTGGGGTGGACTCGTAGCCCTAAACTGCAGGACACAGACTGGACAGCCCAGATGAAAGGAAGCACCCAGTGGGTCAGAACAGGCTGTGCGGTCTCATTAGGAGGGAGGGGAGCAGGGCAGGCTGAGGGGTCGGGTCTCAGCCCGTCAGGGAACCCCCTCTGGCCCGACCCTCCAGGAGTGGTCTGGGTCAGCTGGAGGGTGTGAGCTGGGCCTGGGCTCGTCGCCCGGATGACTGGACAGAGGCTGCCCGGGCCACGAGCCCAGGCCTGAAGGAGGGAGGAAGGGCCTCACGTGTCCAGCCAGCCTCCCCTCCTCTAACTGTGTTTGGGGTGAAAACAAGCTGGTAACTATGACAACCTGGAACTGGGGCTCCCAGGAACTAGGCTGCCTCTCCCTCCAGAGGGCAGCCCTGGCTTCTCAGCCGCTTCCTTTCCCTGGGTCCCGCAGGGCTTGCCCAGCCCTAGCCGGGCAGTGCGTGAATGGAAACAAGGACTTCGGGAGGTCCCCTCCGCGGGGTTCCCGGCCTTGCCTTCATTAGCAGGGTGTCCTCACACACTCACTGCTCAGGTGAGGTGAGGACGGAAGGTGCTCCTCGGTAGGCACAGCGTCCCGCACGCCCTGTCCTTCCCCACTCTCCTGCCGTTATCCCGCCCGGGTGCCTCCGCCGCCTCCGCCGTGCGCACTCCTTCACTGCCCTGGGTGCCTCTCAGGGAAGTACCCGAGCGCTGCCATCTCAGACCAGGGGCTGTGGGGCGGGCCATGCCGCACCTCTGCAGAGTGGCAGGGGACAGTGGTGGGACCCAGGCCTCAGACCTCTCCTGACTGAGGAGTTGTTAGCAGGAGACATTAACAGACAAAGAGTGGGGCTTCTTGGGACCAGCAGTTAGCGTAATGGCTATGTAGCTGGTCTCCCACGTAGTCGACCGCGGTTCACGTCCTGGACCCGGTGGCTTAAAACTCAGACCGGGCGCGTGTGCGTGCGTGCCCAAGATCCCGAGAGGAGAATGGAGGAGAAGGGATTGCGGCGTGGCCATCCCCCCTGGGGGGTGATTTCTTGCTTTCTGTCTCTATGTCTCTCTCTGTCTGGCGAGCACAAGCGCCCTATAGCGAAAATCTCTCCAAAAATAAAAAAAAAAAAAAAGAGTGGGGCTTCTGTGAGAGGGAAGGTGGCTCAGGCTCTGGGCCGTGTGGGTCTCCAGTTCTCTGGCCACTGCCCACCCCTCCTGGGCCCCTTCCTCTCACCTTTCCTCTTCTCTTTTTTCTCGACTTCTGTGCCCTTTACTCCACTATGCGTTCTCTCTCTCTCTCTCTCTCTGTCTCTCTGTCTCTCTGTCTCCGTCTCTGTCTTCTGTCTTAAGTTTGCTGTAGAGTGCATGTGCTCACCAGAGTCCAAGGGGAGCAGTGAGAAATCACTTGCCAGAGGACGGCCATGCTACAATCTTCTCCATTCTCCTCTTGGGATTTTGGACATGTGTGCCTGGCGTGTTCTTCAAGCTACCAGGTCCGAGGACTCAAACCTGCAGTTGGCCACGTGGGATCCAGCTGCCTTACCCACCATGCCACCTGGCTGGCCCAGAGTTACCGCCATGTCTTTTTGACCTTTATTCCAGATTCCTTTTTTTTTTTTCCTTGCATTTTCCCCTCCTCACCTCCTGTTTCCCTGTCTTCTTCCTTTATTTGTTTCTTGCTCTTCTTGTGTTCTCCTGTGCTGGCTGCCTCTCTTTTCTGTGTCACCCCTATTTCCCTGCCGCCCTTCCGTCCACATTCCTTGCCCCTTTCCGTTACTTCCTCTCGTCTCCCCGCTCAGCCCGCTCCTCCTCCCCACCCCCTCTGTCCTCACTTCCCCACTCCAGCCCTCTGTCCTCTTCCCAGCTGTGGGGGCCGGGACTGGGGCGCCTCACGTTTGCCTCATCGTTCTGCTATGGCTTCTGGATACAGCACATCTGGACTCCGGGGCCCAGATGTGTGGTTGCCACAGCGACCTCGTCCCTCTGGTAAATACAGGCGCCCACCCGCCCAAGAGCGGAGAACAAAACAATTGTGTGACTTTCTTTTGTCACGAGATAGAAATGTCCTCCCTCCTCCCTTCTCCCCACACCCGTGTCTCTGGGCGAAGGACGTCGGCAGGGTCCGGTCCCTTCTTTCCATGCGGTCTTGCCCCCTCTCGGCCCTAGGCTGAGTTGCACCTGTCTTTCATCTCGAGCTTTGTCCTTTCCGCCCACGGTCCCATCCTCACCTTCTCCCCAGTTCTCAGACTATTGTTGCCCCCCCACCTGAATCTGTACAATAACTAGATGCAGAGTCCGGGTTCTCTACCACTCCTACAAGTCCTTCAAGAAGTCACTTCTTTTGTTCCTGCCCTGTCTTCATTTTATTTTGCCAGAGGGCATGTGTGCTCTAGCGACAGACAGAGAGAGGATGAGGAAGCCCCCCTGATGGGAAGTGGTCACGCCACGGTCCCTTCGCCATTTCCCCCTCGGTTTGGAACTTGGGGCCTGCATGTACATATACCCAGCATGTCTCTAGCACACACACCCGAGGTGTTACCAAACCACCAGCTCCAGGTCTCGAACCACATGGTTAGCCACGTGGGATCCGGCCATGCCACCAGCTGGTCCAGCCCTCCTCCTTCAATCCTTCCCCTTCGCAGGGAGACGTTGCGGGGGGCGGGGAGCGTGTGCAGGCTTTGCAATCAGGAAACGGCACGGTCCACCTTTCCCGCCACTAGCTAAGTCCCTGGGATAAGCCACTTCACGTTTATGAGCCACCGCTTCCTCAGCCACCAAGTGGGATTAGTGAACAGCCTGCCTCGGGTCGGAAAACACCGTGTAAACGGAAGCCCAGTACAAGTGTTTTCTATCTTTCCCCTCTCTGGGACTGCTCCTTGGACCGCAGCCGCTGGCTTCTCATTCGCCTCTTCATCCTTCAGGTCCTTGGCCTCGATTGCCCTTGCTCTTCTCTGTCTGTCTTCTCTTTCCCCTCTCTCCCTGAACCTCTCGCCTGTGTGTTTTATCCCTTAAACTTCCTGAGGTCGGATAGGAACGTGGAAGATGTTTCAAGAGTGGAGGCTCAGAGCTGAAGACACCTGGACTGAAGATCGGAGCCTGCTGACAGTTCGCGACCGCACCGTCCCCTTTTGCCCACCGCTCAGGGGAGCCAGCCTTGGCGCTGACCATCGGACTCCCCGCCTTCATGCCGTGGCTCCCTGCCAGACACCGCCCTTCCCCACCCTCCCCTGGGTTAATACTGACCTGCATTTATTGGGCATCTCTGCTATGCAGGGCTTGGTGCTTTTCTTTTCTTTTCTTTTCTTTTTTTTTTTGAAGTTTTTGCTATAAGGCACATGCACTCGCCAGAGAGAGAGACAGAAAGCGAGAAATCACCCCCTGGGGGGATGGCCATACCGCAATCCCTTCTCCTCCATTCTCCTCTCGGGATCTTGGGCACGCACGCACACGCGCCCGGCATGAGTTTAAGCCACCGGGTCCAGGACTAGAACCGCAGTTGACTACGTGGGAGTCCAGCGACATAGCCATTACGCTAACTGCTGGTTCCAGGAGTTGGTGCTTTTCTCATGGGACGGAAGCAGATAGAAGGCACGAGCTGAAATTCTGGGGGGCGAATCAGGTTCTAGACTGATTATTTCAGAATCCAGAGTGTGTCTGTCAAGCCTCCACTGGCTCCCCCAAATGCCTCGTAAGCTTGTAAGCATCTGGAATCTTCCATTTCTCTGAGACCCTAGAGTGGGCTTCCAGACATCCCAGAGCCAGCACCCTCGGGCCAAATGTACTTGGGACTGTACTTCCTACATAATAAAACCCAGACGGAAGGCGTGCGGGGAAATGGGTGTGATTGTGCGACAAATCTGGGCTCTGGGTGTCCGAGAAAACCCACGTTCTGTGCAGTCTGCTCCGAATGCTCTTTCAAGACCCTCCCTCACCCTTTGATCCACTGTCTTCTTCCCTCAGCCCCTGCCAGGGGGAAGCTCTTACCTACTCCTGGCTCTGGGGGCTTCAGGCCAAGGCTCAGGAAGGAAGCTGAGGAACCCTGTCCAAGATACTGACTTCATCCTCCCCATCAAAGCCAGGAAAAAAACAGGCGCACACACCCAGACACACGGACAGCACACGGGGACACCCACGCGAGGGCTCATGTGGGGCTTTGCCCTCGGTCACGTGGAGCTGAGGGATCTGGGCCCCGACCCGGGTGGCAGAATCTGCTGCTTGCAGGCTCCTCCTCAGCCTGTACAGCACCTGCCAGCAGGTGGCCAGGCTACACCTCAGTGGCGAGGTTTGCAGCGGGACAGACAGCTCTCCGCGGTGTGCAGCCTGGGTCGGGGCCCCTCCGCTTGGTCCTCTGTGGCAGAAGCCTTTTCCAGCCCTTCGTTGAGGCACGTGGGGAGACGCAGCTGCAGGAGCGCCCGGCAGCCCTCTGTAGGGTGTGTGCCTGCTCCTGCCCCTGCAGCACCCCTGTCTTCCCACAGCTCACCCCACCGTGGGCCCCACCACGTACACCATGTATTTGCCTCCCAAACCTTTCTCCTAACCTCCAGGCTTTCCTTCCCTGTCTCCCCAGCTTCCTTCCCAAGTCTTCTGTGCCCTGCTGCTAGCCAAGCCCTTGCCCAAACACTGCCCAAACTCCATTTCTCTAAGAATGCGTTGAGGCCATGAGGCGAGCAGGTGGCATGGTGGTAAAGGTGCTGGATTCCTACATGATCAATCACAGTTCAAGTCCTGGATCTGGCAGCTTGTGTTCTCACTTTCGCACATGCCCTAGAGCACATTTTAAAGTAAGAATAATTAATTGTATTAACGTATTGGGACCAGCAGTTAGTGTAATGGCTATGTCGCTGGACTCCCATGTAGTCGGCTGCGGTTCGAGTCCCGGACCGGTGGCTTAAACTCACGCCGGGCGCGTGTGCGTGCGTGCCCAAGATCCTGACAGGAGAATGGAGGAGAAGGGATTGTGGCGTGGCCATCCCCCCTGGGGGGTGATTCCTTGCTTTCTGTCTCTCTGTCTGTCTCTGGCGAGCACACACGCCCTATAGCACAAGCCTCTCCAAAAAGAAAAAAAAAAAAAAAAGAAAACAAGTTAAGGTGGGAAGAGGAAAGGGGGATAGTGGTCCCGAGTTGAACATGGGAGGGACAGGGACTATGGAGAAGTTAGAAGACAGAAGAAGAGGTGGTGGGGCTGAGGCGGAAGGTCCTTCGAGTCCCACAGACTCCCAAGGTGGACAGGGGTTTGGGCTTCACAGGAGTTCTCCTTTCCCCACCTCCGCTCTGCGTTGCATTTCCAGTGGGCGTACTGAGAGCCAGGGCCGGGCAACACAGACGGGGTGAGATCCAGCCACTCAGCGAGAGCGGCAGCTGGGAAGAGATGGGGTGGGGAGAGGGGCTGGCCACGAGCGGGCTGTTGGCAGAGAGAAGACTGGAGGCAGAGAAGGGACAGCAGGTGTGGAGCTGGTGGGGGCAGGAGGAATGGGGAAATGCCAAGTTTTGCCAAAACTGGGATGAAGGGAAGGAGTTAAAAATGGGATGGGGACAGGACCTGGACAGGAAGACCAGGGATGGAGGTGGGGGGGTGATCTTAGACACGGAGGGGGGCTGGGTGCTGGCAGGAGAGGAGGGGTGGCATGTGGGAGGGCCTGGAGGGGAGGAGGACCTGCCCTATCTCCACTCCCCGCTCCCCTCCCTGACCTCATGCCGGCCTCCCCGTCTCCTCCCCCTGCTCGCTGCAGGCTCCCTCCTTCTGCTGTCGCTGCTGAGACCGACAGTTGTGGCTCCGTGAGCCCCTACTGCAGGGTCAAGTGAGTGGCATCTCTCGGGAGCCCAGAGCTGCCAAGGGGAGCCCAGCCGCCCTGCCCTGAGGCGCCCATTCCGGGGCTCGGGGACAGAGCAGGTGCTGAGGCGCCACCACTGCCCCATTGTCCAGGTAAGGAGCTGAGCCTGGAGTTGTAGGGAGAGGTAGGGAGGGCTCTCATACCCCCACGCCCCAAGCTGAGGAGTGGCTGGAGAGCTCAGGGGTGCCTCCCCGGGCAGGGACTTTCTGTTCAGGACAGAGGACCTAAGTGCATGCGCTGGGGACCAGACCCTGTGGAGCGGAGTCTGGGAGGACGGGCAGTGGATGAGTGGCGGTGCCGGGTTCGGAGGGAACGCAAACACCTGAGCGGCTGGGGACACGTGGCTACTCGGGGAGGCAGGTGGTGGCCCCAGGGTGGAGGCGGTCAAAGGCAAGGTGGGGGGCTGCAGGGAAGAAGGGCTGGGCTGCGCCCGCGGCCAGCGAGCCTCGGGAGGAAAGTGCCGCCGGGAGCCCGGTGCCGCCCCGCGCAGGAGGGCTGGAGGCCGGGGCGAGCCAGGGCTCTGGGCGGTACTGGAGGGCGCCCCGCTGGGGATCCAAATGCGGCCTGGTCAGGTGGCAGCCCCCGAGCTGCAGGGGCTGGGGAGTCTGTCCTGCTGAGACAGGGCAGAGGAGGGCACACAGCCTGCTCGTGGCCGGAGCGCGCACTCACGGGTCGGGGCCGGCAGGGCGCGAGATGCCCGCGGGACACGGCTCCCCTCAGCCCTGCTGGGCTCCCCTCCCACCCATCTGAACCTTCCCCCGCCCCGAACACACGTGACGCCCGGGTGGGGCGGGCGGGCCCCTTATCTCGCCTGGAAAGAATTTAATGGCTTAGAAACAACTGGAAGTGGAACTGAGGGGAACTCCTGGGAAGCGGCTAGGAAAGCCGCAGCTGCCGGCTGCCCCGCGCCCTTCCCGGATCTCCAGCCCCCCAAGGAGGAGGGGAAAGCCCTGGGGCCGGCACCTCAGTTCCTCAAGCTTCCTTCCTGGCCGCTCAGTGAGGACCAGGACGGTTCCTGTCTCTCACTGCCCCCTGACCCTCTCCCACTCGGGGTCCGGAAATCCTTTCCCTAATTTCTCCGTTCCTCTGGCCACTCGCTCCCCAGAATAAGGGGCATCTGGGGCCAGCGCTCCTTCCCCCCGCCCTGTACCGAGACCAGCCCTCCATACTTTCTCCCACCTTTCATGTCCCTAGAACCCTACATTAGCCCCTCACTGCCAGGTCAGGCGGGGGTCTGACGGAGGGACAGAGGGAGGCATAAAGGTGGGACCAGAACCCCCATCTCTGGACGACTCCTCCTGGAAGCCAGTCCCCTCCCCAGCCCTTGGGACCCGCAGTCCCTGTTGAGCAAAGTGTCAAAGTTGGCTAGGACACCCGAATACCCAGGACGCTGAGTCACAGTTTGGGAAGATGTCCCCCACCCCTGCCAGCCCTCCAACTGTCAGGAGGGTGTCAAAAGGGTGAGGCCTTGGCCCCCCCACACGCACCCCGCAGAAAGGCATCCCGACAGCAGTAGGAGGACGCTGCTGGGGAGACACAACGAACACCCACATTCTTTGCTTGCTCAGTACTGTGCGGAGCAAAATTGTTCTCGGAGTTGGAAAGGGGGAGCAGCGGGAGCTGGGGGTGGCAGGGCAGGGGGAAGGACGGGAGGAGGCTCTGGGACGTGGGGAACGGGGCGTCCCTCTCGCTAGCCTCGCCAGCTTCATCAGCTCTCCAGAGAAGCTGGGAGGTTCTCTTCACTCCTTCCTGCTACAGAGACCTTCTCTCCTTCCCCCACCTCAGGACCCCGCTGTGGACTGGGCACGGGACCACTCCCAGAGGCCTCCAGGGTGTAGGGAAGTACCCTTGCTCCCGTTAGGGGACGGGCTCCTGTTTGCTGCCCTGTGTTCAAACTAAGTGTTTTGACTCTCCAAACTGCGCTCTGAGCTGGCGAGCAAGGATCTCTAAGCATCATTCAGTGACTGTGGGTGTGCAGGTGTGGAAGAAAAGTGAAGGGGGTTGTGTGTGTGTGTGCGTGAGCGTGCGCAGAGATGCAGGCTTATCTGGGTAGATACGTGTATTCGCGTGCACGTGTGTTCTATTTGTACTCATGGGTGAGCATACATGTGTATGTTTGTATGTGCACCCCCTAGGGCTGGTGCAGGGCCGATTTGCAGGGCCTCGGACAGAGTGACAAGGTTAAAGGGAGGCCAGTGCCCACCTCTCGCCCAAGGCTACATCGTAAACTGAGAGAAGGGCTGGGGCAGGGAAAGGGCCGCTCGCTGCATGCCTGGCTTCCCGGCCTGGGCTTTCTTGGGCAGGGTGCCGCTCGCTCACGGCGTGGAAACACTCTGTCCCTGCTGTCCTGCTCCCCTTCTGTCTCTTGCTGGCTGGTGACAGGATGTGATGGCTGACAGCCCTGAAAACTCCCTTTTTCTCTGACCTAAAGGAGAAGCTTAAGAATGAGAGGCCAGGGGGCCAGTCCTGGGGCTCAGCAGTTGAAGGAGCTGGCGGGATACTCAGTAATTCTACTCCTGGGTATCTTCCCAAAGGACAAGAGAATACTCAGTCAGAAAAGTGCTCGCACGGCTATGTTCATTGTGGCATTATTCACATTTGCTAAGACATAGAACCAATCCTAATGCCCACAAACAGAGCAATGGATTGAAAGAAGGTGTCACGGGTCTGGCAGGTGGCATGGTGGTTAAGGATGTTGGACTGTCATATGGCCAACTGTGGTTTGAGTCCTGGACCTGGCAGCTTTCTTTCTCATGTTTCTTCTTTTTTCCTCTTACTCTGTATCTCTGGTCAAATAAAATAAATAAATAAATAAAGTTAAATAAAATATATATTGTTTTAAATCTCAATCAAAAGAAAAAGTGTGGCACATAAACTCAATGGGGTAATGTTCAGCCATTAAAAAAAAAAAAACAGCAAGACCCTGGCATTTGATAAAAAGTGGATGAATATGGAAGATTTATTGCTGAGTGAAGCAAGTCAGGCTATGAAAGAGAGACATTGTATATCTCCATTTAACATATACCGACTGTCCACACTCTATGGTAGAGAATGAAAGATTAGAGGGAATAAAAGCATGGAAAATAGTTATGGACACTGGAGACAGTGTGGAAGGAGGCTGGGAGAAGGGAAGAGTGCAGGCAAGGAAACTAGGGAGAAAAATAAAGAAGGAAGACATTTGTAGGACCTAGACGTGGTTTATTACCTGTTGATAATAACATGTATAGTATTCTCAACTGGACTGGTCTGAGGTGTATTTCATGTTGGATAAATTCTTTGTACAAGCTAAATGATGTATAGCAATTGAATGTATAAAATAATAATAATAAAAAGGAGCTGGGTCTCATATGGCTGACCACACACAATTGGAATCTTGGCCCAGTAGGTTGAACAATGGCAGGCGTGTGCACCTGTGTGACATAAATCCCAATGGGATGGGGAAATAAGGTATGGCTATACCTATCTCTCTCTCTCTCTCTGTTAACATGCATGCACTCTGGCAATTAAAAACAAAAAAGAGTAGGGGAAAAAATTGAGCAGGAAGCCAGGAAATGTGTTGAGGAAGGAAGGTCACAGTCCTCTCCTCGCTCAGCAATCAGTATTTTCCCACCCACCTGCCCTGCTCTTTCCAGCCGCTCTGGCCTGGAAGGAAGAGGCACCTCCTGATATCTCTCACCTCTCCTGGGCTGAGTCCTAACCAGGCCCTCACGCCCCTCCGTTCACCCCAGCCTTCACTCCTGTCCCACACCAGGCGCCCACTACCTTTCCTCTCAAACCTTTGTCCTGGTGTGACCCCAGTCCTTGCCTCAGTGAATTCCACAGACACAACTGGGGA
Source organism: Tupaia tana (assembly GCA_026018925.1). Lineage (NCBI taxonomy): Eukaryota > Metazoa > Chordata > Mammalia > Scandentia > Tupaiidae > Tupaia > Tupaia tana. Next base: position 137,875,112 of record JAKSZU010000002.1, on the reverse strand, counting down.
ACCATCACCCAGATTAAGAAAGAGATACAGTCGGGAACCAGCAGTTAGCGTAATGGCTATGTCGCTGGACTCCCACGTAGTCGACCGCGGTTCGCGTCCCGGACCCGGTGGCTTAAAACTCACTCTGGGCGTGTGTGTGCGTGCCCAGGATCCCGAGAGGAGAGTGGAGGAGAAGGGATTGTGGCGTGGCCATCCCCCCTGGGGGGTGATTTCTCGCTTTCTGTCTCTCTTTATGTCTCTCTCTGTCTGTCTGGCAAGCACACGCGCCCTATAGCAAAAATCTCTCCAAAAAAAAAGGAAAGAGATACAGCCAGTCCTCACTGGACAACCTCCCCCTCATCTAGCCTCACCAGCCTCACCAGCCTCCCAGACAAACTGGTGGAGTCTTCACCCCTTCCTTCCTCAGGCTACTACCGCTTTGACCTAACGACCAATTCCCCAGCATTCCCACAGTGGGTTAGTAGTCACTGCATGAAGCGGGCAGTCACGCCAGATGACACGTTTTGTATATGAATGTGTACTGCGTGGTGTGCACCCTCAGAAGGATTTGGGACTAATAAAAGCGATGTGCTGGACTTAGATATTGTGGCGTGTCATGTTACTTCCTGGCACTTATTTAATGTATACTTCCTCTATGGATAGAATTGCATCATTCTAGCATGGTATCATGTAGCTATTGAAAAATACACACTCTAGGGACCCGCACGTGGTGTGGTGGTTAAAGGGCGCTGGACTCCCACATGGTTGACCGCAGTTCAAGTCCTGGCCTGGTGAGTTTCTCTCTCTCTCTCTCACTCTGGCCCTCTCTGGTCAAATTAAAATAAATATAGTTAAATAAAATAATTCTTTTAAAAAAAGAAAGATGAACCAGCAGTTAGTGTAATGGCTATGTCACTGGACTCCCATGTAGTCGGCCGCGGTTCGAGTCCTGGACCCGGTGGCTTAAACTCATGCTGGGCGTATGTTCGTGCATGCCTGCCCAGGATCCCGAGAAGAGAATGGAGGAGAAGGGATTGCGGCGTGGCCATCTCCCCTAGGGGGTGATTTCTCACTTTCTGCCTCTCTGTCTCTCTCTGTCTTTCTGGCAAGCGCACGCACCCTATAGCAAAAACCTCTCCAAAAAAAGAAAAAAGAGAGAAAGAAAGAAATACATATTCTATGGGGCCACACACACCACAAGACATCTGCCTTGAAGCTCCTCGTTTACTGACTGACCCACTTAGGTCTTGGGCCCGACACTCTGTTGTTAAGTGAGGAGCACATCCAGATTGCCCACCATGCCCCCCTGGTCGCTGCTCCTCCTCCGAGGTTACCACACCTCTGACATAGAACACTGCAGGTTAACGTCTTTCCCCAAACTCCATACGATACGTAGGATCAGGTATAATAGCGCGTTCTCATATGTGAGTGGCTTCCTTTGTCCAACTCCATGCGAGTGGGGTCCGCGCTGTTGCATACGGTAGGAGTTCATTCTCATCGCTCTGCTTCGTTCCACTGTGAATGAGCCACAGTTATTTAATCCGCTCCGCTGAGGCGGGACATCTGCGTAGTTCTCTTTTGGAGCTATTGTGAGCAGGACTGGGCCATAGGGTCTACATATGTTCCGTTTTAATAAATTGAGATTCTGCCAAGCAGTTTCTCAAAGCGCCTGTGCTTGTACCATCTGGGTCTGCCAGGATCCATCCCTGCCTGGTCTCTGAATGCTCCCCCAGCTGTGATTTCTAACAAAGCTCCAGTGCCTGACACTGTCCGTGGTCCTACCTAGCTCTGACCTTGGTCCTGTCCTGAGTTCCAGCCTTAGCCCTAGTCCTGGGCTTAAGTTGAGCTTTTCACTCATTCACGTGGTCAGTAAGTATTTACTGAGCACCTATTATGTGCCACATTGCAAAGATACACCAGCCAAGATAAACAAAAAAGAAAAAACAGGTGTCGGTGCTGGCAGGTGGCACGGTGGTTAAGGGCTTGGACTTCCCATATGGTCAATCATAGTTTGAATCCTGGACTTAGCAACTTGCTTTTTCACTTTCCTTTTTTCTCTCTCTCTCTCTGTCTCTCTCTGGTTAAATTAAAAAATAATAACAATGATGACTGAAGTTAACTAAAATACTTCTTGAAAAAAAAGTGATAAAAATGATGTCATCTTGGGACCAGCAGTTGGCATAATGGCTATGTTGCTGGACTCTCATGTGGTTGTCCGAGGTTTGAGTCCTGGACCCGGTGGCTTAAACTCACTGGAGGCACATGTGCGTGCATGCTCAACATCCCAAGAGGAAAATGGAGGAGAAGGGATTGCAGCGTGGCCATTCCCCCTGGGGGGTGATTTCTCGCTTTCTGTCTCTGTCTCTCTCAGTCTTTCTGGCGAGCGCACGTGCCCTATAGCAAAAACCTCTCAAAAAAAACACAACGATGTCATGCCTGCCCGCATGGACCTGCCAGCCTAGTAGACAAGATTGAGAGTGGGAATAGAAAGAAATGAATTACCCCATCGTCTGCTTATTCATATATGATCACACATCGTTGTGAGTGCTGCAGCTAAGAAGGACGCGGTGCTGTGACAGCACACATAGGAAGGCTTCCCTGAGGAAGGGAGGCAGGGCTGAGACCTGCGAGACGCGGAGGCCGAGAGAGAAGGAAGAGTGTCCCTCATAGAGGAACAGCACACCCAAGGTCTGGGGTTGAGGAGGAGCAGAGTTTCGGACTTAAGGACTGGGCAGGTGTGGAGAGAGGGAGGGAGGGTCGGGGGAGAGGAGGCCAGAGGCGCAGAGGCCGGGTGGCGCAGAGGAGTCCGTCAGAGTTCTAAGAGAATGTGGAAGGGAGGCGCTGAGGAGTGTTAAGGAGGAAGGGACATCTCGGTGGCCTTCGCACGACTCTCGAGGGCAAGAGTGGACACAGCTAGGAGGCAGTTGCAGCCGTCAGAGGTGGAAGGTAGCTGGGACCATACCAGAGGTAAGAAGGAGTGAAAAGGGGCGTTCACCAGAAAATGTGGGCAAATAGGAGGGGACTCCAGAAAGTTCATGGAAAGTGGAGTTACAGTATCAGTTTATTCTGATGTAAAGATTTTGAAAAATTTGGGGCCGGCAGATGGCATGGTGGTGAAGGGCGCTAGATTCCCACATGGCCGACCGTGGTTCAAGTCCTGGACCTGAAGGCTTGCTTTCTCACTTTCCCTCTCTCTCTCATTCTGTCCCTCCCTGGTCAAATTTAAAGAAATAAAGTTAAATTTAAAAACATAATTAAAAAAAGATTTTGGAAAATTCGTGAATAGTTTTTTTCCATAATACACATTTCCATGACCTTTTTTCTTTATTTATCTATTTATTCGTTGTCATTTTCAAGCTATCAGGTCTGGGACTTGAACCATGGTCAGCCATGTAGGAATCCAGCACCTTAACCACCACGCCACCTGCTGGTGCAAACATTTTTCTTTAATGGTCATAGGGCACATGTGCTTGTCAGAGAGATAGAAAGCACCCCCCAGTGGAGCAAGGTCACGCCATAATCCCTTTTCCTCCATCTCTCCTTCCTGTCAAGATTTTGGGCGTGTGTGTGCACACAGTCGTAGCTGTGGTCAGCCGTGTGGGACCCGGCTCCCTATGCCCAGAGTTTAATCACTGTGTTGCAAAGCCGGCCCTCCACGAACTTTTTGAAGACCCCCTTTTATGGTGAAATATGGTGACGTTGAGTGGTCTGTTAGGTTTTTGGCTCACACACTGGGTGAATGGCGAAGCCACGACCTGCAGGGGAACGCCGGGAGGGTATAGGATGTAGGAAGGACGGTCATGAGTTTCGTTCTAGGCGTGTTGATTGAAGTGCCCCAGAGGCGATGCCAGGGAGGCAGTTGGCCACATTGCTATGGAGTTAGGAGATGACTGGGATTCGTTTAGAAAAGTTGCAGAATAATCTAGAAATTCAAGTCCTGAGTCTGGATGGACACCCTTGGATGAGTGACTAGAGTAGTAGACCTCATGCCTCGGGGGAGCTTTCGACAAATACTGAATAGGGGACCAGTAGATGGCATAATGGTTATGTCACTGGACTCCCACATGGTCAAATGCGGTTCAAGTCCTGGACCCAGTGGCTTAAAACTCTCTCCAGGCGCATGTTCATGCATGCCCAAAATCCCAAGAGGAAAATGGAGGAGAAGGGAATACAGCGTGGCCATCCCCTGTGTGTGTGGGGGTGACTTTGCACTTTCTGCCTCTCTGTCTCTTGGGTGAATGCACGTGCCCTATAGCAAAAATCTCTCTCAAATAAATAAATAAAATTTCAAAATAAAAACTATTTAATAGAACTCAGTTCCTTAGTCACTCTGGACACATTTTAAGTGTTTAAGAGCCACGTACCTTCCTACCCACCATATTGGGCAGCATGGATACACACAGACTGTTTGTCTGGTTTTTTTTTTTTTTTTTTTTTTTTGAGAGGTTTTTGCTATAGGGCGCGTGCGCTCGCCAGACAGACAGAGAGAGACATAGAGACAGAAAGCGAGAAATCACCCCCCAGGGGGGATGGTCACGCCGCAATCCCTTCTCCTCCATTCTCCCCTCGGGATCTTGGGCACGCACGCACACGCGCCCGGCGTGAGTTGTAAGCCACCGGGTCCGAAACGCGAACCGCGGTCGACTACGTGGGAGTCCAGCGACATAGCCATTACGCTAACTGCTGGTTCCCGTGTTTTTTGGTTTTGCTATAGCGTGTGTGGGTTCGCCAGAGACAGAGAACAAGAAAGAGAGAAAGTGAGAAATCACCTCCCAAAGGGGACGGCCATGCTAAAGTTCCTTCTACGTTCTTTTGGGATTAGGGACATGCACACACACATGCCTGGTGTGACTTTCAAGCCACCAGGTCCAGGACTTGAACCACACAGTCAGCCATGTGGAACCCAGTGCCTTAATCTCCATGCCACCTGCTAGCCCAGGATACAGAAAGTTTTAAAATGGACGGTGTAGTCTACAGTGTCTGGTGAAATTGAGAGAGGTCAAGTGAGATAAAAAGTTTGTGACCCTGGGACCAGCAGTTAGCATAATGGCTATGTCGCTGGACTCCCATGTAGTCGACCGCTGTTTGAGTCCTGGACCTGGTGGCTTAAACTCACGCCGGGCACATGTGCGTGCGTGCCCAAGATCCCGAGAGGAGATGGAGGAGAAGGGATTGCGGTGTGGCCATCCACCCTGGGGGGGTGATTTCTCGCTTTCTGTCTCTATGTCTCTTTCTGTCTGTCTGGCGAGCGCACATGCCCTATAGCAAAAACCTCTCAAAAAAAAAAAAAAAAAAAAAAAAAGATTTGTGACCCTGAGGCCATTGGGAGACCTTAGAGAAAGCTGTTTGGAGGACCAGCAGTTAGCGTAATAGCTATGTCGCTGGACTCCCACGTAGTCGACCATGGTTCGAGTCCCGGACCCGGCGGCTTAAACTCATGCCGGGCGCGTGTGCGTGCGTGCCCAAGATCCCGAGAGGAGAATGGAGGAGAAGGGATTGCGGCGTGGCCATCCCCCCTGGGGGGTGATTTCCTGCTTTCTATCTCTCTGTCTCTCTCTGTCTGTCTGGCGAGCGCACACGCCCTATAGCAAAAACCTCTCCAAAAAAAAAAAAGAAAAAAAAAAAAAAAGAAAGCTGTTTGGAGGATTGACAGGGAGTTGGGAGGCCAGATGAGAGCGGACTGAGATACGCAGTTATGGGGAAATGGAAATCGAAGTCTCTTGACAACTCTGGCCGTGAAGTGGAGGAGAGAAATATGCTTTTGTTTTGTTTTTAAGGTTTGACTTTCATACAATGAATTCATACTGCGAATTTCTTTAAATACATGCTTTGTTTAATCACCATCCAGATCAGGATCTAAAACAGTTCTTGAAATCTCCCCCTGCGATTCTTTCCAGTTAATACTGCCTCTTAAAGGAATCTTATCCTGTCTTCTAAAAGCGAAGATTAGCTCTGGTTTTTGTTTTTAGAGGTTTTTGCCATCGGGTGAGTGTGCTCACAAGGCGGGGCAGGGCGGCAGTGGCCATGCTGCAATTCCTTCTCCTCCATTGTCTTCCTCCTCCTGGGATCTTGGGCGTGCACGCGTACACACCCAGTGTGACTTCCTTTTTAAAAAATTATGTATTTATTTAATTTCATTTGTTATTATTGTTTTCTCATATGACCAGAGAAAGACAGGGAGAGAAAGGGAAAATGAGAAAGCGAGCCACCAGCTCTGACACTCGAACCACGTGGGAATCCAGCGCCCCTAACTACCACGCCACTTGCTGGTGTCCCCGGCATGATTTTCAAGCCACCAGGTTCAGAACTCAAACCATGGCCGGCCATGTAGGAGTCCAGCAGCATAAACACTACACCACCTGCTGGCCCCAAGCTCTGTTTTTTTGTTTTGTTTTTGTTTGTTTGTTTTGTTTTGTTTTGTTTTTGGAGAGGTTTTCACTATAGGGCGCGTGCACTTGCCAGACAGACAGAGAGAGACATAGAGACAGAAAGCGAGAAATCACCCCCCAGGGGGGATGGCCACGCCGCAATCCCTTCTCCTCCATTCTCCTCTCGGGATCTTGGGCACGCACACACACGCGCCCGGCGTGAGTTTTAAGCCACTGGGTCTGGGATGCAAACCGCGGTCGACTACGTGGGAGTCCAGCGACATAGCCATTACGCTAACTGCTGGTTCCCGAACTCTGACTGTTTTTGAACCTCATAAAAATGGCATAGACCATAGTGGGTTTTTCTGTTTTGTTTTGTATATGATTACTTTTGCTTGGCATTATGTGTATGGAATTCAACCACACTGTTGCGTGTAGCGGTAGGGTATTTTTCGCTGTTGTATAGTATTCCACGGTGGGACTTTACCACGATTTGTTTATCCATTCTGCTATTAATGGACATCTGCGTCATTTCTAGTGTTGGCCAGTATGAATAAATCTCGTGATTAATCCTTGCAGTATCTTGCAGTTCAACTTATAACAGTGCCCCGAGCCTCCAACATCTGTTTCTGCTCATAAATATATATACAGTCATTTCTTCTGGGTATTTATTAAGAAGCAGAACTGAGTTATATGTTATATGCTTTATTAGATGCTACTGGTTTTTCAGTGTTAACACTTATTTATGCTTGCTCTTGCAACAAGTGAAAGTTCCAGTTGCTTTACATTCTTGCTAGTATCGAGCAGTGACAGGTGACAGTCTCTTAAACTCTAGTCTTTCTGGTGGGTATTTAGTAGCATCTCTGTATTTTTTTTAAAATTTTTTTACTGTAGGGCACATGTACTTGTCAGAGAGAGAGAGAGAGAGAAAGAGAAAGAGAGAGACAGAGGAAAAATGAGAACACCCCCCCCCCCTCCGGGAGGATGGCCACACCGCAATTCCTACTCTTCCATCCTCCTCTTGAGAGTTTTGGGCATGCACGCACATGCACCCAGCATATTTTTCCAAGCTGCCAGATCTAGCCATGTGGGATCCAGCCACCTTAACCGCAATGCCACCTGGCTGGCCCTCTGTGGTTTTAAACTGTATTTCCCTGACTACTAGTAATGTACACCTTTTCATATGTTTATGGGCCTTGTGGACATATTCTTTTTCTGGAGTACCTGTTTAAGTCTTTGCCAAGTTAAAGACCTGGGTTTCCCAGCCCAGCTGCTGCTGTGTGGTGGTAATGCAGCTCCCGGCAAGGCTGGAGACCACACCGCTGCCCAGAGGTTCGCAGCCCCAGCTGGCCTGAAAACGCACTACGCACGCATGCGCACACAGGGGCACGCAGGACCCTGAGCGTCTGGAGGGCCGGGGAAAGGACGGTGGCTCGCAAGACATCCTCGAGGTTGCTTCTCTCCCATGGGAGCACATTCTCTATCATTAAAGAAAGAAAAGCTGGGTTTCTGGTTTTTGCTTATTGTTTTGTGGAGTTCTTTCTTTCTTTAGTTAGTTACTTATTTTCTTCAGCTATGCCAGAAGAGACGATTTATTGTACACGTATTTCACCCGGCCACAGTAACAGCGCTAGTCCCCGAATGTCATGGGTCCAGGAAAAGGACCGCAGAGCTGTTTCGGTAGGAGCAACGTGGGTCTCTCGGAGGTCTTGGCCATCCGCTGGCTGTGGATGCTCTAGATCCAGGGACAGACTCCACAGTGTCTCGCAGTTCACCTTGGCCCAGCGCCCCGAGCCTCGACGTCCAGTCTCTGCTGCTGTGGCCTCCACAGGGGCACAGGCTGTTCTCCGGGACCTCTGCCTCAGCTTTCCTCCTTCCGCCCCAGCCTGCGCACTGGCATCCTCCTCCACCTGGCTCTCAGGGCGCGGGGCTTCTGAGGACGGGGCACTAAGGCCCAGAGCATGTGGAGGCCTTTGTTTTAGGTTTGGGTCCTCTCTTTGTGTGTGTGCATGTGTGTGCGTTCTGTGGGTGTGTCCCACATATTTTCTTCTACTCTGTGACTTGCTTTATTCTCTCTCTATTTTTTTTCCGAAGGAGAGCGTTTTATTACCTGTACGTACAGAAAACTCAGCAGCGGACACTTACTCCAGTTTGGTGGTGGGCTCTTTAGCCTTTGCCTTTTATCAGCTTTGCAACGCGAGCCACAGAGTTCAGGCCCAGGACGTCGCCTCCCCAGTGGCCGCAGATCTCATCGTATCTGTCGTTGTAATGGGTCCTGATGGCTTCTGCCAGCATAGCCAGGGCGCCTTTGTCCTCCGAGTTACCCTGTGTGAGGGCGACAGTGGTGCAGGTGTTCCTGTGGGCCAGGCGTCCCAGCCTCGCCTTCCCCTGGATAATGCATAGGGAGCCCCCATCTTCCCGCACAAGGCGGGCAGCAAGACAGCCAGCTCGATGGGGTTGGGGTCCACGTTGTGTGTCACCATCCGCTGAGCTTGCTTGTTTGCTTTCTTTCTTTCCAAAAAGACAGAGAGATAGAAAGTGAGAAGTCACCCCCAGGGGGGATGGCCATGCCACAATCCCTTCTCCTTCATTCTCCTCTCAGGATCTTGGGCACACACGCACACAGCGTGAGTTTAAGCCACCAGGTCCAGGACTTGAACCACGGTCGGTCGGCTACATGGGAGTCCAGTGACATAGCCATTACGCTAACTGCTGGCCCACCACCAAGCCTTCTTGTTCTCCACCAAGTGGTGGCAGTGCTGGCCCCTGCCCGGAGGACCGGCAGCCTCTCAGTGGGGACACCCCCTTTGCCTGCAACCTTCTCAGCCCGGCCGGCAGCTGCTCCTCCTGATTTGTCTCTGGCCTGTATCTGTGGGCCAGCTTGAGCAGCGGAGTCGCTGTCTGGCGGTCCAGGGCCTGGGGGAGCTGGGTCATTGCAGGAGGCACTTTCACCCGCTTGGAGAGGACAGCCCTCTGCCGCTGCAGCCGGATGTGGCGGGGCCATTTGACGAAGCGGGTGAGGTCCTTTTGGGGCTGGATGTCCTGTCCTGTGCCAAAATTCTTAGGCCTTTTCTTGACCACCTTCTTATACTCCTGCTTCTTCATGACAGCAAGGGCCGGGGTCACCTTCTTTCCCTTTGGCATCTTGGGCGACTGGAGGAGAGAGAGCTTTATTCTCTTAATGGTGTTGCTTGATAACCCGAAGTTGTCTGTTCCAATGAGGTCCAATGTATCCATCTCTCTCTCTTTTTTAATCATTATTTATTTCATTTATTATTATTATTTATTTATTTATTTACATTTTAGAATTTGCTATAGTGACCAGAGAGAGAGGGGGGGGGGGAAGAGAAAAAGCAAGCCACCAGGTTTGAGACTTGAACCGCAGTTCACCATGTGGGAGTCCAGCGCCTTAGCCACCTTGCCATCTGCTGGTCCCTATCCATCTCTTTTCATAGTTAGATTGTGTATGTGTGTGGATCTCACATACTTTATTTACTCTAAAGTCACAGAGGTTTTCTCCACTGTAAGGTATTATTATGGAGGGTATTGCTTTGCCTTTTTTATTTGGGGCCCTGATCTAACACAAATTAATTTCTGTATGAAGGTAGAGGTTGATTTGTTTTTACCCCATATGGATTTTCAGTTGACTCAACACTATTACTGGAAAGCCAATCTTTTCTTCTCTAAAGTTCAGTGGCAACTGTGTCACTAGTCAGATAGATGATCGTGTACACGTGGGTCTGTTTCTGGAATCTATTGTGTTCCATCTGTTTATCCTTGCACTTTCATAAAGTCTTTGTTTTTTTAAAGAATTATTTGTTAAATTTTATTCATTCATTCATTTATTTTAATTTACCAGAGAGACACACAGAGAGAGATGGAAAGTAAGAAAGCAAAGCCACCAGGTTCAGGACTTGAACCGTGATTGACCATGTGGGAGTGTCCAGCACCTTAACTACCACGCCACCTATTGGTCCCCATAAAGTCTTGATATTTGATTTTAAAGTACAGAAGAAGAGAATTCTAAAAATATATAGGAGAGGACCAGCACATGACATGGTGGCAGGAGACTGGATCCCCACGTGGTTGGCTGCACAGGTCGAGGCCCGGACCCAGCAGCTTGAAGATCACACCGTGCACATGTGTGCATGCCCAAGAAAGGAGGGAGAAATGAGGGAGAAGGGACTGCAGCATAACCATTTCTGCAAGGAGGGGGTGCTTTCTCACTATCCCCTTCTCCATTTCCCTGCAGCACATGGACCCCTCTGACACGGTAAAAACTAAGGGGGTTGAAGGCCAGCTGAACTCCCACTTGGCTGACTGTGGTTTGAGTCCCAGATCTGGTGGCTTGCTTTCTCACTTTCTCTCTTTCTCTTTCTCTCTCTCTCTCTCTCTCTCTCTCTCTCTCTCTCTCTCTCTCTCTCCGGTGAGCACATGTACCCTATAATAAATTTTAAAATAATGGTAATAAATAAAATTAAATAAATATGGGACCAGCAGTTAGCATAATGGCTATGTTGCTGGACTCCCATGTAGTCAACAGCAGTTGAAGTCCCGGACCTGGTGGCTTAAACTCATACCAGGCGCGTGTGCGTGTGTGCCCAAGGTCCCAAGAGGAGAATGGAAGAGAAGGGATTGCGGCGTGGCCATCCCTCCTGGGGGGGTGATTTCTCATTTTCTGTCTCTCTGTCTCTTTCTGTCTTTCTGGCGAGTGCACACGCCCTATAGAAAAAACCTCTACATAAATAAATAAATAAATCGTTTTTTTTTAAAAAAAAGGGAAGATGAGATATTTGAGCTTATATAAAAGCCAGTGGGACCCAGCAATCCCACTTCTGGGTATGCAGAGGTAAAATCACCACTTTACAAAGATATTTACACTCTCATGTTCATCACAGCACCATTCACAATAGTCAAGATGTGGAAACAACCTAGGTGTCCACCGGCGGATGAATGGATAAAGTGTGATACATATCTATGTAGATATACGTACACACACAATGGAATATTATTCAGTCTTTAAAATGAATATTCCGCCACTTGCCACAACACGGATGGATCTAGTGGACATTATACTAAGTGAAATAAACTAGACACAGAAGGAAAAATACTGTGTAATCTCACACACATGCAAAAAAAAGTGAAGTAGAGATAGAAAATAAAACAGTGTTGGCATCAGTAGTTGGCATAATGGCTGTGTCGCTGGACTTCCATGTAGTTGACTGCAGTTTGAGTCCCGGACCCAGTGGCTCAAACTCATGCCAGGTGCGTGTGCGTGCGTGTCCAAGATCCTGAGAGGAGAATGGAGGAGAAGGGATTGCGGCATGGCCATCCCCCCTGGGGGGTGATTTCTCACTCTCTGTGTCTCTGTCTCTCCCTGTCTTTCTGGCAAGCACCCATACCCCATAGCAAAAACTTCTCCCTCCCTCCAAAAAGAAAAAAAAAAACCAGTGGTAAAAACAAACAAACGAACAAACAAAAAAATAGTGATTACCAGGGCTAAAGTTGGGAGAGAGAAGTAGAGACATACAGGTTACAAAGTACTTTTTTTTTAAAGAGTTTTTTTAAACTTTATTTATTTACTTACTTATTTTAATTTGACCAGCGAGAGACAGAGCGAGAGAGAGAGACAGGGAAAGCGAGAAAGGAAGCCACCGGATCTGGGACTCGAACTGCAGTTGGCCATGTGGGAGTCCATTGCCCTTAACCACCATGCATCCTGCCGGCCCTACATAGTACTTTTGACACAGAGGGGAAAATTGAGTTACTATGTGAGATGATAGATAATTTGTTCCACTATAATAACCATTTTACTACATACATTTAGCTCACAACCTTATGTTGTATATCTTAACTATATATAATAAAATTTATTTTTTAAAAATCAAGTGGGGAAATAGAATATAAAAGCTGATGGGGAGGACCTAGTTCAGAGTGAGGGGCTGAATAAAAGAGAAGATAATCTACCCCCTTAAGGTTTTTTTATTAAGTTGATTTATTTCTTTTTTTTTTTTTTTTAAAAAGAATTATTTTATTTAATTTTATTTGACCAGAGAAAGAGCGAGAGTGAGAAGGCAAGCCACCAGGTCTGAGACTTGAACTACAGTCAGCCATGTGGGAGTCCAACACCTTAACCACCACGCCACCTGCTGGCCCCTAACTTGGTTTCTTTCTTCCATGAGCAAGAGAGACAGAGAGAACCTCCCACAGCATCTTGATGCCACTATCTGCCGCCAGCCTCAGCCAGCCCCCAATCATGGACATGTGTGTGCCTGGCCTACTCAGGGAAGTCTCCAGGCTTGAACCCTGAACCTCCCCAGCTTTGCAGAGCATTGCATTTGACTCCTGCACCACTGGCTGGCCCCATACTCCTCAAGGCTTGTGAGAGGACGCTCCGGTGGGAGGTGGAATCCAGGAGCCTGGGGGAGGGCTGGCCCTGGATGCCCTCTGCTAATGCAGTCGACATGGGAGTGTGCACATTTACACGCCAGGCACAGGGGTAAGCCGTCAGGACAGCGAGGTCCCTGGGAGAGGGAGAAAGACAACAGGAGTGAATACACACCGGCCGTTCAGGCAGCAGCTCCTGCCAGGAAGAGCCCGAGCAGAAAGCACACCGAGAGAGAGCCCTGCGCGGTTGCTGCGGCCTGGCATCCGGAAGGCTCTCAGGGGCATGACCCGTGAGCTAAGATTCAATGAGAAGGAGCCACCCTTGAAGAGCTGAGTGCAGAGCATTCCAGACAGAAGGAATATTTGGTGCAAAAGCCTTTGGACTAGGGGAAGCTTGTCGTGTTTGGGGGACAGACAAAAGGCGGGTGTGTGGGGAACACGGGAGAAGGAGGGGAGTGGGTCGCGGTCACGCGATGACATTAGAGTGTAGGAACCAGATCTGCCCGGGGAGGTGACGCTCTGCGGTTGGGCTGAATGGGAATTGTGACATGCGAGTGAGTTGGGCAGTTGGGCGGCGAGTGGGTGTGGGACTTGGGTGTGTGTTGGGGAGAAGGGGGGTCCGTTTTGTCGTCTCTAAGCTGCACTCACACTTGCCCTCTCTCCCTGCAGCCTCCTGAATGATGCCAGCCCAATGGCCCCTGACCTCCAGTCTGGCCCTCCTGGTGCTGCTGGGCACAGCCAGATCAGGCCCCTTCTCTCCACGGTCTAATGGGACACTCCCAGCCCCGCGGCCCCCGCCCAGGCCAGGGGGCCGCGCCGTGGAGGCAGGGCGGGAAAGCTCTTCTCAGCTTTACGAGCACACGGTCGAAGGAGGGGAAAAGCAAGTGGTATTCACCCACCGCATTAACCTGCCACCTTCCGCTGGCTGTGGCTGTCCCCCTGGCCTGGAGCCTGCCCCTGCTTCAGAGGTGCAGGCCCTGAGGGTCCGGCTGGAGATCCTGGAGGAGCTGGTGAAGGGGCTCAAGGAGCAGTGCTCGGGGGGATGTTGTCCTGCAGCCGCCCAGGCCGGCACAGGTGAGGGACCACAGCACGGCAGCACAGACGAGGGCGAAGGCGGGTTACGATGGCCATCGCTAGTGTGTAAAGAATCTTGGTATGGGACCAGTGGATGGTGTAGTGGTTACGTTGCTGGACTCCCACATAGTTGACCCAGGTTGGAGTCCTGGACCCGGCGGCCCAAAACTCACACCAGGCGTGTATGCATGCGTGCCCAAGATCCCAAGAGGAGAATGGAGGAGAAGGGATTGTGGCATGGCCACCCCCTTTGGGGGGTGATTTCTCACTTTCTGTCTCTCTGGCGAGTGCACATGTCCTATATCAAAAGTCTCTCTTTAAAAACAATCTTGGTATGAATTAGGAACAGGCCTTAGGGGTGGTAGGTACAGTCCAGGGCACACTGGGAGAGCCGAGCTGGGTTGGCATATTTTAGAGCCCTGAGAGGCCACATCTATTCCGGGCGCCAAGATGGCCTTAAGAAATGAAGCTGGGCCTGCGGGAGGGCTGGCCGGCAGGAGCAGTGTAGGCTCAGCCTTTCTCCCCGCAGAGACAGGCCTGCCTTTTCCTCCCCTTACAGGCCAGACCGACGTCCGAAGCCTCTGCAGCCTACACGGCGTGTTTGATCTGAGCCGCTGCGCCTGTTCCTGCGAGCCAGGCTGGGGTGGGCCCACGTGCTCGAACCCCACGGACACTGGGGTGCCTCCTTCCTCCCTGCCCGCAGCCACAGGGAGCTGCCCGGACGACTGCAATGATCAGGGTCGCTGCGTCCGCGGTCGCTGCGTGTGCTTCCCCGGCTACACCGGGCCCAGCTGCGGCTGGCCCTCCTGCCCGGGGGACTGCAAAGGCCGTGGGCGCTGCGTGCAGGGCGTGTGCGTGTGCCGGGCCGGCTTCTCCGGGGAAGACTGCGGCCAGCGCGCCTGCCCCCGGGGCTGCAGCCAGAGGGGGCGCTGCGAGGACGGCCGCTGCGTGTGCGACCCCGGCTACACTGGCGAGGATTGCGGGGCGAGAAGCTGCCCTCGGGGCTGCAGCCAGAGGGGGCGCTGCGAGGACGGCCGCTGCGTGTGCAACCCGGGCTACACGGGCGAAGACTGTGGGATGAGGAGCTGCCCCCGGGGCTGCAGCCAGCGGGGCCGCTGCGAAGACGGCCGGTGCGTCTGTGACCCGGGCTATACTGGCGAGGACTGCGGCTCGCGGAGCTGCCCCTGGGACTGCGGCGACGGCGGGCGTTGCGTGGACGGCCGCTGCGTGTGCTGGCCGGGGTACGCGGGCGAGGACTGCAGCACGCGGACGTGCCCGCGCGACTGCCGGGGCCGCGGGCGCTGCGAGGACGGCGAGTGCATCTGCGACGCGGGCTACAGCGGAGACGACTGCGGCGTGCGCAGCTGCCCCGGCGACTGCAACCAGAGGGGGCGCTGCGAGGACGGCCGCTGCGTGTGCTGGCCGGGCTACACCGGGCCCGACTGCGGCGCGCGCGCCTGCCCGCGAGACTGCAGGGGCCGCGGGCGCTGCGAGAACGGCGTGTGCGTGTGCAACGCGGGCTACACCGGGGAGGACTGCGGCGTGCGCAGCTGCCCTGGGGACTGTCGTGGCCGCGGCCGCTGTGAGAGTGGCCGCTGCGTGTGTTGGCCCGGGTACACAGGCCGGGACTGCGGCACACGCGCCTGCCCCGGTGACTGTCGCGGGCGCGGGCGCTGCGTGGACGGCCGCTGCGTGTGCAACCCGGGCTTCGCCGGCGAGGACTGCGGGAGCCGCAGGTGCCGCGGGGACTGCCGCGGGCACGGCCGCTGCGAGGACGGCGTGTGCGTGTGCGAGGCGGGCTACACCGGCGAGGACTGCGGCGCGCGCAGCTGCCCCGGCGACTGCCGAGGCCGCGGCCAGTGCCTGGACGGGCGCTGCGTGTGTGACCACGACTACTCGGGCGAGGACTGCGGCACGAGGCGGTGCCCGCGCGACTGCAGCCAGCACGGCGTGTGCCAGGACGGGGTGTGCGCCTGCTGGGAAGGCTACGCGGGCGAGGACTGCGGCCTCCGCACCTGCCCCTTGGACTGCCACCGGCGAGGCCGCTGTGAGGACGGGCGTTGCGTCTGCGACCCAGGTTTCACCGGCCCCGCCTGTGCCACCCGCACGTGCCCAGCCGACTGCCGCGGCCGCGGGCGCTGTGTGCAGGGGGTGTGCGTGTGCCACGTGGGCTACAGCGGCGAGGACTGCGGCCAGGAGGAGCCGCCCGCCAGCGCCTGCCCCGGGGGCTGCGGGCCGCGGGAGCTGTGCCGCGCGGGCCAGTGCGTGTGCGTCGAGGGCTTTCGGGGTCCCGACTGCGCCTTCCAGATATGCCCCGGGGACTGCCGGGGCCGCGGAGAGTGTCGTGACGGCAGCTGCATCTGTCAGGATGGCTATGCCGGGGAGGACTGCGGGGAAGGTGAGCGGGCCGCCGCCCCGTGCGCTTGGTCAGGGGCGGAAGTTCTGGAGGCAGGACCTTGGGAAGACCTGAACCTCAGGCCTAGGGACCGAGGGGAGGAATCCTTGCGCTGGGAGAGGAGAGGGGCGCGGGCTCAGGCAGGGCCAGTGGAACCGTAGCAGCAGGCCGGCAGGCGAGGCTGTCCTCCACAGCTCTGATGAGCAGGTGCAGGCCCTTCTGTTGGGGTTATGGAGATTCGGGGTTTCTAGAGAAGGAAGGAAGGCGGACAGACCCGGGCCCTGTACACGCCCCTCCTGCTGGGGCCCTCAGCGGGGCTGTGACGGTTGGGACAGGGCGGCTGCTTCGGGCTAACCAGCTTTCCCTTCTCCATTCTCCTGAGCAGAGGTGCCCGCCATTGAGGGCATGAGGATGCACCTTCTGGAGGAGACCACGGTTCGGACAGAGTGGACCCGGGCCCCCGGCCCCGTGGATGCCTATGAAATTCAGTTCATCCCCACGGTGAGGGGGTTGCCGAGCTCCGAGAGGGGCCGAGTGGGAAGGACGTGGGAGAGGGGCTCGCCGGTGCAGGCAGGTCCGGGGCGCCGGTGGTTGTGTCCAGACGGCTGGGTTCCTGAGGCCACTGCGAAGGCCCCATGTCTTGCCAGGCACCAGCATGGAGGCCTGTGCAGTCTCTCTGTCAAGACCCCGCTCAGTGCAGCTGGAACGCCTCTGGTGGCTGTGAGCTCGGTGCTTCCTGAGCTCGCGCAGCCCGTGGTCGCTCTGTGGTTGCTGAATCCACATCTGCCCCATGCTAACCTCCATTACTGGCCCTCGCTGGGCAGTCACCGCAGACAGGATGCTCTGTGCTTTCCCTGTGCCCCGTACCACAGGCGTTCAGGAATGCGGAGACAGCCACCTCGACGCCTCGCAGTCTCTGCAGGCAAAGCCCCTGGTTTTCTGGTTGGGTGTTTTATTTATTTATTTATTTTAAGAGAGATTTCTGCTGTAGAGTGTGTGTGTGCTCGCCGGACAGACAGACAGAGACAGAGACAGAAAGTGAGAAATCACCCCCCGAGGGGATGGCCACACCGCAATCCCTTCTCCTCCATTCTCCTCTCAGGATTTTGGGCACACATACACATGCGCCTGCTTGAGTTTCAACCTCCAGGTCCAAGACTCAAACCTTGGTCGACTACGTGGGAGTCCAGTGACGTAACCATTACGCCATCTGCTGGTCCCCAAACCCTCTGATTTCTTCACTCTTTCCCCCTAAAGCTTTATTCTCTGAAGAATTTGTTCTGCCTTTTGCATGTGCCCTCCCGCGAACTGGGATGAGGACACGAGAGGCCCACTGGTAGCTGGATCCCCGCCCCTTTCTCAGGGCTGGCATGCACCAACCTGCAGGCGTACTGACTGCCAGCTGTTTCCATCATATTTTTAAAGTAATTGCATATCGTAAAAGTCATATAGGCCCGCTGCAGAAAGCTAGAAAAGCAAGGAGAAAAGAAAGTAAAAAGGAAGGAAAGAGTGAAGGAAGAAACGAACACAACGTTCAACCACATGCACTTTTAAAATCCAAATATAGGCCTTTGCTATGGGCTCTGTTCAATGTTTTCAGTTTTTTGTTTTTTTTTTCTCTCCCAGTTTGGGCCAAGCTGTCTAAGCTGATGCAATTATTTTGAGTCTGTGAGCTTGTTCTACCTCCTCCATGTCATCAACATAAAGCATCCTTTCTCTGTCTCCTTCCAACCTGCTCTTCAAACATTTGGGAGCACCGTAAGGACAAAGCCTTCTGGCCTCATTAGGGACCTCCCTTCTGTGGGTTGGCCTCTTAGGACAGCTGTTTCCCGCTCCAGATCATCTGACGTTTCTACTATCCAAGTCGTGTTTTCATGTATCATTTCACGAACGCCGCGGGTGGGGACACCTACCCTCGTCACCTCCATCGGCTTAGCCAGGACTCTGGAAAAAGAAAAAGCTCCCTGGCCCTGAAGCCCTGGAAGGCGGGAGGACAGAAAGGACAGCCTTGTGGTGCTGGCTGCCCCCTTCACCCCTCTTCGCCTGTCTCCTCATTGTACCCCCAGGCTAGACCCTGACCCCGCTCTATCCCTCCTCATTCCCTGGCCAAAGTAGAGGGAGCCATCCCTGCTTTGTGGCACAACCAAAACAGCTTGGATTTTTCCTTTTTGAAAAATCACTTTTTTAGTTGTTGTTATAAAATAATTTAATCACGAGACAAGAATTTGGCAACGAGAGAAAAGGAAAACAAATCATCCTTGGCTGCTTCACCCTGAAACAAGCACTGCTAACATCTTCAAGTGTTTCTCCCACTCTCTGCTCCTCTCTGTATATTATTTACATAGTTCTCATCTTGAAAGGGTGGAACTTTTAAAAGGAACTTTCCTAAGAAACGTCAGGGAAAGAGGAATTTAAATAAACACTTGCGATAAGAGGAGCTTCAGGGCAGCCTTGTCTTCTGCTCTGAGCAAATGCAAACCCGTCCTTGGATGTCCGCAAAGGGTGCCCCTCCCCAGCCAAGCCCCAGACTTCCTCCCTCACCCAGAGCCAGGCGGTGCCAAGCTGGCCTGTGTGGGACGTGGTCATGCTCTCGGCTCGCGCGCTCTGCTCTGGGTGGGGGTCTCACACATCCTGGGTTCTCTCCGGGCCTGGGTGTGGAAGACTCTCCTACAGCTGGCCCTGACACCCCGCTGGGACTCCGCATCGGCCTACACTGCTGGTCCTCAGTCCACGCTTCCCGCACTGTGGCTGGCCCCTGGAGTGGTGCCCTTTGGCATGGCTGGTCTCTGTCCGTTTCTGTTGGCATAGAATACCCTCAGTAGCTGGCTGCCCTCTGGCCGCCGCCATCTTCCTAGAAACTGTCTATAGCTCATCCCCTTTCTGGAAGCATGTCTCTCTCAAAGCCCGAACCATTATTCCTGACTAAGAACCACCTAGTTGTTGGAAGTATTTTCAGAACACGGAAGAGGAATGTTCTCCTCTCTCTGAAGATGTGGCCTGTTACTCTGACTCAGGGGTTCTCAAAGAATGCTCCTTGGATCCCCAGCAACAGCATCATCTGGGGGCTTGTTAGAAATGCAAATGCTTGGGACCAGCAGTTGGCATAATGGCTACGTCGTTGGACTCCCATGTAGTAGACCGTGGTTCGAGTCCTGGACCTGGTGGCTTAAACTCACACCAGGTGCATGTGCATGCGTGCCCAAGATCCCGAGAGGAGAATGGAGGAGAAGGGATTGTGGCATGGCCATCCCCCCCGGGGGGGGGGGGGTGATTTCTCACTTTCTGTCTCTCTGTCTATCTCTGTCTTTCTGGCCAGCGCACGTGCCCTATAGAAAAAACCTCTTCAAAAAAAAAACTCTCCAAAAAGAAATGCAAATGCTCAGACTCCACCCCCATATCTATTGAGTCAGATGGTCTGGGAGAGCCTCCAGGGGATTCTGAGGCACCTCAAGCCTGAAGACCACTGACTTAAGAAATGTTGCTATTTTGCTCTAGGAACGAGAGAAAGCATGAGGAAACCGAGGGGGGGAGCTGCTGAGTCAGAGGTGTCGGGATTCCTTGTCGGGCTGTGTTCTGCAGCTGGAAACGGGGGTTCTGCCTGGTGTGCAGTGAGAAACAAGACTTTCGGCCTCAGGTTTTTGCTTGGATCTAGTCTGAAAAGGCAGATGAGTGTGAGGAGGTGGGCTCCTCTTCGAGGACCAGCCAAGGCGGAGTAGTCCATCTGGGCCATGAGCTTGACTTTGGGCATAAAGTTAAAAACTTGCCAAGAACACTTAGTGAAGCAGCCCAGTTTACCAAAGGGCAGAGCCAGCTGCCAGCCTCTGGCTAGAAAGCCTGCTTAGCCCAGGGGAATGGTGCTGAGAGAAGAGGGTTAGGGTGACATGAGACTCTCAGGGGACCGTCCCCAAATGGATCTCAGGAGAGACCAAGAGGTCTAAAGGATGCATATATACATATATGCATATATACATATATACATATGCATCCTTTAGACCCGGGAATGGACTCGCATACAGCCAAGGGGTATGTGTGTGTGCATGTGCGTGTGCACACGTGTGTCGGGGAATAAGTGCGTGGGCTGGGGGTGACCGAGACAGAGTGAAAGGGAGCGGGTGAGAATGAGCAGTAGAGTCCTGGAAAGGAGGAGGACCACAGAGGTCTTGAGCTGAGGCCAACCCAGTGTCTAGGCTGGCATGCCCTAGGCAGTGTGAGTAGGAGAGGAAAAGGGGTCCTGTGTGCCCAGGAAACTTCCGTCCAGAAAATTCTGACAAAGCCTTATTTCATTCTCAACCCGGAAATCTCGACGTGGCCCTGTCATCTGGTTTTATACTTTGGTATTTGCTACGCTGATTTCCCCAGTTCTCTTGGTTTAGGAGGTACCTTTTCAGATTTCCAATTTTCAAAATTCTTGGCTGAATGGAGGTGTCCCATCACGGCCAACACAGCAAAGCAGGACAGAGCGTCCTTAGCAGCTACCCGCTGGGCAGCCCAGCAAAGCCTGGGGCTGTCAGAATGCTCACAGATTCTAGTTCCTCCCGTGTCCCCTGCACTGGCACCCTGGAGACCCTGCCTAGAGCAGGGGCCGGCACATTTCCTGGGGGGCCCTGCACATAATCATGATACCACAGATGTACACTTGGAGGAGTGGTTTTCTTGCAAAGGGATTTGTGTAGAGATTTTTTTTTTTTTTTTTGGAGAGGAATTTGCTATAGGACGCATGCGCTCGCCAGAGAGACAGAGACAGACAGAGAGACAGAAAGAGAGAAATCACCCCCCAGGGGGGATGGCCATGCTGGAATCCCTTCTCCTCCACTCTCTTCTCAGGATCTTGGACACACACACACACGTGCCCAGCGAGTTTACGCCACCTGGTCTGGGACTCGAACCACAGTTGACCATGTGGGAGTCCAGCGACGTAGCCATTATGCCATCTGCTGGTCCCTGTACAGAGTTCTTATAGAACATAAGACGTAGCCATGCATTTAGCTAAAGGGTACGTGTGAGCTACCTGAGAACAGGGACCTTGTCTTTTGTTGTGTCCTCAATGCCCAGCACGATGCCATGTACAAACCAGCACTCTGGAAACGAACTTCTGGAACTTGGAGCGGACGGGCCTTGTGTTGAGGGCCTATGAGCCTACTGAACAGATGAGAAAAGCCCCTAAAGGGAAGAGTCATGAGGCACGGTACCCGAATTGCACAGCAGAGGCAGAGGCAGAGGCAGAGGCAGGCCTCCGCTGGGAGGTGCGGGCTGAGGCAGAGGCTTTAAGGAAGAAAGCCTCCTCGGGCGTGGGTAGCTGGGGTCACCAGGGAAAAGCCAGAGGGAGAGTCCTGTGACTGTCGAGTAGCATTCCGGCTGCTGAAGGCGTGCCCGTGAGAGGGGACTGTGGGGTAAATGCCTGGCGTGAATGTTTTCCTCGCCCGGCGATCTATCAGGCTGTACATCCTCCTGGGTCTTGGCATTCTCACCTGTGCACGGGGAGGGCCGGATCGCAGAGGGCTGCAGTGAGAATAAGTGCGTTCAGGATGCGCATCGCCCGAGCAGGGGCTGCTGTGGAAGTGCTCCGGGTGTTTGCCTCACCGCCCGCGCTCCTCAGCTGCCCCGGCAGGGCTCCATACGGCCTCGTGCCTGGAGAAAGACGAGGTGGGGGACTGGGCCACAGGGTGGGGTGCCGGCTCCTGACCGACCTGTCTGTCTCACAGACAGAGGGGACCAGCCCTCCGTTCACAGCACGGGTGCCCAGCTCTGCCTCAGCCTACGACCAGAGAGGACTGGCCCCAGGTCAGGAGTACCAGGTCACCGTCCGTGCCCTTCGAGGGACCAGCTGGGGTCCTCCTGCCTCCAAGACCATCACCACCAGTAAGAGCTGGGGCTATGGTGGCGGCGCCCTGGGTGGAGATTTGGATTGGAGGTGGCTGCTGGGAATCTGGCCTCCAAGAGGGCAGAAGGGAGAGGCTAGGCTTTGGGAAGGAGAGCTGCTGACTGCCCGCCGGACTCCCACCTGAGCCGTCCCCTCTCTAACCTGGCTAGTGATCGACGGTCCCCAGGACCTCCGCGTGGTGGCTGTCACACCAACCACACTGGAACTCAGCTGGCTACGCCCCCAGGCAGAGGTGGACCGGTTCGTGGTGTCCTACGTCAGTGCTGGCAACCAGAGGGTGCGGCTGGAAGTGCTTCCTGAAGCGGATGGGACGCTGCTGACCGGCCTGATGCCGGGCGTGGAGTATGTGGTGACGGTCACAGCAGAGCGCGGCCGGGCAGTCAGCTACCCGGCTTCTGTCAGAGCCAACACAGGTATGGCTGGCCCGGAGTTAGGGAAAGGCTTCAAGGCTAGAAGTCCCTCCTCAGGAGCCGGGGTCTAGGGCTCTCAGGTGCCTGTGAACACCTTCAGCCAGGTTGTGGCAGTCCCGAGGCACCTGCTGGGCCTCCTCTGTTCCGAGCAACCTGGAGCGGAGCTGCCCTAGGGAGGAAAGCTGCAAACAGATGCGCAGTGAGCCACCCAGAGGGCAGGGTCTCGTGCATACCTGGGTAGGCCCGCAGGTCAGAGATCAGCAGGCGGCCGAGCTGATGTGCACAGCAGGAACGTTCCACTAACTTCAAGGTTTCTTAGCAGGTGCCGGGACCTTCCTCCTCCCGCCTCCCGCCGCAGGGCTGCGCCCAGCTCGCTGTAGCTCGCGTTTTCTCCGCTGACTCCCGTTTCTTTCCTTCAGATACAGGGCTCCATCACTGCCTCCTCTCTTCTCTCTAGGGCACCTGGAGGGGAGGGGAGGGCGCCTCCAGGGAAGCTCACTCGTTCTGTTTTTCTTTCCAGGTGGGGCTGGGGGGACAGGCCAGCGGCCTCTGGCTCTGGAGGGAGGGGCGGAGGGCGGGTCCTCCGTGGGGAGGAGTCGGGGGAGGTGGCTCCCACTGACCTGCTCTTCCCCTCCCCCTTTTTCCAACCCGGCAGCACCAGACCACTACAGTCACCCGGAGGTGCGCCCCCCAGCCCCGCCCCCCAAGCCCCGGCCCCGGCCAGCCCCGGCCCCTCGGCCCCCGCGGCCCCCTCGGCCCTCGCGGCCCGCAGAGGAGGGGGAGGTGGAGCCTCGGCCTGGGTCGACCCTGCCCCAGCCACCCCGGCGGGCGTGGGGCAACCTGACCGCCGAGCTGGGCCGCTTCCGCGGCACGGTGCAGGACCTGGAGCGCCACCTGCGGGCTCACGGCTACCCACTGCGGGCCAACCAGACCTACACGTCGGTGGCGCGCCACATCCATGAGTACTTGCAGCGGCGTCGGGCGGCACCCGCCCCCGCCGGCTCCCCTGCACCCCCGCCCCGTCGCCCCCACCCCACCGCCAGCCCCGACTCGGGCACCTGGAAGCGAGACTCCAACCAGGGCATCTACGGCCTCTCGCCTGAAGGCATCGACCGGGTGGCTGCGCCCCGCCACCCCAAGCCCGAGGTGCTGGGCAGTTCCGCCGACGGCGCGCTTCTAGTGTCTCTCGACGGGCTCCGCGGCCAGTTCGAGCGCGTGGTGCTGCGCTGGCGGCCCCTGCCACCGGCCGAGGGCCCCGGCGGGGAGCTGACCACGCCGGGCAACACGCGCACCGTCAGCCTACCGGACCTCAGGCCCGGCACCACCTACCACGTGGAGGTCCACGGGGTGCGGGCGGGGCAGACCTCCAAGTCCTACGCCTTCATCACCACCACAGGTAGCGCGGGCTGGGACCACTGCACCCCCAACCCCTGCCCAGCCTCACCTGCCGCTGGAGCCCGCAGCCCTGGGTTCCTCCCGCTGTCACACAGTCAGACTGCCGCCCCCACGCCCACCACACCCCTGCCGGCCTTACCCTGCCCCTGCAGGCCTTACCCTGCCCAGGCGCCAGGGCATCTGCACCACAGACACACCCTCGTGTGTCCCTAGAAGGCCCCCAGCCCAGGATCCTGTGAATGCCAAAGGCCGAGGACACCTGGGTGTCACTCGGGTTCCCAGGGCACTCTCCCTGGGATTGTTGTTCTGGGAAATAGTGTGTACATGTGAGTGTGTGCACATGTGTGCATATGTGTGCACGCGCGTGTGTGCGTGCGTGCGTGCGTGCGTGTGTGTAGGGGCACCTGCAAAGACCCCGTGGCGCGGTCTGAGGGAGGTGGGGTTGAAACCAGGCTCCCCCTCTGACTCACTGTGGCAGCGTGGTTGCACACTGTGGTCAGCGGTTACTCCGCTACACAACCTGGCCTGGGCCTAGGAGGGACACATAGACCTGCTGGGGCTGGCCTCCGGGCCCCGCGGCCGCGTGTGGGGTGAAACCCCTGCTTCTCCAGCTGCCTTCTCAGACTCCTGGCCCACTTCACGCTCGTCTCTCCCACAGGAAGGATGTCCGGGGCGGGGTGCTCTGTGGCTGCGGTGGGGAGGGTGGTGGACCTCTTCTTCCCCCTAGGCACAGATGCCACCTGACCGGGACACCACCCAGCACCCCTCTCCTCTGTCCTCACTGCCCACTCTGCTCTCGCACCCTCCCCCTAACAGCACTGTCCCTCCTTCCTTCCAGGCTTCTCACTGCAGCACTAATGGAAGGACCGCAGCGTGGGGCGGGCGGGCGGGCGGGAGGGACTGGGCCCTCCGGGCTGGGGCGGGAGCCAGTGCAGGAGGGACGGCAGGCTTCAGTATTGCCTCCCCAGGTGCAGGCCCGTCTGCTCAGGAGTGGGTGGAGGATGGGCAGACCCTGGGTGGAACGGGAGCAGAAGTGGGGCTGACATAGGCCCCTGCAGGCTAGCGCAGACCTGGGGGGGGTTCTGTTCCGGCTCTCACACGCGACCCTCCTGTTTCTCTCACCCTGCCCCTTCCCAGGGTCCTCACCCTCCGGCCTCTTGGGGGCTACCGACGAGCCTCCTCCCTCAGGCCCCTCGACGACCCAAGGGGCCCAGGCCCCTGTGCTGCAGCAGCGTCCCCAGGAGCTGGGAGAGCTGCGGGTGCTGGGCCGAGACGAGACGGGGCGCCTCCGCGTGGCCTGGACCGCCCAGCCTGACACCTTTGCCCACTTCCAGCTGCGCCTGCGAGTGCCCGAGGGGCCGGGGGCTCACGAGGAGCTTCTGCCCGGGGACGTCCGCCAGGCTCTGGTGCCCCCACCCCCTCCCGGAGCCCCCTACGAGCTGTCTCTCCGTGGGATTCCCCCCAGGGGCCCGCCCTCTGCCCCCGTCACCTATCAAGGCATCATGGGTACATCCCGGACTCCGCTCAGGCTGATGTCCCGACATGGGGAGGGGCTGGGGCCACCCGGAGTTGCGAGGTGGGATGGGATTGAGGGGCCAGTGTCCTGAGAGGTAGGACTAAAGGAGAGAAAAGGGGTTGTGGGTTCAGAGGGAAGGTGGGTGGAGGGGGCGGTGGGGGTGAATGGCAGCGGCAGTGCTGCAGAAGAAGCAGGCAGGAGGGGACAGGGGTCAGAGGTGGGGGGTGCTGGGAGAGGCCGTGGGTCCTCCACCTGCAGTCCCTTGCCCCGCGTCCTCCCACGTGCAGGCCCCCTCTCTGCCTCCCTCTGCCCCGTGGACCTCGCGGGCTGTGCTTGCAAAGGCCCCTGGCCCTGAAGATGCCGACCCTCAGCCCCTGCTCCCCATCCCATCCCCTCAGCCCCCAACACCCCGTCCCTGAGACCCCGACTTCAGTGGCGGTTGGGAATGGAAGCCTTTGGGGGTAGGGGACCCCACAGCTGTCAGGACTGCAGAGGCGGGTGAGGTTTGCAGGCCAGTGAAGGACAGGGCCTGGGGTGCCCAGCCCCCACACCCCCTCCTGGTCCCTGTCGAGGACCAGGTGGCTGAGTCTCCTGGCGAGCTCATCACTGCGAAAGAGCAGAGGGGGACTGAGGAGCCTTCTGAGCGCCAGGAAGCAGTAGCGAGCAGGCTTGAAACCCTCAGGCAGAACCGTAGGGGGGAACTGAAACTCCCACAAAGACCCTGTGAGGAGCGGGGAAGCTGCTACAGGGAAGGAACAGGTTGAGGGGAGAGAGCTGGGCCTTGAGGGGTGAGGACATGGAGACTCCCAGGGAGGGAGCTGTGCAGGGTGGAGGGAGGCGGGCAGGGAATGGCTGAGCCCACTGTGCTTGCTTTGCCCCCAACCCCAGACAAGGAAGAGGAGAAGCCTTCTGGCCCACCACGCCTGGGTGAGCTGACGGTGACAGACGTGACCTCGGACGCCCTGCTCCTGCACTGGACCGTCCCTGAGGGCGAGTTTGACTCTTTCCTGATCCAGTACAAGGACAGGAGTGGGCCCCAGTTGATGCCCGTGGAGGGGTACCAGCGCTCGGCCCGCATCACCTCCCTAGAACCTGGCCGGAAGTACAAATTTGTCCTGTATGGGCTCGTGGGCAAGAAGAGGCATGGCCCCCTGGTGGCCGAAGCCAAGATCTGTGAGTGTTCTCCTGGGGGAGGCTTGCCCAGTGCTTTGGGAGCCCAGGGAGGGCTTCCTGGGGGAAGTGGGGCCTGAGCCGAGTCCTGAAGGGGAAGTGGTAGTGGAGCTGGGGAGAGGCTGAGGAGGGCTGTGCCGACGGAGGGAGTCCTGGTGGGTGCAGCAGAGGAGGGCATGACCCCGCGAGGTCCACGGGGCAGAGGGAGGCAGAGAGGGGGCTGCACATGGGAGGACGGGGGGGGGGGGGGGGCTGCAGGTGGAGGGCCCACGGCCTCTCCCAGCACCACTGTCCCCTCTGGCTGGCAGGCAGAGCTGGGGGGTCCCGACTTAGCCCCATGCTGAGGGGCTTGGACCTCCCGGAGGGCCTGGGAGCCTCCGAAGGGCTCCGAGTGGGACAGTGACATGATGAGACGTTTCTTTTTTTTTTTTTTTCTTGGAGAGGATTTTTTGCTACAGGGCACGTGCACTCGCCAGAGAGACAGAGAGAGACAGAAAGCGAGAAATCACCCCCCAGTGGGGTTGGCCACGACCCAATCCCTTCTCCTCCATTCTCCTCTCGGGATCTTGGGCACGCACGCACACATGCCTGGCGTGAGTTTAAGCCACCGGGTCTGGGACTCAAACCGCGGTCGACTACATGGGAGTCCAGCGACATAGCCGTTACGCTAACTGCTGGTCCCAAGACGTTTCTTATACACAGCACAGAGCTGCCCCCGAGCGTGGCTGGAGAAGGGAGCTGGGCTGGGGAGA
Organism: Tupaia tana; assembly: GCA_026018925.1. Taxonomy (NCBI): domain Eukaryota; kingdom Metazoa; phylum Chordata; class Mammalia; order Scandentia; family Tupaiidae; genus Tupaia; species Tupaia tana. The sequence continues at coordinate 137,847,785 of JAKSZU010000002.1, read as the reverse complement.
AATGGTGGCCCGGCTAGAATGGGAAGTGGAGGAGCGAGAGGAGACCCAGGCACACCCCAGGGGTAGGGCTCAGTCCCGTCCCTGAGGCCTGGGGCAGCAAAGGTGAAGAACAAAGCGCGAGACACGTCATGATCATCACTTGAGGGTTCACTGAGCGTCACTGCGTTCAAGACACCCCGAGTGTGTTGTCACGCTTACCCCGCAGTGGCCCTGTGAGGCACGACCACCTAGAGGTGAGGAGAATCGAGGCAGAGAGGGAGGCCTCGCCCGAGCCGAGGGTGCCGGGGCCCCGGGCTACACTGCTGCCCTGAGGGAGTGGGTGTCATCGGGGCCCATGGACTGGAGCCAGGGCTGCTGGAGACAGGGGGAGACAGCCAACGCCAGAGCAGGAGGAAGAGGAGCGAGGGGTGGTGCGAGGGTGACTTGTAGGAGGAGCAGCAGCCGGGCGAGGGTGCTCTGGACGCCAGGAAGGAGGGCGCGGTCAGACACGTCGGATTCCCTGTGAGTGATTCAGGGCTGCAGACCGTCCCCAGGACTAAGCGATGGCGCGGTCACCCCTGGCCCCAGTGAGCGCGTGCTGTCTGATGGGGCGGGGTCAGGAGGGAGCTGGAGATGAGCAATGACGACAACCAGTGTAGATGCCGCCTTCTGGAAACTGGGGTGGGGACGGAGGCAGAGGAGGTGAAGGCTGGGGAGGACGCACCCAGATGGGGGGCAGAGACGTGGCCAAGGGTGTGAAGGATGGAGATGGGGGCTCGATAGGGAGCAGTTCCCAAGGAGAAGGGGCCTGGAACACGGGAGGGAGGCCGGTAGGTGGCGTAGTGGTTAAGGACACTGGATTCCCACATGGCTGACCGTGGTTCAAATCTCAGACCTGGCGGCTTGCTTTCTCACTTTCTCCCTCTCTCTCTCACTCTGTCCTTTTCTGGCCAAGTGAAAATAAACAAGTGGATAAATAAATAAAGTTAAATAAAATAATTCTTAAAAAAAGAAAAAAAAAGGGACCAGCAGTTAGCGTAATAGCTATCTCGCTGGACTCCCACGTAGTCGACCGCGGTTCGCGTCCCAGACCTGGTGGCTTAAACTCACGCTGGGCGCGTGTGCGTGCCCAAGATCCCGAGAGGAGAATGGAGGAGAAGGGATTGCGGCGTGACCATTCCCCCTGGGGGGTGATTTCTCACTTTCTGTCTCTCTGTCTCTCTCTCTCTGTGTGGTGAGCACACGTGCCCTATAGCAAAAACCTCTCCAAAAAAAGAAAAAGAAAAAAACACCCCAAGGGTCGAGCTCTCCTCTCTGGGAGAAGCCAACTAGTAGTTAGGCCTGGAAGCAGAGGAGGTTGCCTGGGAGGATCCCCTGGCTCTGGAATGTGGACAGACCTGGCGAGGCTCCCCTCTGGGCTCCCCTCTTTCTGGAGCCTCCCCAGCTCCCCTCTCGGGCTGTGGCGAGTCAAGGCCTCACCGGTCCGGTCCGTACAGACTTCCGTGCCGTCTGGAAGAAGGCGCCCCATCCGCCTGCAGGGGCAGAGCGCCTTGCCGGCACGCTTGGTGAGCAGAGTGCTGGGCGAGTCTGGTCCCCGTGCTCCTCGGCCACGCACCTCCGTGCAGCACACAGCCGGCGCCCCTCACTCTGCAGCCTTAGGTGGGAGATGGGGTCCCCCTTCCCCTGGGACTTAGGTTCCTCTTTTCTTTCTCTCCAGCGCCTCGGAGTGACCCTCGCCCAGGGACTCCGCCCCTCCTGGGAAAGCTGTGGGTGACAGACCCTACCCCAGACTCACTGCACCTCTCTTGGACCGTCCCCGAAGGCCAGTTCGACTCCTTCCTGGTCCAGTACAGGGACAGGGACGGACAGCCCCAGGTGGTGCCTGTGGAAGGGCCTGAGCGGTCAATCACCATCTCTCCCCTGGACCCTGACCACAAGTACAGATTCACTCTGTTTGGGATGGCCAACAGGAAGCGGTATGGCCCCCTCGTGGCCGACGGCACTACGGGTAAGTGGCAGCCACCTAAGTCCCTGTGACCCCTCCCAGCCTTCTACACACTCGCCTTTTGCCAGGACCAGCTGGGCCTCCCCCCAGGCCCTGCGGGATGGCCGATCCGGCATCCTGGCCCTACGCCCGGGCTGAGGGGCGGCCAGCCTCCCCCACACTGCTGGACCCCTTCCATCCCATTCAGCTGCTCCCCGAGCCCCAGAAGGTGTGTCACACCCTGGCTGTGCCAGACTTCCTCGTTTAGCACTCACACGCATCCTCGCGACGCCCCCAGGTGTGACAGCCTGTCCCACCCAAGCCCTAGCCCCAGGCTGCCGGTTCCACATCCGGATCCTCTTGTGCACAGCCCCAGGGAGGAAAGAGGAGCTGCCTGAGCAGCCTCACCTGGGGGAGCCGACAGTGATGGGGCGACCCCAGACTCCCTGTGGCCCAGAGCCCTTCGGCTCCTTCGTGGTCAGGACGGGATGCACGGGGCGGCCTCAGGCAGTGCCCATCTGGGGGATGAGAACGTGGCCACCGTGCCCGGCCTGGAGTCTGACCGGAAGTATATGATGACCGCTGTGGGCTTCACGGCAGGCAGCATGTGGGGCCCTGTCCGTGGTGGCCAGGACGGATGAGTCAGAGCCACACAGGCCTCCCCGCACTGCCAGCCCAGACCTGGCCCAGCCCCTCAAGCCCCCTCCTCCTTCCCTCTCTGGGCTCTCATTCTGCCAAAGCCCCCCTTCCTCCCACTCCTGTCTTTTCTCCTCCACCGCCTGGACTCCTCCACCAGCCTTGGCTCCAATTTCTTTCTTGACTCTGCTTCTCCTTCTCCAAGGTTCCATTTCCCCCATTCCAAGCACCTGGGCTCTCCCCACCCCCTCCCTAGCCCTCTCTTCACCGTTCAGCCACTGTGTTCTCATCGGTTTGTTCTGGCTCTTCTGTGGCCCGGTTCAGGCCGTGGGCACTTCTGAGCGTGCCACCTGCCCCTTACCCTCCTGCCCTGCTGCTCTGTTCCAGGCGGCGGACCCCAGGGCCAAGAGCACCACGCGTTTCCCCAGTCTTCCCAGCATGCTGCGAGCGGGCAGAGGGCTTGCTCTCAGCCCAGCCGCTCCCTGTCCTGAGCCATCGCCATTGCCCTGGGTGGTGAAGTCCTTACCGCGCAGCCGTGTGGTGCAGAGGTGCAGTGCTTCGGAGTATGTGTAGCCTCTGGAGCAGCTGCCTGGCCCTTACCTCCAGCCTCGCAGCCTGTGGGACCGTGTCCCCGTTACTTACCCTCTCTGTGCCTCCGTTTTCCTTCCTGACAAGTGGGGATGAAAATGGCAACTATAGGACCAGCAGTTAGCGTAATGGCTGTGTCTCTGGACTTCCATGTAGTCGACTGCAGTTCGAGTCCCGGACCCAGTGGCTTAAACTCACGCCGGGCACGTGTGTGTGCGTGCCCAAGATCCCGAGGAGAATGGAGGAGAAGGGATTGCGGCGTGGCCATTCTCCCCGGGGGGCGATTTCTCGCTTTCTGTCTCTGTCTTTCTGGCGAGTGCACGTGCCCTGTAGCAAAAACCTCTATTAAAAAATGGCAGCCATTAAACAGAGTTGTTAGAACTAAACAAGTGAATATAGATATAGCCCTTATGACCGTGTCTGGCACATCAAAACTGCTATTTAAGAGTGAGATGCTTGGGCCAGCCTGTGGCATAGTGATGAAGGCAACTGGGTCCCCTATGGCTGACTGCATGGTTCAAGTCCCGGATCTGGTGGCTTGAAAAATCACACTGGGCATGTATGTGTGTGTACCTGAAGTCCCCAGAAGAGTGAGAAACAGAGGAGGGGAGACTGTGACATGACCATGTCCCCTGGGGGCGTGCTGTCTCACTTTCTCTTTCTGACAAGTGCACGTGCTCCCTGCTCCCCGCAAAAAAGAAAACAAAACAAACAAAACAAAACAAAACAAAAAAACCCATAAACCTGCTAGTTCTCCCTGACTCTTACTTCCCAATAACTTATTTATTTATTTATTTATTTAAATTTGACCAGAGAGGGAGAGAGAGGGAAAGAGAGAGAGAAAGCAAGCCGCCAGGTCTGGGACTTGAACCGTGGTCAGTCATGTGGGAGTCCAGTGCCTTTAACCACCATGCCACCTGCCAGCCCCAATTTTTTTTCCACTCATCATCTCGCTGCCTTCCCCATCCTTGCCCGGGGTGTCATTTTTGGCCTATTTCCCCCTCAGTCTCCTGTAAGTAGTCCTCACGAGCCAGGGAGTGGGTCGTAGAAAGACCGGCGTCCCTCCTCTCCACTCTGGAGTCTTGGCAAAGATCTAGCTGCAGGGGCTGATGGGGAGGTGTCCCTGGGGATGGACTCCAGAGCCAGCTGGGAAGGAGCAGGGCCCTCCTCAGCCCTCGCCCGGAGCCCTGCCTCAGAAATCCATTCCATGGGGAGGAAGGGAGGCCGGCACCCAGGAGGCCGTAGCAGGATACATTCCCGGTCCTGCTCTGGGAGAGGAGTGGGGCAGCCCAGGCCAGCACTGAGTGACGCGGAGTGAGAGTCCTCAGAGGTTTCCTGTGTCCCGTCTCAGCTCCTTTCTCAGACGCGAGGGGAGACCCTCAGCCCAACCGAACCCACCAGCACAGTCCTGCAGAGCACAGGACGGGCCTTGGGGCTCTCAGGCCTGTCTCCATCCATGGTGACCTGACGGCTCAGCCCCTAGGCCAGCAGCCGGAGTGCGTGTGGGACATACGCTGTCGTCCCTACCAGTAAGACCCGCAGAGCACGCCCCGCTTAAACCTCTGTATCTCTTGATCTCTTCTCAGCGCCTCGGGAAGATGTGGAAGAGCCCCCCAGCCCCACGGAGCCCAGCGCCGAGGCCCCAGAGCCCCCCGAGGAGCCGCTCCTGGGGGAGCTGACGGTGACAGGATCGTCCCCAGACTCGCTGAGCCTCTCCTGGACCGTCCCCCAGGGCCGCTTCGACTCCTTCACCGTCCAGTACAAGGACAGGGACGGGCGGCCCCAGGTGGTGCGTGTCGGGGGCGAGGAGAGCGAGGTGACCGTGGGGGGCCTGGAGCCCGGGCGCAAGTACAAGATGCACCTGTACGGCCTCCACGAGGGCCGGCGCGTGGGCCCCGTGTCCACCGTGGGTGTGACCGGTGAGTGCCTCCTCCTGCTGGCCCCGGCTCGCCTGGCGCGTTTGTTCTCCCACTCCACTGGAACCAGGAGGCCCTCCCTGCTTGGCGAGGACCCAGGAAGAGCAGGCCCCGGGGCGGCGGGGGCGGGGGCACAGCCAGTTTTCCCGGTCCTGAGCAACTTTATGCTTTCTGTGCGGTCTTGCCATGTCTGTGGATCGAGGCCAGCACGGTCCTCACAGAACTGCCGTGAGGGTGAGGGGAGTTAGTGGCGGGAAGCCGTAAGAACGGGCCTGGCACAGAGTCAGACGCTGTCCGCGTCCGCGGCTGTGATCCGTGCGACTACCCTCACTCTGGGGCTGCGTCTGGCTGGGTCAGCTCTGCTGTCAGTCATGGCTGAGACACTGGCCCCCTCTTCAGCGCAGCTTGAAACCGTCCCCAGCGCTCACCCAGCGTTTGCAGCCAAGAATCCTTAGTTTCGGGCCAACACGGAGGGCCGGCCTGGCACTTCCCTGCGGTGCCTCAGCCCAACAGGCAGAGTGGGACGCTCCAGCCACCCAGCAAGGTCACAGCGAGGCCTGTCCCCTTTCCCCTGTGATCACAGAAACAAAGACACACCTTTTTCAACTTTTAGCGTAAGGGGAAAGATTAAAAATTAATCTTTCATTTTTAAATGAAAGATTCTCTGTAGAAAAACAGAGAGGTTTCCAGGATATGGGTTCTCTTTTTTCTAAAGAGCGGTTTTTGCTATAGGGCGCATGCATTCGCCAGAGAGACAGAGAGACACAGAGAGGTATCTGTCCCCAGGGGGATGGCCATGCTGCAATCCCTTCTCCTCCAGTCTCCTCTCGAGATCTTGGGCACACATGCACATACACCTGGCGGGAAGTTTTTTATTTATTTATATAACTTTATTTTATTTATTTATTTATTTTATTTTGACCAGAGGGGAACAGAGCGAGAGAGAGAAAAAGTTAGAAAGCAAGCAGCCAGGTCTGGAACTTGAACCGTGGTCGGCCATGTGGGAGTCCAGTGCTCTTAACCACTGCACCACCTGCCGGCTCCGCACATGAGTTTAAGTCGCCAGGTCCGGGACTTGAACCACAGTCAACTAGGAGGGAGTCCAACCACTAACCATTATGTCATCTGCCGGTCCCCAGAACATGAGTTCTTTATTTCCACAAAGCTGGACCTCATAGTGACTTAGCTGTCTTCGTTTCCAGAATCTTCTATCCCCGATTTCTTTTTGTTGCCTCAGTCAACACTGAGGAGTCAGAGGGGAAGCCACCTTGAATCGTATCTCAGGCGTGAGGTAGTGAGGGGGGGCGGATTCTGTGCCGGGACCAGGACCTGCTGCCAGGGATCTTTCTGGAGTGACCCTTGGTCTGACCCTCTGTCCCAGGCACCCACACTGGCTCTGTAAGGCCCAGTGGTCCCTGTGGTAAGGACGGGCCCTGTCAGGCACTGACTGAGGCAGTGCGGTAGAGGAAGCTGAGTCCCCACTTCTCAGTTCTCAGCTTCCTCCTCTCCAAGACAGAGCCCATCTGCCCAGCCCGTGGCAAGGCCTAGAGGTGGCGCTGTGACGCGTCTGAGTACCGTCTGTCCTGCAGCTTTTGTTCGGTGGAGGAGTCAGAGAACTCCCGCTCTGATGCCAGGTGTTTGGAGATACGTATTTTACACGTCCTGGGGAGATGGAAGCGCCCTTTAAGAAAGACGTGAGCACCCGTGTGCGCGTCGGAGCTGGGCCGCGCCTGGCACCCAGCACGCGCTCCGCCCTTGCCGGAGAACTGCGTGGAGCTAGTCGAAACACTTCCAAACTGGAGACGATGAACCGAAGTGCAGCGGGGTGTGGGGGACTGTCCAGCCCAATAGTTGTAATCTCACCACCTCCCTTTAAGCCAGGGCAGCCGCAGTCAGGCTTGATGGTGAGGGCTGGATTTATTCCCTCGCGGGCAGAAACCAAGCAGGACGTGGATGCAGGGATGAACCAGGCTAGAAGGAAGGGCCTGGCCTAGGGGAGGTTCAGCACTTGGGGTCACGCCAGCCCCTCCCACCCCTCTTCAGGCCTCCATCCTTGCCCTACCCAGCCAGACTCATTTCTGCCTGAGGCCTGCCCACTAGCCTTTTTTTTTTTTTATTTTTATTTTGGAGACGTTTTCACTATAGGGCGCGTGCGCTCGCCAGACAGACAGAGACATAGAGACAGAAAGCGATAAATCACCCCCCAGGGGGGATGGTCATGCCGCAATCCCTTCTCCTCCATTCTCCTCTCGGGATCTTGGGCACGCACGCACACGCGCCCGGCGTGAGTTTTAAGCCACCAGGTCCGGGACGCAAACCGTGGTCGACTACATGGGAGTCCAGTGACATAGCTATTACACTAACTGCTGGTTCCCGTTTTTATTTTTTTTAAAAGAACTATTCATTCCATTTTATTTATTATTATTATTAATATTATCATTATTACTACTTTTAAATTGCTATAGTTGCCAGACACACACACACAGAGAGCAAGCTTCCAGGTCCAGGACGTGGAAGTCCAGCACCTTAACCTCCATGCCACCTGCTGGCCATTGTGAGCAGGTTTCTCCTGCCTCGAGCCTCGCCTTGCCCTGCCATGGAAGCCCCCACCACTTTGCCCCTTGGACCACATTCCAGTTGGGTCAGTAATGAGGAGCGCCTCCCTCCCGACTCGCTTGTTCCAGGCCTTTCCCAGCCCGGACCTGAGCTCACTCAGTGACGGACATGTGCTGGGCACCCACTGCGTGCCAGGCGCTGGGACACGGTGCAGGACAGGCAGTGCCCCCGCCTGGCACTGGCTCATGTTCCTGTGAAAGGGAACCTGCCACACGTGGCACTGAGGGTCAGTAGTACTGTCTGGGAGGTGACAAGGGCTTCGGAGAAAAGCAGTGCCCCCAGGGGAGATGTGGCAGCCTCACTGAAAAGGCCAGACCTGGAGGAGGAGGCGGAGGGTCACCTGGTCTTGCAGAAAGCGTACCCAGGTGGAGGGGAGCGCACCTGCAGAGACCGGCGGGGAGGGTCCCGCGTGTGTGCAGTGGGGTGGGGGTTGGCCTGCAGGGGGATGATGTGGGAGGCTGACGGGGCCTCAGAGGCCATGGTGAGGCCTTGGCTCTGAGTGAGAGGGAAGCCGCCGTGGGGACAGGCTCTGCTAAAGTGTCACCAGGATCCCGCTGGCTGCCCACTGAGTGGACCAGGGTGGGGCCAGGGAGGAAGGAAGGAGGCGATCTGGGAGACCGTGGTGTTAATCCGGTCCGTCATGTTAATCCCACAGTGCTCGGTGCTCAGAGATTCCGCGGTGGAAGTGACCACAGGACTTACTTGTGGGGCAGAAATGTATAAGAGAGGACTCAAGATGACTCCCAGGGGACCAGCAGTTAGCGTGCTGGCTATGTCCCTGGACTCCCATGTAGTTGACCACGGTTCGCGTCCCGGACCCGGTGGCTTAAACTCACTCTGGGTGCGTGTGCGTGCGTGCCCAGGATCCCAAGAGGAGAATGGAGGAGAAGGGATTGCGGCGTGGCCATCCCCCCTGGGGGGTGATTTCTCGCTTCCTGTCTGTCTGTCTTTCTGGCGAGTGCACACACCCTATAGCAAAAACCTCTCCAAAAAAAAGGTGACTCCCAGGATTTTGACGGGAGCAGCGGGAGGACTGAGCTATTTACCGAGCTGGGGCGGCGCTGGAGGGAGCCCCTGCCAGCTGGGTTCAGGAGCTGGTTTGGGACTTGCCAGTTTGAGTTACCAATCAGGCGTGCAAGGAAGATGTCGAGCCAGCATGAGTCCGGGGGTCGGGAGAGGCTGGGACATTGGCGTACAGATGGAATTTCAGCCGCCTGCCCAGGGTCTCCATGCCTGTCGACACCCCTCTCCTGCAGCAAGCACAACCCCAGACCCCTGACAGGGACTTACCTGCCAGACAGCTGTTGCCCGTCAACATCAAAACCGCCTGGTGGGCACCACCATAATTACTATGGGGTTGGGGGGGGGGGCGGGTGGTCAGCAGGTGGCATGGTGGTTAAAGTGCTGGACTCCCACGTGGCTAGCCGCAGTTTGAGTCCTGGACCCGGCAGCTTGAAAATCACACCAGGTGTGTATGTGTGTGTGCCCAAAATCCCAAGAGGAGACAAGGAGAAGGGATTATGAAGTGGCCACTCCCCCCGGGGAGGTGATTTCTCACTTTCCCTCTCTCTGTGTTTCACTGACAAGTGCACACACCCTATGGCAAAAAAACTAAAAAACTTAGCAACAACAAAAATGACTACCAAGAGAAAAGACAGTATTTTTCTAACAACTCCTCTCGCTCTGTCCCACATCCAGAAGAGACCCCTCCGGCCACCGAGGCCCCACTGGAGCCACGCCTTGGGGAGCTGACGGTGACAGACGTGACCCCCGCCTCCGTGAGCCTTTCGTGGACAGTCCCTGAGGGCCACTTTGACTCCTTCGTGGTCCAGTACAAGGACGGGGATGGGCAGTCCCAGGAGGTGCCTGTGCTTGCAGACCAGCGTGAGGTCACGGTCCCTGACCTAGAACCTGCCAGAAAATACAGGATGAACCTTTACGGAGTACTTGACGGGCAGCGCAGGGGCCCCCTCTCCGTGGTCGCCATGACAGGTGGGTAAGGGGATGTATCAGGCCCCAGCCCCGCTCACTCACATCTCCCCGAGACCCTTTTCCTAGCCCTGCCTCGGCACCACCATTCTCTCACGGAAGGGCGAGGCCCTGCCTCAGTGGCCTGCTGGCCTTCCCCAGGCTCCTGGGAGTCTTGTTCTGTATACGGCCCCCAGCTCCTCCCTGGGGCTGGGACTGCCCTGCCCCCTAGCCCTTTCGGCCTCTTCCCTAGCCCTCTCACCCAGCAGGAATGTCCTCCTTCCATTGGTCCCAAACCCAGAGGCACGCTCTCTGTCCCACGCCAGCTATCCACAACGGTTTCCTGCCCTTCTCTGTACAGCCCTGCTGTGGTTCGGACAGGCTACCGCCTCCTCTGCTGCCCTTCTTAACTGGGGTCAAACAGCACCTCTAATCTCTTCTCAGGGGGCCTGCGTGCTCTTCATCTCTCTGGGAAGCCCTCGCTCAGCTCCCAGTTCCCTCCCCTCCTCTGTGACACCCCAGGCACGGTTCACCCCTTTGCTGTGCTGAGGCTTCTGGTGGCTCCCAGCCGCTCTCAGGGCAAAAATAAAATGTACAGGGTCACAGAGAGAACCGATTACATGGCCGTGTGACCATCCCAGTCTTTCTTTAAAACGCACGTGCACGACTTCGTAAGGCCTAGACTTCTGTACTCACCAAGTCCCAGACTTGGAGCCATATGTACTAAACAGCGCGTTTAGAAGCGATGAGCCTAAGCAGTATTTTGAAGTGGCTGTAACTTAAAGTGCCGGGAAAACATCTGTGATTTCTACTGGCCACCGGGTCACCGTCCTGCTATCCTTATGTGTTTCGGTTTCCTATCTGAAGGAAACGCTGCGTTTCAGTCAGAGGCCAGTAGGAATCAGGATAGGACCGTGCCCATCTCGATTCCCAGCCCCTGGAGACCCCGAGCCCAGAGTCCTCCTCAGACATCTCAGCCACGTGCTTTGTCTTCCCGGCCCCTAGCCCCCCTCCCTCCAGCTGCAGCCACAGAGGCCTCCACGCTCCCCCTGGAGCCACGTCTGGGGGAGCTGACAGTGACAGACGTGACCTCTGACTCTGTGGGCCTCTCATGGACGGTTCCCGAGGGCGAATTTGACTCCTTCATGGTCCAGTTCAAGGACAGGGATGGACAGCCCCAGGTGGTGTCAGTGGCTGCAGACCAGCGCGAGGTCACCGTCCCCGGGCTGGAGCCCGCCCGCAAGTACAAGTTCCTGCTCTTCGGGATGTGGGATGGGAAACGACACGGCCCTGTCTCTGTGGAGGCAAAGACAGGTGAGAAGGGCCCCCACAGCCCGGCCTGGGGCCTGACCTCCCCTCTCCCGCTCCCTTCTGCCAGGTGGGCCCTTTGTCCACTCTTCTGTGTGGCTGGACAAGCCACGCTCCCTGCTGCCGTCGGGCAGACGAGGGCCAGAGGGCAGTCCTGGACCTGTCCTTGCCACCTGACTTTTCCTCTTTTCTCTTCACTTCTACTTGGTTGGAGGGAGGAAGCCCCTACAGGCTTCTTCCTAGAGGGTGGAGGGTGGAGACAGGGGGTGCCGAGAGCAGGCCGAGGACAGCCAGGAGCCCTTCCTGCCTCCCCGGGCCTGTGGCTTCCCAGACCTTGTAGCCATCACCTCCTGAGAGCCTTGCCATCTTCCCTGATTTTCACCTGGGTCCTTCCCCTCCTGGCTCAGCCCCGTCTAGTCCCGCATCTGCTTCCTGCAGGGGCTCCCGTGTCCCCTCGGCCCTCCTCCTGGAGCCTTGGAAGCCGGGAACCAGAGGAGCCCAGCCCAGCTGTGCCCCTGTCCTGGCCCTCCCCTGCCCCTGGGGGCTCCTTGTTGCCAGAACATTCTCGCAATAACAATGCCGTCAGCATCTTCGCTGTCCAGGAAGGCAGCGGGCCAGCTCCTTCCCAGGCCCCGGGATGGCTCCTTGGGCAGCCACCAGATCCTCTCTTCATCTGAGCGCGCACACCCCCCCCCCCCCCCCCCCCCCCCACACACACACACAGCAGCTCCCACTCACCCACCAGGCCCTGTGGGAGTCTTAGTTCTGGGTCCAGCTGGTGCAGAATGAGAAAGGGAACGGAAGCTGACGGAGACCCGTGTCCATCATAGCTTGCCTCTCCCACCTGCTGTCTGCCCCCATGGGGACCCCGTGCCCCTGGCACTTCCCCAGGACCAGGCACTTACGAAGGGCAGGCCCCTGGGCAGTAGGACGTGGGCAGAGACCCATCTGAGATGAGCTGTGCCCCGCTGGGGAAATGGTGTCGGGGAGGTGGGACGCGGCTGGGCCGCGAGAGGGATGCAATGAGGAGGGGGCTGGGGCTCTTTTCCCAGAGATGACTCAGGACAGAAGACCCTCCCCACGTAGGTCAAGTGGCACGGGTCAGCTGGAGGTGGACGCAAGGAGGGGAGGTGACGGAAATCTTTTGGGGAAGCGCTGACTGTCCAGGCAGTTCTAAATGTTTCCAACCCTGGAAGGGGGCAGGCAGGGAGTCACTCTGGAAAAACTAAACACAAGAACCTTTCCTCTCTGTCACTGCCCAAGGTGACGCCAGCCCAGAGGCTCCGCCCCGCCTCGGGGAGCTGTGGGTGACAGACCCCAACCCAGACTCGCTGCGTCTCTCCTGGACGGTCCCTGAGGGCCACTTCGACTCTTTTGTGGTCCAGTACAAGAACAAGGACGGGCCCCAGGTGGTGCCCGTGGAGGGCCACGCGCGCTCAGTCACCGTCACCCCTCTGGACCCCGACCGCAAATACAGATTCCTCCTCTACGGCCTCCTGGGCAGGAAGCGCCACGGCCCCCTCACCGCCGAGGGCACCACCGGTGAGGAGCGCCCCCTGCCGGCCCTGCTCTGCCGAGGCCCAGGGCAGCAGGGTAACTGTGGTGGCCCATTACCATCGTCAGGCGGGGTCCCCGCACTGCCGCCCAGACCCAGCTCCCCGTGTCCTTGCACAAACCCACAGCCCCAGCCCTGGGGACGCAGCCATGCAAAGTCCTGCCTCGAGACCGCGCGCGCCCACCCCTTGGGGTCGCCTAGCCCTCCGGGAAGCGCTCAGCCATCCCCTCTCGCGTCTCCATCTCAGGGACCCGGAGCGCTGTGGATAGTACTGGAACAAAACGTCCCATGAAACCCCGCCTGGGGGAGGAGCTGCTGGTGACCAGTGTGACCCCCGACTCCGTGGGCCTCGCGTGGACCGTCCCTGAGGGCCAGTTTGACTCCTTTGTGATCCAGTACAAGGACGCGGACGGGCAGCCCCAGGTGGTGCCCGTGGAGGGCGGCCTCAGGGAGGCCAGCGTCTCGGGCCTGCACCCCGCCCGCCGGTACAAGCTGCTGCTCTACGGGCTGCACGGCGGCAAGCGCGTGGGCCCGCTGTCTGCCATCGCCGTGACGGGTGAGTGTGGCGGCCACCACCGCGCCCCAGCCTCCTTCCCGCCTGGCCCTCCTGCTCCGTGGAGTCCCAGGTCCCTCTCCCTGGGGAAGGGGCCGCTTTATTGCGGCGTCGTCCACCCGCAGTAAGCCTTTTTAAGTGGAGGATGAGTTTCGGCAAACGTCACACAACCACCACATCGCAATCGAGAGAGGAAACGCGTCCAACAGCCCAGTTTCCTCATACCCGACTCCCAACCTCGGCCTCTGCAGCCCCGCGTCTGCTTCCTGTCATGGTGGTTCTGCTGTTCTTGCCTGTGGTTGGACAGGATCATAGCACCCGCATACTCCTGTGTCTGGCTTGTTCTTTCTTTTTTTTAAGGTTTTTGCCATAGGGTGTGTGCACTCATCAGAGAAAGAGAGAGTGAGAGGGACAGTGAGAAACCCCCCCCCAGAGGGGGGTGACCATGCCATAATCCCTTCTCCTCTGTTCTCCTGGGGTCTTGGGCACACGAGTTAGTGCCCAGCATGATGTTCAAGCCACTGAGTCCAGGACTCACACTGCGATCAGCCACGTGGGAGAGCAGGACCTTAACCATCACCCCACCCGATGGCCCTGTACCTCTTGCCTTTTTTTTTTTTTTAACAATTACTTTATTTAACTTTATTCATTTATTTATTATAAATATATAAAAGTTATTTTTTAAACTTTGTTTATTATTATCATTTTCCAGTTTGATCTGAGAGAGACGGGGGAAGGGGAAGAGAGAAAGCAAACCACCAGATCTGGGACTTGAACCATGGTTGGCCATGTGGGAGTCCTGCAGCTTTAACCACTGTGATATCTTCTGGTCCCTATTTATTTATTTTTAATTTGACAAGAGAGAGAGAGAGAGACAGAGAGGAGAAAGTGAGAAAGCAAGCCACCAAGTCCAGGACTCGAGCCGCTGTCGATCCTGTGGGAGTCCCAGAGCCGTTAACCACCACACCACCTGTTGGTCCCATTTCTTGCTTTTGAAAGTCACTCGTGTGTATCAGAAGTTGGTCCTTTTATTGCAGAGCGCTTGCCTTCACCTGTTCCCCCTTCTGAAAGTCTTGGCGCAGCTACAGACCAGCCACTCATCTCTCCTTCTCTCAGAACCACCCCCCAGGGAGGAAATCGAAGCCCAGACCTCCACCCCAACCCCTCTGGTGTCTCAGCCCCACCTGGGGGAGCTGAGCGTGGAGGAGGCCACGCCACACAGCCTGCACCTCTCCTGGGTGGTGACGGAGGGAGAGTTTGACTCCTTCGAGCTGCAGTACACAGACAGAGACGGGCGCCTCCAAGTGGTCACTGCGGGGGGCGACCAGAACGACATCATCCTCTCTGGCCTGGAGTCCGACCACAGATACCTGGTGGACCTGTACGGCCTCCACGATGGGCAGCGCGTGGGTCCTGCCCGCATCGAGGCCCTGACAGGTGAGCGACCTCTGCCGCTCCGCTTCTTTCCAGAGAGCGGGTGGAGTCCAGGGAAGAGGAGGGCCCCGCGGACCTGCCTCTCTGAAGCTGGTCTCTCTCTCCGTGCCGTTCAGTCCCGCGGGAGGAGGAGGACGAGCCGTCAGCACCTCCCACCACGGCCCCCGAGCCTCCTCTGAAGCCACGCCTGGGGGAGCTGACAGTGACAGACGCCACCCCCGACTCCCTGAGCCTCTCCTGGATGGTCCCCGAGGGCCAGTTCGACCACTTCCTGGTCCAGTACAAGAACGGGGGCGGGCAGCCCAAGGTGGTCAGGGTCCCCGGGCACGAGACCGAGGTCACCGTCTCGGGGCTGGAGCCAGACCACAAGTACAAGATGAACCTGTATGGCTTCCACAGCGGCCAGCGCGTGGGCCCCGTCTCTGCCGTTGGTTTAACTGGTGAGTGTGCCGCGGGGCGCTGGGTCCTGACCAGCTGGGCTCCATTTCCCTCCTATTTCAGTGTTGGGGTGTCTTTATCCCGCTTTCCCTGGAACCAAGGCGTCCGAGCTCCTGGAAGTAGTTCTGCCGTGTCTTCGCTCTAGGCCGACTGTGTCACCCCAGACCCCTTACCCTTTGCACTTGGCTTTTAGGGCCCTCAGAGAGGCAGGGCGCCAGGGCACTAACAGACCAGGCGCATCTGGGGTTGACCCTCGCCCTAGCCTGTTCAGGCTGTGTGACCTCTAGAATCACGCCACCTCTCTGTGCCTCTTCTTCCTCTCAGTAAAGAAGGAATGTGCACACCTGCCTTGCGGGCGGACAGGAGTGTGGCTCAGCACACACCTAGGAACGGCCTCCCCTTGGAGGAAGGCAGCTAGCTCCTGAGCACCTCCTTAGGGCCAAGTCTCCTCATTACTATCTCAGCCCCACATGGAGCCCCACTCATTTACAGCAGCGCGGAGCCCTGTGAACGTGGAGGCCATAACGCGGTTCCGACCAGCCAGCTGCGCGACCTGGCACGTTTTCCTCTCAGTAGTTAACACGGCTCTTGGCGCTTTTGGTCATTTCTTCACGGCCGTTACCCCCAGTTGCTTAAAACCGAGTTTCCAAGCAGAGCAGACAAATGACTGTATTTCGGCTCTCAAGGCAGAATCGACCCTGCGGAGAGCAGAAGAGACTAGTACAAAAGCACGTAATCTGCCCTGGGCCCGGGAGCCGGCGTCTGCAGGGCGTGACTGGCAGGACTGCCGCGAGGGCCAGAAGCAGCCGCTGCAAAGGTGACCTCTGTGGTCTCTCTTCACCCTGAGCTGCGAAGCCTGAAACTATCACTGATTATTAAAAACACACAGAAAGGGACCAGCAGTTAGCGTAATGGCTATGTCGCTGGACTCCCATGTAGCCAATCGTGGTTCATGTCCCGGACCCGGTGGCTTAAACACACCAGGCACGTGTGTGTGCGTGCCCAAGATCCCGAGAGGAGAATGGAGGAGAAGGGATTGCGGCGTGGCCATCCCCCCTGGGGGATGATTTCTTGCTTTCTATCTCTTTGTCTTTCTGGCGAGCACACGCGCCCTATAGCAAAAACCTCTCCAAAAAAGAAAAAAAAAAAAAAAAAAAAAACCACACACACACACACACACACACACACACACGCAGAAAACCATTCCAAACTAGAGGGGGTATTAAAAGAAAGCTTTCTGGACAGGCAGTTGGCATAATGCCTATGTTGCTGGACTCCCATGTAGTCGACTGTGGTTCGAGTCCCAGGCCTGGTGGCTTAAACTCACGTGGCTGCATGCGCATGCATGTGTGCCCAAAATCCCGAGAGGAGACTGGAGGAGAAAGGGTTGCGGAGTGGCCATCCCCCCTGGGGGGTGATTTCTCGCTTTCCGTCCCAGACCTGGCAGCTTGAAAATCATGCTGGGCACGTGTGCACACATGCCCAAAATCCCGAGAGGAGACTGGAGGAGAAGAGACTGTGAGTGGCCATCCCCCTCAGGGGTGATTTCTCACTTTCCCCTGTCTCTCTGTCTCTCTCCGGCAAGTGCACACATCCTATGGTAAAAACCTGAAAGAGAAAAAAGAACTGTCCTGAGTAGAAGTCCCAGGCACAGGTGGCCGTACGGCCTGACCCGGCCAGTCAGCCACGTCCGGCGCTGCTGTGCGGCCTCAGTCCTGCCCTGCCACACGAGCCGCCCGGCAGCTGCGAGGCCTCGGTTATGTGCCCTCCTAGCGCGCCCTGGGGCCCCACGCCACCACCGGGACTCCACCACCGTGCGTTCTGTCTCCCGATGACTGAATATTAAGCCTGGGAAGAGACGTCCTAACCCCGGGCACGGGCATCCGCGCTGTGGGGCCCTGCCGTGCCCAGGAAAACCCCACATCCTGTGCCTACGGGGAACACAGGAGGAAGGCTCACCCATTCTCTGTATCTCTTCATGCAGCCCCAGGAGCAAATGGAGAAATGACCCCTGCTCCGACAGAATCACCCACCACCACCCCCGAGCCTCCCCTGAAGCCACGCCTGGGGGAGCTGACAGTGACCGACGCCACCCCCGACTCCCTGAGCCTCTCCTGGACGGTCCCCGAGGGCCAGTTCGACCACTTCCTGGTCCAGTACAAGAACGGGGACAGGCAGCCCAAGGCGGTCAGGGTCCCCGGGCACGAGACCGAGGTCACCGTCTCGGGGCTGGAGCCAGACCACAAGTACAAGATGAACCTGTACGGCTTCCACAGCGGCCAGCGCGTGGGCCCCGTCTCCACCATCGGGGTGACAGGTGAGGGGACGCTGGGAGCCCCAGGGTGGGACCCAGGAGGACAGTGCCCTGTCTCAGTGAAGGGGAGCTGGCCCAGGAGGCCCCCTGCTCCAGCCTGAGCGAGGTGCCCTTAGTGCCTTCCCTGCCCCGTCTGCTGAGGGCGGGGCCGCTGGGAGCTGTGCTGGTGGCCGTCCCGGGTCCCACAGCTCCTGGGCTCGGCCTGTGTGTCAGCCGACAGCCCAGCAGGCCCTGAGGCACCAGCATGGGCTTCTTTGAACTGACCTCAGGACCTGGTCGTGGCCACTGTTTCTACGTCCTTCTCCCCAAGACTCAATGACACCCTCTCTGTCTCCCTTCTCAGCTGTGGAGGAAGAGCCCCCCAGCCCCACGGAGCCCAGCACCGAGGCCCCGGAGCCCCCCGAGGAGCCGCTCCTGGGAGAGCTGACGGTGACAGGATCGTCCCCAGACTCGCTGAGCCTCTCCTGGACCGTCCCCCAGGGCCGCTTCGACTCCTTCACCGTCCAGTACAAGGACAGGGACGGGCGGCCCCAGGTGGTGCGTGTCGGGGGCAAGGAGAGCGAGGTGACCGTGGGGGGCCTGGAGCCCGGGCGCAAGTACAAGATGCACCTGTACGGCCTCCACGAGGGCCGGCGCGTGGGCCCCGTGTCCACCGTGGGCGTGACCGGTGAGTGCGGGCAGGGTCTCAGGGCTAACTACCCGCCTTTCCCTCGTGGGTGCCTGGCTGTGCTGCCCTTTGGACAACCCCTGTGGGGCCAAGCCTGGTCCCCGTTCGTGTGCTCGTCCTGCACCCAGCGGTTTGGCCTTTGCCCATCTCTAACCTCATTGTTCACTCCTGCGGCCGTCACCGGCCACCTCCAGCAGTGAGTTATGTCAGGCACGGGCCAAGCTTGCCTCGCCAGAATTTCCCTTTCTTTCCCACTTAACCACAACATTCTTTATTAAAACCACATATACACATGCATATACAAGAAACAACGCCACATCTGGGATGACTAAATACTTTGGGCAACCTCTATGAAACAAACTCTGATGCCACCCTCGAAATGTTTTGACATGAAACAATTACTTTATAATATTACATTGAAAAAACAGAGCCCCAAATTTTTATAAGGGTGTAATGAATAGGCCACAGCCGTTAAAAATTAACAGCCGTGGCAAGAAGACTAGGAAGAGACACACCCCACAGTGAGTAGAATAGACTGTTCCAGCATTTTTTTTTCCGTTTTATTCAGTTCTGCATTGTCCAAATTTTCTTAAGTGGCAAGCATTTATTTTACAATCAGGAAAAATGGAAAAAAATACGTCTTCAGTCTTACACCGCATCTGTTTTCTCCCCCATCACTCTTGCAACTAATTTTTAGTTATAAGGAAGTTAAATTCTAGTCCGTAAGAAATTAGGGGGAAAAAAAAATCACAAGGTGAATTATATAAATTCCAAAAGTTTAGGGAGGTTGCCTTTTCTGAGTCATTCTTAGTCAGATTCTTAGGCCTATTTAGAGTGTTTTCCAAAAGTTCCAAGGAGTGTGGAAGAATCCGCCCCTCTGAGAGTCTGTTTGGAGAGCGAGTCGCGGCCTCTGAGACAGGAACGAGTGGCTCTGGGCCTGTCACCCCCTAACGATCATCCACACAGAGGAGCCATTCTCACTTAGCCTTCCCGACTCCTGGAAGTAGGCCCTGTTTCTCGAAGTGTGTCCACAGGGCCGTCTATGTTTTGCAGAACAGGGAGAATGGGTGATTCATTGGAAAATGAACATTAGAAAAGTTCACACCCCTGGAGTAAGCTATTAATGCTCATCCCTTGTTCAGTTTTATTAGGTCAAAGGGAAAGTCTTGACATATTTTTCTATGCAAAATGCATGACTTTATCAGCAACTTAATTTTTTTTTCTTTTTTTAGGAGAGGTTTTTGCTACAGGGCGTGTGCACTCGCCAGACAGACAGAGAGAGACAAAAAGCAAGAAATCATCCCCCAGGGGGGATGGCCACGCCGCAATCCCTTCTCCTCCATTCTCCTCTTGGGATCTTGGGCACGCACGCACACGTGCCCAGCGTGAGTTTAAGCCACTGGGTCCGGGACTTGAACCGCGGTCGACTACATGGGAGTCCAGCGACATAGCCATTACACTAACTGCTGGTCCCAATTTTTTTTTTTTTTGAGAGGTTTTTGCTATAAGGCGTGTGTGCTCACCAGAAAGACATAGACAGAAAGTGAAAAATCCCCCCCCCAGGGGGGATGGCCATGCTGCAATCGCTTCTCCTCCACTCTCTTCTCGGGATCTTGAACATGCATGCACATGCACCAGGCGTGAGCTTAAGTCACTGGGTCCGGGACTTGAACCGCGGTCGACTACATCGGAGTCCAGTGATGTAGCCATTACTCCATCTGCTGGTCCCACCAATATTTGCTCTTACCCCCATCATGGCAAAGCACAGCTTAGACAAAGCAGAGAAGGCAGCATAGGGACCCATGTTCCTGGGTCCTTCCTGTTCCATCTGCACTGCTTTCTGCTCCCAGTCCCACCCAGTTGTTAATTTTTGTAGTCCAGAATTCCTTTTAGGTCCACCCGTCTCTAATGAAAAGACGATAGCAACATTATAAAAGGTATAAATGACAGGAAAAAAATAACAACTCATAATCCCACCTCTGATGCAGTAACTGCAGGTGTCAGACAGTGGCACCACAGTAAGATGCAATGCTCTGAGAGGCAATTCCACGTGGGAAGATTCCTGGTTCAAGTCCAAAGCCCTCCCTGAGTCCTGGGCAAAGCCTTGCCCATTATCTGGGGCTAGCTGAAGGCTGGGAGTGGGTCATGGTATCTGGACCCTGTCGGGGGTTCTTTCTCTCTCTCTGTCTCTCATTCAGGAAAGAAACTAAAAACTTGGCAATTAGGAGCCAGCCGGTGGGACCAGCAGTTAGCGTAATGGCTATGTCGCTGGACTCCCATGTAGTCGACCGTAGTTTGCGTCCCAGACCCAGTGGCTTAAACTCATGCCGGGCGTGTGTGCGTGCGTGCCCAGGATCCCGAGAGGAGAATGGAGGAGAAGGGATTGCGGTGTGGCCATCCCCCTGGGGGGTGATTTCTTGCTTTCTGTCTCCCTGTCTGGCGAGCGCATGCACCCTATAGCAAAAACCTCTCAAAAAAAAAAAAAAAAAAAAAAAAAAAAAAAAGAGAGAGAGAGAGATAGAGAAGGAAACGAGCCAGCTGGTGACATGCTGATTAAGGTCACTGGATCCCTCATGGCCAACTGTGCAGTTTCAGTCCCAGACGTGCAGTTTGAAAACCACGCCAGGCGTGTGGACATGCATGCCCAAAATCCCAAGAAGAAAATGGAGCAGGGATTGCAGGGAGACCACCTCCACTGGGGCTGTTTCCACACTTCCCCTCTCCATCTCCAGTGAGCACATGCACCCTATAGCAAATTTAAGAAAAATACAATAAAAAATAGCGACGTGCAGAACCCACATTCTCTTTCTGCGTTTTGCACACAGCACTTGTTACAAGGTCTCAGGGAGGATAGCCAGATGGTTCTTGGCGCTTACGCTTCGTACCCAAGTCACCCTATAATGGTTTACCTTGTGGTTACACAATCTCCATTAATCATCCTTTTAATGGTCATTTGATGCTTCACAGTGAAAGCTCGGTAACAGAATTAATCTTCTACAGGTCATTTTGGTTCCAGACACATTTTCTGGTCATGAATAATCCCATAATGGGTTCTTCCATGCTATAACTTTTTCCTATTTTTAATAATTTTCTTAGGCTAGCAGCCCAGAACTGGGATTATTGGGTCAAAGGAAATGACCATTCTTTTGGCTCCGGACGCATGTCCCAGTTGCCTCCTGAAGGTCTGTAATACCGCAGTCCTGCCAACAGTAAGGACAGCCCTGGGGACTCTCCTGTGTCCACGCAGGAGGGACTGAATGGCAAATACCGAGGCTGCCCCGAGCTACACCTCGAGGAGTGCATTCATTAAATGTAATGTCTCTGTCAGCGATACCAGAGACATCTGTCTCCCTTTAACCTGTGTCTCCCTTCTCAGCTGCGGAGGAAGAGCCCCCCAGCCCCACGGAGCCCAGCGTGGAGGCCCCAGAGACCTCCGAAGAGCCTATCCTGGGGGAGCTGACGGTGACAGGATCGTCCCCAGACTCGCTGAGCCTCTCCTGGACCGTCCCCCAGGGCCGCTTCGACTCCTTCACCGTCCAGTACAAGGACAGGGACGGGCGGCCCCAGGTGGTGCGTGTCGGGGTCGAGGAGAGCGAGGTGACCGTGGGGGGCCTGGAGCCCGGGCGCAAGTACAAGATGCACCTGTACGGCCTCCACGAGGGCCGGCGCGTGGGCCCCGTGTCCGCCGTGGGCGTGACCGGTGAGTGCCTGCGAGGCGACGCCGTGGGGCAGGCGGGCCCATGAGGTGTTTCCTTGTCTACACTCTTGATGAGACAAAGCGCTCTCACCGGCAGTGCTGCTTTGAAGCCTGAGTGCCTGGGATCTGGTAGGAGGCCTGTCCCACTCGGCAGGCCTGGGCTGCGGCCTCTGGTGCTCCACGGCTAAGCTCCTCATGGCCCACGCGTGCCCCTCACCGGGCGGCAAAGCTCACAGCCGGGGAGTGTGCCCTCGTAGGACCTGCAGAGAGCTGTTTGTCACGGAGGTGGTCTCTGTGGAGGTGACAGGGCCGTGAACAAAGGCGCTCAGGGTCCGGGGTCTTCCTGTAGCACCTCCGACCGCCAGTGTGGATGTAAACAGGCCCCAGACCCAGTGTATCAGCAGAGACAGGCTGCAGGCCCAGGCAGCCTGGGGGCCGTGAGAGAACGCGACGAGGGCAGACCGATGACTCTGACAGTGACGTGCTCTCACTCTGGGGACACGGGCTGGAGCCCAGGGACATAAACGGGAAGGGATTTGTGATAAGGAAGCCTGAGGGCCAGGCCCGAATCGGGAAGACGTGTCTAAGGCGGCCTGCCCGGGCATCCATGGAAGCTCTGGGACCTCAGGTCGAGCAGGCATCATGGGTGGTGCCCAGAACAGGAGGCTTGAAACAGCCTGGCCCAAGAGGGACCGAGAGGACCGCGTGTGGCATCTGTCCTGTGCACGCGAGTCCTGAGAAGGGTGCAGGGAGTGGGGACAGTTCAGGTCCCGGGGATGAGGAGGTGGCCCAGCCCCGGGCTGAGTCCTGGCACTGCCGACGTGCACGTGTGACACTCACCGGGCTGCGGTGGGGGCATGGGGGTGGGCGGGACTGGAGGAGACCAGTGGGGACGACTCACCGGTGAGGGTGGGTGGCCCGCCAGCATCCTGGGCTGGGCACGCGGGAGTGCGGGATCCGGAAGGGCTCCGGGAGACCGCGGGCAGCTCTGAGACGCCCCTCGTCCACTGGGGAGGTGTCGGAGCTGGCCTGGAAGCAGGCACGTGAGCCAAGGGGGCGGGGACGACGAGGACACCCACGGGAGCCCAGTGTCCACGTGGCCGTGCTCAGCAGAGGCGGGCTCTGGGTCGTGTAGTGGGGCGGGTGGTGGGCGAGGGCGGGGGTCGGGCAGGAAATGGGAATGTGGATGACGAGGGGCACAGAGGCCGTGAGTCCCTGTGGACGGCCTCGTCCTGCTCCCCGTCGCCTCCGTGTCTGTGACGCCCTTTCTCTGCTGAACCGAGGCCTGAAGGGACCTCACGTGTCCCCTTCTGTGTCTGTCCAGCTCCAGAGGATGAGGCCACGACCACCCATGTGGTGCCCACCACCACCCCCGAGCCTCCTTTGAAGCCACGCCTGGGGGAGCTGACAGTGACGGACGCCACCCCCGACTCCCTGAGCCTCTCCTGGACGGTCCCCGAGGGCCAGTTCGACCACTTCCTGGTCCAGTACAAGAACGGGGACGGGCAGCCCAAGGCGGTCAGGGTCCCCGGGCACGAGACCGAGGTCACCGTCTCGGGGCTGGAGCCAGACCACAAGTACAAGATGAACCTGTACGGCTTCCACAGCGGCCAGCGCGTGGGCCCCGTGTCCACCATCGGGGTGACAGGTGAGGGGACGCTGGGAGC
This sequence comes from Tupaia tana, assembly GCA_026018925.1. Lineage (NCBI taxonomy): Eukaryota > Metazoa > Chordata > Mammalia > Scandentia > Tupaiidae > Tupaia > Tupaia tana. Next base: position 137,824,465 of record JAKSZU010000002.1, on the reverse strand, counting down.
CCCAGGGTGGGACCCAGGAGGACAGTGCCCTGTCTCAGTAAAGGGGAGCTGGCCCAGGAGGCCCCCCTGCTCCAGCCTGAGCGAGGTGCCCTTAGTGCCTTCCCTGCCCCGTCTGCTGAGGGCTGGCAGGTCCTGGGCACGGAGGGGCCGTGGAGAGCTCTGTGTGCTGGAGCCGTCGCAGGTCCCACAGTTCCCGGGCTCCGTGCGTGTGTCGGCCGCCAGCCCCGCAGCCCAGCTGTCTCAGCACGGGCTTCTCTGAACTGGACTACGATCCGGTCATGGCCACAGCCTCTGCCTTCTCCCCAAGCCCCAACAACATACCCGGGGACCCCCTCACCCTCTCTGTCTCCCTTCTCAGCTGTGGAGGAAGAGACCCCCAGCCCCACGGAGCCCAGCACCGAGGCCCCAGAACCCCCCGAAGAGCCACTCCTGGGAGAGCTGACGGTGACAGGATCGTCCCCAGACTCACTGAGCCTCTCCTGGACCGTCCCCCAGGGCCGCTTCGACTCCTTCACCGTCCAGTACAAGGACAGGGACGGGCGGCCCCAGGTGGTGCGTGTCGGGGGCGAGGAGAGCGAGGTGACCGTGGGGGGCCTGGAGCCCGGGCGCAAGTACAAGATGCACCTGTACGGCCTCCACGAGGGCCGGCGCGTGGGCCCCATGTCCACCATGGGCGTGACCGGTGAGTGCCTGTGAGATACGATGCAGTGGGGCAGGCGGGCCCTAGAAGATTTTGCTCTTCTTCCAGCTTTGGAAAACCTGAACATACTTGTTTGATGCCTGTGCCGTTGGTTACAAGCCAGATTTTGGGGGAACGGGCCCTTAACAGGTGGTTAAGGTCCTGAATTTCCACGTGGCTGTTTCTCATCCTAGAGCTGGTGGCTTGAAATTCACACCAGACGCATGTGTGCACGCCCCAGACCCCAGGAGAATGGAAGAGAAGGGATGGTGGCATGGCCGTCTGTCACTGCCTCTGCCTCCCCCGAGTCCCTGGCGGCCACCGTGCTTTCTCTCTGTGACCCGAGCACTCTGGGAACCGCTGTCCATGGAATGATCAGTCAGTACTCATCTTTCTTGAACGGCTCCTGTCATTGGACCGTGCCTCTAACAACCATCCGGGTTGCACCATCGGTCAGAACTTCCTTTCTTTTTTATTTTTTCAACTTCCAGAGGGGGCATGTGCTTGCTAGAGAGAGAGAAAGAGACAGAGAGACGGGGAAACTGCTCCCCAGTACGGTGACATCTCACCAGTCCCTTACAGCCCGCTCTCCCTCCTCTAGAGGTCTGCGCGTGCGCTCAGTGACGTGTATCTGCACATCCCTCAAGCTCCCGGGACTGGAATGTGAGCCCTGGTCTCCATATGAGATCCGGTTCCCTCGACTGCTAGTCTCTGGGACCAGCCTAGGATGTTCTGTTATTAAGGCTGAATGATAATACGTTTTATGTGTAGCCACATTTACTATCCCCTCATATGCCCACGGACACGCGGGTCCTTCCTCCATTTGTACGTGGCGATCGACGCTGTGTAAACACGCACAGACACCAGCACGTTACGTGGATGTCGGAAACTCCAGCAAACAATGTATTAGGAACCCCTTAAAGTTTGTTGAAGTGATCTGACATGTACCTACGGATCCTCTCTCAGAAGCTAGAGTTACAGTTATGGTTCTTTTTTTAAAAAATTATTCTCTTTAACTTCATTTTATTTATTTATTTTGATTTTTACCAGTGAGGGACAGAGTGAGAAAGAGAGAGACGGAAAGTGAGAAAGCAAGCTGCCAGGTCTGGGACTTGAACCGCACTCAGCCATGTGGGAGGCCAGCGCCCTTAACCACCATGCCGCCTGCCGGATCCCAACAGTTACAGTTATGATAACATTTTTTTTTTGAGAGGTTTTTCACTATAGGGCGCGTGCGCTCGCCAGACAGACAGAGAGAGACATAGAGACAGAAAGCGAGAAATCACCCCCCAGGGAGGATGGCCACGCCGCAATCCCTTCTCCTCCATTCTCATCTCGGGATCTTGGGCACGCACGCACACGCGCCCGGCGTGAGTTGTAAGCCACCGGGTCCGAGACGCGAACCGCGGCCGACTACGTGGGAGTCCAGCGACATAGCCATTACGCTAACTGCTGGTTCCCTGATAACATTTTTTTAAAGAGGTTTTGCCATAGGGTGCATATGCTTCCTGGAGAGAGAGACAGAAACAGTGAGAGGGAAGGTGAGAAATCCACACACACCCCCCTGCCCCAGGAGGGATGCCCAAGCTGCAATTCTTTCTCCTCCATTATCCTCTTGCGATCTCGGGCATGCATGCACACACGCCCGGCATCATTTTCAAGCCACCACGCCTGAGACTTGAAACTGTTGGCCATGTGCGAGTCCAGTGATGTGGCCACGATGCCACCTGCCGCCCAGCTAGTATTCTTATTCACGGCGTCAGTCCTGCCCTGTGCAGCTCAGGTCATGGGGAGACAGTCTGCGAACCCACACAAATAAAAAAAGTATGAGTCGGTGACAGGGAAACCCAGGAGGTTAAATCAGGATCGGAAAGACACACCTAAACCAGCCCGCCCCGGGGACAGCTGAGACCTCAGGTCAAGCAGGCATCGGTGGGTGACAGCTGTAGAGAAAAGGTACTCTGTCACTGTGATTGGTCCCCAGACCAGGAGACTTGAAACAGCATGTCCCAGAGAAGGGACTGCGAGGACGTGTGCCATCCGTCCTGTGCACACGAGTCTTGAGAAGGGTGCAGGGAGTGAGGACAGTTCAGGTCTCGGGGATGAGGAGGTGGCCCAGCCCCGGGCTGAGTCCTGGCACTGCCGACGTGCACGTGTGATGCTCACCGGGCTGCGGTGGGGGAACGGGGGTGGGCGAGACTGGAGGAGGCCAGTGGGGACGACGCACCAGTGAGGGTGGGTGGCCCGCCAGCATCCTGGGCTGGGCATGTGGGAGTGTGGGATCCGGGAGGGCTCCGGGAGACCGCGGGCAGCTCTGAGACGCCCTTCGTCCACTGGGGAGGTGTCGGAGCTGGCCTGGAAGCAAGCACGTGAGCCAAGGGGGCGGGGACGACGAGGACACCCACGGGAGCCCAGTGTCCACGTGGCCGTGCTCAGCAGAGGCGGGCTCCGGGTCGCATAGTGGGGCGGGTGGTGGGCGAGGGCGGGGGTCGGGCAGGAAATGGGAATGTGGATGACGAGGGGCACAGAGGCCGTGAGTCCCTGTGGACGGCCTCGTCCTGCTCCCCGTCGCCTCCGTGTCTGTGACGCCCTTTCTCTGCTGAACCGAGGCCTGAAGGGACCTCACGTGTCCCCTTCTGTGTCTGTCCAGCTCCAGAGGATGAGGCCACGACCACCCACGTGGTGCCCACCACCACCCCCGAGCCTCCCCTGAAGCCACGCCTGGGGGAGCTGACAGTGACCGACGCCACCCCCGACTCCCTGAGCCTCTCCTGGACGGTCCCCGAGGGCCAGTTCGACCACTTCCTGGTCCAGTACAAGAACGGGGACGGGCAGCCCAAGGCGGTCAGGGTCCCCGGGCACGAGACCGAGGTCACTGTCTCGGGGCTGGAGCCAGACCACAAGTACAAGATGAACCTGTACGGCTTCCACAGCGGCCAGCGCGTGGGCCCCGTCTCCACCATCGGGGTGACAGGTGAGGGGACGCTGGGAGCCCCAGGGTGGGACCCAGGAGGACAGTGCCCTCTCTCAGTGAAGGGGAGCTGGCCCAGGAGGCCCCCTGCTCCAGCCTGAGCGAGGTGCCCTTAGTGCCTTCCCTGCCCCGTCTGCTGAGGGCAGGGCCGCTGGGAGCTGTGCTGGTGGCCGTCCCGGGTCCCGCAGCCTCCCGGGCCTTGGCGTGTTTGTCAGCCGACGGCCCAGCAGGCCCAGAAGGAACAGCACGGGTTTATCTGAGCTGGCCTAGGTCATGGCCACGGTCTCTACGTCCTTCTCCTCAAGACACAATGATGTCTCCGGGGACCCCCTCACCCTCTCTGTCTCCCTTCTCAGCTGTGGAGGAAGAGCCCCCCAGCCCCACGGAGCCCAGCACCGAGGCCCCGGAGCCCCCCGAGGAGCCGCTCCTGGGGGAGCTGACGGTGACAGGATCGTCCCCAGACTCGCTGAGCCTCTCCTGGACCGTCCCCCAGGGCCGCTTCGACTCCTTCACCGTCCAGTACAAGGACAGGGACGGGCGGCCCCAGGTGGTGCGTGTCGGGGGCGAGGAGAGCGAGGTGACCGTGGGGGGCCTGGAGCCCGGGCGCAAGTACAAGATGCACCTGTACGGCCTCCACGAGGGCCGGCGCGTGGGCCCCGTGTCCACCGTGGGCGTGACCGGTGAGTGCCTGCGGCTTGAAAGCCTCAATATACCCTTGTTTAAAGAGTATGTTAAGGACTTGTTTAACGCTCAGTTCAGACTCAGTAGGTTTGGACTTGGGCTTGGCTTTCTGCTTTTCTGTTAGGATTCTGGTGGCTTTATTTATTTTTTTTTACAAAGAATTACTTTATTAACTTTATTAATTTATTATAACTTGACCAGAGAGGGACAGAGTGGCAGGGGAGTGAGAAGGCAAGCCACCAGGTCTAGGAATGCGAACCGCAGTTGGCCATGTAGGAGTCCAGCGCCCCTAACCACCACGCCACCTGCTGCCCCACAATTCTGGTGGCTTTTATTATGTTGGCCTTGGACTGCCGTTTTTGTTTGTTTGTTTGTTGTGGTGTTTTCACTTAGCTTGCTTTCGAGCATGTGTGCTCGCCCGAGAAAGGGAGCGGTAAAGTGAGAAGACGCCCCGTAGGAGACAAAGGTGTGGCACCCCTTCTCCTCTATCCTCCTCTCGAGATTTCGGGCACAGATGCACAGGTTCTCAAAGTGTTCTTCAAGCCACCAGGCCGAGGACTCGAACTGCACAGTCAGCCGTGTGGGCCCCAGCTGCGTTAAGCACCGCGCCACAGCAACCCTCCGTGTTTTTGTTCATATCGCAGTAAATTGCATTAACGTGGTTTGCCGTTCTAACCATTTACGTGCATAGCTGGTGGTTCAATGCGTTTGCACTGTGCACAATCATCTGCGCACCCCCGGATTGAACTTCCCACCTACGGAGGACTCACTGCCTGTCTTTCTTCAATGGCTCCTGTCACTGGACCATTTTTTTTTAGAGGTTTTTGCTATAGGGCGCCAGAAAGACAGAGAGAGACAGAGAGACAGAAAGCGAGAAATCACCCCCCAGGGGGGATGGCCACGCCGCAATCCCTTCTCCTCCATTCTCCTCTCGGGATCTTGGGCACATGCACCCGGCGTGAGTTTAAGCCACCGGGTCTGGGACTTGAACCACGGTTGACTACATGAGAGTTCAGTGACATAGCCATTATGGTCACTGCTGGTCCCACTGGACCATGTCTTTAACACCCAGGTTGTACGATCTGTCAGAGCTTTCTGTCTCAGCAAGGCTGAGTACTGCCCCCTTCTACCTAAGTCCTGCACTGGCCGTAACTCTGCACCACCGCACCTGTGGGTTGCTTCCTTCTGGGGACCGTGGAGAATGACGGTGCCGCATCTTCAGCTAGACTGCAGGTTAACGGTGCCGAGAACTTGACCAGTAACGTGTGGGACAGCACCCCGAGTCTGCCGAAATGACTTTATGTACACCCACTAGTTGATGAAGGTTCCAGTTACGGCTCTTCCCTAATGTTCTTACCAGTGAGGTCAGTTCCTGTCCAGTGCATCCCATAGTCAAGGGGACACGACCTCTGAACATACAGGAATGCAAATAGGACAGGAAACGTAAGGATCAAAGCAGGATCAGGAAGAGCTGCCTGAGCCAGTCTGCCAGGGACACCCAGGGGACAGCTGAGACCTCAGGTCAAGCAGGCATCAGTTGGTGACAGCTTTAGAGAAAAGGTACTCTGTCACTCCAAGGACATGACTGGTCCCCAGGCCCGGAGGCATGAAACAGCTTGTCCTAGAGAGGGACCGAGAGGACTGCGTGTGGCATCCGTCCTGTGCACGCGAGTCGGTGCAGGGAGTGAGGACAGTTCAGGTCCCGGGGATGAGGAGGTGGCCCAGCCCCGGGCTGAGTCCTGGCGCTGCCGATGTGCACGTGTGACGCTCACCGGGCTGCGGTGGGGGCACGGGGTTGGGCGGGACTGGAGGATACCAGTGGGGACGACGCACCAGTGAGGGTGGGTGGCCCGCCAGCATCTTGGGCTGGGCATGCGGGAGTGCGGGATCCGGGAGGGCTCCGGGAGACCGCGGGCAGCTCTGAGACACCCCTCGTCCACTGGGGAGGTGTCAGAGCTGGCCTGGAAGCAGGCACGTGAGCCAAGGGGGTGGGGACGACGAGGACACCCACGGGAGCCCAGTGTCCACGTGGCCGTGCTCAGCAGAGGCGGGCTCTGGGTCGCGTAGTGGGGTGGGTGGTGGGCGAGGGCGGGGGTCGGGCAGGAAATGGGAATGTGGATGACGAGGGGCACAGAGGCCGTGAGTCCCTGTGGACGGCCTCGTCCTGCTCCCTGTCGCCTCCGTGTCTGTGACGCCCTTTCTCTGCTGAACCGAGGCCTGAAGGGACCTCACGTGTCCCCTTCTGTGTCTGTCCAGCTCCAGAGGATGAGACCACGACCACCCACGTGGTGCCCACCACCACCCCCGAGCCTCCCCTGAAGCCACGCCTGGGGGAGCTGACAGTGACGGACGCCACCCCCGACTCCCTGAGCCTCTCCTGGACGGTCCCCGAGGGCCAGTTCGACCACTTCCTGGTCCAGTACAAGAACGGGGACGGGCAGCCCAAGGCGGTCAGGGTCCCCGGGCACGAGACCGAGGTCACCGTCTCGGGGCTGGAGCCAGACCACAAGTACAAGATGAACCTGTACGGCTTCCACAGCGGCCAGCGCGTGGGCCCCGTCTCCACCATCGGGGTGACAGGTGAGGGGACGCTGGGAGCCCCAGGGTGGGACCCAGGAGGACAGTGCCCTCTCTCAGTGAAGGGGAGCTGGCCCAGGAGGCCCCCTGCTCCAGCCTGAGCGAGGTGCCCTTAGTGCCTTCCCTGCCCCGTCTGCTGAGGGCAGGGCCGCTGGGAGCTGTGCTGGTGGCCGTCCCGGGTCCCGCAGCCTCCCGGGCCTTGGCGTGTTTGTCAGCCGACGGCCCAGCAGGCCCAGAAGGAACAGCACGGGTTTATCTGAGCTGGCCTAGGTCATGGCCACGGTCTCTACGTCCTTCTCCTCAAGACACAATGATGTCTCCGGGGACCCCCTCACCCTCTCTGTCTCCCTTCTCAGCTGTGGAGGAAGAGCCCCCCAGCCCCACGGAGCCCAGCACCGAGGCCCCGGAGCCCCCCGAGGAGCCGCTCCTGGGGGAGCTGACGGTGACAGGATCGTCCCCAGACTCGCTGAGCCTCTCCTGGACCGTCCCCCAGGGCCGCTTCGACTCCTTCACCGTCCAGTACAAGGACAGGGACGGGCGGCCCCAGGTGGTGCGTGTCGGGGGCGAGGAGAGCGAGGTGACCGTGGGGGGCCTGGAGCCCGGGCGCAAGTACAAGATGCACCTGTACGGCCTCCACGAGGGCCGGCGCGTGGGCCCCGTGTCCACCGTGGGCGTGACCGGTGAGTGCCTGCAGCTTGAAAGCCTGAATATACCCTTGTTTAAAGAGTATGTTAAGGACTTGTTTAACGCTCAGTTCAGACTCAGTAGGTTTGGACTTGGGCTTGGCTTTCTGCTTTTCTGTTAGGATTCTGGTGGCTTTATTTATTTTTTTTTACAAAGAATTACTTTATTAACTTTATTAATTTATTATAACTTGACCAGAGAGGGACAGAGTGGCAGGGGAGTGAGAAGGCAAGCCACCAGGTCTAGGAATGCGAACCGCAGTTGGCCATGTAGGAGTCCAGCGCCCCTAACCACCACGCCACCTGCTGCCCCACAATTCTGGTGGCTTTTATTATGTTGGCCTTGGACTGCCGTTTTTGTTTGTTTGTTTGTTGTGGTGTTTTCACTTAGCTTGCTTTCGAGCATGTGTGCTCGCCCGAGAAAGGGAGCGGTAAAGTGAGAAGACACGCCCCGTAGGAGACGAAGGTGTGGCACCCCTTCTCCTCTATCCTCCTCTCGAGATTTCGGGCACAGATGCACAGGTTCTCAAAGTGTTCTTCAAGCCACCAGGCCGAGGACTCGAACTGCACAGTCAGCCGTGTGGGCCCCAGCTGCGTTAAGCACCGCGCCACAGCAACCCTCCGTGTTTTTGTTCATATCGCAGTAAATTGCATTAACGTGGTTTGCCGTTCTAACCATTTACGTGCATAGCTGGTGGTTCAATGCGTTTGCACTGTGCACAATCATCTGCGCACCCCCGGATTGAACTTCCCACCTACGGAGGACTCACTGCCTGTCTTTCTTCAATGGCTCCTGTCACTGGACCATTTTTTTTTAGAGGTTTTTGCTATAGGGCGCCAGAAAGACAGAGAGAGACAGAGAGACAGAAAGCGAGAAATCACCCCCCAGGGGGGATGGCCACGCCGCAATCCCTTCTCCTCCATTCTCCTCTCTGGATCTTGGGCACACGCGCCCGGCGTGAGTTTAAGCCACCGGGTCTGGGACTTGAACCACGGTTGACTACATGAGAGTTCAGTGACATAGCCATTATGGTCACTGCTGGTCCCACTGGACCATGTCTTTAACACCCAGGTTGTACGATCTGTCAGAGCTTTCTGTCTCAGCAAGGCTGAGTACTGCCCCCTTCTACCTAAGTCCTGCACTGGCCATAACTCTGCACCACCGCACCTGTGGGTTGCTTCCTTCTGGGGACCGTGGAGAATGACGGTGCCGCATCTTCAGCTAGACTGCAGGTTAACGGTGCCGAGAACTTGACCAGTAACGTGTGGGACAGCACCCCGAGTCTGCCGAAATGACTTTATGTACACCCACTAGTTGATGAAGGTTCCAGTTACGGCTCTTCCCTAATGTTCTTACCAGTGAGGTCAGTTCCTGTCCAGTGCATCCCATAGTCAAGGGGACACGACCTCTGAACATACAGGAATGCAAATAGGACAGGAAACGTAAGGATCAAAGCAGGATCAGGAAGAGCTGCCTGAGCCAGTCTGCCAGGGACACCCAGGGGACAGCTGAGACCTCAGGTCAAGCAGGCATCAGTTGGTGACAGCTTTAGAGAAAAGGTACTCTGTCACTCCAAGGACATGACTGGTCCCCAGGCCCGGAGGCATGAAACAGCTTGTCCTAGAGAGGGACCGAGAGGACTGCGTGTGGCATCCGTCCTGTGCACGCGAGTCGGTGCAGGGAGTGAGGACAGTTCAGGTCCCGGGGATGAGGAGGTGGCCCAGCCCCGGGCTGAGTCCTGGCGCTGCCGATGTGCACGTGTGACGCTCACCGGGCTGCGGTGGGGGCACGGGGTTGGGCGGGACTGGAGGATACCAGTGGGGACGACGCACCAGTGAGGGTGGGTGGCCCGCCAGCATCTTGGGCTGGGCATGCGGGAGTGCGGGATCCGGGAGGGCTCCAGGAGACCGCGGGCAGCTCTGAGACACCCCTCGTCCACTGGGGAGGTGTCAGAGCTGGCCTGGAAGCAGGCACGTGAGCCAAGGGGGTGGGGACGACGAGGACACCCACGGGAGCCCAGTGTCCACGTGGCCGTGCTCAGCAGAGGCGGGCTCTGGGTCGCGTAGTGGGGTGGGTGGTGGGCGAGGGCGGGGGTCGGGCAGGAAATGGGAATGTGGATGACGAGGGGCACAGAGGCCGTGAGTCCCTGTGGACGGCCTCGTCCTGCTCCCTGTCGCCTCCGTGTCTGTGACGCCCTTTCTCTGCTGAACCGAGGCCTGAAGGGACCTCACGTGTCCCCTTCTGTGTCTGTCCAGCTCCAGAGGATGAGACCACGACCACCCACGTGGTGCCCACCACCACCCCCGAGCCTCCCCTGAAGCCACGCCTGGGGGAGCTGACAGTGACGGACGCCACCCCCGACTCCCTGAGCCTCTCCTGGACGGTCCCCGAGGGCCAGTTCGACCACTTCCTGGTCCAGTACAAGAACGGGGACGGGCAGCCCAAGGCGGTCAGGGTCCCCGGGCACGAGACCGAGGTCACCGTCTCGGGGCTGGAGCCAGACCACAAGTACAAGATGAACCTGTACGGCTTCCACAGCGGCCAGCGCGTGGGCCCCGTCTCCACCATCGGGGTGACAGGTGAGGGGACGCTGGGAGCCCCAGGGTGGGACCCAGGAGGACAGTGCCCTCTCTCAGTGAAGGGGAGCTGGCCCAGGAGGCCCCCTGCTCCAGCCTGAGCGAGGTGCCCTTAGTGCCTTCCCTGCCCCGTCTGCTGAGGGCAGGGCCGCTGGGAGCTGTGCTGGTGGCCGTCCCGGGTCCCGCAGCCTCCCGGGCCTTGGCGTGTTTGTCAGCCGACGGCCCAGCAGGCCCAGAAGGAACAGCACGGGTTTATCTGAGCTGGCCTAGGTCATGGCCACGGTCTCTACGTCCTTCTCCTCAAGACACAATGATGTCTCCGGGGACCCCCTCACCCTCTCTGTCTCCCTTCTCAGCTGTGGAGGAAGAGCCCCCCAGCCCCACGGAGCCCAGCACCGAGGCCCCGGAGCCCCCCGAGGAGCCGCTCCTGGGGGAGCTGACGGTGACAGGATCGTCCCCAGACTCGCTGAGCCTCTCCTGGACCGTCCCCCAGGGCCGCTTCGACTCCTTCACCGTTCAGTACAAGGACAGGGACGGGCGGCCCCAGGTGGTGCGTGTCGGGGGCGAGGAGAGCGAGGTGACCGTGGGGGGCCTGGAGCCCGGGCGCAAGTACAAGATGCACCTGTACGGCCTCCACGAGGGCCGGCGTGTGGGCCCCGTGTCCACCGTGGGCGTGACCGGTGAGTGCTCCCGGGTCCCACCTTTCCTCCCTGAGTTTGTGTGGCTCCCCGCCTCGTGCACCAGCCTCTGGCTCCCGTCTCCTTGCGTGCTCTAACCTTCCTGCCCCATCCGGAACTCAGTGGTGTCGATGGAGGCTTTGTTAGCAGTCTGAGGAGCATGTAGCCTGTGCCACACAAATACGGCTTCTTCCCCCGGTGATCTGGAACCTTCTCGTGGCTCATTCCTTCATTTCTGGCCTCCTCCAGCTCCCTGCTGAGCTCAGGAGCGCTCTGGGACCAGGCAGCTTGTTCCCTCGTCTGTCTCCAAGCATTGTCACTGCGGCTCTGAGCAAGCGCATCTTCGTTTCTTTTCTTTTTTTAAAGAATTATTTAGTCATTTAATTCCACTTGTTATTAATTTTTAATTTCACCATAGACACAGAAAGAGAGAGAGAGAAAGGGAAAGTGAGAAAGCAAGCCACCAGGTCCAGGACTCAAACCACAGTCGGCCATGTGGGAATCCAGTGCCTTTAACCACCACGCCACCTGCCAGCCCCGAGAGCATTTCTTAACCTCTCTGTGCCTCAGACCCCTGCAACACGGGGGTGGTAATCCTAATAGCACTGGGCCAGCTCTGCGACCTCAAGGTTAAGGTGGCTGGATCCCACACGGCTGACCCTGAGGCCTGAGTCCCAGACCCAGTGGCTTGAAAAACAGCAGGCACGTGAGTGTGTGTGCGTGCTCCAAGTCCTGAGAGGGGCGGGTGGCGAAGGAGGGATGGCAGCACGTGCTCGACGTGCCCCAGGGGTGCTCTCTCCTCTCTCGCATCTCTGCCCCCGCCAGTGCATGCACCTCTAGCTAATCGTCATCCCTGCAAAAACTTCGGAATAGCTTGCCACACAATGTCGCTTTCACGGCTCTGGGAAGCACGCTCTCCCTTGGGCTGGGTGCCGCCTCCAGACCCTTCAGCGTCCTGGGATCTGTTCCAGCCTCTGTGCCCACACAGCCCCCTGTGGAGCCCCACTTGGGAGAGCTGGCCGTGGCAGCAGTGACCTCGGACACGGTGCACCTCGCCTGGACGGTGGCCCAGGGGCCCTTCGACTCCTTCCTGGTCCAGTACAGGGACGCGCAGGGGCAGCCCCAGGCAGTTCCCGTGAGCAGAGACCTCCGCGAAGCCGCGGTCTCAGGTCTGGACCCGGCCCGCAAGTACAAGTTCCTGCTGTTTGGACTCCAGGATGGGAGACGCTATGGCCCGGTCTCTGTGGACGCCAAGACGGGTGAGCGAGGGCTGGAGGCCACCTTCGGCCCTGGGAACCTCCTGACCGGTTCCTCTGCCCCCTGGTGGCAGCGTCTGGAACTCCACATTTCAGCTCAGGGCTTACTCTCCATGGGGTGCAGAGGAATCCAGGCCCTAACCCCTCGCTCCCTTCCTTCTCCCCAAGGGACACTTGCCCTCTTGCCTAACTCCTCTTTTCCTCCCACCCTTGGCCCCGTCACCCCCTCCCAGCCCCCAGGACCAGCTCCTGGAGCTGCAGAGCCTGTAGGAAGCTCAGGTCTGCCCGTCACCCACCACTCTCCATGTTCCTTTTCCAGCCCCAGACACAAAGCCCCCGCCCCGCCTGGGGGAGCTGACAGTGACAGACGTGACCCCTGACTCCTTGGGCCTCTTGTGGACGGTCCCTGAGGGCGAATTCGACTCCTTCGTCGTCCAGTACAAAGACAAGGACGGGCAGCCCCAGGCAGTGCCGGTGGCTGCAGACCAGCGCCAGGTCACCATCCCCGACTTGGAGCCCAACAGGAAGTACAAGTTCCTGCTTTATGGCCTGGCGGGCAGGAAACGGCTGGGCCCCATCTCTGCCGACGGCACCACAGGTGAGCCCTGGCCCTGCCCCTCCTTGTCCAGCCCGCAGAGCTGGTGCAGGGCCTTCGGTGGGAGGTGTCCTGTTTCCGGCCTTGGCACTATCCTAACACCCAATGTGAGTGCCGCCCCCCCGCCCCCGGGTGCCGCACGGTTCAGAGCACTCCGCATGCGCGATTCCCTCCACGTGCTGTCGCCAACGAAGCTCCGAGAGCCCAGGCTTTGTCACCCCGCGGACCAGCCCTTGCCAGTTGTGTGGCCAGGGACGAGCCCCTTCACCCCCTGGGCCTCAGTCCCCTCACCTGCACAAGGTTGTGAGTAAGGCCCGCTGGCACTCAGTCCCTGTTCCCATCCTCCTCCCTCCACCCCAGCTCTGAGGCAAGACGTGGAAAATAAGAAAGGACTTGGCTGCAAAAGGACTGTGGAAAAATCTGGTATCGGTGTGCCATGACTCAGCACCCCCAAGGAAGGGTGGGGTCACTGACCCTTACCCCACTCCCAGGACCATGAGTCACCCTGGGCAGAGAAGGACAGAGCAGCTGGCCGGTCGGGCCTGGGTACTCAGACTCCATCAGTCTCTCCAGACCCGCACCACGGGCACGTGGGCACAAGGTTCCCGTCAGTGCCAGCCCACCGGGGCGTCTCTGCTCCCGGTCCTCCCAGCTCTCCCCCGGCTTCTCTCCAGGCCCGCCCACTGCCTTGGTTCAGCAGCGTCCGTGAGGGACTGTGCGAGCAGGTGGACAATGGCCACGCCAGCGGCCATGGAGGGGAGGCGTAGCCGGGCGGCAGCCCTGGTCCCGCTCTCACTGTCTGGGGTATCTCTCTGACAACCCAGATCCTCCTGAGAGCCTCTTGAAGCTGCCCCGCATCCCTGCTCAGGGTCGGGAGTTGGAGGTCAAGGGGAACGAAGGCCCTTCTCTGCCCCCTCGGCCCCTGCTTTCTCACGAGATGACCTTTCATGTGTTACTGTGCCCCGGTCACAGCAGGGAGGGAGCTGGACGGTGGCCTCTGGAGGAGACAGGGCTGCCCCTTCACCCCCACAGGACAGGACGGAGCCAGCCTGCGTGTCTCCCAGGTGGCGGTCCCTGAGGCCATACTCAGGAGCCCTGTCCCAGACCCTCCAGCCTGTGAGGCGCTGCCGGGGCTGAGGTAACGGCAGCCCTTGACGAAGGGTGTCTCCCTCTGCCTCTCCGCAGCCCCCCTGGAGAGGGAGCCGCAGCCTGCACCCCGCCTGGGGGAGCTGACGGTGACTGGCGAGACCTCGGACTCCCTGCACCTGTCGTGGACGGTGGCCCAGGGCCCCTTCGACTCCTTCGCGATCCAGTACAGGGACTCGGCCGGGCAGTCCCGGGTGGTGCCTGTGGCCGCGGACCAGCGCGAGGTCACCGTCGAGGGCCTGGAGCCCGGCAGGAAGTACAAGTTCCTGCTCTACGGGCTCCACCGGGGAAAGCGCCTGGGCCCCGCCACAGTCCAGGGCGTGACAGGTGAGGCCGTCCGGCCTGGCCCTGGCCAGCTGGCCTGAGTGGGTTTCCCTGTGTGTTTGGGCTACAGGAAAAGGGGCGGGCGGGACTGGAGAGGTGGAGGAGAGGGGACCTGGCCGGCACCCGAGGAAGGAGGGTCTGTGGCCATGTCAGCTCGGATGTCGATCAGAAGTGGGCCAGAGCAGGGCCCGGGACGGGTGGGAAGGAGAGGCCTGGCGGGGACTCCCCGTCTCCCCGCCCGCTCTGCCACCGCTGCTCCCGTCCTTGTTCTGGGGCTCCAAGCAGCTGTCACCTCCTGGCAGAGTGGCTTTGCCCAGATAGCTGCAACCCCCACCTCCGCCACATCGTTTCCCAGACAGAAAGTCACTGGGAAGCAGAACAGGCGGGCGACCAGAAACCGACAACCAGCTGAGTGTGTAGAGCAGGTCCCTCTGCCGTCCGGCGGACCGGGCACGCGTGCACGCGGGCTGGCCCCAGTAGCCCACCAAAGCGCTGCCCCTGGGGTCCCCTCAGAAGGGGCGCCATGTGCCTCAGGCACGGGGGTGGGATCGAGCCTGTGGGGACATCCAGAGGTGGGGGTCAGTAGGAGGTTGGGGTGTGGCAGGGGAACCGAGCGCCTGATCCAGATACAGCAGCAGAGCCTAGGAAGGAGTCACGGGGCCACAGCAGCTGGCCTAGCGGGATGCAGGCCACAGGACGGGGGCTCAGGGAGGCCCGGGGGTGGGGCAGGAACGCAGGAACGCCCGAGTGGGGAGACCGAAGACACCAGAACCTCCGTCTCCCCTCTCTCCACCTGGGCTGGACCTGGGACCGGCCTGGGACCCCCTGCTCAGCTTCCCCCCGGGGCTTCTCCCACACAGCCGCAGGAGAGGACACGCCAGCGCCGGAGGTCCCCCGGCCCCCGGGGTGGCCCCAGCTGGGGGACCTGGCAGTGACTGACACAACCCCGGACTCCCTGCACCTCTCCTGGACGGTGGCCCAGGGCCCCTTCGACTCCTTCGTGGTGCAGTACGAGGACACGCACGGGCAGTCCCAGGCCCTGCTGGTGGACGGCAACCAGAACGCGGTCCTCATCTCGGGCCTGGAGCCCAGCACCTCCTACGAGTTCTTCCTCTACGGCCTTCACGAAGGGACGCGCCTGGGCCCCGTCTCAGCCGAGGGCACCACAGGTACCGCCAGCCTCTCCTGCCTCTCGGTGGGACTGGGGGTGGTGAGAGGGCTCCCGGGCACGGTGATCACATTCGAGCGAGGAGGGCGGGCAGGGTCTGAGACGCGCTGGGCTCCGTTCACGTGGGAGCGAGCCCTCGCGCTCCATTACAGACGGGGACATGGCCCAGCGGGGGACGGTGGTGGGGAAGTCACCTGCCCCACACCAAGCCGGTGTGCTCTGTCCCCAAACCCTTCTCTCCCCCCCCCCCGCCTCGGTGCAGGGCCTCCTCCTGCTGGTCAGACCCCAGGGGACCCGAGGCCTCGCCTGTCCCAGCTGTCGGTGACGGACGTGACCACCAGTTCTCTGCGGCTCAACTGGGAAGCCCCACTTGGGGGCTTCGATTCCTTCCTGCTCCGCTTTGGGGTCCCCTCACCGAGCACCCTGGACCCACACCCTCGTCCCCTGCTGCAGCGGGAGCTGGTGGTGCCAGGGACCCAGCGCTCCGCGGCGCTGCGGGACCTGCGTCCTGGGACCCTGTACAGCCTCACCCTGTACGGGCTGCGTGGGCCCCACAAGGCGGACAGCATCCAGGGCACTGCCCGGACCCTCAGCCCAGGTGGGCCCTTCCCCGAAGTAGGGCTGCATTCTGCAGGGTGGGACCTCACGCTGCAGCCAGAGGGGAGTCGGTGGGGGGACCTATGGAGCGGCTTCCATTCCTCGGGTCGGAGGAGGTGGGCGGTGAGCCTGCCTAGGCCAGGGCCCAGGAAGGACAAGGAGGGTGGGCACCCCAGCGGGCCTCCCTGCCCTGCCTTCACCTTGTCCCTTGCCCTCCTCCCCAGTTCTGGAGAGCCCCCGTGACCTCCAGTTCAGCGACATTGGAGAGACCTCAGCCAAGGTCAGCTGGACGCCCCCACAGTCCCGGGTGGACAGCTTCAAGGTCTCCTACCAGCTGGCCGACGGAGGTGACCCCTTGTCCTTGCCCTCGCTTGCTCTCCCTCCCCCTGCCCTGTGCTCTGCCCGCCCCTGCAGCTCCCGGGCCCCCTGGGTAGCCTCTCCACCCCAATGTGTTCTCAGGGGAGCCCCAGAGTGTGCAGGTGGACGGCCGCACCCAGACCCAGAAACTCCAGGGGCTGACGCCAGGCGCTCGTTATGAGGTGACCGTGGTCTCCGTCCGTGGCTTTGAGGAGAGCGAGCCCCTCACAGGCTTCCTCGTCACAGGTGAGATGGGCCGGGCCCCGGAACGAGGTAGGGGTGAGGAACTGAGGGTGTGCACGGGACTGAGAGAGAGCAGGGAGGCCCTGGAGCTCGGGGAGGTGAGTGGTGGGGAGCAGCAGGGGTGTCGCTGAGCCCCCCACCTCTCCCAGTCCCCGACGGCCCCACCCAGCTGCGCGCACTGAACCTGACCGAAGGCTCTGCCCTGCTGCACTGGAAGCCACCTCAGAAGCCTGTGGACACCTACAACGTCCACGTCACAGCCTCCGGGGGTGAGCGGGGCCCAGGCCTCTGGAGGGCACTTGGGGGCGGGGAGGCCACGGGCAGGAGCTGATGCCTTCCCACCCTCAGCCCCACCTGTGCAGGCCTCGGCGCCCGGCAGTGCTGTGGACCACCCGCTGCACGGCCTCGAGCTCCACATCAACTACACGGCCACGGTGCGCGGCCTCCGCGGCCCCAACCTCACCTCCCCGGCCAGCATCACCTTCACCACAGGTACGGGCGTGGGGCGTGTGCAGGGGCAGGGGAGAGGAGGGGCCGGGCTGGGGTCTCCACCTTCTCCTGCCTTCCTCTTCCAGGGCTGGAGCCCCCCCAGGACTTGGAAGCCCGGGAGGTGACTCCCCGCACGGCCCTGCTCACCTGGACTGCGCCCTCCGTCCCGCCCACTGACTACCTGCTCAGTTTCCACACCCCGGGGGGGCAGACCCAGGTGCGCCCGCCCCTGCCAGCTCCCCGCCCTGGTCGGTTCCGGGCCTGCTGCCCCTGGCTTTCCTGCTGCTGTCCGCCTCCTGTACCCTGACCGTCCACCCCACAGGAGATCCTGGTCCCCGGAGGAGCCACCTCGCACCAGCTCCGCGGCCTCTTCCCGTCCACGCCCTACAGCGTGCAGCTGCGGGCCGTGTGGGGCCAGAGCTACTCGCCGCCCGTGGCCACCTCCTTCACCACCGGTACCGGGCGCTGGGCCGGAGGCAGGGGCAGCGGGGTGGCAGGGCCCTGGGTGTGGGAGAAGGGTCAGCGCCCGCTCTCCTCGCCCAGGTGGCTTGCAGATCCCCTTCCCGCGGGACTGTGGGGAGGAGATGCAGAACGGAGCCCTGGCCTCCAGGACCGCCACCATCTTCCTCCATGGCGACCGTGAGCGGCCCCTGGACGTGTTCTGTGACATGGAGACCGACGGGGGCGGCTGGCTGGTGAGCGGCACCGGGAGCCAGGTCTGTGTGGGGAGGGCTGGCCCCGGAGCCAGAGGCAGACACCCGCCTGCTCCCCAGGTGTTCCAGCGCCGCATGGACGGACAGACGGACTTCTGGAGGGACTGGGAGGACTACGCCCACGGCTTCGGGAACATCTCTGGGGAGTTCTGGCTGGGTCAGTACCTCGCAGGGATGGGCCTGGGGAAGGGATGGGGGCCCTGTGGACAACAGGGCCTGACAGGGCGCCCGCACCCCCAGGCAACGAGGCCCTGCACAGCCTGACGCAGGCGGGCGACTACTCCCTGCGCGTGGACCTGCGGGCCGGGGCCGAGGCCGTGTTTGCGCAGTACGACTTCTTCCGAGTGGACTCGGCTGCCCAGCACTACCGCCTCCACCTGGGCGGCTACCACGGCACCGCAGGTACGTCGGGCAGGCCCCGGGCCCGGGCGGCCGCAGGGCAGGGCGAGGGCAGGCGGGCGGCGCCCTCACACTCCTGCGGCCCGGCCAGGCGACTCCATGAGCTACCACAGCGGCAGCGTCTTCTCCGCCCGCGACCGAGACCCCAACAACCTGCTCATCTCCTGCGCGGTCTCCTACCGCGGGGCCTGGTGGTACAGGAACTGCCACTACGCCAACCTCAACGGGCTGTACGGGAGCACGGTGGACCACCAGGTGAGGGCGCAGCGCTGGGCTGGGCCCGGGGCCGGAAGGGGACTGGCGGGAGCCGCTGGGCGCCCAGGGCCGTCTGAGCGGGCAAGCACGCGACCCCACGGCGGTATCCGGGAAGATGCTTTATTGGGCGCCAAGGGCCAGCTCAGGGCGGAGCCTCAGCCCTTTGCAGCTGAGGGGCCTGAAGGAGCAGGGAGGGGAGGCTGGCTGGTTTCCGCAGGGGCAGGGGCAGGGGCCGGGGCCGGGGCCGGGGCCAGGGCGGGGCCGGGGCCGGGGCCGGGGCCGGGGCCGGGGCCGGGGCCGGGGCCGGGGCGGGGCCGGGGCCGGGGCCGGGGCCAGGGCAGGGGCGCTGCTTTGACTCTCCTCACCACCCCTCTCCCAGGGCGTGAGCTGGTACCACTGGAAGGGCTTCGACTTCTCGGTGCCCTTCACGGAAATGAAGCTGCGACCAAGAGGCTACCGGTCCCCGGCCGGGGCGGGCTGAGCTGCCACCCGCCTCTCTCGCACCCCAGTATGACTGCCGAGCACTGAGGGGTCGCGGCAAGAGAAGGGCCGGGTCTCCTTGCCAGCCGGGAGGAGGCGCTCTCTGCCCACGATCTCACAGCACCATGTTTACAGGGGGGAGGGATGTGTACGGGAGCAATAAAGGAGAGACTGAGGCACAAGGCTGGCACCGGTCCTGCCCCTCACTGGCACTGGCCCAGGCCCAGGCCCGCGGCCTCCCCGCCCCGGGGTCGCAGGCACACCTGGAAAGGCTGCATGGTGAGGTTGATGCCGCCATAGGGCTGGGGCTGCAGCGAGGGCAGGGTGCCGGCGGGCGGCGGCAGCAGCGTGAAGGCCTGCAGCAGCCGGGCCAGCACCACGAAGAGCTCCAGCCGCGCCAGCTGCTCGCCCAGGCACACGCGCGCCCCGCAGCCGAAGGCCAGCGCTCGGGGGCTCTTGCCAGGCTCCAGGAAGCGATCTGTGGGCAGGCGGACGGGTGGGGGGCGTTCAGGGGCCCTCGGGACCAGCCTCCACCACCTCAGTGCCACGGGCACCTGGCCCCCACGTACCAGGCCGGAACTCGTGGGGCTGATCCCAGACCGTCGCGTCCAGGTGGGCGCCTTGGAGGTTGGGGATGATGACGGTGCCCTTGGGGATGTCATAGCCACAGACGCTGAGGGAGGGTGGGGTCAGAGGCCGGCCGCCCGGCCCACGGCCACCCTCACTCACCCCCGGCCCTCGGGTCACCTGCTGCGCCGCGTGGTGCGGTGGGGCAAGGCCAAGGGCACGACGGGCCGCAGCCGCAGCACCTCGGCGATGGTGGCGTTGAGCAGGGGCAGCCGCGTGCGGTCCGCGTACACCACCCGGGAGCCGGAGGTGCAGGGGCCGAGGGCCAGGTCTAACTCCTCCTGCAGTTGCTGCTGGATCTGGGAAGCGAGAGCAGGCCTGGGCGTCCAGCCCGTGCTCCGCCCGGCCCCCCACGGCCCTCAAGCCGCCAGCGCAGCCTCCGGGCCGCCCAGCACCGCCCGAGTCTGTGCAGCCTGGCTCTGGCCGCCATGGCCAGGCTGCTCCCGGGCGCACCTCCGGGTGGTGAAGCAGGAAAGCCACGGCCCAGGACAGGGTGGTCGCTGTGGTCTCGGTGCCCCCGATGAAGAGGTCCACCACAGCCATGTGCACGTGGCCCTCGTGGAGCTGCCGGGGGCCCTCCGCTCTGGGCTGCCCCACCCCCTGGAGCATGTAGTCCGTCATGTCCCTCCACTGGCCGGCCACCAGGCTTTCCTGCAGAAGGCGGGGGACAGATCCAGGACGGGGGGACGACAGGCCCACATGGGGGGTGCCGGAGAGACCGGCAGAGCGATGCTGGGGCGGCAGCACGGGCGGGCCGTGGGCCGAGGGTGTGTGGGGCCGGCGCCCACCTTGTGCTGCCTCAGCTGCTTCTCCACAATGTGGTCCCTGTTCTCCACCACTTGCCTCAGCCTCCGGAGCACCGGGTTGGGCAAGAACTGGGCAGGGAGCAAGAACATGCTGCTGGGGAGGCTGCCCCTGCCGCCCGCCCTTCCTCCCGGGACCTGGGGTGTCTGGGACCCGCGTCCTCACCCGAAGAAAGGGAACCATGTCCAAAATCTGGATGGACCAGTGGGCCCAGGCTTCCATCACGTCCTGGACGCAGTCGTGGAAAGCGTGCACCAAGGCGTCCTCCTGCAGAGAAGGGGGTGCTTCTAGCTCAGGGGCCGGAGAGGGCGGGGGGCCGCGGCGGCCGAGGGGCTCCGAGGGCAGCCTTGACCTTGTCTCCGAACGTCAGGTAGCAGATGATGCTGCAGGTGAGGAAGGAGAACTCCTTCTGGATGGCCAGGGGGGCGCCGGCCTGGGCCCTCATGCGCTGCAGAGAAGGAGCCCCAGCTAAGGAGCCAGGCCTGGGCCCCGGGGGCAGGCGACGCTGACCTGAGGTGCCCGGGGCCCCCTCACCTCGCAGAACTCCTGGGCCATCTGCTCCACCAGGGTCTCCATGGAGCTGCCCATGCCCAGTGCCAGGGCGGAGCGGGTGAGCCTCTTGTGGGCCTTCCAGAGCAGGGAGTAGTCCCCTAGGGACAGGTCCGGGTGGTGCTCGGACACCAGCTTGTCTGTGGGATGGTGGGGACTGACCAAGGAAGCCACGGGCCAGCTGCCCCCAGCACCCCGAGCCCCCCGGCCTCAGCTGCTCCCTCCAGATACACGCTGAGCCCTTACAGGACCATAGGTGGGGCCGGCCGGCAAAGTCCACCCACTTCCTGACCATGGCCTCTTCGATGGTCTTCTTGGAGTTCAGCACCACCACATCTGGGGGAGAGCCAAAGCGGGGCGTCAGCAGGAAGGCGGCCCCCGCCCTCCTGCCAAGGCGGATCGGGTTCTCACCTTGCAGCCCGAGCCGCAGCCTGTAGACAGGCCCGAACGTCTGCGTCAGGCCGAGCAGGTGGATGGGGAGGTTGGGCTGCAGCAGGTGCAGGAAGCCCGGGGCGAGCGGGGGCAGGTGGAGGCGCCGGCGCACCCACCAGCCCCTCAGCAGCTGGGCACCAGCCAGCAGGGCCAGCAGCAGCAGCCCGAAGAACAGCATGGCAGAGACCTGGCAAAGGCCCCGGGACGGCCACTTATAGCTCTCGAGCCCTGCCACCGGTCCTGCTGGACTGTTTCGGGGCCTCCCCTGGCCCCTACCTTCAGGTCTCTTCCTGTTGTCCCGCCCACAAAGGGGACATTCTCAGAATGGCAGCAGTCCCATTGACCTTGGCAAGGCTGCACTTCGAAACGCTGCCCATCCATCAAGAACGAAGAAAGGAAAACTCAATTCTGACCTTTCTCCGGATGCTGGAGTCGGCTTTCCGACGCCACGTCCACCGTGCATGCGAACGCGCCCGCCCGGCCTGGGCCCTCTCGGCCTGCACCTCGGACCACCTTCCTGCCTGGACTTCGTCTCCGAGAGCAAGCGGCAGTCCCTGCCTCCCACACCCGCCAGGACTGCCTGAGGGAAAAGGAGGTGGGCGTGATGGCCGACATGACGTGCCTGTGTAACGTGTGGAGAGGTGATCATATGGCCTGGCACACACAACATGCCTGCAGTCCCAAAGTGCTCTTTCATTTTTACTTTTATTTTCAAATTTGCTGTATAGGGTGTGCGCACTCCCAGAGAGACAGAGAGAGGGAAAGTGAGAAAGCAGCCTCCGAAGAAAGGTGGCCATGCCACACTCCTCTTCCACTACCCTCTCAGAATTCAGGACACGCGTGCGCACGTGCCCAGTTTGGGCCTCAAGTTTCCGGGGCTGAGACTCAAACCACAGGGTCGCCCATGTGGGATCCAGGGCATTAACTACTACCCTACCAGCTAGCCCTTTGATTTTTTATTTGATTTGATTTTTAAATTTTTATTTTTGGAGAGGTTTTTGCTATAGGGCGCGTGTACTCGCCAGAAAGACACAGAGAGACAGAGAGACAGAAAGTGAGAAATCACCCCCCGGGGGGATGGTCACGCCGCAATCCCTTCTCCTCCATTCTCCTCTCGGGATCTTGGGCACGCACGCACACGCACCCGGTGTGAGTTTAAGCCACCGGTCCGGGACGTGAACCGCAGTCGACTACGTGGAGTCCAGTGACATAGCCATTACGACAACTGCTGGTCCCTAGCCCTTTGAATTTTTTCTTTTTTTTTTTGGAGAGGTTTTTTTCGCTATAGGGCGCGTGCGCTCGCCAGACAGACAGAGAGAGACATAGAGACAGAAAGCGAGAAATCATCCCCCAGGGGGGATGGCCACGCCGCAATCCCTTCTCCTCCATTCTCCTCTCGGGATCTTGGGCACGCACGCACACGCGCCCGGCGTGAGTTGTAAGCCACCGGGTCCGAGACACGAACCGCGGTCGACTATGTGGGAGTCCAGCGACATAGCCATTACGCTAACTGCTGGTTCCCAGCCCTTTGAATTTTTTAAAAGTTTTTTTTTTTCACATGAGTGACAGAGAGAAGGGCACTTAGTGGGGTCTCATTTTCACATGAGTGACAGAGAGAGGGGACACTTAGTGGGGTCTCATTTTCACATGAGTGACAGAGAGAAGGGCGCTTAGTGGGGTCTCATTTTCACATGAGTGACAGAGAGAAGGGGACTTAGTGGGGTCTCATTTTCACATGAGTGACAGAGAGAAGGGGCACTTAGTGGGGTCTCATTTTCACATGAGTGACAGAGAGAAGGGGCACTTAGTGGGGTCTCATTTTCACATGAGTGACAGAGAGAAGGGCGCTTAGTGGGGTCTCATTTTCACATAAGTGACAGAGAGAAGGGGACTTAGTGGGGTCTCATTTTCACATGAGTGACAGAGAGAAGGGCACTTAGTGGGGTCTCACACAGTGATCCCCTCTGCACCCCATCTCCCAGTCCTCCCAGCCAGTCAGGATTTTGGGCACACGCACACGCACACGCACACACACACGCACACCCATGCCCTGCATGTTCCTCAAGCCACAGCTCTCTGGGCTCAAATCACACGGTCAGCCATGTGGGATCCAGTTCCTTAACCACTATGCCACCTCCTAGTCCTTTAAATTTTCTTAGTTTATTTATTTATTTCATGAGAGTGACAGGGACAGACAAGCACCCTCGACGAGGTCTCACACTGCAATCCCCACCCCACCCCATCTCCCAACCTTCCCAGCCCGTCGGGATCCCGGGCGCGATGAGCCACACCACCCAGCACCGCTGGCTCCGCGCGTCACTGTGGCACTGCCCCGCTGCCCCTGCCCCGGGTCACTATTGAGAGTGACCCTTTCATTCTCCGAAGTCTCCAGGGACAAAGGGTTATGTGGTCCTCCGTCCTGGGGCACTTACCCCGTGCCGGACACCGTTCTAAGTGTCTCTCCTGCGTCAGCCAAACCCTCCCCAGCTACGCCCCACGTGCAACGCCATCACTGTCCCCATTCTATGGAGGGGAGAACCGAGGCAAGCAGACGAGTGGGTTGGCCAAGAGCAGTTAGAGAGAAGCCACGTTAGGATCCGGGCGATCTGGCTGCAGAACCTGCACCTTTAGCCACAGAGAGCACCTTTCCTTGGTTGCAAGGAGACCAACCTGAGCTGACTGGACATAAAATGAGAGGTGTTATACAAACAGAGGGGATCTCACAGGACACAGGACGGGAGAGCGGGGAGGGGACCTCACTGGCCTCGAAGGTCAGGAATAGGGAGCAGAGGCTCTGCACCCCAGTCCTCTCCTCTCCGCAGTCAGGGCCATGTGCTCCCAGGCAGCGGAGGCCGTGGTGACAGCCTCAGCCAGGGACGGCATGACTGAGCATGGCCGCATTGATTCCAAAGTCCCCGGAGTGGACCTTGATTGCCACAGCGGGGTCAGGGCTCAGCCCTGCCGGGCAGCCATGGACATGGGGGTGGCGTCCCACTGGTTACCACTGCCATGGCTAAGGAGGCAGTTGGGGGCTCGGGGAGGGACTTGCCAAAGTGGGGTGTCAGCTCAGTGAGAGGCGAGGGCTGCCTGGGAGGTGAGAGGTCACAGATGACCCAGCCGTACTGTCCCCCAACTCCCATCCCTGGAAGTGTAGACAGACTCCAGTGCCCCAGAGGCTCCCTCCCCTCAGAGGTCTCCCCAGAGCATAGGCCCTGCCACCAGCGAGCCCGAGTCCAGATCCCAGCTGTGCCGCTCACTGGACGGTGAGTGAGTAGCTGGGGGTGCCGGTGGAGGAGGCGCAGGCCCAGACAGGACAGGGAGGGGATTTCAGTGAACAGCTGCCCCTTCACGGCTGACCTTCCAGACCAGGCCAGGCCTTGCCACAACGGCAGCTGAGTCCCTGGCTCCGCTGAGTGGGTGTCTGCCACCACAGCTCTGCGGAGAACGGTCAGTGGGCAAAACTGCAGGGCGACCGAGCAGTAGCCCAGGAAGGCTCTGAAGTTCTGGGCAACGCCACAACTTCCAAAATGGAATGGGATCTGAAATGGAATACGAGGGCGCTCGACTCCAAAGATACAAGACCTGGGAAGCTGGCAAACTTACGGACACCCCCGTGGCTGACCGTTGGCCTCACCGTCCTCATCTCTCCCACCCACCTCTCAACCCAACTCCAAACATCATGAATTACACGCAGCGCCTTCGAACACACTCTGTCCCGCCCCGGCCCTTCACCCCGGCCTCTGGCCTTTGCATGTTTTCCTTCTGCCTCAAGCACACTCCTCTACCCCCGCTCTTTGCCTGACTCCTCGGCCTCTAGACCCCAACCTAAGATGCCAAGCCTCCCAGGAAGCTCCCTGCACCTCTTCTGGCAGTGCTTTGACTGGGCTAGATGCCCCACAGATCAGGCAGCTCCCTGACACCCCACCTTACACATCCTCTCATCTGTCTCCTGCAACAGTGAGCCCCAGGACTGGGTGATCTGGCACCTGGCAGTCCTGGCATGGAGTGAGAGAGCCATGAATTTCTTTTCTTTTCTTTTTTTTTTTGGAGAGGTTTTGCTACAGGGCGCACGTGCTTGCCAGAAAGACAGAGAGAGAGAGAGACAGAAAGCGAGATATCATCCCCGAGGGGGCATGGCCACACCACAATCCCTTCTCCTCCATTCTCCTCTCGGGATCTTGGGCATGCACACACATGCGCCCGGCATAAAGTTAAGCCACCAGGTCCGGGACTCGAACTGCCGTCGACTACATGGGAGTCCAGCAACATAGCCATCATGCCAGCTGCTGGTCCCGAGGTCTGTGAATTTCTGCCGAGTGGCAGAGTGGGCATGCTGCTGAACCACCTCAGTTTCCATCAGAACTTCTCTCAGTGTAATCTCTGGATGGATTTCTGGGTCACCCGCGAAGACCCCAGGATATGACTAAGTGGAGCAGAGCTAGGCGGAAGGGTGGGGGCAGTTGACCCCAGGAGAAAACAGTTACTTCAGAGCGTTACTGAACGCACCAACGTCAGCCTTTCAACTTGGTTAAAATCAGTAGCTGATGAAGTCATCAGACCTAAGGATTACGCAGCTGGGGCAGTTACCTAAGGCCACCGATAACAGGATCGCGCGTCAGCGGCAGCGCAGGACGCATCCCAGAGCTGCGGAGTGCTCAAGGACGCGTGGGTGGTGGCTGGCCGGCAGTTCAGAAGATAAAGGAGCCGAAAGGTCCCCTGGGCACAAGCCCGGTCTGAAGCCACGGTGACCGGAGACCCAGGCCATGGAATGCCTTGGAAGATACCAAAGGAGGCCAGTGTAGACTCTGGTCCACAGGGTGGGGTACAGGCAGTAGGGTCACAGCTGTGCTTGGGGTGGTCCTGTGGTGGACGAGGGGTTCAGGCAGAGCTGGACGCTCGAGGATTGTCCAAGCTCTGAGGGACTGACATCACGTAGCCTGGCCCGGCTCCCCGGAACCGAGAACGGGCAGTAGGAGCTCGCTTTCAGTCCTAAAGACACACGCGACACTGTGCTGCCAAAGGCCTTTATTACGCCCTGCCCTTCCCTGGGCTGCGCTCGGGTCTGGGAGCAGCAGCACCTCCAGGGCTGCCCTTCCCCAGTTCGGCTCCCGGGGGGGGGGGGGGGGGCAGCCCTACACCTGGCACCCCTGGGTGCCGTACTCCTGGAGGAAGCCGTCCAGCTGGGCGCAGGCTGCCCGCTGGCGGGTGCTCCGGCACAGGGCTTCAGACGGCATCTCCTCGATCCAGCTGTTGGAGTCCAGCAGGTACTGGGGGCTGCAGGGGTCAGAGAATGGGGAGGGTGTGAGGACCGGCTGCTGAGGGGCGGGGCCGAGGTGGGCGTCTACTCCCCAAGGAAGGTCACAGGCATGAAGACAGCAAGAGACTGAGGGACCAGGTGACTCACTCTCCCTTGAGGTCATGGGTGGCCCCATCCAGACCCATGATCAAGTATTCTTTCCCAGGTTCCAAGCGAAGGCGGCAGGAGGCTCGAACCAGGAAGTTGCGAGTCTGATGAGCAGCGGCCTTGGCATCCTTGGCTGAAGGGACAGCATGAGAGTCACCAGGGTGGGGGCGGGGGAAGCTCCGCCGAGGTCCTCTCATTTAACCCTGCCCTCTCCGACGGGAGCTGCCCCTGTCCCCGGGGAGGTGGAAGGAGTCTGTGCCCGGGCGTGTCTGAACTCGCACTACTCACACAGCCAGACCCCAGCCCAGGCCGCGCCCCCAGGGCTGCGCCCCCTGCCCCCGGCCCTGCCCGCCCCCGGTTCCCCGGGTTCCCTGCGTACTGAAGTGCAGGACTTGGGTGATCTTGGTCTCAAAGAGGCGGAAGGCAGCTCTGCCATCTTCTCGGAGGACCCTAACCCGGAAGCCTAAGGGGGTGGGTGGAGGGGAGGCCAGGGTCACCCAGCAGGAAGGCCCGTTGCTCTGGCCTCCCTGCCAGGGGGAGCTGAGAGGAGCAGGTGCACAAGGGGAGGCCACAGTGCTGGTCCGGGGGAGGGCAGCCGGGCCGGGCACTGACCG
The DNA here is from genome assembly GCA_026018925.1 of Tupaia tana. Lineage (NCBI taxonomy): Eukaryota > Metazoa > Chordata > Mammalia > Scandentia > Tupaiidae > Tupaia > Tupaia tana. Next base: position 137,797,168 of record JAKSZU010000002.1, on the reverse strand, counting down.
TACTCCACGCGGGGGTAGTAGCAGGCGAACTTCATCCTGTAGCCGTCCTCATCCAGCAGCCCCCGCTCCAGGGCGCGGCGCTGGCGAGGGCACTTCCCTGGAGATGGGGCCGAGGTGAGCCAGTGCGCAGGCCCCACGCCCCGTCTTCCTTCCCCACCCAGGCGGGAGACTCACCCTCAGCACACTGGCAGACATCGTCGGAGCACAAGGTGGCCAAGAGCTTGCTCTTGCTCGGCGCTCCGTAAAACACAGAGCATTTGTGCTCTGGAGGAAGGCCGGGAGACAAGTCAGGGTGCCTGCCCCTCCGCTCTGCCTCCCCAGGACCCGGGTACCTCCCAAGGCTCCGGGCTCCTCCGCGGCCCCTGCTCCTGATACCCATAGGGAGCACCTACCCCAAACCTCCCCTGAAGGCCAGGGCACCCGCGGGCTCACCGGGGTTGTAGTAGTCATACAGGGCTGCAGTGGCCGGCTGCACTAGCCCCACGGCCACCTCCTGCACCGCTCCAAAGCCCACACACTCCCGGGAGGTGGGCACCTGGCGAGAAGGAGGGATCAAGACCCACCTCTTGGGCCCTGCAGGCCACTGGGCTGCATTTCCTTGACCTGTTTCTGTTAGGTTTCTGATGTGGTTTGAGTGTATCCCCCTAAAAGTCATGTGTCAAAATTTGGCTGGGCTAGCCCCACAGTGCAGTGCTTAAGTGCTGTGCTTTGGAAGCCAGATCTCATATGGCTGCCCAAGGTTCAAGTCCTGGCCCAGGCACCTTGGAAGACATACCAGATGTGTGTGAGTGCATACCTAAAATTCTGAAAATGAAACGGAGAAATAAAAGAAAGAGGACTGTGGTGGGACCACATTGCACTGTGGGAGCGGAGGTATTTCTCTCTGGCTCTCACACTCACCCTCTGGCAATTAAAAACAAAAACAAAAACAAAACTGATGAGCTGTTGTGACTGTAGTAAGAAGGTGGGAACTTAACCCAATTATGGGACTAAGGTGCAGAGCCTTGGAGAGGTCATTAGGATCAGAAAAGGCCATCAGTTGGGGGCCCCCGCCTGAACACTGATGGGCTACAAGGAGAGGGAGACAGACAGACAGACACGTTTCGCTCTGCACAGGCTCTTGCCCCGGCTATGATGTGGTGTGCAGCTGCCACACCGTGCTCGTGGACCTCAGCCTCCCAAACCCTGAGCCCAATAAACCTCTAGTCTCTTAAATCACACAGATGCAGGTACTTCCGGTATCAGCAAAACTGCAGACTGGGATGGCTAGAACGGTTCCGCTGGCCTATCTCCAGGGTCCTTCACATTTTCCCAGAAGTCTAAACATTGCTCCCCAAGGTCCCTGATGACTCCACTGGCTAGTAACCTTGGTAACCTGGTAACGGTGCTCCAGTGTTTGCTGCCCTGGGCCCTCTGCAGAGTGTCACATCACAGCATGTTCTCTGGGGAGCTCCCCAGGCTCAGGGTCAGCCACTGGAACACCCCTCGTATCGATCCCTACACCCCCCTCTCCTCCCAGAAGAGGCCCCAGACCTCTCTTCCCTTCTGGCCTCTGTGCCTTCTGGTAGAGGTCTCAGCGAGGGGCTTCCACCAAACCTATCTGGGCTGACGACTTCCAAACAGCTTTCAGCCCCATCCTCGCCTGAGGATCTTGGCAGGACTCGCAAGGTCTGCAGTGTACTCTGCCCGCCCCCGTTCAGCCCTGACAGCTCGGTCTTCCTGACCGACACGGCTGAGCCTTCTTCCTAACCTAACGCACATTCCACCTACCCGGGGCCGACCCCTCCTCATACCTACGCGGGACCACCCGGCCCAGGGCCCTGCCGATTTCCCTGCTAAACCGGGCTACCCGTGGCCGACTCCCTGGCTCCAGTCTCCGCTGTGTTCAACCCAGACTCATCTACCTGGCTTCTCAAGCTAGTGTAGCCCCCTGATGGGATGGAGAAATGGAAGGAGAAGGATTTTGGTGTGAGCGCATCCCACTGTGGGGAGGTCGCTCTCTCCCTTGCCCTAGCCCGCTGGCAATTAAAACAAACTGGGCAGGGGGCTTCCCTGGCCCACGACACCCGGCTAATGATGGCCACGTCTTTCTCATATTTTCGCCCAGGGGTGAGAACAAATATTCAAAAACTATTTTGGATTACTATCGGAGGCTCGAGAACTCTCCATTTTAGCCAAACAAGCTCACGAAGAGACAACTACAACTACCATCTATGGCCACCATCACTTTTTCAAAGAAAATCCACTGCAATATGAAGAAAGAAAGAAAGGAAAAAGAAAAAGAAAAAGAAAGGAGACTAGGAAGCTCAGTAACAAAAACAAAACAAAGGCAGCCCCTCTAACGGAACAGCCACTCCCCACAGGGCTCAGCGCCAGCCTTCGGGCGCCCCCTGCTGGCTGGCCCCGCTCCCTGCGGCCCTGCGGGTGGCGCCTCCCTGGAGGTCTCCCCCTAATTCTGTGGTGGCTCACATGGGTCCCACTCATGTCCCGTCTCCCTGCTTGCGTCACAAGTCCTCAGGAGCACTGGCCACGGACACAGCTGTCTCCTGAGGACCCCTATCACTTACTGATAGACCCAGGGCCTGCGCCCCACTCACCGAGTCGAAGTAAAGCAGGACATGGGGCCCCTCAGTCTCAAAGTGACTCACGTAACGGTCAGAGAGGGAGGTCAGCTATGGGGAGGGAGAGACGGTCAGGTGGGTGGCCCTGGCCCTGAGCACGACAGGGCCCAGTACCGGGGCACAGGAGAGTCCTGCTGGGAGGCTGCCCGCACCTTTTCCAGGTCAGCCCGCAGGGCGTGGAATCCACTCAGGAGGGTGATGTCTGCAATGGCCATCCCAGACAGCCCCACCTTGCCATTCCGCCTGCGAGGAGATACGTGCTGCCGTCCAGGTTCCGCCTGCACTGGGCCCAGATGCCCACCCCAGCCTGAGTCCTGCCCCCCTCTCCCCCCCCCCGCCCGTCCCATGGCCCAGCGCAGTGCCGGCACCCACCAGATGCACACGGTGTAGCCCCAGCCTGGGTCCTGCCCCCCGTCCCGTGGCCCAGAGCTGACCTGACACCCACCAGATGCACACGGTGTAGCCCCAGCCTGGGTCCTGCCCCCGTCCTGTGGCCCAGAGCTGGCCCGACACGCCCAGTGCAGTGCCGGCACCCACCAGATGCACACGGTGTAGCCCCAGCCTGGGTCCTGCCCCCGTCCCGTGGCCCAGGGCTGGCCCGACACCCACCAGATGCATACGGTGTAGCCCCAGCCTGGGTCCTGCCCCCCGTCCCGTGGCCCAGGGCTGACCCGACACCCACCAGATGCACAGTGTAGCCCCAGCCTGGGTCCTGCCCCCCGTCCCGTGGCCCAGAGCTGACCTGACACCCACCAGATGCACACAGTGTAGCCCCAGCCTGGGTCCTGCCCCCGTCCCGTGGCCCAGGGCTGGCCCGACACCCACCAGATGCACAGTGTAGCCCCAGCCTGGGTCCTGCCCCCCCGTCCCGTGGCCCAGAGCTGACCTGACACCCACCAGATGCACACAGTGTAGCCCCAGCCTGGGTCCTGCCCCCGTCCCGTGGCCCAGGGCTGGCCCGACACCCACCAGATGCACAGTGTAGCCCCAGCCTGGGTCCTGCCCCCCGTCCCGTGGCCCAGAGCTGACCTGACACCCACCAGATGCACACAGTGTAGCCCCAGCCTGGGTCCTGCCCCCGTCCCGTGGCCCAGGGCTGGCCCGACACCCACCAGATGCACAGTGTAGCCCCAGCCTGGGTCCTGCCCCCGTCCCGTGGCCCAGGGCTGGCCCGACACCCACCAGATGCATACGGTGTAGCCCCAGCCTGGGTCCTGCCCCCCGTCCCGTGGCCCAGGGCTGACCCGACACCCACCAGATGCACAGTGTAGCCCCAGCCTGGGTCCTGCCCCCCGTCCCGTGGCCCAGAGCTGACCTGACACCCACCAGATGCACACAGTGTAGCCCCAGCCTGGGTCCTGCCCCCGTCCCGTGGCCCAGGGCTGGCCCGACACCCACCAGATGCACAGTGTAGCCCCAGCCTGGGTCCTGCCCCCCCGTCCCGTGGCCCAGAGCTGACCTGACACCCACCAGATGCACACAGTGTAGCCCCAGCCTGGGTCCTGCCCCCGTCCCGTGGCCCAGGGCTGGCCCGACACCCACCAGATGCACAGTGTAGCCCCAGCCTGGGTCCTGCCCCCCGTCCCGTGGCCCAGAGCTGACCTGACACCCACCAGATGCACACAGTGTAGCCCCAGCCTGGGTCCTGCCCCCGTCCCGTGGCCCAGGGCTGGCCCGACACCCACCAGATGCACAGTGTAGCCCCAGCCTGGGTCCTGCCCCCGTCCCGTGGCCCAGGGCTGGCCCGACACCCACCAGATGCACAGTGTAGCCCCAGCCTGGGTGCTGCCCCCCGTCCTGTGGCCCAGGGCTGGCCCAACACACCCACCAGATGCACACGGTGTAGTGTACTCTGGATTCCGGCTCCTCTGCCACCTTGGGAGCGTCCCTCCTGCGGCGGTTCCTCCGGCCCTCGAACAGCTGCAGGCGCGTCACAGGCTGTGCGTGGACACCCGGGTCGTCCCCAGCTGGATTCTCCTCGTACTCGTAGTCCTCGTAGTCCTCATTGGCCTCCACTGCAGACAGGCATTGTGAGCGGGCCGGGAGAGCGGTGTGGCTGCCCTACCAGCCCGCTGGCCCGGCCTCCCGACCCCGTCCTCACTGGTGTACTCCACGTGGCCCTGGACTGTCACTTCGATCTGAAGGTCCTGGCAGGTTGTGTTCTTCATGTCCAGCACGTTGTAGGTCCGAAGGACCTGGCTCAGCAGGGAACAAGGAGAGGACACGGCACTTGGAGCCACGGGCCTCTGCAGGGCCCCTCCCGAGGTCGTGCCCGCCAGCTCCTCAGCCCCTCACAGGCAGGCCAGGCACGGGAGCGGGCACAGGTGCTGGCGAGACGGCAAGGCAGGGAGGAGCAGGGCCCGCCCGGAGGCCAGCTCTCCAGCCAGGGCACGGACGAGGCTGGCATGGGGCATGCAGGGAGGCTCCTGGCTGAGGCGTAAAGGGGAGAAAGAGCTCGTCCTGAGGGACGAGACGCAGGGGAAGCACCCAGGGCAGGACGGCTGTGTAAACGAGCGGGTCTGTGGGGTGAGAGACGGACAGAGTCCAGCCCTGCAAACACTGCGGGGGACCTGGATTTTCTTCAAGCCCAATCTGACGGGTGTTTCTGAAAGGTCACCCTGCTGGCGTGTGGACGACAGTTCAAAGGGGCAAGGTAGGAGGAGGGGAAATGCCCCAAGACTGTCTTAGCACAGAACTCAGGACACAGGTGACTAAGGGCCTGGACAGCAGGGGAGAGAGGAGCTACTGGGGCCACAGGAGGGGCCAAAAGGGGGCCACTAAGACACCCCAGGAGCAGTGCTGGGCTATGGGTGGAAGGGTCTCCAGGAAGCCAGTCAAAGGGCACAGGAGAAAGGGTTTGGGACATGGTGTCTGAGGTGCCATGGGCTCACCACTGACGAGCAAAGGACACACAGGTGACCAGAGACGGGGAGCCCAGAACGAGGGAAGAATGTGGACGCAGAAGCTCAGGACCCCAACCCTGAAGGGTGATCCTCCTCGCCCAGGCCAAGAGCCCTGCCCCCAGGCCTCCCACTCAGGACTGTCCCCCGCGCCCCGCCCCGCCTGGGCCTCACCTTCAAGGTGCCTTTGCTGTTCCCGCCCACCTTCACAGCAATCTTGCTGCTCAAGGAAAACTTTCAGAAACGAAAGGAAAATAAACATCAGAAACGCACAGAAAACCCTGTTTGTTGCTCCAACCATTTCTCTCTTCTCTCAAAACAATCCCACCAGGCCAGCAGGTGGCATGGTGGTTAAGGCACTGGATGCCTGACCACCAATTCCGTGGTCTGAGTCCCAAACCTGGTGGCCTGAAAGACGCTGGGTACATGTGCATGTGTGTCCAAAAAGTCCCAAGAAGATGGAGGAGAAGGGATTGTGGTGTAGTCATCCTCCCAGGGGGTTATTTCCCATTTTCCCTCTCTGTCTCTAGTGAGCACACATGCCCTACGGCAAACAAAAATCTAAAACAAAAAAACAACCCCAGGGCCAGCAGGTGGCATAGTGGTTATAAAGCACTGGATTCCCATGTGGTCACCTGTGGTTCGAGCCCCAGACCTGGCGACTTGAAACTCACACCAGGCACATGTGTGTGCGTGCCCAAGATTCTGAGAGGAGAATGGAGAAGGGATTTTGGCATGGCCATCCCCCCTGGGAGGTGATTTCTCGCTTCCTGTCTCTCTGTCTTTCTGGTGAGTGCACGTGCCCTATAGCAAAAATCTCTCCAAAAACAATCCCACAACCCCACCTGCTCTCCCATCTCACGTGTCCACAGTTTACATCTCTGTGTGCCTCTCTCACTTCGGCCCCCTGAAAGCCCTGCTGGGTAGACTCTGTCTCTTATTTCTAAGGGAAGAGAACGTTCAGAGGGGAGGTCACATCCCAGGCCACACAGCCAGCCAGTTAGCCCTCCCCTAGGACCTCGGGAAGAGGTGTCATGGGGTTCCGCAGCTAGGAGGGTGGGGACAGCCCCTGGCCTGGACACACAGGCCCAGAGGTCAGGGCAGTCAGGCAAGCCAAGGCGGGGTCACCTGCAGCTCCTCCTCCATGCCCTTCTGGTGACTGTTCAGCCGCAGCTCGTGCGACTTGAAGCCACTGCGGCCCGTGGAGCTGAGCGTCACGTTGAGGATCCTCTCCTCGGGGGTGTGGGAGGCGATCCAGTACGCAGACAGGGCATCCAGGGCGATCACCGTGTCCTGGGGAGGAGGGGCCGGCACTCAGATGCTTGGCCTCAGGACCAGCGAGCCCCACTCCTGGGCAGCCCCTACCTGGGTGCTGCGGAATCCCCCTTGGAAGGAGGCCTGGCGGGTGAGCCAGGCTGCAGCCTGGTCCGCCATCTCCGCCTTGCCTTCCCGGAGCAGCAGGTGCAGGAGGCCGTAGGCCGTGGTCTCAACCCAGAGGGCTGGGGCCTGGGGCACAGGGTCTGCCGGGTTGCGAGGAGCCAAGGTGGGTGACACGATATTGCTCTGAGAACTAGGAACTGAGCCCCAGTACAGGTTATCTGGAAATGAAGGGAGACAACAGGTGAACGGAGGAGTGCAGGGGGCCGGAGAGCACCCTGGTGGCCCGACCCCGGATGGCCCTTGCCAGGCTTTCCCGACTCTGTCCCCAAATCATCCCTGCTTTTGCATGAATTCCATCTCAAGGTCTCCATGTGGTCTCTCCCTCTGGGTACACGCAGGGGCCCCAGGTCCCCGAGCCCCAGGCTCACTGCCGGGCCCCGTCCCTCACCGCCAGTATCCTGGGCCATGGCCATGAGGTTGTTGTGGGCCACATCCTGCAGCTCCTGGCGGGCCTTGGTCAGCGTCAGGGCGTAGGCCGTGATGGCGGCTGCGTGCGCTCCCAGGAGCCCGGCACTTGCTTTCTCCCCCAAGAACGCATTTGCCTTCGAGATGGAGGCTTCCTAGAACAAAGCGGGGCAGAAGGCCCGAGGGCTGGACACGGGGGCTCTGAGGAGAAACGGGGACGCTGGGGCCAGCGGGGGCAGACAGGGGTTCCTACCACCATCTGCTTCAACTGCTCGGCACTCTTGTCCTGGAAGACGACCAGCCCATGCTGGAGGGCGATGACCACGAAGGCCGTGAGCGCCACGGTCTCGTCATTTCCCACCAGGCCGCCCTGGCGGGGAGGAGAGCTGTCAGCCAGGAGTGCGGAGGGGCCCGGTCTTGCCACCAGCACCTCCGCCTGGCTCTGGGACACCACACCTGCATGTCCCTGTGGATAACTGGACAAGGGTCCTTGAAGGAGCCGTCAGCCTGCTGTTGGGACAACAGCCACCTAGCGGTCTCCTGCAGCTTGTCAGGCGAGCCGCCCACCTGCTCCTGGGCCACACTCAGGACCTTCAGCACGAAGGCTGTGAGCCTAGAGGGCAGGAAGGGGGACAGGGGTAGTCTCAGCCCACCCCGCAGGCACCTGGTCATTCGCCCTCCCGCGGCAGTTGCTGTGACCCCGCCCCAGCCTGACCCCTCTCCCCCTCACCAGGTACTGCTGTCTCGGTGTAACCAAGCCCCGTAGGAGCCATCTGTCTTCCGGAACTGCTGGATCCTCATGTAGCCTTGGAGACGTACAGAGAGGAGGCCGCTGAGGGGACGGGCCCTCTCCCGCCGTGTGCTGTGGCCACGTCCCCCAGGCCACCCGGGACTCTTTCTTCCCCTGCCTCGCCTCCCGGTCTACCCCTGCCCCACCTCCAGGCCTGCCCGCCCCACCCCTGCCCCCAGAACCTTTCTGGATCAGATCCACAGCGTGGTCCTTGGTCTCGGGGGGCAGTGTGCTCCACTGCTCTGTCTGGTCCAGGTAGCGGGAAGCCGCCAGCGTCGGGGACAAGTAGAGCATGGTCTGCTCCCCACAGCCCCTGGGCAGCCTCAGCAGAGAAGCCAGGCCTCCCGGCGACAAGGCCCCATCAGAGCCGAAAGTGTCCATTGGGTCTGAGGCTGTATGGGTGGGAGAGGGTGGGAGATGAGACGGTAGGTCTGAGGACTGAAAGTCAGAGGTCACGGAGCTGCGGACCAGACGAGGGTGCACGGGTTTCACATGATGGGGGGACGGCCACTGGGGAGGGCTTGGAGGACACTGCAACCTGTCACTCTGACGAAGCTGCTGAAATCTCCGTCGGGGATAATGTTCGGGTCAGAGTTGCCAGGGACTTCCAAGGTCCGGCCTCGGTGGTCTGGGGAGATGGTGGATGTTGGCCGTCTGTCCTGCTGTCCACATCCCCCTCCACTGCAGCCCCTTTAGGAAACTGAGGGCCAGGGCCTGGGCCACTCACCCAGCGGGTTGAGTTCATAGACCAGCTCCTCCCTGTAGAGGGCCCCTTCCTTCTGTCTCGGAGGAAACTCACTGTGAGAGGTCACCCAGGACCACGCCCGCCCGCCTGGCCGGGGCGGGGAGTTCACAGTTCAGGGACAGGATTGGATCTGAACTGCACAGACTCACAGATCACAGCATTGGGCTTGGGTGCTGGGCTCCTGGCCCGGCCAGCAGGATGCCCGGATGGGGACCCACCCGGGAGACTAGGGGCCTGGAGTCAGGAGTACGCCGCTCACCTCGATCTGCAGAACTTTGGACACTGCATCCCCGACAGGGAACTCGAAGGACCCTCGAGCCACCACTTTCACGGACACAGCAGTGGCTGCCGTGGGCACCACAGAGAAGGCGACCGGCCGGGCAGAGCCTGCAGGCACCAGCACCTGCTGGGCCAGCCCTCCGCCGCCAGCCAGGCACAGCCCCTCCACTGGGGACACGTGGACGCTCACCTGGGGCGGAAAAGGGGCCAGCGCCTCAGCCCAGCGAGGCTTCCCGCACCCGCCCCACCCCGTGCCCGGGCTCCCCGGCCTCACGGGCAAGTCTCTGTCCAGGTAGTTGTAGAGCACAGGCCGCAGCTCCAGCTGCTCGAAGCGGCGGACGGAGACCGGCAGGCGGAGGTGTACGTGGAACTCGCGGAACACCCGGAGACGGGCTGGCGTGGCCACACACAGGCCTGCCGGGGCCGGGGAGAAGCATGGGCCAGAGATGGGGGTAGGAGGCGCGTCAGCCTCGGGCCACAGCGGGGAGAACGCCTGGCCTGCCCCCAGCCCCCGCACTCCGGGCGAGCCAGCATGCCGGCACTGACGCCCCAGGTCTCTCGGCGCCCTCGCTGTGGAACGCAGGGCAGCAGAAGCGCGACGCCGCCCGGCGGCCGACTCACCTGTGCTTTTGGACAGGCTCACACCGTGGATCTCCCACGTGGTCAGAGAGTCAGGGAGAAAGAGCGTCAGCCTGTGCGGACGAGGTGGAGAAGCCCTGTCACTCCCAGGCCGGCCCCAGACAGCGCACGCACGCCACGCCCTGGGCCAGCCCCCGCTCGGGCCCTCACGTCTGGGAGCGGTCCACCGTGATCACCCTCCACAGCCAGTTCTCCGGGAAGAAGCTGCGCACAGGAATGTCGTCCTCGTCCATCAGGTCCTCCTCCTGCAGGATCTCCAGGGCTGGGGGACCCCCGCGGACGGAGTGAGGAGAGGCCCGGCCTGCCTTCCCGGCCCCACTGCCTGCCCGCCAGCCCCGCCCGGCCCCTTACCTCGGGCGAGGCCCGCCTGGCCCCTGGTCCGGCTCTTCTTGCGCAGGCTCTCGGCAAACTGGCAGCAGGACAGGAAGGGCTCCCGGCAGGCCGAGCTCTTCACGCGATGGGCCCGCTGCTCACAGGAGCGCGCCATGGGCAGCCGGGTGAGCCCGTCCTGGCAGCAGCGCTTGGCCATGGGGGACGCGTACTGGCCCACTGCAGGGCCAGGTCAGGGCAAGCATGCGGGAGCAACGAGGGACACGACTCAGCCCCCACCAGGGCCCCGAGACCCGCCGGGACTCGCCTCACAAGACCAGTAACACCAGAGAGGTGGGTAGAGACGGCCCGCCCAGCTACCTGTAAGCCCACTGAATCTCTGGTCCCAGTACCACACTGGGGCTCCCTGACGGGCAGAGGGGACAGGCCACCCCTCCCGGCCCCAGACGCAGCGGGAGCAGCTCTGCAGGCGCCCCACTCACACTTCTCACTGATGGCCTTTTGGAAGTCCACGTTCCTCCTTCTCCGGGCTTTTGTCTCCTTGGGACAGCCTGGACCTGGGAGGGAGCAGGGCAGCCCAGCTGCAGGTCGGGCGGCCGCAGGCCTCCTCTCCCCTGCCCAGCCCTTCCTGCCCCCCTCTTCCTACCTTGCCCCCCACCCCGTCTTCCCACCAGCCGCTCCCTTCCGCCTCTGTTCTCACTCTTTCTAACTGAGGTCAGCTGTTCTCCATCAGAGAAGGCCAGGCCCACTGCCTGGAACACCTGCAGGGCACTGTCGCCACCCCCAGGACCACAGCTGAGGTCATAGCTGTTCATAACTTCAAAGACCTGGCAAGAAAGGGCAGGGATGCTGGGGACCTGAGAGGGACTGAGGGCCAGGCCAGCTGCTCGGCTGTGGGTGAGAGGGCAGGCTGTGGACAAGTACGGGAGAGAGCCGGGAGACCGCAGGGCCGAGAGGAGGCGTGGGCCCCGTGGACGAGAAGGCTCGAGGAAGACAGGAGGCACCCTGGGCAGCCTGAGTGAGCTCCAGAGGGTGGGCCCGGCAGCAGGGAGGAGCCATGGAGGGTGGGAGGGCTGGGGACAGGGTCTTGACTAACCTTGCGCATGTCGAGGGGCTTGTGGGTCCTGCTGCCCACTGCGTACAGAGCCGTGTCCACAGCTCCCAGGGCCACCAGGGCTCGGGAGTCGGTGTGCAGGCGGAGCTTCATGACGTCTCCGTTACGGAACTCGGTACCATCCACCTTAAGCTCCACCTGGCAGAGGTGGGGGTGGGGGCGGTCAGGGTGGGGCAAGCTCCTTTATTTTTTGGGAGGGGAGAGATTTTTGCTATAGGGCACAAGTGCAGAGAGACAGAGAAAAATCACCCCCAGGGGGGATGGCCATGCTGCAATCCCTTCTCCTCTCAGGATGTTGGGCATGCACACACACGCACCTGGCATGAGTTTTAAGTCACTGGGTCTGGGACTCGAACCCCGGTGGACTCCGTGGGAGTCCAGTAACCAAGTCCAATGCCATCTGCTGGCCCCGCGAGCTCCTTTCAGTCCCGTATCCTCAGCAAACGGACCCCACGCCCTGCTGGCAACCACCCCACACACACGCCCGCTCTCCATCCCATTACCGTGCCCTCGCAGGCCCCCGTCTGGACGTTCACTCGCAGGGAGTTGGCCACTGGGAGGCCTCGATGGTAGTAAAAGGCCACAAAGTGGAAGGAGGGTGCCAGGCGATGGTCCACAAGCACGGAGACCGTGGTCAGGGCCCTCCCGGCCTCTCGCCTCAGTGACACGATCTCGCCCCGAGATAGGATCTGGGCCAGGAAGAGAGCAGGAGTGAGCTCCCTTTCCACTGCACGCCCAGCCCGAGGGCCTCTCCCGGCCCGGCCCCTACCCCTTGGCCCACACGCACCATGTAGTAGAAATGAGAGGCCGTCCCACTGATGCCCACAGCTCGTAGGTTCAGGGTGAGAGTGTCCCCGACACGAGGGGGCCGGAAGTCCAGGCGCTCAATGGACAGGAACGCAGAGTCTCTTGACGACGGGGCTCTTGCGATGAGCCTGGCCGTGGCGGGATGCGGGGAGCCCGCGGACACCTGGTGGAGGGTGGTGGGGGCAGCGTCAGCAAGAACCAGGTCCCCACTCCGTCCCTGCAGCCTCAGGGACCTCCCGTTGCCCACCGCCCCCTGGGTCAGAGGAGCCCTACCAGGAGCTGCAGTTCGGAAGTGGTCTGAGGGATGACGATGGGAATGCTGATCTGGCCATTCTCATCCGTGATGTGCTGAAGGTCCCGGTGTTCAGGAACAGACCCGGAAGAAGACAGCTGGGCAGAAACTTTGACAGGAACGCCAGCGGCTGGGGAGCCTGACAATTCCCGGACCAGGCCCTGGTGGGTGGAGGAGGGGTGGAGAGCAGAAGTGGTCAGGGAGGCCCCGTGCCCTCCTGCCCAGCACCGCTCCCACCCCCGCCAGGAGAAACCTGCAGCAGGAAGGGGGCCCCAGGCACGAGATGCCGCTTGCTGTTGCTAAGATCCAAGGAGAAGGGAGAGGACACGAAATGCCAGGACGTGAGCTCCGCCTCTTCCATCTCCCCCCCTGTAAGACAGGGCAGAGGGAGGTGGAGGACAGAGCCAGGGAGAGAGGAACGGGGTGCTTCCCTCCCAGAAGACAGAGCGCGCCTCGGCAGGGGCCAGCTTGCGTCCACCTCTGTCAGCTGAGGCCCGGCACAGGGCCTGGCACGGAGGCGTGTAACATGTCTGCGGGTGAGTGAGTGGGACGGGAAAGGGGCAGTCACCCAGAGACAGAGCCGGCTGGAGACAGAGGCTCCTGGGTCTGTCCGAGCTTTGGGCCCGAGGGAGGTGGAAGAGGTCAGGGGTGACAGGGGCTGGGAACGGAGGGTCAGCAGCAGGGGCCTGGGTCCAGGAGGGAAAGCCGCGCACCTGGTGACTCGATGATGGCTGCGGCCACGTAGAGACGCAGCCCCGGGAGGTCAGCCATGTTAACACTCAGCTTCTCCAGGGCGCCCCGGAGCTCGGCCTCAGAGAGGGCAACATGGCTCTGGCCATCCACCAGCTGGGGAAGAGAAGAAACAGGACGTGGGCTGACGCTGGCACCCCCGCCTCCCCGCCTCCCCTCCCCCCTACCCCACCTTCTTCCTACCTTGGTCTGATTCTCCAGCCCCCGAAGGAAAGTCTTCTCACCATCCTCGCCCAGGAGCCCAAAGCGCACGTACGCCACGCCCTGCACTGGCTTCCCGTAGATGTACCTGCCACCACACGGAGACGGGGAGAGGGCGGGTCACAGGCCGGGGGAGCAGCGAGCTGGGAGGGAGGGAGGGAGGCGGGCTACACAGCCCGTCATACTGCGTGGGGACCCTGGGAGCAGGCCTGCTGGGGTGGAGGGCGTTACCTCGCCTGGATGTCTAACTGGATTTCACCAGGGGAGTCGGGTGTTGTCAGGATGTAGGGCTTTCCTGGGGTGATCTTCACCTCGAAGTTGGGAAGGACTGACCCAGGGCAAAGGGCAGGGAGGTTAGACTCCGGCGAAAGGACCCTATGAAGACTCCCCCCCTCAGAGCTCCACACCTGCATCTGGCCTGCCCTGCTCCCACCGCCTCGCTCCACCCAGGACGGAGCTGCCTGTCCCTCCTATTTCCCACTCTTACAGCAATACTTTTTTTTTCTTTCTTCTTTTCTTTTCTCTTTTTCTTTCTTCTTTTTCTTTTTTTTTTTTTTTTTTCTGAGAGGTTTTTGCTATAGGGTGTGTGCACTCGCCAGAAAGACAGAGAGACAGAGAGACAGAAAGCAAGAAATCACCCCCCCCCCCAGGGGGGATGGCCATGCTGCAATCCCTTCTCCTCCATTCTCCTCTCAGGATCCTGGGCATGTACACACACGCGCCCGGCATGAGTTTAAGCCACCAGGTCCAGGACTCGAACCACAGTTGACTTCACGGGAGTCCAGCTCCATAGCCATTACGCCAACTCAGTCCATCTCTTACCGTATTTCTTCACCTCAAACTGGGTGCTGCTGTTGGACTCCAGGCTGTCTGAGAATCGGGCTGAGATCTTCCACGTGCCCGGCCTGAGGGAGGGCAAGGGAGCTCACAGCCCACCTGTACAGAAGGGCCACAGAGACCTGGGACCGGCCCCCCAGAGGAGGACTGTGGGGGCAAACCAGAGGCCCAGGAGGCTCAGGACAGGGCAGCTCGGGATGCGACTGTGCTGGGAACGGAGAGCCAGAGGGGACACGGGAATTGCAGGGGGGTCGCTGGGGGCCGCCCCCAGGGAGAGCACTCACTCTGAGATGTCCGGGATCACAAAGTCATCCTGGAAGATGGACGATGGGTTGTGCACCTCCCTCTTCCGCACTCGGAGGCCGTGAGAGTTCTGCAGGAGTGAACGTGGTCACGGGTGGGAGGTCACGCCAGTGGGCAGTCGGGAAGGCCAGTGGTCAGGGGCTCACCTCCACCATGACCGTGAGGGTGTCGGTGGACGGGCGCATCTTTTGATCCAGAGCGAAGACCCGGTACCGAACTGGGAATAGAGGACGGGGCGAGGTGAGCAGGTCCCCACATGCAGGAGGGTCCCCGGGAGCGGGGGGACAACTCCCTAAGTTCTCTCCTGTGTGGCGCTTTCTCTCCGGTTATCTTGCTAAAGGGGCACCACACACGTCCCGAGTGGGCTGGGAGGGAGGGAAAGGCTGGGACGGAGGGCCAGGACCCACCTCGCTGGCCAGGGTTGTAAATGGGCTGGTCCGTCTGCAGAAAGAGGTGCCCCCGGCGAGAGGAGAAGACCAGGTTGACACCCTGACTGTCTGTGTTTCTGGACAGAAAGTCTTTCAGCCATGGTGACTGGGCCACCAGCTGGACCTCAGGGCCTCCGCGGAGGCGAAGGAGGCCACAGTCCTCCACATTCTTCAGAGGGACCTGGTAGGAGAGAAGGGGGCAGGTCAGAGAAGAGAGCAAAAGGAAGAGCCCTGGGACCAGGACAGACTCCCAGGAGCACTGAGGCAGGAAGAGGAGGACAGAGCCGAGAGGGACAGGGCGGCCCCTGCAGCAGGGCATGGAGACCTAGCCTTTACCTGGAGGCTGAGGAGTGTGAAGGCTCTTTCTGAGCTGAGGGTGAAGTCTACCTCTGGGGAGCAGAGGACATTATGGAAAGAGGGGTTTCTCAGGAACACTGATCCTCTCACTACTTGTCCTGAGGGGACATCCAGCAGCTGCACCCCCACCGAGAGGGGGACCCCTAGGTGGACCACAGAAGGAGAGAACAGGAGCAGCCTGGGGAGGACAGGGACGGTGTGCAGTCAGACACGGCGCCGACCCCACCCAGCTCTCCCTCACTCCGGGACCGGGTCCCATCACGCCTCCCCACCCAAGCACCCAGCATCCTGCCCCAGGACCTGGGCTTCTGCAGGGACAGGGCAAAGAAGCTGGCCACCCAGATCAGCCCCCAGAGGAGCCTCATGGCTAGAGGACCCGAGAGGGCTGATCTGCCTGTCTGTCTGTCTGTCTGCTCCCTTCTGGCCAACCTAGGGCTTGGGAAAGAGTCGACTCTGGACCTTGCTCCTCCCCTGGCCCAACTAGGCTGGGAAACCACGTGACAGCCAAGAAATGCAACTGGCCCCAGGCCCAGTACTGGGGGGGCACCCTGGACACCTGGGTCTTGCGGGGAATCTGAGGGACTTTTGGCTCAGAGAGCAATCCCGTCCTTCCCTGTTAACCTCTCTCATCCCAGGGCTGGGCACGCACGCTGACTGCGTGTCAGTGCACAGGTACTCATGCCCCTGTGCTTGCGCACACATGTACGTACAAGAGCCCAAAGTGGCCTAAATGCAAAGGATATTTCAGTCCTGACAAAGCGAGGGTTGGCTTCTAAGACGCTTGCCTCTCACTTTCCCCGCCCCCCCCCCCTTCCGGGCACACACACTAACTTTTGTTTTCTGTAGGCCCTAACAGGAATTCAGTGGGTGAGGAAATCTGAACACCCTCACCACCCCCACAGGGAGCACCGAGCTGAATGTCAGTCACCCACTTCCCTGTCTGCGCAAGGGGGCGAAGGTCAACTTAGGCCTGGCTTTACCTATACCCCTGAACAAGGCACCCAAAATACAAATGGCAAGAAATGAAGGACACCTCGAGAATAGCACAGGCAGCAGTACTTTATTTGGCAACTTCAACCCAACACGTAGGGAAGACCCTTGCCCTGCTTCCCCAGCCTTCCCCGAAATCCCGCTCCTGTCCCGAGACAGAGGAATGAGAGCACCATTTTACTGAAATGTAGCAGCCACGGCCTTGGCAGTTTCTGGCTCCAGCTCCACAGGAGGGACAGAGCAGCACTGCCCAAAGCCCACCCCGGGCCAGACCCAGGTAAACGCAGCGTCATGTCTGCCCCTGCGCACAGAAGCCCGGCACTCCTGGCTCTCCAGCCTTCCCAAGTGGCCGTGTGTCAGCCGGTCG
Organism: Tupaia tana; assembly: GCA_026018925.1. Classification (NCBI taxonomy): domain Eukaryota; kingdom Metazoa; phylum Chordata; class Mammalia; order Scandentia; family Tupaiidae; genus Tupaia; species Tupaia tana. The sequence goes on along the minus strand of JAKSZU010000002.1, from coordinate 137,780,573 downwards.
GGCAGTACTCCCGGGCTCCTCTGTCCACTGTCAGGAGGTGTGCGGCGACGAGCAGAAGCCTCAGGTCTCCGGCAGGCGGAGGAGCGTCCCGGAAGTGGTGGAGATGCTGCGTGGGAAAGATAAGGCTGGAGCCAGATGCCTGGGCCCGAGGGGACTCCCAGGTTCAGCAGAACGAGAGGCACTGGGCCTCACTAGTGAAGCAAGCCTGAGCAGGGACGAGATCCGACTCAGGCCATTCCCTGCCATCTGCCCCGGCCGGGCGAGACTCACCAGTCTACCAGCTGGGCCCCAATGAGGTCGTGCACGTGGTAGGCGAGGCCCAGCCGCACGGCAGCAGGCGCCCGCCGGCCCAAGAGCTCTGACAGGAGTAGCTCCCGGTACTTGGCCTTCCGGACCATGCCGAGGACAGCCTGACGCCCTGGGGGAAAGGGGATGGGGTTAGAGGGCTGCGGAGGGCTCTGAAGGGGCTCAGGGCTGGAGCCTGGCAAGGATACCTTTCACAAAGTACTTGATGAACCTCCCGGCTCCGGGCACAGCCAGCCACCAGCTCCCAGCATCGCGCACAGTGAGGACTCCGGCGTTCACCAGATGCCTGAGGGCAGCAGGAGGCAAGGAGAGGTGAGGCCTGGGCTCTGAGCACCCTCTCCTCCCCATCCATTAACTGGGACCTGAGTCTCCAGAAACGTGGGCAGCCACGAGAGGAGCTGGGCTATAAAACCCCAACCTGGAGCCGTTCTCTGCTCACACCTGCCGCGCACCTCTGCGCCTTCGCACGTCCCGTTCCCCCACCTAACCTGTCCTCCTTCCGCGCTTTCCTTCCCTTTGCTTTACTATTGTGCATTCATGAAAATAGCTGTTCTTGGGGCTGGCAGGTGGTGTGATGGTTAAGGGCACTGGACTCCCACATGGCTGACCACAGTTCAAGTCCGGGACCTGGTGGCTTGCTTTCTCACTTTCTCTCTCTCTCTCTCACTCTGTCCCTCTCTGGTCAAATCAAAATAAATAAAGTTAAATAAAATAATTATTAAAAAAAAATAAACCTGCTCTTTGGTGGGCCAGCCTCTGCGGCAGTGGGTATGGGCCAGACTCCAGTGCTAGCAAGTACATGGCAGACTACGGTTTGGATCCCCAACCCAGTCAACCCGTGCCCAAGAAGCTGGCAAGCTTCAGGCCTGGGGGACGGGGACTGAGGCACGACCAGACCCCCTTGGACGGCGCCTCCCTCGCTCGCTCTCTCCTCTCGTGCACACACAGGGCTTCTCTCTTGGAAGCTCCCCTGACCTGTGCTGTGACACACACTCGGGCCTTCTCCTGTGCTCCGGGCAACACGCATACCACACCACGACTCGTACCACAACTCACCGAAAGCACCTGTCTTGCCGCCCGAGATCAGTACTTTACTTTTTAAAATACTTTCACACATGCAGGAGTCTTCAAAAAGTTCACAGAATGTGTATTATGAAAAAACTACGCGTGAATTTCACTTTTTTTGGTATCAAAATAAGCTCGTACTGTTTTTCTTTCTTTCTCTCTCTCTCTTTTTAATGTTTTTCTACAGGGCATACCCACTCACCAGAGAGAGAGGGAAAGTGAGAAATAACCCCTAGGAGGGGATGGCCACACAATCCCTTTTCCTCCATTCATTCACCTCTTGGGATTTTTGGTACACACACACACACACACACACACACACACACACACACATACTTCCAGCATGTATGTTCAAGCCACCAGATCTGGGACTCGAACAGCAGTCAGCCATGTAGGATCCAGTGCCTTAACCTCTACACCACCTGCTGACCTCAGACTTTTCTTTAACTGCCAGAGACTACATGCACTCACCAGAGAGAGATAGAGGAAGAGAGAACCCCTCAATGGGGTATGGCCACACCAGAACCCCTTTACCTCTATTTCTCCATCCTGCTGGGACTTTGGACACCTACACCCAGTGTGTTTTTCAAGCACCCAGGGCTGGATTCAAACCATGATTGGCCGTGGGGGATCCACTCCTCTTAACCACTACACCACAGGGCTGGCCCAGCAAACTCATACTTTGATTCCATTTTCCATAAACGTTTTGGAGCCTCCTTGTATTCCGTGGGTTACAAAGTAGGAGACTGAGCCAGAGACAGCCTCCAGAAATTACTTTTTTATTTAGCCCTTGCCCAGCTGCTTTTTTTTTGCCTTTGTGTTTATTTTGCATATTTAGGGGAATTCCAGCTCCTACCATTCTCCACCCCCCCCCCTTTTTTTGGAGAGGATTTTTTGCCACAGGGTGTGTGCGCTTGCCAGAAAGACAGAGAGAGACAGAGAGACTGAAAGCAAGAAATCACCCCCCAGGTGGGATGGCCACACCGCAATCCCTTCTCCTCCATTCTCCTCTCAGGATCTTGGGCACGCATGCACACGCGCCTGGCGTGAGTATAAGCCACTGGGTCCAGGACTTGAACTGTGGTCGACTACATGGGAGTCCAGTGACAGAGCCATTACACTAACTGCTGGTCCCCCATTCTCCATCCTCTTAATCCCAGTATTTATTAATATCAGGCATCTGAGTAAGCCACCCAGATCTCCTCCTCTCTAGTCCAGGGCCCTTTCTAAGGTCCCAAGAAAGACAGGCCTCCTACCCTGTGAGAGAGGAACCGACTTAGGCAATGTCATAAACGATTCATCAGCCTTGTTGGCAGGGTCACCAGAAGGAAAGGGACAAGGCAGGACAAGACTGGGGGAGGTGGGAGGTGCCAACTCCGTCAGTCCCACAAGTCTTACGTGATGTCATGGTCCCTGAAGCCAAAGGTCTGTGTCATTTGGTCCTGCTGGAAACTCAGGTCCCCACAGGCTGGAAGCACCAGCTCCAGAAACTTCTGTACGGCCGCAGCGCATGGTCGGCCATCGCAAGCCTTGAGGACCTGAAGCCAGAAACAAGCAGCACAGTCTGGCCCCGCTCACCCTCCGCAGACCTCCACCCCCAGGACGGAGTGCTCCCTTGTTTTCCCTGGCTCCGGTCCTGGCACCCATGCCCCCCCTCCTCTCCTGTCACCACTCACCAGAGCCCTGTGCCCTCCTCGTGGGTGTGGGGTAGGGAAGCTGTCCACCCCCTAGTTTCCCTGCCATCCACCACCACGACTCTCTCCGGGAGCCACCGTACCCTGGTCCTGTAGTCCTCGGTGAAGATGATGCCGTGCGCGTCCACGTCGAAGCCCAGCTGGATGACTCTGATCTCCCCCTGCTCCTGCAGCTCTTTCTGTCTCCAGGGGTGGGCGCGAAAAGAAGGGGTCAGGGTGAGGTGCGCTGCTGCACCCTGCACACTTCTGGGCAAGGACACTGCTTGCCAGTGTTGCGTCACTTCTCTCTTGGTAAATAGAAGACTAGGTGGAGAGATGATCAGGTGGGTCACCAAGCAGCCTAGCTGGTAACTGACTGGAAAAACTAGCTGCCTACCTTTTATCAGCTGTCAAACAATCAATATGTGTGTGTGTGTGTGTGTGTTTAATCTACGTTTTCTAAGACCAGTCAAATGCCAGGCACTAAGATAAAATAGTGATTAAGACACAGACCCAGGTTGGCAGGTGGCATAGTGGTTAAGACGCTGGACTCCCAGGGAACCAGCAGTTAGCATAATGGCTATGTTGCTGGACTCCCACGTAGTCGACTGCGGTTCGCGTCCCGGACCTGGTGGCTTAAAACTCACACTGGGCGCGTGTGCGTGCGTGCCCAAGATCCCGAGAGGAGAATGGAGGAGAAGGGGTTGCGGTGTGACCATCACCCCTGGGGGATGATTTCTCATTTTCTGTCTCTATGTCTCTGTCTGTCTGACGAGTGCACGCGCCCTATAGCGAAAACCTCTCAAAAAAATAAAAATAAATAAAAAGACGCTGGACTCCCACATGGCTGACATCAGTCTGAATCCCAGACCTGGACACTTGCTTTCTCACTTTCCCTCTCTCTTTCTCTAATCAAATTAAATAATAATAATAAATAAAGTTAAATAAATGATTTTTTTATTTTTGAGAGGTTTTTGCCAAAGGGCGCATACACTCGCCAGACAGAGAGAGACAGAGAGACAGAAAGCGAGAAATCACCCCCCTGGGGGTATGGACACGCTGCAATCCCTTCTCCTCCATTCTCCTCTCGGGATCCTGGGCACGCACGCACACGCGCCCGGCGTGAATTTTAAGCCACCAGGTCCAGGACTCGAACCGCGGTCAACCACGTGGGAGTCCAGCGACATAGCCATTACACCAACTGCTGGTCCCAATAATTTATTTTTTTGTAGAGGATTTTGCCTTAGGGCATGTGTACTCACTGGAGAAAGTGGAAGTGAGAAATCACCCCCCAGGGTGGATGGCCATGACACAGTCCCTTCTCCTTCATTCTCTTCCTGGGATTCTGGGCATGCACACACACACACACACACACACACACACACACCCAGGGTAAGTTTCAAGCCACCAAGTCTGGGACTAGAACTGTGGTCTGCCATGTGGGAGTCCAGTGACATAACACTATGCCATCTGCTGGCCCCCCAAATAAATAATTCTTTAAAAAAATAAAAAAAGACACAGGCCCTTCCCTTAAGGAATTAAGTCTAGACTTTTGGTAGTAAAAGGTGGGGAGGAATGGGATCTGCAGCTGACGAAGTGGCTATGTTGCTGGACTCCCATGTAATCGACCACGGTTCGAGTCCCAGACCCAGCGGCTTAAACTTACGCCAGGCACATGTGCCCAAGATCCCGAGAGGAGAATGGAGGAGGGATTGCGGCGTGGCCATCCCCCTGGGGGGTGATCTCTCACTTTCTGTCTCTCTGTCTCTCTCTGTCTTTCTGGTGAGGGCACACGCCCTATAGCAAAAACCTCTCCAAAAAAAGAAAAAAAAAAGATGGAAAATCTCATGAGGAATTATAAAAAAATGATATAGCATGTCTAAAAAATATCCAAGTAGAAATTCTAGAACTGAAAAATAAATAAAATTAAGAACTTAACAGCTTCATGTAATGCATAGGCACAGCTAAATCAAAAGCTATTAATCTGGGGGACCAGCAGGTGGCGTGGTGGTTAAGGTGCTGGACACTCCCACATGGCCGAACAGGGTTCGAGTCCTGAATCTGGTGGCTGGCTTTCTCACTTCCTCTCTCACTCTCACCCTCTGTCTCTCTCTGGTCAAACTAAAAAATAAATGAATGAATAAATAAAATAAAATAAATAATTTTTTTTTTTTTAAAAAAAGCTATTAATCTGGGTCCATCTTGAAGCCTAACAGTTAAGGGGGCCAGATCCCTCACAGCTGACCAGTTTGAATTCTGGCCCGAAGCTTGAAAAACACACGGGGCACATGTGCATGATGCCCCAAATCCTGACATGATAAAGAAAGAGAAGGGACTGTGGCATGACCACACCCCTCTGGGGGTGCTTCCTCTTTCTCTCACTGACAGCACAGGTACCCTCTGATAATTAAAACATCAACAATCTACTGTCTTTAAGAAACATTAAAACACAACAAAAGCTAACCAGCATACAATAAAGAGACAAAAAATACTGAAAATGCAGAGTGTATTAAAAGACACAAAAAGAAGGTCCAATATATGTTTTATTTGAGCCCACCAGGAAAGAAAAGAGATGATAAAGTAGAGAAACTATCTGACGAGACAGTAACAGATCTACAATCACAGAAGTATATTAACCCAGCTCTCATAAACTCATGGAACAATCAAGATAAAACCATCAGCGAGGAAAGAGATTTCAATAATTACCTCAGTTACTAAGAAATTAAGAACTGAATAACACATATTGCTTTTTTGTGTGTTTGTGTGTTTTATTTTTTAGAGATTTTTGCCTTAGGGTGGATGTACTTGCTGGGGAGAGAAAGACAAAGAAAGTGAGAAGGAAAGTGAAAATCACCCCCAGGGGAGATGGCAATGCTGCAACCCCTCATCCTCCATTCTCCTCCTGGGATCTGGGGCACACACGCCTGGCATGATTTGCAAGCCACCAGGTCCAGGTGGGAGTCCACTGACGTAACTGCTACGCCATCTGCTGGCCCCAATACATATTGTTTTTAAATATAAATCGAACACTTAGCCAAACTGACCATATGGCATAAGACAAGTCTCAATAAATTTTTAAGGAGTTATTACTTTTATTTATGATTATTATTAATTTGCTATGGGGCACACATGCTCTATGGTGAGAGACAGCAAGAAAGCAGGCTGCCAGGTCTAGGGCTCAAACTGTGGTGAGCCATGTGGAGTCGAGCACCTTAACCACCACACCATCTGCTGGTCCCCTCAATAATTTCTTTTTTTTTCCTTTTTTTTTTGAGAGTTTTTTTGCTATAGGGTGCGTGCGCTCGCCAGACAGAGAGATAGAAAGAGAGAAATCACCCCCCGGGGGGGATGGCCACACCGCAATCCCTTCTCCTCCATTTCCTTCCCAGGATCTTGGGCGCGCACGCACACGCGCCCAGTGTAAGCTTAAGCCACCAGGTCCAGGACTCGAATTGCAGTCGACTACGTGGGAGTCCAGCGACATAGCCACTACGTCAACTGCTGGTCCCCGCCCCCAATAATTTCTTAAGGACTAAAATTACACTGTGTATCTTCTTTGGTCACAAGGTCAGATATCAAAAATAGCCATCATTGGGGCCAGCAGGTGGCATGGTGGTTAAGGGCGCTAGACTCCAACGTGGCCGACTATGGTTTGAGTCCTGGATCTGGCAGCTAGCTTTCTCACTTTCTCACTCACTCTCACTGTCTCTCTTGGTCAAATTAAAAAACAAATAAATAGATACATAAATAAAGTTAAGTAAAATATATTTTTAAAATAGCCATAATAAGGAAATGTCTGGAAATTATGATACACATTTCTAATCAACTCAATGAGTTAAAAAAAAAAAATTTGTTCTCACAAATGGGATCAATGCAATGTACTAGGCCAGAAGGTGGCATGGTAGTTAAGGTGCTAGATCCCACATGGCCAACTGTGTGGTTCAAGTCTCAGACCCAACAGCCTGAAAAACACATTGGGCGTGTATGCACGCATGCCCAAAATCCTGAGAAGAGAACTGAAAAGGGATTATGGTATGGCTATCCCCCGGGGGTGATTTCTCACTTTCCCACTCTCTCTCTCTCTCTCCAGCAAGTACGTGTGCTCTACAGCATAAAAAATGTTTAAATAAATAAAATACATTTTAAAAATTACTAAGAAAGGGGCTGGCAGGTGTTGTGGTGGATAAGGGCACTGGAATCCCACATGGCTGACCGTGGTTTGAGTCCTGGACCTGGTGGCTTGCTTTCTCGCGTTCCCTTTCTCTCTCTCTCTGGTCAAATTAAAAAATAACAATAACAAATGGAATTAAATAAATAATTCTTATTAAAAAAATTACTAAGGAAAAAAAAAAAAAAAACAAGAGAACAACTATCATAGCAGTCGGGACAGTAGTCACCTCTCAGAGGCATAGGCATTTTGACCAGAAAGCAATATATGTGGGATGTTGGCCATGGTCTATCATTTAATCTGGGTGGTAACTAGGTGAGTATTTGCTTCATAAACATTTTTTTTTTTTTTAGGTTTTTGACATAGGGTGCATATGCTTGCCAAAGAAAGAGAGTGAGAAGGAAAGTGAGAAATCACCCCCCCAGAAGGGGATGCCATGCCGCAATCCCTTCTCCATTCTCTTCCTGGGATTTTGGGCAAGCATGCACAGGTGCCCAGTGTGAGTTTCAAGCAGCTAGGTCCAGGACTCGAACCACAGTCTGCCACGTGGGAGTCCAGTGCCTTAACTACCTGCTCGCTCCTATAGACATTCTTTAAGTTGTGTGCGTGCATATTTATATTCCTTTTATAAATTTTTTAAAGTTTTTTTAAAATATAAGCTATCATCAGCACATATATATATTTTTAAAAAATCTTTAATTTTATTTATTCATTCATTTATTTTCATTTGACCAGAGAGAGACAGACTCATACACAGAGAGAGAGAGAGAGAGAGAAGGAAAGTGAGAAAGCAAGCCACCAGGTCCAGGACTCGAACTGTGGTCGGTTATGTGGGAGTGTCTAGGGCCCCAATTACCATGCCACCTGCTGGTCTCCAATATATAGATTTTTTAACAATCAGTTATTTAATTAGGTTTTTGGCAAGAAGTTTAGAACAGTAATTTGTGAGGATAAACACCACTGGTAAGGGTAAACACGGATCACAGGTAGCCCTGGAATTGAGGAACAGCTTTGATTTTTGACAACATTTGCTTTCTGATCAACCTTGTGCTGCTCTGAAATCTCATATTTCTCCTTCTCTGTGTCGAAGATCTCACCTTCCTGGTGTCTGGGCTTCCACAGTTACTTTTTCTTGAAGTAAGCATCGGTAAGGTGCTTTGGGATTTTTATTTTGCTAATATCAATTTTCGTGGAGGTGGCGATGACAAATTTCTGGTGTGTTCTACACAGTGGAACTCAATTGAGGACCGGAAGTCCAATCACGAGGAGCAAGCCACCGCTCAGCTGCTTCAGGAAAACCACTCTCTTGCCCCTGTGGCATCCAGTGAGGACGATCAGAATGGTCCCAGGAGTCATGCTGACTGAAGGGTTTTTTCCCGGGGCTCAACAGCTTTCGAGGCACATCTTCAGCAGGATAATATCCAGGCATTTTGCAAAGTTTAACCACCTGGGTACCACCATTCCTGTCTCCACCAGCTGGTTTTGTGACAGTCACAAGAACCTTCTCCTTTCTTTTCCTTTCAATTCTAGATTTAGGGCCGAGTATTTCCTCTTGTACATGGCCTTCCTGGAACATATGGCAGACTGGAATATCTGCTGATGCCCCAGACTAGGACTGGGTTTCGGGTGCAATGAGGCTTGACCTTCTTGGACCTTTTAGCCTTGGGGTCACCCTTTTTAACCTTGCCACTGGCATCAGCCTTCTTAGCTTCAGGTTTCTTAGTATCTTGCTTCGCAGCTTTTTCACCTGCCATCTTGTATAGAGGGAAAGAGCAGCACATAAATATTCCTGAGAGCAGTTCCGTCTGACTTGCTTCCTCGGGTGAGACTAGAGCTAGCTTCTGTCTTCTTTACCGTCCCTTTTCTTGACAGATCACCATTCACCTCCTACCTGCTAGATCCAAAGCATTTCAGTTATTTTATTTGATCTTTCCACAGACCACTGCCATCAACCACAGATTCTACTACTACCAACTCCTATTTTCCCGAAACTGTCCATTTTACCACAGATGTCTTCCTGAACTCTTCATTTAGACAGTTTCTTCTCAGCCTTTCACAGACTCTGCTTTCCCCTTATATCAGTGGATCTAAAAAATAATTTTTCCTTCAGAGAGATTTTTTGCTATAGTGTGCATGCACTTACCAGAAAGACAGAGAGAGACAGAAAGTGAGAAATCACTCCCCGGAGGGAGGCCACGCTGCAATCCCTTCTCCTCTTGGGATCCTGGGCATGCACGCATGAGCATCCAGTGTGATTTTTAAGTCACTAGGTCTGGGACTCGAACCGCAGTCAACTACGTGGGAATCCAGAGATGTAACCATTACGCAAGCTGCTCATCCCCCCTCCCCCCAAAAAAATTTCAATTGCTACCAGAGACAGAGAAAGAGAGAGAAAGTATCCTCCAAAGGGACATGGTCATGTCTTCATTTCTCCCTTATGTTGGGACTTGGGGCACACACACACCTGGTGTATTTTTCAAGCTGCCAGGACCAGGATTTGAACCATGGTTCGTTATGTGGGGTCCAGCTCCCTTAACCACTAGGTTACAGGGCCAGCCCAGTGGATCTCAAAAAAAAAAATTTTGTTTTAAAGAGATTTTTGCTATAAGGCAACACACTCGCCAGAGACAGAGAGACAGAAAGCGGGAAATCACCCCCACCACCCCCACACACACCACCAGAGGGGATGGCTAAACTGCAATCCCTTTGCCTCAATTCTCCTCTCAGGATCTTGGCCACACATGCACACGTGTCCAGCATGAGTTTTAAGCTGCCAGGTCTGGGAATTGAACTGTGGTCCACTACATGAGAGTCCAGCTATGTAACCATTACACCATTTGCTGGTCCCTCAAGAATATTTTTTTACATTTGTTATAAAGCACATGCACTTGCTGGAGAGAAAGAGAGAGAGAGAAGTCACCCCCAGGGGGATAGCCACACTGCAGTCCCTTCTCCTTCATTCTCCTCTTAATATTTTGGGCAGGCATGCACGTACACACACACAACATATTTTTCAAGCCCCCAGGTGTGGGACTTGAATCATGCAGTCAGTCATGTGGGATTCAGCTGTCTTAACCTCCACACCATTTGCTGGCCCTGGATCTCAAAATTTTTTTAAAGAATTATTTTATTGGGACCAGCAGTTAGCGTAATGGCTGTGTTGTTGGACTCCCATGTAGTCGACCGCGGTTTGCGTCCTGGACCTGGTGGCTTAAAACTCACACCGGGCACGTGTGCGTGCATGCCCAAGATCCCGAGAGGAGAATGGAGGAGAAGGGATTGCGGCGTGGCCATCCCCCCTGGGGGGGTGATTTCTCGCTTTCTGTCTCTCTTTCTGGCAAGTGCACGCGCCCTATGGCAAAAACCTCTTCAAAAAAAAAAAAAGGGAACCAGCAGTTAGCGTAATGGCTATGTCGCTGGACTCCCACGTAGTCGACCACGGTTTGCGTCCCAGACCCGGTGGCTTAAAACTCACGCCGGGCGCGCGTGCTTGCGTGCCCAAGATCCCGAGAGAAGAATGGAGGAGAAGGGATTGCGGGGTGACCAACTCCCCTGGGGGGTGATTTCTCGCTTTCTGTCTCTGTCTGTCTGTCTGGTGAGCGCACGCGCCCTATAGCGAAAATCTCTCCAAAAAAAAAAGAATTATTTTATTTAACTTCCTTCCTTCCTTCCTTCATTCATTCAATTTAGAGGGAGAGGAGACAGAGGGAAAGTGAGAAAGGAAGCCGCCAGGTTCAGGACTTGAACTGCAGTCGACCATGTGGGAGTCCAGCAACCCTAACCACCATGCCACCTGCCAGCCCCGGATCTCAAATTTTAAGGTATATTAAAAATCACTTGGGGGGATGGGGCCAGCAGTTAGCATGGTGTTAAGGCCACTGGACTCCCACATGGCTGACCATGGTTCGAGTCCCGGACCTGGTAGCTTGCTTTCTCACTTTCCCTTTCTCTGTCCCTCTCTAGTCAAATTTAAAAATGGATGAATAAATAAAGTTAAATAAAAAATAATTCTTTAAAAAATATCACTTGAGGGGGTGAACAGGTAGCATGGCGGTTAAGGCACTGGACACTCCCACATGGCTAACCACAGTTTGAGTCCTGGACTTCGTGGGTTGCTTTATCACTTTCCTTCTTTCTCTCTGGTAAAATTAAAATAAATGAATAAATAAATGAAATTAAATAAGTAATTCTTTAAAAGAAAAAAGAAAATCACTTGAGGCAGTTTAAAAATGTAGATTCTCATGTTGCATCCCAAGAGATCTCTTTTCTTTTTAAGAATTGTTTATTTTTATTATTATTATTATTATTATTATTACTAACTTGACCAGAGAGCGAGGTGAAGTAAGAAAGCAAGCTACCAGGTCTGGGACTTGAACTGCTGTCAGCCATACAGGAGTTCAGCACCTTAAGCAGCATACCACTTGCCAGCCCCTCACCCCAAGAAATCTTAATTCGTTAACCTTGTGTGCATTTCAGGAGCCTACATACTTTGAATAAGCAGCCCACATTACTCTGACAGCTAAAACACATGCCATGTACTGTGTAACACTGCCCTACGTGTTAAGTGTCTTCCAGCATCGAGAATTTTTTTTTAGATTTATTTAATTTTATTTATTCATTTATTCATTTAATTTTAATTTTACCAGAGAGAGACACACAGGGGTGTGGGGAGTAAGAAAGCAAGCCACCAGATCCAGGATTCGAACTGTGGTCAGCCATGTGGGAGTGTCCAGCACCTTAACCACCATGCCACCTGCTGGCCCCTAGCACCATGGATTTGACCCTGCTACCTTTCACTAAGAACCTGAGGTCCTTGAGAATTTATAAAACATGTCCTTATACACTGTACATATATAATTTGTGCATATGTGGCATGTGTGTATTTTTCTAGAGAGATATGGCCATAGCTTTCATCACCTCCTGAAGATTTGTAAAAAGGTTAGAAAGCACTCTACTCACTCTTCCTACCGATTTCACCCACCAGAGACTAAACTGCTACTGATGCAGAAGTCTTACTGCTTTTTCCTGTTTCTAAAATCCCTTCCAGAGGGTCTGAGGTGAGTTACACCCACAGACATTAACAAACCATTTTTGCATGTTTGAAAAGAAAAATCTTTCCACATCCTGACCCTGGCAAGGTATCCCTGTAATGAGTGAGTCACGCCCACTATTCTGACTCATTGATAACAGGACTCTTCCAACATCCTGTCCTTGGGACAGTGTCTTGTGACTTTATCTCGTCTTGTGACAAGCCCCTTTATCTCTGTTGTAAGCACCACCCCCCCACAGGTCCCACCCATTTGGGCCAGACCAATGGAAAGCTCTTCACTAAATTCTAAACTTTGTCTCTTACTCTCAGAATCAAATAAAAGGAACCCCCTTATACCTGATTCCCAGAGAGAGGCATGTTTTGCCTCATCTCCGGGCCTAGGTCAATCAAATTCTTGCTTAAAAATAAACCACACTAATTATCTTTGCAGAGTTGGTTATTTCCATGGACACTACTCACACCCCACGACCTGTAATTATATACTGCTAGCCCAGCATTCTCTCCAACGCTGTCCACTGCATTTGCCTCTGGATACCCCACAAGCACCTCCAACTCAACCTGTCAAAGTTAGACAGCCACCCGGGGCGACTTAGTGTGCTCCTACCTTATTCATTCCACCAACCACCACCCTCACCAGGAAAATCTGAGAGCTATTCTGGACTTGGCCTTCCTCATTCTCCACGTCACTCGTCCTCTCATCCTCCGTCTCCCTGCTATACTCCCCTAAGGCCTTCACCTCAACTGTGCTCAGCTGCAGCACCTTCCTAATTGACATCCCTGCCTCATCCAGGCCTCCAGCACACCCAGTACACATTCCTGGACACCGCACTGATGGACGGCCCCTGTCGCAACCTGGCGTGTGCTTGCACTCCCAGCGCTGTACGCGCCCCGTGACTCAGTTTCCCCCAAAGCCTTGGTCTCCACCCCTCGACCGCCTGACGATCCTTTGGCCGGGTCTGTAGCAGTCTACGCGGCCCCGCGGCGCCCGGCGCAGAGCCTGCCCCAGAAGGCCAAGCTTGCGGGACGGCGGGAGGGCCGGCTGTCTGCGGGGCTGGGGCTCAGGGCTGCGCGCGGCAGGGAGGGCGCCGGCCCTCACCAGCTGCCGGTCGGCCACCGTCCGGTCGGGCACGCGGCTGTACACCTGGGTCCGCAGCACGATGGGCGGCAGCGCATCCTCGAACAGGCCTCTCGGGAACAGCTGCGCGAGCTCCGCGACGGCCGCGCGCGCCGACCCTGGGCGGAGAGACCGGGCCCCGAGGCGGGATTGGAGCGGGCGGCAGGGGCAGCCCCGGGGACGCGGCGCCGGAGGGCGGCCCCGCCCAGCTAGGGTCGTCACCCCGCCCCGCGGTTGCCACGGTTACCCGACTCTCCCCGCAGGGGGTCCGCTTCAGGCCCCAGTTCTCGCCGCCTCTTCAGTCCAAAGTTCTCTGGGACCAGGAGATGCCTCTTCCGTCTCATAGCTCGGGCCTTACGGTACCGGGGCCAGGCAGGGGCTAAGGAAGAAAAAGCGACAGCCCGGGCTTCCGGCGCAGGACGCTGACGTCGCTCCGGGGCGTGCCTCCCTGGCGAGCAGGGTCCAGCGGCTCACGACGTGGTGACCAGAGAGACAGCGTGTCATCTCCCGCAAGGGCGGGAGATGCGAACGACTGGCTGCTCGAAGACCTGCCCCTCGGGTGAGCGTGGAGCTCCGGGCCGCTGCGGGTGCGCAGGCGCGGGCGGCCAGCTCACCCCACCGTCCGCGGTCTGCCCGCCTCTGTCGCTGAATGATTGCGTCATCGGCAGCAGAAATGCTCCCTTTGCATTCCTCTTAGGCGTCTGAATTCCGGGCCCTGACATCCTGGCCCGCAGAGGTGGAGGCGGAGGTTGTGCGGTAACGAGATCCGCGCCCAACCCTCCCTCCCAACCTCTGTGTTTGCAGCTCCCGCCTGCACCCCCACCCTACGTCCAGCCACAGGTCCAGGTCCAGTCCAGATCCAGGGCTGCAGTCGGCCTCCCTTCTCCCACCCCAACCTCGCTGCCAGTCTTCGGCCTCCTCCTCTGCCACTGGGGGGCTCGGCGGGGCTGGGGACTTAAGGTAACGGCGGGGTGGCAGGGTGGGTGCTTGGCCGCACTGGCGTGTTTGAAGGCCCTGACCCAGAGTCATCCTTCTCCAGGTGCTCTGTAAAATGGAAACCTTTCCCCCTCTCAGGACCTCATGCAGTCCAGAGAGACCAAGAGAGGAGCTGAGAAGACAGAGGTAGCCGAGCCTCGAAACAAACTCCCCCACCTCGCACCCTCACTGCCCACAGAGCCTGCCCTGTACTCTGGGCCCTTTCCTTTCTACCGGCGCCCTTCCGAACTGGGCTGCTTCTCGCTGGATGCACAACGCCGGTACCATGGGGATGCCCGAGCGCTGCGCTACTACAGCCCACCCCCCACGCACGGTCCAGGCCCCAACTTTGACCTCAGAGATGGGTACACTGACCGATACCAGCCCCGAGATGAGGAGGTCCGCGAGGGGCTGGACCACCTGCTGCGCTGGCTCCTGGAGCATCGAGGCCAGCTGGAGGGGTGAGCAGTGTGGAACACCGGTAGCTCTGGAGACCGGCACTCTGAAATTCGGCGTGCCAGAGTTGGAGAGCAAATCATGCTTAGAAGGAACTTGAGGGGTCAGCAGAGGTATAATGGCTATGTCACTGGACTCCCACGTAGTCGACATGGTTTGAGTCCCAGACCTAGTGGCTTCGAACGCACACTGGATCCGTGTGCGTCCATGCCCAAGATCCCAAGAGGAGAGTGGATGAGGGACTGTGGTGTGGCTATCCCCCCAGGGGATAATTTCATGCTTTCTGTCTTTCTGTTTCTGGAGAGTGCATGTGCCCTATAGCAAAAATCTCTCTTTTAAAAAAAAGGAGGAACTTGGGCTATTCTTTGGGGGTGGGAGGGAAACATCTGAGTAACGCTGTGCCAGACCTTCAGCCTCTAACTCCTCTCTCAGGGGTCCAGGCTGGTTGGCAGGGGCCACGGTGACATGGCGGGGACACCTGACAAAACTGCTGACCACACCATATGAGCGACAAGAGGGCTGGCAGCTGGCAGCCTCCCGGTTCCAGGGAACTCTGTACCTGAGTGAGGTGGAGACGCCGGCCGCTCGGGCTCAGAGGCTGTCTCGGCCCCCCCTCCTCTGGGAGTTTATGTACATGGGGTACAAGTTCGAGCAGTACATGTGTGCAGGTGAGTCAGCCTTGCCCTGTGGCCCCAGACATGAGCCCCAGAGTGAGGGCCGCACCCCCACCCATGCTGCTTCTCTCCTCGTGCAGACAAACCCGGAGGCTGCCCAGACCCCTCTGGGGAGGTTAACACCAACGTGGCCTTCTGCTCCGTGCTTCGCGGTCGCCTGGGAAACCACCCTCTGCTCTTCTCTGGGGAGGTAGACTGCACAGACCCCCAGGCCCCATCCTCACAGCCCCCCACCTGCTACGTGGAGCTCAAGACCTCCAAAGAGATGCACAGCTCCAGCCAATGGAAGAGCTTTTACAGGTTCAGGATGGGGTGGGAGGGCAGGACAAGAGCCTAGAATTGACTGCCAGGGAAGGGCCTTCAGGAGGAGGTGGAGGCCTGAAGGAGAGGGCAGACTGGAGGGGGAGCGTCCCACTGACGCTGCTTTTCCTCGCAGACACAAGCTGCTCAAGTGGTGGGCTCAGTCATTCCTCCCAGGCGTCCCGAAGGTTGTCGCCGGCTTCCGTAACCCGGAAGGTTTTGTCTGTTCCCTCAAGACCTTTCCGACCATGGAGATGTTTGAATATGTCCGGGTAAGGCAGTGGTGTCTCAGTTCCCGCCTGCACCTCCACCCCGCACCCAGCCATGCCCTCACTGCCAGTCTTCCACCTCCTCCTCTGCCCACTCCAGAATGACCGGGAGGGCTGGAACCCCTCCGTGTGCATGAACTTCTGTGCTGCCTTCCTGAGCTTTGCCCAGAGCACGGTCGTCCAGGATGACCCCAGGTGAGGTCAGCTCCTCCCTCCCCTCCGGGTCCCAGCAGCGCTGCTCTGGCGCTCAGCCTGTGCCTCGTCTGCCCCCCAGGCTCGTCCACCTCTTCTCCTGGGAGCCCGGCGGCCCCGTCACCGTGTCCGTACATCAGGGTGCTCCCCATGCCTTCCTGCCCACGTGGTACGTGGAAGCCATGACCCAGGACCCGCCATCACCCCCCAAGACACCCTCTCCCAAGGACTGATGCTTCCGAGGGGCTGGTCCTGTCTCTGCAGATAATAAAGGCCTGTTTCTCAGTGGTTCCATCCCTGCTCGACACCTCAAGGACACGTGGTTTGCTGTTTAATGTTACATTTTTACAGAGGGTCATTCACTGGGTGTAGAGGCTGGCCACAAAGACGATGTCCCGCCGTAGCAAGGTGGCCGCCGTCTCCATCTTGGCGCCCAGCACTGGCTCCCCGACGAGGCGGGCTGCTCCCCGCAGCGAGCGACACATCTCAGCCAGCCGCTGGATGCAGCGGACCACGAGGCCCTCAGGGGTCCCCGAGAGCCCGGCCAGCTCGGAGAAGGGCTGTGAGGACAGCAGGGTGAGGGCCGGATGTGCCTGGCCAGGGCAGCCCGCCCCCAGCCAGCCCTCTGCAGCACCCAGCCTCCAGGCACTCACCATGCCCCGGGCCCACTCGTACACCACTTCCACCAGCCCGAAGTTCAGCTCCCCCACAAATTCTTCCACCGTCTGGTTCAGGCCGCAGGCTACCTGGACCTCACCAATCCGCTTGGCCACAGCCCGGACACGTTCCACTCCCTGCGGAGGGGAAAGGGGAGGGGGAGATTAAGGCCTGCTTTCCTGCTCCCGGACAGGGCAGCCCAGGCAGGCCACTGCCACTCTTGGCAACACTCACAGAGTGGAGGCTTCACCTGGGAACTCCCACAGACCAGGAAGCAGAGAAGGGTGGTGTCTCCTACCTGCTTGAGGGTGCTAGGGAGCTGATCCCCAGGGTCCCCAGGGCTCTGGCAGACCAGACCGGAGAGCAGGGCCGCAATCTCCTCAGGCCGCAGGGTACTCAGTGCGTTGTCGAACATGAGCTCCGTGAGGAGCAGCTCATGGCTGCTCATGGCACAAGCCACCCGCCCCGCCAGCTTCACGGTGCCCGTCTCGTCCACGTAACCCAGGGTTCTGAGCACCTGCAGAAGAGGGTGGGAGTTGGGGAGCCTGCAGTTCTCTCCCTTGTCGGACCCCCGCAGCCCCTGCCCCTGCCCCTCCCACCTCGACTCGCTGGTGGTACTCGGGGAGCAGCAGCAGCGACTGGTCAGACAGCAGGAAGCGCAACCGCTCCATCTCCTTCTGTATCTGCATTCGCTCCCGCAGCTTCAGGTACTGCAGAGAGCCACCGTCAGGAGCCCGTCCGCCTTGTCCTCCCCGCTCAGCAGAGGAGTACCGAGGATAAGGGCTGAGCTGGGACAGCCATCCAAGGGGAGCAGGGAGGAGAGCTTGGAGCCAGCCTGCAGGGCCCTACCTGGGCAGGAAAACGGGGACTGTGCACACACTGAGCCCCTCGGATCAGGTCCTCCAGCTTCCGGGCTCGGAGCCCGCCCTCTACCACTGACACGTCCTTGAGCTGCAGGTCATTGACAGGGTCAAGGGTCGGGGGTCCTGCCGGGTGGGCCTGAGCCAGACGCAGCAATTCCTGCACAGCAGTGGTCACGGCCGCAAGGGGAGGATCTTTCCTGAAGACGGTGCAGGTCTTGAGCTCTGGCTGGTCCTCGGAATAAGGGACCCCTCACCCTTACCACATCCTCCCCACTTGGTGTCCCTTCTGGCTAGGGGACCCCCAACCACACAGGTCTCCCAACCTCATACTATGCCCCTCCCCAGAAGGAGGGCCTCCCCAGCATCTCTGACTTGAATTTCGGCTGCTGCCTCTTGCTGAAGTCCTCCAGGATCTTCTCCCCATTCACCCGGAGCACCTTGGTGGTGATGGCAGCCACGTCTCCTGGCTGGAGCTTGGCCACAGTGTGGTCACAAGGCCCTGGGCAAAGGGGAGAGTGAGTCCGACACCACTGTGGCCCAGGCGTCCTGCTTACACCATCAGCAGGCTGGGCATGGGCCTCCCCCTCACCTTCAGGCAGGAACAGCTTGAATCCCACGAGATCATCTGGGTGAGGCACCTCTGGAGTGGCCGGTGCCCTGTCCTGTGCCTCCTGAGACACAGGCTTATCACATAAGACCAGGGTTGTGAATACTCGGCTGCTGTTGTTCGAGGAGACCTGGGGAGGCAGGAGGCCGGGACAGGGCTGGGAGTGGACATCGGAGGTAGAGACCCGACCCCCGTCCTCAGGGAGCAACCAGGCAGGGCCTGGCAGTGTGGAAGCAAACAAGAGAAACCATGAGATCAGACTTGTCGGGGAGCATGGGCAGGGAATGAAGTCGTGGGGATGAGAAAAAGGGAAGGGAGAGCAAGGAGAAGCACTGTGGTGACTGCAGCCTGCCCAGCCAAGGGGGACAGTGGGACAGGGCTCTCCCTCGCTCCCTGCCCCACCCTCTGGGCCCCAGTTCTCGGTGCCCTCACCTGCAGGATCACACCTAGTGCGTTGTGATGTTCCTGATTCTTCACAACCACCACCCTTCCCACCGAGAGAGATTTCAGCCCATTCACAGACTCCATGATACGGCGCTGAGAGTGGGGATATGCACAGAGGACATGGGAGGTGTCACAGGGACACTGCAGCCACGTTCAGGAGCACCCACGGCAATCCCCTCTCTTCCTTTCTCCCCCATCAAGTCCCCAACACACACACACACACACACCTGGATCATGTTCCGGGTCTCCGTCAGCTCCTCCCCCCAGCTGTAATACTCGGGCAGGTCGACCAGTTGGCTGGTCACGTCGGGTTCCTCCAAGGCCTCCAGTTTCTTGGTCAGCTCAGCCAGCATCTGTTCATGGATCTGGGCAGAAGTGAAGGGAGGCTGTGAAATGAGGATCTCCAGGCCGGGTCGGCCTCCACCCAGTGGCCCCGAAATGCCCTCTCTTTGTCCAAACTCTGCCCTGTATACTGGCCACCCCAACCTCACCTTGCTGTCCTTGCGAGACGGGAACTCAGAGAAGCTCCTCTTCATCATGTCTTCCACCCTGAGGGCATCCACCCGCAGCAGGTTGAGGATCATGGTGTACGTGAGGCGGAACTGGGACTGCAGCTGGGACGGCTTCCCCTGGAGCCAGGTCAGAGAAGGCAGAGATTGGAGTAGAACCTACTGCTTCCTAGCCAGTCCTCTGGGGACTGCGTCTCCTGTCAGGTCCAGTCCTAGCTCTGCAGCCATGGGCCGTACCACCTCCTCCGTAACTCGGAGCAAAACGAAATGAGTAGACCCGAAGGCCCTAGCTAGCCCCATATACACGGGGGACAATGAGAGCTGGAATCCAATCTCATCCTTGAGTTTGTTTGCTCATTTATCACTTGGCTTCTCCCGGGCAAAATGAGAGACTCAGGAGAGGAGTGAGCAGGAAGCCTGGGGGAGAAGCCAGCAGGGCCACCACCCGCCCTGCCCCGCTCACCATCATCATGCGGTGCAGGTCCGCCATCTCGGGCACTCGGGCCTTGCAGAGGAGGATGACCGTGCCGGTGGGGTCCAGGCCCCTCCGCCCCGCCCGGCCTGCCATCTGCACGTACTCCCCGGGGAGCAGGTCCCGAAAGGTGGAGCCGTCATGCTTGCGCATGGAGTCAAACACCACTGTGCGGGCCGGCATGTTTACCCCCATGGCGAAGGTCTCCGTGGCAAACAGGACCTGGGACAGAGGGGGAGAGGGTGAGTCAAGGGGCTCACACACGGCCTGGCTCTGGCCAAGCCCACCCTGCTGGGTAGCCAAGGCTAAGGAGGCAGAAGGCCTGGCCCCAGGTTGTTACTGCGGATCTCGTCTCACTTTCCCGCAAATCCACCGGGCAGACACGACCACTGTCCTCGTTTTACTTCTGGAGTTCCCTATTTCTGTCCTTTTACCCCCATCTCTCACTCCCACCCTCTGCAACTACAGTCATTCCAGTTCTTCATTAGTTCATACAGTCACTCATTAGTTCTTATCCACTGCACTGTCCGGCCTAAACCCTTGTCCCTCTGCCCTCTGGCAGCCCCTAACAGGGCAAAAAGAGCGTGGGGAGTCCCACTCCCACCCCGGGGGCACCTTGACTAATCCACGGCTGAAGAGCATCTCCACGATCTCCTTGAGGATGGGCAGGACCCCGCTGTGGTGCACGCCCAGGCCGCGGTGCAGGAGCTCTGACATGTGCAGGACCTGAGGGAGGGACCCGAGGTCAGGGATGGCATGCTGGAACCTTCCCCACCCGCCCCACAGGCAGGCACACACACCTGGGGCAGCTGGCGGTCAGAGCCACGCAGGCGAGCAAGGCAGCGCTGCAGGAAGAGGTGAATCTCGCTCTTTTCTGAACTTGTGGTGAGGTCAAGGGAGGTGAGGCTCGACGCCTGCTCGTCACAGCGGCCCCGAGAGAAGGTGAACACCACCACGGGCAGCTGGGCACGGGCGCGCAGGGAGCCCAGGAGGGACAGGTATACTCCACGGTCCTGGGGAAGAAGGGAGGCGTGCAGGGTGAGTCCCTGAAAGGGCGAGCTAAGAGGTGACGTAGCATGGAGCAGGACAGGGTTCAAAACTCACGTTCAAACTCTGGGGGGCACGAGGGAAGACCAGACCGCAGAGAGGCGGGTGCGGGCACGTTCTCACCTGTGCGGGCCCTCCCTGATGGGTGGGCTGCTTTGCCCCGAAGGTCTGGGCGTGTTTGCTCATTCTCTCCTTCTTGGCCTCCACCGCCGCGTAGTACCTGGAATGCAGGGAGGGCGGCCGTCACTTCAGCTGCGGCCCGGCCCTGGCTCTTTCCCCCTCGCCGGGCTCACCCCTTTGTGTGGAAGGATCCTCGGGAGTCCAGTAACAGGAAGAGCTCTCCCTGGGTCTTGGGGCTGTTCCCCGTGAAGAGATAGTGCTCCAGGGGCACCGGCCGGGCAGTGGTGCTGATCACGAAGATCTGGCGACGCTTCAGCCGCCTGAAGGCAGAAGGCGGCGACAGACCAGGGTCGGCGCAGAGAGGACCCACACCCCCACCACCCCCCGACTGCACCCGGGCTTTCCTGGGACCCAGAATGGAGGGCCGCCCCCACTATC
Organism: Tupaia tana; assembly: GCA_026018925.1. Taxonomy (NCBI): domain Eukaryota; kingdom Metazoa; phylum Chordata; class Mammalia; order Scandentia; family Tupaiidae; genus Tupaia; species Tupaia tana. Next base: position 137,759,174 of record JAKSZU010000002.1, on the reverse strand, counting down.
CCAGTGTCAACATGCAGAGTGATCTGGGCCCACACGGGACCCCACAGCCACCCAAGGGGACGGGTTCGCTAGCCGTGCTCAGGCCTGGGCTGGCCCTGGAGGTCTTAGTCTCCACACCCCAAGGAGCACCACGGCCCTGTTCCGTACGCACCCCGGGACACGCGTCTCACCCAATCCAGTCAGCAAACTCCAGGGCGTTGGGGACGGTGGCGCTCAGGAGGATGATGGAGACATGGTCGGGGAGCATGATGAGAACCTCCTCCCACACGACCCCACGCTGCGCAGAGGGACCGCAGGTCACCGGGGCACAGAGGGCACTGCCCTTCCACCCCAAGAGAAGTGGTCCCCGTTCTGCTCGGGGACTAGGATGGCCGGAAGGTCCTCAGGATGTGTGGAAAATGGGGAGCCGCTCAACTCATCCCCCAGGAGAGGACTGCCAGAATCTGGGGTCCCCACGCCCCTCACCTCAGCATCGTTGATATAGTGAACCTCATCAAAGATGACCCACTCCAGGTCCCGGATGACATCTGAGCCGCTGTACAGCATGGAGCTGGGGAGAAGAGGCCGAGCGCTGACTCCCCAGCGGCCCCCTCGCCCTGTCCCCAGCCAGCAGCCCTCTGGGCCGCCTCGGCTTCCCAGCGTCGGCGCCCGGCTCTCACCGAAGGATCTCCGTTGTCATGACGAGGCAGGAGGCCTCCGGGTGCAGCTGCACGTCCCCGGTGAGCAGCCCCACGTCTCCGAATGTGTTTCGGAAGTCCCGGAACTTCTGGTTGCTCAGAGCCTTGATGGGTGAGGTGTAGATGGTGCTGGGGAGAAGCCGTGAAGTTAGCTAGTCCCTCCTGGTCAGCGCCTCCTCGCCCACGCCAACACCCCAGAAGCGTGTCCCAGAGGCTCAGCTGCCCCCTTCTCCACCTGAACTGCCCTCACCCACTCCTCCACGACAAGACCACAGACCCATCCTGTCTCCCAGCCCCTTCTAAACCAACCCGATCTTCTAACCTCTCCCTCGCAGGCCTCCTTGCTCAACTAGTCCCACAGCAGAGCACTTCAGAGCCAGTCCCAGTCCCAGTCCCTCCCCTGAAGCTCTCACCGAGGGGAGGGGAAGAGACCAGGTCTGGAAAGGGCACGGGCAGGGGCTGTGAGGAGGGGAGGTGGGAAGGGGCGTGTACCGCGTCATGTGTTTCTGAGCCAGGGCGATGGCGTACTCCGCCACGACCGTCTTCCCCGCGGACGTGTGAGCCGCAACAAAGACAGAGTCGTGCCGCTCCAAGTGCAGGATGGCCTGCTTCTGAAACACGTCCGGCTCAAACGGCCACTGTGGGAAAGAGGGGGACGGGCTGGAGAAGAGGGGGCCTTCTGTGTCCTGCTTGTGGGTACGCAGGGCAGAGGGGAGACGGGCTGGAGAAGAGGGGGCCTTCCGCGTCCTGCTCATGGGTACGCAGGGCAGAGGGGAGACGGGCTGGAGAAGAGGGGGCCTTCCGCGTCCTGCTCGTGGGTACGCAGGGCAGAGGGGAGACGGGCTGGAGAAGAGGGGGCCTTCCGCGTCCTGCTCGTGGGTACGCAGGGCAGAGGGGAGACGGGCTGGAGAAGAGGGGGCCTTCCGCGTCCTGCTCGTGGGTACGCAGGGCAGAGGGGAGACGGGCTGGAGAAGAGGGGGCCTTCCGCGTCCTGCTCGTGGGTACGCAGGGCAGAGGGGAGACGGGCTGGAGAAGAGGGGGCCTTCCGCGTCCTGCTCGTGGGTACGCAGGGCAGAGGGGAGACGGGCTGGAGAAGAGGGGGCCTTCCGCGTCCTGCTCGTGGGTACGCAGGGCAGAGGGGAGACGGGCTGGAGAAGAGGGGGCCTTCCGCGTCCTGCTCGTGGGTACACAGGGCAGAGGGGAGACGGGCTGGAGAAGAGGGGGCCTTCCGTGTCCTGCTCGTGGGTACGCAGGGCAGAGGGGAGAAGGCCAGAGCGAGGTGAGGATGGGAACCAAGTCTGCCCTGGAAGGAGGGCAGGGACAAGAGATGGAGGAGCATGTGACCCAGCCCCCAGTACCTGGAAGGCTGGCTGGGGAATGAGGCGGTAGAAATCACCAACGGGGGACGTGATGTCCACAGGAATGGCCCACTGCTCCTGAGGTGGAGGTTTTGGAGGCTCTGGGGGGGATACGACTGTGGATGCTTCCTGGAAAAGTCAGGGGTAGGCGTGTATTCTCCCCAAAAGACGTGCCATTCTTCCCCTCAGACCCAACCAAGCCAACCACCCTCCCTGCGGCAAGGTCCCTTCTTTCTTGCCGCCACCGTCCAGAACCACCAACCTTTAACACCAGGTCCTCCAAGCTGCTTGCTCGGGCCAGGGGAGTGCTGCAGGGAGAGGCTGAACTGGTGTCTCCTCTGGGACCTCCTGGCTGTCCCACTGCCTCGCTCTCGTCCTCATCACCCCCACCCAAATCGAGAGGCTCCAGAAGACGACTGAGGCTGAGCAATCCGGGAGCCGGAGCTGGGTGATCTGAGGAGCAGGGAGTAAGAGGCAACCTTGTCACGTCCACCTCTGCGCCCCTGGAGGGCACCCTTCTCCGACAGCCCCACCACGCAACCGAAACTCACGCTTTGGTGCAAAGTCTATGCCCTTCTTGAAGCCAGGTGGAACAGTAAGAAGATCTGGGGGACAGACAGAGAGAAGCAGAGCCAATGCACCGTGCCGTGCAAGTCGTACTTCGCACAAACCCGAAGGACACCATTTGTGGTATAGACACTGTGGTGGGGACATTTGTTGTGACCGTCTTCTAAGAGATGACAGGAAAACTTGTCATGGAAAGGATACGTTTTCCCAGTTTGCTCAAAGGCATGTTAGGGCCATCAGCGGCCCGGGCTCCTCCTCAAGGCCGAGACATGGAGCCCCACCTCACCTTTCTCAAAGTCTATTTCCTCCTCAGCCTCCTCCCGAGTGCTCAGATCTGTTAGGGTGGGCTCATCCATCCCACCTGGGGAAAGAGTAGACTTTTAGGGATTCATGGGACTAGGATAATAAAGGGGAAGTGGGGAACCTGTCCCTGGAAATGAAGGGCAACTTCTACCATCCTGGCCCTACAAGAATCACCTGGCCAAAAAGGGTACTGGGTTGGATTCCCCCACAGGGACTGGGAAGCGGGCCCGGGAGGCCGGCGAAGCGACAAGGAAGTCGTGGCTGACAGGTTTGTGTTCTCCAGCAGGACCTGAGGCAAGAGATGGGAAAGAGCCCCAGAGAGGCTGAGCTCACCTCTGACCACCCCCCACCCCGAACTCGACCTTGTGTCCCCTGACAGCTTACCTCCCTGTAGCCTAGTATCTGGCCGGTGGTTGGGTGTCTTTGGGCCTGTAGGTCGGATGGGACTGGAGCCCCCTGGGCAGCCAGGAGAGACCAAGGGTCTGTCTTCCTCTGCCATTTTCTGGAAAGAAGAGAAGCAATTTCCAGGTCTTCTTTCTCCCCCACCCCAGCTTCCTGCAGGAGACTATGTCTCTAGTCCACGTCCCTGAAGACTCCTCACCGGGCTGCGTGCTCCACACCATGGAGAGGTAGCCAGGCCGGGGACGACAGAAACAACTGCTCTGCTTCCTGCTGCAGGTCGGGGGCACAGGGAGGGAGGCCGTGCGGAAGCTGGAGCGAGGGCAAGAGAAGAATGAGGTGAGGAGAGATGGTAAAATGCAGGCGAGAGGTGACAGGGTCCTTGTTCAGTTCAGCAATGGTAGACGTCCCAGCCAGACTAGGACAATCAGGCTGAAGCCATATTCTCCGAAGGCTCTCCCCAAAACTACTGCTACTGGTTAATAGTGCAGACTGTGGATTTCAGAAACCACCAAGACCAAACCTGAGGACTTCCCGTCTTTGAAAAGCTCCCCTGCTGATGATAGGGCACGCTAACCTTTGGGGTCCCAGCCCCAAGGCTGAAGAGTCAGGGGCTCAAAGGTTGGTATCTGAGCCGCCACCGAGTGCCCTGGTGCCGGCAGACAGAAGGAGGTGCTCCAAGGAGAGAAGATGCATTAGAAGGAGCAGCTGTCCCTGCTGTGCTCACTCATGCTCTGGCTGGCCCACCACAGGTCCCCTGGGCTGGGCTCTGTCCAGCACCAGGCAGGGCAGGCTGACAGACTCCCAGGCCCAGGAGAGCAAGGTCATGCAAGATGCCACTGTGAGGTTTTAGGCTCAATGCGGGTCCACAGTTAGGACCAAAAGTCACTCACCGTGCTCTCTGGAGCTCCGGGCTCGGTCAACAGTTCCCAGCGTCCTGTGCATCCCAGTTCCACGGCCCGCAGGGGCAGGTTCAGGGGGTCTGTGGGAGGCAGCACTACAGGGGAGAGGTCAGAGGTCAGAGGTCAAGGATCACCTCTACCTACTACTCCGTTCCACCCCACCCCCCCTCACCGAGTCGCTCGGTCTCGATCATCCTGGAGCCACCGCAGCTGCCAGGCAGCCCGGAAGCTCAGCGACTAGCCGTGGAGTAAGCCCCGCCCCCGAACGGGCGGAAGTGAGGGCAACTTCCGGCATTCACGCCAGCTCCCGGAGTGTGGGCGAGCGCGGCAGCACCGCCGGCCTGAAACAGTGGAAGGCCGGGCGGAAGTGCCTGTGCCCGGTGCCGCCGTGGTTACCGCGGTCTCCGCCTCTGTCGACGTCATCGTTCTGAGCCGGCTCTCGGCGGCCAGCGCGGGCGCCGCCCGGGACTGCGGGGCTTCGGTTGCCGCCCCCTCAGGTGAGGCCTTCTGCTCTTCTCCGTAGTCCCTTTGTGTCCGTGTCCCTTGTCTGTTCTTCCCCCTTTCGTGGCTCTGGGAGCTCCAGCGGGTTCCACAGCCGCCTCTGACGTTCGGACCCCGCCATTGGCCATCCTAACCCCAGCGAGAGTGGAGGGGTCAGGTGCCCCTCTTGGGACAGAGGTGTTTTTCCCTCCCCGGGCCACGTGGTACCCCAAGTTGCTGCTGTCCGCGACCCCCGGACACGGGAAGGAAGGCTAGTCGGTCTCCACGAGTGCGAGCTCGGTTGGCATCCCGGTTAAACAAGGGGTAGGGGAAGGCCAAAGGCAGGAGTCACAGAACTGGAGGGGTGGGGTCGGGTACAGTGTGGACGGCTGCGAACCTTGGGTGGTGACAGTGGAGAAAGATGTCTTGGGCCCTGCCCCTGAACCAGGAGCCACCATGTTGGTGATACCCCCCGGACTGAGCGAGGAGGAGGAGGCTCTGCAGAAGAAATTCAACAAACTGAAAAAAAAGGTGAGAGAGTGTGTGGGGATGTAGACTTCAACCTTTCGCATACCCTGCACCCCGAGAACACTTGGGGTGAGTGTGAGGGCATTGGGCAGGGCAGGGGGCTTCTTCAGGCTCATATCTGGAGGCATGTCACCTTTCAGTGTCACTTCAAAGGTGGGCTTTCCCGAATCTTAGTGTGGACTTTCTCTCTTATCTGTGCTGGGGAGTTGTCTTCCCATCCTATGGCTTTTAGTATCACTTAAGAGCTGTTCCTCCCCAGGCTTCGCTTTTCTAATTCCATTCAATGTCTTACTGATCATTTCCAAATACTAAAAATTGAAGCTCTTCTTATCTATTCTAACCTAGTTCCTTTTCTTGATTTTCCAAATAGGACTGATGATACTCAATTCTCCTGTGTTTGGACTCAAAATCTCATCTCTGACATCTATTATTGTTTGTATGACCACACGTTTGCCACATCGTGATTCTTCTTTTTAAAGTAATTCCTCCCAGGGGCCAGCAGGTGGTGTGGTGAAAGCTCTGAATTCCCACATGGCTAACTGCGGTTCAAGTCCCGGACCTGGGGGCTTGAAAATCACGCCAGATGCACATGTGTGCATGCCCAAAATCCCAGAAAGAGAAGGGACTGCAGTGTGGCCATCCCTGAAGGATGATTTCCTCACTTTCCCTCTCTCTGTCTCTGTTTTTCTCCAGTGAAAGCATGTTTTTGCCCTATGGTGAAAACCTTTAAGAAAAAAAAATTCCTTTTTAGTGATCTCCTGCTTGTTCTTTCCTGTGTATTCCCCTGAGCAGGACTTTGCTAACACTCACCTGGGCTGTTGTAATGTTCTCTCAACAAGTTTCTCAGTCTTTTTTGGACTGACTTCTTCGCCTCTTTTAAATTGATCCACTGAAAACACAAACTTTGTGTTCTCTCCAAACCCCATGAGTGGTGTCACGTTGTGTATAGAACAAAGCCCCAAAACCTCAGCTTGTCATCCACGTCTCATCCCATAGAACAGCTCGCAGTTCCAGCGAGTGCATTCCCAAAGCCACCTGAGCTGTGCGCCTGTCACTGCTGTCTTCCTTCTCTTCTGCAGTGCCCAGTTGCCATTAAATATCAGAAAATCTTGTTTGCTTTCAGCTGTGAGTAATCTGCACCCGTCATAAGCATTTTTGGCCATTCAATCTAGTTGATTTATTCCCTATACCATAAGTTTCTTGAAGGTTTGGATCACATGCTGTATATCCCTGTTACAAGGTCAAGGTTGGGCCTCGCTAAATATGCAGGGGCTGGATGGACGAAATCCCCGAGAAAGACACATAGCCTTGTATTTATTTGCAGCTTATGTCCTGGAGTGCTGCTTCATCAGTGAGTTCTTCATCTTCAGTTTTCAAAAATGTGACACTCTGGAAAGCTTCAGGGTACTGGTTGGATTCGGTGTTGCTGGCATTGTAGATAATCTGGGAGACTAGATGTGAGAGGCAGGCCTGCCTCAATGTACCCCTCTGGGGATACCATTTGCATTGTTTTCTCCGAGAAGGGCGCCCCTGGAGTGGTGTGTCCAGTGGCCTTGGGAGAGGACCTGCCCAGGGACTGGCTTTCGCTGACCTCTTTCCTCTCACCCTCGTCCCCAGAAAAAGGCACTGCTGGCTCTGAAGAAGCAAAGCAGCAGCAGCACAGCCAGCCAGGGCGGGGTCAAGCGCTGTGAGTGATGGGGAGCAGGGGTGGCCTGGAAGCGGGGAGCACGGGGTGGGCGTCTCTCGCAGCTGGGCCAACGTGCTGTCTCTTCCTCACTGCCCAGCACTCTCTGAGCAGCCTGTGGTGGACACGGCCACAGCCACAGAGCAGGCAAAGCAGCTGGTGAAGTCAGGAGCCATCAGTGCCATCAAGGCTGAGACCAAGAATTCAGGCTTCAAACGCTCACGGACCCTAGAGGGGAAGTTAAAGGTGAGCAGCGCAGGAGGGTGGTTTGGGGGACTCTTGACTGTAGAGGGCATCTCGCCATGTTGGAAGGGAGGTGAGTTTAGGGGAGAAGTAATGCTGTCCAGTCCTGGGCAGATTGCTGTGCCACTCTGAGCTTTAGGTCTTCTATCTGTGAAGTGGGAAAACTGGGCAGCTCCTAAATTCTTCTCCATGTTACACCCCCTGTGATTCTAATTCTACGCCAGCCTCGGATTAGAGCTTTGAAGACATGCTGCTCTGAAGGGTCAGATAGAAGGAAAATGTCGTCAGATAGAAGGGAGGTCTGGTAAACCAAGTAGTTGACGTATGCATTAGATCAGTTATAAAGTATACTATATCGTCAAGAAACGTACATAGACTGGGACCAGCAGTTAGCGTAATGGCTATGTCGCTGGACTCCCATGTAGTCAACCGTGGTTTGCGTCCTGGACCCAGTGGCTTAAACTCACGCCGGGCGCGTGTGCGTGCGTGCCCAAGATCCCAAGAGGAGAATGGAGGAGAAGGGATTGCGGCGTGGCCATCCCCCCTGGGGGGTGATTTCTCACTTTCTGTCTCTCTGTCTCTCTCTGTCTGTCTGGCGAGTGCACGCGTCCTATAGCAAAAACCTCTCTCTCAAAAAAAAAAAAAAAATGTACATAGACTTTAAAACAAAAAAATCTGAAGCAGCCAAGAAGGTGGTGTGGGAAAAGGAGTCCCTCTGATCCCTGGTTGGCAGCTGCCTGCTGCGACCCTGAGGTGGGTCTCTGCCTCTTCTCCAGGACCCTGAGAAGGGGCCAGCCCCCACTTTCCAGCCGTTCCAAAGAAGCATATCTGCTGACGATGACCTGCAGGAGGTAATGGTTCCTGTTTCTCTGTCCCTGAGGGGCTGGATCGAGGCCGCTGAGAGACCCCCCAGTGTTGGGCCACATGGCAGCAACTGGAACTTGTCCTGACTGTGCTTGGTCTCTTTCAGTCATCCAGGCGTCCCCAGAGGAAATCGCTGTATGAGAGGTTAGATGGGATTGGGAGTCCCGCTTGGCGGGAGACCGGGGTGGCGGTGGGATTCACTGCCTGATCCTGTGGAGATTTCTAGGCAGAAGTCGAAGAAGCCAGGCTCAGTAGGAGTGCCGATGCTCCAGAGAGCCAGGAGGAGAAAGCAAACACCCCACCGCTGAGCCTCACCATCTGCCTCTCTGCAGCTTCGTGTCTTCCAGCGATCGGCTTCGGGAACTGGGGCCAGATGGGGAAGAGGCAGAGGGCCCAGGGACTGGTGATGGCCCCCCTCGAAGCTTCGACTGGGGCTATGAAGAACGTGGTGGCGCCCACTCCTCCGCCTCCCCTCCCCGAAGCCGCAGCCGGGACCGCAGTCACGAGAGAAACCGAGACAGAGAGCGGGAACGGGATCGAGACCGGGAACGGGAGCGGGAGCGGGATCGAGACCGAGAGCGAGAACGAGATCGAGACCGGGAACGGGAGCGGGAGCGGGAGCGGGACAGGGATCGAGACCGGGACCGGGAGCGGGATCGAGACCGGGAGCGGGATCGAGACCGAGAGGGCCCTTTCCGCAGTGAGTGACCGCAGCTCGGGTTCAGTGGGTCCTACTCAGTGCGGGGTAAGATGGGTGTGCATGAGACCGATTCCTCATCCCACAGGGTCGGACTCGTTCCCGGAGCGCCGGGCCCCTCGGAAGGGAAACACTCTCTACGTGTATGGAGAAGACATGACGCCCACCCTCCTCCGTGGGGCCTTCTCTCCCTTTGGGAACATCATTGACCTCTCCATGGACCCACCCAGAAAGTAAGGATAGCAGCGCAGCGTGGTGGGAACTCCTGGAAGAACCCTGGTGTGGCCCAGGGGAGGACACCGCCCTGTCTCTAGCAGACCGGCACGCGCTTGGTTGGGTCCAGACGCCTGTGGGCCTTGTCCTAACCCTGTTTTCTCTTGTCCCAGCTGTGCCTTTGTCACCTATGAAAAGATGGAGTCAGCAGATCAGGCCGTGGCTGAGGTTGGGACTTCCCACATCCGCTCTACCCATCCCTCCTGCCGTCTCCATGTTGTCCTAGAATACCGGAAGCCAGGAGGAAGTTGGTTCCTCTTGACAGAGGAAGCCTCTCCCTGTCCACACAGAGAAACGGGCTTGCTCAGATCCCTTTGGAATCTACCCCGAGGACAGCAGCTCCTGGAGCAGCTCCTTAGGTTTATCTGTAATGTTTCTCCTCCTCCCCGCCCCCCCTCTCTGCTCCAGCTCAACGGGACCCAGGTGGAATCCGTGCAGCTCAAAGTCAATATAGCCCGCAAGCAGCCCATGCTGGACGCCGCCACCGGCAAGTCTGTCTGGGGCTCCCTCGGTAAGGATGGGCGTGCCCCTCCCTCGTCTCCCCACAGTTCACCCCTTCTTTTTGTTCTTTTGCCTGTCTCTGGGTTCCCTGGAGGTGACAGAGGTCAGGATGTGTGTGGAGGCTGTGGGAACGGGAAGGGGAATTGTCAGGCCCTCTGCCAGTTAGAGGCAAGGGTAAGAGGAGAGGATTGACAGTGACTCTCAAAGCAGTGACTGGGATGAAGACAGAGCCACAGGCAGGCTGGTGAGGGGAGAGCACCACGGCCTGTCGGTGTCGAGGTGGGGCAGAGTAGTGTGTGTGTGTTTGTGTAGGTTTTTGCCATCGGGTGCATGCGCTCACCAGGGAGGGAAAGTGAGAAAATGCAGATTAGAGCCTCCCGCATCACAGGGCCAACAGCTGGGCCAGCCTGCTACCTCTGGTCACCAACCGATAGTACCACTAGGGAGACTGGCTTTGAAGTGGGAAAATACCACTTGGACCAGACTGAGGGGACATCCAGGGAATATGTCAGGAAGTAGGGCGTGCTCCTCACACCCCCGCGCCCCCAGCCTACCTGACCTGTTAGGCTGCCACCGAGGACAGGAGGATGGGGCCAGCGCCAGAGGAGCCTGGGCCACTGAAGCCAACAGACAGTCGCTTTGGGGAGGAGGGGTGGTCAGCAGATCCAGTACAGGGGTCAGAGAGGATGGGAGCTGGTGTGGGAGGGATGGGGTCCTCGGATGGGGTGGGAGAGGGACATGTCTGGTGGAGGGAGGACACAGACCGGGAAGAAATAGCAAGGAACTCAGGGAGAGTGTGGGGCTACACCTGGATGAAGTCTCCAGGTGAGGCTGCTAACATTTCTCAGTGAAGTGAAAATTTCACTAAGGGGAACCAGCAGTTAGCATAATGGCTATGTTGCTGGACTCCCATGTAGTCGACCGCGGTTCGCATTCCGGACCCGGTGGCTTAAAACTCACTCTGGGCGCGTGTGCGTGCGTGCCCAAGATCCCGAGAGGAGAATGGAGAAGGGATTGCGGCGTGACCATCCCCCCTGGGGGGTGATTTCTCGCTTTCTGTCTCTATGTCTCTGTCTGTCTGGCGAGCGCACACGCCCTATAGCAAAAAACCTCTCAAAAAAAAAATTTTTTTTTCACTAAGAACAGCTCACTCATTTGGCAGCAACTTTTACCTGAAAATAGATTTTTCTGGGAAAACAATGAGCGGAAAGAAGAGTTCAGAGACAATAGCCCTGCAGACGAAAGGACGAAACCGCCACTGGCCTGTATATCGACCAAGGGCTACAGGCATTTCCACATCTTCAGTTTTTGATGACTGAAAGTGGTTAACATCATCCACGTGTCTCAGTGCTCATGTTGGGGTTCCTCTAAGAAGGAGACGGTCGTCACATCCACATGTCACAGCAGCAGTTTTCACTGTGGGCATGGGCTGGCTGCTACCCGCCTGAGGGGTGAGCGGCAGCGGGCCATTCTGGCCACCAGAGGGCAGCATGGAAATGGCTCCCAGGGGCCCGGAGTCGTCGGCCGCCTGGCCTGCCCTGCCCTCTGAGGGCTGATTACAGATCTTCCCACCTAACTGCCTGTCCTCCCTCCCTAGCTGTCCAAAACAGCCCTAAGGGTTGCCACCGCGACAAGAGGACCCAGATTGTCTACAGCGATGACGTCTACAAGGAGAACCTTGTGGATGGCTTCTAGGAATGGAGCTGGACGCCTGTGCCTCATGTGCCCCAGTGCTGGTCTCAGTAAAACACTGAGGTGGACCCACGCACCTCCCTCAGCCTCTGGTTTTTCAGCCTTTGGGGTTGGGGTTAAGCCTTTAAAAACGGCTGTCAGTTGTTTCATCTCAGTTGTAACACGGCCAGTGCACGTCTCCGTCTCCCTTACCCCAAAAAGATGTGCAACACAGGTTTTTTTTTCACAGTTGTTTACTTTCTTCCCAATCCCCTTTCAGCAGGAAACCCCTCATAGAAATTCCAGGTCTTCATCTTTGAGTTTCTCTTTGAGCCAGGGCAGCACGTGGAAGAGGTTGATGTGAAAGTCTCGCGCGTGAGCAGGTACCTGCTGTTCCCGTCTGTGGTTCTTACAGACATCCACCACTCCCCAGCTGATTACGCCGACCTGCAGAGCCAAGGGGACGATAGAATCCCTTCCTAATCCCCAAAAACGTGGCTACTCCCAGTTGTATCCAGCTGACCTAAAGGAATGAGACTGGAGGCCCAGTCAGCCCTGTCCTTGACACACACGAGCCGGACACACGGCCCTGGGCCCTCTAGTCTGAAGAGCAGCCCTAAGGCAGGGAAGGCTCTGCCCTGCTCTGAGCGGCCACACGCCCTGAGCTCCCCTGCTCTGTGGAGCACCTCCCCGCAGTCGGAAAGGGAGAACTCACCTGAATGAAGCGACTCCTCTTGTGGATGATCAGGGGGCCGCCAGAGTCGCCTGTAAGAGGGGAGGTGCTGTAGGGAAAGGGCTCGGGCCTCGAGGGCACTCGCAGCACAGCCAAGGAGCTCTCTCACCTTTGCAAGTGTTGTCGTCGTTGTAGGGTTGTATTCCTCCCGTGCAGAGGAACCGGGGGGTGACTACCTCGGAGATGTCCTTGACCTTGTCGTAGCCTGTGGCGTAGCGAGCATCTCTCTCACAGCTGGCTTTCTGTAGGGAGGGCGAGGAGGACGGAGGACAGAGGGTTGACCAGCAGCTGGCTGGGGACAGGTCAGGGCCCAGAGGACCCCGCCACTCCTCACCTTATCGCCATTCTTGATGTAGACCTCCTTTCGGGTCAGCTTCTTCTGCTCCTCCGACACAAACAGAGCTTTGACGTCCTTTGCAGGGAGCAGTTCTTCCTCTGGACAGGTGGACAGACATCACCTCAGCCACACTGTCCCACCACCCGCACCATCTCCCCACTGCCTCCCTCCGTCAGGTCCTGCCGGCCCTAACGGGGCTAGGCCTGGGTGGGCAGTCAGCTCTTCCTGCAGCCCCCCCCGCCCTGCTTGACTCACCCATCCTCACCCTCTCCCTGAACACGTCTTACTCTGTTGCTGGCAAGTGGTCGTCGAAGGGAGCCTCAGAGCTCGAGTTGTCCCCTCCGTACAGGGGAGACAGATGGGCCTGTTCAGGAGAGAGGGGAGTCAAAAACAGCTGCCTGCCCGCGACCCCAGGCCCCTCACCCTCGCCAGCCTTTTCTCCTCGGGCCCAGCCGCTCTCACCTCAGGGTCTGGTCGTAACGCAGCTTGTTCTTGAGTTTGATCAGGGCCACGTCGTAGTCGTAGAACTCCGGAATGCCCGCTGCCTTTTTCCCGTTGATGTTGTAGTTGGGGTGGAATAGGACTTCTTCTACCTCCAGTTCCTTCCTCTTCCCTCCTGACATGGGAGGACAGTTCTCAGCGGGCAGTCTCCAGGCCCGTGCCATCCCTGACTTCACGTCTTCCCCGGGCCTCCTCGGCCCGGGTGCAGAGGAGGCGCCCGCACTGAGGAGAGGGTGTCGCCTGGAGGGCGTGGCTGGAGCTGGGGCTGCCCGGCTGCATCCTTACCCACGCTGACCTTGATTGAGTGTTTCTGGTCTTCCACGGTGAAGCAGTGAGCCGCTGTCAGCACAAAGTACTCGGACACCACGGCCCCCATACAGTTCTCGTGTCCCTTCTGAGGGCGCTGGGGACAGAGCAGTGGGTGGAGGGTCAGCTGCACAGGCCGCTCAGGTGGGCGTGTTGCCCTCCCCCCCCCCCCACCTCCAGGACGGCGTGCTTACGGTGACGGATATCTTGGCCTGCCACGGCTGCTTGTGGTAGTCGGTACCTTGCTTGTGCTCCCAGACCATGCCGCAGAGACCCAGAGACTTGGTTTCATCTGGCAGAAAAGGAGGACGTGCTGCGAGCTGGGGACATGTCATTCCCAGGTGGCAGCCGCCTATCAAGGCGGGATCCCTAGTCTACAGGGAACAAGCCCAGAGAGGACGAGAAAGACCAGGGCTGCTTGTTCCGTCATGTTAGGAGACAAGGAGTCTGGCTGAGTGAAAGGAACGGGAAACTAAGCAGAGGCCTGGCTGTTGGCAGGCCCAGCCCTTGCTGGCTTGTCCCCCTCGTGGCCTCAGCCTCCACCTCTGTAAAACGGGGAACGTGAACAATGATCTCTGACGTTGCTCAGAGCTCTGTGATCGTGAGAGGAGGGAGCCGATAGCAGGGAACGAGGGCAGTGACACAGAGGAGGTGTGAGGGGGGCTTCCAGGGTCCTGGAGGGAGCTGAGTTTCCCGACAGTCCCGTCACGCTCTTACGACACATCCCTACCGATCATTTGGTAGAAAACATCCTCCAGGTTCTCCATGTCCCTGACTTTGAACACGTGCTGCTCTTTCTCCTTCTTGGAAGCCAAAGCATTGATATTCACTTGATCCACCAGAGGCCCGACCCCAAACACATAGACGTCTGAGGGAGGAGAAGTGAGCGTGAGGGTCCGGGTGCTGAGACGGCAGGGCGCTGGGCCCCGGGCAGCTCACTCACCCAGGTAATCCTCCCTTGGGTTTTTACGATCCCTGCCGATGTCCAGCAAGTTCCGGATCTCATCGATGACGGTGACTGGGTCCCCACCCATGTTGTGCAAGCCTGCGGGAAGGAGGGACCGTGAGGGTGGGAGAGGAAGGCAGAGGGTCGAGGAAGTGAGTGGGATAGATGCAGCGACACATGGCTGGGTGAGCAGGTTGGGGAGCTGGACGTGACAAATCACAAAGGACTCGGAGAACAGGACCTCTTTGAAAAGGGTCCCAGGAGAGCTCAACACCCCGCTGTGAGCAGCGTTCAGGGGTCTGGTGTTACTGGTGGACTTAGGGGCTACGTGTGAGCGAGGCGGGGGAGAGGCCCTGACCGTCAGTCATGAGGATGATGACGTGGCGGGTGCGGTTCCAGCCTTCCGGGGGGTGGTCCCCTGCCCAGCTCATCATGCTGTACACTGCCTGGAGGGCCCTCTTGGTGTTCGTCCCTGACTTCAGCTTGTGGTCTGTGAAGAGAGGAGGGGCCGTTACCTCACCTGGTCTCCCAAGCCATTGTTGAAGCCCAGCCTTAGAGCTGAGAGCCCACATATTCCAGCCTTTCGAGCTGGTTGTCCTCCCACTGGCTACCCTGTGGTCACAAAGAAGCCCTCCCAGCCCCAAGGAGGGTTCCCACCAACCCCCCATTGCCCAGTGACCCTGCGGTCCAACCTGACTAAAGTGGTCCTCTGCCTGCCTACACATGGTCTCACCACCATCTTGCCATGACACCCCTGAGTAGACATCCGTCCCTCCCTCCCCTAACCTCTGACCTGCATAGCTGATCTCGTTAAGCTTCTGCGTGACCCAGTCTGCGTCGCTGCTCCTTGGGTCAGACACTCTGACCAAAACTTTGGGGACTGTGGCATATGTCACTATACCGTATTTTGGTTTCACCCCGTAACTGGCCACCTGTGGGTGAAGGGAGAAATGAGTCGTGGCACTGAGTGAACTGCTGCGGTTGGAAGGGCGGGCAAGGAGGCTCCAGAGCTGAGGTTCGTGGAGGGTTTTGTGTTAAGCATCAAGGTACTTCAAAGGCCAGCCCCGCAGCGCAGCAGTAAGCACTGTGCAGAGGGCACGAGACCTCACTTAGCCAAATGAGGTTCAAGTCCTGGCCCTGGAAGCTTGAAATACGGGCTAGGCACATGCGTGCATGCACGCCAAGGATCTCGACAAGATGGAGAATTTGAGGGCAAAGGACTGCAGCATGACCAGGCCCCATACCACGGATGCTTTCTCCCTCTCTCCGTCTGTCTCTCTCTTTATGAAAGAAATAAGTAAATATTTTTTTTTTTTAGAAAGGAGGCCAGGGACCAGCAGATGGCGTAATGGCTACATCGCTGGACTCCCACGTAGTTGACTGCAGTTCAAGTCCCAGACCGGTGGCTTAAACTCATGCCGGGCACATGTGCATGTGTGCCCAAGATCCCGAGAGAATGGAGGAGAAGGGATTGCGGTGTGGCCATCCCCCCTGGGGAGTGATTTCTCCCTTTCTGTCTCTCTGTCTCTCTGCCTTTCTGGCGAGCGCACGCACCCTGTAGCAAAAACCTCTTCAAAAAAAATAAAATAAAAAGGAGGACAGACGAGGACCTGGGAGTTTTCTGGGACCTTCTGATTTGGAAGGGCTGGGAACACAAAGGAGCTAGTCCTGGGGAGGCAACAGGGGTCCCCATTCAGGGGGCGGGAACGCCACCTTCTCAATCAGGTTGGTGAGACACCTCTTGGCCCCTGTGAAGTTCTTGGCCCCGATGCTGTCAGATCCGTCCAACACCAGGTAGATGTTCATGGAGCCCGAGGGGTCGATGATAATCTTCCGCTTGTGCTGCTCCCCTAGGTGCCAACAGAGAGGCTCAGGCTCCCGCATGCGTGGCCTCCTGCCCTTCCTCGCCCTCCCCCAGCGCCCTGCCCCACGCCCCCTCTGCCCTCGAACCTGGGCTGTGCCCGTCCTCGGCATCAACCCCTTCTATTGTCTCCGTCAGGGAAGACAGGAAGGCTTCGGCCACCTCCTGAGGGGTGTCGTACATGAAGGAGTCTGAGGGAGGACAGAAACAGGACAAATGTCGAGAAGAGTCGGTGACATGGCGACTACACAGATGGGGTGGCGTGTTTCCAGGGTGGGAGAGACTCGGAACCGACAGGGAGGGTGAGGAGTGAGGAAGGCGCGTGGCCGAGGCGAGGGGAGACCCTGCCCGGGCGGGGGGAGATCAGGACAGGAGATCCGGGTCTGACCTGCACACGCAGGTCAAGGGTCACCTTGGCAGGAAGGCTCCGTCCCGCTCCAGGAGCCCCCTTCCTGGCACGTCCGCTGCTGGGACCCGCGCAGGGTGAGCCCCCGGCTGCAGTAGTAAGTGACTCTGTCCTCCAGGCGGTACTGGCTGCCCACCTTCCTCGTGCCGAGAGGGATGCCTGGGTTGGGGCAGTACCCCGCTGCAGAGGCATGAGACGTGGCGGTGGGTGCCGAAGCCTGAGGCCCAGGGGCCAAGGCAGAGAGCGGGAGCTGGGCGCCAGGCCCTCGGGCTGCGGAGCCCTCGGGGACAGGCACGCGCCTCACCTCCATCGTCACAGATGGCCGTCTGGCCGTCCCAGCGGCCGTTGGCCTGGCAGGTGCGGTTGGCAGAGCCCCGGAGCTTGTAGCCGTCGTAACAGCTGAATGAGATCTCGTCGCTCAGGTTGTAGTAGGGCGCCCGGGGCCAGTATTCCCCGTTCTCAAAGTCCTGCGGCCGCGGGCAGCGGATCGCTGTGGGGACAGAAGGGCTGCCTTGGCAAGGTCCCGCCTGCTCGTGGAGCCCCTGTCCCTCGTCGGCGCCCCGGGAGCACCGGCTACCCCTCCGCCCGTGGACGGCCGCTGCTCCCGCCTGCCAGGGCTCCCCGACACAGGTCAGGCTTCCTACAGCAAAGGTCACCTGCCTTTCTCCTCCCTCCTTCCCAGAACTGCCCCTGCTTGTTAGTCCCACTGGCCGGCCTGCCTCATGTCCCGACCATCTCAGGACAGTCCTACTCTCGTGCTAGTCCAGGCCCCGGCCACCACCTGCGCCGTCCCTCCTCCGGCCCACTGCCTGCGCTCACCACCCACAGACCTCTGCACTCGGCCTTCTTGACAACCTTCTGGTCTTGGGTCTTCAGGGTGCTCCAAGACCCCGTGGACCTGCAGGTGCGCGTCTGCGCGGGGTACGGGTAGAAGCCAGAGGGACACACGTACTCCAGGGTGCGGCCCTCCTGCAGGAGCCGGAAGGAGCCGCCTTTGATCCCAGCCTCCTCCGGAGAACAGGCTCTCTGGGGCTGATCCTCAGGCAGTGGGGTCGCGCTCACGCCTGAGGAGAAAAACCCATGAGGCCTGGCCCCATCCGGCCACAGAAGGATGCTGGGGTGGCAGGTGGGGAGGTGGCCCCACTTACCTCCAGACAGGAGGCCCAGGACCAAGGACAGCAGGCAGAGCTGGGGGCTGAGATGGCTCCCCATGGCTACGGAGGGCAGGAGAGAAGCTGGGACGATGTCAGGGTGGCTGGCCCCAGCCTTCTCGGAGTGTCCGCAGGGCTCGGCGTCCAATCTGAAACTCCAGACCTGGGTCTAGTGCACTCCCTTCCCCTGCCCCCACCAGCCCCCAGCCTTTTATACAATCTGTGTCTGGCACCTGCAGCTCACCCCGCCTGCCCGACCCACCTCGCTTTCCCGGAACGTCCAGTGGGAGGGCCCCGTGAGCTGCCAGTTGAGGAAATAGCAACTGCCCCGCCCTCTGCAGCCAAGGTCCAGGTTCCCCTTCCACCCCTCCTCTCGGCCCTCACTCCTCCCCAGCGAGCTCGGCCGTCCCCTTGGAGACCAGGAATACGGCTCCCGGCTTGATCCCCTATTGACCATGTGTGTGGGGCAGAGTCCAGCCACTGTTTGTCCAGCAGGGTCTCTGACCTGCCCTCGTGTGGTTCCTGGAATCACTCTGGCCGCTTCTCTCCCCTCCCCACCCGGGCAAGCCCTGCCTGGCCCCGGACAGCAGCACAGACAGATGTGGAAATCACTGGTTTTTATTCATTTCATAATTTGGAAATTCCACGTGAAAGTGAAAGGAGCATGCATCAAGTAGACCAGGGGGAGGAGGAGGAGTGGGCGGCACCAGGGCGGCCGCGCTGAGCCCAGGGAATTTCCCCAGCTTGCCAGCGCTGCCTCCGGGATGCCATGCGGAGACAGGGATTGACTCAGCCTGGGGGCTGAGGGTGGGCTTTCGGAGCTGGAAGGTGGGAGAGATGGCAGATCCTGGCACGACAGCAAAGGGCATGGGCCCGGCTCAGAGGGGCAGAAAGTTCAGGACCCCGTCCAAGTGCTGCCTCAGCCAGGGCTGCAGGCGGAACAGATTGATGTGGAAGTCCCGTGGTGGGGGCACCCTGCCGGGGTGGGGCTTTCCGCGGAAGTTTTTGTCCTTGGCACCGGCACAGGGGTTGTACAGACCCCAGCTCACCAGGCCCACCTGGAGGGAAGGAGGAAACGGGGGAGGTCACCGCCGCCCCGGCTCTAGCCCCCAACCTCCCTGGTTCCTTCCGAGACCTGTCCCATGCCTCCAGCAGGGCCGAGATCCTGTCACCCCCGTCCTGCAAGCTTCTCCCTTCTTACCTGAAAAAACCTCATTCTCTTCTCAAGGAAAACGGCTCCCCCAGATTCTCCTGCCAACAAAGGACAGAAGACAGTGTCGTCCAGGCCACACTGGTGTCCCGGCATGTGTGCTAGCCACAGGGACACCAGTGGCCTTCCCCCCAGAATCCAGGCATGGTGGTGATGGGGGGTTCCTCACCCTTGCAGGGATGGTCGTCGTCCCGGGTCCCACTGCACAGGAACTGATCTGTCACCACCTCTGTGACATCGGTCAGCTCGGGGAACACGACTTTGTCTTGGGTGACGGCGTTGATACAGCTTGTCCTCTGCAGTAGGGTGGAGCAGGAGAGAAAGATGGATGAGCAGACTGCAGGGACGCCGGGCTGACCAGCCAGGCCTGAGGTGGCGGTGGCCGAGTCAGACAGAGAAAGCGGCCGGGGCCGGAAGAGGGACCTTCGAGGAGCTGCCTGGAGGGGGCTCTCAGCACCCCAGCCCGCGACTCACCTCTGTCCCCATCTTGAGGTGGATGTTCATTTTGTTCCCATTCAAGGCGACGAAATGCGCGGGAATGTTCACTTGGCTGAGAAGTTCATTCTCTGCAGCCGAAGAGGGGGTGTCCATGCTGGTCTCTTTGCCCCGAGTCCCGACGCCCCACGTAGGGACTGCGGCCAGGCTGCGTCACGCCCGGGCACCGGCCCCAGCTGTCCCTGAGCTCTAAACCCCACACTCACCGTGATCCCGACAGGTGCTCCCCAGAGGCCGCCGCAGAGCCAGGTTGGCCTCCACCGTGCAGGGGAGGCAGATGGGCCTGGGGAGGAGGGCGGGTCACGTCCCCTGTCCCCTCAGGGGCTCCCCAGCGCTCTCCCTCACAGCAACCTCCCATCCCAGACTCTGGCACCTGGCGTGAGTGGACATCTTGACTTTCTGGGTCAGCTTCAGCAGGGCGATGTCATCGCCGTAGAACTCCGGGATCCCCTGGTCCTTCTTGGCAGAGACGTTAAACCCCGAGGAGATCACCGCCTCCTCAATACTGAAGTCCTTGCCCCACTGGGAGCTGGGGTCCCCTGGGGACAACATGGTGGATTAGGCAGGACCAGGGCTTGGAAGGGACCAGGCTGGGGACAGGTGGCGGGACCTCTGTCCTCAGGACTGGGAGCCCCGAGGGGCGTCTGCCTTACCCACGTGGACCCTCCACAGGGAGCGGTCCTCCTCGGCATGGCGGAAGCAGTGAGCCGCCGTCAGGACCCACTGGTCGGAGATGAGGGCCCCCCGGCAGGTCTCCTGGCTCCTGGGCTGTAGGAGAGCAAGGGGTCTTCAGGGCCCGCCACACCTCTGCCCACGGCCCCTCCACCCCTGGGACCCGAGGTCCCCATTCCCAGTACCTTGATGGTGACGTGCCAGGGTGTCCTCTCCTGGTTAGAGGCATTGGCTGACATGTTCCCCACCCCACAGATGGTGTCCGTGAGCTTGGAGACGTCTGTGGGTGCGAGGGACAGATGGGGAAGGAGGCGGATGAGGGCGCTGTGTCCAGGGTCGCACCTGGGCCGGCTGGCTACTCGCCATCCTGTCCAGGGAGGGTGCAGGTCGCTCACCCAGCATGTGCTCGAACACCTGGTGCAGAGCCTTCGCGTCCGACAGCCGGAAGGCGTGCCTCTCGCCGTCCTTCTTCGACCCCAGCTCGTTAAGCTCCCTCCAGTCCACGTCCAGCTTGCCCACCCCGATGGCGTAGATGTCTGTGGGGAGGACGGAAACCACCACAATCCTGTGGCTGAGGGCTACCCCACGACACAGTCGGCCGGAACTGGGGACTCACGTGTCACGGACCCCAGCCTCCGCCAGCCCTGCGGCCTCGCTGGCTTCACTCCCCAGCACTCCCTGCCCTTCCCTGCCTTCCGGCACAGCCTCCTTGAAGTTCCTCGGGCCCTCTACACCGTGCCCACCTGCTTCCCACTCCACACTTACATGCACACACACACACGTACACACACACACGCACGCACACGCACATGCACACACTGGCTTTCTTACCTTCGTAGGTCCTGGCTCAGATGTCACTTTCCCCGGGAGGCCTCCCTGGCTCTCCTCACAGCGCCTCTGACCTTCACGCCCTCCCTGCTTCATTTTACCCCTGTCACACGACACCTACCACCCGCTGGGCTACATGGTCTCCTTCTTTCTCTTAGCTATTGCCCATCGTGGGTAGAACTCTGGTCTTCCAAAAAAATACGTTTTAAGTTCTAGCGCCCAGTACCTGTGCCTCTGCCCCGACGTGGAAAGGGGTCTTTACAGATGCTATCGAGTTAAGGCGAAGGCACAGCAGACCAGGGAGAGCCCTAATCCAATGACAGGTGTCTTTACGAGAGAGGGGATTTGGGACACTCAGGGACACGTTGCGTGATGACACAGAGGCACGCAGGAAAACAGAGAAGGCAGAGGCAGAGACTGGGGTTTCGCTTCTTCAAGGCAAGGAACTCCTGGGAAGTCGAAGGATTGTTTTCTCGAGTCCCGAGAGGGAGCGGGGTCTGCCAACACCCCGATTTCAGACTTCTACCCTCCAGGCCCTGGGAGAACACACGTGCCCAGGGTCTGTGTGATTTCTTCCTGCAGCCCCAGCGAACCCAGACGTTCCCCCTGCAGAGCGACGGTCCTGTGCCAGGAGGTGTTCTGCCCGCTTTGCTCAGAGCTGTACCCCCAGTGCTCAGAATGGTACCTGGCCCTGGGCTGGCTCTCTCAGTATTTTTCTTTTCTTTCTTTCTTTTTGTAATTTTTAATCAGAAATGTAAAATATTAACCTTTACATTGGATTTTTTTTTCTTTTTCTTTTCCCAGTAAGTACATTTTTTAAAAAAGAATTATCTTATTTAACTTTATTTGTTTACTTATTTTAATTTGACCAGTGAGGGGCAAAGAGAGAGAGAGAGAGAGAGAAACAGAAACTGAGAAAGCAAGCTGCCAGGTCAAGGACTCAAACCATGGTTGGCCATGTGGGAGTGTCCAGCACCTTAACCACCACGCCACTGGCTGGTCCCCCCAGTAAGTACTTTTTTAAAAAACATTTTACCAGGACCAGCAGTTGACGGAATGGCTATGTCACTGGACTCCCACGTAGTCAACCGCGGTTCAAGTCTCAGACCCAGTGGCTTAAAACTCACGCTGGGCGCGTGTGCGTGCGTGCCCAAGATCCCGATAGGAGAATAGAGGAGAAGGGATTGTGGCGTGGCCATCCCCCCTGGGGGGTGATTTCTCGCTTTCTGTCTCTCTGTCTCTCTCTGTCTTTCTGGCGAGCACATACGCCCTGTAGCAAAAAACTCTCAAAAAATAAAAATTAAAAATTAAAAAAACATTTTACCAGAGGACACATGCACTCACTGAAGAGAGAGGAGGAGAGAAAGCACCCCCCACCCCACCCCCGTGGGTCACACACAATCCCGTCTCTTCCATTTCTCCCTCTTTTCAGGATTTCGGGCAAGCACACACGCCCGGTGTGTTTCTCAAGCCACCAGGTCCTGGATTCAACCGCCAGGTGGGCCGTGGGGGATCCAGATGCCCTAGCCACTGCACCACAGGCCGGCCCTCAGGAAGTACCTCGAAGTGACTGAATGAATAAAAGAACTCAGGAACATAGCGTGGAGACAGAACTTTACATTGGTTCTCTGTAAAACGCAGGGTCTGGAAGGAGAGCCGAGAGCCCTGCTTTCCCACTGGGGACCTAGGGCCGGCCGTGTGCTGGCCTCAGGGCACGGGCAGCAGACAGAACTGCCCCGGAGCGGCCGCGGGGTCAAGGCTCCTCCAACCCTTGGCTTTCTGGGTGGCCTGTCCTTGCTCCCGGAGGGCCCAGTGCTGGGAGCGAGGTGCTCAGAGAGGATAAGAAGCGACTGGCAACCTCCAGACAGAGCGGTTACAGAGAAGGCTGGGCAGTGATCATGCTCTGCGTGTTTTCTTTGACTCTTTCCCTTTGGTTTCTTGCTTCTGTTCAATAAAGTATCTCTGGGGACCAGCAGTTGGTGTAATGGCTATGTTGCTGGGCTCCCATGTAGTCAACCATGGCTCAATTCCCGGACCCGGTGGCTTAAACTCATGCTGGGCACATGTGCGTGCGTGCCCAAGATCCCGAGAGGAGAATGGAGGAGAAGGGATTGCGGCGTGGCCATCCCCCCTGGGGGTGATTTCTCGCTTTCTATCTCTCTCTGTCTCTCTGTCTCTCTCTGTCTTTCTGCTAAGCGCACGCGCCCTATAGCAAAAACCTCTCTAAATAATGAATAAATGTTTCTGAGCATTTCATCCTAGCTCACTGAGAAGGAAGGGAATAGGCTTTGAGTTTTGTCTTCCTTAGGCCAGAATTTTACAAGAGGACTCAGCATGAATGGAAAGGAGAGGACCCAGAGGACATCGAGATCTGGGGGCTCCACACCAGCTGCCTTCCCTATCTGAGCCTCTCTCTGAACCGATCTTCTGGTCAAAGGTCAGTGTCATTTGCATTTGGTCTGAGCCTGGAGAATGGTTCCACCACGGGCTGCAGCTGCCAAACTTAGGTAGCCAGCTCTGCGGCCAGAGGAGGGGAACCGTGGGGACGGTCCCTGCACGGGCCCCACCTTTCTTCCTGGAGAGTTTCCTGAAACATGACATGGTGGTGACAGTGGCGGTGGCGGTGGCCATCAGGTAGTGCCTCTCTGTGCCAGGCAATGCCTGCTGAGCCCTGCCCGGCCTCTGAGGCAGGTCCTGCACTCCCCTCTCTCTGAGCAGCACTGGGCGGGTGGGAGGGGGAGCCTCACCCAGATAGTCGTTCCTGTTCTGGTTGACGTTCACGAGCTCTTTGATGCTGTCCACGGCTGGTTTGGGGGAGCCGCCCATGTTGGACTTTCCTAGAACAGGGGGGAAAGGCGTTGTTCATCCAGGAGCCCTCGGAGAATGGGAAGCATTTAGGCGGGAAACTGCAACACTCACTGCCCAAGGGGGTTTCAAAATACACCGTTTACCAAAATTTTGAACATTCCAGGCACGAGGCCAGGAGCTTTGTATCATTTAACTCATTTCATTCTTTTTTTTTTTTTTTTTTTTTTTTTTTTTTTTTTTTTTTAGTGGTTTTTGCTATAGGGTGCATGCGCTCACCAGAAAGACAGAGAGAGACAGAAATAGAAAGCAAGAAATCACCCCCCAGGGGGGATGGCCACGCCGCAATCCCTTCTCCTCCATTCTCCTCTCAGGATCTTGGGCACGCACGCACACACGTGCCTGGTGTGAGTTTAAGCCACCGGGTTCGGGACTTGAACCGCGGTCGACTACATGGGAGTCCAGCGACATAGCCATTACGCTAACTGCTGGTCCCATTCTCATGCATGTATTTGATCACATTTAAATTTCATGAGGCCCCAGGAAGTATGGGTTATCCTTACATTATAGACAAGGAAACTGTCCTGAAGGACCTGAGTGGTTTGGGGAAACCCAGAGGTAAGTGACAGAGGCCGAGCCATGGCCACCGCTCCTTCCACGTACCCCTCACCTCCCTGCTCGAGAGTCCCGTCTGCCCACTTACGGCAAGGAGACCTCCCAGGTAGTAACAAGAACCAACGTGTTCTAATCACAAAGCGCTTTTACACGGATGACTTAAATTGCTCTTCATAAAAACCGTGTGAGGAGAGTGGAGTTATCACTGTCGTCATCATTACAGTGACCGTCATCATCAACGATACACTTTCATAAATAAGAAACGGAGGCCCAAAGCGGCAGAGGGAAAACCAGAGCCAGGTCTTGGGACCCACAGCCGTGCTCCTTCCACCCTTCCAGGCGACAGTACCCACCGTCTGTCAGAAGGATGATGGCGTGTCGTATTTCCTGCCAGGCTGCCGACTGCATCCCGAGGCGCTGCATCTGGTTATTCATCATGATGTAGACGCTGCGTAAGGCCTCATAGGTGTTGGTCCCAGTTCCATTCCCATGATCTGGAAGATGCCAAGAGAAAAGACTCTCTTAGAAACTTCCCACCTACCACTTGGGGAAAGGGAATCACTCTATTCCCCCAACCACTGAAAATGCAATTTATCAGGCCAGCCAGGGGCGTCGTGAATGGGGCCGCTGGATCCTACATGGTCAACCACGTGGTTCCAGTCCCAGGCCCAGCAGCTTGAGAAATATGCTGGATCCAGAGTGGAAGAGACTGTAGTATGGGCATCTGCCCTGGAGTGTGCTTTCTCATTTCCCTCTCTCTCTGTCTCTTTGTCTCTCTCCAGCAAGCGCATGCACCCTATAGAAAATTAAAAGAAATAAAAAGAAAGAAGAAAGGAAAGGAAAGAAAAGAAAAAAGAAAAGAAAAGAAAAGAAAAGAAAAGAAAAGAAAAGAAAAGAAAAGAAAAGAAAAGAAGAAAAGGAAAGAAAAGAAAAAAAGAAAAGAAAAGAAAGAAAAGAAAAGAAAGCAACTCATCAATTGGTTTGATAAACTCAAACGTTTGCCATCAGGAAGAGATTTGGCACCATTGCCTGGTCAAACATTAAAAGTATTTTCACCGTAGGGAGCCAGCAAGTGTGTGGTGGTTAAGGGCTCTGGACTCCCACATGGCCAACTGCGGTTCAAGTCCTGGACCTGGCGACTTGCTTTCTCACTCCCCCTACCCCCATACTCTGTCCCTCTCTAGTCAAATTAAAACAAATAAATAAATAAAGTTAAATAAAATAATTCTTAAAAAAAAAAAAGTATTTCCACCTTAGAAATACTCGTTGTATAGGGTCAGCTGGCTGCATGATGGTGTAGGCAGCTGGATCTCTAATGGCTGATTTCACAGTTCAAGTCCCAGACCCAACAGCTTGAAAAACACACCAGACTAATGAGCCTGCGTGCCCAAAATCTGAGAGAAGAATGGAGAAGAAGGGACTGCAGCATCATCATCCCCTCCAGGAGAGGGGGCATTTTCTCATTTTCCCTCTCTTTCTGTCTCTGGTGACCACATGCATCCTATGGCAACACTTAAAAAAGAAGAAGGAGAAGAAGAAGAAGAAGAAGAAGAAGAAGAAGAAGAAGAAGAAGAAGAAGAAGAAGAAGGAGAAGAAGAAGAAATTCTCATTGTATAATCCCAATCCAAGATCACTCTAAAGTGCCAAGATTCGTGAGAGGAGGCCGGATGACGGTGTAGGGGTAAAATGTGATGCTCTGCAAGGCAGATCTTCAAGGGGCGGTTGCCGGTTCAAGTCTGGAGACCTCACTGAGTAGACTGGGAGTGCCTGTGCCCACAGTCCGGGCTGGCTGAGCCTGGGAATGAAGTGTGGCGGCAGGACTCTCAGGGGTGCTGTAACTCGTTCTTCTCCGACTAAATAAACTTTAAGAAAAAAATGAGGTTTCCCAAGACCTTGAGTTGCTGCAACCATTTACGTGCCCCTAGGTAGATTTTTCCCCTCCCTTCTATAACAGAGAGCAAGAGCGAGCGTGAGAATGAGAGAAGGAACCCTCGGCAGGTCTCCTCAAGCCATCATTCCCCTCGCCAGCCCTCCAGCCCTCCCCCGGGGGCCCATGAAGGCACACAGCATGTTTTCAGGCCACCCCGGGGGTCCAGAACATGTGGCCTCCTGCAACACAGCTCAGGACACTACGACCAAGTGGTTTTCCACGACGCGAGGAGACGACGGTTGAGTCATGCAAACCAGACCAAGAAGTTGTCATCTGCAAGGACAGAAGACCTGGAAGCTGCCCCAGAGCCCTGGGATTCGAGTGCTCCTGAGAGGCCTCGCTGTCCTCTAACAGATCCAGAGCTGTCTGCAGGCACTGAGTCCATCCCTGTGTCTCCCGTCCCCACCCCACCCCGGCTGGGTGACACCCAGACCTTTATAGTCGGCATTGTCCAGACAGTTGATCACTTCTGTGGCTTCCCGGGAGTTGTCGTTCAGGACGGACATGAGGACTTTGGGCTTTGAGGCGAAGGTGATGATGGCCACACTGACATTGATCTCGAAGCTGAAGAGCTGTGAAAGGGAAGTGACGGGCACGTGAGGGGCCCTGACACCAAAGCAGCGGCCGCAGGAGAACAAGGCCCTTGAGGAAGCACAGAGCCCGGCCGGGACCGACTGAGGCACGGTCTGTGGGGAGACCAGAAACCGCTGCTCGCAAGCTGCCGGACAAGGAGCGTTTGCTGCGCACCCACTCGATCTGTCACCTGGGATTCAGTCGCCCCTGTTCTATAGATAGGACACGAAGGCTTGTCACCTGACCCCAGATCACACCGCTAGTAAGAGGTGGAGGTATGACTCGAGTGCACCTCCAACTCGCATTCTGCAGCCTCATGGTTAGGTAAATCACTTCATTTTAAGCCCTAAGAAAGACTTGAAGGAACATGGGGCCAGCAGGTGGCGTGGTAGTTAAGGTGCTGGATGCTCCCACGTGGCTGACCACAGTTCGAGTCTCGGACCTGTTGGCTTTCTCTCTCTCTCTCTCTCTCTCTCTCTCTCTCTCTTTCTCCCCATCTCTCTTGTCAAAGTAAATGAACGAATAAATAAAATTAAAATAATTCTTAAAAAATAAAAGACTTGAAGGAGCATAAAAACTGACCTCTTATGGACCAGCAGTTAGCGTAATGGCTATGTCACTGGACTCCCATGTAGTTGACTGTGGTTTGAGTCCCGGACCCAGTGGCTTAAACTCACACCAGGAGTGTGTGCGTGCATGCCCAGGATCCCAAGAGGAGAATGGAGGAGAAGGGATTGAGGCATGGCCATCCCCCTGGGGGGTGCTTTCTCGCTTTCTGTCTCTCTGTCTCTCTGTTTTTCTGGCTAGCGTATGCACCCTATAGCAAAAACCTCTCCAAAAAAAAAAAAGAAAAACTGACCTCTTTAAAATGTATCAGTTGGCGTAATAGCTATGTCTCTGGACTCCCATGTAGTCAACTGCGGTTTGAGTCCCGGACCCGGTGGCTTAAACTCACGCTAGGCACGTGTGCATGCTTGCCAACTCAAGGTCCCGAGAGGAGAATGGAGAAGGGATTGAGGCGTGGTCATCCTCCCTGAGGGGTGATTTCTTGCTTTCTGTCTCTCTGTCTCTCTCTGTCTTTCTGGCGAGCGCATGTGCTCTATAGCAAAAACCTCTCAAAAAAAAATGTAGCTGGGCCTAGCCCCATAACCTCGTGGCTAAGGAGCTGGACCCCGCATGGATCCACAGTTCAAATCCTGGTCTGGCCTGTGCATTCAGGCCCAAAATCCTGACACGTGGAGAGAGGGAGGATGAGAGATTGCACCACAACCACACCCACTGGGAGGTGCTTTCTCCCTCTTCCTCTCTCTTTTTGTCTGTCTGGAGGACACACGCCTTGGCAATTAAAAAAATATATAGCTAGGAGAAAGAACGATCTACGTGAATAATCATGGAAAACATAGTTACAAAACAACGTGCCGGCAAGAAACTAAGCAAACCAGTGGTTTCTAAACTCTTCTGTTAGTGCTTCCTGTCAGTAAAAATACACTCTCCAATGTAAGTATATATATTATAAATTACATATGTGTATCACTATTCAGATACATACATTTTTCAAACCCACACAAAACATTGAATTTTTGTGTTTAACTACTAATGGGAGCATATGCTGGTCAGAGAAAGAGGGATGAAGAAAGAGGAAGAGAAAGAAGGAGGGAAGAACGCTCCCCAGGGGGACATGGTCACCCTGCAGTCCTGCCTCCTCCATCCCTCCATCCTCATGGGATTTGGGACATGCATGCACATGTGCCTGGTGTGATTTTCAAGCCACCAGGCCAGAGTTCAAAGGGTGTGGTTGGCCTCGTGGGGTCTGGTTCCCTTAGCCACTGGGCCATGGGGCTGGCCCAAAACATATTACAATTTTAAAAGGAAATGATTAAGTATCACATGATTGATTTAATTTAAATTAAAATGATTTAACGGGAGTACCAGTATTTTCCTGCCACATCTCTGTGGATTATCTTATCAGCCCTCCGTGGAGACCACTTGAGTCTCTGGAAAGTAAAACCTCGGGCTTGTTCACCTTTGGTGTCCCCGGCACCCAGCGCACGCCGATACATAGTAGGAGCCTGACACACGGTTGGGGTCCCAGAAGTATTTCAGGACCCACTTAGCGGCGGCACAGTGATGTGCTGCTCAGCCATGATGGGTCCATATGGAAGGTGGCAGGTCCAGGTCTCTGGCTGGCCTGGGCTGGAGTGCTCCCATGGTCCCGGCTGGCACGGGGTCACAGTATGAGATCCCGCTGAGGGTCTGGCCCCTCTCTCTCTCATTCTCATGAAAGAAATAAACATAAATTTTTAGAAAACAGAAAAAGCAAGGCCAGCAGGTGGCACGGTACTTAAGGAACCGGATTCCACACGGTCAACTCCGATTTGAGTCCTGGACCTGGTAGCTTAAAAAACCTGCCTGGCATGTGTGCATTTGTGCCCCAGATCCTCAAAGTAGAGGAGAAGGGATGGTAGTGTGGCCACCCTCCTGGGGAGTGAGTTCTCATTTCTCCTTCCTCTTTTCTCCGGTAGCAAGAGAGAAAAACGCCCTGTGGCAAAAATCTAAAAAAAGAAGAAAAGAAGAAGAGAGAAAGAGAAACAAAGAAAGAAGAAAGAGAAAGAAAGAAAAAGAGAAAGACAAACTATATCATAAATTGAATTCATCATATTCGCATGGCATGAACATAATCTGTGAAGACTTTTTTTTTTTTTTTTGAGAGGTTTTTGCTATAGGGCGCGTGTGCTCACTGGAAAGACAGAGAGAGACAGAGAGACAGAAAGCGAGAAATCACCCCCCAGGGGGGATGGCCACGCCACAATCCCCTCTCCTCCATTCTCCTCTCGGGATCTTGGGCACGCACACACACGCGCCCGGCGTGCGTTTAAGCCACCAGGTCCGGGACTCAAACAGTGGTCAACTACGTGGGAGTCCAGTGACACAGCCATTACACCAACTGCTGGTCCCCAAAGACTTCTTGAAGGAAGCAGGCTGCGAGCGGGACTCTGAGGAAGGGAAGGAGACAGAGAGACAGCACAGGAAGCCCCTCTGCACGGAGGCTCCCGGTTTCTGACCCTGTCCACCATGATGTTGGCACTGCTCTTGAAGGTGTGAAAATTGTCTTCCGACACGCTCTGAGAGGCATCCAGGAGCAGGTAGAGGTTCAAGTGACCGGAGCGCTGGATTTGGATTCTCCGGCCCAGGTTTTCTGGAAAAAATGTGCAAAGGGAGAGTTTAAATGGCCCCTCCTTCCTGTGCTCTTGCCACAGGTCAGAGGTCCCTGCCTCCCCTCCAGGCACTGAGCCCGGGGGCTCCTGACCGCTCTGCCACAAGCCTAGCTCCCTGCCGCCCTGCCTGAACACTCACCCTTCTTCTTCTGGGTGGGATTGGTGACTCCAACCAGGTGGGAGAAGGACGTGCCCAGGGCGGGCGCCACGTCCTCGGGGAAATCGTAAGAGTGGGGCTCTGTGGAAAGAGCCGAGGGGTCAGCCAGGGCCGGACTCGAGGCGCCCGGGGGCCTGGGCAGGGCAGGGTGGACTCACGGCGGCAGACGGGCTCCGTCCCACTCCAGACGCCGTTGCTCTGGCACTCTCGCTCCGCAGACCCCGTCAGCACCAGGTTTGAGGAGCAGAGGTAGCTGACCTTGTCCCCAAGGCCAAAGCGGGAGCCTGTCCGCACTGCACCCGCTGACGTACCTGGGTCGGGGCAGTGGCCGGCTGCAAATGAACGGAAGAAAACAGAGGTGAGTAGTGAGGGAGACACCAGAGTGTGCTTCTTGAGGCCCTGAAGTGGGGTAAAGTGTTTAGAACTCGGCAGCCCCAGATGGCCACTGAAGCCTTCCAATCCCAAACCAGGAACGCACTCCATGTCTGTCCCAAGGAAGATGTTGGCCGATGAGCCTACCCTTCATGAATACCTGAGCTTTGTAAAGCACAGTGAGACATCACTACCCTTCCCCAGGAGGGCTGACACTGAAGCGACAGGCAGTGCCAAGTGTTGGGGAGAATGTGGAGCAACGGGATCTCTGCTAGGCTGCCGGATTGTCCCCCAGTGAACCCACTGGTCAGCCCCCGCACTAGCTAAACGTGCCCGCCTGTGATCC
Organism: Tupaia tana; assembly: GCA_026018925.1. Taxonomy (NCBI): domain Eukaryota; kingdom Metazoa; phylum Chordata; class Mammalia; order Scandentia; family Tupaiidae; genus Tupaia; species Tupaia tana. The sequence goes on along the minus strand of JAKSZU010000002.1, from coordinate 137,728,568 downwards.
ACTGAGCCAATACTTAGGGCATTTACTCAGGAGAAGCAAGTGCACGTGTGTGCCAAAAGTCACGTGTGAGAACGTGCCTAGAGTTTTAGTCACATCGGTTCCAAACTGGAAATAATCCAAATGCCCACGGACGGGAGAATGGATAACGAATCTGTTCAGAGAATGGAATACTACACAGCCAGAAAAAAGAACAGACTATGCTCCACCCGACCGCGTGGCTAAATCTCACAGAACATCGAAAGAAGGATGCCAGATGCAAGGAGCACATCCCGCCTGATTCCATTCATCTCATACAGCACACGAGATGTGGAGACAGACAGAGCTCGTCTACGGAGGCACAAGTCAGAAGGCTGGTTACCACGGGGAGGGCCTAGAGGAAGCCCCTGCACTGTTGGCTGTGTCCTGTCGTGGGTGGTGATTATGTAAGTGAATATGAATCCAAAATGTCACCAAGCTAAACTCTATAGACTTACACACTGCCCTGTAGGGAGATCATCCTTTCAAATTTTTTTTGAGAGGTTTTTGCCATAGGGTGTGTGCGCTCGCCAGAAAGACAGAGAGAGACAGAGAGACAGAAAATGAGAAATCACTCCCCGGGGGGATGGTCATGCCTCAATCCCTTCTCCTCCATTCTCCTCTCGGGGTCTTTGGCAGGCACGCACACGCACCTGGCGTCAGTTTAAGCTACCGGGTCTGGGACTTGAACCGTGGTCGACTACATAGGAGTCCAGTAACATAGCCATTACGCCAACTGCTGGTCCCCATCCTTTCATTTTTAAATATATTATATTTTTGTTGGAATAAAGGGTTCTTCAGCAAAGAACCAGGGGCATGAGTAGGGAGCCATCCACTGGGCCGCTGGGTAAGGGGACGTCCCTGCCACCTTGGCTCTGTCTCCATATTATGTGCTCAGAACCATGAGCCAGAAAACTCCCAGAACCCACAGGCAGATGTACCCGCAGGGAACCCTGAGAGGTCGGCCTCTGCCAAGCAGTCCTCCTTGCCATTCACGAGGGCTGGAATAACCAGGACGAAATGTGTGTGGCGTTTGCAGATCTAGAGGCTTGCTGATAGCAACTCATCTACTGGGTTGTTCGGAAAGTCATGACACATTTTTACTTAGAAAAATCATAGAAAACGACATCACGGCTTTACCAAAAGCCTAATACGTGGCAAACCCATGAGGAGTGACCAGCTCCACGATACAGATGTAAAAACTGAACAAATGAAGTTTAAAAACCAGGCCAAAGGCTGTCAAAGTCAGAGCCAGTCTGGAGCCCAAGCCTGGCTCCCAGAGGCAAGGCCTTAAACGCAATGCTAGACGCTCCCGACATCCCTTCCCTGCAATGATGCGTGGAACCCGATCCACAGTCTTACACTGAGGCGTTAGAAAAGCCGGAGAGTGTAGAGTGAGCTCAGCACCTGCCCAGGACCAGCGACTGTGACCTCAGTTTTCCAGAATTCGGGAACATGTCGCATGGCAGCCGGACACCATGCTCCTGTCCCTGAGGAGGCTCTCTAGGCACACGTTGTTTTCAGCGGTCCCTGGTTGAGCCCAGCCTCCATGCAGCTCTGAGTCAGGGCACTCACCCCCATTGTCGCACACGGCCGTCTCTCCGTCCCACAGGCCGTTGGGGCGACACTGTCGCACGGGCGAGCCCCGCAGCGTGAAACCGTCCTCACACTCGAAGCTTACGTTGCTACCCACAGGGTGGGCCCCCAGCCGTGGGGTGTACACGCCGTTCTCAAAGGAGCCGGGGGTTGGACAGCGAATAGCTGGAGGGCCAGAGCGGGGAGGAGGGAGATAAGGACAGGTGGGTTACACCTGAGCTGGCCATTTCTGCTGGGCGTGTGGGAACGACCAACAGGTTGTCAAAACACTGAATCACTGGGTCGAAGCTTTGACAGTTTGGGGACCTTGAATATGGGCGATTTCACACAGTCCCCCCAGCCCCACCCCCAGCCCCTCCTCCAGGGACCCTCAGATGTCCAGGAGACGCGAGGACCATGCAGCGTCCACTTTGAACGGCCACTGCGGTGCAGTCAAGCGCCTGCAGAAAATGACCCCTGGCCTTAGCACCCCTCAACCTCCATCCAGACTGCCCCCATTCCTTCCTACAGACAAAGCTCTCTGCAAACAGGAGCTCTGATGGCCCTGGCTAGGCGCCCTGAGCGAGGGCCGCGGAAGCCTCACGTTTGCAGACTGCCCGGACCAGTCGGGCGGACCCCTTGGTCTGCCACTGCCCGTTGCTCTTGCACAGCCGTGACGCCGGGACTGGGTAGAAGCCCTGGGGACAGGAGTAGACGAGGAGACTGCCCGGGGCCCAGCCGTGGCTGAGCGTGAACGTGCCACCGGAGATATTGACGTTCTGAGGACAGGAGGGAGCGGCGCTGGCCGGTCCTGCAGGCGTGGGGGAAGAGAAGGAAAGCAGAAGAGTGTGCATTTCACGTCGAAGCCCGCCCCTGCCCCACGTGGGAGCGCAGCCGGGGACCCCCAGCCTTGTCTGCCAGACCCCAAGCCTCCCTGCCGCCTCCTACCTGAGTACAGGGACAGCAGGCACAGGAGAGCCATCAGTGGGTCCATGCTGTCCACTTCAGGGGCAGGGACAGGCTGGGAGTGGGCGGAGGGGAAAGGTCACCTGACTTCCCGAAAATGAGCGCTGCTCAGCAGCGGCTTCATTTGCTGCCCGAGAGTGAAAACGGGAGTGGCAAAGGGGATGGCCCCGGTGGAGGAAAATATCCTCAGGACTGGCGATCTGGGGCAGCCTTTGCCCTTTCTCTGTCGCCCGCACAGCTAACGTCAGTGGGTCTCTGAGCAGGCTCGGTGTGCGGCTCCCAGCTCCATTCCCCACACACGCACTTGTGCACGCACATGCACACACACACACATGTTCACAACATGCACGCATGCACGCTTGCTCTTACATGAATAATCCAAACCCACAAACCACCCGAAACAGAAATATTGCAAAACGTTCTAAGGGGAGTGTTAGCATTCTCTTGGGGTTTGCCAAGTGCATTTTGTTTCCCGGGACAGGATTATCTTCCTGAACATAAACTACCAAGGAATTGAGACTCATTTTCTGAGAACAATTTTTTTAAGAATTATTTTATTAAAAAAATTAAAAAAAACTGCTTAAAAGGAGACCAGCAGTTGGCCTAATGGCTATGTCACTGAATTCCCATGTAGTTGACCGCAGTTCAAGTCCTGGACCTGGTGGCTTAAAACTCATGTCGAGGGACCAGCAGTTGGTGTAATGGCTATGTCGCTGAACTTCCAGGTAGTCGACCATGGTTCGAGTCCCGGACCAGGTGGCTTAAACTCACACCGGGCACGTGTGCCCGTGTGCCCAAGATCCCGAGAGGAGAATAGAGGAGAAGGGATTGCGGCGTGGCCATTTCCCCCTAGGGGGGTGATTTCTCACTTTCTGTCTTTCTGTCTTTCTGTCTCTCTCTTTTTGGCGAGCACACGTGCCCTATAGCAAAAACCTCTCCAAAAAAAAATTTTTTTTTAAAGAATTATTTTATTTAACTTTATTTATTTATTTATTTTAATTTGACCAGAGAGGGACAGAGCAAGAGAGTGAGAAAGAGAGAAAGTCAGAAAGCAAGCCACCAAGTCCGGGACTTGACCAGCGGTCAGCCATGTGGGAATCCAGCGCCTTAACCGCCACGCCACCTGCCGGCCCCAGAACTTCTTGAAGTAGGAAGATTTACAATTCTTTTCTCTGCAACCCTCTGCCAGGGAGAATGGAAGCTAAACATGAAATCAGTTCTGATTTTTAAAGAGGGGAATAAAAGTTGACAACATTTTTGTGGAAGCGCCAGTAGAATTCTCAACTTACAAAATAAATTTGAGATTGGTTACTCAGAGGAATGAACGCATCGGGGGCCTGGGCTGTGCTTTGAAATGATAACCTGCACAGGGATAAAGGCAGGAAGCAAAGGAACTTGAAGCCGTGTGTCACTCTCTCCGTCCCTCAGACGTCTCTTTAATACTTTTGCAAACAATGTGGGCTATAAATAAATAAGACCAATCGAAAGTGAAGGTGAAACTTCTCTGAAGTGATTATTAAGTTTATGAAAACTTTTCTGATTTAGCAGGCCCAGAGGCCTCATGTTTGAGGGAACAGGGACCCACGTGGAGAGCCACACGGTTCAAATCCCAGCCCCAGCAGCTTGAAAACATGCTGGCCAGGCGTGTGTACATGCCCCAAATCCTGAAATGATGGGGAAATGGAATAAGGGACTGTGGTATGACCACATTCCATTGGAGGGCGCTCTCTCCCTCCATCTCTCTGTCTCTCTGTCTCTGGCAAGCATACAGGCCCTCTGGCAAATTTTTTTTAAAAAGATTTTTAGGGGCCAGCATGTGGCATAGTGGTTAGGGTGCTGAACTCCTACATGGCCAACTACAGTTCGTGCCCTGGACTTGGCAACTTACTTTCTCACTTTCCTTCTCTGTCTCTCTCCCTCCCTCTGTCTCGCTCTGGTGAGCATACATGCCCTAGAGCAAATTAAAATAATAATCATTTTTAAAATAAATGAATAATTCTTTTTTAAAATGTTAGCTCTCTTGACTTATAAATAAATTCTCAGAAAAACATGTATACAAAGAGGGGCTTACCTTACCTGAGCGCATGAGACCATGACACCCCTGGTACTGGGGTCAGGGCACTGGTCTCAAAGCCACTGCTGCTGCAAAACTGCTAATGCCTCCTGGGACCGGCAGTTAGCGTAATGGCTATGTCACTGGACTTCCACATAGTCGACCGCGGTTCGAGTCCCGGACCCGGTGACTTAAAACTCACGCCAGGCGTGTGCACGTGCGTGCCCAAGATCCCGAGAGGAGAATGGAGGAGAAGGGATTGCGGCGTGACCATGCCCCCGGGGGATGATTTCTCACTTTTTTTTTTTTTTTTTTGAGAGGTTTTTTCGCTATAGGGCGCGTGCGCTCGCCAGAGACAGAAAGCGAGAAATCACCCCCCAGGGGGGATGGTCACGCCGCAATCCCTTCTCCTCCATTCTCCTCTCGGGATCTTGGGCACGCACGCACACGCGCCCGGCGTGAGTTGTAAGCCACCGGGTCTGAGACGCGAACCGCGGTCGACTACGTGGGAGTCCAGCGACATAGCCATTACGCTAACTGCTGGTTCCCATGATTTCTCACTTTCTGTCTCTCTGTCTCTGGCTGGCTGGCTGGCGAGCGCACACGCCCTGTAGCAAAAACCTCTCCAAAAAAAAAAAAAAAAAAGAACTGCTAATGCCTCCTATACCACAAATACCTGCTCTCCCCCCTTCTACAGTAGGAAATGTTCACTGGAGACACACAGTGATCCTGCTAGAGACTACATTTTCCAGCTTCCCTTGCAGCTAGGTGGTCAAGTGACTTGGTTCTGGCCAATAGGATGTGAGTGGAATTTTTTGTGCAAAACTTCCAAGTTATGCCCAGATTAAAAGAACTAGCTGCACGCCTTTTTATTCCCATGGCCTGGAATATAAACCTCGTGGAGCTCTGACGTCTACCATGAGGATGAGGACAATATCCTGGGGATGGCAGCCAGAGACTCCCGGGTCCCTGACACTGTTCATGTTGCACCAGCCCTGCCCACCTACTCAGATCGCTGCAAGAAAGAAATAAACTAAGCTGCTTTTTTTTTTTTTTTTTTTAATTTCTAGAGGACACATGTGCTCACCAGAGCAGAGACGGAAAGGGAGAGGAAGACAGCATCCCCCAGTGTGGCATGATCGTGCCACAATCCCTTCTCCTCCATTTCTCCAAACTGTTGAGATTCTGAGTACACACATACACACACACACACACACACACACACACGCCCAATGTGATTTTTTAATTTAATTGTTTTTATTTATTTATTTTTAGAGAGATTTTTGCTATAGGACACATGAGCTCACCAGAAAGACAGAAAGAGAGAAATCAGCCGCCGGGGGATGGCCACGCCGTAATCCCTTCTTCTCCATTCTTCTCTCAGGATTTTGGGCATGCATGCACATGCACCTGGTATGAATTTTAAGCCACCCAGTCTGGGACTCGAACTGTGGTTGACTACATGGGAGTCTAGTAACATAACCATTATACCAACTGCTGGTACTATCCAGTATGCTTTTGTTTTTTGTGTTTTTTTTGTTTTGTTTTTGTTTTTGTTTTTTGTTTTTTTTTAGAGGTTTCCGCTATAGGGTGCGTGCGCTCGCCAGACAGACAGAGAGAGACATAGAGACAGAAAGCGAGAAATCACCCCCCGGGGGGATGGTCACACCGCAATCCCTTCTCCTCCATTCTCCTCTTGGGATCTTGGACATGCACGCACACGCGCCCGGTGTGAGTTTTAAGCCACCGGGTCCGGAACGCTAACCATGGTCGACTACGTGGGAGTCCAGCGACATAGCCATTACGCTAACTGCTGGTTCCCCCCAGTATGTTTTTAAGTCACTAAGTTCAGGATTCAAATGTAGGATCTGAGGCACTTAATCACTCGGCTATGGGGCCAACTCCCCAAAATAAACTCTATTTTTTTTTTTTTTTTAAATAAACTATCTTAAGAGTAGTGAGAGAGGCCAACTGGTTGCATGGTGGTTAGGGCACTAGACTCCCACATAACCAACTGTGGTTTGAGTCCTGGACCTGGCAGCTTGCTTTCTCACTTTCTCTCTTTTCCCCCTGTGTCTCTCTCTGGTAACTACAGCAAGTTAAAAATAATAACTATAGGGCCAGCGGAGAGCGTGGTGGTTGGAGCACTGGACTCCTCCTACATGGCTGAATGTGGTTCGAGTCCTGGATCTGGTGCCTTGCTCTCTCAGTCTCTCTCTCTCTCTCTCTTTGGTCAAATTAAAAAATAATGACACTAAGTAAAATTAAAATAACTATTTAAAAAATAATAATAAATAATCTTTAAAAAAATAGAGTAGTGAGTATGGGGATGTTCACAAATGTTATGGCTTTGTCTTCATTTGGTCACATGGTGAGACTGAGTTTCCCCATCTATTTGCTTTGGTCAAGAACATGCGACAGGGGCCAGCAGGTGGTGTGGTGGATAAGGGCGCTGGATTCGCACATGGCCAACCATGGTTCAACTCCCGGACCTGGTGTCTTGCTTTCTCACTCCTCCCCCACCTTGTCAAATAAAGAAAAAAAAAATAACAATTGTAAATAAATAAATAAATAATTCTAAAAAAAAAAAAAGAAGAAGAAGAAGAAGAACATGCAACAACAGCCAAGTGCACCCTTTTCACGTGGACGCTCTGGGAGCCAATGCAGCCTTCGCCACACTCTCTCTGTCCAGCAGTGTTCGAGGTGGGGCCATAGCATCGGCCTAGATCCCTGGGTGGCACCAAAAACAGAATCCCCTGCTGGTCCTCAGTCATATGAGCGAAGACTAAGCCTTTCTTACTGGAATCCACTGCATTACTACTGATTCAGGAAAACAAACAAAAAAAGCACCACCCAAAAGGCAGGGACTTTAAAAATGATTTCTTGGGGACCAGCAGCTTGCGTGGTGGTTAAGGTGCTGGACTCCCACATGGCCTGCCACGGTCTGAGTCCTTGCTCTCTCACTTTCCCTCTCTCTCTTTCTTGCTCTGCCCATCTCTGGTCAAATTATAATAAAGTTGGGGACCAGCAAGTGGCGTGGTGGTTGGGGTGCTGGAAACTCCCACATGGCCGACCATTGTTCAAGTCCCAGACCTGGTGGCTTGCCTTCCCACTCTCTCTCTTTCTGTGTCCCTCTCTGGTCAAATTAAAAAATACATGAATGAATAAATAAAATGAAATAAAGTAATTCTTTAAAAAAATTAAAATAAAGTTAAATAAAATAATTCTAAAAATATAATAAATAAAATTAATTCTTTTTATTTATTTTTAATATTTTTTTGGAGAGGTTTTTTTTTTTGCTATAGAGGTTTTTTTTTTGCATGTGCTCACCAGAAAGGCAGAGAGAGACAGAGAGACAGAAGTGAGAAATCACCCCCCCAGAGGGGATGGCCACACTGCAATCCCTTCTCCTCCATTTTCCTCTTGGGATCTTGGGCACGCACGCACACGCGCCCGGCATGAGTTAAAGCTACCGGGTCCAGGACTTAAACTGTGGTCAACTACATGGGAGTCTAGTGACATGGCCATTATGCCAACTGCTGGTTCTAAAACTAATGCTTTTTCAAAAGAATTATTGTTTATTTAACTTTATTTATCATTATTATTATTATTATTATTATTTTCCAGCTAGATCAGACAGAGAAAGTGAGAAAGCAAGTCACCAGGTCTGGGACTTGAACTATAGTCAGCCATGTGAGAGTCTAGCACCTTTAACCACCACACCACCTGCTGGTTCCCTAAAATTAATTAATTCTAAAAAAAAAAAAAAAAAAAAAAAAAAAAAATTAGAAAGATTTCTTCTTTTTCATGATGCCATGGGTTGGCCAGACGGTCCTTCTGCTGGCGTTGCCCGGGCTCAGTCACGTAGCTGCAGGCAGATGGGGTTGAGTTCGGTAGGTCTAGAGGGAGGGAGAGGACCGAAGTCCCTCCCACGGTCCTAACCCTCATGACGTGGTAGTCTCAGGACAATATTCCAAGGGAACCAGAGCATGTGCTACAGTCACGAGGCCTCTCCTCCGAAGTCACAGGCGTCTGGAGCCAGCAGGTGGGGCAGTGGTTAAGGCTCTGGACTCCCACATGGTCCACCACTGTTCCAGTCACAAACCCAGTGGCTTGAAAATCACGCCGATGCATGTGTGTGTGAGCCCAAAATCCCGAGAGGAGATTAGAGGAGAAGGGACTGCAGCACGGCCAGCCTCCCTGGGGGGATTTCTCACTCGCTCCAGCGGGCAAATGCGCCCAATCGCAAAAATTCTCTAAAAGGAAGACACAGATGTCACTTCTGTCAGGTTCTACTGGTCAACGCAAATCACAAGGCCTTCCCAGATTCAAAGGTGGGGGATAGATTTTACTTCGCAGCGAGAGGAATGGCATAGTCACATTGCAAAAGATACACACGCAGGATAGGAGAGGTTTGTGGTCAGATTTTGCAAGCCACTACGGCAGCGAAGATTTGGGGGCTGTTTGTTGCCAGGGTATAAGGAAACCTAACTTGACAGAATACTTGAGCCACTGAGTTTGGGGTGCCTTGTTAAGCCATCTAGCTTTTATCGAATAGTTAACTTTAAAATAAAAGAACCTTTCTGGGCCAGCAGGTGGTGTAGACGTCACGGTGCTGGATCTCACATGGCCGACTCCACAGTTCAAGCCTTGGACCCACTGGCCTGAAAATTGTGCTGAAGGGACCAGCAGTTGGCGTAATGGTATGTCACTGAATTCTTATGTAGTCGACCGGGTTCACGTCCCAAACCCGGTGGCTTAAACTCATGCCGGGCGCGTGTGCGTGCGTGCCCAAGATCCCGAGAGGAGAATAGAGGTGAAGGGATTATGGCGTGGCCACCTCCCCTGGGGGGGGCAGTGATTTCTCACTTTCTGTCTTTTTGATGAGCACATACACAAAAACCTCTCAAAAAAAAAAAAGAGAAGAAAATCATGCTGGGCACATGTGTGTGTACCCCAAATCCAAAGAGGAGAGGAGGAGAAAGGATCGTGGTGTGGCCATCCCCCCAAAAGATTATTTCATTTTTTAAAACATTTTTTTGAGAGTTTTTCGCTATAGGGCATGTGCACTCGCCAGACAGACAGAGAGATAGAAAGCGAGAAATCACCCCCCAGGGGGGATGGCCACACCGCAATCCCTTCTCCTCCATTCTCCTCTCAGGATCTTGGGCACGCACGCACAGGCACCTGGTGTGAGTTTAAGCCACCGGATCCGGGACTCGAACCGCAGTCGACTACATGGGAGTCCAGCGACATAGCCATTACGCTAACTGCTGGTCCCTTCATTTTTTAAAGTTTTAATTATTTATTTTACTTATTATTATTATTATTTGATTTGACCAGACAGAAACACAGAGAGAGAGAAAGAAAGTGAGCTGCCAGGTCCAGGACTCGAACCACAGTCAGCCATGTGAGAGTCCAGCACCTTAACCACTGCACCATCTGCCAGCCCCAGGATGATTTCTTTCTTTCTTTCTTTCTTTCTTTCTTTCTTTCTTTCTTTCTTTCTTTTTTTTTTTTTTTTTTTTTTTTTTTGAGAGGTTTTTGCTATAGGGCGTGTGCGCTCACCAGAAAGACAGAGACAGACAGAAAGTGAGAAATCACCCCCCCAGGGGGGATGGCTACGCCACAATCCCCTCTCCTCCATTCTCCTGTTGGGATCTTGGGTACGCACACACACACACCCAGTGTGAGTTTAAGCCACTGGGTCTGGGACTTGAACCGCGGTCGACTACATGGGAGTCCAGCGACATAGCCATTACGCTAACTGCTGGTCCCCCCAGGATGATTTCTTGATTTTCCTCTCTCTGGTGAGGTCACATACTCTATAGCAAAAAAAAAAAAAAAAGAAGAAGAAGAAGAAGAAAGAATAAAAAAAGAAGGGACCACCAGTTAGCATAATGGCTATGTCGCTGAAGTCCCACGTAGTCGACCGCGGTTCAAGTCCCAGACCCAGTGGCTTATACTCACACCGGCATGTGTGCGTGTGTGCCCAAGATCCCGAGAGAAGAATGGAGGAGAAGGGATTGCGGTGTGGCTCTCCCCCCGGGGGGTGATTTCTCACTTTCTATCTCTCTATCTCTCTCTGTCTCTCTGGCGAGAGGGAGCGCATGCACCCTGTAGCAAAAGAAAAAAAAAAAAAAAAACACTCTCCGAAAAAAAAAAGAAGGGAAAAGAAAAAGGACTCTTAATCATTGATATACTCAACGTGGCAGCATGACAGAGTCCATTCTCCCTTCTTCCTTAAGTTATAAAGCTCCCCAATTTTTTTAATTGCCAGAGGGCATTGCACTCACCACAGTGAGACCAGAGCCAGGGAGAGAGGAACCCCCCCCCCCCCCCAGTGGTGCATGGTCACACCACAATCTCTTCACCATTTCTCCGTCCTGATGGGATCTGGGCACACGTACATGTGCCTGGAGTGCTTTTCAAGCCACAGGCCAGGATTCAAACCGTGTAGTCGACAACGTGGGATGTAGTTCCCTTAACCACTAGGCCACAAGGCAGGCCCTCAACACATCAATTGGGAGGGACATATGCAAACGATAGTAGTTAGAACTTAAGCCAAACTGCTGTAATAAGGGGACACCAAGGGGCCAGCCAATGGCATAGCACTTACGTCGCTGGACTCCCAAATGGCCCACCACAGTTTGAGTCCCAGACCCGGTGGCTTGAATCTCATGTTGGGCATGTGTGCGTGCGTGCCCAAGATCCTGGGAGGAGAATGGAGGAGAAGGGATTGCGGCGTGACCATCCTCCCTGGCGGGCAATTTCTCACTTTCCTTCTCACCATCTCTCTCTTTCTCCAACAAGCGCACAAACCCTAAGGCAAAAACCTCTATGCACACAAAATAAAGAGAGACATCAAAATATAGTGGCTTAAATAAGGTAGAAGTTTACCACTGTTAGGGCCAGCAGGTGGCGTGGTGGTTGAGGGCACTGGACTCCCACATGGTTGACTGATTCAAATCCCAGACCTGGCAGCTTGCTTTCTCCCTTTCCCTTTCTCTCTCTCTCTCTGTCTCTCTGTCTCTCTCTGGTCAAATTAAAATAATAATAATAACAAATGGAATTAAATATATATATACACACACACACACACACACACACACACATATATGTGTGTGTGTGTGTGTGTGTGTATATATGTATATATATATTTTTAAAGGAGTTTACTACTCTCAAACAAAAGCCTCACTGTAAGCAGATGTGGCTGAGGTGGTGAGGGCGGCCCTGGCTGGCAGAGCAGAGGTGCTCACCGGCCCCACTCAGGACCCGGGATCCCTGTCTTGTGGTTCTGGTGTACCACTGGAATTGACCAGTGGCTGTCTGCAAGGTCGAAACAGGGTCTCCATCAGGTCTGCATTCCAGTTCCAAGGAAGTGGAATGAGAGAGGAAACAGAGGGCAAATTTACAAGAAAATTTTACCCAACTTGTCCACTGGCATTCCATTGACAAAAATTCAAGTTATTTTGCCAGAAGGTGATATGGTGGTTAAGACACTGGATTTCCACACGGCCGACTTTGCGGTTCAAGTCCCAGACCTGGTGGCTTGAAAACCATGCAAGGCGCATGTGAGTGCATGCCCAAAATCCCAAGAAGAGATAGAGAGGAGGAACGTGTTATGGCCATCTCCTCCAAGAGGTGATTTCCCCCTTTCTCTCTCCCTTTCAGTTTCTCTCTTTCTATCTCTTTCGGGCCAGCACATACACACTATAGCAAAAACAAAAAACCTCAAGTTGTCTAAAAGGCTGGGGAGTCCAGTCTCGAGTCTGTCTGCCACGTGAGTGGTTAGGACCTTAATACTGTGTGAGAAGAGGCTGGACTTGCGATAACAGGCAGTGTGCAGGAGAAGGCTAACGTCGATGAGAAACTGCCCACCACCGGGGCCGTACAGGAAAGTGGCAAGTCAAGATGAACAAAGATGAACTGAGTCGGCAGAGTCAGAGCCCTGGTCCCGTCCTCCAGGAGGTCCAGTCCACTGTGGAAGGACCAGAACCCAAGTAACTTGAGCTAAAGACACCCGATCTTTACTACCCCCTGTGCTCCCAAGTAGCTTTTCGGTAGACACCCCCAGAGTGAAGACGACCTTGGCTTGTCTATTTCTTGCATCATTCAAAAGCCTAGCAAATGCAACCTGTGTTTTCACTCCAAATGGAAGGAAGGATGGAAATAATGCCAACTTCTTCCATCTTCCCCCAATTTCTTTTTATCCAGTTCAGGGCTTCCTGCTCCCAGGAGACCAATTCCAAAGAGAACAAATCAACACTCCAAACTGCACCTCATTCCTTAGTCACAGGTTAAAAAACAGAAGGGAGGGGCCAGCAAGTAGCATAGTACTTAATGCGCTGGACTCTTGCACAGCCGACCACGGTTCAAGTCCTGAACCTGGTGGCTTGAAGGTCATGCCAGGTGCATGTGCGTGCATGCCCAAAATCCCAAGAGGACAATAGAGAAGGGATTGGGGCATGGCCACCCCCCCATGGGGTATGATTTCCACTTTCTCTCTCTGTCTCTGTGTCTGACAAATGCACACCCTTATAGCAAAAATCTTTCTCTAAATAAATTTTAAAAAGAAGTGAGAGTCCAGAAGGTGGTGTGGTGGTTCAGGGGCGGGACTTCCTCATGGCCAACTGCAGTTTGAGTCCTGGACCAAGTAACTTGAAAATCACACAGAGCGCACGTGTGTGGATGCCCAAAATCCCGAGAGGAGAATGGAGAAGGGATTGCAGTATAGCCATCTCCCTGGGGGTGATTTCTCACTTTCCCTCTCTCTATCTCTCTTCAGCAAGCAAGCACACGCACCCCATGACCAAACAAACAAAAACAAAAATAAAATGAAAGTGAGAGGCCAGGAGGCGGCATGGAGGTTAAGGCAGCTGGATCCCACATGACCAACTATGCAGTTCGAGTCCCAGACCCAGAGGCTTGAAACACACGCCAGGCACATGTATGTGCATGCCCAAAATCCCAAGAAGAGAATGAGAAAGGGATTGTAGCATGGCCATCCTCCCCGGGGGGCGATTTGTCTCTCTCTCTCTATCTAGTGAGCGTACTCGTCCTGTAGTAAAACTAATAAATAAGTAAGTACAATGGTGCGGTGGCCGAAAGGGTGCCTTACTCCCCTGGAGGGCTCAGCACCTTACAACTGAGAGGTTCCCAGAACAAGTGGCAGGAGCACGCGGTGAGCTCCCTGTAGAGGTCACGAGTCAGTCTGGACTCCCGGGCATGGACTTTCCTGGAAGCCGAGGGTTTGCCACCCCGCACCCTTCTACGGCACCTGCAGGGCCAATTTCCATTCCCAGGTCAACCCTCAAACTTGGAAACCAGGCCTACCCGGCCTGGTTCCCAGCCATACCGTGTGCTCTTAGCTGAGGATTCAGCATTGCCCAGCGAGCCTCTCCGTGGTTGTGGTGGGTCTGTTCTTGCCCTCCCCATGACCCCTGGGCCTTCCCACTGACGTGCTCTGCTATTTCCAGCAGCAATATCTCTATTTCTTTGCCCGAGGTTTTTTCTGGTATCCTACCCTAACCTGTGCATGGAAAGCTGGACATGCATGAGAACCGAGGCCCGTCAGCACACGGCTGACTGGAACGGGTATATGAAAGTACATGTCTTCGGGACCAGCACTTAGTGTAATGGCTATGTCACTGGACTCCCATGTAGTCGACCGCGGTTCGAGTCCGAACCCGGTGGCTTAAACTCACTCCGGGCGCGTGTGCGTGTGTGCCCAAGATCCCGAGAGGAGAATGGAGGAGAAGGGATTGCAGCGTGGCCATCCCCCCTGGGGGGTGATTTCTCGCTTTCTGTCTCTCTGTCTTCCTAGAGAGCACACACGCCCTGTAGCAAAAACCTCTCCAGAAAAAAATAAATAAAAAGAAAGAAAAAAAGAAAGTACACGTCTGCTCCACCCAGGTTCTTTGGTAGGACTCGCCCACACGGTAAATTCACTGATAACACGCCCTTTATTGGCGCCTTCCTACCCTGCTTCCCCGGCCCCTGCCTGCGCTTCCTGGGATCCCTTTCCAAATGCCCGTCTGCACTCGAATCGTCATCTCAGGGTCTGCTCCTGGAGGAACAGGGCTTCACAGTCACAGGGCTTACCACGTGCCAGACAGCGCTCAGCAGCCTTTCCGTGGAGGGGCTCACGTGACCCTCACAGAAGCCTGGGTCACGGCTCTGTCATTACTCTCACTGAGCAGCTGGGGAGACAGTCACAGAAAGGCAACACGATTCACACAGGTACACACCTAGTGGCATGGCTGGGATTCAAACCCAGGCAGCATGGCCCCTGCGTCTACACTCGTGGGCTCCAGGCCGCAGTATCCTCCTCACCTCCTCTCTGCAGCGGCTCACTGCCCCGAGCCCTGTGCATCCCTCAAACTCTCCCCGCACCTTGCACTTGCCTTTCTTTTTTTTTTTTTAATATTTATTTATTTATCATTTTTTCAATTTGACCAGAGACACAGAGAGAGAGAGAACGGAGAAAGAGAAGGAAAGTGGGAAAGCAAGCCACCAGGTCCAGGACTCGAACCAGGGTCAGCCATATAGGAGTCCAGCACCTTAACCACCATGCCACCTGCTGGTCCCGCACTATGCCTTTCTTTCTTTTTTTTTTTTTTTTTTAGAAATTTTTGCTATATGGCGCATGTGCTTGCCAGACAGACAGAGAAAGATATAGAGACAGAAAGCGAGAAATCACCCCCCAGGGGGGATGGTCACACCGCAATCCCTTCTCCTCCATTCTCCTCTCGGGATCTTGGGTACTCATGCACATGCGCCCGGCATGAGTTCTAAGCCACCGGGTCCGGGACGCGAACCACGGTCGACTACATGGGAGTTCAGCGACATAGCCATTACGCTAACTGCTGGTTCCCCACACTATGCCTTTCTAAGTCCACCCCCTGGGCTTCGATCCTCCCTACCCCGTCTCTGTAATACTTCCCTCGTCTCCATTCTCTCCCCCGGGGCCTTTCCACGCCGCTTGCTACCTTCTGGTTTCTGGTGTGCTTGTCCTAAGCTCTCCTGAGGAAGAGCCTGAGAGTTTTTGTTGAAAAGGGAGCTCTGTGGTAAGGCCAGCAGCTCCCAGTCCTGTCTGAACTAGGTAAATAGCGCCTTTCAGATCAACAGAAGTGGCTTTGTTTCTACTCCTTCCATTTAGTGTTTAATAAAAATATTTACATTGGGTTAGACCCTACCCACTGCCTCTAACGCAGGCCACGACTGGGTCACGGCTACACACACCATCCTCCACCCGACAGGCACTGACCTACTTATTTTGAACTGATTGCCCGTATGTGACCTTGAGGAACCTTACATAAGTCACCCCTAGAACTTCAGAAAAGAGAAGAGTTACGCCCAGCTCCCGGTTCCTGTGGGCTGCTGGGTCCAAGAGGTCACCATGCAGGCCCAGACACCAGGTGGGTACTGAACCTCGGTCCTCACCCATGTGTTGCACAAACAATTCCAGGGAATTCAACCCGGAACTGACAGGTGCGGGCCAGCAGTGGAGGGACAGGGTAACGGCACGCTGCGATGCCGGGCCGCGTGGGAGGGCCTGGGTGCCACTAGCTAGGGCTGGGGATGAATCACAGCACAAATACCCTGTTGGGGATGCTCCCCGCCCCATCTCTGTCTCTGTCTCTCTCTCTGGATAAATCAGTAAGCTAAAAAAAGAAAAAAAAAGAAAGAAAAAATAAGAGTGAAGTGGGTCTCTGGAGGTACAGAAACCCTGTCCCTAACCTCCCCGAAGGGCCACCATCTCTCTCTCTTTCTTTTTTTTTTTAGAGGTTTTTGCTATAGGGCGCGTGCGCTCGCCAGACAGAGAGAGACAGAAAGACAGAAATCACCCCTACCCTGGGGGATGGCCACGCCGCAATCCCTTCTCCTCCATTCTCCTCTCGGGATCTTGGGCACACACGCACACGCGCCCGGCATGAGTTTAAGCCACCAGGTCCGGGACGTGAACCATGGTCGACTACATGGGAGTCCAGCGACATAACCATTACGCTAACTGCTGGTCCCAAGGCCACCATCTCTGTCAGACAAAAACTGAACCCCGGAGACACGCAGGCCTGGCTCTGCCAGCCAGTCTGACTGCCCACACCAAAGCCCTTCCCCCACCTGTCCCCACCCTTCGGGGCCGCTGTTCTGAGCCAGTGGTGCGTGACCCCCTTGTTACCTTTGGAGCAGCCTGCCCCGCGTGCCCCAGGTGAGGGGCAGTAACCTGGCTCCGTGCTCAGGTCAGCAGGGGGGAAGGACGGCCTCTGGCCCAGCTGCCCTGGCTCCTGCCCTCACCACCCACACCCAGGTCTGGACTTAGCGTTGGTGAGAGGGAGGACTACCTGCTCCTCCTCCCGTTCATTCAAGATGCCTATTGTTTTTCCAGCCGCATGCCTTCACGGGTGCAGTGTGACTTTCAGTACATAGACACGCCTTTCCGGTGCTTTCCGCCATATCCTGTTCTGGGTACCCGTCCTCTCCAGCCGAAAGGAGACCCTTGGGCTTCAACAGGGGGATCTTCTCGCCTCACCCCCCAGTACTTCCAGGGTGGGAAGGGAAATTTCCAGGTTCAAGGGACATAAGTCACGCTTTGCTTTCCACCAGATGCAAATGAAAACGTACCTCCGCCCGCCTCTCTGGCCCCAGCCCAGTGTGGAAGAAGGGACTCGGGCTTTGACTACGACACCCTGGAGGCTCAGCATGGCCAGTATCTTACCCAGTTTATAACTCACTCGCCCTGTTCTGTCACCTGTCACATACAGAGCCACGGAAGACGGAGAGAGACAGAGAGACAGAAAGCAAGAAATCATCCCCCAGGGGAGATTGCAGGCCACGCTGCAATCCCGTCCTGTCCATTCTCCTCTCGGGATCTAACCAGGCCGTGAGCCACGCGGGAATCCAGCCATTTTAACATTCACACCACCTGCTGGCCCGCATGGCACATCTCGACATTGTCTACAGCAGCAGATGGTGCACGCACACACGCCAGGCATGAGTTTACGGTGCCGGGTCCAGGACTCGAACCGGGGTTAACTATATGGGAGTCCAACGACATAGTCATTACACTAACTGGTCCCAACAGAAGGAGAAGATCTACTGCCCCAGGCATCACCAAGAGCAAAAGCTTGGGAACAATTAGCGTCTGTTAACAGAACTGGGCGGGCTCCCTGGCCTGGCGTAACTGCTCTCCAGAGAAGCAGAATCCCACTGGCGGGTGAGGCAGATCTATCATCCCTCCCCACACCACTCCCCGGGGGCCTGAAACCCGCAGGGCGTGCTTCCTAGACCCAAAGCCAGGAGACCAGTCCCCGGAGGGTGCCCCTCTCCTCCTCTCACACTCCCACGTGCCCCTGCACGTGCTCGATCATGAATAAAGAAAAAATTGGTTTAAAAAGCAGAGGACTAACCTGTGGTGTGGACAGTAGATCCTGTGCAGTCTCTGAGCACAGAAGGCTTCTCTGTACATACACAGGAGACTATACATGTGGGTACATATGTGTGTGTATGTATATATATATACATACATATATAGAGAGAGAGAGGGATTTTTGCCTTAGGGCACATGTGCTTGCTGGAGACAGAGGCAGAGAGAGACAGACAGACAGTGAAAGTGAAAGTGAGAAATCACCCCCTAGGGAGATGGCCACGTCGTAATCCCTTCTTCATTCTCCCAGGATCTTAGGCACACACATGCATGCGCCCAGTATGTGTTTCAAGCCACCAAATCCAGGACTCAAACCACAGTAGGCCACGTGGGAGTCCAGCCACATAACCGCTGCACCATCTGCTGCTGTAGACAATGTCAAGATGTCTCATGGAGGCCAGCAGGCGGTGTGAATGTTAAGGTGGCTGGATCCCACGTGGCTGACTGCACGGTTAAAGTTCTGCACCTGGCAGCATCACACTCAGCCTCTCTCTCTCTCTGTTCCTCTCTGGTCAGATTTAAATAAATAAATAAATAAATAAATAAATAAATAAATAAAATTAAATAAGATAATTCTTTAAATAAAAAGGACCAATAGGTGGCGTGGTGGTTAAGGGCACTAGACTCCCACATGGCCAAACACAGTTCGAGTCCCAGACCTGGCTGCTTGCTTTCTTTCCCTCTCTTTCTCTCTCTCTGTCCCTCTCTGATCAAAATAAAATAAATAAATAAATAAAGTTAAATAAAATATTTTTTTTGAAAAAAGAAAATCATGCTCAGCATGCATGCACATGTGTGTGCATGCACAAAATCCCGAGAGGAGAATGGAGAGAGAGAGGGGTTGCAACATGGTTGTTTCCCCTGGGGGCTGATTTCTCACTTTCTTTTTTTGTTTGTCTGTTAAGAATTATTTTATTTAACTTGTTTATTATTATTATTTTTTAATTTGACCAGAGATGGAACAGAGCAAGAGAGACAGAGAGAGGGGGAGAAAGTGAGAAAGTAAGCCACCAGGTCCGGGACTCGAACCACAGTCAGTCATGTGGGAGTCCAACACCCTTAACCACCATGGCACCTGCTGGCCTCTGATTTCTCACTTTCTCTCTGGTAAGAACACACACCTATCGCAAAAATAAAACACAACAAAACAAAAACAAAAATATATATATCACGTGTAAAATAAGATACACTTTATAACTAAACGTTCAGAAGTGTAGGAACCAGCAGTTAGCGTAATGGCTATGTCGCTGGACTCCCATGTAGTTGACCGCGGTTCGCGTCCCGGACCTGGTGGCTTAAAACTCACGCTGGGCACATGTGCATGTGTGCCCAAGATCCCAAGAGGAGAATGGAAGAGAAGGGATTGCGGCGTGGCCACCCCTCCTGGGGGCTGATTTCTTGTTTTCTGTCTCTCTCTGTCTGTCTGGCGAGCACACGCACCCTATAGCAAAAACCTCTCCAAGAAGTGTATGGGAGGCTGGTTTCATCCAACAAAGACCCTCAACCCAGACCTCACCCTCCCGCTCCCCCATCTAGCCAGGGGCCAGATTAGAGCACCCTTCTTATTATTCTCTGTCTCTTTCCATCTCTCTCTATTTTTAATTTTTTTTTAGTTTTTAAACTTAGCTGTCTGCTGCTCTTCTGCCTTTCTAGTTCTTACCTTTCCCCTGCCCCCATAGATAAGCCCATCAGCAGCCTCTATATTTGCGTTCCGAGCGGCCCCATTTGCGCGGCATACTACTGTGCCACACGGTTTTCTTTTTTTTTTTTTTTTTTCCTTTCTCACTTTTCTGCTCCGCCTCCACACACTGATTTTTTATACAGGGCTAGGTGCTCAGTAGCCAACTATCTAAATACTTCTAGGGTCACATTAATCCTCAGTTTTCATTGAATCAGCTGTGCAAGGGGAGGAAAACGGTACTGTTTACGACTCCAGGTCACCTCCGTCTCCATTCCTCTGATTGCTCAGGTTTAACTCCAAAAAATAGGCAAAAACGTGTCATCCATCAGATGACCAGAAACCACCACAGAGGCACAAGAGATATGATAAACCAAGAAGATATCTCTCCTCTAATGGAAAAGAATAACTGCTTCCTCCACAAAGGATACACAGGAACTTGGGACCAGCAGTTAGTGTAATGGCTATGTCGCTGGATTCCCATGTATAGTTGACCATGGTTCAAGTCCCAGACCCGGCGTCTTAAACTCATGCCGGGCACGTGTGCGTGCGTGCCCAGGATCCCGAGAGGAGGAGGGATTGCGGCGTGGCCATCCCCCCTGGGGGGTGATTTCTCACTTTCTGTCTCTCTGTATCTCTCTGCCTGGCAAGCGCACACGCGCTATAGCAAAAAACGTCTCCAAAAAAAAAGAATACAAGGAAACTTATGGAAATGTCAGATAAAGAATTTAAAATATTCTGGGCCAGCAGGTGATGTGGTGGTTAAGGATGCTGGACTTCCTCATGGCCGACTGTGGTTTGGGTCACAGACCTGGCGGCTTATTTTCTCACTTTCCCTCTCTCTCTCTCTCTCTCTCTCTCTCTCTCTCTAGTCAAATTAAAATAAATAAAGTTAAATAAAATAATTCTTTAGTAAAAAAAAATCATTTAAAATATTCACAGTGACAAAGCTAACAGAAATGCAGGAGAAGAGAGACAACAAAGTCCAGAAGATGCAGGAGAAAAGAGACACCGAGTTCCAGGAGGTGAGGAAGTTCTTGCACGATCTGAAAGAGGAGATACACATCAGAAAAAAAGAATCTAACAGAATTGTTAGAGATGAAGGCCATAATACAAGAAATCAAAACTTCCATCGAAAATGTCAAAAGCAGATTAGATCATGCAGAAGATTGAATCTCAGATATAGAAGATAGAACCTCTGACCTAGAAAAATTCTCCAAAAGCCTGAGAAAATAATCCCCCAAAGATGACATTAACATACGAGTAGTACTAGACATCATTAGATGCCCAAACATCCTGACCATCGGTATCCCAGAAGGTGAAGAGACTCATAAGGGCATTGATAATCTATTCCATAAAATCCTAGAAGAAAACTTTCCAAACATAGAGAGGCACTCAAAGATCCAGACCCAAAAAATACAAAGGACCCCACATAGAATCAACCCAAGAAGGTCTTCCCCAAGGTACATCCTATCCAGATTGACCAAAACCGAAGACAGAGACAAGGTACTGAAATTGGCAAGAGAGAAACGTCAAGTTACTTTCAAAGGATATCCCATCAGGCTAACGTCGAACCTCTCATCAGAAACAATGCAAGCAAGGAAAGAATGGGAATATAAATTCAACGTGTTACATGAAAAACAATTTTTTTTGAGAGGTTTTTGCTTTAGGGCGCGTGCACTCACCAGACAGACAGAGAGAGACAGAAAGCGAGAAATCAGCCCCTAGGGGGGATGGCCACACTGCAATCCCTTCTCCTCCATTCTCCTCTCGGGATCTTGGACACGCACGCACACGCGCCCGGCGTGAGTTTTAAGCCACCGGGTCCGGGACACGAACCGCGGTCGACTACGTGGGAGTCCAGCGACATAGTCATTACGCCAACTGCTGGTCCCTGAAAAACAATTTCAACCAAGAATGCTATACCCAGCAAGATTATCTATCATATGAGAAAAAAAGACAAAAACATTCTCAGATAAACAAAATCAGAAAGAATTTATCAACATCAGACCAGCTCTCCAAAAAGTGCTGAAGGGAGTGCTATACCAGGAAAAGTAAAAGTCGGACACGCAGAAATAAGAGTAGAAACTACCCAGAGAATGGCCAGCCTAATGGTAGGGACAAGCCTGGAGTTGAATGTTAACTTCCAGAATTTAAACAGAAAGATCAGACCACAATTAACACTGCAATTTCAATAGAAAAGAGATTAATTACGTGAGTCTGAACTAGTGAAATAAAATTTTTTTCACTTTAGACTAAAACATTACTGATTTTCTTCAAAGCTTTGGTTTCCATCTTTAAGGATTTTTGTCTTCTCTTGAGCTGTTGACAGGTTCACCTACCTACTATTTGAACTGAATCCTAACCTTTTTCCTGGCTTGAAGTTTTAAGCAAATTTCTCTTAACATTTTTTGATTTTGATCTATTAAAACTAAAACTTTATTTTAAAATTTAAAAATGCATTGAAAACACTTATTAATACCTATTTACTGACTGCCATAAGCTATATAGCCCCAGCGAGGTGCTACTTTATAGTATGTTTACTTTACTAAACCTCACTGAGATTTACACTCAAGTCAGACATGTGTTCATAATTTGCATATATCAGCTGTGTTTGCTATTGAAAGCCTTTAAATAAGATCTTTAGTGAAATAAAAAAATGTGAAAAAAAAAAAGGCATGGCAGACAACTGTACATACCAGAGACAGTGTGGGAGAACAGGGGGAATTGACAGAGGGTGAGAGAGCTAGGGAATCAAAGCGGGGGAGAGCAAAATATATAAAAAACAAGAAATAGAAAATTATTTGTTGCAGGACCAGCAGTTGGCGTAATGGCTAGGTCGCTGGACTCCCAAGTAGTCGACCGTGGCTCGAGTCCCGGACCCGGTGGCTTAAACTCACACCGGGCGCATGTGCATGTGTGCCCAAGATCCCGAGAGGAGAATGGAGGAGAAGGCCATCCTCCGGGGGGGGGGGGGGGGGGGGGGGGGGCGGTGATTTCTCACTTTCTGACTCTCTGTCTCTCTTTGTCTTTCTGGCGAGCGCGCGTGCCCTATAGCAAAATCAATCCTTGATTGAGCCAGTATAGAATGTATACTGAATGGAAAAATCTCATTTTCTATACTGTACAGTGAATGACTATAAATTAATTAATTTTTAAAAAGAAGTGTATGAGGTGCTGCCATTAATGCAAATAAGGGGGACAAAAGAGGATGGTGGTAATACGCTCTTTATCAAATTTCTCTAGGAAGGTGTACAAGAAACTATAGGGAGTTGCCTCTGGGGAGACTGGGGGCTGGAAAATGGAGTATGAGGCAAGGAGGAGACTTCCTGTTCATTGAATCGCCTCTACCATCCACTGTGCTTGGGTAAGTACGATACCGCCTCAGACAGACGGAGGGGAGTAAGGGGGCCAGGACTAAGCTCTGAACCAGGCAGATTGACTTCTTGGTGACGAGGTCTTTGGTGGAGCCGTATCTTTCTCAATCTGGGTCCTCAGTAGAAGTCTTTTTTTTTTTTTTTTTTTTGGAGAGGTTTTTGCTATATGGCGCGTGCGCTTGCCAGACAGAGACAGAGAGACAGAGAGACAGAAAGCAAGAAATCATCCCCTAAGTGGGATGGTCACGCTGCAATCCCTTCTCCTCCATTCTCCTCTCAGGATCTTGGGCACGCACGCACATGCGCCCGGCGTGAGTTTAAGCCACTGGGTCTGAGATGCGAACCGTGGTCAACTACACGGGAGTCCAGTGACATAGCCATTACACTAACTGCTGGTCCCCTAGATTTACTTTGAAATCATTTTTATTACATTTCTCCTGGAAATACACACCTCCTAGAAAAGGGCTCTCTTTAGCAAAGATAACGAAAATACAACTCTAGCACTTTTTCTTTTTAAAGAATTATTTTAACTTTTTTTTATTTATTTCAGTTTTACCAGAGAGAGACAGAAAGAGAGGAAAAGTGAGAAAGCAAGCTGCCAGATCCAGGACTCGAACCGTGGTCAGCCATGTGGGAGTCCAGCACCTTTAACCACCACACCACCTGCTGACCTCTCTAGCACTTTTTTAAAAGTCAACAATATCAGGCCAGCAGATGACGTGGTGGTTAAGTCATGGGATCTCACAAGGCCCACTCTAGGGCTCTAGTCCCGGATCCAGTGGCTGGAAAAATACTCTGGGAGTGTACATACATGCGTGCACAAGATCCCAAGAGCAGAGTGGAGAAGGGATTATGGCATGGCCATTCTCCCTGAGGAGTGATTTTTCACTTTCTCTCTTTCTGTCTCTCTCCAGCGAGCACACATCCCATGGCAAAAAATAATAATAATAATAATAATAATAATAATCGTCTAATTTTTTTGGAGAGGTTTTTTTTTTTTTGCTATAGGGCGCGTGTGCTCGCCAGACAGACAGAGAGAGACAGAGAGATAGAAAGTGAGAAATCATCGTCCCCAGGGGGGATGGCCACACCGCAATCCCTTTTCCTCCATTCTCCTCTCAGGGTCTTGGGCACGCACACACACCCGGTGTAAGTTTAAGTCACCGGGTCCGGGACTCAAACCGCGGTCGACTACGTGGGAGTCCAGAGACATGGCCATTACGCCAACTGCTGGTCCCAATAATTGTCTATTTTTAATAACGTGACACTTCACCTTTGGCAAACCAACTTGTGTTACCTTTTCTTAAAATTGAGGCGTAACACACAGGCAATACAGTGCACCATCTGCATGCCAGCTCATTGCTTTTCAGGTCGTCACCTGAGTCACCACCCCCAGGTCAGGTTGACAATATTCCCACACCGCAGTCATCTCTCTGGTGCCCTTCCCAGTCAGTTCTTCCCCCGCCCCCACAAATTAATGTTTTGTGTAAACAGTAGCTATTCTTTAATCTATTTTTAACATGATTTTATTTAACTTTATTCATTTATTTTTCATTTTGACTAGTGAGAGAGAGAGAGAGAGGGAAAGTGAGAAAACAAGCTTCCAGGTCCGGAACTCGAACCACTATCGGCCATGTGAGAGTCCAACGCCCTTAACCACCACGCCACCTGCCAGCCCCACAATAGCTATTATTTTTAAAGAATTATTTTATCTAACATTATTTATTTATTTAAATTTGACCAGAGATTGACAGAGTGAGAGATAGAAAGTGAGAGAGCAAGCCACCAAATCCAGGACTCACACTGCTCTTGGCCATGTGGGAATCCAGTGCCCTTAACCACCATGCCACCTGCTGGGCCCCACAATTTAACTTTTTTTTTTTAATTATTTATTTTTATTCATTCATTCATTTTAATTTGGCCAGAGAGAGACACAGAGAGAGCGAGAGAGGGAAAGGAAGAAAGCAAGCTGCCAGGTGTGGGACTCAAACTGTGGCTGGCCATGTGGGAGTCCAGCACCTTAACCACCACGCCACCTGCTGGTCCCACAATTTAACTTTTTAAAAAGAATTGATTTTTTATTTAACTTTATTTATTTATTTATTTATTTATTTATTTATTTATTTATTTATTTTAATTTGACCAGAGAGGGATAGAGTAAGAGAGAGAGAGAGAGAGAAAGCAAGAAAGCAAACCACCAGGACTCAAACTGCGGTCAGCCATGAGGGAGTCCAATGTCCTTAACTGCCATGCCACCTACCAGTCGCCACAATTTAATTTTAAAATGAAATTTCATTATAAAAATTGTATGTTAAAGCTGACATCTTTCATTTCTCTTCAAATAGCTCTCTTTCAGGGACCAGCAGTTGGCATAATGTCTATGTCACTGGACTCCCATGTAGCTGACTGTGGTTCAAGTCCCGGACCCGGTGGCTTAAAATCACGCCAGGCGCGTGTGCGTGCGTGCCCAAGATCCCGAGAGGAGAATGGAGGAGAAGGGATTGCGGCGTGGCCATCCCCCTTGGGGGGTGATTTCTCACTTCCTTGTCTCTCTGTCTCTCTCTGTCTTTCTGGTGAGTGCACGCGCCCTGTAGCTAAAACCTCTCCAAAAAAAAATTTTTCTCTTTCAGTTTTTGGCCTGTGCCATAAATGAAATGACTCTTTTGAACTATGAACCTATAAAATATACGTTGTTCTTTATATTTGAATTTTGAAATTTTTTTTAGAGATTTTTGCTATAGAGTGTGTGTGCTTACCAGAGAGACAGAAAGTGAGAAATCACTCCCCAGGGGGTGGCCACATCGCAGTCCCTTCTCCATTCTTCTCTTGGGATTTTGGCCATGCACATACATGAGGCTGGCATGAGTTTTAAGCCTCTGGGTCCAGGACTCGAACCATAATCAACTACATGGGAGTCCAGCAATGTAACCATTATGCCATCTTCTGATTCCAAACTTTTACTTTTTTTAACTAATTTTTTTAAAGTTTACTTCTTCCACAAGCAAGATAAAGAGGGAAGGAAGCAGAGACACAGCACCCTCAACAGTGCTTTTTTTTTTTTTTTTTTTTTTTGAGTGTTTTCTGGCTTTTAGCAGTTTTCTTTCTCTCTCACAGGAAAGACAGAAAGAGGCACAGGCATTGGGGACCAGCAGCTGGCATAATGGCTATGTTGTTGAACTCCCGTGTAGTTGACTGCGGTTTGAGTCCCGGACCCTGTGGCTTAAACTCACGCCGGGCGCGTGTGCGTGCGTACCCAAGATCCCAAGAGGAGAATGGAGAGGGGATTGTGACGTGGCCATCCCCCCTGGGGGGTGAGTTCTTGCTTTCTGTCTCTCTGTCTCTCTCTGTCTTTCTGGTGAGCGCACACGCCCTATAGCAAAAATCTCTCTCAAAAAAAAAAAAAAAAAAAAGACATTAGCTAGACTAATTAGAAAAATAAAGAAAGGAATCAGACAGATAACATCGGTAATGAAGCTGGCAGTAGTGTAACTGGTATATTCGAAATATAAAAAATTATGACAAGGGGGCCGGCAAGTGGCATGGTGGTTAAGGGCACTGCACTCCCCCATGGCTGACTGTGATTCGAGTCCTGAACCTGGCAGCTTGCTTTCTCACTTTCTTTCTCTCTCTCTCTCTTGCTCTGTTCCTCTCTGGTCAAATAAAAATAAATAAATAAATAAATAAATAAATAAATAAATAAATAAAGTTAAATAAAATAATTTTATAAAAAAATTATGAGAAACTACTCCAAGCAACTATATGCCATAGAAAATCTACATGAGTTGGATACATTTCTGGATAAGTACAAGTTACCTAGCTGAATCAGAATGAAATCAAAAGCTTGAATAGACCGATAACAAGTGAAGAGGTTGAAGCAGGGATAAATTGTTTCCCGAGAAAGAGAAGTCCATGTCTAGATGGCCTCGCTTTTTTTCCTTCTTCTTCTTCTTTTTTTTTTTTTTTTTTTGAGAGAGTTTTTTTGCTATAGGGCGCGCGTGCTCGCCAGAGAGACAGAAAGCGAGAAATCACTCCTCCGGGTGGATGGCCACACCACAATCCCTTCTCCTCCATTCTCCTCTCTGGATCTTGGGCACACACCCACACACGCCCAGCGTAAGTTTAAGCCACCGGGTCTGGGACTAGAACTGCAGTGGACTACATTCATGTCCAGTGATTTAACCATTATACCATTTGCTAGTCCTGGATGGCTTCACTTCTGAATTCCACAATTAAAAAAAAAAATTCAGAGAGCCAACCCCAATTCTTCTCAAACTATTCCTAAAGAGTCAAAAGGGGTACCAGCAGATGGTATATCGACTATGTCGCTGGACTCCCACATGGCTGGTTGAGGTTCAAGTCCTGGACCCAGGGGCTTGAAAATCATGCCAGGTGCATCTGTATGCATGCCCAAGATCCCAGGACAAGAATGGAGAAGAGATTATTGTATGACCATTCCCTTGGGGAGTTATTTCTCATTTTCTCTCTCACTGTTTCTCTCTGTCTCTCTCCCCCCTCCCAATCCCCACAAGCACGTGTGGCCTCAGGCAAAAACCTTTTGAAAAATAAATAGAGACTCAAAAGGAAGGAATCCTCTCAAACTCATTTCATAAAGACTCTTACTTTAATACCAAAACCAGACAGGGACATAACAAAAAAATTAAACTGCAGACCAGTATCCTTGATGAACACTGATACAAAACTTTTCAACAAAATACTGTAAACCAAATCCAACAACATATCAGGATTTTACACCGGGCCAGTGGGTGGCATGGTGGTTAAGGGCACTGGACTCCCACATGGCTGACCACAGTTTGAGTCCCAGACCTGGTGACTTGCTTTCTCACTTTCCCTCTCTCCTCTTTCTCTCATTTGTCCCTCTCTGGTCAAATTTAAATAAATAAATAAATAAATAAATAAATAAATAAATAAATGTAAATAAAATAATTATTTTGAAAAAAATAAAAAATCATGACAGGTAAGCTTCATCCTAGGGATGTAAGGATAGTTCAACATGCATAAAATGATAAAGGTAATACACCACATTAAAAGAAAGAGAAAAAAATCATCTATAAGAGATATATCATATCTATAGATGCAGAAAAAGCATTTGATAAAATATAACATCTCTTCATGATCAAGACTTTCAGCAAAATGGCATGAAAGGGACCTTCCTTTAACATACTAAAAGCCATATATGGGGACCAGCAGGTGGCATAATGGTTACATCACTGGACTTTCATGTAGTTAACTGTGGTTTGAGTCTGGACCCAGTGGCTTAAACCTCACATCAGTTGTGTGTATGTGCCCAAAATCCCAAGAAGAGAATGGAGGAGAAGGAATTGCAGCGTGGCCATACCCCCTGGGGAGTGATTTCTTGCTTTCTGACTCTGTCTCTCCAGCAAGCACACACTCCCCCTGTAGAAAAAGTCTCTTTCTAAAAAAAAAAAAGAAAGCTATATATGACAGACCTACTGCAATCATCATGCTGAATAGGGAAAAGCTAAAAGCTTTCCCATTAAAAACTGGAACAAGACAAGGTTGCCCACTCTTTTCACTCCTTTTTAACATAATGTAATCAGACGGGAGAGCAAAATAAAAGGCGTTCGGACAGGAAAGGAAGAAGTTAAACTGTCCCTATTTGCAGATGATCTGATTATATACCTAGAAAACCCAAAGGAATCCAAAAAAAAAAAAGACCCTGAAAGTGATCAATGAACTCAGTAAAGTTGCAGGATACAAAGACAACCTATAAAAATCTATAGCTTTTTTAATGAACAGACTGAGACAGAATTGAAGAAAGCAATCCCATTTATAATATCTACAAAACAAATAAGATACCTAGTAATAAATCTAACCCAAGAAATAAAAGACCTTTACAAGGAACACTATAAAAAACTGAAAAAACAAATGGAAGGCCATCCATGCTCTTGGATGAGAAGAACCAATATAATAAAAATGTCAGTCCTGGGACCAGCAGATAGTGTAACGGTTACATTGCTGGACTCCCACGTAGTCGGCCGTGGTTCAAGTCCTGAACCCGGTGACAAAATTTACACCAGGTGCATATGCGTGCATGTCCAAAATCCTGAGAAATGAAAAGAGGTGGGGCCAGCAGGTGGCATGGTGGTTAAAGGCACTGGACTCCCACATGGCTCCCGGGGTCCACCCTCGGCAGGGGTAGGTTGACTCGTCGGAGGCAGTGCTGGAAGGAAAGACTGAGGCCTCGGTTCCTTTTCATGCACGTCCTCAGTCAGACACCCCCAGAGATCGCTCTCCGTAGAGTGACAGCTGCTAGGAATCATTGTGCCTTTTTATTGAAAATGTGATACATGCAAGTAAATGGGAGAGGGACTACGTGTTCTAATTATCAGTTCATAAAGTTTTAACAACAGGGATCATAAATTTCATTCAGGATTTGATTAAGGGCAGGTCTATTAATCATCGATACAGTTCAACAATTGTTTGATTGATGAAAGCAGGTTCTTGAGAACTTCAAGGAGTGCAGTTCCAGGAAACAGTTCCAGCAAGCAGAGTTAATTATCAGCCGATGTTCGGCAGCAGCCGTCTTGTAATTACTAAAAGAAAATCTCAAGTATAGGCATTAGTTCTTATGGATCGCAATAAAGAATGATACTTATATAATTCTATAGGGATCTAAAATTTAATTAAAGGAATCCTAATATATCTATCCATTTTAAAGGGATGAATCTACTCTTCACTTGGTGAGAATAAGGGGATACTTTAAACAGCTTCTCCAACTGGCAGAACCGGTTTTTCTTTTTTTTTTTTTTTTTAGAGGTTTTTTGCTATAGGGCGCATGCGCTCGCCAGACAGACAGAGAGAGACAAAGAGACAGAAAGCGAGAAATCACCCCCCAGGGGGGATGTCCACGCCGCAATCCCTTCTCCATTCTCCTCTTGGGATCTTGGGCACGCATGCACACGCGCCTGGCGTGAGTTTTAAGCCACCGGGTCCGGGACACGAACTGCAGTCGACTACGTGGGAGTCCAGCGACATAGCCATTACGCTAACTGCTGGTCCCAAGAACCGGTTTTTCTTAAGTCAAAAGTAAAGTGACTAACAAGTTACTGAAAAACTTTAAAATGGGTTTATGGTACCTAAGTGTTTTGTTGTGGATTCACTTGTGTAGCCTATGGCACCACTGTGAAGTATTTTGTTAGAACATTAGTTACCACGGAGCGAGAGTGTCCTGGGCCAGTTTCGGCCTAATCCTATTGTATGTAAAAAGGTTATTTATATTAAATGTGTCTTGAAGGGCCTTCCAAAGGTCAAGATGATTTCTGCCTAGATGTAACTTCAGCACACCCTCCATTGTGATCGCAGGGATGAAGCATTGTAATTAACAGTAGGTGGTCAGGGTAAAGGGGAGCGGTCAGGGGACTTTAGGGAAATCTTACCACATACTCAAGATGTATGAGGGAGCTATGTAATTCTTTTATAGTAGCATATCAGGGAGTCAGAGGGGGGTTATTTCCTAGCAAGGCTACCACAGTCTCTGGAGCATACAGCAAGCGGCCTTGCCAACATGCTGAGTCTACCCAAGCTTTGCTCATAGGTCGGGAGCAGGGGCGGGGGGGCGTACAGTAGCAGCCTTGCCAACATGCTGAGCTGTCCAAGGCTGTGCTCAAAGGTCGAAGGCTCAGACAGATCCTGGGACCCCACCGGGTCAGACTCCTCCACATGGCTGACTGTGGTTCGAGTCCCAGACCTGGTGGCTTGCTTTCTCACTTTCCCTCTCTCTCTTTCTCTGTCTCTCTCTGATCAAAACTGGAAAATAAAAATAATAAGTAAAGCTAAATAAAATAATTATTTAAAAAAAAAGAATGGAGAAGAAGGGGTTGCAGCGTGGCCATCTCCTCTGGAAGATGACTTCTTGTTTTCTGTCTCTCTGTCTCTCCAGTGAGCACACACACCCTATAGCAAAAATCTCACTTAAAAAAAAACAAAGTCAGTCCTACCCGAATTAATTTACACATTTAATGCAATTCTGATCCAATTACTTGAACATGCTTCACAGAAATTTTTTAAAAAATCAAAAAAGAGGGGCCAGCAAGTGGTGTGGTGGTTAAGGTGTTGGAATTCCCACATGGCTGACCATAGTTCGAGTCCCGGACTTGGCAGCTTTCTCTCTCTCTCTCTCTTTCTCTGTCTCTCTGGCAAAACTCATGTGAAAATAATAATAATAATAATAATAATAATAATAAACTTAAATAAAATAATTTGAAAAATCAAAAAAGATCTCAGGAAATACTGTATTGAAATAATAAACTAGGGGGCATCTAACTACCTGAATTTAAAGTATACAGTAAAGCAGTGGTAATTAAAACAGTGTGGTACTGGCACAAAAATAGATACATAGATCAATGGAACAGAATAAAAAATCCAGAAATCAACCCCAAATCATACAATCAACTGCTCTTTGATAAAAGGTGTAAGACAATGCACTGGAGAAAAGAAAGTCTCTTTGGCAAATGGTGTTGGAAGAATTGGCTATTCATCTGCAAAAAAAAAAAAAAAAAAAAAAAAAAAAAAGAAAAGAAAAGAAACTGTACCCCTATCTCTCACTATTAACTAGAATTAACTCAAAATGGATCAAAGACTTAAATATAAAGCTTCTTCTAACAGCAAAACTACTGGTAGAACACATTAAATTCTATTTGCTTTTTTTTGTTGTTGTTTTGTTGTTTTGTTTTGTTTTTTAATTTGACCAAAGAGAGACAAAGAGGAAAAGTGAAAAGCAAGCTGCCAGGTCTGGGACTCGAATTGTCCTCAGCCATATGGGAGTCCAGCACCTTGACCACCACACCACCTGCTGGCCCCATAATAGAAATTTTTGAAGACACTGGAGTAGGAAAGATTTCTTAAATAAGACCCTTAAAGCACAGGCAATGATTCCTAAAATAGACATGTGGGATTACATCAAACAAAAAAAGCATCCTCACAGCAAAAGAAACTATAACTAAAGTGAAAAGACAACCCTTAGAATGGGAAAAAATATTTGCAAATTATTCCTCAGATAAGGGATTGATATCTAGAATATATAGGGAACTCAAATGGCTCACCCGTAAAAGAATAAATAAATCAATTTAAAAATGGGTAAATGATGAAATCAGCAGGTGGCATGGTGGCTAAGGTGTTGGACTCTCACATGACAAACTACAGTTCAAGTCCCAGACCCAGCAGCTTGAAACTCATTCTGGGTGCATGCTTGTGAGTGCCCAAAAATCCCAGGAGGAGAATAAAGGAGGAGGGATTGTGGCATGGCCATCCCTTTCAGGGCATGAATTCTCACTTTCCCTCTCACTGTCTCTATCTCTCCAGCAAGCGTACACACTCTATAGCAAAAATTTTTTTAAATGGACAAATGAATTAAACAGACAACTCTCCAAGGAAGACTTACAAATGACCAAGAGCCATATTTTAAAATGTTCAAAGTCCCTCATCATAAGGGAAATGCAAATTAAAACTACAATGAGATATCATTTAACTCCCATTAGAAATGACTAGGAGAAAAATAAAGAATGGTATGTGTTGGCAAGGCTGTGGTGAAAAGGGAACTCTCGCCCTTTTTTATTTAAAAAGGCTTTTGCCTTAGGGAGTGTGCACTCACCAGGGAGAGAGACAGAGACATTGAGAGAGAAAGTGAGAAATCGCCCTCCAGGGGGATGGCCATGCCACAATTCCGTCTCCTCTATTCTTCTACCAGGATCTTCAGCTTGTATGTGCACTCACCTGGCGTGATTTTCAAGCCACTGGGTTCAGGATTTTTTTTTTTTTTTTTTTTTTTTTTTTTTTGGAGAGGTTTTTGCTATAGGGCGCGTGCACTTGCCAGACAGACAGAGAGAGACATAGAGACAGAAAGCGAGAAATCACCCCCCAGGGGGATGGTCACACCTCAATGCCTTCTCCTCCATTCTCCTCTCGGGATCTTGGGCATGCACGCACATGCGCCCGGCATGAGTTTTAAGCCACCGGGTCCGGGACACGAACCGCAGTCGACTACGTGGGAGTCCAGCGACATAGCCATTACGCTAACTGCTGGTCCCTGGGTTCAGGATTTGAACTTCAGTCAGCATGTGGGAGTCCAGTGATGTAACTGCCACACCATCTGCTGGTCCCAAAAAGAAAACTTTATTACATTGTTGTTGGGAATGTAAATTAGTCCAACCTCTGTGGAAAGCAATAGGGAAATTTCTGAAAAACCTACAAAGAGAACTTCCATATGACCCAGGAATCTCAATTCTTAGTATCCACTCAAAAGAAAGCAAGCACTCAGTTGAAAGACATCTGCACATTTGTGCTTATTGCAGCAATTATTATTATAATTGCTAAAACATGAAGCCATGTTTTAAGTGTCCAAAAACTGATGATAGGGTTGAAAAACTGTGCTATACATACACACACACACACACACACACACACACATATATATATACACACATAGCTACGAAAAACAATGAGATCTGGGGGCCAGCAGGTGGCATGGTAGTTAAGGTGCTGGACACTCCCACATGGCCAACCATGGTCCGAGTCCTGGACCTGATGGCTTATGGTTTCACTTTCTATCTCTCTCTCTCTCTCTCTCTCTCTCTGGTCAAATTAAAATGAATGAATGAATAAATAAAATTAAATAAATAATTCTTTAAAAATAAAAGAAACTATGAGATCTTATCATTTGATTCAAAATGGATGAATATAGATTTGATGTTGAGTGAAGTGAGCCAGACTTTATTTTTTTATTTTTTATTTTTTTGAGAGGTTTTTGCTATAGGGCGCGTGCGCTCGCCAGACAGTCAGAGAGAGACATAGAGACAGAAAGCGAGAAATCACCCCCCAGGGGGGATGGCCACACCGCAATCCCTTCTCCTCCGTTCTCCTCTTAGGATCTTGGGTACACATGCACACGTGCCCAGCGTGAGTTTTTTTAAGCCACCGGGTCCGGGACGCGAACCGCGGTCGACTACATGGGAGTCCAGCGACATAGCCATTACGCTAACTGCTGGTTCAGCCAGACTTTAAAAGCTATGCATTGTATATCCCCACTCAATTTGTACTGGGTGTCTGCTCTTTATGGCAGAGGTTGAAAGACCCGAAGATATCATGGTGGAGAGGATCAGAGTGAATGCCTAGTGACAATAAGAGGGAAAGTGGTTGGTAGACCGTGGGTGGTGGATGGTGGTTGCGAAAAAAAAAAAAAAAAGATGATAAATGATCAACTTTTGTTTACAAGAGAAAAGCAAATCAAAATCTTTTTTTAAAAGAATTATTTTATTGGGGCCAGCAGTTGGTGTGGTGGTTAAGGGCGCTGGACTCACACATGGTTGACTGCAGTTCAAGTCCTGGACCTGGCAACTTGTTTTCTCACTTTCCTTCTC
This sequence comes from Tupaia tana, assembly GCA_026018925.1. NCBI lineage: Eukaryota > Metazoa > Chordata > Mammalia > Scandentia > Tupaiidae > Tupaia > Tupaia tana. The sequence continues at coordinate 137,694,082 of JAKSZU010000002.1, read as the reverse complement.
TCTCTCTCGCTTTCTGATCAAATTAAAATAAATAATTAAATAAATAAAGTTAAATAAAATAATTTAAAATTTTTTTAAAGAATAATTTTATTTAACTTTATTTATTTATTTTAATTTGACCAGAGAGGGACAGAGTGAGAGAAAGAGAGAGGGAAAGGGAGAAAGCAAGCTGCCAAGTCCAGGACTCAAACTGTGGTCGGCCATGTGGGAGTTCAGCACCCTTAACCACCACACTACTTGCTGGCCCCAAAAATCTTTTATTTTTGTATGATCTAAAATAATTCACAATATTATGTATCTGTTAATTTATCTGTCATCAAAAGAGCACTTTGCCTAAAAGAAAGAACTGACTGTAAACATTTTATAAAATGTTGGGGACCAGCAGGTGACATGGTGGTTAAGGTGCTGGACACTCCCACATGGCCGACAAGGGTTCGAGTCCTGAATCTGGTGGCTTGCTTTTTCACTTCCTCTCTCTCTCACTCTCACCCTCCGTCTCTCTCTGGTCAAATTAAAAAAATAAATGAATGAATAAATAAAATAAAATAAATAATTATTTAAAAAACATTTTATAAAATGTTTACAATCTTATGAAACTGTAGTTTATCATTCATTTTTATCTATTAATTATTGTTATAAATATTACATATATTTTTTATATACATAAAATTGCAACTGAAATTTATTTTGCCAATATTTTCTAAATGAACAGAATAAAGTTTTTGTTGGGAAAAAAAAGAAAGAAAATACATGCATATTTAAAAAGTAACACAATCCTCTCAGGTGGACTGGCTGTGGTGGTGCGATGGGTAACACAACAATCCGCACAGCTGAAGCCCTCTGGGAAGGTCCCAGGTGTCCAGGCTCAGGTCTCCCTGTGCGAACAGCAGTAAGGGCGCTACTGTTCCCTTAAATTGCCTTTTCCTTCTCCACAGTCTCACACTCCCTACAGCTTCACTTCTGCTATCTGGAATCACCTAAATTAACTACCTATGCCCAAGTCCTTGTCTTGGGCTCTGCTTTCAGGGACACCCCAAATTAAGACAGTTCCTTCTCTGGACAACAAGTGGCATGGAGGTTAGGGGGGCTCGATCCCACATGGCCAACTGAGTGGTTTGAGTCCCAGACCCGGGAGCTTGAAAAACAAAGGACCAGCAGTTAGTGTAATGGCTATGTTGCTGGACTCCCATGTAGTCGACCGCAGTTCAAGTCCCAGACCTGGTGACTTAAACTCATGCCGGGTGCGTGTGTGTGCGTGCCCAAGATCCTAAGAGGAGAAAGAGAGAGAAGGGACTGCGGCGTGGCCATCCCCTCTGGGGGGGATGATTTCTCGCTTTCTGTCTCTCTGTCTCTCTCTGTCTCTCGGGTGAGCCCATGCACCCTATAGCAAAAACCTCTCCAAAAAAAAGAAAAGAAAAACACGCCAGATGTGTGTGTGTGCATACTCAAAATCCCAAGAGAAGAATGGAGGAGGTAGGATTACAGTGCAGCCATCCTGGCTGGAGGGTGATTTCTCACTGTGTGTTTCTCTGTCTCTCCCCGGTGAGCACACTCACCGTATGGCAAAACTGAAAAACAAACAAACACAAAGAGTCCCTTCCCATCCTCCTCTCCCTGTAATCCTCCATGGGCTCCCCCCCAAGGCCCCAGCCAAACCTGAACCGTAACATTAGCACAGCGGACTCATCGCATCCTCTCTCCACACTGCTGAAGCAGACTGCTCAAGGGCAGGGACTCTGACACATTCGGGCTCCCCTGGGTCCCGAGAGCTACGATACACGTAAGGCAGTCGGCCCTACAGCTAAAGTAGTCACTGAGGTTCTTCCCAAACAGCGTAGGATTGATCTAAGTCCTCTTCAAGTTAGGAGTGGCCATGTGGCTGGCTTTGACCAGTGAAATGTCAGCTGAGCAACCGATCAAGATATGGGTCTGCTTGTTTCAAGAATAACAGTAGAAGAAGGAGAAGAGTCTAGCAGATCTTCCACTGCTGTTCGACGACATCCAACAATCACGCTGGACCTTCAAGTGAGAAGGATTCGTCCTGGAGAAAACAGAGATCAGGAAAGTATTGCAAACAGAACTCGATCTAGAGTAGGGCTGGCAGAAAATACAGTTACTACTGAAAACGATAGTGGGGGCTTTCGCCGAACTATTTCTCGTTTAGAGCGGTCAGGTATTCGAACCTATGTTAGTACCATCACAGTTCCTCTTCGTAGGGTTTCTGAGAATGAGCTCGCTGAGCCATCATCAGTGGCACTTCAGTCAATTTTAAGGCAGATCATGACAGGGTTTGGAGAATTAAATTCTCTTATGGAGGCTGAATCTGAGTCAGAGACACAGAGAAATGATCAGCATTTACCAGAGATGCACTCAGAACTAAGTAACTTAGGTACTGTTCATGACAGTGAAGGTTTCTCTCAAGACAGGCAAGCCCAAGAAGACAGCGCTGAAATGAATAGTGAAAATGAGACCAGCCAGCCTCATATCCAAAATAGTGATAGTAGAGGAGACAGGCAGTTGCAAAATTCGAACAATTTAGTTGAAACTGGAACACTACCTATTCTTCGCCTTGCTCATTTCTTTTTACTCAATGAAGGTGATGACAATGATCAAATACATGGTTTAACCAAAGAGCAGATTGACCATCTTTCCACCCGTAACTATGAGCATAGCAGTATCGATAGTGAACTAGGTAAAATTTGTAGTGTTTGTATCAGTGACTATGTAACTGGAAACAAGCTCAGGCAATTACCTTGCGTGCATGAATTTCACATTCATTGTATTGACCGCTGGCTCTCAGAAAATTGCACTTGTCCGATCTGTCGGCAGCCTGTTTTAGGGTCCAGTATGCCACATAATGGGTAAATGGATGGGATCTACTCAAATGCTGTATTTTAGTAGAACTGAATATTCAAGCATTCATTTCCTGAGTTATATGTGATGAGCTAACCAGGTTGGAAAATAACAGATTTATAGTTTGAACTATTTTTTGTGTGCTTTTTTAACTTGTTAAAAGGAAGAAATTTATACAAAATTTTAAATGCAAATGTTCAAATCCAAAAGTACAGAATAGTTAATACTGCTAGAACCAAATAACCTTTAAAATGTTTTTATTTTGGTAATTTTGTCATGCTGAGCACTTTTGTATTTGCACAATTCAGGAGATTAAAAATCAGTCTTCTTTTTTCTTAACTGTGTACCAGACTTTACCTGGACTTTCAAGTTTCATAGGTTTAACACTATGTCTAGACACTGGTATCTAAATAAGCTTTTCACTAACTTTTTATTCTGAGGAAAATAATCTTTTCATGAAAGAGTGTTTTGCTGAATGCTAAATTTATTGAAGTCACTTGAAATGTTTAATATTCAGCATACCAGGTGTGTATATGTAGATATATATAATTTTAAGGTTAAGTTGTTCAGTCTAAAAACTACATGTTTGGTTCTTATTTAAGCTTTTGGGCTAATTCTGTATATGGCACAGTGTTTAATCATCTCTGAAAGAAAGTGGATAAAGATATGATTTAAAAATAGAGATAATGTACTAAAGCGTCTCTGACAATCTGAATTATTAGACAGCAAGCAATATATAATACTAAACAAGTATTTCTTTATATTAAGAAATGGAACTTGGAAAATTTAGAACATGTAGGTTATTTAACTTGAGTTCAGTTTTTATGTGACTTTTTTTGAAAGTGCAAACAGTTCTTTGGATTATTAAGTTATACAATATGCATGGTTCCTCAAATTTAGTTTTAAAATCTAAAAATGTCTATAAAGAAGCAAATGCATAGATAATATATTCAGTTCACTTTGATGCCCAAAAATACCTCCAAGTAAAATGAAAAAAACCCTTAAGAGAATGTAGAATTTCTATAAACACAAAATATGTGTTGAGGATTTATGTCTACTAATAAATACTGAAACAAACAAACAAAAAAGATATGGGTCTGTCCCAGGCGCTGCCTCGTTGCTTCCAGATGGAAGAGCTGAATGCCGACGTAATCCGAGACTGCCTGGCACTCGTTAATAGAGCCTCCTTGAACCTGAATTCCTGAGTGACCGCAATGATCAGACCCGCCCTCCTACACCACTCCTACTGACCCCACAGGTAGCTTAGTGAGACGTAAAACCACTGTGTTAAGTCAACACTGAGATTACGGGGTTATTGCAACATGGCTCAGCCGCTGCGACTGGACGAGCTGAGACAGGACTGCGTAGAAAGTTCCCAGGAACACAGAGGGCATTAGATCTCCACAGAGGCTCAGGAAAGGCTTCACAGAGGGACTTCAGATAAGCTTTCAAAGTTCTGCTGAACTCCTACATGGCTGACCACGGTTCGAGTCCTGGACCCGGCAGCTTCAAAATCACACCCGGTATCTGTGCATGTGTGCCCAAAATCCCAAGAGGAGGATGGAGGAGAGGGGATTGCGGCATAGCCATCCCCCCAGGGGGTGATTTCTCACTTTCCCTCTCCCTGTCTATCTCTAGTGAGTGCACGCACCTTATGGCAAATCAAGTGAAATAATAAACCACGAGTGTTCAGTCACCTCACTAGGAAGAGGGAGGGCAATCCATGCAAAGCAACCCATTGAGCAAAGGCCGGGAATCAGAAACTCCGCAGACATTAGGGACCTTCAAGTAAAACGGTTCCCCCTTATCCACCGGGTTTCTGTTCCAAGACCCCCACTCGATACCCAAAGCCACAGATAGTGACCAGCCCTGCAGTACTGTTTTCCCTGCACACTCACCTGTGATAAAGTTTACTGTATAAATTAGGCACAGTCGGCTTTTAACAACAGTAACTAATCATGATAGAGGTCAGTTGCAACGACGTGTGCTCTGGGGTAAAAGGCCTCTGAATGTGGTCTCTGTTTCTCTCTCTCAGAACATCTCTGCGTACTGTGCTCACCTACATTCAGACCGTGGTTGACCTCAGGGAACTGAAACCTCAGACAGCCAAAGTGCAGATGAGGGCTGAGGGGGACTCCCACAGTTCCGGGCGTTCCAGGATGGCGGTGGGAAGGGAAGCCACGTGAGACTAGTTCCTGAGAGAGAGCCCTCTAAGAGCCAGCTCTACGGCGTGTAAGACGATTAGCTGGGTGGTGCATCAGATAAGAAAGATTTGATTTGATTTGCATTTTGGAAATATTCCGGCGTTGGTGTAAAGGACCTAGAAGACCACTGAGGGACATTTATAGTCCTGACAAGACGCCAAGGGCTAAAAGCAAGCAAAGAAGTAGGGAAGGGGACCAGCAGATGGCGTAATGATTATGTCACAGGACTCCTGTGCAGACAACGACCACGGTTTGAGACCCAGACCCGGTGGCTTAAAACTCACGCAAGGTGCATGTGTGCCCAAAATTCTTTTTTTTTTCCTCTTTAAATTTATTTACTTTTTACATTAATTCACTATACATCATTACAGCATACAAATGAATTTTCCATCCAAAATACACTGTGTATTGGCTCAATCAAGCACATCAACATACATGTTTTCAGCAAATAATTTTCCAATTCTTATGTCTTGTATACTTTGTTTTTTGTTTTGCCATCCTTGATTCCCTATCCCTCACCTTCTGCCATGTCCCACCCTCCTCCCACATTGTCTCTGGTATCCATGGTTGCTTTCTATGCCTCCCCCCCCATTTAATTGATTTGCTAATGAGCTTAATTAGTCTAAATATATCCAATAGCTAGCACAGCTGATATATACCTATACATGAACCCAAGTCTGACTTTAGGCATAAACCCCAGTGAGTAGAATGAACATATTATAAAGTAGTACCCAGCTGGGACTATATAGCTTACTGCAGTCATCAAATATGAATTTTTTTTTTAATTTCGATACAAACAGTTTTACCATTTTTTTTCCTTCTGCAACTATTTTTTTTTTAATTACTTAACATTCATTCCCTGAGTATCATCACAATGTACTGAAAGTGGTTTCCCATCTAGAATAAACTGCATAGTGGCTTAATCATGCATGTTATCATCAATAATATTCCATTTCTACTTTCATACATATGTATACGTATATATATGTTTTTTACCCCATGTTTGACCCTCTGCCCTTTCACACTCTCTTATTACACTATCTCTGCTATATACAGTTGTCTTCCATTCCTTTTTCCCCAACATTTTGTTGATCACACAATATCATAAGTAATCTAACTACTTTCAGCAGGTAATTTCAAGAATAGTAGTTTTGAACTGGTAATGATATTCCCTTGAAACTTAAAACCTAGAAACAGGTTAGTATTCTGCACCTATCAACAGCTCAAGACAGGACAAAAATCCTTTAAAACCGGAAAACAAAGCTTAGGAGAAAAGCAGCAATCATTTAGTCAAGTCACAGAATGTTGTTTCATCGGTTCAGTCTCATGTACTTAATCTTTCTTCTGTTAAGGTTCGATCTTCCAGATTGAATTCTGGGATATAATATTCATCTCCAAACATTGTCCCTACAATTAAGTTGCCCATTTTCTTAGTTTTTGAACTCTTATTTCTGTGTGTCTGCATTTAATTTTACTGACATAGCACTCCCTTAAGAACTTCTTGGAGATCTGGTCTGGTGCTAGTAAATTCTTTCAGGTTTTGTTTATCTGGGAAAGTTCGTGTCTTTTCTTCCCAAATGAATGATAACCTTGCTGGGTACAGAATTCTCAGCTGAAATTGCTTTTCCCTTAATACTTTGAATATATTTTCCCATTCTCTCCTCGCTCGCATTGTTTCTGATGAGAGGTCTGCCGTTAGTCTGATGGGATACCCTTTGTAGGTAACTTGCCTTTTTTCTCTTGCCAGTCTTAGTATCTTGTCTTTGTCTGTGGTTTTGGTCAATCTGGCTATAATGTGTCTTGGAGAAGATCTTCTTGGGTTATTTCTATCTGGGGTCCTCTGTATTTCTTGGGACTGAATCTTTGAGTGCCTCTCCAGGTTTGGAAAGTTTTCTTGCAGGATTTCATGGAATAGATTATCAATGCCCTTTTGAGTCTCTTCACCCTCTGGGATGCCTATTATCCGGATGTTTGGACGTTTAATTGTATCTAGTACTTCTCGCATATTATTCTCAAATTTTTGGGCCATTTTCTCAGTCTTCATGGTGGATTTTTCTAGGCCAGCCATTTTCTCTTCTACATTAGAGATTCTATTTTCTGTATGATCTAGTCTGCTTTTAATACTTTCAAGGGAGATTTTGACTTCTTGTATTATAGCCTTCATCTCTAACAGTTCCATCTGATTCTTTTGTAAAGTGTGAAATTCCTCTTTTAGATCTTGCATGAATTTCTTCACCTCCTGGAACTCTTTAACTCCTTTCTCCTTCCTCTTCAGCAATTCCTTGTCTCTCTTCTCTTCCATCTCTGTTAGCTTTGCCATTATGAATGTTCTGAATTCTTTATCAGACATTTCCATGATTTTCATTGAACCGTGTGTGGATGAAGAGAAGCTATCTGTTTCCCTTGTGGGAGAGGTGTTTTCCTGCTTCTCCATATTTCTTGTGGTCCTGCAGCGATTTCTAGTCATCTGGTGGATGGTCGGGTTCTTCCCAAACTTGGAGGTTCAATCTGAGGGTTGAGGAGTGTGCAGAAAAGGAAGCAGAGAGAGGGAAAAAATAGCAACAACAGCAAAAAATCAGACAAGAAACAGAGAAAAAGAAGCGAAAAACTTTTAAATAAATCTAAAGAAAAATTAATATTCAAAAAATTTCAATAAAACTCAAAAATTAGAAATGACTAGATCGCAGGAGCCATGGAGCTGTCTCTGTCTCTTGAAGAAGGGCTGTTCTGGGAGGAGGAGAGGGGATTATTAACAAGATAAAGGCCTAGGAGGGGCCAAAGGGCCCTGTAAAACACCTCACCTTAAAAAATTCTGAAAAGCAAAAATTTGAAAAAAGACAGAGAGAGAGAGAGGACAGAGACAGAGGTAGAGAGAGACAAAGACTCATACAGAGACAGGAGACTTGAAAGGGGTCTTCCTACCACATGGGTTTTGTATGCTGGAGGCCCAGTTAGCAGTGGGACATCTTCCTTTCTCCCAAAATGGCTAGGTCGCAGGAGCCATGAAGCTGTCTGTCTCTTGAAGAAGGGCTGTTCTCAGGAATTCATTTTCTTAATCCATCATGGACACTGTGTCTGGCAGAGCATGGTCAGCACAGCGGCAGGTTCTCCCCAGCAACCACGCGGAAGGAACTGAGCGCCACAGGCGGAGAGAGAATCTGTGTGCCCAAAATTCTGAGAGGAGACTGGAGAAGGGATTGTGGCATAGTCATCCCCCCGGGGAATGATTTCTCACCTTCTGTCTCTCTGTCTCTCTGGTGAGTTCACGTGCCCTATAGCAAAAATCTCTCTTAAAAAAAGGAAGTAGGGAAGAAGAAGCTGGGACAGATGTTGAGATGCATCACATCTCAGGACGCTCTGAGGCCTCCTGTGGGCTCTCGTAGCACCTAAGGCATGCCTCCATGTCGGTACTTACCCTATTGTACTAGGATGGCCTGTGCATTAACCTTGGCCTTCCCGAGGTAGGAAATGTGTTTTCCTCTCTGTCCACCACCAGCACTGGCTCAGGGTAGGCACGTGGGAGGGAGATATCTATACCTATATCTATATCTATATCTATATCTATCTATCTATATATATATATTAAAGAATTATTTTATTTAACTTTATTTATTTATACATTTTTTTTATCTCAATTTGACCAGAGAGGGAGAGAGAGAGAGAAAGTGAAAAAGCAAGCCACCAGGGGACCAGCAGTTAGAGTAATGGCTATGTCGCTGGACTTGCATGTAGTCGACCGCGGTTTGAGTCCTGGACCCAGTGGCTTAAACTCATGCCAGGCGCCTGTGCGTGCATGCCCAAGATCCCAAGAGGAGAACGGAGGAGAAGGGATTGCGGCGTGGCCATCCCCCCCAGAGGGTGATTTCTCGCTTTCTGTCTCTCTCTCTTTCTCTCTGTCTTTCTGGTGAGAACACGTGCCCTATAGCAAAAATCTCTCTAAAAAAAAAAGCAAGCCACCAGGTTCAGGACTTGAACCGTAGTTGGCCATGTGGGAATCCAGCGCCTTTAACCACCACACCATCTGCCGGCCCAAGATATATATTTTTAAATTTGCTAGAGGGCACATGCACTCACCTGAAGAAGACAGAGAGAGGAGGAAAGTGAGAAAGCAGCCCCAGGGGGGATGGCCACGTCACAATCCCTTCTCCTCCAGTCTCCTCTCGGGATTTTGGGCATGCACGCACATGTGTCCAGTATGTTTTTCAAGCCACCTGGTCAAGGATTTGAACTGTGCTGTTGTCCATGTGAGATCCAACTGCCTTAACCACCATGCTATGTACTGGCTGGGGGCTCATGTATTTATTAAAGTGATGAATAAAGAATTTTGTGACAGGCCAGCAGGTGGCAAGGTGGTTTAAGGCATTGGAATTCCCACAGGGCCAACTGCCATGTTCAAGTCCCAGACCCAGTGGTTTGCTTGCTCGCTCTCTCTCTCTCTCTCTCTCTCTCTATCTGGCAAAACTCATGTGAAATAATAATAATAAAATGAATCTAAAAAAAGATGAAAGAATTTTGTGGCTAAGTATATATGAAGAATGGGGAGGGGAGGGGAGTCTACATTGGCTCTCGAGTTTTTAGCTTGGGTGACAGGCTTGGTGGTGGCACCCCTACCTGTGATTAGAGAAGAAATAAATTCGGGAAGAAAGAGAACAGACTCTGCCCCGAATATCGGGCACTTGAAGTGTCTTTAGAACACATCGAGGAGCTGGGGCTTCCAAACCGGAAACAGGGGGTGGGTGTGATTGGAGATAGAATTGTGAGAACTCGTATCCATCACGAGTGTCCCGGGCTAGCAGGCAGTGTGGAGGTTAAGGTGCTGGATCCCACATGGCCAATTCCAAGGTTCGAGTCCCAGACCTGGCAGCTTGGAAAACATACCGGGTGCATGTATGCACATGCCCAAAATCCTGCGAGGAGACTGGCGGAGAAGGGATTGAGGCCTGGCCATCCCCCCAGCAAGTGATTTCTCACTTTCCCCCTCTCTCTCTCTCTCTCTCTCTCTCTCTCTCTCTGTCTCTCTCCGGCAAGAACACACACCATATAATAACAAAAAAAGACTATCCAAAAAATAACCAATAAGATATATAGAGAGAGGGGGACCAGCAGTTAGCGTAATGGCTATGTCACTGGACTCCCATATAGCCAACCGCGGTTCACATCCCGGACCGGTGGCTTAAAACTCATGCCGGGCGCGTGTGCATGCGTGCCCAAGATCCCGAAAGGAGAATGGAGGAGAAGGGATTGCGGTGTGGCCATCCCCCTTGGAGGGTGATTTCTCGCTTTCTGTCTCCCTGTCTCTCTCTTTCTGGCGAGCACATGTGCCCTATAGCAAAAACTTCTCAAAAAAAAAAAAAAAAAAGAAGATATATATATAGAGAGAGAGAGAGAGAAAGAGAGAGAGAGAATGGTTTTAAGGACTGGACTCATGCAATGGTGGGGACTGGCAAGTCAAAAATCCGGAAGCAGGGGGCAGGCTGGAAACTCAGGAAGAGTGGATGCTGCAGTCTTGGGCCTGGATTTGTAGGACAGGTAGAGTCGGGTGGGTCAGGAACTCAGGCAGGATTTTATTTTTATTTTTTACTAGAGAATATGTGCTCTTTCCAGAAAGAGATAGTACCCCACATGGGGCCTGGGCACGCTGCAATCTCTTCTCCTCTGTCTCTCCCTCTTTCGAGATCGTGGGCATGTGTACACACATGCCTGGCGTGTTTCTGAAGCTGCCAGGTCCAGGGCTCAAATGGTGTAGTCAGCCATATGGGATCCAGCTGCCTGAACCCCCACACCACACGCTGTCCCATCTTTTTTTTTTTTTTTTTTTTTTTTTTGAGGGAGAGAAACAGCATGTGTGGGGAAGAGAGAATAGATAGGGTTTTATTATTATTATCATTATTGCCAGAGGGTATGTATGCTTGCCAAAAAGAGGCAGAGAAATACAGAAAGAAACAGAAAAAAGGAAAAAAAAGGGAGAACACATCCCCCAGTGGAGGATGGCCACAGCGCAGTCCCTTCTCCGTTTTTCCCTCCTGTTGTGATTTGGGGCAGGCGTGCACACGAGCCCAGCATGTTTTCTAGCCACCAAGGCTGGGATTCAAACCAAGGCTGGCCGTGTGGGGTCCAGCTCCTTTAACCATTAGGCTAGAGGGCCAGCCCAATTCCCTTCTCCTACCTCAGTCTCTGTGACCCCTCCCTCCCTTCCTCTGTCCACTCTCCACCTGTTGGTATCCTTGGCCTTCTTGGCATGGAGCTCATTCTCCCTGGTGACACCACGTGCTCTCAAGAGGCTGGTCACCATCTCGACGACCTTGTGACAGCTGACTCTGCGCACCCACGTGGCGAGGCTACGAGGCCGAGTGGTCTGAGTCTGGATGTTTCTGTGCAGGTCGTTTGTAGATATGGTCAGCACGCACCGTCAGCTGGCCACCATCTCGACGACCTTGTGACAGCTGACTCTGCGCACCCACGTGGCGAGGCTACGAGGCCGAGTGGTCTGAGTCTGGATGTTTCTGTCGTGTGTAGACATGGTCAGCACGCACCGTCAGCTGGCCACCATCTCGACGACCTTGTGACAGCTGACTCTGCGCACCCATGTGGCGAGGCTACGAGGCCGAGTGGTCTGAGTCTGGATGTTTCTGTGCAGGTCGTGTGTAGACATGGTCAGCACGCACCGTCAGCTGGCCTCTCGTAAAGGAGATCGGCCTTGCTAATGTGAACGCACCTCATCTCATCAGTTGGAAGCCATGTGAACAAAAGCTGAGGTTTCCTGGAGAAGAGGGTGTAATGTAGGGATTCTGTGTGAGGGGCTCAGCCGCTGTAGCATGAGCTGCTAAGACACTGCTGCTCGGAGGCAGAAGTCACATGAGGAGCCTGAGTTTGGTTCCCTGCCCAGCCTAAAACAGGCGGACACGGTGGTGTGTTCCTGTGGCCCTAGCTCGCTCACACACATACATAACTAAATAAGCTTTAAAACAATCATTAAATACACACACACACACACACACACTGAAATGTGGCCTGAGTAACCAGATCCAGATATGGAACGTTTCCAGACATGGCGGCACAAGTGGTAGGGCACCACTGTGTGGTGGACGAAGTCACAGGCGTGGCACAGTTGCCGAGCACCTGTGGTTCTAGCTGACCAGGAGACTAGAGCAGAAAAGATCATAATGTGGCAAGATTCTGTCAGAAACACCTATCTTAGGCCAGCCTGTGGCCTGGTAATTAAGGCAGCTGAATCTCACATGGCTGACTCGGTGGTTCAAGTCCCGGACCCAATGGCTCAAAAGACATATCAGGCATGTGTGTGCGTGCCCAAAGTCCCGAGAGGAGAATGGAGGAGAAGGGATTGCAGCGTGGCCATCCTCCCTGGAGGGGATGCTCTCTCACTTTCCCTCTGTCTCTTTCTGGCTTTTTCTGGCAAGCATGCACAATGGCAAAAATGAAAAAATAAAAACAAACCAAAAAAATTATCTCTGGGCCATTCCTATAGCCTAGTGGCTAGGAAAGCCAGATCCCACATGGCTGGCTGCAGTTCAGTTCCGCCCCTGGAGGCTTAAAACACAGCAGGAGTGTGTGTGCATGCCTCAAATCCAGACAGGACAGAGAAATGGAGAAGGGATTGCCGAGGGATGACACTCCACTGAGGTGCTTCCTCCCTCTTCTTCTGTCTTAGTCTGTCTGTATCTGTCTCTCTGTCTCTCTCTAGGGAGCACAAACATTCTCCGGCAGTTAAAGAAGAAGAAGGAAGGAAGGGAGTCTGGAGACAGAGGGTCAGAATTCAGGGGAACACCATGTATCAAGTAAGCATGACCAAATGTGTTACCGGTTGGGGTCAGCAGGTGGCATGCTGGACTCCCACATGGCTGACCTCAGTTCAAGTCCCAGACCTGGTGGCTTAAACTCACACTGGGTGCGTGTGCGTGCATGCCCAAGATCGCAAGAGGAGAATGGAGGAGAAGGGATTGCAGCATGGCCATCCCCCCTGGGGCGATTTCTCGCTTTCTGTCTCTCTCTCTGTCTTTCTGGCGAGCGCTCGTGTCCTATAGCAAAAACCTCTAAACAAACAAACAAACAAACAAACAAAAAGACAGCTGGAACTCACATGTCTGTTTGTGTGGTTTGAGTCCTGGATCCAGCAACTTGGAAAACATTTTGGGCATATGTGCGTGCAAGCCCAAAATCCCAAGATGCGAATGGAAAGTAAAAAAAAAAAAAAAAAACACGCGCTTGCCAGACTGGCAACTTCATTATCACTAGAAGCTGGTAGAAAGGCAGGACCTCGGGCCCTACTCAGACCTGCTGACTCAGACTCTGCACTTGGACAAATCTCCAAGTGATTAATGTACACATTAAGCTTGAGAAACACTTCATCTTCAAACGCTCTGTCATGTTAAGAGAACTGTATAAACTATGTGCCCCTCGTACATATTTATACTGTTACCTAAAAATTTCCCAAGCATCTGAATAGTTGCAAAAGGATGCCATTTCCAGTGTGTGGTAAACTCTGGCTTTTTTTTTTTTTTTTTCCTTTTCTTCTTTAATTTTTGCTGTAGGGCATGTGCTTGGCAGAGAGAGATAGAAACACCAGCTGGCCCCAAACTAAATTTTAAAAATATTTTCTGTAGCCAGAACCAATAGCTGACATGGTGGTTAAGGCTCTGGATTCCCACATGGCCAAACACAGGACCACAGTTCGAGTCCCCAACCCAACAGCTTGAAAAATCACACCAGGTCCAAAATCCCAGAAGGAGAATGGAGAAGAAGGGATTGTGGCATGGCCATCCTCCCCTGACCATTTCTCACTTTGTCTCTATACAAATTTCTCTCTGCTGGTTCCCCCAAATATATATTTTTCAAAAGCTTACAACTCGGGGGACAGGAGGCGGCATGGTGGTAAAGGCACTGGACACTCCCACATGGCCAACCACAGTTAGCATCCTGGACCTGGAGGCTTGCTTTCTCACTTCTTCTCTCTCTCTCTCTCTCTCTTTCCTCTCTCTCTCTCTCTCTCTCTCTCTCTCTCTCTCTCTGTGTGTGTCTAGTCAAATTAAAAATAAATGAATGAATAAATAAAATTAAATAATTATTTTTTAATGGATGTGTTTTCTTTCTTTTTTTTTAAAGAATTATTTTATTTAACTTTATTTACTTATGTATTTATTTATTTTAATTTGACCAGAGAGAGAAAGAAAATGAGAAAGCAAGTCACCACGTCCAGGACTCAAATCGTGATTGACCAATTGACCATGTGGGAGTCCAGTGTCCTTAACTACCATGCCACTTGCTGGCCCCTAAATAAATAATTCTTTTTTTTTTTTTAGAGGCTTTTGCCGCAGGGCAGGTGCGCTTGCCAGAAATACAGAGAGAAAGAGAGAGAGAGAGAAAGCGAGAAATCACCCCCAGGGGGGATGGCCACGCTGGAATCCCTTCTCCTCCATTCTCCTCTCGGGATCATGGGCACACATGCACACGCACCCAGTGTGAGTTTAAGCCACTGGGTCCAGGACTCGAACCACAGTCAACTACATGGGAGTCCAGTGACATAGTCATTACATCAACTGCTGGCCCCATAAATAAATAATTCTTAAAAACAAACAAACAAATAAAAAACCTACAACTCAGCAACAACAAGACAATTCAATTTAAAAATGAGCAAAGGCCTGGCTACGATAGTGTACACTAGATGCCGTTGCCCAGCACCTGAGGCCACATGGGAAGCCCAGGTTTGATTCCTGGCCCACCCTAAACGCCGAGCACAGTGGCACACACCTATAAACCCAGCTACCTGGGAGGCTGAGGCAGGAGGATCTTAACACAGCGAGAGCCTGTCTAAAACCACACACCATCACACATATGTGCATACGTAACACACAGAGGGAAAGAACGTGAAAAGACAACAGGCAAAGGATTTGAATAGACCTGTCACCAGATAAGACAGACAAATGGCCAATAAGTATGTGACAAGATACACATCATTAAAGGAATGCAAATTAAAACCATAATGAGGTACCACTTCATATCTACTAGGAAGTCCACTGTAAAATACGGAGCCATATGGGAAGGCTGTGGGTTCAAAGGTAGCCGGCTCACCCAAGATCCCGGCTGGTTAGAACCTTGAGAGGAACCACACAACACGTTGAGACTCTGTCAGGAGTCAGCCTCTCTCTTTATTTCTCTCTTTTTCTTTCTCTCTCTCAAAATAAATAAACTTGCAAAACGCCCAACAGAGGGGCCAGAAGAGGGTGTGCTGGTTAAGGCACTGGATTCCATGTCGCCAACGATGGTTTGAGTCCTGACCTGGCAGCTTGTTTTCTCACTTTCCTTCTCTCTCTTTTTGTCTGTTTCTCTCTTGGTGAGCACATGTGTCCTATATCAAATTTAAATATAATAATAATAATAAATTTAATTAAACAATTCTTTAAAAAATAATATAAAAAGCACAACAGATATAACAAGGACACAGGGACTTTGAAACTTGCATTCGGGAACCAGCAGTTAGCGTAATGGCTATGTCGCTGGACTCCCACGTAGTCGACCGCGGTTTGCGTCCCGGACCTGGTGGCTTAAAACTCACGCCGGGCGCGTGTGCGTGCGTGCCCAAGATCCCGAAAGGAGAATGGAGGAGAAGGAATCGCGGCATGACCATCCCCCCTGGGGTGATTTCTCGCTTTCTGTCTCTATGTCTCTCTCTGTCTGCCTGGCGAGCGCACGCGCCCTATAGCGAAAAAAAACTCTCAAAAAAAAAAAAAAACTTGCATTCAATATGCTGATGGGAATGTAAAATGGTGCAGTTGCTATGGAAAGCCATTTGGTGGTTCCTCAAATGATTCAGCAATTCTACTAGTAGGTATATACTCAAAAGAACTGAGAACAGGTGCGCCAACAAATACAATGAACACACATGTTTATAGTAGCAGTATTTATAACAGCTGAAATGTGAAAAGAGCCTACATGTTTATCAACAGATACAAAGATGAATAACTTATGGTATATCCAGGAAAAGGAATATTATTCAGCCATAAAAAGGAATCAAGTACTGGTAAATGCTATAACATGGGTGTACTTCGAAAACATTGTACTGGGGCCAATAGCTAGTACGGTGGTAAAGGCACTGGACTCCCACATGGTCAACTGTGATTCAAGTCCTAGACCTGGCAGCTTGCTTTCTCATTCTCTCTCTCTCTCTCTCTCTCTCTCTCTCTCTCTCTCTCTCTCTCTGGTGAGCACACATGGCTTATAGCAAAACATTCGAAAATAATAAACTTTTTCTTCTAAGTATTTCTTTGTTTATTTTATTTACTGTTATTATTACTTCATTTGAGGTGAGAAGGAGAGAGAAAGAGAGAGAGAGAGAGAGCAAGCTACCAGGTCTGAGATTTGAACCGTGATCAGCCATGTGGGAGTCCAACACCTTATCCACCATGCCACCTACTGGACCTGTATAATAAATTTTTTAAAAAACATTGTGCTAAGTAAAAGAAGATAGACACAAAAAACTACACATACTGTACATAGAGACAGAACACATAGTGGTGACTGCCAGGGGCTGGAGGGAGACACGGAATGGGGAGCAATCTGTTTAAAGGGTACAAAGGGAACTATGAAAACATTTTGGAACCAGATAGAAGTAGCAATTACGCAACATTGGGAACGTACATGTCCCCAAGTTGTTCACTTCAAAATGGTTACTTTTGGGGCCAGTAGGTGGTGTGGTGGTTAAGACTCTGGACTCCCACATGATTGAACACGACCCAGTGGCTTGAAAATCACACTGGGTGCATGTGCGTGTGTGCCCAAAATCCCAAGTGGAGAATGGAAAAGGGATTAAGGCATGGCTATAACCTCTTCAGAGTGATTTCTCACTTTCCCACTCTCGTCTCTCTCCATCTCTCTCTGTCTCTCTGTCTCTCTCCAGAGAACACACATGCTCTATGGCAAAAACCTAAAAAAAAAAAAAAAAGTTTAATTTTGAGTCAGCCAGTAGCGTGCTGGTTAAGGCAGCTGGATCCCACATGGATCAAGTCCCGGACCTGGCAGCTTGAGAAACACGTAAGGCACCCATGTGTGCATGCCCAAAATCCCAGCAGAAAAATGGAGGCAAAGGCATTACAGACCGACCATCCCCCATGGCTATGGGTGTTTTCTTACTTTCTCCCTCTCTCTCTCTAGCAAATTAAAAAAAAAAAGATTTCCTAAAGAATTATTTACTCTTAGACCGGCAGGTGACTCCCACATGGGCAACCATGGTTTGAATCCTAGACCTGGCAGCTTGCTTTCTCACTTTCCCTTTCTCTCTCACTGTTTCTCTCTGGTCAAATTAAAAATAAATAAATAAA
Source organism: Tupaia tana (assembly GCA_026018925.1). Classification (NCBI taxonomy): domain Eukaryota; kingdom Metazoa; phylum Chordata; class Mammalia; order Scandentia; family Tupaiidae; genus Tupaia; species Tupaia tana. The sequence goes on along the minus strand of JAKSZU010000002.1, from coordinate 137,676,693 downwards.
TAACAACAAATAAAATTAAATTATTTTTTTAAAAATAATTATTTATTGGGGACCATAGCGTAATGGCTATGTCGCTGGACTCTCACGTAGTCGACCGCGGTTTAAGTCCCGGACCCGGTGGCTTAAAAGTCACACCGGGCGTGTGTGCGTGCGTGCCCAAGATCCTGAGAGGAGAATGGAGGAGAAGGGACTGCGGTGTGGCCATCCCCCTGGGGGGTGATTTCTCACTTTCTGTCTCTCTGTCTCTCTCTGTCTGTCTGGCTAGTACACGCTCCCTATAGCAAAAACCTCTCAAAAAATTATTATTATTATTATTTATTCAATTGTATTTATTATTATTATTTTTTAATTTGCCACAGGGCACATGTGCTTACCAGAGAAAGACAGAAAGAGAGAGAGAGAGGGAAAGTGAGAAAACAAGCCACCAGGTCCAGAACTCGAACCACGATTGGACACGTGGGAGGCCATGCCCCAACCACCATGCCACCTGCTGGCCCATCCAGCAAATTGTTCAAATGGTTAATTTTATGTTATATGAATTTCATCTCAACAACAAAAGGGTTTAGCTTTTGTTTTTAGGTGTTTACCATAGGGCACCTGCGCTCACCAGAGAAAGACAGAAACAGTGAGGAGGAAAGTGAGAAATCACCCCCCAGGGGGATGACCCACCTCATTCCCTTCTCTCCACTCTCCTGGGGTTGGGGGCATGCACGCACACGTGCCCAGTGTGACTGTCAAGCTGCCAGGTCAGGACTTGAACTATGGTCAGCCACGTGGGAATCCAGTGCCTTCATCACCACGCCACCTGCTGGCTCCAATTTTTTTTTTTTTAAGGAGGTCTGGTCTGAGAACAATTTTCTTCAATCTACCCACATCTACAGACCCCTTGGACAGTCCTGTCACACTAAAAAGAGACACATGCCCTACCAGAGGATGGTTGCCCTGGAGAAACCTACGTGTCGCACCCAGAGACAAGCACAGGAAGCGTCTACAGCAGCGTTTTGCGGTAACTGTCAGCTTAGACAAGTTAAACGTTCAACAACAGAATGAAGGATGTATTGCAGGGTAAGCGCGCAATAAAAAGCCAACAGATCGAGCCATCCCCTAAGCCCGCTGGTTAAGGGAACAGGATCCTACATGGCCAACCACCGGGCTCACATCCTGGCCCCCTGTGGCTTGGAAAACACACCGGGCGTCAGCGTGTGTGCGTGTGTGTGTGTGTGTGTGTGTGCGCCCCAAATCCCAGCAGGACTGCGAAATAAAGGGGAAGGGATTGCAACGTGACCACACCTCACTAGAGGGTGCCCCCCCACCCCATTTCTCTGTCTCTATTTGACGAGCACACATAACCTCTGGCGAATTAAAACAAACAGAAAAGACAATGGACAATTGTAACTGCACAAATCAACAAAACCACGATGTAGAGTGACAAAGCTTCAGCCCCAGACACAAAGAATGACCCATCTCTGCGTGGGTCCCACAGGGGACAGTCGCAAATGCACAGAGAGCGGAATAATGGTGATAGGCAAAGGTTGGCGAGTATAAGAAATTCAGAAAGGGGCCAGCCAGCAGCGTGGAGGTTAAAGTAACTGATCCCACGTGGCTGACCGCACAGCTCGGGTCCCAGACCCAGGAGCTTGAGAAACACTGGGCGCTTTTCCACGGGTGCCCTAAATCCTGAGAGAATGGAAGAGAAGGGATTGCAGCATGCTCGTCCCCGCTGAGGGTGAGTTCTCACGCTCGCTCGCTCTCTCTCTTTCTCTGTCTCTCTCTGGAAAACACACACGCTCGGTAACAAAAACTAAAAAATAAACAAATAAATTTAGGGACTGGCAACTGGTGTGGTGGTGAAGATGTTGGACTCCCATGTGACTGATTGCCAGATCTGGCAGCTTGCTTTCTCATTTTCTCTCTCTCTCTCTCGCTCTCTCTCTCTCTGTCCCTCTCTGGTGAATTAAAAATAATAAGCAAAATTAAATAAATAGTTATTTAAACAAATAAATATGAAAAGAAGAAATTCAGGATAAAGGATCACCCTGCAGACAGAGAGGAAACATTCAGCTTGGGGCACTCAGGGAGCAGCCAAGGCCCTGGGAAGAGATTTCTTAAGCTGGGTTCAGGTACCCAGGTGTTTGTCTCATTCGTCTTTACCTGCACATTTTTTTTTTCTTTTTTTTTTTTTTTCTAAGAGGTTTTTGCTACAAGGCACGTGCGCTCGCCAGAAAGACAGAGAGAGAGACCGAGGGGCACAAAGTGAGAACTCACCCCCAGAGGGGATGGCCACGCCACAACCCCTTCTCCTCCATTCCCCTCTTGGGATCTTGGGCACGCACGCACACACACCCGGTTTACCTACACATTTTATACTTGCTCATTTTATACATTCTTCTATGTGTGTAACAAAGTCACAATAACTGTTAGGAGAGAGGCTATGTGTGAACACTCAGAATGCTGGCTGTGCTGAGAGGTTTTTGCTATAGGGCGTGTGCGCTGGCCAGAAAGACAGAGAGAGACAGAGAGACAGAAAGCGAGAAATCGTCCCCCAGGGGGGATGGCCACGCCGCAATCCCTTCTCCTCCATTCTCCTCTCGGGATCTTGGGCACGCACGCACACGCGCCCGGCGTGAGTTTTAAGCCACCAGGTCAGGGACGCGAACCGTGGTTGGCTACATGGGAGTCCAGCGACTTAGTCATTACGCTGTTGGTCCCGTTTTTTAGAATTATTTCAGGACCAGCAGATGGTGTGGTGGTTAAGGTACTGGACACTCCCACATGGCTGACCATGGTTCAAATCCCGGACCTGGTAGTTTATTTTCTCAACTCTCTCTCTCTGGTAAAATTAAAATAAATGAACAAATAAATAAAATCAATAAATAATTATTTTTAAAAAATTATTGGGGACCAGCAGGTGGCATGGTGGTTAAGGTGCTGGACACTCCCACATGGCTAAGTCCCGGACCTGGTGGTTTCCTTTCTCACTTTCCCTCTCTCTTTCTGTGTGTGTGTGTGTGTGTGTGTGTGTGTCTGGTCAAATTTTAAAAACGATTGAATAAATAAAATAAAAAAAATTATTGGGTTCAGCAGTTAGCGTAATGGCTGTGTCGCTGAACTTCCATGTAGTCGACTGCAGTTCAAGTCTTGGACCCTGTGGCTTAAACTCATGCCAGACACATGTGCGTGCGAGCCCAAGATCCCAAGAGGAGAATGGAGAAGAAGGGATTGCGGCGTGGCCACCCTCCCCGGGAGGTGATTTCTCACTTTCTGTCTCTCTGTCTCTCTCTGTCTTTCTGGAGAGCACACGCGCCCTATAGCAAAAACCTCTCCAAAATAAAAATAATAATATAAAGTTTAAAAAATATATAAAAAAAGAATTATTTTATTTAACTTTAGTTATTTATGTTTAATTTGACCAGAGAGAGACAGAATGATTGAGAGAGAGAGTGAGAAAACCAGTCGCCAGTGTCAGGACTTGAACCAAGGTGGGCCATGTGGGAGTCTAGTGCTCTTAACCACCACACCACCTGCTGGCCCCAAGAAGGAATTGCTTTTAAGAACAAAGACCTGTCTGGGTTCCAGGATACATATAAGGCCCAGAAGGGCAAGAACTGGAGCCTGGTTTGGAGGAGAGGTGAGAAGAAAGGAGTAGCTTTCATTCAGGTGTGAATCTAAGGAACAGGAAATCAAGGTGAGTAAGGAAGGTGCTCAGGCTCGTGAAGGAGGGCACTATGGCTCAGAGAGGCCACATGGCCATCTGCTGAGAGAGGGGCATTGTGGGTGTGGCTCACCGTGGGAGGAAGGCTCCTTGGGTGCTCAAAGCAGCAGGGAGGGCTGAGAGAGGGTGCCGGCCCAGAGCAGCTGGTGATGTGCCCGGAGTGGCATGTCGGCCTGCAGGAAGGAGGAGAGCCAAGGGGCTGACAGAAAAGAGAAGGCCGAGGGACCAGCAGGTGGCGTGGTGGTTAAGGCGCTGGACACTCCCACATGGCCAACCAGGGTTCAAGTCCTGAATCTGGTGGCTTGCTTTCTCAATTCCTCTCTCTCTCTCACTCTCACCCTCTGTCTCTCTCTGGTCAAACTGAAAAATAAAATGAATGAATAAATAAAATAAAATAAATAATTATTTAAAAAAAAAAAAAGAGAAGGCCGAGTGGTGCGGGGTGACGGCTGTCCTCGGCCTTGGCGTTCGCCAGCAGAGAATAGAGGGCAGACACCATCGGAGCTGCAGGTAGCCTGGACACTGTGGGCTAAGCCAAGCAGAGTTCACTCCCAAGGGGGAAAGGGCGGGCTGAAGTGGAAGCAGCCGGCACCAGGGTCATCTGGAGGGACTTCTTTTATGATAGATCTGGTTCCCTCTCCTGGCCCTTCCCCTGGGCGACCTCTCCTTTTGTCACGGGGTCATCTTTGATTGATAGTCAAGGACTCAGGTAACCTACACACTTCTGCACATGCATTTTCCCAGAATGTGCCATGACAGCCCACCAGGGGGATCAAGTGGACAATGACAATGCTGATCCGTGCTGAGTGAGCACTGGTCGTTCCGCCCTGAGGCAGGGCAGGGAGCTGTCTCCCCCTCTCCACGTCGTAGTGCTCCCTAAGATAAGAGCTGGCGGTTTTCCAGGGAGGCAGAATAGATCCACTTGCCGTCCTCCAGGAGGGAGCCATCTGTGTCTTATTCAAAGAATAGTATGTGGTATTTTATTTTATTTTTTTTAAAGAATTACTTTATTGGGGGCCAGCAAGTGGCGTGGTGGTTAAAGGCACTGGACTCCCACATGGTTCGAGTCCTGGGCCTGGTGGCTTGCTTTCTCCCTTTCCCTCTCTCTCTCTCTCTCTGATCAAACTGGAAAATAATAAAGTTTAAAAATTATTATTATTATTATTTTCAAAAAATAATTACTTTATTTCATTGTATTCATTATCATTATTATCATTTTAATTTTAATTTGGCCGGGGTGGGGGGCGGTGGTTGGAGTGAGAAAGCAAGCCACCAGATCTGGGACTCAAACCACAGTTGACCGTGTGAGAGCCCAGTGCATTTAACCACCATGCCATCTGCTGGCCCCTTTATTTTATTTTTTAATTTAAATTTGCTATAAGGTGAGTGTGTTCACTGAACATAAACAGAGAGAGGGAGAGAGGGAAAATGAGAAATCACACCCCAGGGGAGCTGGCCATGTTGTAATCTCTTCTCCTCCATTCTCCTCTTGGGATTTCGGGCATGCACACACATGCACCCAGTGTGCTTTAAAAGCTGCAGGGTCCAGGGCTTTAACCACAGAATCAGTCACGTGCGACCCAATGGTCCCCACCACCACACGACTGGCTGGCCCAGTGCCTGGTGTTTAAAGGGGAGGTGGTTGTGTGGCCTAGCGGTTAGGGGAGCTGGAACCCACATGGCCTACTGCAGTTGAAATTGCAACCTGACTGCTTGCAAATCACATGAGGCAACTGTGTTTGTGTCCCAAATCCAGACTGGATGGAGAAATGGAGGAGAGGAGATCGGGGTATGACCATGCCCCATTGGGGGTTTCTCTCTCTGTCTCGGCAGACTAAAATTTTGTTTTAATTCCCAGGACCAGCAGATGACGTAATGGTTACATCACTGGACTTCCGTGTAATCAACCGCAGTTCGAGTCCTAGAGTCGGTGGCTTAACCTCACACCCAGCGCGTGTGCGTGCGTGCCCAAGATCCCAAGAGGAGAATGGAGGAGAAGGAATTGCAGTGTAGCCATCCCCCGAGGAGGATGATTTCTCACTTTCTGTCTGTCTGTCTCTCTCTGTCTTTCTCGAGAGCATACGTGCCCTATAGCAAAAACCTCTCCAAAAACAATTTTTGGGGGACCAGCAGTTAGCGTGATGGATATGTTGCCGGACTCCCACGTAGTCGACCACGGTTCGTGTACTGGACCCGGTGGCTTAAAACTCACGCCGGGCACGTGTGCATGCGTGCCCAAGATCCCGAGAGGAGAATGGAGAAGGGATTGCCGCGTGACCATCCCCCCTGGGGGGTGATTTCTCGCTTTCTGTCTCTCTGTCTCTCTCTGTCTGGCTGGTGAGCACACGCGCCTTATAGCCAAAACCTTTCCACAAAAAAAAAAAAAAAAAAAAAAAATTAATTCTTTTTCAGAGAAGATGAAGTTTCAGATGCTGTTTAGCACCACAGTGTGATTCTGAGAAAAAAGTGGCTGGAATGGAGTCAGATCAAAGTCTCAGAAAGAGATGAAGAAGTTTTGAAAAAGCAAGAAATATGTGTTCCTGAAGGAAAAGGGAATGGGGTGAGGGTTGGGAGAGAGGCCTTCACTATATAGTCTCTCATTTTTTCCCCTTAATTTTAAAGCAGATGAATGACTCTATGGGGAAAAAAAAAGGAACTAAATAAACTGAGGCCCCCCACACACTTTTTTTTTACCTTGGGATGTGGGAAGGTCATTGCAAGGCCAGGCGGGGGAGGACCACCTAAGCCAGGTTGCACAGACCCAGGGGCCAGCCAGCTGCTCACACAGGGCAGGGAACGGTGTGTGTTGGGCGTGAAGTGCAGAGTCCGGCTGTTTCTAGGACTGACAGATGCTAGGAGAATCTGCCACCTCTTCCCAGACCCCAGATAGGTCTGATAGGTCAGGGAGGGCGTGTGAACCGAGAGGAGGGGGCAGATGACGGGCTCAAAGCACCAAATTCCTTTGGAGGTGGGAGGGGAAGGGAGAGTTTGCCTGGAGGCCGAGGCTGTGGAAGTGTTTGAAAGTTGGGGAGAGGGAGCTCTGAGGAAGGGGGAGGATCCAGCACGGAGAAACAGTGGAGGAGCTGTGTACTTTCAGACCAATGGGAGCTCAGTAAAGGTGGCTCTGCAAAAGGCAGGGGATGGTGTGGGCTCCTCGTTTTCGGGTGGGAATTGCTTCCCTGAAGCAGGGAGGCTGGGCCAGTCCTGTGAGACTGCCTGGATTCCTGCCCTGAAAGCAGACCTGAGTGTGGGCGGAAGGAAGGGAGAAGGGGAGGTCCTGGTGTAACGCAGGACGTTGCTCACCCTCGGATAAAAAGGCCAGGCTGACTTCCCTCCTCCTGATCTATTGGCTGCTGGGAGAGTATAGCTATTCCCGCCTGTGCGAGGCTACCCACAATTGTGAAAGTAAATCCCCAACCTAAAATACTTGGAATGCCTCCGAGCAAGTCGGACCCTTCCTTCTGTTTGGGATTACCCCGGCGCTGCGGCCCTCATTAGTTTCCACAGAGGGGCTCCAAGCCATACACTAGCTAGGGCTCAACCCCTCTCCCAGACAGGCACACAAAGACACACATTCCTTTCCAGAGAGATCCCTTAGGGACTCCTGGGGCTGGGAAAAATGTCAGAGAGCAATCCCATTTTATTGAAGAGACTACGGAATCCTCTGGGGGTTTGTTCACTTCAAACCCAGACTTGGCATCCCTAGTCACATTTTCTTTCTTTTTTCCTTTAAAAAAAAAAATGGGGGGGGGGGGGCGGGACCAACAGTTAGTGTAATGGCTATGTCACTGGACTCCCATGTAGTCGACCACGGTTCGCGTCCTGGACCCGGTGGCTTGAACTCATGCTGGGCGCATGTGCGTGTGCGCCCAAGATCCCGAGAGGAGAGTGAAGGAGAAGGGATTGCAGCGTGGCCATCCCCCCGGGGGGTGATTTCTCGCTTTCTGTCTCTCTGTCTCTCTCTGTCTTCCTGGCAAGTGCATGCACCCTATAGCAAAAACCTCTCCTAAAAAAAAAAAAAAGAAAGAAAGAAAGAAAGAAGGAAAGAAAGAAAAAGAAAATTTATTTTTATTTTTTTTATTTGCTATAGAGCACATATACTCACCAGGGAGTAAAACAGAGAAAGTGTAAAAAGTAGCCCCCAGGGATCAGCAGTTAGTGTAATGGCTATGTCGCTGGACTCCTACATAGTCGACCGAGGTTCGCGTTCTGGACCCGGTGGCTTAAAACTCACGCCGGGCGCGTGTGCGTGCGTGCCCAAGATCCCGAGAGGAGTACAGAGAAGGGATTGTGGCGTGGCCATCCCCGCTGGGGGGAGGGGGGGTGATTTCTCGCTTTCTGTCTCTCTGTCTCTGTCTGTCTGTCTGGCTGGCGAGCGCACGCGCCCTATAGCAAAAACCTCTCCAAAAAAAAAAAAAGAAAAGAAAAAAAAGCAGCCTCCAATCCCTTCTCCTCCACTGTCGGAATTTTGGGCACAAATGCACACATTCAGCGTGTTTTTCTTTCTTTCTTTTTTTTAATGGAGAAATTGAGTGTTTTATTATTTCTTATTTTGCTGCAAAGCTGTTGCTTCCGCTGTATAAAATAGCACCAGCAAATGCAGTATATGGCAAAACTAAAATAGTACCGTTCTTCAACACTATAAAACTAACAAAAACTTTTCTCCACTCCCACTTATTTCCAATGGAGAGAAAATGAAGTATTCTGGGGATGGTTATAAGCAAGATGCAGTGTTCTATAAGGCTTAGGATAGCGGTGGTATCACTAATTACATCATTTTCATAACTAGTTTTTAACCACAGATAATCTCATGAATTATACTTGAGTCTAGGCTAACAACCATAGAATATTGTGAAAAAGATGCACTTCGTGTTTATTAAAAATATGATCGGAAGCAAGTCAAGGAGTACTTCTTTCCAGTAGTGGTGTTCAGAGTAGTTTCTTTTTCCACGGGTATTGCTAAAAGTTGCCATCTTCAGTCTTCTGTCAACCACTGATCTATGACAACTATGCCTGGATTAAGTCGTTTTTTTACTCTAGGTAAGGGTTCTACTCCCACTCTCCGGTAGACGTTAGGTATTTCTCACACACGTCTTCACTCGTGAGCTCATTGAGTTCTGAAGCGTGACTCAGTGTCATCCTGACCAGCCGGTCTTCATACCAAGGTTTGCTGACAAGCCCTGGGTTTTCTGCCCGAGTGTCTTCGATTTCACCTACTTCTGACAGACGAAAGAGGTCACCAGCAGCTTTCACACTTTCCAAAGCACCAAACTCATCTTGTTTGCTCAGTTCTGTCCCAACTTCAGGCAGACTACAATAAACATCTCCCAGGACCAGCAGTTAGCGTAATGGCTATGTCACTGGACTCCCATGTGGTCGACTGAGGTTCGAGTCCCAGACCCGGTGGCTTAAAATTCACGCTGGGTGCCTTTGTGTGCGTGCCCAAGATCCCGAGAGGAGAATGGAGGAGAAGGGATTGCGGTGTGACCATCCCCTCTGGGGAGTGATTTCTCGCTTTCTGTCTCTATGTTTCCCTCTCTCTGTCTGGCGAGCTCATTCGCCCTATAGTGAAAACCTCTCAAAAAAAAAAAATTTTTTTTTTGACCAGAGAGAGAGAGAGAAGGGGAAAGTGAGAAAGCATGCTGCCAGGTCCAGGACTTGAACCTTGGTCAGCCTCATGGGAATCCAGCACCTTAACCACTGTGCCATCTGCTGGCCCCCAAACTCTCATTCTTTTTTTAGGGGGAGAGGTTTTTGCTATGGGGCGTGTGCACTCGCCAGACAGACAGAGACAGAAAGTGAGAAACCACCCCCAGGGGGGATGTCCACGCCACAATCCCTTCTCCTTCATTCTCCTCTCGGGGTCTTGGGCATGCACGCACGTGCGCCCGGCATGAGTTTAAGCCGCTGGATCCAGGACTCGAACTGCGGTCGACTACATGGGAGTCCAGCGACATAGCCATTACGCTAACTGCTGGTCCCCAAACTCTCATTCTTAAAATGACAGCTTTTTTCAATTCTTCTTGGACTGAAATGGGAACTATTCTTTTGAAAAATTTGGCAATGCACAAAAGGAAGGATAACATAAAACAACGTTTGGTTAAAGTTCTCTCAAGTTAAACTTATTTTGTCTCCCCATTAAGCAAAGGAAGAAGAATACATGTCCACTATATGTTAGTTCACTTCCTCCCTACACTAGGCTTGGGAGCAATCAGGGCGTCATTCAAAAATACAGAGCTGTGATTCAGAGAATTAAGTCACCTGCCCGAGGGCCCTCTTTTAGTACTCAGTGGAACGGAGCTTTGAGCTTTGAGCTTTGAGCGAGCTGTGTCTTCCTCCTCAGATCCACGTGGCCTCACCACGAAGATTTCTACAAAGGGACTATTTCAGACTAGAGAGAACTGATCAGGGGCATACAAGGAAAAAGCAGAGCCAGTAAGTGACCTGACGGCTAAGGCTCTGGACTCCACAGGTTCCACTCTGTGGTCAGAGTCCGTGGACCCAGCAGTTTGAAAAACACGCAGAAGAAGGGCTTGCCTTCTTATCCTACACAGACAGAGCTCAGGAACAAGGGACAAGACCTACTGATAGAGGGTTCGAGGACCACCCCTCCATACAGAATGTGGGATGCCACTTGGCCATCCTCTCTGGAGAGTGATTTCTCATTTCTCCTTCCTCTCTGTCTCTGTGTCTCTCTCTGGCAAGTGCTCATGCACTGTGGTAAAAAAATTTAAAAAGAAGGAAAAGGCAAAGAGCCAAGGCACCTCCTAAGTTGCTCCCACCCTCCCAGCAAGCATCATCCTTTGAGCTCAGGTATTCAATTTAACACAGAAAGAAACTTTTTAATGGCTGGATACTGGCTGAACTGAAGAGGAATGACGTCAACAGCCTGTCACTTACTGCATGGCTTTTATTTGCAACACATAACCCACGACACTATTCCCGAGATCCAGAGTCCAATGTCATGGGGAAATGAGATCCTGAACACAGCGTACCACGAGCAGCTTCATCAGGATCCAGGCATGAGGAATACATGCTAGGAGGCCCCATAAACACATCCAGTTGGTAGACGGGAAGCAGCTTTTTCACATGGGTGTGGAAGTGTGTGTGCACATACTAAAGGTGCGAGGAAGAGGTAGAGGAAAGACCGGTCTTCAAGGCACTAGTAAGGGAGGGTGGAGAAGTCTTGGAGACTGCAGCTTAGTTCCAGAGTGACAGAAGGCGCAGGCCCAGGTGCAGAGTTGGAGGAAAGTTTTGTGTAGGGCAGCGAGGTCTGCAGGAGAGGTGAGGGATAGCAGGGAGCCATGCCGTGGAAAGGCTGAGAGAGAGTAGAATTGTATTCCAAAATAATCTCAGAATTAGGAGAATTAATCCTAGGGTTAACTAGGAGCAATGAAATGGGAAGTCATTGACAACACAGTGGAGGCGTTTGCCTTGGCAAGAAGTGGGGATCAATCCTGAGAATGCAGAAAAGGACAGGTGTCATTGAAGATGATCGTGACCTGGGTGGAGGAAAGCTGAAGGCACCGGCTTGTCTGGCTTTGCGGGACGTAAATCCTTAGGCAGGAGGCTCCAACCCTGCAGAAGAGTTGGGAAAGTCTGGAAGTGTGGCTGAAGGAACTGTGAGCATACTCGGCAGGAGATGCACGAGTGGGCGACAGCGACGACAGCGCTTATAGTGGCGCAGCGGTCTGGGGCCCGGCGAAGGGCCGTGGCTGCACCCCGGCTCCCGCTCTGCACAGCTGGGCCAGAGCGCCACTACCCCTAGAAACAGGTGGCAGCACGGCCCACGCGGAACCCAAGGAGCGGGAGCGCGCTGGCGGACGGGCGCAGAGTGGGTGGGGCGTACGGGGGCGCGGAGCGCTGCGGGCCGCCGAGAGCAGGGGGCGGGCCCGAGCGAGCAGGCCTTCGCGCGGCACTTGGCACGCAAGCGCAGACTGGCCACGAGGCCAAGAGGCACAGAGGAGGGGGAGCGAGAAAGAGGGGGTTGTGGAGTCTATTTCCGCTCTGGCGGACAAATAATCCCGGCCAAAGGGGAGGCAAGGCCGTCCGGCCCTTTAACCGCGTGGGGGTGGTGGTGAAGAAAGGGGGGTCGGTAAGGGGGGATCCTGCTCCTTTAATTCCCTCCCCTCTTCCTCCTCCCCGAGTCCGAGCCGACGCCGCCGCGCGCGGGGCCTGGAGCACACTGCACGAGCCGCCCCCGCCCCTCCCCCCTGACGCCCACGCGGAGCCGGCCCCGAGCGCGCGCCCCGTGTACTCCCGCGCCTGCGCGTTGCCCAGGCCCTACCCGTGTGTGGGGGGCGCCGGCGACCCCGGGGGGGTGTGGGAAATAGGGGGGAAAAAAAACAGCGCGCGGAACCGGGCAAGGTGAGAGGCGTGCGCACTCAGGGTCGTGGGGTGGGGGGTGGTTGTGCCACGGAGCCCTGAGCGTGGGGGGGACGTGCACAATGCGTGCAGGCAGCGGGGGGAGGACGTGAGAGGCCCGTGCAAACGTGTAAGGGGGGGCGGAGGAATGAGGCAGCGTGTAAAGGGGCGGGGTGAGAAGAGCCTGCACCCGGGGCCACCTGGAGTCCGGAGCCCCATGCCTCTGCCCCCACTTTTTTCGTCCTCCCCTCGCGGGTGTGCGGGCTCGCCCCATCTTCGCCGGCTGTCGGACTGGGGGGTGTGGACGCTGCTGCCCCGCCCCCGAGAACCACGCCTCCCTCCTTTCCGAGGGACAGCGCCTCCCGGGGTTGGGGAAACTGAGGACGAGGCCCGAAGACCGGGCGATCAGATGCCGATGGGCCGGGCAAGGATGGGGAGGAGGGGCCTGAGGGGCCTGGAGCCTTGGCTTCCGAGAGCCAGAGACCTTTGTCTCTGACCGGTTTCCTTCTCAACCAGGGTTGCCCACTCCCGCCACAATGGCTTCTGGGGTGGAAGTCCTGCGCTTCCAGCTGCCTGGCCACGAGGCCGCTACGCTGCGGAACATGAACCAGCTCCGCGCAGAGGAGCGGTTCTGCGACGTGACCATTGTGGCCGATAGCCTCAAGTTCCGCGGCCACAAGGTCATCCTGGCTGCCTGCTCGCCGTTCCTGCGAGACCAATTCCTGCTGAACCCCAGCTCAGAGCTGCAGGTCTCGCTGATGCACAGTGCACGCATCGTGTCGGACCTGCTCCTGTCCTGCTACACCGGCGCCCTGGAATTCGCTGTCAGGGACATAGTGAACTACCTGACTGCCGCCTCCTACCTGCAGATGGAGCACGTGGTGGAGAAATGCCGGAACGCCCTCAGCCAGTTCATTGAGCCCAAGATAGGCCTCAAAGAGGATGGGGTCAGCGAGGCTAGCCTCGTGAGCAGTGTCAGCGCCACCACCACCAAGTCCCTTCTCCCTCCAGCCAGGACCCCAAAGCCAGCCCCTAAGCCCCCACCCCCACCTCCTCTCCCCCCTCCGCTCCTGCGGCCTGTGAAGCTGGAGTTCCCGCTGGACGAAGACCTGGAGCTCAAGGCCGAGGAGGAGGATGAGGACGAGGACGAGGATGTGTCTGACATCTGCATCGTCAAGGTGGAGTCGGCCCTGGAGGTGGCGCACCGGCTCAAGCCCCCTGGAGGCCTGGGAGGGGGTCTGGGTATTGGAGGTTCTGTGAGCGGCCACCTTGGGGAGCTGGCCCAGAGCAGCGTGCCCTCCAGTACTGTGGCCCCACCGCAAGGTGTGGTGAAGGCCTGCTACAGCCTGTCCGAGGATGCCGAGGGGGAAGGCCTGCTGTTGATCCCCGGAGGCCGGGCCAGTGTGGGGGCCACCTCGGGCCTAGTGGAAGCAGCCGCGGTGGCCATGGCTGCCCGCGGGCCGGGGGGCAGCCTGGGGGCGGGAGGCAGCCGGGGTCCCTTGCCCGGGGGCTTCTCGAGTGGAAACCCCTTAAAGAACATCAAGTGCACCAAGTGCCCGGAAGTGTTCCAGGGCGTGGAGAAGCTGGTCTTCCACATGCGGGCGCAGCACTTCATCTTCATGTGCCCACGCTGCGGCAAGCAGTTTAACCACAGCAGCAACCTCAACCGCCACATGAACGTGCACCGCGGTGTCAAGTCGCACTCGTGCGGCATCTGCGGCAAGTGCTTCACGCAGAAGTCCACACTGCACGACCACCTCAACCTGCACTCCGGGGCGCGGCCCTACCGCTGCTCCTACTGCGACGTGCGCTTCGCGCACAAGCCGGCCATCCGGCGGCACCTCAAGGAGCAGCACGGCAAGACCACAGCCGAGAACGTGCTGGAGGCCAGCGTGGCCGAGATCAATGTCCTCATCCGCTAGCAGGGCAGGTGTCGAGCCAGAAGGCTGGGGTCCCTGGGCTGCTGGGAGGAGGGTTCCTTGGCCCAGGAGAATTTGGGGGTGGGGGTGCTGGGGCGTAAAGGTACAGTGGGGTGCCTTAGCAGACGCGAACATCCTGAGGGCGGGAGGGGGATGAGATTCCTTGAAGGGAAGACCCTGTCTCTTTGGAGAAGAGGGAAATGATGGAGCTGGGGACAGGGTTCTCTGAGAAAGCCGAAGAATACGGGGTCCCAGAGAAAGATTTTCTTCCCTTAAAAGTGCATGGATACGTGGAGGGGGAAAGGGTCCCACAGGATGAGGGGAAACAAAGACTGGAAAGTTTCGTTCCTGGCTAAGGATGCCCAGGGCGAGGTTCTGACATTTCTGGAGGTAGAGGGTGGGTGGGCGGGAACTGGGGGGTATTTGGCAGGAGGTAGCTTACACACTCCTGCTTAGAATAGATTCTTAGGGAATGGTAAGGGGAAAGGATTACTGACTCAAAAGGAAGGGGGAGACAGTTCTTGCATGCGGGGAAATAGGACTGTGGGCACAAGGTTGGCAGGGATCCGAGGGAGGGCAAAGTGAGGTGCCAGGTAAGAACATGGGGGTGAGCGTTGTGGGTAGATAATGGGAAGTGGGGGTACAGTAGCAAGAAGTGGATAGTGCTGGGTGGGGGTGGGGCACTTAGAAGAGGACACCAGAAGGGCTGTCGGGGGGAGGGGGAGTAGAGACTTATACAGTATTTTTTAAGAAAACCGTATTTTTTAGGATTTTTTCTGGAGTTTGGGGTTTTAGTTTTTCTGCTTCTGTTTTCCACAAAATAAAAAAAAAAAAAAAGCGTTTTCGTTATATCCTGGCAACTGCGTATATATGATCATCCCACCCTAGACACTCTGGTGCTGTGTGCTCAGTACCCCAAGGTGACCACTCACTGCAGGCGCCAGGCCTGGAGGAGCCGAGCCCTAACCCGAGGAAGATGTACCCCCTTCTCCCAGGCAGTCCCGGTGATAAGCATGAACTCTGCGAGCGGGGACTGGCATTACTCCCCCAGTGGGACGGGGCGCCCACCCACACTAAGCAGGAGTCTGAGCATACTTTTCCCCAGGGAACAGCTCCTGGCTGGGAAAAACTAAAAACTGCAAGTTAAGTTTGGCTCAGATGGCTGGGAAGACTACAATTCCCAGAAAGCTCTGGAATAGTTAACCAAAGAGAACTACAGTTCCCAGAAGGCCTTAAATTGGCCTCAGGCGCCCCCATATCCAACCACCTGCCTGTGTGAAATCATACATTTTCCAAAGGTTTACCTAAGAGGATGGCACCTTAAATACTGCCAACAAGGTGGCCTCTGTTGGTGCATATCACTCATACTGAACTGTCAGCCGAGTTACCATCCACGGAGTGCCTGAATGAAGTGTTCCACCAAAAACAAAAAAACGAGAACAAAAAGATGGTTACTTACTGCAGTGTACCCGACAGTCAGGATCCCTAGCGCATGGGGTGGCGTAGCACGCCGGTATAGACAGAAGAGACGTTTAGTCTCAGGTTTTCCAAAGGACGCTGCCCCAGGTGACATGAAGCAGCATGCTAGAACCGGCCATGACTAAAGTGGCCCCCGTGCGTCCCTATCGCCCCTTCTCACTCGTTAGAGAAGCGAGGAAAAGCTAAGGCCGAGCCTTCTATCTGGTGACCCAGAAACTAGAAAGACAGAAAAGAAACCAGAGGCGGGAGAAGGACAAGCGGGCCAGACGGAATCACAGCTGGTGCCGCGAGCCCCGAGAGCTCGGCTGGTTCCTAACGACCAGATGGGGATGGAGGAGCCACACCTGGACCCAGGCGAGCCTCGCCCTCGGTTCCCTGCAAAGTGAAGCCAGAATAACAAGAATCCGCCCCTGCCGCTCCCAGCTTAGGACTGCCACTGCCATCTCCGAGGCCGCTCTCCGGGGAAAATGGCCAGCAAGCGTGTAGCGGCTCCTTTAAGGCTCCTCCTCGCCCTCCCTCCCTCGCCACGTGACCCGGGGCGGCCGCGCGCCGGCTCGGCCCCCAGCGCAAGCGGCGATGGCGGCGGCGGCGGGAGCTGCAGCGGCGGCGGCCGCCGAGGTGCGGAAGGGGAGGGGGGAGAGGCGGGTGCATGCCCGCGCGCGCGCCCGGGGGAAGCGCGCGCCCGTGCAATGCTCCGGGGGTGCAACGGGGCCGGGGGGCCCGGGCGGGACTTGCAGCAATCCGGGGGGCCAGCACCGGGGGCGGATGAGGGGACCAGGGGGTGGGAGGTGGGGGGAGTGGGCACGGAGGCGCGCGTGCAGCCGCCGGCTGCCCCCGAGTGGGCGGCGGGCGCCGGGGCCCCAGGAGCACGCGCGAGAGGCACGAGGGGCCGTCCACCGGGCTGGGGGGCAGCGGGCGCTGCAGGGGTTGGTGCCCGGGGTCCCCGCGGCCTGGGGGACAAAGGGGGAGCGGCGCGTGCAGCCGGGAGGAGGGGGCGGGGCCGGGGCGCGGAGGCCCCGCCCCCTCCCCCTCCTCTCCTCTTGGCCCCAGAGATGCGGGGTCTACCGAGAGGGAGGGGGCTGATACGGGCCCGGGGGAGGGGTCGTGCGGCCCCTCCGGGCAGCCGAGGCCGCGGAAGAGGGGGGGCTCATAGAGGAAGAGGTAGGCCCCGGAGCCTACTCTCTCTTCCCAGGGCCCAGGCATCCTGGGCCCCCCAGCTCCCTACCGGGTTGACCAGCCCTTCTGTTCCTTGTCTCCCCTCCCAGGGGGAGGCCCCCGCTGAGATGGGGGCGCTGCTGCTGGAGAAGGAGCCCAGAGGAGCCACGGAGAGAGGTGAGTGCTGCGACCCGGGCCCAGCTGGACCTCACCTCCCCAAACACAGGCCCTTCTCAGCCCGTAGCCTCAACTTTTCCTCCCCTCCACAGTTCACGGCTCTTTGGGAGACACTCCCCATAGTGAGGAGACCTTGCCCAAGGCCAACCCTGACTCCCTGGAGCCTGCTGGCCCCTCATCTCCAGCCTCTGTCACCGTCACCGTCGGCGATGAGGGGGCTGACACCCCTGTGGGGGCCACACCACTCATTGGAGATGAACCCGAAAATCTTGAGGGAGATGGGGACCTCCATGGGGGCCGAATCCTGCTGGGTGAGAGGCTGGGAAGCCTGGGGGGGTGGGAGGAACCTTCTGACTCCACTTCCTGCTTATCCTGCCTCTTGCCTGCCTGTCTGTCTGTTTTCTAGGCCACGCCACAAAATCATTCCCCTCTTCCCCCAGCAAGGGGGGTGCCTGTCCCAGCCGGGCCAAGATGTCGATGACTGGGGCAGGAAAGTCACCCCCGTCCGTCCAGAGTTTGGCCATGAGACTGCTGAGTATGCCAGGGGCTCAGGCAACTGCAGCGGCGGGACCTGACCCTCCTCCAGCCACCACCGGCCCAGAGGGGCAGCCCAAGGTCCATCGAGCCAGGAAAACCATGTCTAAACCAGGAAACGGGCAGGTAAGGATGAGGGGTGGGGTGGGAGAGACCAGGGTAATCAGCCCCATTCCCCTACTGGCCTCTTCCGGTTCTTCGGGGCTCAGCGAGGGGTTGATTGCCCTGCGTCAGATTCTGGCTGGGCTGAAGCTGTGAACGTGTAGTCCTGTCTTCCCAGAGTTTGCGTTCTTGGGGTAGGGTGGTAAGAGTAGAAAAGATAGATGCTGAAGAGTTAATTATGTATAGTTAAGCTCTTAATTATTCCTAAGATAATGAGGACTTCAAACCACTCTTCCTTTCTACCTCAAAGTAAGCCCTAAGGGAACCTTTTGATCCCTTCTTTTGAAACTGCTGCTTCTCCATTTGTACAGTTTTTACTGGGAATTCCCTGTGGCAAAGGAGAAGAGGGCCACAGAAATGGGGGTGGGGGCACGGACACAAAGGCTCCCGAATCCTGAAAACCTGATGGCAAGGTTTTAATGTTTCTTTGCTTTTTTTAAAAAAAAATACAACACAAATCCATTTTTATTCATTTACTCTTTATTGTTTTAACTCCTTGAGGGGTACACCATTACTTGGTATCATTTTATTCTGTGTGTGGTTTGGGTAATCTCAATTGCGGCCATTTTTTTTTTACTGTGTTTTAAATATGTATATATGTAATTATCTAAACCTTTTTTTTTTTAATTTTATTTTTTTGGAGAGGTTTTCGTTATAGGGCGCGTGCGCTCGCCAGAAAGACAGAGAGAGACAGAGAGACAGAAAGTGAGAAATCACCCCCCAGGAGGGATGGCCATGCCGCAATCCCTTCTCCTCCATTCTCCTCTCAGGATCTTGGGCACGCACGCACACGCTCGCCCGGCGTGAGTTTAAACCACCAGGTCTGGGACGCGAACCGCGGTCGAGTACGTGGGAATCCAGCGACATAGCCATTACGCTAACTGCTGGTCTTTATTTATTTGGTTTTTTTGAGAGGTTTTTGCTATAGGGCGTGTGCGCTCGCCAGAACGACAGAGACAGAGAGAAAGCTAGAAATCACCCCAGGGGAGATGGCCACGCCGCAATCCCTTCTCCTCCGTTATCCTCTCAGGATCTTGGGCATGCACACGAACATGCCTGGCATGAATTTAAGCCACCGGGTCTAGGGCTTGAACCATGTTCAACCACATGGGAGTCCAGCGACATAGCCATTACGTCAACTGCTGGTCCCTAAACCTTTTTTTTTTAAAGAGACAGATTTTTGCTATAGGGCACCATGCCCATGTCAGACAGCCAGAGAGACAGGGAGAAATCGCCCCCCAGGGGTCTGACCATGCCACAGTCCCTTCTCTATTTTGCCCTTGGGCACACACGTGCACACACCTGGCATGAGTTTTTAAGCTGCCAGGTCCATGACTTGAACCGCTCTTGACCACATGGGAGTTCAGCGATGTAGCCGTTATGCCATCTGCTGGCCCGTTGTCCCGACCGTTTTTAAGCGTACGGTGGTATTAAGTACGTTCATGATGTTGTAAACGGTCGATTTCCGTAAATCTTGTCATCTTATAAAATTGAAGCTATAGCCATTAAAAAATAACTCCCCATTCTTCTTTCCCCTCGACCTCTGGCCACCACCATTCTTTTTGTCCTCTGTGGCCTCGCCTGTTCTTACTGCCTCATATCACTAACCACAGAGTATTTGTCTTTTTGTGACTGGTTTATTTCACTCGGCGTAATGGCCTCAGGGTTCACCCATGCCGTAGCCTAGCTCAGAATGTCCTTTTAATGGCTAAATAATAGTCCATGGTGTGTACCTACCACAGTTTGCTTAACCAGTTTTTCTGTGGCTGGATACTTGGGCTGGGTACTTCCACATTTTAGCTATCGTGAGTAATGCCGCTGTGAATATAGGGGTACAGAGGGTCTTTAGCCTCGCCAAGTTTGTTTTCTTCCCTATAAAATGGGAAAGACGGAAAGGGGGCTGGCGTTTGCATGGTCGCAGAGACAGGTGAGCGTTAGATGTGGAATGTGTGTTAAAACCGTCACAATTCCTTCTCCGTTCTCTCGGGATCTTGGGGACAGCGCATGTGTTTTTCGAGCCACCAGGCAGTGGGCCTGGGAGAGCCAGCCTTCACCAGCACACCACCTGGCGGGCCCAGGCAGTTCCTCTTGAGGAAAAGCAGCTCACGTTGCTGTTGCCTTCTGGTTTCTGGAGCTTCAGGTGGCATTTTGAGGGTGTAGTTCTCCTCACTGCCTCCGGGGGCGCCAGGTTACCAGGCTGCAGTGTAGATGCTCTCCGACCCTGATGTGCTCCCTCTTGGCCCCCAGCCTCCAGTCCCTGAGAAGAGGCCCCCCGAGGTACAGCATTTCCGAATGAGTGATGACGTGCACTCTCTGGGGAAGGTGACCTCAGGTCAGTCCCACCCCTCAGATCCCCGCTGTGATGGATGCGGCCTGTCCTGAAGATTTAAAGTATGGCCCTCACTCCTTTTCTCTCTTCCAGACGTGGCCAAAAGGAGGAAGCTGAACTCTGCGGGTGGCCTGGTGAGCAGGATAATCAGGGAACAGGGCCTTTCCCCACCCCACCCCACCCCGGGGAGTGAGGGGAACCCGGGACCTGGGCTGCCTTTGTCCCCAAGAGAAGTGGGGGCAGGTGAGCAGGGAATGAGCAGCCTTCAATTTTCTGATCTTTTTTCTAGTCAGAGGAATTGGGTTCTGCCCGGGGTTCCGGAGAAGTGACCTTGGAGAAGGGGGACCCTGGGTCCCTGGAAGAGTGGGAGACAGTGGTGGGTGACGACTTTAGTCTCTACTATGATTCCTACTCTGTGGACGAGCGCGTGGACTCTGACAGCAAGGTAGGTCCGCCCTCCCCAGCCTGCAGTCCCTCAGGTCCAGGGCTGGGTCTCCAGCCTCTCCGTTTTCTGTCTTCACTTTGTATCTTCTGAATGCCCATTAATTCACTATGCTGTGCTGTCTACGGGGGCTGAGAGAGTTCATTCGTATTAGGAAAAAACCACATGGGTTCAAAATATTTATGCGGGGGACCAGCATAGCGTAATGGCTATGTCGCTGGACTCCCACGTAGTCGACCGTGGTTCGAGTCCCGGACCCGGCGGCTTAAACTCACGCCGGGTGCGTGTGCGTGCGTGCCCAAGATCCCGAGAGGAGAATGGAGGAGATGGGATTGCGGCGTGGCCATCCCCCCTGGGGGGTGATTTCCTGCTTTCTATCTCTCTGTCTCTCTCTGTCTGTCTGGCGAGCGCACGCGCCCTCTAGCAAAAACCTCTCCAAAAAAAAAAAAAAAAAAAAAAATTTATGCGGCAAAATAAACTCATGGGTTTTTGTTTGTTTGTTTGTTTGGAGAGGTTTTTGCTATAGGGCACGTGCGCTCGCCAGACAGACAGAGAGAGACAGAAAGTGAGAAATCACCCCCGGGGGGGGATGGCTATGCCGCAATCCCTTCTCCATTCTCCTCTTGGGATCTTGGGCGCACATGCACACGCACCCGGCGTGTAAACTCATACTTCTTTTTATAAATCATTTTATTTAACTTTATTTCTTTATTTATTTCAATTTGATTAGAGAGGGACAGAAAGAGCGTGAGAGAGAGTGAGAAAGCAAGCCGCCAAGTCCGAGACTCAAACCGCAGTTGGCCACGTGGGAGTCCAGCGCCTTAACCATCACGCCACCTGCCGGCCCCATAAACTCATACTTTAATTCCATTTTTCCGTGACGTTTTTGAGGTCCTCTTGTGCAGCTCACTTCCTGTGTGCGCCTCACCCCTTCCTTCGTGCCTCTATCTACAGAGATGGCCGCCATCCCACATTCCAGGTTTTGCATCCCATATGGTGGTCTGTCTGCTTGTTCTCTTGCTCTTTGTTTACTTTTCTCTCATTTACCTACAAAGCGTAAAGTGAAGACAAGTTTTTCGTCTTTTTATTGGTGTAGGAGAAGTAAGCATTTGTGGGTACAGTGTGCGATACGTATACATTGTATTAATGTGTCATGAAGGCGGGGTGGTTAGTGTATCCCTCTCAGCCATCGGTCATTACTTGGTGTTGGGAACATTCAGAATCCTCTTTTTCAGTTACTAAGGCATGTAGTAAGTTGATGATTATATTCATGATGGTCTAAGTTATTTCTCTTTATCTGTCATGTTCTTTCTGTTAATCAGCATTCCTCTCCCCCCACCCTTCCCAGCCTTTCACAGTCATTCCTCAACTCTCTACTTGTGTGTGGGCATTTTTTTCAGTTCTCGCATATGAGAGAGAATGTGTGATGTTTCTTTTTCTGTGTCTGACTTATTTCACTCAGCATGACATCTTCTAGGCCTTCCTGTTTGACCTAAAATGAGTGGCGTATGTCATGTGTTCTTTATCCGTTTGGTGGCTGATGGACGTTAGGCCGATTCCATGTACTTAGACAACACAGTGGTTAGTCTCTCCTCTCCTCCCACTGGCGACTTTTTAAAAAAACAAAAACATTTATTCAATTTTATTTGTTGTTACTTTTTTAAATTTAACGAGAAAGAAAGGGAAAGTGAGAAAGCAAGTTGCCAAGTCCAGGACTTGAACTGTGGTCAGCTCTGTGGGAGTACTGCTCCTTAAGCACCGCACACCACCTGCTGGCCCCACAGTGTTTAGTCTTAACCTGTGTTACTTTTTACCTAACATTTTATTATGGCAACTTACACGAGCGAGAAAACTGGTGAGGCCCCATCACCAAGATCCAATGTGTGTGTGCGTGCACGTGTGTGCTAGAGGGCATGTGTGCCTGTCAGGAAAGAGGGGGAGAGGAAAAAGCACCCCCATGGGGCATGGTCATGCCACAGTCCCTTCTCCTCCTGCACTGCCCCCTTTTCAGGATTTTGGGTATGCACGCACTCACACCCAACATGTTTCCCAAGCTGCCAGTCGGGTCTAGACTGCGGTTGCCCATATGGGACCCAGCTGCCCCGAGGACCAGGGTACAGAGCTGGCCCACTCTAGCAGTTATTTTACCAGAGCATGTACTCACAGGGGAGAGAGACAGTGAGAGGGGATGTGAGAAGTCACCGCTGGGGGCAATGGCCATACTGCAGTCCCTTCTCCTACACTCTCCTGGGATTGGGGGCACACACACACATGCACACACCTAGCACACACGCTGGCCCCCTTCAACAATCAGTGCACAGTCGTAATCCATGTATTCTCCCCCAAGTCCCTACCTACTGGATTACTGCAAAGCAAATCTTACTCGTTATAGTGTCTTCTCTATAGGTGTCTCTGTGCGTATCTCTAAACATAAAGCCTCTCACTGCATTACTGTTTTCACACCTAAAACGGAAGAAAGTATTGGACCAGCAGGTGGCATGGTGGCAAAGGTGGCTGGATCCCACGAGATCGCCTGTGCCATTTGAGTCCTGGACCCAGCAGCTTGAAAACCACGCCAGTTGTGTCTGCGTGCGTGCCCAAAATCCTGTGAGAAGAATGGAGGAGAAGGCACTGCAGCGTTGCCATACTCCCCGGGGGATGCTTTCTCACTTTCTCTCTTTGTCTCTCTCCAGAAAGTGCATGCACCCTATAGCAAAAATTAAAAAGAAATTGCCAGTGACTTTTGTGCATGACAGAGAGAGAGCATCCCCCCCACCCCAATCACAATTCTTTTTCATGCAGTTCTCCATCCTGCTAGGATCCTGTGCTTCAGGGGGCCAGGATTCAAAACCAGTCAGCCGCGTGTGACCAGCTTCCTCTGCACAGCATTTAACCCCTGCACTCAGGTGCTCACCCGCCAATGGTGTGTTTTTTTTAAGTTTAGTTTTGTTTCATTTGTTTGCCGTAAAGGCGTGCGTGCTCCCCAGAAACAGAGACACAGAATGAAAGTGAGAAATCACTCCCCAGGGGATGGCCATGCTCTCTCCATTCTCTAGGATCCTGGGCACCCGTGCACAGGTACCCAGCATGATTTTCTTGTTAGTTTTTGTTTCTGTTTTTGTTTTTTTTTTTTAGGAGAGATTTTTGCTGTAGGGCACATGCACTCCCCAGAGAGACAGAAAGCAGGAAATCACCCCTCCCCGGGGCGTGGCCACACCACAGTCCCTCCTCCATTCTGCTCTCCGGACTTTGAGCACGCACTTTGAGCACGCACAGAAGCCAGCATGAGTCTTAAGTCGCCAGGTCTGGGACTCAGGCCGTGATAATTTACATGGGAGTCCATCGATGTAACTACTATGCCACCTGCTGGTCCTACATTTTTTTTTTATTTTAACAATTATTTTTTATTTAATTTTATTTATTATTATTATTGTTTTTAATTTGACCAGAGAGAGCGTCCTCGAGAAAGCGAGCCAGGTCCAAGACTCCAGCCGTAGTCAGCTGTGTGCGAGCTCATCATCTTTTTGATGATCACAAAAAATTATCAAATGTCTTGTTAGTCAACCCCCATGCCACCTGCTGGCCCCACCTAGTGTGATTTTTAAGCTGCCAGATCTGGGACTCCAACCTAGGTTAGCCAAATGCTGGCTCCTAATGATTTAATGTTATCAAATATCGTGACCAGCAGTTGGCGTAATGGCTATGTCACTGGACTCCCATGTAGTTGACCACAGTTTGAGTCTCGCACCCAGTGACTTAAACTCAAATCAGGCGCATGCATGTGCCCAAGATCCCAAGAGGAGAATGGAGGAGAAGGGATTGTGGCGTGGCCATCCCCCTTGGGGGGTGATTTCTCGCTTTTTGTCCGTCTCTCTCTCTTTTTGGCAAGTGCATGTGCCCTATAGCAAAAACGTCAAAAAAAAATTATCAAATATCTGTTAGTCATCGTATTTTCTCAGCAGTATTTATATTTTTTTCCTTAATGGTTTTATAAATGGATTTTTGTTAAAATCTAAGTGAGGTCCACATGTTCATTTGATTGGCCTCAAGTCTCTTAGGATATCAGGTTTCTGCATCTTCTAAAAATACTTTTTTCACCGTCTCTGTGGAAGAAATCAGATCAGTTGCTCTACAGTTTCTACCTTTAGGAGCTGGCTCATTGGGTGAGGGATTCATACAATCCTCTTTTTTTTCCCCTACATTTTAAGACTGCCTTCAGGGACCAGCCGATGGCATAATGGTTACATCACTGGACTCCCGTGTAGTTGACTGCGTTCAAGTCCTAAACCCAGTGGCTTAAAACTCACTCTAGGTGCGTGTGCTTGCGTGCCCCAGATCCCAGAAGAATGGAGGAGAAGGGATTGCTGTATGGCCATCCCCCAGGGGGTGACTTCTCACTTTCTATCTCTCTGGCGAGTACATGCACCCTATAGCAAAAGTACCTCTTAAAAAAAAAAAAAAACTTTGGGACCAGCAGTTAGCATAATGGCTATATCACTGGACTCCCACGTAGTCGACCGCGGTTCACGTCCCGGACCCAGTGGCTTAAAACTCATGCCAGGCGCATGTGCCTGCATGCCCAAGATCCCGAGAGGAGAGCAGAGGAGAAGGGATTGCGGCGTGGCCATCCCCCCTGGGGGGTGATTTCTTGCTTTCTGTCTCTCTGTCTCTCTCTCTGTCTGTCTGGCGAGCACACGTGCCCTATAGCAAAAACCTCTCAAAAAAACAAAAACAAAAAAAAAAACTTTGGGACCAGCAGTTAGCATAATGGCTATGTCACTGGACTCCCACGTAGTCGACCGCGGTTCACGTCCTGGACCCAGTGGCTTAAAAGTCACGCCGGGTGCGTGTGCGTGCGTGCCCAAGATCCCGAGAGGAGAACAGAGGAGAAGGGATTGCGGTGTGGCCATCCCCCCTGGGGGTGATTTCTTGCTTTCTGTCTCTCTGTCTGTCTCTCTGTCTGTCTGGCGAGCGCACACGCCCTATAGCGAAAACCTCTCCAAAAAAAAAAAAAGAGAGAGAAAAAAGGAAAAAAGAAAACCTCTCAAAAAAAAAAAACTTTTATCTCAAAATTACGTCTGTTACTCATAACAAACAGGAATAGCTTATAACAAAAATTCACCGATACACTCCCTCTAACATTTTTCATTGTAAATACAGGTATCAACACAATCTCGAACATTTTTTTTTTCTAGGAGAGGTTTTTTTTTTTTTGCTACAGGGCACATGCGCTCACCAGAGAGACAGAAAGCAAGAAATCACCCCCCCCAGGGGGAAGGCCATGCCGCAATCCCTTCTTCATTCTCCTCTTGGGATCTTGGGCACGCACATGCCCAGAGTGAGTTTTAAGCCACCAGGTCAAGGACTTGAACCGCGGTCGACTACATGGAAGTCCAGCAACATAGCCGTTACGCTAACTGCTGGTCCCCATATTCTTAAACATATTTTTGACACTAGTTGTCAGCACCCACACCACTAGAAAGTTAACACAATTTGTGGCAATATTCACCGTACCTGCTATTTTTAGCAATTTCACCTGTGGTTCTTTGACTAAATGAGATGAATAAAGTATGCCGTTTCTGGGACCAGTAGTTAGTGTAATGGATATGTTGCTGGACTCCCATGTGGTCGACCGCGGTTCGAGTCCCGGACCCGGTGGCTTAAACTCATGCCAGGCGCGTGTGCGTGCGTGCCCAAGATCCCGAGAGGAGAATGGAGGAGAAGGGATTGCGGCGTGGCCATCCCCCCGGGGGGTGATTTCTCGCTTTCTGTCTTTCTGTCTCTCCGTCTGTCTGGTGAGCACACGCGCCCTATAGCAAAAAAAAAAAAACTCTCCCAAAAAAAGGAAAAAAGTATGCTGTTTCTGTTTTCCCTCTGACTTTCCACCGTTCTGAAACATATGTGCCTGTCCCACAGTCCTCTGACACTTCTCACTGCGCCTTCATCGTGAAAACCTGAGTTCTGGGGCTGCAGGTGGTGTGGTGGTTGAGGTGCTGGATTCCCACATGGCCGACCACGGTTCAAGTCCCAGACCTGGCGGCTTGCTTTCTCGCTCTCCCTTTCTCTCTGCCTGTCTCTCTCTGGTCAAAATTGAAGAATAATGATAGTAAATATAATTAAAAATAAATCTTTAAAAAAGAAAAGCTGAGTTCTGTTTCAGTACTCCATGCGTAGTTCATGGATGGCAGTTCCTTGGGGTCAGCAGGTAGCATGGCGCCTAGGACAGCTGGGTTGGGGCTGTGAGGTGGCACAGTGGTTCAGGTACTGGAGTCCCACGTGGCTGACCGCCGTGCACGGCCCAGACCTGGCGGCTTGCTTTCTCACTGTCTGTGTCTGGTGAGCGTATGTGCCCTATAGCAGACTTTTAAATAATAATAAATAAAACTAAATACAGAAATTATTTTAAGAAAAAGACCGCTGGATCTCACAGGGCCGACTGTGGTTTGAGTCCCGGACGTGGTAGCTTGGAAAACCCACTGGGTGTTTTCCCAAAAATCCCAGCAGAAAGGAGGAGAAGGGATTGCAGCATAGTCAGCCCCTAGGGAGCTCGCTCGCTCTCAAGTGCACATGCCCTAGAGCAATTTTTTTTTTTATTTGAAGTATCCTAATGAGAGCAAAAAAGCTGCTGCATTTTCCCACTTGTTACCTGAAAACATGAACATGCGTATATTAAATATATTCTCGCAGATGTCTAGTCATGTTGGCCAAGTGGGTTTCTTTTACTTAATATGTTGGTATTTTGCGATGTGATATTTAATCAAAACGTTTATATGAGTAAAAGGCAAGTTGGAGGGCCACTGAACTTCACTGTTCGTGCTTGTCCTCTTGGTGGCGGTGGGCGCTTCGTGTTTCCCTTAGGCTTTCTTGCGGTAGGAGCTTGGCCACTTGGCTGACACTGGTGTGCTCGGCGCGTCCGCCACCCCACGGGGGCGATTCATGCCATTCGTGCTAGCTTCCGTTCCGAGTCTAACCAGTGCGGGGCTTCTGGGTAGTTAAGTCTCCGCGTTCTACTTGTGGGCTGCAGAGCCTGTTTTCAGTTTGTGTCTGGAGACCATTGTCTCTTCTGCAAACCCTCCACCCCATAGTTCTTAAAATCAGTCAGTCTTGGGGCTGGCAGGCGGCGTGATGGCTAAGGTGCTGGGCTCCCACATTGCCAACCATAGTTCGAGTCCTGGACTCAGTGGCTTGTTTTCTTACTTTCCCTCTTTCTCTCTCTCTGGTCAAATTAAAGAATAGTAATGATAATAAAAAATAAAATAGTTCTCTTAAAAAGTGAGTAAGTCTACGGGAACCAGCAGTTACCGTAATGGCTGTGTTGCTGGACTCCCACATAGTCGACCGCGGTTCGAGTCCCGGACCCGGTGGCTTAAAACTCACGCTGGGCGCATGTGCATGCGTACCCAAGATCCCGAGAGGAGAATGGAGGAGAAGGGATTGCGGCATGACCATCCCCCCCGGGAGGTGATTTCTCGCTTTCTGTCTCTCTGTCTCTCCCTGTCTGTCTGGCGAGCGCACACGCCCTATAGTGAAAAAACCTCTCCAAAAAAAAAAAAAGTTAGTAAGTCTAGAAATACAGTCACCTTCAGGTGCTGTTTTTTGGGTAAGGTTTGCTAATGGTGGGTACACGTGCGTCTGCTTATATCCCATCGGAGGCACGGCATGACTGCTTGTCTCTCTCGTCAGCGACATTAAGGTTGGCCAGAGGGGGCCCAGCAAGTGTCGTGGTTGGGGCACTGAACTCCCACGTGGCTGCTGCAGTTCAGGTCTCGAACTCGGTGCCTGCTTTCTCACTCTGCCTTGCTCTCTCTCTGTCGTTCCCTGGTGAGCGCACGTGCCCTAGAGCAAGTTAAAAAATAGTAATAATGGAAAGATTGGCCAGAAGGTTCAGCTGGTGTTAGCGTGATCACTATAAAGTTCCTCATTAGCTTTTTTTTTTTTGAGATATTTTTGCTATAGGGCACATGCGCTTGCCAGAGAGACAGAGAGACATCACCGCCTGGGGGTATGTCCATTGCCACAGTCCCTTCTGCGGTCTCCTCTCAGGATTGTGGGCCGCACACACAGACTTGGCATATCTGTCCTGTGAGTCCTTAACCTTAACCAGTACGCCACCTGCTGGCCACCCTCAGTAGCTTTTGAATTCGTTTTATTTCATAAGCAGAAAGCTTGATACATAGGCATTATTTAGTAAGTTTTTGTTTTGGCCAGAGGGTGGAGAGTGCATGTGCCCTTTCCAGAGAGAGGGAGAAAGCACCCCCAACTAGGGCATGGCCATGCCACAATCCTTTTTCCTCCGTATGTACATCCCATCAGGACTTTGGTCACACACACACACACACACACACACACAGAGGCACCTAGGATGTTTGTCAGGCCACCAGGGCCGGGATTCAGACTGCAGCCGGACATGCGAGGTCCGGCTTTTTATGCATAGCATGTAACTACTGTGGGGCCAGCCCTGTCGTTATTCTTTATACTAGTGAGTCACACAGTAATAATACCCCCAGAGGTACACGTGCATGGGGAGAGGAGAGCGCCCGCCGAGGGCCAGCCTACACGGTCCTTCACCTCCCAGTTCTCACCTGCTCAGGGTCCTGGCACACACACGTGCCCAGCCCGTCTTCCTGACGGCCTAGGGCCTGGACCCCAGTCAGCCATGTGGGATCTGGCTCCCTCTACAGCACCTAACCGGTGCTATGGGGCTCACCCCTCATAGCTGTTTGAGCAGTCCTTTTCCTCCCAGCACACTCACCTCCTCCAGGAAGCCACCCTGGGGCAGGGGGGAGTTCTCTTTATCCGTCCACATCGTCTGAGCCTTGGGGTTGGACATGCCCTGCTTTGCCTCACCCAGGCTCTCCCCGGGGGGGAGCGGTGGCCTGGGAGTCGCTGTTTCCCAGTCCCACTCTGTCTCTCTCCCAGTCTGAAGTTGAAGCGCTGGCGGAACAACTGAGTGAAGAGGAGGAGGAGGAGGAGGAGGAAGAAGAGGAAGAAGAGGAGGAGGAGGAGGAAGAGGAGGAGGAGGAGGAAGATGAGGAGTCGGGCAACCAGTCAGATAGAGTAAGCACCAGGGCTGGCATCTCCTGAGGGGCCAGAGGTCGGAGTCCTCTGAGGAGGGGCACTCGCAGGGCTGGAGTCCAGGGTCCCTAACTCCCTCCTCCCCAGAGTGGCTCCAGTGGCCGGCGGAAGGCCAAGAAGAGATGGCGGAAGGACAGTCCATGGGTAAAGCCATCTCGGAAGCGACGGAAGCGGGAGCCTCCACGGGCCAAGGAACCGCGAGGTGAGGGGGCGCCTCTGCTTTTGGGTCCCCTCCTCCAGCCCCTCCCAGCCCCAGAGAGCATGCACGAATATACACGCTCACGCATGTACACCCGCATGTACCCACCCCCAGGCACTGTGAGCTCGCACTCTCACTCTCTCTGTCTCTGTGTCAGGAGTGAATGGTGTGGGCTCCTCAGGCCCCAGTGAGTACATGGAGGTCCCTCTGGGGTCCCTGGAGCTGCCCAGCGAGGGGACCCTCTCCCCCAACCACGCTGGTAATTGCCAACTGCTGGGACAAGGAGCCACTAGGGGGCGCCCTTGGGGCAGGAGGGAATGGGGAGGAGGGGAACCTCACCAGAGCCAGCTTGTCCAGGGCCAGGCTTTGGGGGTTCTGGAGCATGGAGGGAGAGATAGGGGGGAGTGAGAGGACCCGCCAGGGTCCCCGCAGGGAGGAGCAGGGCCCCCCTCAGCTCCTTTTTCCTCCACCCAAGGGGTGTCCAATGACACATCTTCGCTGGAGACAGAACGCGGGTTCGAGGAGTTGCCCCTCTGCAGCTGCCGCATGGAGGCACCCAAGATCGACCGCATCAGTGAGAGAGCAGGGCACAAGTGCATGGCCACCGAGAGCGTGGACGGAGAGGTGGGCCTGCGGGCCAGTGGGAGACGGGGGGGAGGGCTCCAGCCAGGGCCCCGGCCTCACCCTCCCCTCCACCGCCCTCCCGCCCACAGCTGTCGGGCTGCAACGCCGCCATCCTCAAGCGGGAGACCATGCGTCCGTCCAGCCGCGTGGCCCTGATGGTGCTCTGCGAGACCCACCGCGCCCGCATGGTCAAGCACCACTGCTGCCCGGGCTGCGGCTACTTCTGCACGGCGGTGAGTGGCCGGCCGGGCCTGCGGGCTGCACGCCCCATAGCGCAAGGGGCTCTTGGGCCTGACTGCACGTTTCGCTGCTCCCAGGGCACCTTCCTGGAGTGCCACCCAGACTTCCGTGTGGCCCACCGCTTCCACAAGGCCTGTGTGTCCCAGCTGAATGGGATGGTCTTCTGTCCCCACTGTGGGGAAGATGCTTCCGAGGCCCAGGAGGTGACCATCCCCCGGGGGGACGGGGTGACTCCACCGGCCGGCACTGCAGCCCCTGCACCCCCACCTCTGGCCCAGGACGCCCCAGGGAGAGCCGACACTTCCCAGCCCAGGTACCGGCCTCTCCTCCCCGGCCGCCTCCCCGCCCGTTCCTCTCAGCCCCAAGCTCAGCAGCCATCTCCCACAGCGCCCGGATGCGAGGGCACGGGGAGCCCCGGCGCCCGCCCTGCGACCCGCTGGCAGACACCATCGACAGCTCCGGGCCTTCCCTGACCCTGCCTAATGGGGGCTGCCTCTCAGCCGTGGGGCTGCCGCTGGGGCCGGGCCGGGAGGCCCTGGAGAAGGCCCTCGTCATCCAGGAATCCGAGAGGTGAGTGGGGCTGCCCTCGGGCTCGGCAGCTGGTCCTGGGACCAGAGCAGCAGGTGAGAGGCTGCTGCTCGGGCCTGAGCCCTTGTCTCCCTCCCTCGCTCCCTCCCACGGCAGGAGGAAGAAGCTGCGTTTCCACCCGCGGCAGCTGTACCTGTCGGTGAAGCAGGGCGAGCTGCAGAAGGTCATCCTGATGCTGTGTAAGTGTCCGCCCCTTCGGCCAGCAGTACCGCCACCAGGACCCAGTCCTGGCCTGAACCTCGTGTGCAGGCATGACACGTCAGCCCGCAGGGGTGGGGCCAGTGGGGCACGGAGTGGTCTCACGGAGGTGGGCACTGTTCTCGGTGCTCGTCGTGTTAACTCATTTCAGCCTTCCCAGCGCGAAGGTGTGGACAGGTTAAGGCCCCGGCCCAGGGTGCCGTGGCACTGAGGGGCAGGGCTGGGTTTGAACTCAGGTGACACTGCTGCTTCCAACTCCTTATTCTGAGAACTCTCGTGCTGAGGCAAGCACACAGGGTGGCCAGGAAGGCCCCTGACCCAGCCAGGGCCCCGAGAGGCCGTCCTGGAGGAAGTGCCACCCGTCCCTAGCTTGCTTACCACTTGTCCCTCCCTCTCCCGGTGTGGCGGGCTCTCCCCGCAGTGGACAACCTGGACCCCAACTTCCAGAGCGACCAGCAGAGCAAGCGCACACCCCTGCACGCGGCCGCCCAGAAGGGCTCCGTGGAGATCTGCCACGTGCTGCTGCAGGTCAGCGCGGGCCGGCCCTCCGCCTCATTGACCAGGCCCCGGACCCCTTCCCCAGCCTCCCCGGTGCCAGCCCTCGTGCCCCCTCCTCACAGGCTGGAGCCAACATCAATGCAGTGGACAAGCAGCAGCGGACGCCGCTGATGGAGGCCGTGGTCAACAACCACCTGGAGGTGGCGCGCTACATGGTGCAGCGCGGGGGCTGCGTTTACAGCAAGGTGCGGCTGCCGGGCCGGCCGGGAGAGCGGACCCCAGAACACGGGGCCCGGGTGTGGGGTGCTGGCCAGAGGCCTCATGTGCCGTCTCCCTCAGGAGGAGGACGGCTCCACCTGCCTTCACCACGCAGCCAAGATCGGGAACTTGGAGATGGTCAGCCTGCTGCTCAGCACCGGGCAGGTGGACGTCAACGCCCAGGTCAGCGCCCGCCGCCCTCCCCACCCTGCCCCTGCGGCCTTGCTGTCTCGCTCCTCACTCGGCCTCAGTCTTTCGGCTCCCCCTTCTCCGTCATCTGACTTATTTTTCTTTTTTTTTAAGAGATTTTTGCTGTAGGGTGCGTATGGCCTGTTAGAGAGACAGACAGAAAGCGAGAAATCACCCCTAGGGGGGATGGCCACGCCACAATCCTCCTCCTCCATTCTCTCAGGATTTGGGGCACGCACGCACATGTGCCCAGCGTGAGCACGCACATGTGCCCAGCGTGAGTTTAACGCAGTGGGTCCAGGGCTCAAACTCTGGTCAACTACGTGGGAGTCCAGTGACATGGTAGTCCATTTGCTGGTCGTCCCCCCCTCCCCCCGCTTTTTTTTTTTTTTTTTTTTTGGAGATTTTTGCTATAGAGTACATGTGTGAGACATTGAGACAGAAGCAAGAAATCACTCCCCAGGGGATGGCCACACTGTAATCCCTTCTCCATTTTCCTCTCAGGAACTTGGGCACACATGCATACGCATGAGTTTCAACCCACCAGGTGTGGGATTTGAACCTCAGTCAGCTACGTGGGAGTCCAGTGACATCACCATTGCGCCATCTGCTGTCCCTGGCCCGGCTCTGTGTTTCACACTGTATCTTGCACTGTTCGTGTCTGTTTCATCTCTCTTCATTTATATTACTCTTTGTTCTTTTTTATTCTTTTTTTTTTTTTTTTTAACTTATCATAGGGCACGCATGTTCACTGGAGAGAGAGGAAACACCGCCCGTGGGCTATAGTCACACCACAGCCCTCCCACCTCGCCCTCCTCTCAGGATTTTGGGCTGTGCACATGCGTGCCCGGCATGTTTTTCAAACCATTGAGTCTAGTACTCAGAATGCCAAATCAGAGGGACCAGCAGTTAGCGTAATGGCTGTGTCGCTGGACTCCCATGTAGTCGACCGCAGTTTGCATCCTGGATCCGGTGGCTTAAACTCACGCCGGGCACGTGTGCATGCGTGCCCAAGATCCCGAGAGGAGAACGGAGGAGAAGGGATTGCGGCGTGGCCATCCCCCCTGGGGGGGTGATTTCTCGCTTTCTGTCTCTCTGTCTCTCTCTGTCTGTCTAGCGAGCGCACGTGCCCTATACCAAAAACCTCTAAAAAAAAAAAAGAATGCCAAATCAGACATGTGGGGCCCAGCCACCTCCACCCTGTGCCACCAGCTGGTCTTTCATGCTTCTTTCTCTCAGTTTCCAGAAGAATGAGTTCCTGCCTTAATTCCTGAAAGTGTCCAGTGAGCTGCTTTATTAACTGTTGGGTTTCCGTTTTTCGTTTGTTTTTAATTTGCTGTGGGGCACGTGTGCTCACTGGGGAGTGAAGGGGGTGAGCAAGCCCTGCTGCGGAGATGGCCTCGCAGCAATCCCTTCTCTTCCGTGCTCCTCTCGGGATTTTGAGCACACGTGCACATGCACCCAGTGTGTTTTCCAAGTCGCCGGGGCCAGGATTTGAAGCGAGCAGTCGTCCTTGAGGGATCCAGCCGCTGCCTTAGCCACTGCAGCAGCGGCCCGCCCGACTTGAGCTTTCACGTGTTGGATGTGTTTCAGTCTGTGGTGCCGTTCTGGTCTCTGAATTGCTGCCCCCCGAAGTAGCTCCTGTGGCCCCCGACCCAGTAGATTCTGAGAGCACCCTGACCTCTTAGCACACGTGCTACGCCAGGCTCGGAGTCCACGTTTCTCTAAGACTCGGCTTTGGGCTCCGCCTTTGTTGCTCTGAGTTGTTGCTTTTAGCATGAATGGGCAGGCCTACTGATTGTGCTTTTTTTTTTTTTTTTAAGAAATGTTTGCCATAAGACGTGTGCTCGCCAGAGAGACAGAGACAGTGAGAAATCATCCCCAGGGGATGGCCACGCTGCAACCCCTTCTCCTCCAACCACCTCTTGGGATCTTGGGTGCACATGCACATGCACTCGGCCTGAGTTTCAAGCCACCAGGCCTGGGACTCGTACCACGGCTGGTCATGTGGGAGTCCAACGACATAACTACTATGCTGTCTGCTGGTCCCAAATTAATGTTTTTTTTTTTTTTTTTTTTTTTTTCTAGAGAAAGATTAGGTGAGGCTCCGTGGCCTGGTGGTTAGGTCAGCTATGTCCCACATGGCCGTCCTCGTGACTCGAGTCCCAGACCTGGCCGCTTGAGGGACACTTCCTCACATTTCGAAGGGGGCAAGGATGGGAGAGACACTGCAGTGTGACTGGTCCCCATGGGGCTGCGTTTCCTCCCCTTTGCCTCCTCTCTCTGGCGAGCAAAAAAGAAAAGAGGGAAATTGTTTACTTCTCCCACTGCCTTGGGCAATAGGCACTGTTAGTCTTTTTATTTTTATTTATTTTTTTAAAGAGGTTTTCACCTTAGAACCCGAGTGCCCGCCAGAGAGTGAGACAGTGAAAGGGAAAGTGAGAAATCGCTCCCCAAGGGCGATAGCCGTGCCACAATCCCTTTCCTATTCTCCTCCCGGATCTTGGGCACACATACATACGCACCCGATGTGATTTTCAAGCCGTGGGGTCCAGGACTAGAATCCCCATTGGCCATGCGGGAGTCCTGCTACGCCACCTGCTGGCCCCAGTCTCACGTTACAGCTGTGAACCCAGAGCTGTTAAGTGACTGACCCAGGCTCTCCGGGCGTGAGCGTGGCACTGGGGTTCAGTCCGCCCCACGGTGCCCTTGGCCGCGGCTGTGTGGCCGGGGCACCCGCACTCACTCCCGCCCACCCACAGGACAGCGGGGGTTGGACGCCCATCATCTGGGCCGCAGAGCACAAGCACATCGAGGTGATCCGCATGCTGCTGACGCGGGGCGCCGATGTCACCCTCACTGACAATGTGAGCGGGCTTGGGCAGGGCTGGGGGGAGGTGGGGGCAGAGCGAAGGGCTGGGCTGACTGCGCCCGTCCGTCTGTCCGTCTCCTCCCCTGCGCAGGAGGAGAACATCTGCCTGCACTGGGCCTCCTTCACCGGGAGCGCTGCCATCGCAGAGGTCCTCCTGAACGCCCGCTGCGACCTCCACGCTGTCAACTACCATGGGGACACGCCCCTGCACATCGCGGCCCGGGAGAGCTACCACGACTGTGTGCTGTGAGCCCCCCACACACCCACACCCGCATCCCATCCTTGCTGTCGCAGCCGCAGGCGCCGTGCATGGGCTCCCTGTCCCCTCCCCAGGCTGTTCCTGTCCCGTGGGGCCAACCCCGAGCTGCGAAACAAGGAGGGGGACACAGCATGGGACCTGACTCCTGAGCGCTCCGACGTGTGGTTCGCGCTCCAGCTCAACCGGAAGCTCCGGCTCGGGGTGGGGAACCGAGCCATCCGCACCGAGAGGATCATCTGCCGGTGAGCCCGGGCCTCTGCGCCCAGGACCGCTGCTCGCCCCACCCCAGGTCCCCCTGCACCTTTAGAGCACCTGCAAGACCCTCCCCGGGACTCCACCACCCTCCCCAAGTAGGGCTGACAGAAACAAATGAAAACAGGAGATGGCAGCTGAGGTAGGATTTCGGATGAGCGGGCACATTGTTGTAGAGTAAGAATGTCCCATGCCGGGACCGGCAGGTGGCATAGTGGTCCCAGTGCTGGACTCCGGTGTGAACAGCCACAGTTTGAGTCCCAGACACAGCGGCTTGAAAATCACGCCAGGCACGTGTGTGTTCATACTCAATTCCAGGAAGAGAATGGAGAAGAGGGGACTGTGGTATAGCCATCGCAGCGGGGGTCATTTCTCACTTCCCTCTCACTGTCTCTGATGAGTGCCTGCGCCCTGTGGCAAAAACTTTAAAAAAAAAAAAAAAGAAGAGGGACCAGCAGTTGGTGTAATGGCTATGTTGCTTGGACTCCCACGTATCGACCGCAGTTCGCATCCCGGACCTGGTGGCTTAATTAAACTCACTAAACTCACGCCGGGCGCTTGTGTGTGTGTGCCCAAGATCCCGAGAGGAGAATGGAGGAGAAGGGGTTGCGGCGTGACCATCCCCCCTGGGGGGTGATTTCTCGCTTTCTGTCTGTCTCTCTCTCTCTCTCTGTCTGGCGTGCGTACGTGCCCTATAGCAAAAAAAGAAAAAGGAAAAAGAAAGGAAAGACTGTCCCATGCTGTGTTTGGGACATACCTGTACCAACATGGTACTCCCTCTGTATCTGAAATCCGACTTTAACCGGCTGTCCTGTATCTCATCTGGCAACTTAAATTCCCCACGTCCTGATGAGCCTCAGAACTCCCCCATCCCTCCCCTGACCCAGAACCTCCCCAGCCCTCTCCTCACCCCTGCTCTAGCCCCCGCCCTCTGTCACGGCGCAGGGACGTGGCTCGGGGCTATGAGAACGTGCCCATCCCCTGTGTGAACGGTGTGGACGGGGAGCCCTGCCCCGAGGATTACAAGTACATCTCCGAGAACTGCGAGACATCCACCATGAACATCGACCGCAACATCACCCACCTGCAGGTGAGCGAGGGCCCCGGGGCCTCCCGAAGGGACACGCAGAGCCGCCACGTACAGGCCGACGAGGGCACCTGGTCAAGGAAGAGCTGGAAGGGAGAGGGGTTGCGCCCTGCCCAGGGAAGGGTTCTTTTTTCTTTTTTTTCTTTTTTTTTTTTTTTTTGAGAGGTTTTCGCTATAGGGCACGTACGCTCACCAGACAGACAGAGAGAGGCAGAGAGACAGAAAGCGAGAAATCACCCCCCGGGGGGATGGTCATGCCATAATCCCTTCTCCTCTCGGGATCTTGGGCACGCACGCACACGCGCCCGGCGTGAGTTTTAAGCCACCGGGTCCGGGACGCGAACCGCGGTCGACTACGTGGGAGTCCAGCGACATAGCCATTACGCTAACTGCTGGTTCCCCAGGGAAGGGTTCTTTATCCAAGATCCCTGGGAAGTATCGTATGAGCCAGTGTCTTGATATACCCTCCCTGGGACCATCACCACCCCCTGTTCTGAAACGCGAACCCAGAGAAGGGACGGCAGTGGGGGCAGGAGGCCTGGGGTCCCTCTGACTGTGCCTCCTGCCCCAGCACTGCACGTGTGTGGACGACTGCTCCAGCTCCAACTGCCTGTGCGGCCAGCTCAGCATTCGGTGCTGGTATGACAAGGTACGTGCCCCGCCTGGCCCCTCCTTCAGGGTGCCAACCTCCACGCTGACTCTGGAACCTTCCCACCTCCTTCCCCATGGAGGAAGTGACAGAGAGTCCAGGGCAAGATTGGGGAGTCCTGGGACAGTGCCAGGACTGCGGGCTGCCGCACCCAGGCACATGCAAAACCCGAGTGATGCTGTGCACTTCCTGGTCTCCGATCTCCGTGTGCAGCCTCCCACCAGCCCCGTCCTTCCCGGCCCTGCATTGGGGCCAGTGGGTTTTTCTCCTTTTTTTCTACTTTATTTTTTTCCCCTTAACTCAATGGGGGGCACATGCACTCATCAAAGAAAGAGGGAAAGTGAGAAAGCACCTCCCAAGGACGATGGCCACACCGTAGTCGTTTATCCTCTGTCCTCAGGATTTTGAGCACACACGCACCTGCCTTTTTTTTTTTTTTTTTTTTTTTTTGAGAGGTTTTTGCTAAAGGGCATGTGCGCTCACCAGACAGAGAGAGACAGCAAGAAATCACCGCCCCCCCCCCCCGGGGCGGGGGGGATGGCCACACCGCAATCCCTTCTCCTCCATTTTCCTCTCGGGATCCTGGGCACGCATGTACATGCGCCCGGCGTGAGTTTAAGCCACCGGGTCCGGGACTTGAACCACGGTCAACTACGTGGGAGTCCAGCGACACAGCCATTGTGCTAACTGCTGGACCCACCTGACGTGTTTTCAAATCCCAGGTCTGGGACTTAAACTGTGTAACTGGCCACGTGGGATCCAGCCCCCCAACCACCAGGCCATGGGGTAGTCCAAGTTGTTTTTTTTGTTTGTTTTTTTAAGAGGTTTTTGCTATAAGGCGCGTGCACTCGCCAGAAACACAGAAAGAGAGAGATAGAAAGCAAGAAATCAGCCCCCAGGGGGGCTGGCCACACTGCAATCCCTTCTCCTCCATTCCCCTCTCGGAATCTTGGGCACGCACGTACACGCGCCCAGCATGAGTTTAAGCCACTGGGTCCGCGGTCGACTACATGGGAGTCCAGCGACAGCCATTACGCTAACTGCTGGTCCCGCAAGTTTGTTTATTTTGAGGGACAGACAGGCACCCCAAACCAGGTCTTCGTGCTGTGGTCCGTTCTCAGCCTCAGCCCCCAGGCACAGGTGTGAACTCGGGGCCTTCTCCGTGTGGGTCCAGTTGAATTGCTGCCGTGCCCCGCCTGGCCCCAGCAGTGGGATTTTCTGTGGAACCTGGGAGGTCTCGGGCAGCTAAGGTGGGCCCCACATAGAAACCACTGCCTTCCCTCCCTCTGCGCCCCAGGACGGGCGGCTGCTCCAGGAATTTAACAAGATCGAGCCCCCGCTGATTTTCGAGTGTAACCAGGCGTGCTCCTGCTGGAGGAACTGCAAGAACCGCGTGGTGCAGAGCGGCATCAAGTGAGGCCCCTCCCGCCGCACCCCTGCCCTGCCCCGCCCCCGGGGACTCCCTCCGAACTCACCTGTTCTCCGCAGGGTGCGGCTACAGCTCTACCGGACAGCCAAGATGGGCTGGGGGGTCCGGGCCCTGCAGACCATCCCCCAGGGGACCTTCATATGCGAGTGAGTCTGCTGGGAGGGCTGGGGTGACGGGAACGGCCACTGCTGGCTCCAGGCCGCCCACTCTGCCCTCCCCACCATGGATCGCATCTCCCCCTACCTCGGCCTGTTTCTCAGACTCAGCCCTTCTCCCCGCCCGTCCTAGCTGGACTCAGACCTGGGTTTGGGCCCCGCCTGCTCCCGGGTGTCCTTGGCCAAGTTTTAACTTCTTGGAGCCTTTTTCCCCGTCTGAAATAGGGAACAGCTCCTCTGCCCGCCTGTTCCTTCCCGCCCCCCATCCTCTCTCGTCCTAGTACCTGTAACCCCTCCCTCTCCCCTGGCTCTGCCCTGTGGCTCACAGACTAAACGTAGGTCATTTTTGGGCCTTACAAAAAGGAGCTGGGGGACCTTTAGCCCCATTCGCCTGTTCTAGCGACCATCTGCTTTCCCCCATGTCATCTCAGCCTCTCGGAGGAGGAGCCCTTTCCCCGGGCCTGTTTCCCCTCCGTCCGTCCTCACTGTTCTCCTTCCCTAGTCTGCCCTGCCCTTGCCTGTTGATCCGACTGTCCGCCGTCACATCCACCCCAGCCCCCACTACGCGGCTCTGGCTGCCTGGTCTGTCCTCGCCCTGGACCGGCCTGCCCACCCTTCCCCTGCACCAAGTCCCCCTCTGCTTTCGAGCCACGGATGTCTTCACGCCCAGCTCGTTCCCCGAGTTCCTCTTCACTTCTGTGGCTCCGTCTCTGCAGCCCTGTGTCAACTGCCACCTGCACAGACCTCGCTGTGTCTGAACCCGAGTTTCCCCACCCAAGCCATTGTCCCAAATGCTAACCCCATCGCCCCAGAGGGCTGGCGTCTGCCCTGGCCGTGCTCCCGGCGGGAGCCCTGCCCTTCCGCTTTCCCACCACTGGCCTCCAGCTGGCGGGACTGTGCTGTGTGGTCCCTCCGCTGCCGGGGTGCCTGTGCTCCCTCCCCTCCTCCCTCCAGGCCCCCACTGCTCCGTAGGTTGCCCACCCCTGCCCCAGGAGTGCCGGTCTGGAAGTCACGGTGGCAGGCGGGGTGCGCAGCGGGACAGGGGTGCATGAGGAGAGACGGCCTGGAGCCGCCCGTCAGAACTGCCCGTTCCTGCCCCCAGGTACGTAGGCGAGCTGATCTCCGATGCCGAGGCCGACGTGAGAGAGGACGACTCTTACCTCTTCGACTTGGACAACAAGGTAGGCAGGGAGCCCGTCCGTCCCCGTACTCCCGGTGCGGGTTTCCGAGCCTCTGGGAAGTCGGCAGTAGAAACCCGGGGGAGGGCCTGGGTGGTCCGTGGGGGAGTGTGAAGAGCGCCGCCCTCCCCACAGGACGGAGAGGTCTACTGCATTGACGCCCGTTACTACGGCAA
The DNA here is from genome assembly GCA_026018925.1 of Tupaia tana. Taxonomy (NCBI): domain Eukaryota; kingdom Metazoa; phylum Chordata; class Mammalia; order Scandentia; family Tupaiidae; genus Tupaia; species Tupaia tana. The sequence goes on along the minus strand of JAKSZU010000002.1, from coordinate 137,636,494 downwards.
CATCAGCCGCTTCATCAACCACCTGTGTGACCCCAACATCATCCCCGTCCGCGTCTTCATGCTCCACCAAGACCTGCGCTTCCCACGCATCGCCTTCTTCAGTTCCCGCGACATCCGGACCGGGGAGGAGCTGGGGTGAGGCTGGGGCTGCAGCAGAGGGGCCGCGGGCCTGGGGCCTGGGGCGGAGGCCAGGATTCCTTGAAACAACGCACGGGACCCCGTCGGGGGTTCCTAGCAAGTTCTGTGGTGGTCCTGGAGCCGCAAGTCCCCAAGTCCTCCGAGGGCTGAGAGCCCACCTGGGAGCTGTGCTGGGTCCCTTCTGGGGAGTGGGACCACTGGGGCTTTGGCGTGGGCTCTGGCCAGGCAGCCGGATCCAGGTCCCACGAGCCCCACGCTCCTCACACAGGTTTGACTATGGAGACCGCTTCTGGGACATCAAGAGCAAGTACTTCACCTGCCAGTGTGGGTCCGAGAAGTGCAAGCACTCCGCAGAGGCCATCGCCCTGGAGCAGAGCCGCCTGGCCCGCCTGGACCCCCACCCCGAGCTGCTGCCGGAGCTCGGCTCCCTGCCCCCCGTCAGCACCTGAGAACGGACCACGGCCCGCCCCGCCCCTATGGCCACCAGCTCCGCAGCTGCCTCTGCCACTGCCGCTCACGGCCGTGCGGGGCGCTGCCCTCTCCCCACCACCCCTGCACACATTCCTCAGCAGAGCCCCAGCCAGGCCCTGGAGGTCTGACAGCCCCTCTCTCCCAGAGCTGGCTCCTCCTGGGAGGTGACTTCAGGGCTGGCCACCCCACCCCCACCCCCAGCCCATGTTTGATGAGTTGAAATTGGGCCTCTATGCCACCTGGTTTTTTGTTCTCAATAAATGTTGGGTTTAGTAACACACTGGGTGATTGTTGGAGGAGTGGGGGTGCTGGGAGGGAGGACACAGCCAGAGGGAATGGGGGTCCAAGGGGCAGAGCGGGGTGGGAAGTGGGCTGCACAGCTGTGGCTGCTGTGGACGGCATGGGGGGTCCGGACCACTGCACCGGTCTGGTCAGGGCCTACATGGGGGCGAATCTCAGCCTTTGACAGAGGGGGGAGGGCAAGCCACAGTTGAGGGCGTGGTAAAATTGGGAAGCTGCCAGGTCCTCCACGCTGGGCGCATGGTGCCCCCAGCAGGCCGGCCCTGAGCCCCTGTCAGACTCCCTTCCTGGCCCAGAGCAGGGAGTTGAGAAGAAGGAACTAGAGTGTGTCAGGGACCACGGCAGGGGTGGGGCAGTGACGTGTGGGAGGGCGGGGCTGTTGGCAGGTGAGACGCCAGGTCTCCAGGGCTCCAGTCACTCCAGAGAGCCATGGGGGGGAAGAAGGACAAGGACGAGGACAAGGCCCACGGTGAGGCGGGGGGCTGAGGCTGGGACCCTGTGCAGGAAGGGGAGGCTGGAGCTGCAGGGCCCGTGGCTGGGCTGGCTCCTGGCAGAGGGGCGAAGGAGAGTCCCAAGTCCCTAAGGGGAGGGCCTGGGAAGGAAGCCGACAGGGTGCTGGGAGGAGGATGGGGGCTGGGGCTGCTGCTGGGGAGCCTTCAGGGAGGGAAGCTGGGGTTCGGGTGTCCGTGACAAATTAGGGGTCCCTGGGAAAAGGTGGGGGGTTCAGGCTGGGCCTGGGTCCCTGAGGACAGTGCTCTGGGAAACACCCGGATGGAAGGAGGCCGGGCTGGGGTCCTGAGCAGCAGAGCGGGGCTGGGGCGGGAGTGCGTGAGCTGCAGGCCTGCGGGTGAGGCTGGGGCGGCGAGGAGGCTGAGGAGGCGTTCCAGCCTGGGCTCTGGGTCCCTGGGTCCCTGGGACCCTGAGCAAGGAAGGTGCTGGGATCTGCCTGCTTGGGTCTCTGTGAGGAGAGGCAGGCGGGGTGGGTGCTGCCAGGGGTCCCTGTGTGGGCTTGGGGTTGAGGGTCTTCAGGGGAGTGGCCTGAGGGCCTGCCCTGGGTCTCAGGAGCAAGGTCTGGGCGCCTGTCCCAGGTACCTTGAGGACTTGGGCGGGGCCTCCTGGGGTTCCTGTGGGGGGTCCGGCCTGAAGAGGGAGGCAGCGGGCAGTCCCCCCAGTTCTGTGAGGAGAGAGCTGGAGCCGGTCCCAGGGGTCCTGAGCAGTGGCAGCCGTGAGCAGTGAGGGCCGGGGCCCTGACCGCAGGTGCTCCTCAAGGCTTAGGGGTCTGAGCTCCTGCTCCAGAGCGTGAACCCCAAGGAAGGGGCTCCCCAAGGCAGGGGCAGGGAAAGGGGCGCGAGGACTCCCCACTAGACTTCCTGGAGTGGTTTGGGTCAATCATTGACCTCGCATCCAAGAGCCACGGAGGGACAGAGTCCAGGGCACTTAGGACAGTACACCCCACCCCTTCCCAGATTCCTGCCCAAGTCGTCCTCTGCCCTCCCTGCTCCGTGCCACAGGGGACCCCGCTGCCCGCCCCCTCCTGTGTGTACTCAGGGAGGACCAGGAACCGGACGCGTCCACAATCTCAACGGCTGGGCTCAGGTGTCACCCTGACTGCCCAGCCGAGCCCGGGGGTGGCCTGGGATCTGGGTTCCTTCAGAGTGGGGGACCTACTCCCCTCCCTCCCTGGGCCTTGCCAGTGTTAACACCTTCAGCTCCGTTTGTTTGCCATGGCCTTGGGCCAGCGGGTGGCGGTGGGGCCAGGCAGATGTAAGGGGGGGCTCTGGCCTCGCCAAGGGGCTCCAGGTCTCAGTGGGCCCTCAGCCGGGGAGAGGGAGGGATGAGAGGTAAGACTCAGGAGGAAGGGGCCCTGGTGTGAGCTGGAAACCGTAAAGGCCCCTCCCCTCCCACCGCCGCCACCTGGGTGGAGTCCAGGTGAGCTGCTGAGCTGGGACAGCCTGGGGCCTGCCTTTCCTGCTGCCCAGGCCCCCACCTGCCCGTCCTGCCACCGTCTCCCCAAACCCCTGCGAGCCGCAGAGGAAGGGTCGGGGAGGACAGGATGTGGGACAGGCCTCTCTCAGAGCCTCATTCCCCGCACTCCCCCCTCACCCCCAGGGAAGCCAGTCAAATACGACCCCTCCTTTCGAGGCCCCATCAAGAACAGGTGAGTTTGGGGCACTGCTGTGCATGGGCAGGAGGGGTCCTCATTTTTGCTTCATATTTGATGAAATATTAGTGAGAAACTTGTTTAAAAAAAATAGTTCCTGGGCAGGACCAGCAGTTGGCATAATGGCTGTGTCGCTGGACTCCCACGTAGTCGACCGTGGTTCACGTCCTGGACCCAGTGGCTTAAATTCACGCCGGGCGAGTGTACATGCGTGCCCAAGATCCCAGAGGAGAATGGAGGGGAAGGGATTGCGGCGTGACCATCCCCCCTGGGGGGTGATTTCTCGCTTTCTGTCTCTCTGTCTTTCTCTGTCAGGTTTTCTTAAAATAAGAAAAATAAATAGTGATGCCCCCTCTCCAGCGCCCCCGACTGTCCAACCCGGGGCCCCTTAGACTGCGCCCCTCAGTGCCCTCCCAGCTCAGACCCTGCTCTCTCCCAGGAGCTGCACAGATGTCATCTGCTGTGTCCTCTTCCTGGTCTTCATCCTGGGTTACATCGTGGTGGGCATCGTGGGTGAGTTTCCAGCGCCCAGAGCCAGGGCTCAGGGAGGGGCAGGACCCAGGTGGGCCCACGTGAGAGCTGTTCCCTACGGCGGCCCTGCCATCCCGTGAGTCATCCGTGTGTCTGTCCCCAGCCTGGGTGTACGGAGACCCTCGGCAAGTCCTCTACCCCCGGAACTCCACTGGGGCCTACTGCGGGATAGGGGAGAACAGGTGAGTACAAAGGCGAGCAGGAGGGCAGGTGGGAGGGGACCCTCACCCCGAAACGCAGGTTCCTCCGTGTCCTCCTCCTGCTGTTCCTCCTCAGTTTGACATGATCCGATCATTCCAGGCCGGGCTGAAAACTCTCCATGGGAGGACAGTCGGCCTCCGGCGAGTCCCCCCTGCACTGGGAAGCAGTTTTTATTTTTTGTGTTTGTGTGTTTTTTTTTTTTTTTTTTTTTTTGGAGAGGTTTTCGCTATAGGGCGCGTGCGCTCGCCAGACAGACAGAGAGAGACAGAGAGATAGAAAGCAGGAAATCACCCCCCAGGGGGGATGGCCACGCCGCAATCCCTTCTCCTCCATTCTCCTCTCGGGATCTTGGGCACGCACGCACACGCGCCCGGCGTGAGTTTAAGCCGCTGGGTCCGGGACTCGAACCGCGGTCGACTATGTGGGAGTCCAGCGACATAGCCATTACGCTAACTGCTGGACCCTGTTTGTGTGTTTTTTGAGAGAGAGATTTTTGTTATATGTGGTCACCAGAGAAACAGAGAGACAGAAAGTGAGAAATCATCCCCCAGAGTAGATGGCCACACAGCAATCCCTTCTCCTCCATTCTCTCGGGATTTGGGGCATGCACGCATGCACGCACACATGCCCGGCACGGGTTTGAAGCCACCAGGTCCGGGACTTGAACCCTGGTTGACTACGTGGGAGTCCAGCGACGTAACCATTACACCATGTGCTGGTCCCAAGTGCATTGGTTTTAGAGCTCAGACCTTGGTGTTTGGATCCCCACCTGGGTTAGGTGTTGCTGGCGTGGCTTGGGTGAGTGACCCGACCTCTCCGCACCTTTCTGCACTCAGACACAAGGCCGGTCCAGCGGTGATGCATACGTGTTCAATAAACAGCACGGCCTCTGACGTTTACGGAGCATTTACTGCGTCCGGGCAGGCGGTGCACCTTGCACACACCAACTCATTAAGTGCACCGACTCATAAAAGCTCACCTTATACGCAGCGAGACTGAGGCAGAGCAGGGAAGTGACGTGCTCCGGGTGGTAGAGCTGATGATGGGTGATTTGGCTCCAAAGGCCGTGGCCCTCAGCCATTTGGTGGCTGTTGCCGTGAAGAATGACCGGGTAGGGTATCTCGCCCACCTGCTTAGCTCCTGGGACAGGGAGCTGCATGTGACTCCTCTGGGCTACGCTGAGTCACTGCGCTCTTGGAGGAGGACTCCGGTGTCCCTCCTGCCCTCCATGCCTGACGGGCCCGGACCCGCGCTGTCTCTCCTCCTGCAGAGATAAGCCATATCTCCTCTACTTCAACATCTTCAGCTGCATCCTGGCCACCAACGTCATCACGGTCGCAGAGAAGGGCCTCCAGTGCCCCACCCCCCAGGTCAGCCGGGAGCTGCCTCGGCCCAGAGCTGGCCCTGGGTCCCGGGAACCAGGCTCTTAGCCAGCTCCCGCCCCCAGGTCTGTGTGTCTTCCTGTCCAGAGGAGGCATGGACCGTGGGCTGGCCTGAGTACTCGCAGACGGTCGGAGAGGTCTTCTATAATGCAAACAGGAACTTCTGTCAGCCGGGGGTGCCCAGCGACATGGTGAGAGCTGCCCCAGTGTCACTGCTGGTGCCAGGAGGGCCGACAGAGGGGGCGGGAGGGCAGCTGGGGAGAGGATCCCAGGTTGGCTCTCCTGGGGAGGGTGGGACAGGCTGGGCCACTTGCTGGAGATGGCAGGGAGGGGGCCCACTTCCTTCTCATCCTGCTCGGTGTCTGTCATCCCCCTGCCAGAAAGTGCTCCAAAGCCTGACTCAGGAACTCTGCCCCAGTTTCCTCCTCCCCTCCACTCCAGGTGAGAAGCAATTTTTTTTTTAACATCCCTAGGTGGGCACAATAGTCCAATTTTTTTTTTTTTTTTTGAGAAGTTTTTGCTATAGGGCGCATATGCTCACCAGAAAGACAGAGACAGAGAGACAGAAAGTGAGAAATCACCCCCCGGGGGGATGGCCACGCCGCAGTCCCTTCTCCTCCATTCTCCTCTCGGGATCTTGCGCACACAAGCACATGTGCCGGTGTGAGTTTTAAGCCACCAAGTCTGGGACTCGAACTGCGGTCGACTACGTGGGAGTCCAGCGACACAGCCATTACGCTGACTGCTGGTCCCAGATAGTCCAATATTTGTATTACTGAAATGAGGAAGGCCGGCCCAGGGAGTGCAGTCACACCGCTGCTGGTGATAAAGCCGGAGTTAGAACCGGGCCTTTATTGCTCCCTTGGATGCATGACCCGCAGTCAGACCGCCAGAGTTCATCGAGCACCTGCTCCGTGCCAGGCCTGGGGACCCACGCAGGGAAGATGGACACTGCTCCCCGCTCGAGCTGCATTCTGGGTGGAGAGATCAGAGATGTTCCCTGAGAGCCTGTGTGAGACTCTAACGAGGACATCCACGGATGACCCTGACAGTCGTGTGTGTGCATAGGGAAAGCAATCGGAGGCTTTCCATCCAGGTCGGAAGTGAATGTGGCCGGTGAGGGGATCACAACTACTTTTTTTCCCCCTGTATGTTCTACTTTCCAACAGCAAATGTAATTTTTTTAAAAAATTATTTTATTGGGACCAGCAGTGAGCGTAATGGCTATGTCGCTGGACTCCCACGTAGTCGACCGCGGTTCGAGTCCCGGACCCGGTGGCTTAAACTCATGCCGGGCGCGTGTGCGTGCGTGCCCAAGATCCCGAAAGGAGAATGGAGGAGAAGGGATTGCGGCGTGGCCATCCCCCCTGGGGGGTGATTTCCTGCTTTCTATCTCTCTGTCTCTCTCTGTCTGTCTGGCGAGCGCACGCGCCCTATAGCAAAAACCTCTCCCAAAAAAAGAAAAAAAAAAAATATTTTATTTAGCTTTATTTATTTATTTATTTATTTATTTATTTATTTATTTAATTTGACCAGAGAGGGCCGGAGTGAGAGAGAGGAAAGTGAGAAAGCAAGCCACCAGGTCCAGGATTTGAACTATGGTTGGTCATGGGGGAGTCCAGCGCCCCTAATGCCGGTCCCCAAATGTTATTTTATTTATTTATTTATTTATTTATTTTTTGAGAGGTTTTCACCATAGGGTGCGTGCGCTCACCAGAAAGACAGAGAGGGACAGAGAGACAGAAAGTGAGAAATCACCCCCTGGGAGGGATGGTCACGCTGCAGTCCCTTCTCCTCCATTCTCCTCTTGGGATCTTGGGCACACATGCACGCGCGCCCAGCATGAGTTTAAGCCACGGGGTCTGGGACTCAAACCACAATCGACTACATGGGAGTCCAGCAACATAGCTATTATGCCATCTGCTGGTCCCCACAAATGTTATTTTTTTCATTATTTAATTTTATTTGTTGTCATTATTTTATTTTATTTTTTAAAAGTTGACCAGAGAAAGACAGAGAGGGAAAATGAGAAAGCGAGCTACCAGGTCGTGGACTCGAACCGTGGTCAGCCATGTGGGAGTCCAGCTGCCTTAACCACCACACCACCTGCCGGCCCCAAATGTTTTGTTTTTTTTTTTTTTAACAGACAATTGTTTTTATTATAGCATGAGATAGGGTATTTAGTTTTCAGTGTAAGTACAATATGAAGTAGCCCAAATGAATGCTCTAGCGTCAGATAGATCTGGATCTAACGTCTACCGCTGTGTGGTCTTGGGCCAATCACTCACCCTCTCTGAGCCTGGCCTCCGCCTCTTCAGAGCGTACTAGACAAAGCTAGCCTGCCTGGCATCATAGTTGTGAGGGTGGCAATCTGGCTCTGGGGGCACCTAGCAGGTGCCACAGGAGACAGGAATGGGTGAGAAGGCTTCCTGGAAGAGGTGAGGTGGAGCTGCCCTGGGAGTAATGGGAAGGATTTCTGGAGGCAGGAAGGCACCCAGAGAGGGATGCAGCCAGAGCAAAGGTGTAGGGTGGGAAAGAGTGGGGTGGGCTCAGATGACAGGCCCCGAGGCCTGGCCAGGAGCACGGTCGGTCTCCGGGGCAGAGACCTGGCCTCAGAGCTCAGTGGGACCTGGAGCCCCGCCACAGTGAGGGCCTGCTGGGCAGGGCCTCCCTGGGTCCGGCGGAGGGCGGTTGGAGGGCGGCAGGTCGGTAGAGGTGTTCCAAGAGTTGATACCAGAGGGCCGCAGGTCAGACAAGGAGGCGGGTACCCTGGGCCCCGCATGCCAGGAGCTCCTGTTTGGCTGGAAGCCCCTCACTCCGCCCTCCCCTGAGGACACTAGGGCCAGGTGGGGCCAGACACCCCCAGCAGAGCCCTGGCCTCCCACGAGCAGCCTCTGTCCTCTCCAGCGCTGGGCCGCTGCTTCCCCCTGAGCAACGCCACTGCACCCGATTTCCCAGCGATCCAGAATTCCTCCGTCCCGGACTCCATCAGGTGGGCCTCCTCCTCCCTCCGTCTCTGCCCACGCCCTCTCCCACCCACAGCACACCTGACGGTCTCTCCCCACAGCGGGCTTCTCGACAGCCTCAACGCCCGGGACATCAGTGTTAAGATCTTTGAAGACTTTGCCCAGTCCTGGTACTGGATCCTCGTGTGAGTCACCAGAGTCCCTGCCCGCTCACCGGTCCCCCAGCCCCATGTCTGAAAGAGGCCAGGGACAGAGGAGGAGTCAGGGCTGGGAGTGGACCCAGGCCCAGCGGGATTTGTAAAGGAAAGGGGTCTAATCCGAGGGCATCTGGGTGTGGGAAGGCATTTTGGGGGCTCTGAAGGGTGACCTTCTCTGCCGCCCCGCAGTGCCCTGGGGGTGGCTCTGGTTCTGAGCCTGCTGTTCATCCTGCTGCTGCGCCTGGTGGCCGGGCCGCTGGTGCTGCTGCTGGTCCTGGGCGTGCTGGGCGTGCTGGCCTACGGCATCTACTACTGCTGGACGGAGTACCGCATGCTGCGGGACCGGGGCGCCTCCATCTCCCAGCTGGGCTTCACCAGCAACCTCAGCGCCTACCGCAGCGTGCAGGAGACCTGGCTGGCTGCGCGTGAGTGCCCGGCCCGCCCGCCCGCCTGAGCACCCAGCCAGCCTTGCCCACCCCGGCCCTGCCCTGCCCTGCCCTGGCCTGGCCTGCCCCTGCCCAGGCCCTGCCCCTGCCCCTGCCCGGGCCCTGCTCAGGCCCTGCCCCTGCCCCTGCCCCTGCCCGGGCCTGGCCCCTGCCCCTGCCCGGGCCCTGTCCCTGCCCCTGCCCCTGCCCCTGCCCCTGCCCCTGCCCCTGTCCCTGCCCCTGCCCCTGCCCCTGCCCGGGCCCGGGCCCTGCCCACCTCTCCCTGCCCCTGCCCCTGCCCCTGCCCTGCCCCTGCCTGGGCCGTGCCCCTGCCCCTGCCCCTGCTGCTGCCCCTGCCCCTGCCCCTGCCCGGGCCCTGCTGGCCTCTCCCTGACCCAGCCCGCCCCGCAGTGATCGTGCTGGCCGTGCTCGAGGGCGTGCTGCTGCTGCTGCTCATCTTCCTGCGACAGCGGATCCGCATCGCCATCGCCCTCCTGAAGGAGGCCAGCCGGTCAGGGCCCAACCCACAGGGACGCGGACTGCAGGGCAGGGCGGGGCAGGGCTGGGGTGCAGGAGGCAGCAGGAGCCCCAGAGGACAGGACAGAGCCGCCGGTGCCGGGTTAACGCTGCTGCGCGCGGAGCCCCGCGCCTCGGTTTCCCCATCTGCGGCGCAGAGGTCGTTCCAGTCTGAGCGACGGTTGTCACGGGGTTAAGTGACTTCCTTGACTTGTCCGTCAAGTGCCTAGAACTCAGACGAGGCCCTCCAGGTAGCAGGAGTGGTGGTTGTTGAGGGAACGTCAGGAACCGGGGCAGGGAGAAGCCAGGCGTCGCCTGACCTGTCAGGAGACGGCACTCAGCACTCGGCGTCTGCCAGCTGACACTACCTGCCAGGTGGCTCCTCCGTGACTCTGGGTACCCCTAGGGCCCCTTGAGCCTGGCTTATTCAGCAAGCACTACCCGGGTGCCAGGCACTGGGGACACAGAGATGACGCACGGCATGGCTGTCCTGGGTGGGGTGGGGCAGGGCAGAAGGGGGCCCTGGCCAGGGTCGGCCTCCTGAGGACTGGCGGGCCGGGAGGTGGACCATGCTGGTGGGCATCGCGGTCTCTCTGCAGGGCAGTGGGACACATGATGTCCACCATGTTCTACCCGCTGGTCACCTTTGTCCTCCTGCTCGTCTGCATCGCCTACTGGGCCATGACTGCTCTGTATCCTTTGCCGTACGTGGCCCCTCCTAGGGTCCTTGGCGGGGAGGGGCACGGCGTGGTACAGGGCAGTACCTACCCGCGCAGTGCCTTAGTGCAGCGGGAGGAAGGCGCCCCTTTCCCTGGGGGAACCCCCACCTGGACGGAGCTGGAGGAGCAAGGCTGAATTTTAGCCGCCCTCGTGGAGTGAGTGCCCAGGAGGGGCCTGTGGAAACCCAGTGACCACGCTTTCCTTGACTCTCCTCTGGGTACCTGGCCACGTCGGGGCAGCCCCAGTATGTCTTCTGGGCGCCCAATGCCAGCATGCCCAATGCCAGCGTGCCCGGCTGTGAGAGCGTGAACTCATCATGCGACCCCATGGTGAGGAGGAGGGAGGGCCGAGGGCACTCAGGGGCCAGGTGGCCCATGACCCTCCCTGTGGGAAGGAGGGAGAGGCCCGGAGAGGCAGGGAGACGGCCCAGCAGAGCCAGAGGAGCCAGCCTGCTCCAGGCCCCCAGCTGAGCTGCCGCCCACAGGGAAGGAAACCTAGGCTGGGGAGGCAGGGCCAGGCCTGGGGAAGCTGCAGACTAGGATTTACCCCCGTTCTCCCCAGGACGTTGCTCGGTCTTGAGGACCTCTGCCCCTCCCGCTCCGTAACACAGAGGTGGTCCTCACACCGGCCCCTGGGCTGGCGGAGGAGGCAAAGACACTGGGCACATGACGCCAGAGAGTTCCAGAACGGGTGGCTGGCTTTGTGTTGAAGTCTTCCTCCTCAGAGCACAGTGCCCTCGGCAGGTGGGAGTCCCTGGGGGAGCCAGGGAGAGAAGCTGCTTCCCGAAAGTCCCCAGTGAGGTTCCCAGGGCGTGGCCCTGACTGCTGGGGACTTACCTCACAGCGTTCATGTCACCACGTCCGAGCGGGACCGCAGGCTGCGTTCACAGGCATTATTCCCACCTTATGAAGACAGGGAGGCCTGAGCACATTTACAGGGGACACTGTGTGGCAGGCGGGTGTGCGACGTCCCAAATGGCCTGGGTCTTGTTTTCAACTTGCTCATCATCTAGCAGCAAAGACAGACCTGAGCTCACAATGACGTACAAAGTGGGCCGTGGTGCGTTTACCTTCTATGCTTTTCTTTTTTCTTTTTTTTTTGGAGAGGTTTTCGCTATAAGGCGTGTGCGCTTGCCAGACAGACAGAGACAGACATAGAGACAGACGTAGAGAAAGCGTGAAGTCACCCCCCAGGGGGGTGGTCACGCCACAATCCCTTCTCCTCCATTCTCCTCTCGGGATCTTGGGCACGCACGCACACACACCCGGCGTGAGTTTTAAGCCACAGGGTCCGGTACTCGAAACTCGGTCGACTACGTGGGAGTCCAGCGACATAGCCATTACACTAACTGCTGGTTCCCACATTTACCTTCTTAGAACATTCCGGATACGCACTCAGCTTCAGAGATTAGCAAGATGTGTTCAGGGGATCCCATTTGCTAAAAAGAGTTGTTTGATATCTTTGCAAATTTTACTTTTATTTATTTATTTTAAATATTTGGAGAGGTTTTTGCTACAGGGCGCGTGCGCTCGCCAGAAAGACAGAGAGACAGAAAGCGAGAAATCACCCCCCCGGGGGGATGGCCATGCCACAATCCCTTCTCCTCCATTCTCCTCTCAGGATCTTGGGCACACACACACACACACACACACACACACCCGGCATGAGTTTAAGCCACCGGGTCCGGGACTCAAACTGCAGTCAACTACATGGGAGTCCAGCGACGTAACCATTACACCATCTGCTCATCCTGGCCCCACATTTTTAATTTTTATTATGGATGTTTCCAAACACATGCAAAGGAGAGAAATAGTACAGCAAGCTTCTGTATCCAGATTCCACAATCTTTAACTTTCTGCTATTCAATTTGATTCATCTCCATAATTCACTCACAATTTTCTTTAAAAACGATTTCTATTATCCTCATAATTCTTTGTTTTACTTTTCGTGTAGAACATATCTTTGAAACTTTTTTTTCCCCTTGGTTTTTGCTATAAGGCACGTGCACTCGCTGGAGAGAGACAGAGACAGAAAGCAAGAAATCGCCCCCTAGGGGGATGGCCACCCCACGATCCCTTCTCCTTCATTCTCCCCCCGGGGTCTTGGGCACGCATGCTCACACACCTGGCGTAAGTTTAAGCCACCAGGTCCAGGACCCGAACCATGGTCAACCATGTAGGAATCCAGTGCCTTAACCGCTATGCCACCTGCTGGTGCCCATCCCACTTTTTTCTGTGTGTGTGTGTGTGTGTGTGTGTGTGTGTGTGTGTGTTTTTCCCCACGAGTGAGAGAACACCCCCACAGAATCTCAGTGCAGCCTCAGCGAGCCCCAGATCACAGGCACATGTCCAATTACTCAGGCAGGTATCTGGATTCAAACCTGGACCCCCAAATGCAAGTCAATCTCACAGAGTATTGCACTTCCCCACTGCACCTCCATCCCACCCAGATTTCTTAAAGCCAATTCTGGATGTCATGCCCTGACACCTATAAAACCATCAGAATCTCAACAGATGAAGGCTTTTAAAAAGCTAGGGCTGGGGACCAGCAGTTGGCGTAATGTCTAGGTTGCTGGACTCCCATGTAGTCGACCGCGGTTCGAGTCCCAGACCCAGTGGCTTAAACTCACGCTGGGCGCATGTGCGTGCGTGCCCAAGATCCTGAGAGGAGAATGGAGGAGAAGGGATTGCGGCATGGCCATCCCCCCTGGGGGGGGTGATTTCTCATTTTCTGTCTCTGTCTCTCTCTGTCTTTCTGGTGAGTGCAAGCACCCTATAGCAAAAACTTTTCCCCCAAAAAAAGCTAAGGCTGGTGACCTGCAGGTGGCGTGGTAGTTAAGGGTGCTGGACTCCCACATGGCCGACCAAGGTTCAAGTCCCGGACCTGGCCACTTGCTTTCTCACTTTCCCTCTTTCTCTCTCTCTCTCTTGCACATGCATGTATATTTTCTCTCTCTCTCCCCCTGTCCCTCTCTGGTCAAAATTTAAAAATTAATCAATAAAGTTAAATAAAAATAATTATTAAAAAAAAAAAAAAAGCTAAGGCTGGAGGATTAGCCAGTGGCATGTTTGAGGTAGCTGAATCCCACATGACAGACTGCACTGTTCGATTCCCAGACCTAGCACCTTGGAAAGCACACCAGGCATAGACGTGCATGCCTCACGTTCCCAGAGAACGAAGGAGAAGGGACTGTGGTGTGGACATCCCCCGGGCAGTATTCGCTCTCTTTCCCTCTGAAGAGCACACATGCTTTATAGCCAATTTTTAAAAACTATTTCATTTTATTTATTATTATTAATTTTAAATTTGCAATTAAATTAACTTGCAAGTTGCTCGTTTTCTCACACTTGAACTGTGGTTGACCATATGGGAACCCAGGGTCTTAGCCACCACACCACCTGCTGGCCCCTCAGCCAGTATTTTTGTTTTTTGTTTTTTGTTTTTGTTTTTTTTTGGTTTGTTTTTTTTTTAGAGAGTTTTTTTTTTTTTTTTTTAGAAGAGATTTTTGCTATAGGGCACATATGCTCACCAGAGAGACAGAAAATGAAACATCCTCTCCCAGGGAGGATGACCACACCACAGCTTCTTCTCCTCCATCTTCCTCTCAGGATTTTGAGCACACACGCACGCACATGCACCCAGTGTGAGTTTTAAGCCACTAGGTCCAGGACTCAAACCACGGTCGACTACGTGGGAGTCCAGTGACATAACCATTAAGCCATCTTCTGGTCCCTTTGAAAGAGATTTTTGCTATGGGCACATGTACTTGCTGGAGACAGAGAGAGAGCAAGACAGAAAGTGAGAAATCACCCCCCAGGGGGGATGGCCACACCGCAATCCCTTCTCCTCCATTCTCCTCTCGGGATTTTGGGCACGCACGCACATGGGCCCAGCAAGAGTTTTAAGCCACCAGGTCTGGTACTTGAACTGCAGTCGACTACGTGGGAGTCCAGCGACATAAGCATTACGCCATCTGCTGGTCCCCCCAACCAGTTTTTTTTTTCTATAAAAATAAATACAAAGTTAAACCTGGCCAGCCCTGTGGACTGGTGGTTAAGGGAGCCAGCTCCCACGTGGCCAACCGTGCATGTTGAATCCCGGTTCTGAAAGCTCGAAAAACATGCTGAGTACAGAGGTGTGACCCCAGTCTGAGCAGGATGGAGAAGTAGAAGAGAAAGGATTGCAGCACGACCACCCCCCATTGTGGGGGTGCTTTCTCCCTCTCCCTCCCTCTCTTGAGAGCACAAGCCCTCTGGCAAATTTAAATAAATAAATAAATAAAAAGCAAAAACACTAAGCTGTGTCACACCCAACAAAATTAAAATAATTCTTGGGACCAGCAGATGGCATAATGGCTATGTAGCTGGACTCCCATGTAGTCGACTGCAGTTCAAGTCCTGGACCCGGTGGCTTAAATTCATGCTGGGAACCTGTGCATGCGTACCCAAGATCCTGAGAGGAGAATGGAGGAGAAGGGATTGCGGCGTGGCCATCCCCCCGGGAGGTCATTTCTCGCTTTCTGTCTCTCTGTCTCTCTCTGTCTTTCTGGTGAGCACACATGCCCTATAGCAAAAATCTCTCAAAAGAAAATGTAACAATCATTCTTTATTATCATGAAAAATCCAGTCTGTTCCATTTGCTGGCAAGTGTTCTGGCTACAGTAGTGGAGGTTGCTCTAGGCGGGGGACGTGCACTGAAGGAGAGAGAAAGTAGGAGCAGGTCGGAGGCCCTCACACACACTCAAGGCCTGGCCCAGCCAGCGAGAGCTCTTGTGCGGTCTGAGACTGAAGGAAGCTGATTGCATCATAGGCAGACTGAATCCAGTTTGAGGAGGGAAACAGCTCCTGGAAGGAATCGCCTCCCCCAGCTCAAGGAAGCCACAGTTTCCCCAGCTCTACTCTGTGGGGCACAAGAGCCAGCTGGGACCGGGCTGGGGTCTCTGAAGGCGGGGCCTGAGCTGCTGCGTCTCCCTGCCCCCAGGCCCAGCCCGTGAACTCCTCATGCCCAGGGCTGATGTGCGTCTTCCAGGGCTACTCGTCCACAGGCCTAGTACAGCGCTCTCTCTTCAACCTGCAAATCTATGGGGTCCTTGGGCTCTTCTGGACCCTTAACTGGGTGCTGGCCCTGGGCCAGTGTGTCTTGGCCGGGGCCTTTGCCTCCTTCTACTGGGCCTTCCACAAGCCCCAGGACATCCCCACCTTCCCCCTGAGCTCTGCCTTCATTCGTACACTCCGGTAAGCCCAGGGCAGGGGTGGGGGGTTGTGAGCACCGGGGACCCCGCAGTCCAGGGCCGTCCCTGCCCACCTAACTGTCCCCCGCAGTTACCACACCGGGTCTCTGGCGTTTGGAGCCCTCATCCTGAGTCTCGTGCAGATAGCCCGAGTCGTCTTGGAGTACATTGACCACAAACTGAGGGGTGAGCCTGGGGTCGGGAGCTGGGCAAGGCCAGGCCGAGCAGCTGGACCCTTGGGGACGGCTGGCAGAGGCTAGCGGCCTGACGAGTCCTCCTGCTCCCAGGAGCCCAGAACCCTGTGGCCCGCTGCATCATGTGCTGCTTCAAGTGCTGCCTCTGGTGCCTGGAGAAGTTTATCAAGTTCCTGAACCGCAACGCATACATCATGGTGAGCCGCACCTTGCCACGGTGCCCCTTGGCCCCGACCCCCCACCTGGTCCAGGCGAGCTCGCCACAGGTGACTCTGCCCTCCCACCTCCTCAGATCGCCGTCTACGGGAAGAATTTCTGCGTCTCAGCCAAAAACGCCTTTATGCTGCTCATGAGGAACATAGTCAGGTCAGGGTGTCCCCACGCCCGGCGGCCCCTCCTCAGATCTCCCACCCACGGCTGGCTTCGCGGGCACAGTGCTCTCAGCAGGGCCTGCAGCTGGCTTCATGGGCACGGTGTTCTCAGCAGGGCCCGCAGCTGGCTCATGCTCTCTGACTGCCATCTTTCCCCTTTGCACTGGTCCCCAGGCCTCTCGCCTCACTCGCCCTACCTTCTGTACAGGGTGGTGGTGCTGGATAAAGTCACCGACCTGCTGCTGTTCTTCGGGAAGTTGCTCGTGGTTGGAGGCGTTGGTAAAGGCCGGGCCCAGGGCTGTGGGGGCAGAGGGTGCTGGGCAGCTGGAGAGGGACCCTCAGAGGTGTGGCTCTGACCTCAACTCTCCCATAGGGATCCTGTCCTTCTTTTTTTTCTCTGGTCGCATCCAGGGGCTAGGTAAAGACTTTGAGAGCCCCCACCTCAATTATTACTGGCTTCCCATCATGGTGAGTGACTCTCCTCTCTGCCTCACCCCCAACCCCCAACTTCCCAAAGCAACCCCGCAGCCGCAGCAGGCCTTCTGTCTTCCAGACCTCCATCCTGGGCGCCTACGTGATCGCCAGTGGCTTCTTCAGCGTTTTTGGCATGTGCGTGGACACGCTCTTCCTCTGTTTCCGTGAGTGACACTCCACCCCTACCCCTGCTCCTAACCCCAAGGTACTGGACTTGTGGGGGCTTTCATGGCGGCTAGGTGCCTGGGGAGGAAAGGAGGTTGTAAGCATCCAGACTGGTGGGCTCTCCCAAGGAGCGTTGTTGTCTCCGCAGTCTTCCCTGGGAAATTGAGGTAGAGGTTTGCCCTGAGGGACTCCCCAGCAGGTGGCTGTAGGGAGAGGGACTTTCTCAGGAAGGACTCCACATGGACTTGGTTGGTATGCACCAGCTCAGCCCTAAGCACCTGAAAGGCGTGTTTGCCCTTAACCCTTATCACCACTGTCACCACCGTTATCACTCTGAAATAGTGTAATTTACATGAGGAGCTGAGATTGCAGAACCAGCTGAGCAGGTTGCAAAACCTGCCCCAAAGAACAGCAGCCTGAATCCCGAGCAGCACAGCTGGTCTAACGGGGTCCACTCTAACCATTTGTGTTGGGGTTCAGTGGAAGACCTGGAGCGGAACGACGGCTCCCTGGACCGCCCCTACTACATGTCCAAGGGCCTGCTGAAGATTCTGGGCAAGAAGAACCAGGCGCCCCCAGGGGACAAGAAGAGGAAGAAGTGAGGGACCCGGCCCAGACCCAGGACTGCAGCCCGCCTGTACAGCCTCGTTTCACCATACAGATCTCGATTTTGTAGCAAAGAGATTTTATTAAAAAAGTGATATTTTCTTTTCTCAGTAAGCCTGTGACCTTTACTTCTTCAACGATAACCAGTTGGTTTCCCCCCACCCCCCATCCCGCGCCGGTCATTTTATAATTGGCTCCGCCCCACAACGCTCCTGGGGCCACAGCCAATCAAAAGGTGACGCCGGCCCCTTTACCTTAGCCAATAAGCGTCCTTCCCTGGCCACGCACTGCAGGACCTCAAAGAAAGCCAATTGCAAGGCCCAGCTCAGAGGCGCTGCAAGACCACGTGATGAGAGGGCGGGACGTTTGAGGACCAATCAGCGTCGCGGAGGCGCCGCAGGCTGGCGGGTGCGGGGCGGAGCCGGGCAGGTAGCGTCTGGGGTTTAAAGGGCGGGAGCTCGGGTCAGCTGACGGCCGGGTCTAGCTTCTCCGCCTGGGTCTCGGCCGCGGTGGGGAAGATGACAGGGAAGGGACTGGACACGTCGCTCCCGGGCACAGCGTCCCGGGGCACAGCCTGGGGACTGCGGGCGCTGGGCTTCGGGGGAGGCCGTAGGGTTCCGGTGTTGGCCGCGGTCTTCCCGCTACTGTTCTGTCTGGCGGGATTCGGGGCTGGGGCTCAGGACGACTTCAGTCTGGTGAGTCGCCCCCTCCCGGCCGCGTCCCCGACCGCCGGGTGGTCTGTGCTGGGACGCGGCGACCGAGCCGCATCCGCCGGCGGAACTGGCTCCCTCGGCGCCCAGCCCCTCCCGGCCCCTGTCCTCGTTTGCGCCGCTTCCCCTTTTGGGCCCCTCCACGCTCGAAGGTTTCCTGCGCCCCTCGTCGCCCGCTCCCGGTTCCGAGTCGCCCGGAACTCCCCTTGAGGTTCCCCTTTGCTGTCGTGGGACCCGCGTTTGCTGGGAAACCCAGTACCTGCCCTGTGCCGTCGGAACCAGAATAAGGCGCGCTGCGCCTGCCCCTGCCCCTGCCCCGAACCCCAGGCCAGGGTGTCAGCCTTGACCCTTCCTCCTCCTGTGGCAGGTGCAGCCGCTGGTGACCATGGAGCAGCTGCTGTGGGTGAGCGGGAGGCAGATCGGCGCTGTGGACACCTTCCGCATCCCGCTCATCACAGCCACTCCTCGGGGCACCCTCCTCGCCTTCGCGGAGGCCAGAAAGATGTCTGCATCGGATGAAGGGGCCAAATTCATCGCCCTGCGGAGGTCCCTGGACCAGGGTATGCAGATGCCTGCGTCCAAAAAGCCTGTGCGAAGTCTGATGGGTGGGGAGCCGGACCAGGGCAAGGACCCAAGGATAAAGAGTGCAGGGCAGGAGGCCTGGGTTCTTGAGGGGTGAGGGAATCTAAGGAAGGGATGAGCCCAGGGCACTGGAAGTTGGGATCACCAAGGAGTCGGACATTGATTCAGTGAGCACCTGCTGTTTACCAGGCCCCTTCTATTTCTGTGAGTGCAGCCAGGAGCAGAGCACACCCAAAAGCCCTGCCCTCGCAGGAATTGCATCCTATTGAATTAGGGGAAGACGGACAATAAGCATAACAAACTAAATTCATGTTTTTAGTTGGGAGGTAATAAATGCTAGGACAGCCAACCTGTGGCATGATGGAGGTGGCTGGATCCCACATGGCCGAATATGTCATTCAAGTCCCAGATTGAGTGGGTTGAAAAACACGCTGAGCTGGGGCTGGCAGGTGGCATGGTGGTGGGCGGGGGACACTAGACTCCATTCAAGTCCAGGACTTGATGGCTTGCTTTTTCACTGTCCCTCTCTCTCTTTCCCTCTGTGGTCAGATTAAAAAATAAGTAAATAAATAAAGTTAAATATATTGTTTTTTAAACAAAGAGAAAGAAAAACACGCTGGGCACATGTGTGTTCATGCCCCAAATCCCAAAAGGTGGGAGAGTTGGAGGAGGGATTGCAACATGACCATTCCCCATGAAGGTGGGGTGCTTTCTCACTTGCTTTCTTTCCCCCTCTTCCCTGCCCCCGCCCCAACCCCTGTAAGTATACAAGACTTTTGGCAAATAAATAAATGCAGTGGGAAAAAAAATAAAATGGGGTGAGAGGTCTGGGGAGTGCAGTGTTGATTTTAATTTTTTTTAAGAATTATTTTATTTTTTAATTGGGACCAGCAGTTAGCGTAGTGGCTATGTCTCTGGACTCCCATGTAGTCAACTGCAGTTCAGTTCCCAGGCCCGGTGGCTTAAACTCACGCCAGGCACATGTGCGTGCATGCCCAAGATCCCGAGAGGAGAATGGAGGAAAAGGGATTGCGGCGTGGCCATCCTCCCTGGGAGGGTTAGTTCTCCCTTCCTGTCTCTCTGTCTCTCTCTGTCTTTCTGGCAAGCGCATGCACCCCATAACAAAATCTCTCAAAAAAAATTATTTATTTACTTATTTATTTTAATTTGACCAGAGAGGGACAGAGCAAGAGAGCGAGAGGGAGAGAGAGAAGTGAGAAAGCAAGCCACCAGGTCCAGGACTTGAACCGCAGTCAGCCATGTGAGAGTCCAGTGCCTTTAACCACCACGCCACCTGTCGGCCCCTAGACTGCAGTTTTACATACCAGGTGATATTCAAGCATAGACTAGAAAGAGGTGCAGGAGTAGGCGGTGGAGGAAGGGTCCTCCAGGCGGCAGTAACAAACCTGTGCAGAGCCTCCGGGGAGGACGTATTTGAGAACTGAGAAGGAGCCTGTGTGGCCAGGTGTGGTGAGCTAGGGGAGGGCAGGAGATGAGGTGGGAGAGGTAGGGGCAGGCCCTCTGCAGCCCGGGGACCCTTGCCAGGCCGTGGGTCTCTAGGGAGAAAGCCTCCCTCCACAGTGCTCACTGTGTTTCTTGCCCTTTTTCTTTTCCAGGCAGCACGTGGTCCCCCACTGCGTTCATCGTAGATGACGGGGAGACCCCAGATGGGCTGAACCTGGGGGCAGTGGTGTGCGATGTGGAGACGGGGGTAGTGTTCCTGTTCTACACCCTCTGCGCTCACAAGGCCGGCTGCCAGGTGGCCTCCACCATGCTGGTGTGGAGCAAGGACGATGGCGTCTCCTGGAGCCCACCCCGGAACCTCTCCCTGGATATCGGCACCGAGATGTTTGCCCCTGGCCCGGGCTCCGGCATTCAGGTCTCTGTCCTGGCAGGTGGGACGAGGGAGCTGGCTGCATGTAGGAAGTCCGCCCCCAGATGGAGTCCCTCCCAAGGGAAGTACCTTGTGAAGTCAGATTTTCTGGCTTGGGTGGGACCCCTGGGAGGAAGGGATATCCTGGTCGGAGCTCCCTACCTAGGGAAGCTGGAACGTGGCCCCCGGTTCCCATGTGGGGGTCATGGGGCTGTGCTGGTTTGGGCGGTGCCTTCGTGCAGAGTGAAACAGAGCACCCCTTTCTTGGGAGCACAGGCCTATGCCATGGCGCCCAGCTTGGGTTCCAGCTCCCGCGCACCCCTGCGGGTTCCAGCTCGAGTTCCAGCTCCCATGCACCCCTGCAGGTTCCAGCTCGGGTCCCAGCTCCCGCACACCTCTGCAGCTCCCTCCCATCCCGGGTGCATGACCGACCGTGTACCCTGGGCATCCTGAGGAGCTTGTTCTGAAAACGAGCTTCTTAACCCAGGCAGTGCATGTCTGTGGGGTCCTTCTGGGACCCGCAGTGGGCCAGGGCAAAGCCAATGGGCACCTGATGTGCCCTGACTCTGGGAGGTGGTGGGCTCCTGTCACCATAGCATTGCCCTCTGTGACGCCCAGCTCCTTCCCACAGAAACAGCGGGAGCCACGGAAGGGCCGGCTCATCGTGTGTGGCCATGGGACGCTGGAGAGGGACGGGGTCTACTGTCTCCTCAGCGATGACCACGGTGCCTCCTGGCGCTATGGGAGTGGGGTCAGCGGCATCCCCTTTGGCCAGCCCAAGCGGGGAAAACGATTTCAACCCTGACGAATGCCAGGTCAGCGTCCGTGGAAGCCCACGCCTGCCCTGTTTCCTGGAGCACGATCTCACCTGCAGGCCCGAGGTCTGGCTGCCCAGCTCAGAGCCAGCCAGCCTTGGTCGTCTCGGTCAGGGCCGGCTGCCCTGCTCCCTCCTGAGCCCCTGTTCTGTCCCCTCAGCCCTATGAGCTCCCAGATGGCTCGGTTGTTATCAACGCCCGGAACCAGAACAACTACCACTGCCACTGCCGGATCGTCCTCCGCAGCTATGACGCCTGTGATACCCTGCGGCCCCGCGACGTGACCTTCGACCCCGAGCTCGTGGACCCAGTGGTAGCGGCGGGAGCCATAGCCACCAGCTCCGGCATCGTTTTCTTCTCTAACCCAGCCCATCCAGAGTTCCGTGAGTGCCGGGGTGTCAGCAGGGCGGAGCCCCTGGGCCTGGACCAGGGCTAGGCAGAGACCCTCCCTTCCCTGACCCTGCTGCTCTCCCCAGGAGTGAACCTGACCCTGCGCTGGAGCTTCAGCAATGGCACTTCATGGCAGAAGGAGACAGTCCAGCTGTGGCCGGGGCCCAGTGGCTACTCATCCCTGGCAGCCCTGGAGGGCATGGAGGGAGGGGAGCAGGGCCCGCAGCTCTATGTGCTGTATGAAAAAGGCCGGAACTACTGCACAGAGAGTATCTCCATGGCCAAAGTCAGCGTCTACGGGTCGCTCTGAGCAATGCCCTGCTGCAGGGGTAGGAGGCCCTGGACTCCGCCTGCAGAGGGTCGAGACACTAGCATTTTACAAAATCAGCTTCTCTCTGACAGAGAAGTTACTCCGTTAGGACTGAACGCCTGGCTTCCTCTCCACACAGGAAGCCCTGCCCTCACCTGGGAGCGCTTCTTTTCCACATGGCTGGGTATGGCACCCTTCCCTTCCTGCCCTGGAAGGACAGCGATTGGTCCTCTCTCGGGCAGGGCCAGGTGGACCTGTAGGATTGAATACATGTGCACTCAGGGAATGGGGAAAGCTGAGCTTCCTCCTTGGGTTTGGAGGAAGACGCTTGCAAGAGGGTTGGTGAAAAGTCCCTGGAGGACAGGATATTTGGTTTCAGGGGCAAAAGCTAAGTACACCACCCCCTTGACTATTTATGAATCAAAATGTTTGTAATTTAAAGTTTTTAATGAAAGAGAATGAACATGTGCAGAGTCTGTGTTTCCGTCCATGCACGTCTTCAGGTCGGTTTTCCTCAAGTGCGCTGTGAGACTGGGGCTGAGTCTGCAGAGAGGCTGGTGCGCTCACTGCCTGCAGAGGCTGGCTTTCACAAATCAAATACTCCCTTCCGGATGATGGTTGATTATTATTATTTTTTTTTTAAGAGAGATTTTTGCTATAGGGCATATGCACTCACTGGAAAGACAGAGAGAGAGAGTGAGAAATCACCCCCCAGGGGGAATAGCCACGCCACAGTCGCAATCCCTTCTCCTCCATTCTCCTTTTGGGATTTTGGGCATGCGTGTAGACACACCCTGCGTGAGTTTAAGCCACTAGGTCCGAGACTCAAACCACGGTTGACTACATGGGAGTCCGGTGACATAACCATTACGCCAACTGCTGGTCCCATTATACCATCTGCTGGTCCCTGATACTCCTCCTTATTGCAGAAAGATAGATTGATCTTCATAGGTCTAATAAGGAATAGAAGAGGGAAGCTCCATGAAGTGTTTTTGTTTTGTTTTCTTACTTTGTTTTTCTTCTATGAACAAGAGAGAGAAGCAGCACCCCCAGCAGGGTCTGCACACCACCATCCACCCTCAGCCTCAGCCAGCCCCAGAGCATGGGCACAGTTTTTGGTCATTTTTTACGTTTGTCATAGGGTGTGGGCACTCACTGAAGAGAGACAATGAGAAAGAGCGAGGGAAAGTGAGAAATCATCCCAGGGAGATGGCCTTGCCACAGTCCTTCCTCCTCCATTCTTCTGGGATTCTGGGCACACATGCACATGTGTGTCCAGTGTGATTTTCAAGCTGCCAGGTCTGGGTCTAGAACTATGGTCAGGCCTGTAGGAGTCCAGCCTCAAACTCACGACCCTCCTACCTTGACTTCCTAAGTAGCTGGGATTATAGACATAAACCACCATGCCTGGCACTTCATAAAATATTTTAAAACCTGCTCTGGGGGCCAGCAGATGCCATAGTGGTTGGAGTGTTAGACTCCTACATAGCAGACTGTGGTTCAAGTCTTGGACTTGGTGGCTTACTTTCTCACTTTCCCTCTCTCTCCTCTCTGGAGAGCACATGTGCTCTATACAAAACTTAAAAAAATAATAATAAATAGGAGCCAGCAGCTGGTGTAACGGCTATGTTGCTGGACTTCCAAGTAGTCGACAGCAGTTCAAGTCCTGAACCCAGTGGCTTAAACTCACACCAGGTGCGTGTGTGTGCGTGCCCAAAATCCCAAGAGGAGAATGGAGGAGAAGGGATTGCGGCATTGCCATCCCCCCTGGGGGTGATTTCTCACTTTCTGTCTCTCTGTCTTTTTGTGTAGCACACGCACTCTATAGCAAAAACCTCTCAAAAAATAATAAATAAAAAAATTTTAACAATTATTTTATTTATTTTATTTTAATTTGGCCACATAGGGACTGAGAGAAAGAGATAGGAAGTGAGAAAGCAAGCCACCAGGTCTGGGACTCGAACTGCAGTCGGCCATGTGGGAGTCTAGAGCCCTTAACCAGCACACCACCCATCGGCCCCAATAATAAATAAAATTAAAACAAACAGAATCCTCTGTTTAATGTTTCTAAGATGGGGTGGAATACTGTCCTCCAGGAACCAGGGAACACATGTAAAATGCATACGGGAAGCCTGTCCCAGGTCCAGGGCGGGGGGATAAGCTTGTTTCCTGTGACAAATGAGACGAGGAAATAGCACTTTCCTCCCAAGAAGATGTTTGTGAAATAGTTGGGGCAACCTCTGGGTGAGTGGATAGCTCCAATTTCCTTCCTGTGGAAAGGAAGTGCAATGTCCAGATGAGATGCCAAGAATGTTAAATTGGGGAGTCTACCCTCAAGGCCTGGGAGGAACTGGAACTTTTGCCACTCCCTGGCCCACCTACCAGGAGACTTGAGCCTGACCTCTGCAGGCCTCCTCTCCTGAGTCCACCCTCAGGGCCTGGGAGGAACTTTGGAATTATTGGTACATCAGCCCCACCTGCTAGGTGCTACTCGATCCTCTCCACTAGGTTGTATCTCCTCAGCCTGCCACCACTTCATCAATAGCTGAATGTTTGTGGAGGAGCCAAGCACCTGAAGTTCCCCGTAACTGCTCCGAGCTGGGAGACAGCCCTCCAATAGGAACACGCCTGTGAACTGAGAATGAGGTTCCCTCTTCCAGCCCTACAGAATCTACTCCAGTAACAGGAAAAAGTGAACGCTGCATCAGATGACCAAAAGCCAGCACAGATCTCAAACATAAGAAAACAAGGGGGTAACTCTCCCAGGCGAGTGCAGTAGCCCCTCCCCAACAATGGACAGCACAGAGGATCTCAGGGTCTTTGAGCCAGTGCGGGAGCGGAGGCCGCGTGTCGGGGTTCTCAACCACTTTCACACCATGTCCATCATCAGAGAAGATATTTAAAATTATGCCAATGTTCCTTCTTTCCTGAACTGTGAAAATAACAAAATTATAGTAGTAGGAGAATTTTCCATATTGGAAGCCCTAAATACTGGGCCTGAAATGAATGGCTTTTGTAGAATCACCCAGTACGGAACCAGAAACTAAGCACAGTACTATTCACTTAACACAGTTGAACCTTCACAGTTCAATACGCTCTTCTAGGAGCAGCAGAAATGAACATAGCTCAGGGGGCAGTGTCATTTGAAGATGTCACTGTGGAATTTACCCAGGAAGAATGGCAGCAGATGGCACCTGCCCAGAAGACCCTTTACAGAGATGTGATGCTGGAGAACTATAGCCACCTAATCTCTGTGGGGTATTGCATTACCAAACCCAGAGTGATTTTCAAGTTGGAGCAAGGAGAAGAGCCATGGTCCTTAGAAGAAAAATTGCTAAACCAGAAGTACTCAGGATTTTGGGCATGCACCAATCTGTTTCTCCAGATCCAGGACTGAAAGCACATTTTCAACTATGTGGATATCTCACAGTGGATGTCCATATCAAGGGGAAACAAGAAAAACAAGAGAAGCCTCTTTGGCAAGTAATACTTATCAACAACAAAACACTGAATAAAGGAGGACAGAAAGTTTTAGAAAAAACATTTAATCTGGACATAGCTCCAGATTTTTTGGGAAAAATACCCTGTAAATATGATTCATATATGAAGAATTTACCAATTGTTTCTGAATTATTTACTAGTAAAGAGAACTCTTCAAGGAAGAGAGCTAATTACGTGAATGTATGTGAAAAATTCCAACTTGATAAGAATGAAAAAACTCACATTGGAGAGAGATCTTATGAATACAATAAAAATATAAAAACTCTAAGTTGTAAGAAAGATCATCATCAGAAATTTCAGACTTCAGAACAATCTTTTGAATGTAATGAGATTGGGAAAGTTTTACATGATAAGACCATCTGTTTTACACCTGAGATTTCTCCAGTGGGACAGAAGTCCTATAAGGATGATGGATTTAGTGAAGTTCATATGGCTATGACACACTGTGATGGTAATGAAAGTGGGATTGGTTTCAGTAAGAACTCACCCCTCACTCAGTCGCAGAGTACTCTTACAGGACAGGGTACTTTGGAAAGCAATAAATATGAAGAAAGTTTGAGCCAGAGCTCAGCCCATCTAGTACATCAGAAAATACAAACTGGAAATAAATTCTGTGATTATAATAGAGCTACAGATGCCTTCTGCCAGAAACTGGATCTTATGTTACATCAGAGAGCTCCCATGGAGGAGAAACTCTTCCAGTCTAGTGAATCTGGGAAATGCAGAAAATCCTTTTACCAGAAAGCACACTTCATTCAGCATCAGATGACCCACTCAGAGGAGAAACCTAACGAATGTAGGGAATGTGGGAAATCCTTTTGTTTACATTCCCACTCTGTTCATCCTGGAACTCCTATAGGAGTTGAACTCTATAAATGTAATGAATGTGAGAAAACTTTCTGTCAGAAGTCAAACCTCAATGAATGTCTGAGAATTCACAGAAAGGAGAAACCTTATAACAACGCCTGTGGAGAATCTTACAAGTCACCCCTTGTAGGACACCAGAGAACAGACACAGAGATAGAACTTCATCAGTGTAGTGAATATGAGAAAGCATTCTCTAAGATGACACATGTCAAAGAACATCAGAGAATTCACAAAGGAGAGAAGCCCTATGAATGTACTGAATGTGGGAAAACTTTCTCAAAGACATCACATCTCAGAGCACATCAGAGAATCCACACAGGAGAGAAACCTTATGAATGCATTGAATGTGGAAAAATGTTCTCTCACAAAACCCACCTCAGTGCACATCAGAGAATTCATACAGGGGAGAAACCCTATGAATGTAATGAATGTGGGAAAGCCTTTGCTGATAATTCGACCCTCCGAGCACATCAGAGAATTCACACAGGAGAGAAACCCTATGAGTGTAATGAATGTGGGAGATCTTTTGCTCATATTTCTGTTCTCAAAGCACATCAGAGAATTCACACAGGGGAGAAACCCTATGAATGTAGTGAATGTGGGAGATGTTTTACGTATAATTCAGCTCTCAGAGCACATCAGAGAATTCACACAGGTGAGAAACCGTATGAATGTAATGACTGCAAGAAAACGTTTGCCCATAATTCAGCCCTCAGAGTACATCAGAGAATTCACACAGGGGAGAAATTGTATGAATGTAATGAATGCGAGAAAACTTTTGCCCATAATTCAGCCCTCAGGGCACATCAGAAAATACATACAGGGGAGAAACTTTATGAATGTAATGAATGTGGGAAAAATTTTTCCCAGAAGACACACCTCAGTACACATCAGAGAATTCACACGGGGGAAAAACCCTATGAATGTAGTGAATGTGGGAAAACTTTCTCACAGAAATCATACCTCAGTGGACATGAGAGAATTCACACGGGGGAAAAACCCTATCAATGTAACATATGTGGGAAAAGTTTTGTCTACAAGGCAGCCCTCATAGTGCATCAAAGAATTCACACAGGGGAGAAACCTTATGAGTGTAATGAATGTGGGAAGACTTTCTCCCAAAGAACACACCTCTGTGCACATCAGCGAATTCATACAGGGGAAAAACCCTATGAATGTAATCAATGTGGGAAAGCTTTTGCTGATAATTCAGCTCTCAGGGCACATCACAGAATTCATACAGGCGAGAAACCCTATGAATGTAATGAATGTGGGAAAACTTTCTCCAAGACATCACATCTCAGAGCACATCTGCGAACTCGCACAGGGGAGAAACCTTACGAGTGTAATGAATGTGGGAAAACTTTCTCTGAGAAGTCATATGTTAGTGCACATAAGAGAGTTCACACAGGGGAGAAACCCTATGAGTGTAATATATGTGGGAAACCTTTTGCCCATAATTCAACCCTCAGAGTACATCAAAGAATTCACACAGGTGTGAAATCCTATGAATGTAATGAATGTGGGAAAACTTTCTCCCAGAAGTCACATCTCAGTGCACACCAGAGAATTCACACAGGGGAGAAACCCTATGAGTGTAATGAATGTGGAAAAGCTTTTGCCCAAAATTCAACTCTCAGAGTACACCAGAGAATTCACTCAGGGGAAAAGCCCTATGAATGTGAACAATGTGGGAAAACTTTTGTACGTAAGGCTGCTCTTAGAGTACATCACAAGAGAATGCACACCAAAGACAAAACCCTAACACATAATGAATTTGGGAAGTCCTGAAGGGGCTTATATCTTATTAGATACACACAGTAGAGAAACTCCTGTGACATAGACTGGCAGATAGTTTCCCTCAACCATATCATTTCCGACTAGTCACATAGCTCATCAGCATTTCCCAACCTGTCATTTATCCATTTGGGACTGACCATGGCTTGTGATGCTAATGATATATAATACATTTTTAAAAATCACCTTCCATTTTTCCAGGTCCATAGTAGGTAAAAGGGAGATGATTTCCGTAGCCAAGTGGGGTCCTGTGTATTGAAAATGGTAGAGCACAAAGCCAAAGAAGCTAGAGTCTTTATAACTGTGTGGATCAGAATTCTCCACTTCTAAATCTTTACTGCCTTTTTTTTTTTTTTTTTTTTCTTTTCTTTCTTAAAGAATTAGGTTTGTATTGCAATGAGTGTCTACAGGCTTGGCCTGTTAACCTAATGCCCATTGTTTAGTCAACTCTGTTAGAGTGGGCTGAAATCCTGTTAATATAATAAATGTCATAAAACCTTTAAGAATTAAATTTATCATTGTATGTCACCGACTTCACATGAGGAATTAAACTGTCAGCATCTTGAATGATTAGAAACCTTCATTAAAAATAAACCTCAGGGGAAAAAACACAACAGCCTTTACCACACAAATTGCATTAAGCATCAGATAATGAAACTAAAATGTTATATTTTGAAAAAGTGACAATCAACAAATACTGAAAGAATGTTTTAGATTGTCCCTCCAAAGGAATGTGTCAGTTTCACAATGGAGTGTAAAATCTTTATATGTAACTGATGCACCAAAATGTGTTTTTATGTAATAAAAGTTTTGTAGAAAATGTATAAGAAAATACTTATCTAAGAAAAACTCACTGTAGAATGTAAAGTTTTTAAAATGGAATAACTTGAATCCTGTGGATAATACCAATAAATGTTTGTAAATAGTCTCTGAAAAAAAAAAAAAAAAAAAAAAAAAACAATGGACAGCACAGAGGAATACAAAGAAATGTCAAAAAAGAATTCTGAATATTCATAGTGACAAAACTCAATGAGATACACAGAGAAAACAGACACAATCAGTTCCAGGAAATCAGAAAATCATTTCAGGACATGAAAGAGAAATTTCATAAAGAAATAGACACCCTGAAGAAGAATCAAACAAAACTTCTAGAAATGAAGAGTACAAGAAATTAAAATCTCCCCAGAAAGCATTAACAATGGATTAAACCATGCAGAAGAAAAAAAATTTATTGTTTTTTAACTTTACTTATTTATTCATGTTTAATTTGACCAGAGAGGGATAAAGAGAGAAAAAGTGAGAAAGCAAAGCCGCCAGGTCCGGAACTCAAACGGGTCTGCCATGTGGAAATCCTGCGCTCTTAACCACCACGCCACCTGCCGGCCTTGCAGAGGAAAGGACTTCTGACCTTAACGATAGTCTCCAATATAGACTAAATCACCAAAAAGAATGAAAAAAACAACCGGAAAAAAAAAAAAAAAAAGAGGGTCGGGACCAGCAGTTGGCATAATGGCAATGTCGCTGGGCTCCCATGCAGTCAACCGTGGTTCAAGTCCTGGACCCAGTGGCTTAAACTCACACCAGGCGTGTGTGTGTGTGCGTGTGTGTACGTGTGCCCTAGATCCTGAGAGGAGAATGGAGGAGAAGGGATTGTGGCGTGGCCATCCTCCCTGGGGGGGTGATTTCTCGCTTTCTGTCTGTCTCTCTCTCTGTCTTTCTGGCAAGTGCACACACTCTCTAGCAAAAGCCTCTCCAAAAAAATAATAATTTTTAATTTTTTTTTTTAAATGAGGACAACATACAGGAAATTCTAGGCACCATGAAATGGCCAGATATTTATGTAATGGGTATTCCAGAAGGTGAAGAATCTGCTAAAGGCGTGGAAAATCTCTTCCATGAAATACTGAGGACTCTGGCTCAAGGATACCAAGAGGAAACCCCAATTTTAGTATATGTGCTGCTGAAGCAAGCACTCAAGAGGAAACCCCAGAGAGTGGGAGCACAAAGGACATCTGGATGCCACACACACACACAACCATGAAGAATAGCACAGGAAGTAAAGAAACTTACAGCCATGGTTGATTTGACTATTACGCCTATTCCTGAGATTAAAACTGCTGAAACAAGCTGATTCTGCCACATTGTAAGATGCCTTTGGAAAGAGTGGGAAACAAGCCACCGGGTCCAGGACTCAAACTGTGGTTAGTCATATGGGAGTCCAGCGCCCTTAACCACCACACCACCCACTGGCCCCAGAAGCCTCTGAAAACTCTGCAGTGCTGTTAGCTGAATCTTTGGAACTGGCGCCTAAATCTTGAGTATCATTTGATGAACTTTTATGAAGCCAGCACTCATTTAACCGATATACAGAGCACAAGATAGAGGACCTTTCCATCAACGCGGGAGCCTCCTTCATGCCCTCTGATAGTTACTGTACACTCCCAAAGCATTTTGAGACTGATAGTCATATAGAAGATTACTTTAAAGGTTTCTGAAGAATCAGTTCAAAAGATGCAAAAGTATAAAAGGAGAAAGGCACCAACGTCTACCACAAGACGGAAACGTGGTGTGTGAGGTCATTTACTGTTAGCTGTAGGAAAACGGGCTCAATGGTTGACACAGGTGACAGTCATGCTTTTGATGGTCGGTGCAAGAAGATGGTAAGGACAAAGCCAAAAGAATTGAGATCCGTGCTTCCTGGTAATGCTAGAAAGAGGGACGAGTCCACTGTTCTGCAGAAGAGCACTGATTTTTTTTTGGAGAGGTTTTTGCTATAGGGCACGTGCGCTCGCCAGATAGAGAGAGACAGAGAAATAGAAAGCGAGAAATCACCCCCCAGGGGGGATGGCCACGCCGCAATCCCTTCTCCTCCATTCTCCTCTCAGGATTTTGGGCACGCACGCACATGCGCCCGGCGTGAGTTTAAGCCACCAGGTCCGGGACTCAAACAGCGGCCAACTACGTGGGAATCCAGCGACATACCATTACTCTAACTGCTGGTCCCAAGAGCACTGATTTTTGATGAACACATAAACTGCACAGTCAGATGCTAGTGAAATTCGACGAGACTGAAAACCTACATTCCTTAGTAACAAAGAGTTTACACAATTAATGTTAGAGGCTCTTGATTGAGCTTTTTTTTTTCTTTAGCAATTATGACAAATGGAAGTATAATTTATGTGTCTGAGAGTGTAACTTCATTACTTGAACATTTACCATCTGATCTTGTGGATGAAAGTATATTTAAATTTATCTCGGGGGGAAACATTCAGAGGTTTATAAAATATACTCCCCATCTGCTGGAAAGTGATTCATAAACTCCTGAATATATAAAATCAAAAAATTAGAATTTTGTTGCCATATGCTTTCAGGAAAATAGACACAAAGGAGTCATCTACCTATGAATATGTAAAGTTTATAGGTAATTCAGATATTTATTTTTTGGAGAGGTTTTTGCTATAGGGCACGTGCACTCACCAGAAAGACAGAGACAGAGAGACAGAAAGCGAGAAATCACCCACCGAGGGGGGATGGCCACACTGCAATCCCTTCTCCTCCATTCTCCTCTCGGGATCTTGGGCGCACACGCACTCGTGCCCGGTGTGAGTTCAAGCCACCAGGTCTAGGACTCGGACCGCGGTCGACTACATGGGAGTTCAATGACATAGCCATTACACCAACTGCTGGTCCCACACACAAGCCTTTTTATGAAGATAGAGTTTGTTTTGAAGCTACTGTCGGGTTAGCTACACCTCA
Source organism: Tupaia tana (assembly GCA_026018925.1). NCBI lineage: Eukaryota > Metazoa > Chordata > Mammalia > Scandentia > Tupaiidae > Tupaia > Tupaia tana. Next base: position 137,604,845 of record JAKSZU010000002.1, on the reverse strand, counting down.
GCTCGTCAAGGAAATGTGCACTGTTGAAGAACCCAATGAAGAGTTTACATCTAGACAGTGTAGAATGGAAGTTTCTATTTCTAGATCACAGGGCACCACCCATCACAGGATATTTGCCATCTGAAGTTCTGGGAACAGCAGGCTACGATTATTATCATATGGACGACCTAGAAAATTTGGCAAGATATCATGAGCTCTTAACACAGGATGGGAAAAGCAAATCCTGGTATTACAGGTTCCTGACCAAAGGGCAGCAGTGGACTCGGCTCAGACTCATCACTGTATCGCTTACCTCCAGTGGAATTCAAGGCCGGAGCTCACTGTACTCACACCGTGATAGGTTATGTAGACGTCAGGGCTGAAAGACGACGAGGGCTGGGCAGTGACGGGTCTCCTCCTGAGACAGCTGCTGACAAAAGCCCAGATTCTGGGTCTGATCATCGGATACACAACGTCTCAAGGAAGCATTGGAAAGGTTTGATCACAGCCCAACCCCTTCTGCTTCCTCCCGGAGTTTAAGAAAATCATCTCACATGCAGTCTCAGACCCTTCCTCCCCACCAACAGAGATCCCAACTAGCACCATGTAGTAGCCAGTCCATAAATCCCCAGTCCATTGGTCCACCATGAGCAAAACCAGTGATGTCTCAAGCCGCACATTTACCAGTTCCACAAGACATGTCCCAGTGTCAGTTTCCACCTCAGTTCAGAGTCATGCAGCATCTTAAAGACCAACAGGAGTGGGACCAGCAGTTGGCATAATGGCTATGTCTCTGGAGTCCCATGTAGTCGACTGTAGTTCAAGTCCTGGACCCGGTGGCTTAAATACACACCAGGCGCGTGTGCATGCGTACCCAAGATCCCAAGAGGAGAATGGAGGAGAAGGGATTACAAAGTGGCCATCCTCCCTGGGGGGTGATTTCTCGCTTTCTGTCTCTCTGTCTTTGTCGCTCTGGTGAGCGAGCATGCCCTATAGCAAGAAAAAAAAAAAAAACTCTCAAAAAAAAGAGAGAACAATTGGAGTAAAGGACATGGAGGACAGAGGCAAATATTCATTGACAACAAGAACTAAGAAAAATTAAAGAACAACTTCAGATGGTCCCCGGTCGAGGGCTGCAGATGTTTACGCTACAGTCAAACTGGGATTGAAATCTGGGTCTGTTCAATTTTCTTCTGGAAATTCACCTAAGATCCAGCAGCCCACACCCACACATGTGCAAGGCCGGGTGGTTCCTACTAACCGGATTCAAGGTGGAGTGGGCACGGACGTACTGGCCCGACTCAGCGCACGACACGGCCCAGGCTCTGCAGGGCGCGCCAACACGGCAGAGCCAACGGCATGTCCTGAGTGGGCACGATCGCCAACGTCTCTCCCCAGTCAGACCCTGACAGCCCTCTGATACCACGGAAGTGACGTCCCAGCCCGCGGCTCACAGATTCCCCTGGTGTGCCACTGAGCAGTACCCAGGGTACCGCGGAAACTACCTTCCCTCGGGACAAAGTTTTCTCAAGGTCAGCAGCTTGTGACCAAATTGGTGACCGCTCCTGTCTCTTGTGGGCCCCCACGGTCCCTAGTACGATACTCAGGTGGTGTTCAGGGTCAGGTGGTGACTGCCTGCCCCACCTTCGCAACGCGGCAGCAGCAGTCCCAGACCCTGTCGGGGATATAGTCGCAGCCACTGGCCGCAGAGCTGGCAGGACCGGTAGCTCATGTCGGTGCAGCAATCAGCCGGCCCAGCTGCCGCAGCAGGGTTTTGTTTGTTTGTTTGTTTGTTTGTTTGGAGAGGTTTTTGCTATAGGGCACATGCGCTTGCCAGAAAGACAGAGACCGACAGAGAGACAGAAAGCGAGAACTCACCCCCCAGGGGGGATGGCCACACCACAATCCCTTCTCCATTCTCCTCTCGGGGATCTTGGGTACGCACGCACACGCGCCTGGTGTGTGTATTTAAGCCGCCGGGTCCAGGACTCGAACCGTGGTCGACTACATGGGAGCTCAGTGACATAAACTTTACACCAACTGCTGGTCCCAGCCGCAGCAATTTTTACAGACTTCTCGCTTGCTGCGTGGGTTTCCTTCAACTCAGCTCGCCCCTCTGCTGGTCCCCACTACACCAGAGCACCTTCCCTCCGTCACTTCTCCAGCAGCAGCAACTCAGTGGGCTCAGGGCTGACAGCTTGACCGACCCTTCCAAGGTTCAGCCACAGTGACTCGCTCGGCCATGTCAGGGAGGAAGGGCATGGCCCCAGGAGGGCTGCTAGATGACCTAGGATAGGAGGGAGAAGCTCAGCCATTTCATGCACTGCACTATTGCGAGTTCTAGTCCTGGGAGAAGCTGGCAGCGGCCCTGCTGCCTAGTGCTACAATGTACATTAAACAGCAGCCAGCGACGGTCACAGGGCAGAGCCAACGCTGACCGTGCTTCAGGTGCCCAGATTTTATTTTATTATTATTATTTTTTTTTTTTTTTTAGGGAAAAGAGTATATTGTCAAATGTTAAGAAGCTCAACTATGGGGACCAGCAGTTGGCATAATGGCTATGTCGCTGGACATAGTCAACTGTAGTCAACTGTGGTTCAAGTTCCGGGCTAGGTGACTTAAACTCACACCGGGCGCGTGTGTGTGCGTGCCCAGGATCCAAGAGGAGAAAGGAGGAGAAGGGATTGTGGCGTGGCCCATCCCCCCTGGGGGGTGATTTCTCACTTTCTGTCTCTCTGTCTCTCTCTGACATTCTGGCGAGCACACGCGCCCTATAGCAAAAACCTCTCAAAAAAAAAAAAAAAAAAGAAGAAGAAGCTCAACTATGAAATGACTTCCAGTAAGCCAGAAAGGCACTGACAATGCTAGTAACTAGTGGTCCTGTGCCTGTTACCAAGTGTTACAGCGGACATGCCACGTCAGGGGTTTGCTTAACAGCGATGTCATGGAGACAGTCTGGTAGACTCGGTAGCCCCTTGTCCCCTCAGTCCTTTCCCTTTTGGATAATGATGGGGCAGTAATTATTTTCAGAATGTTGTATGAGTTCAAGCTCTCTGTGTACAGATACTGTAAAAATATGTATGTCTGGATAAAAGGACAGAAAAAAAGAAATACTATCTAAAATTTTTCCAAATATAGAGAAACATGGAGAAACACTCAGACCCTCTTGAAGTCATCCTATGAAGCCTCCATCATCTTAATTTCAAAACCAGACAGACATGACAAAAAAAAGAAAACTTTAGGCCAATATCCCTGATGAATACAGATACAAAAATTCTCAACAAGATACTAGCAAATCATATTCAACAACATATTAAAAAGATTACACACCATAGGCTTTATTGCAGGGATACAAGGATGGTTCAACACAGGCAAAACAATAAATGTAATATATTGCGTTAACAAAAAGAAATATAAAAAAACTATATGATCATATCAATCGATGCAGAAAAAGCATTTGATAAAATACAACATCTCAGAGCTTGCAGGTGGCGTGGTGGTGAAGGCACTGGACTCCCACATGGTTGCCCCCTGGGGGGTGATTTCTCGCTTTCTGTCTCTCTGTCTCTCTCTGTCTTTCTGGTGAGCACCCGAGCCTTATAGCAAAAACCTCTCCCCCCCAAAAAAAATAAGAGAACAAAAACAATGATGAAAGTGGGTAACAAAATGACAGGGGTAAGTCCACGAATATCGATAATAATGTTGAATGTTAACGGGTTAAATTCTCCCGTGAAAAGACACAGACTGGCTGAATGGATACAAAAGCAGGAGCCATCTACATGCTGCTTACGAGAAACACACTCACTGATAAGGACGTACATAGACTGAAAGTGAAGGGCTGCAAAAAGATATTCCATGCAAATGGAAATGTTAAAAAAAGGCTGGAGCAGCAATACTGGTATCAGACAAAGTAGACTTTAAGATGAAAGATGTTAGAAGAGACACAGAAGGATATTATATAACACGAAAAGGACTTGTTCACCAAGAAGATGTAACACTTGTACATATCTATGCACCCCGCACTGGAGCACCTAAATACATCAAAGAGAGACTGCTAGATCTCTGGGAGAGAGACAGCAACACAATCATCGTAGGGGATCTCAACACCCCACTGTCTCCTCTGGACAGATCATCTAGGCAAAAAATAAACAGATACGAGATCTAAATGATACCATAAATGAAGTGGACTTCACAGACATCTACAGAGTATCTTACCCAACTACCACAAAATATGTATTTGTCTCACCCCACGTGGAACATTTTCGAAGACTGACCACAAAACAAGCCTTCACAAATTCAAGTGTATCGCTCTTCCACAGGAGGCCCACACTCCGCCGCTTGTGCTGCCGCCATGTCTCTGTTGATCCCTGAGAAGTTCCAGCACATTTTGCGAGTACTCAATACCCACATCGATGGGCAGCAGAAAATAGCCTTTGCCACCACTGCCATTAAGGGTGTGGGGCGAAGATCTGCTCATGTGTTGAGGAAAGCAGACTTGACCTCACCAAGAGGGCCGGAGAGCTCCCTGAGGAGGAGGTGGAACATGTGATCACTGTTATGCAGAATCCACGGCAGAAGGATGGAAAGGATGGAAAATACAGCCAGGTCCTGGCCAACGGTCTGGACAACGAGCTGCGTGAAGACCTGGAGAGACGGAAGAAGATACGGGCCCATGGAGGGCTGTGCCACTTCTGGGGCCTTCGGGTCCGAGGCCAGCACACTAAGACAGCTGGCCGTCGTGGCCATACCAAGGGTGTGTCTAAAAAGAAGTAAGTCTGTAGGCCTTGTCTGTTAATAAATAGTTTATACACCTAAAAAAATTCAAATGTATAGAAACTATCCAGCATCTTTTCTAATCACTATGGAATCAAACTCAAAATCAACTACAGAAAGAGCTCTCGAAAATTCACAAACACATGGAAACTCAATAACCTACTCCTGAATGAGTTTACAACTATAGAATAAATTAAGACTGGGATCGAAAGATTCATAGAAACCAATTATAATGGGGACCAGCAGTTGGCATAATGGCTATGTTGCTGGACTCCCATGTAGTTGACTGTGGTTTGAGTTCCAGACCCCGTGGCTTAAACTCATGCATGCGTGCCCAAGGTCCTGAGAGGAGAATGGAGGAGAAGGGATTGCGGTGTGGCCATCCCCCCATGGGGTGACTTCTCGCTTTCTGTCTCTCTGTCTCTCTCTTTCTGGCAAGCTCACGCACCCCACTGGGTCCGGGACGCGAACTGCGGTCAACTACGTGGGAGTCGAGCGACATAGCCATTACGCTAACTGCTGGTTCCCCTGGTAAATTTTTTTGAAGTGACAAAATTGAAAAGTCATAAGTTGGGACCAGCAGTTAGCGTAATGGCTATGTCACCAAACTCCCATGTAGTCAACCGTGGTTCAAGTTTCGGACCCAGTGGCTTAAACTTAGGCTGGGTGCGTGTGGGTGCGTGCCCAAGATCCCGAGAGGAGAATGGAGGAGAAGGGATTGCGGCGTGGCCATCCCCCGTGGGGTGATTTCTCACTTTCTGTCTCTCCGGCTCTGTCTTTCTGGTGAGCACATGCGCCCTATAGTAAAAACCTCTCCAAAAAAAAAGTGCACAGCTTGGAGGGCAGCAGGTGGCATGGTGGTTAAGGGCACTGGTCTCCCAACATGGCTGACCGCAGTTCAAGTCTTAGACCTGGTGGCTTGCTTTCTCACTTTCTCTCTCTCTCTCACTCTATCCCTCCCTGGTCAAATTAAAATAAATAAATAATGTTGAATTAAAAATAATTATTTAAAAAATAAATAAGTAAAAATGAATTCATTCATTCATTAAATAAAATAAGAATTGCACATCTGAGGACCAGCAGATAGTATAGTGTTTCCGTCACTCCCACATAGTCGACCGCGGTTCAAGTCCCATACCTGGGGTGGCTTAAAACTCATGCTGGCGCGTGTGCATGCGTGCCCAAAATCCCAAGAGGAGAATGGAGAAGGGATGGTAGCATGGCCATTCCCCCTGGGGCATGATTTCTCACTCTCTGTCTCTCCAGTGAGCGCACATGCCCTATAACAAAAATCTAAAAAAAAAGCACATCTGGACCAGCCAGTGGCATGCTACCATCCAGTTAAGGCAGCTGGGTCCCACATGACAAACTGTGTTTCAAGTCCCAGAGTCGAAGGCCTGAAAAACATGGCTGACACGTGTATGCGTACCCAAAATCCCGGATGGAGGTAGAAATAGAGAAGAGGTTTTGGTGTAACCATCGCACATGGGAGGTGATTTCTCACCTCCAACCCCACCCCAGTCTCCCTCCTAGGGCCCCAGCTGACGGCGCCAGGCATGATGAAGTTGCTCTGACGTCCCATCTTGGTCTGGGAGCCACCCCCGCAGCAGAGGTGCAGGCGCTGAGCTGCCGAAGCAGCTTCTGTGTGGAAGTAGTGTGCACGCTCTTGCTGCTTGCTCAACTGGATGGTGTCCACCCGTTCCAGGACTTCAGCTTCCGGACATTTTGAGGAAGACAGCCAAGGCTCTGAGGAACTCCCGCAGGCTCCTGGCTTTCCCCTAAGTCCAGGCCTCACGTGGCCTCCGTGCCGCCAGGCAGCGTTGCTTGGAAGAACAGGGGAAGTGACAGTACGAGTGTCCGCCCTGTGAGCTCCTGCGGGGAAGCAGCAGCAGCAGGCCCGAGAAAGGCGGCCGCCTGCCCACTTCGTAGCCAGGAGCCCTCAGTTAGAGACACCATCCTTGGCACCTCCTTCCCCTGGGAGGCGAGGGGCACAGCTCATAAACCAGGCCCCGGGCCCAGATCTACCAGTTCAGTATCTCCAGAATCAGGGTCCTAGAGTTAGCACTTTAAAAAGGAGTTTCGGGAATCAGCAGTTAGTGTAATGGCTATGTCGCTGGACTCCCAGGTAGTCGACCGTGGTTCGAGCCCCGGACCTGGTGGCTTAAACTCACGCTGGGCGCATGTGCGTGCGTGCCCAAGATCTCAACAGGAGAATGGAGGAGAAGGGATTGCGGCATGGCCATCCCCCCTGGAGGGTGATTTCTCGCTTTCTGTCTCTCTGTCTCTCTGGCGAGCACACGCACCCTGTAGGTAAAACCTCTCCAAAAAAAAAAAAAGGAGTTTCGGGGGGGGGGAGTTGGGGGGAGCAGGTGGTGGGGTGGTTGAAGGTGCTGGGCTCTCATTTGTCCAACTACAGTTCAAGTCCCAGACCTGGTGGCTTGCTTTCTCACTTTTCATCTCTCTCTCTTTCTGTGTCTCTATCAAATTGGAAAATAATAATAATAAATAAAGCTAAATAAAATAATTCTTAAAAAAATTTATTTTTAAAAAAGAAAAGGAGTCAGGGGCCAATAGGTGGCGTGAGGTTAAGGTGCTGAACTCCCTTAACTGGCTGACTTTAGTTCGAGTCCCAGACCTTATGGCTTGAAAATCATGCCCAGACACATGTGCATGTGTACCCAGAATCCCAAGAGGAGAATGGAAGAGAAGGGACTGCAGCATGGCCATCCTCCCTGGAGAGTGATTTCTCACTTTCCCTCTCTCTGTCTCTCTCCAGCAAGCACACATGCCCTGTAGCGAAAATCTGAAGAAAAAGAAAAATGGAAGTGGGACCAGCTCTATGGCCTGGTGGTTAAGGCAGTTGGATCCCACATGGCAAATTCCATGGTTCGAGTCCCGAACCCAGCAGCTCGAGAAATACAACGTGTGTGTGTGTGCCCTCAAAGTCCCAACAGAACCGAAAATGGGAAAAGGGATTGTGGTGTGCAAATTGCCCACGGAGAAAATCTTTCTCACACACATGTGCGCCAGCACCCTTTAAGAACTATGTTATATTTAAGGGACCAGCAGTTAGCGTAATGGCTATGTCGCTGGACTCCCACGTAGTCGACTGCGGTTTGTGTCCCGGACCCGGTGGCTTAAAACTCACGCCGGGCGCGTGTGCGTGAGTGCCCAAGATCCCGAGAGGAGAATGGAGGAGAAGGGATTGCAGCATGACCATCCCCCCTGGGGGGTGATTTCCCGCTTTCTGTCTCTATGTCTCTCTCTATCTGTCTGGTGAGTGCACGCGCCCTATAGCGAAAACCTCTCCAAAAAAAAAAAAGAACTATGTTATAATGAAAGTAGAGGGAGCCATAGGAGATTCTGACGTTGGCATGCCTAGACGGCTGCACTTCAGAAAACACTCTTACACATTCAGCCTACGCTTAGGAAGAAAGATTTTGAAACACTTAAGAAAGATCTCCAAAGAGGGATGGGGCCAGCAGGTGGTGTGGTGGTTAGGGGCACTGGACTCCCATTGGCTGACCACAGTTTGAGTCCTGGACCTGGCAGCTTGTTTTCTCACTCTTCCCCCACCCCAGCTCCACTCTGTCCCTCCCTAGTCGAATTGGAATAAATAAATAAATGCTAAATAAATAATTCTAAAGGAAAAAATAAAAAGAGGAGCGAGCTTGTAGTGCAGTGGTCAAGCACTGTGCCTAGGGAGTTGGATCCCTGCATGGCTGACCAAGGTTCAATCCCGGGCTCCAGGCTTGGAGCCCACGTGCTCACATGCCCCAAATCCTGACAGAGCGGAGAGTGAAGGAAAAGGATTTGCGTGACCACTCCCATGGTGGGGGAGGGCTTTCTCTTTCTTTCTTCTCTCTCTTTTGTGAACATATGCACTGTCTTGCAAAAAAAAAAAATTATTTTCAGTTTGTTTGCTATAGGGTGTGTGTGCTCTCTGGAGACCCAGGCTTAGGGCGAGGCAGGGAGGTGTGGAGTGAGAAATCATCCCCCAGGGTACATGGCCACACCTCAATCCCTCTCCTCCATTCTCCTCTTGGGATTTTGGGCACACACATCAACCAGCATGTTGGTTTGTTTTCCTAATTATTTATTTTTAACTTTATTTATTGTTATTACTATTATTTTTAAATGTACTAAATGTCAATGTGCTCACCAGAGAGAGAAAGAACGTGAGAAAGCAAGCCACCTGGTCCGGGACTCAAACCATGGTTGGTTATGTGGGAGTCCAGTGCCTCAACCACCATGTCACCTGCTAGCAATCCCAGCATGTTGTTTTTTCGTTTGTTTGTTTGTTTGTAGAGATTTTTGTCCTTAGGACACTCACTTGGGGGGGGGGGGAGGAGACAAAGACACTGAGAGGGACAGAAATCACGCCCAGGGGTATGGCCACACCCGCAATCCCTTCTCCATTCTCTTCCCGGGATCTTGGGCATGCACACACATGTGCCCAGTGTGATTTTTCAAGCCACCAGGTCTGGGAATCGAACTATGGTCAGCCATGTAGGAGTCCAACAACGCACACTATACCATCTGCTGGCCCTACCCCCCCACACATTTTTTTTTTTTGAGAGGTTTTTTTGCTATAGGGCACGTGCACTCGCCAGACAGACAGAGACAGAGAGACAGAAAGCGAGAAATCATCCCCCAGGGGGGATGGCCACGTCGCAATCCCTTCTCCATTCTCCTCTCGGGATCTTGGGCACGCACGCACACGCACACGCACACGCACACGCACCCGGTGTGAGTTTTAAGCCACCGGGTCTGGGACGCGAACTGCGGTCGAATACATGGGAGTCCAGCGACATAGTCATTATGCCAACTGCTGGTACCCCCACACACACATATTTTTCAAGCCACAGGATCCAAGACACAAACCACACAGTAGGTCGAGTGGGATCCAGCACCTTCGCCTCCACACCACCTGCTGATCGCAAATTTTTTTTTTTCAATCTCAGACCAACCCCATAGCTTAGTGGTTAGGAAGTCAGAGCCCACATCGTCAACCAGGTGGTTCAAGTGTCAGCCCTGATGGCTTGGAAAACATGCCAGGCACATGTGCATGCCCCAAATCCCGGCAAGATGGAGAAATGGAGGGGAAGGGACCGTGGCGTGACCACAGCCCATTTACAGGGTACTCTCTCGTTCTCTCTCTCTCTCGCTCTCTGTCTTTCTGTCTCTGGCAAATACACCTGTACTCAGGGAATTTTTTTTTTTTAATCTCAAAAGAGAAAATGCCAGGAAACATTTCTGTCTAGAGATCAATAACCACGGTAGCTGTCAGGGATCAAACTCCATTTTTTGTTCGACAGAGTCTTCCCACATTGGGGCCGTCCCAGCTCGGCCTCCTGTGCACCACTGCGCCGGACTTTCAGGGTGGGCTGGCAGCTCCCAGCCTCCGGGGGCCGCAGCAGGCTGAGTAGCAGCATCTACAGCGTGTGCTACTACGGCTGGGCCAGAGGAGACCATTTCTGCCCAGAGAAGATCTAGGGCCAGCCGGTGGCATGGTGATTAAGGAGCTGGACCCACATGGCCAACTCCACGGTTCTAGTCCTGAACTTGGCAGCTTGAAAACACACCGGGTGCACGTGCACACGAGCCTAAAATCCCAAGAGGAGAATGGAGGAGCAGGGTTGTGGCGTGGTCATCCCCCTAGGGGGTGAGGTCTCACTTTCCTTCTCTCTGTCTCCTCCCATAGCATACCCACCCTATGACAAAATTCTAAATTAAATAAATAAATAAATAAATAAATAAATAAAAAAGGAAGATCTAAGACAAGGACTGGACTTTTTCCACACACACACACATGCATACAAAGATTTAAATTCAAATTACCACAATATATTCTTGTATTGAATAATCACATCAGGGGGCCAGCAGATGGCATGGCGGTTGAGGAGGCTGGGTCCCACATAGCTGGCTGTGTGGTTCAAGTCCTGGGCCCAGCAGCTTGAAAATCACACTGGGCCCAAGTGGGTGTGTGTGCCTGAAATCCCAAGAAGACTGGAGGAGAAGGGATTGCGGAGTGGCCATCCCCCCAGGGGATAATTTCTCACTTTCGTTCTCTCTCTCTCTCTGGTGAGTACATGTGTCCTATAGCAAATAATAATAATAAAAAGAAAAACTAAAAAGAACAGTAAAAGAAAGAAAGATCACATCTGAGCCTCTGATGGTGTGGTGGTTAAGGGAACTGGATCCCACATGTCAACTGTGTGATTCAAGTCTAGACCCAGCCACTAGAGAAACACGCCGGGCACATGTGCATGTGTGCCCAAAATCCCAAAGGGGAAGAAATGCAAACAGGATTGTAGCATGGCCATCCTCCCGGGGGTGCTTTTTTTTTTTTTTGGAGAGGTTTTTGCTATAGGGTGCATGTGCTCACCAGACAGACAGAGAGACAGAGAGACAGAAAGTGAGAAATCACCCCCTGGGGGGATGGCCACACCTCAATCCCTTCTCCTCCATTCTCCTCTCAGGATCTTGGGCACGCACGCACACGCGCCCGGCGTGAGTTTAAACCACCGGGTCTGGGACTTGAACCATAGTCGACTACATGGGAGGCCAGCGACATAGCCATTACACCAACTGCTGGTCCCCCTGGGGATGCTTTCTTACTTTTCTTCTCTCTCTCTCTCTCTCTCTAGCAAACACACACCCTATAATAATTGTTTTATCATCATACAAAAGAAGATTTTATTTTGGGAAATTAATTTCTAAATTATGGCAAGTTTTCCTTTCACAATAACCCACAGAACAACACAATCTAATTCAATCGTAAAGGCTGGCGTGCTGAGCAAGGAATGCTCTTATTCTTTGTAGGAGCTCCCTCTTTACATTGTCAGGCCCCAGGGCTCGGCCCTTTGGAGTGAGTTCACCCACCAAGTTACCAACGGTAAGGCATTGGAGTCCTTCTCTTCAATGACCTCTTTCCAGTGCGCCTTCAAAGGAGCCTTCCAGCCACATTCAGGTCATTTAGCTCTCGGCCCCTCTCTGAGGCGTCCTCTCTCTCCAGTGTCTTCCGCTTCTGGCTCATCGCTGCTCTCATCTGCGCGTCTTCATTCGTCTTGCTAACCACACTCTTCCTTATAGCAAAAAGGTTTTAAATGAAAGAAAGAAAAGAGAGGACCAGCAGGTGGTGTGGTGCTGGGCACTCCCACAAGGCCGACCACGGTTTGAGTCCCAGACCTGGTGGCTTGCCTTCTCACTTTCCCTCTCTCTCTGTCTCTCTCTCTCTCCCTCTGTGTCTCTCTCTGGTCAAATGAAAACTAAATTATGAATGAATAAATAAAATAAGTATGAATGAATAAATAAAATAAAATAATTATTTTTAATAAATAGAAAAGGAAAATCACATCTTATCTCATAAATTCATATAATTATCATTAGAGTTATGGGACTGGCAGGGGGCATGGTAGTTAAGGTGCTAGACTCCCACATGGCCGACCATGGTTCGAGTCCCAGACCTGGTGGCTTGCCTTCTCAGTTTCCCTTTCTCTCTCTGTCTCTCTCTGGTTAAATTAAAAAACAATAATAACGAATGGAATTAAATAAATAAATTAACACACACACACATCAAGTGACCAGGGGCCAGCAGGTGGTGTGGTGGCGACTCCCACATGGCCAACCGCAGTTCAAGTACCAGACCTGGCAGCTTGCTTTCTCTCTTTTTCTCTATGTCTCTTTCTGGTGAGTGCACATGCCCTGTAGCAAATTTTAAAACAATAATAATAAATAAAATTAAATAAATAAATCTTTAAAAATCAAATAAATAAAGTATGGCTCACAGCTTGGCCACCTATTTTTGTGAATAAAATATCAAAAGACCACATCCTGGGACCAGCAGTTAGCGTAATGGCTATGTCGCTGGACTCCCACGTAGTCAACCGCGGTTCCTGTCCCGGACCCGGTGGCTTAAAACTCACGCCAGGCGCGTGTGCGTGTGTGCCCAAGATCCCGAGAGGAGAATGGAGGAGAAGGGATTGTGGCGTGACCATCCCCCCTGAGGGGTGATTTCTCACTTTCTATCTCTCTGTCTCTCTCTGTCTGTCTGGTGAGCTCACACGCCCTATAGCAAAAACCTCTAAAAAAAAAAACACATCCTCACTGGGTGAGCTGGCCTCAGTCTGTACTGGACGGAGTAGGAGAAAAATGTCTGATATTTGGGGTTTCTCAGGATTGTGAGATAACCCGCTATTGGAGGTGAGGGTAGAGACCCCCCCCCTGGCAGTCAGGGTCTAACCATGGTTTGCTGAGAATGTTGTGCCAACTCCAGCACCAGTTCTTCGGCCACAGTTCCAAAAGGAGAGACCAGCGGAAGGCCAGTGTCTCAGTATGTATGGGACTCCGCAAGGCATTTCTTTAAAGAATTATTTTATTTTAACTTTATTTATTTATTTTAATTTGACCAGAAAGGGACAAAGCGAAGCAAGAGCGAGAAAGTAAGAAACAAACCACCGGGTCTGGGACTCGAACCGTGGTCAGCCATATGGGAGTCTAACACCCTTAAACACCACGCCACCTGCCAGCCCCTCAGCAAAGCATTTGACAAGGTCAAAGGGACCAGCGAGAGGCCCAGCCTGGTGGCACAGGAGGTAGCTAGCTGAACTACGCTACTAGAAGCCTCATGTTTGACAGGTGTTTGCGTTCCTGGGTCAGCCGGAACACACTGGTCTTCACGTCCAAGGACCTGATACTGAAGGAGAGGGGACACGGATCACGGTAGGACAAGACCTCGTCAAAGGGGCCTCTCTCTCTAACACGTTCACGCACCTTCACACGTACAAACCCTCTATCATGAATAAAGTGATGAAAGGAAAGGAGGACCCTAGGGAAATCTCTCAGATCCATGTATATTATAAAAGGGGAGAAATTGCTTTGCAATCCTTAGAGAATTTTACAGCAACTCTTCCAACACACAATATTGTAAATAAAGGAGAAGAACAAGTCGTTTACCCTGCCTTTGCAGGAGAAAGAAGTAATTCAGGTTAAACGAAGTACAATACCACTTGACAAGACGACTGACTTACTCTACGGAAGGACGGCAGCTAGTAAGTGCAGGAAGGTAATCAAAGCAGAAAGTCGTCATTTTGCAAATGCCCATGAAATAATTAATTCGGGAAAAAAATCATCAGTGGATGTTAAAATCATTAGCAAAAATAAAACAAAAGAGGTGGGGCCAGCAGGTAGCATGGTGGTTAAGACCATTCGCAGTTCAAGTCCAGAACCCGGCAGCGTTTTTTTTTTTTTTTGGAGAGGTTTTTGCTATAGGGCACGTGCGCTCGCCAGACAGACAGAGAGAGACAGAGAGACAGAAAGCAAGAAATCACCCCCCAGGGGGGATGGTCATGCCACAATCCCTTCTCCTCCATTCTCCTCTCAGGATCCTGGGCACGCATGCATACGTGCCCGGCGTGAGTTTTAAGCCACCGGGTCAGGGACACGAACCGTGGTCGACTACATGGGAGTCCAGCGACATAGCCATTACGCTAACTGCTAGTCCCCGCCCCCCCCCAGCAGCTTTAAAAATGTGCCAGGAGCCTGTGTGTGAGTGTCAAGATCCAGAGGGGAGAATGGAGAAGAGATTGCAGTGTGACCATCCCTCCAGGGGGTGATTTCTCACTTTCCCTTTCTCTCCCTCTCTCTCTCACTGTCTTTCTCCAGCCAATTTTTTTAAAAGAATTACTTTATTTAACTTTATTTATTATTATTATTTTCCAGGTTTTTTTTTTTTTTTTTTTTTTTTTTAATCAGAGAGAGAGAGAAAACAAGCCACCAGGATTCAAACCACAGTCAGCCATGTAGGAATCCAGTACCTTTAACCACCATGCCACCTGCCAGCCCCTCTCCAACGAGTTTTTATAAAAAAATATTTTATTTTTAATTATTTTATTTAACTTTATTTATTTACTTATTTTAATTTGAACAAAGAGAGAGAGAATGAGAAAGAGAGAAGGAAAGTGAGAAAGCAAGCCTCTAGGTTCAGGATTCGAACCATGGTCGGCCATGTGGGGAGTCCAGCGCCCTTAACCACCATGCCACCTGCCAGCCTGTAAAAAACTTTTTTTGTTTTTTTGAGAGGTTTTTTCGCTATAGGGTGTGTGCGCTCACCAGACAGACAGAGAGAGACAGAGAGACAGAAAGCAGGAAATCACCCCCCAGGGGGGATGGCCACACCGCAATCCCTTCTCCTCCATTCTCCTCTCAGGATCTTGGGCACGCATGCACACACGCCTGGCGTGAGTTTTAAGCCACCGGGTCCGGGACGTGAACCGTGGTCGAGTACGTGGGAGTCCAGCGACATAGCCATTACGCTAACTGCTGGTTCCCCTGCAAAAAACTTTTGAAAAAACTTAAAAAAAAAAAAAAAAAGAAAAAAAGGTTGTGAGACCAACAGGTGTTGTAAAGGTTAAGGCACTGGACTCCCACATGGTCAACTGTAGTTCAAGTCCTGAACCCATCGGCTTGAAACTCACCCTGGGCACCTGGGCATATGTGTCCAAGATCCCAAGAAAAGAACCGAGGAGAAGGAATTGTGGCATGGCCAATTCCCCCAGGAGGGAAGGGGAGGGTGATTTCTCACTTTCTCTCTCTGTCTCTCTCTGTCTCTCCAGAGAACACATGTGCCTTAGAGCAAAATATTTCTGGAAAAAAAAAAGGGAGGGTGGGGTAGCAGCAGGATCCCACATGGCTGGTTGCATAGTTCAAGGCCCGCCCTTGGTGGTCTGAGAAACATGCTAGGCACATGTGCTGCATACCCAAAACCCCAACAGGATGGAGAAATGGAGAAGGGACCGTGGCGGTGCGATTACACACCATTGTAGGGTACTTGTCTCTCTCTCCTTCGTGCTGTCCCTGGTGAGGGCACGTGCCCTTTGGCAAGAATAAAAAGGAAGTGAGACCGGAAGGGAGGGAGGGAGGAGGGGAAGGAGGAAGGGAAGGAGAGAGAAAAATATAATTTCCAGAAAAAGCGGATGGGGAGCAAGACGCATCCGTCAGCGGCGCGGCTCAGGTAGTCAAGCCCCACGCGCGCCACTAACGGGGCTCCCTGACGGGGGAGGCGATCCTAACTCAACGCACAGGCGGCTGTGAGACCTGCAGGGCTGCCCTCACACTGGCCTCAGTTTCACAGCATGCCAGGGGAAGTAAGTCCCCAGGTCCGCTGAGGTATCAGCCAGACACTGCAGACATCCTCACAACGTTACCTCCGAAGTACAGGAGGAAACTTGGGCCTCAGGAAGACATTGAGTTCATCCAACGTGGTGGTCCAGATAATCCCTGTGGCTGCTGTTGGTCATCAGGCAGAAGAATTGTCTTTATGATAGATTAGAAATTGTGCATTAAGCTAGTTTAGGAGCCGGCAGAAGGCATGGTAGTTAAGGGCACTGGACTCCCATATGACCAACCACGGTTCGAGTCCCGAACTTGGTGACTTGCTTTCTCACTTTCACTCTCTCTCACTCTCTCTCGCTCTTGCTCTGTCCCTCTCTAGTCAAATTGAAATAAATAAGTAAAATAATTCTTAAAAAAATACAGAAAAAATAGACACTTGCATCTTCTAATTTATGTATCTTGGTCAGCTTCCGCACATGCTTACCATGTTTATAAATCCACTTTATACTTATTAAAGTACACATTTTGGGGGCTGGCAGGTGGCATGGTGGTTAAGGGCATTGGACTCTCACATGACTGACCGCAGTTCGAGTCCTGGACCTGGTGGCTTGTTTTCTTACTTTCCCTCTCTCTCTCACTCTGTCCCCCTCTTTCCAAAGTTAAATAAATAAACAAACAAAATAAAGTTAAATAAAATCATTCTTTTTTTAAAAAAAAAGTACACATTTTTAAATGTTAGCCTATTAATTTACTCTTGATTATCAAGTATTGTCAGTGTTAAACTATTTAAACCACACGATGTCTGATAAACTATTAAAAAAAGAAGAAGAAGTGGGGGGAGGGGCAAGCAGGTGGTGTGGTGGTTGAGGCACTGGACTCCTATATGGCCAACCGTGGTTCAAATCTTGGACCTGGTGACTTTTTTTCTCACTTTCCTTGTCTCTCTCTCTCTCTTTCTCTCCAGTGAGAACATATGCCCTATAGCAAATTTTAAAAATAATAACAATAAATATCATCAATAAAAATTCTTTTCCAGTTTGGTTTTTTTTTTTTTTTTTTTTTTTTTTTTTTTTGTCTTAGGGTACATGTGCTCGCTGGCGGGTGGGTTAAGTGAGAAAATCACCCCCCGGCAGGAGAGCCACACAACAACCCCTTTCCCTCCACTGTCTTCTAGGATCTTGTGCACGCACACACATATACCTGGTATGATTTCCAAGCCACTGGATCCAGACTTGAACCATGGTCAACCATGTGGGAGTCCAGCAATGTGACTGCTATGCCATCTGTGGGCCCCAATAAATAATTCCTTACAAAAAGAGTTGATGGAGAACTGGATATTCATTCACAATGTACTAAAGGATTGCCCCAGTCTCACCCATGACAAAGTAGAGAAGTCCCTCTGCAGTGCAGGTCTGGGGACCACTGCTTTCACTTGGTGATCACTGGGACCAAGAATAGAGATCAACAGACATCGTGAGCTTCTGATATGAGGTCTTGTGAAATATATAGCACATGGTAGATTTTAAAATGATCCCACAGGGGCCAGCAGGTGGCAAAGTGGTTAAGGACACTAGACTCCCACATGGTCAACCACAGTTCAAGTCACGGACCTGGCAGCTCGCTTTCTCATTCTCTCTCTCTCTTTGTTTATTTCTCTCTCTCTCTCTCTCTCTCTGTCCCTCTCTGGACAAATTAAAATAAATTAATTAATTAAGTTAAAATAAAATAATTATTTAAATTAAAATAAAATAATTATTTAAATTAAATACATAAATAAAAATGGTCCCACCAAAGACATCCATACCCTAATTCCTGGAACCTGTGACCATCAGTTTGTGAGGGAGGAGGAGGAGGCTTTGCAGTTTTGATAAAATTAATGATCTTGAGATGGGAAGTTGACCGTGTGTTATCCAGATGGGCCCTAGATCCAGTCACATGTATCCTCTTAAGAGGGAGGCAGAAGGGGCTGGCCCCATGGCCTAGTGGTTAAGGGAGCTGGATCCTACATCGTCAGTTCCACAGCTCCAGTCCTGCTCTGAGACCAGCTTGAAAAACACAAGGCATGGTGGTTAAGGCACTGGATTCCCACGTGGCCTACAGCAGTTTGAATCCTGGATCTGGTAGCTTGCTTTCTCATTTTCTCGCTCTCTGGTAACACATAAGCCCTGCAGCATATTAGTAATAATAATATTAAATTAAATAATTCTTTTTTAAAAAGTCTGTGTGTGTGTGTGTGTGTGCCCAAAAATCCCAAAAGGGTGGAGAAACGGAGGAGAAGGGATTGTTGTGTGACCACACCTCACCGGGGGATGCTTTCTCCTCTCTTGGCCTTTGAGTTTTTTTAACTGTATTTATTTATTTATTTATTTATTTTAACTTGACCAGAAAGGGACAGAGAGGGCCCGCCCTGTGGGAGTCCGGCGCCCCTAACCGCCATGCCGCCTGCGGGCCCTAGGACGAGCACTGTGCACTGCGCCCTCGCCAGGCCTGTGTGCGCAGCAGGAACGGAGCACGGAGGCAGCCGGGCCTCCCGCCGGGCGGTCTCCCATGCGCTCTCCACTTCGTCTCCAGCAGGGCTGGCGTGCTACCCGGCCAGGCAGGGGCTGCCTCCCAACGCCTGCTCTCGGCCTGTGTCCCAGCCTCCTCCTGGAACCCGTACCCACTGGGCCGGGGCTAGCTCCACGGCCGTGCTCGGGGCAGGACCCTCGAGGTCAGCCTGGCGGCTCTTCTTTCTCACGTGTTGTATCCAACTTGTCCGCAAATCCCGCTGGCTCTGTCTTCACAATAACACGAGAATCCGGCCGGAATCACCTCCGCTGCTGCTCCATTTTGTTGGAAGCCACTATCGGCTCCCTCCTAGACAACTGCCACAACCTCCAGCGGGGCTCACAGCTTCCCGCTTGCCCTGCCAGGGCTGTCTTCACACCATAGCCAGAGGGTTTCCTCCCACCAGGAGGCAGGGCCTGTCCCTCTGCTCAGAATCCTGCAGGGGCTCCCCTTTCACTCAGAGCAGAAATCTAAGTCCTAAAAAGTCAGACCCAGTCTGGCTCTGTCATCTTTTTTTTTTTTTTTTTCCTAGAGGTTTTCGCTATAGGGCACGTGCGCTCACCAGACAGAGAGACAGAGAGACAGAAAGCGAGAAATCACCCCCCAGGGGGGATGGCCACGCTGCAATCCCTTCTCCTCCATTCTCCTCTCAGGATCTTGGGCACGCACGCACATGCACCCGGCATGAGTTTTAAGCCACCGGGTCCGGGACTCAAACCGCGGTCGACTACATGGGAGTTCAGTGTCATAGCCATTATGCTAACTGCTGGTCCCTCTGTCATCTTTGACCTCATCTCCTACCCTCTGCTCTGCTGCAGCCACAAGAGAGCCAGGAGCTGGCGGGCGCTCCCATCAGTGCTGGGGGAGTTTAGATGCTGCCCGCCGGCGGCTGCCAGCCACAGGCTGTCTTCGGCCTACACCCCAACCCGCACCAGCAGAGCTGGCCAGTATAACTTGCACCATTTGAACTGTGAAGAAGCCCTAGAGCCGAGAAATAAACCAAAACTGTTCTGGACTGGGCTGGTTCCATAGCCTCCTGGTTAAGGGAGTTGGATCCCACGTGGCCAACTGAGTGGTTCAAGTCCTGGACTGGGTGGCTTGGGAAACCCACTGGGCACTTGTGTGTGCGTACCCAAAATCACAACAGGGTGGAGAAACGGAGGAGAGAGGATTGTGGCATTCAAGACCATGCCTCGTTGAGGGTGCTTTTTCCCTCTCCCTGTCTTTCTTTTTCTCTCTGGTGAACACTCATGTCCGCTGACTAAAAAAAGAAAAAAAAAGCTATGAAAATTATTTGTGGAGATGTAACTTTATATATAGCCCTTTTGGAAAACAGTCTGGCAATATCTACTAAACCCGGTATTTCTGCTTCTGGTAATACACCCTGATTCACGTGTGTACACAAGAATTAATGGACATGGGGGCCAGCAGCTGCCATGGTGGTTAATGGCGCTGGACTTCCACATGGCTGACCACGGTTCAAGTCCCAGACCTGGAGGCTTGCTTTGGCATTTTCCTCTCTCTCTCTCTCTCACTCTGTCCTCCTCTGGTCAAATTAAAATAAATAAATAAAGTTAAATAAAATAATTCTAAAAAAAAGAATTAATGGACATGAAATTCCTTTGCAGTGTTGTTTGTAATGGGAAGGGAGACCCAAATGTACTGTGTAAGGAAAATGAGTAAATTGTATATTCGTAAAACATCATACCATAGAGCAGTGGTGAGTTACATAAGCGATGTTATGATTGATAGACCAGCATGGATTCAGCTCACAATGTTAAGAAAAAAGGCATGTCACTATGTTTAAAAGCCTTGCAACTAAATACATTGTTCAGATTTAAATATAATAGGGGCAGAAGGAAATGCATAGGGTTGCTAAATGCTGAATTTGGGGTAGTAGGTGTGACCAGGTGGGGCAGGGAGAGTGATGACGTCAGGGAGGTGTACGTGCGGCTTCCTGAGAGCTCACTGTATAACTTTTCATGTCTGTGTGTGTCTGAAATAGTTCTTAGTAACTTGGCACCTTCTGGGACCTGCGATCCCCACGGAGCTGCGTAAAGGTAAAAGCTAAACAGCCCCACGGGGACACGTCAGACTCCAGAGCTCCCTTGGAAGACAGCTAAGATGAAGCGGAGTCAGACACAGGGAAGTCTCCTGTGGGAACCCGCTGCCAGGTGCAATAACAAGTAACTTTACAGCTAAGAAGCGCTTCCGGAGCGCGCGCGCACGCGCTCAGCACAGCAGGGAGGCCGAAGATGTTCAAAGAGACAAACGCAACGATTTCAACCACTGTGCTTTTTTTTTTTTTTTAATAAAAAACAAAACGGCAGGTAGGCTTGAAAAAGAAATGTAAAAATAGAAATTCTAAAATTGAAATAAAGACATAAGAAACACAATAAATAGGTTAAGTAAGCCGAGTGGAGAATTAGTGAACTGAATGGAGAACTCGTCTGTAACATGGAGCAGAAATCAGACGGTTGGAAAAGGAAGTTTAGAAACATAAAGGATGGGTGGGGTAGGAGGGGCTCAGGAAAAAAGCACCTAACGGTCACGTGCAGGTAGGCGGGGACAAGATGAGTTACGGAACAGCATACCACAACCAGGGGGAAAACAGGCTGCCAATCCCACAGCTGTCTTGTTGTTTTTTTTTTTTTTAATATGGAAGACTTCATGAATTTGCGTGTCATCCTTGCGTAGAAGCCATGCTAATCTTCTCTGTATCCGTCCCATGTTAGTATATGTGCTGCTGACGTGGGCACTCATGTATATATCTTTAAAAAAAGTAAAGCAGGTAGAGCAAAAATGAATGTTACACATGATGTGGTCTGTTAAAAACAATGAGCATGGTATACAGTATCATCCTGGATCGGATTATCCCACACAATGTGTATGCTTTACAATCTATATTGTACCTCACAAAGATGTACAATTAAATGGAAGTAAGACATTATAAAGTTACATTTTCAAATAAGAAACATGAGAGGGAGTGAGATGCTCAGCCTCCAGCAGCGCTTGTTCAGAGCTGCCTGGCCACGCTGGCTTGCTCTAACACTGCAGCCAGGAAGCCACAGGCGCCATCTTTAACTCCGCCTGGCAGTAGAGACAACTGGCTTTTTATTATTATTATATATATATTTTTAGAGGTTTTTGCTATAGGGCACATGCACTTGCCAGAAAGACAGAGAGAGACAGACAGACAGAAAGCAAGAAATCACCCTCGGGGGGGATGGCCACTCCACACTCCCGTCTCCATTCTCCTCTTGGGATCTTGGGCACGCACGCACACGCGCCTGGCATGAGTTTTAAGCCACCGGGTCCGGGACTCGAACCGTGGTCAACTACATGGGAGTCCAGTGACATAGCCATTATGTCAACTGCTGGTCCCTGACTTTTTTTTTTTTTGACTTTTAGCCTCTTAGGCCCAACTGTTATTTTGTTCATTGTAGTACCATTTTCTTTTCTCCTAACATCCTACTTTCCCATAATTGCAGTGTCATTTACCAAAGAATAAGGAAACACATTATCCCAAGGGTTTAAGTGCCTGCTTCAATGTTAAATTTTATTACCCAGTCAGGTGGAGGTAAGTCACATTCTAGACTGGCTATTGCCTGTCATTAAGCAATTAAACTCTAAAGAATGCAGAAGATAAAGAGGTCAGCCAGTCATCCCCGGTGATGTGAGGAACGCAGGTGATACATTGGGAGAGGACGTTTCTTCAAAGGGCCTTGCAACAATAGATTTCTTTTTCTTTCTTTCTTTCTCTCTCTCTTTCTTTCTCTCTCTCTCTCTCTCTCTCTCTCTCTCTCTCTCTTTCTTTCTTCTTTCTTTCTTTTTTTAAAGAATTATTTAATTTAATTTTATTTATTTATTTAATTTGACCAGAGAGGGAGAGAGAAAGTGAGAAAGCAAATCACCAGGTCCAGGATGCAGACTGCAGTCAGCCATGTGGGAGTCCAACGCCCTTAACCACTACACCACCTGCTGCCTCACCCACCCCCCGTTTTATTTTAGAGAGGTTTTCATTATAAGGCATGTGTGCTCACCAGAGAGACAGAAAGGGAGAAATCACCCTCCCACCCTCCCACCCCAGGGGATGGCCACACCACAATCCCTTCTCCACCAGTCTCCTCCCAGGATTTTTGAGTACACACGCACACGTGCCCGGCATGAGTTTTAAGCCGTCAGGTCTGGGACTTGAACCACAGTTGACTATGTGGGAGTCCAGCGACGTAACCATTACGCCATCTGCTGGTCACACAACAATATATTTGTTTCTTTTTTAAAAAAAAATTATTATTTAATTTTATTTCTTCTTCAGTTTAACCACAGAGAGAGAGAGAGAGAGAGAGAGAGAGAGAGAGATAGCGAGAAAGCAAGCCACCAGGTCCGGGACTCAAACCATGGCCAGCCATGTGGGAGTCCAGCATTTCAACCACCATGCCATCTGCCAGCCCCACACAACAATATATTTCTGAACATGAATGTTTTGGGCCTGAGGTCTTATCAAATCACTGCATCTCCTGTTGGGAGAAGTTGTGGGGCTCACAGATGGGAAATATTGTACAGTAATTTCTGTGCCTATGGGAAAGTATCAACAAATTCACGTGAGCATCTTTACCATGGCATAGCCTAGTCATATTTTTTTCTCTTTTTTTTCTTCTTTTTAAAAATTTGCTATCGGGGTCCAGCAGGTGGCATGGCAGTTAAGGGGACTGCACTCCCACATGGCTGACTGCAGTTCGAGTCCCAGACCTGGCAGCTTGCTTTCTCACTCTCTTTCACTCTGTCCCTTTGTGGTTAAATTGGGGAAAAGAAAAGAAAAGAAAGAAAAGAAAAGAAAAGAAAAGGAAAGGAAAGGAAAGGAAAGGAAAGGAAAGGAAAGGAAAGGAAAGGAAAGGAAAGGAAAGGAAAGGAAAGAAAAGAAAAGAAAAAAAATAAAGAAAGAAAGAAGAGAGAGAGAGAGAGAGAGAGAGAGAGAGAGAGGGAGGGAGGGAAGGAGGGAGGGAAGGAGGGAGGAAGGAAGGAAGATGGAATAATTCTTTAACTAAAAAAATTAAGATTTGCTATAGGGCGTAAGTACTCGTAGAAGACAAACTGAGACAGAGAGAGAGGGAAAGTGAGAAAATACCCCCGCCCCAGTGGGGATGGCCACACCATAATCCCTTCTCCTCCGTTCTCTCGGCATTTTGGGCTCTCACACACATGCACCAGACTTGTTTATCAAGCCACAGGGTCCAAGACCTGAAACAGGCAGTCGGCCCTGTGGGATCCAGCCACCCTAGCCACCATGCCAATGGTTGGCCCTGTGGAGTCTTACATAACAAACCTGGGACTGGCACCAGGGAGGCTCTGCCACCGGAGGGGGGACTTGGCCTACGCAAAGGAAAGCAACGGAATGCAGAGAGATCCTTGGGAACAAGAAACCAAGTTAATCATCTACTAAGAGATGTCACGGATTAAGAGAAGACGAGTGTACTCGGCAAACTAGGCTCAGGCGTGATGGTGGACCACGAGCAGGTCCGGAAGGGGCCTCTGAAGCTAAGAGGTGTCGCAGAAAGTGTGACCAAGCGGAAGAAGAAAAAGAAGGACAAAGACAAGACGAAACTGCTGGAAGCGATGGGGACGAACAAAAAGAACGAGGAGGAGAAGTGGTGCGGCCTGGACAAGCGGACCCCGGCCCAGTCGGCCTTCGAGAAGATGCAGGAGAAGCGGCCAATGGAAAGGATCCTGAAGAAAGCGTCCCAAACCCACAAGCAGAGAGTATTTCAACAGACGCCTGGGCACTCTGACGGAGCACTGCGACATCCCCGAGGCAGCTGGACCAAGTAGCCTCCTGGCTCTGGGTGTGGAGCGGCACCGAGCAGAAGCAGAAAGAAATGCCAGGATTATATTTGGCCCCTTTGTTATTTTCTAGAAATACTTTTTTGTACACAGACCCTTGCATCTTCTGCTGGGACAGCATTTTTCAAAGCCGTGTACCCTTTGTCTGGAACTTAATTAAGACAGTCCTTTAAAAAAAATAAAAGAAAAGCAAGGGGCCAGCAGGCGGTGTGGTGGTTAAGGTGCTAGACTCCCACATAGCTATCTGCAGTTCGAGTCCCAGACCTGGCAACTTGCTTTCTCACTTTGCCTCTCTCTCTGGTAAGTACACATGCCCTATAGAAAATTTGAAAATAATAATAATAATAATTAATAAAATTAAATAAATAATTCTTTTATTTATTTATTTAGGGTTGTTTTTTTTTTTTTTTTTTTTGAGAGGTTTTTGCTATAGGGCCCGTGCACTCGCCAGAAAGACAGAGAGAGACAGAAAGCGAGAATCACCCCCCAGGGGGGATGGCCACGCCGCAATCCCTTCTCCATTCTCCTCTCGGGATCTTGGGCACGCACGCACATGCACCCGGCATGAGTTTTAAGCCACCGGGTCTGGGACTCAAACCGCAGTTGATTACATGGGAGTCCAGCGACATAGCCATTATGCCAGTTGCCGGTCCCAATAATTCTTTTTCTTTTAATTTAGAATATTGTATTATATAGCAACCCCAAACATTAGAAACAAATTAAATAGTTTACCTTATTTGACAGGCATATAAGCATTTCAAAAGCGTCATGAAATCCAATGGTGTGGGACATAATGTAGACAGGAGTGGGATCTGACATTGCACAGACATTTGCTAAATAAAAACTCCCTGCAGAACAACTAGAGACAAACACAAAGTCAGTGCAGAGTAGTTCTGTGCAACCTTTTGAAGTAAAGAGTCTAAACACAATAGAGTTTTCAGGTAGGCACCAAGTTATCCTAAAAATGTCTTACATTGGGACCAGCAGTTGGTGTAATGGCTATGTTGCTGAACTCTCATGTAGTTGACTGCAGTTCGAGTCCCAGACCCAGTGGCTTAAACTCACATCGGGCACGTGTGCGTGCGTGCCCAAAATCCCAAGAGGAAAATAGAAGAGAAGGGACTGTGGCATGGCCATCCCCCCTGGGGGGTGATTTCTCACTTTCTGTCTCTCTGTCTCTTTTTCTGGCAAGTGCTCGCACCCTATAGTAAAAATCTCTCCAAAAAAAATTGTTTTATGTAGGTTATTTTGAAATTTTTTCATCAGATACACTACTCATATCAACAATACATGTGATTTGCCAGGAAAAAAAAAAAAAAAGAAACAAACCAGAATACCATTTCAGATCCAGTACACTTAAATATATCACTCTCATTGTAAGTGGTATCAGCATAGTCTTTGCAACTAGCCCAAAGCATATATTTGAGAAGTTTTTATAAACTGTTTGTGATGTTCATATGTTTAATTCTTAGGCCAAACTGTTTTCTGCTGGACAGCATTGTGCTTTATGTCAGCATGGAAACCTCAAAATAATCACCATAAAGCTTCTAAGACTCAGGGGAGAATAAGCTAGGATAGCCCACAGATACAAGATGAAATCTACAGTATTGGAATTATAAATGTTTAGAGCGGCCCAGACTAGAAGACAAGCCCAATCCACCATGAGAAGAACGAAATTCCAGATGGTCCAAGATGTGTCCTTAAAGTTTTATCTCAACCCTCAGTTTGAATTGTGAGGACTGATCCTCAGTTCAATCCAGCCAGTAGAAACTGACTGTGCAATTTCCCGTCGTATTTATTGTGCAGACTATGCACATTCTAGAAGGTTCCTTTAGTACTACACTGTGGTACTTTTTGTCCCAGCAATTTGAGGGTGTGCAAATTGCACAGTCATCAGTATGAACAGGCCGTGCTCCTTCCTCATCGTAACTAGACGTGTCATCAGCGTTCCTGTACTGAAGGCTGAAAGAAGATTCCAAGTATCTTTCAGTATCGATCATCTATGATGTCCCAGCAAAATTTATTCCTTAAGTCTAAGAATTTAAATCTTCCATTAACCACCAAGTTCCAGGAAGCAATGGCCGTTTCTAGATCTAATCCTTTTTGTCTGGATTCTTTGCAAAATTAAAAGTAAACTGGTAAAACTCTTAAATCATCCTGGTTCTTTCAATTCTTGTTCCATCTCCGGTATCTGGGCCTTTAGTTTTTCTTTCTTCTTTTTTTTTTTTTTAGAAATATTTTACTTAACTTTATTTAATTGTTTATTTACTTAATTTCACCAGACAGGGACAGAGTCAGTGAGTGTGAAAAACAGAGAGAAAGCAAGAAAGCAAGCTACCAGGCCTGGGACTCAAACCATGCTTGGCCATGTGGGAGCCCGGCACCCCTAACCACCATGACACCTGCTGGCCCCTGGGCCTTTAGCTTTTCTTCTTTCTTTCCTTCTTTCTTTCCTTCTTTCTTTCTTTTATGGAGAGGTTTTTGCTACAGGGCAGTGCTCACCAGAAAGACACACAGAGAGAGAGACAGAGAGACAGAAAGCAAGAAATCACCCCCAGGGGGGATGGCCATGCCGCAATCCCTTCTCCATTCTCCTCTCGGGATCTTGGACATGCACGCATATGTGCCCAGCGTGAGTTTAAGCTACTAGGTCCGGGACTCAAACTGTGGTCAACTACACGGGAGTTCAGCGACATAGCCATTACGCCAAATGCTGGTTCCAGGCCTTTAGTTTTTCTATGCTGTCACATCCTGATTCCGCACTTCGTCCATGGACTCCTGTTGGAGAACTTGCACTGTACTGCTGCTCTGAACTCCACGCTAATGCTGGCGGGGCCGGTGCCAGGTCCTCACAGAACTGCCGTTCCCCATCTATTCCCACATTATTTTCATCTTGAGGATCTTCGTATCTATGGAATAGTTGTTCTAACTCCCTGTCCAATGATTCTTTTTTGTATATAAACTTTCTTTTTTTAATATATAATTATTTATTTAATTTTATTTAGTCACTCATTTATTTTAATTTGACCAGAGAGAGACACAGAGGAGGAAAGAGAGAGAGGGAAAGTGAGAAAGGAAGCCACCAGGTCCAGGACTCGAACCGAAGTCGGCCATGTGGGCGTGTCCAGCACCTTAACCACCACGCCACCTGCTGGTCCCTATAAACTTTCTTACATACAAAGCTCAGGAGTTTGGAAAACATTACCTGTCCCAATATGTACCTTCCAGTCATTTAGAGTCAGACCACTTACTGCTGTTGTTTCCCTAGACTGTGTGAAGGTCATAAACTGACGAACTTCGGACTTCTGTGGCGGTTTCGACTTGTTCATGTTGGTGTCCTCCAGCCTCCTGCTGCTCAGCGGCGAACAGACAGCGCGGCAGAGGCGGCTTCTCTCAGGAGCTTGCCACACTCCCGCGCGTGCGCCATTCATTCATATTTTTAAAAGTTAAGGAAAGATAGGTAAGGTACTGACTAGGCCTCCTAAGCCATTGACTAAGCTATTTGGAATAATATAATTATAGTTATTACTAAATAGGGTTCACTATATGCTAGGCACAAAGTGCATTTATATGTCTTTAAACTTAACTCTGGGGCCAGCACATGGTGTGGTAGTTAAGGAGCTGCACTCCCAAATGGCCAACCAAGGTTCAAGTCCCAGACCCAGCGACTTGAAAACCAGGCCAGTACACGAGCATGCATGCCTAAACCCTGGGAGGAGAATGGAGAAGGGATCGCAGCATGCCATCCCCTCTGCTGGGGGTGATTTCTCGCTTTCCCTCTCTCTGTCTCTCTCTAGCAAGCACCCGTGCCCTATAGCAAAACAAAAGAAAAAGAGACAGTTTGGAGGCTTTTTGTTTTAAATTGCCCGAAGGTGTGTGTGCTAGAGACAGAAAAAGGCAGAAGGAGAAAGGCCCCCTGCAACGGGGCACGGTTGTACCACAATCCCTCCTCACCCACTCCTCTACCCTGCTGGATTTGGGGCACTCAGACACGTGCCTGACATGCTTTCCTTTCTTTCTTTTAATTTGTTTGAGGGACCAGCAAATGACGTAGTGGCTATGTCGCTGGACTCCCACATTGGCTGACTACAGTTCAGGTCCCGGACCTGGTGGTTTCAAAATCACACCTGACATGTGTACGTGTGTGCCCAAGATCCTGGGAGAAAAATGGAGAAGGGATTGCAGCAAGGCCATCCCCCCTGGGGGGTTGATTGCTCTTTCGTTCTCACTGTGGATTGTGAGAAAGAAATGTCTGTCTCTCTCCCTGGTGAATGCACGCGCCCCAACGAAAACCTCAGAAAAAAATAATTTTGCTTGAGGCTGTGTGCACTAGCCAGAGACAGAGAGGGAAAGTGAGAAAGCATCCTCCCTCCCCCAATAGGGGGCAGGCAATCCACAATTCCTTCTCCTCCCTCTTCCTTTCAGAATTTTGTACACACACACACACAGACCTGGGTTGTTTCTCAAGCCACCAGTGCCAGTATTCAAACCATGATTGACCATGTGGGATCCGGTTCCCTTAACCACTAGGCTAAGGGGCCAGCCCCAGGGTTTCTCTAAAAAATAACAGTTGAGGGACCAGCAGTTAGCGTAATGGCTATGTCACTGAACTCCCATGTAGCCGACCGTGGTTCGAGTCCCAGACCTGGTGGCTTAAACTCACGCCGGGCACGTGTGCATGCATGCCTAAGATCCCGAGAGGAGAATGGAGAAGGTGATAAAGTAAGCCACCAGGGTCCCATATGGGATCAGCAAGTGGCATGATAGCTAAAGCGTTGGACATTCCCACATGACCAACCATGGTTCAAGTCCTGGACCTGGTGGCTTACTTTATCACTTTCTCTGCGGCGTGGCCATCCCCCCTGGGGGGTGATTTGTCGCTTTCTATCTCTCTGTCTCTCTTTGTCTGTCTGGCGAGCGCACGTGCCCTATAGCAAAAACCTCTCCAAAATAAATAAATAAATAACAGTTGCCAGAAATGTGTGTAGAAGGGTGGAATGGAAATTAACTACACGAAATCCAATAACAAAAGTTAGTCGTAGAACATGTATTTAATTCATTTTTATCAAGGTCAAAGAGATATAAAACTAAATGACATAGTTTAGGGATCTATTCAGAGTACAACTATAAAGTCAGAAAATGATACAGCCACATGGGACCAGCAGGTGGCATGATGGCTAAAGCGTTGGACATTCCCACATGACCGGCCATGGTTCAAGTCCTGGATCTGGTG
Organism: Tupaia tana; assembly: GCA_026018925.1. Classification (NCBI taxonomy): domain Eukaryota; kingdom Metazoa; phylum Chordata; class Mammalia; order Scandentia; family Tupaiidae; genus Tupaia; species Tupaia tana. The sequence goes on along the minus strand of JAKSZU010000002.1, from coordinate 137,575,357 downwards.
GCTTACTTTATCACCTTCTCTCTCTGGTCAAATTAAAATAAACGAATAGATAAATAAAATTAAATAAAAATAATTATTTAAAATAAAAAAAAGAAAAAGAAAATGACATAGCCACAGTGCAGCCATGTGGTTTTCTTTCTCATTTTTCGGGGGGATTTTTGTCTTACGATATGTATGTTCACCAAAGAGAGACAGAGACAGTGAAAGGGAAAATGAGAAATTACCCCCAGGGGGACGGCCACACTGCAATTCCTTCTCTAGTCTCCTCCTGGGATATTGAGCCCACATGCACATGTGCCCAGTTTGTAGTCACCAGGTCCAGAACTTGAACGTGCTTGGCCACGTGGGACTCCAGCAAGATACACCATCTGCTGGCCCCTGGCAGTGTGGTTTTCTCTGAGTAGGGGGAGAAAAAAGCAGATTGAATCAGAGACAGAACTTTGCTTCAAAGTTACTGGTAATGGGGAACCAGCAGTTAGCGTAATGGTTATGTCGCTGGACTCCCACGTAGTCAACCGCAGTTCGCGTCTCGGACCCGGTGGCTTACAACTCACGCTGGGCGCGTGTGCGTGCGTGCCCAAGATCCCGAGAGGAGAATGGAGGAGAAGGGATTGCGGCGTGACCATCCCCCCTGGGGGGTGATTTCTCGCTTTCTGTCTCTATGTTTCTGTCTGTCTGTCTGGCGAGCGCACGCGCCCTATAGCAAAAAACCTCTCCAAAAAAAAAAAAAAAAAAAGTTACTGGTAATGTAAAGCTGGGAGATAAGTACACTGGAGACAGAAAAGAATTCAAATTCTGGTAATTCCTCTCTCTGGGCCTTTGAGCAAATTATATCTCTCTGAGGCTTCCATTCCTTTCCCATAAGTGGGGCAGATAAAATCTACTTTGCAAGGTTTTTTTTTTTTTTTTAATTACTTTTTTAATTTATTCTTTTTTTTTTTTTTAATGCAACCAGAGAGAGACACAGAGAGAAAGAGCGGGAAAGTGAGGAAGCAAGCCACCAGGTCTGGGACTCAAACTGTGGTCGGCCATGTGGGAGTGTCCAGCACCTTAACCATCACACCACCTGCTGGTCCCGCAAGGTTGGTTTTTAAGAATGCAATGAGAGGGGGACCAGCAGTTAGCGTAATGGCTATGTCGCTGGACTCCCATGTAGTCGACCGCAGTTCACATCCTAGACCCGGTGGCTTAAAACTCATGCCAGGCACGTGTGCCCAAGATCCAGAGAGGACAGTGGAGGAGAAGGGATTGCAGCATGGCCATCCCCCCTGGGGGGTGATTTCTGTCTCTCTGTCTCTCTCTGTCTGGCAAGCACACGTACCCTATAGCAAAAAAAAAAAAAAGAAAAAAAAAAAAACCCTCTCCCAAAAAAAAAAAAAGAATGCAATGAGAGGGACCAGCAGTTGGTATAGTGGCTATGTCGCTGGACTCCCATGTAGCTGACCACAGTTTGAGTCCCAAACCCAGGGGCTTAAACTCACGCCAGGCACGTGTGCGTGCGTGCCCAAGATCCCAAGAGAATGGAGAAGGGACTGCAGCATGGCCATGCCCCCTGGGTGGTGATTTCTCACTTTCTGTCTCTCTGTCTCTGTCTTTCTGGAGAGTGCACGTGCCCTATAGCAAAAAACTCTCCAAAAAAAAAAAATGCAATGAGACCAGCAGGTGGCATGGTGGTGAAGGCGCTGGACACTCCCACATAGCCGACCACAGTTCAAGACCTGGACCTGGTGGCTTGCTTTCTCGCTTTCCCTCTCTCTCTGTTTCTCTCTGTGTCTGCGTTTCTCTGGTCAAATTAAAATAAATGAAGGAATGAATAAATAAAATAAAAGAATGCAATGAAATGAGGTATGTAAAAGGCCTAGCACAGACCTGAAGGCTCAACACATGGAAGCTGCCAAGATGCCGACGATATAGAACGACACCCGAAAACCAAACAGAACTAGTGTACGTGCTAGGAACCCCCTGGGCATGACATAGGAGCACATTCGTAAGGCTAATAATCAGACATCCAGGGAGTAAGAAGTACAAGGTTCCTCCTACCCCAACCCATCCCAGCCCGAGTCCTCTGCAAAAGTAACCTTGACTGCTGAGTGGCGGTGTGTGTCTAAGCAATAGACAAAAGTTTGGTCCTTGCCGTGAGAACAGTATGGAGTTTGTGAAGAGAATTGCAATTGGGCACTGGGCCAGGGAGTGATGTTTGTGGCCAGTAGCCACACTCCCTTGTGTGCTGTTGCACGCTTCATCGGTTTCCTCTGGAGCTGCCACATGGAAAGGCTATTATGCAAGGCAGCCAGAACACCAGTAAATTGTGGGACCAGCAGTTGGCGTAATGGCTGTTACTGGACTCCCATATAGTCAACTGTGGTTCAAGTCTCAGATCCAGTGGCTTGAACTCACACTGGGCACATGTGCATGCGAGCCCAAGATCCTGAGAGGAGAATGGAGGAGGGATTGTGGCATGGCCATCCCCCCTAGGGGTGACTTCTCTGTCTTTCTAGCGAGCGCGCGTGCCCTGTAGCAAAAACTTCTCAAAGGGACCAGCAATTCACGTAATGGCTATGTCGCTGGACTCCCATGTAGTCGACCGCGGTTCGCGTCCTGGACCCGGTGGCTTAAAACTCACACCAGGCATGTGTGTGTGCGTGCTCAAGATCCCGAGAGGAGATCGGAGAAGGGATTGCAGCATGGCCATCCCCCTGGGGGGTGATTTCTCGCTTTCTGTTTCTGTCTGTCTGGCAAGCGCACGCGCCCTATAGCAAAAACCTCTCAAAAAAAGAAAAAAAAAAACAAAACAGTAAGTTGGAGGTAACATTCCAGGTAGGGATAAGACATCCGTGGCAGGGATATGTGCCCATGTTCCACCATTAAGAGGAGAGGGCACCAGGCCTGGAGTCAGAGTACTTGAGTTGTCTTCACTCACTTCTTGCATGAGACACAGACTCTTGAGCCTTGACTGTTTCACTGGGCAAGGTGAACATGAAAGTAACAGAACTCGGCCAGCTGGGGTGTGGAGGTCAAGGCACTGGATCCAATAGGGCCTATGGCATGGTTAGGGTCCCAGACTCCACGGCTAGAAAAGCACACTGATCATGTGTGCCTGCATACCCAAAATCCTAAAAGGCTGGAGAAGGGACAGAGGGACCAACAAGAGCCCCAAGGAGTGAGTTCAAACTTCCTGTCTCTCTTTGGCCAGTATACATGCCCTATAACAAAACAAAAAGCCATAAAGAAACTAGCAGAACCCCCAGGGATGAGGAGTTGCATGAAGACTGTGGTTAAGTCACTGGTTCAACATTCAACCTAACACATTCATTGACCAGCTCCTGGTAAAGGCCATCACCACAGCCTATCCTGACATCCTTTCTCGTTCTCTCACAACCATGACCAAATGGGCTAGGTGCTTGGGGCCAGCAGGTGTAGCTTGATTTCATCACTTTTGACACTGGTAAGCTACTGGTAGGTTGTGCATGGTGACTGGAGGTTCTAACTTGGGAAGAACTGGTGTGATCACCGAGAGAGACATCCTGGCTCTTTTGATGTGGTTCGTGTGAAAGATGCCAATGGAGACATGCCATGAATTTCTCTTCTTTGTGGAAGAGGTATCCACCTCACCACTGCTAAAGCTAGACACTAGCATGGCAGCCCAACAGAGCAGTGGATTAAATGGTCTCGAGATTGTGTGTTGGTGAGGTCTTAATACTAAAAAGATGTAGCATTAAAAAAAAAAAAAAAGGGTACACCTAGGTGCCTACTGTGGTGATGGTTCACAAATAGGATGTTCTCTCACTTCCCCAAATATTTTTGTACAATCATTTCCACTAAGATCAAACAATCCATTTAGTATTTTAAAAATTTTATTTATAACCAATTTGGTAGCTGACAACTGCTCACACAGGATAACAGGAAAGAAGTTCCTAGCTTCTGCCCAACACCAGAGAACATCCGTTTTGTCAGCAAAATCCTGAAATTTCATAAAAGGAACACACATTAGTACTATGTAGGCAGTAAAAACACAAAGCTGGGTGGAGGACAAGGTACCACACAGGGCAGGAAAGAGTGGGTCAGATGGTTTCAGAGATCCTCACAAAAAGCTCAGAGACTCTAGTCCAACCAGGTCATCATTACCACCCTGGGATGAGGAGCCAAATGGACACTCACCAGTCTCCTAGGAGAAACGGCTAGCTCTCCACCCGTCACAGCATGAACGTGCAGGAACCACTCATCACCTAGCATCGGAGCAACAGCACATCTCCGAAGGGGTAGATTTTAAACCTTAGGCTCTCAGGCACCTCCGTGAAGAGGCACCGCCCCTGACTGGTGAGCTTCCAGGTCTCATGCTGAAAGATTAAAATGAGACAGCCAATGAGAACTACCACCAGTGTTCTGGTCCTCCTTTTTGCCCTTCTCAAGACCTAATGATCCGGTTCCCTAAATGGGTCAGAACTTGCATTTGACATCAGAACCAGCATCAGAGACTCTAGTCTGTGAAATCATCATTCCAAATTTAGAGAGACCCGGATCAAGACAAATTATTCTGCCACGAGATCAAACGAGAAGCCCAGGGATGGGAAGTTTAAGAGCAAAAGAAGAAAAAGTACAAAGTAAACTCAGAACTGCAGGAAAAGAGCACCACTTAGACGCCCCCATATGCACTCACTTTAGAGAATAGGAGTGAAAGTGGGCTAACCAGTTTTTAAAATGTGGATTACAAAAATATAAACAGTAATATTCACAGGCCAGCTGGTAGCATGGTGGCTAAGGCAGCTGGATGGCACACCAGGAACCCACCAGTTAAAATCTTAAATCAAGGGCTGAAAACACCCACGGGGGCCAGCAGATGGTGTAGTGGTTAGGTCGTTGGACTCCTGGGCCTTGAAATGCACATCAAGTGTGTGTGTGGGTGCATGCCCAAAACCTCCAGAGGTGACTGAAAGGTAAGACTGCATCGTGGCCACGTAAGAGCTTGGAACAAAATCGTCTGTGAGAGGCGCCCAACGCTCTCGCACCTAACACTCACCTTCACTCGAGAACAGGACATCGGGGGAACACCTTAAGACCCCTAGTTGGGAGAATGAGACACAGAAATCAAAGATTAACAAGGGTTCCTGACCACCAAGTTTCCCGAATCCTGCATGAGGCATCCCATCCCAGCCCGTGGGGGCCGGAGGCGGTCAGCGCGCTGCGGTGATGGCGTCAGCGAGACACTCAGAATCACCTGGGGTCATCATCAGCCCCTTCCCCCAGGGTGGCCGCCACTCCCTCTTCTGACCGACTCACCATCGTGGCCGCCTGCGGACGCGCCCGGGAGACCAGAGATCTAGGAAGAAACCGACGCGTCAGGCGAGGCCAGGACCACTCCGGCCGAATGCCCTCCTCCCCGGGCTGGGTCAGTGTCAAGCAGTGGCGTCACCGAGACCTCAGAAACTCTAGTCTGTACCGGAACCTCATCCTCCCCAGCCCGGACCCCGACCCCTCCCCAGCAGGCCCCGAGATACCTGCACCAGGAAGGGCTGCTGCGCCATGACCGTGCGACCGGCTCCGCTGCAGGGCCCGGGCCGACCGCCAGAAGCAGCTCCCTAACAGCGCAGACCACATTGTCCGAAGGGAAACACGAGCGCGGGACCAGAGTATTTATGGCCGCGCCGGGCCGGGGTCCTGACGGGCATAGCTGTCTTCTCATGTGCCTGTCTTGGCGCGCGGCAGCCTCGCCATCGTCCGCCCTAACGCGAATAGAACGAAGTGAAAAGCGTCCGTGAACGGATATTTCATACTCTTCTGAGCAAATACTTGGGGTGTTTTGTCAACTTTGAAAAATAAAAAATTGCTGATCTGGCTGGCAGGCGGGAGGGAGCACGCCTCGGCTGCAGGACCCCGCGAGCTCGGCGCTGCTCGGGCGCCTCCTCCTGGCGGTCCCGGCTCCCCAGAGCAGCTCCCGCTGGCGGCTCCTCCCCTGTCGTCCCCGGTCCCGGTCCGTTCCGCCCGCGAACTCGGAGTTCGTTTCCCATCGGAGCCCACACACCTGTCAGGCGGGTTTGGTTTGAAGCAACTCTAGAGCTGTAACTGGAGACACTATAGACTGTGCATATTTCATATACAATTTGATGTTTTTTAAAAAATGCGTTACTGTCTTGGGGACCAGCAGGTGGCATGGTGGTTAAGGCGCTGGACACTCCTACATGTGTGACCGCAGTTCGAGTCTCAGACCTGGTGACTTGCTTTCTCACTTTCATTCTCTTCTGTGTCTCTCTCTCTGTGGTCAAATTAAAATAAGTGAATGAGACTCCAGCAGCTGGAGTAATGGCTATGTCGCTCAACTCCCATGTAGTCGAACCCGGTTGGAGTCCCGGACCTGGTGGGTGTGCGTACGTGCCCAAGATCTGGAGAGGAGAATGGAGTAGAAGGGGTTGCACAACCGTGGCCATTCTGGGGGTGATTTCTTGCTTTCTGTCTCTCTCTTTCTGGCTAGGGCATGCACCCTATAGCCAAAACCTCTCCAAAAAACAAAGAATAAGAAAAAGAAAGAATGAATAAAAATAAATAATTTTTTAAAAGTGTGCAGTTCATTAGTGTTGAATATATTCACATTGTTGTGCAGCGGATCTCCAGAACTTTCTCATCTTGCAAAACGAAACCAATACCCATGAAACAACTGTTCTGGGTTTCAACTGGGGTTTACGAGCAGTGAGTGGCCTGGAAGTTGACTGGAATCGGGTGGATGTGTCCCGTTGTCTGGAATAGTGCCATATGTCACAGGGAGACTGGAAGGAAACCGAACCGGGGATGGGTAGTAAAGCCGGGCCCTAGCCTCTAGCTTTCCCTTCTTCCCAGACCTTGCCTATTCATTTGTCCTGGCCTCTGACCATCAACTCAGCCGGTTTGTCCTTCCAGTTCCACCTTCCCAGGCCTTCCCCCCACCTCCCCGTTTTGAAATGGGGATAATGTTTGGTGGTGTTGGCATATTTTTCTTCATTTTTTGTGAGTGAGTCACATATAATAGAATGGCTTGGGATTCCAAACCATAAAAAAAAAAAAATCTTAAAAATCAGTCTTTTTGAGTCACCTAACTTAGGCACAGTAAGCATAACATTTAGAAGGAGGCCATTGTATGGGGCTGGCACATGGCATAGGTGGTTAAGGCGCTTGACTCCCACACGGTCAGCAAAGGTTCAAATCTCGGACCTGAGGGCTTGCTTTCCTACTTTCCTGTCTCTCTCTGGTCAAATTAAACAAATAATAATGATGGTAAAATAATTATTTCTTTAAAAAAAAAAACAGGAGGCCATTATGAGTGCAAAAATTACATCCTGTTTTTTTTTCTTTTTCTTTTTTTTTTTTCCTTTTGCTATAGGGCGCATGCGCTTGCCAGAAAGACGGAGAGAAACAGAGAGATAGAAAGTGAGAAATCACCCCCCGGGGGGGATGGCTATACCGCAATCCCTTCTCCTCCATTCTCCTCTCGGGATCTTGGGCATACATGCACATACACCCAGAGTGAGTTTAAGCCACCCGCCCGGAGTGAATTTAAGCCATCGGGCCTGGGACTCGAACCGTGGTCAGCTACATGGGAGTTCAGCAACATAGCCATTATGCTAACTGCTGGTCCCATGGAATCCAGCCACCTTAACCACCATGTCACTAGCTGGTCCACATCTGAACGTTTTTAGTTTTGACAAATGTTTTTTATTGACTTGAAGCAAAAGGATTTGTTACATCTACTGCCTAGCATGTGAAAGAGAGGAGAGATGGGGCTGGCAGGTGGTGTGGTGATCCAGGGTGCTGAACTCCCATGTGGCCGACCACAGTTCACATCCTGGACCTAGCAGCTTGCTTTCTCACTTTCCCTTTCCCTCTCTCTAACTCTGTCCATCTCTGGTCAAAATAAAATAAATAAATACATAAATACATACATAGGGGGACCAGCAGTTAGTGTAATGGCTATGTCGCTGAACTCCCATGTAGCCGACCACAGTTCGAGTCCCGAACCCGGTGGCTTAAACTCATGCCAAGGAAAATCTCATTTTGTATGCTGTAATGATGTGCAGTGAATGAATGCAAATAAATAAATTGAAATTTAAAAAAAAAAAAAAAAAAACTCATGCCAAGGCACGAGTGCATGCGTGCCCAAGATCCCGAGAGGAGAATGGAGGAGAAGGGATTGTGGTGTGACCATCCTCCCTGGGGAGTGATTTCTCGCTTTCTATCTCTGTCTTTCTGGTGACTGCACGCACCCTATAGCAAAAACTTCTCCCCAAAAAAATATGTATATACATAAATAAAGTTAAATAAAATTTAAAATTTAATTTAAAAGTTAAATAAAAATTAATTCTTAAAAAAAAACTGTATTATATATTCCTCCACTGGGAAAAAAAAAAAGAGAGAGAGAGAGAAAGCCCCAATTCCTATTACTACACCAGTTAAACTGCTATTATTATGTGTGTGGTCAGAGACCAGTTATTATAGTTCACCTCTCTTACAAGTAAAACAGGTTTTGAAAATTGGCCCAGGAACCAAAGAATTTCTTACTATACACTATTCTTTTTTATTCATTAAAGAATTATTTTTTATTTAACTTTACTTATCCATTTATTTATTTATTTTAATTTGACCAGAGAGGGACAGAGAGAGAGAAAGAGGAAAAATGAGAAAGCAAGGCACCAGGTCCAGGACTAGAATCATGGTTGGCCATATGGGAGTCTAGCACCCTTAACCACCATGCAACCTGCCGGCCCCAGTATATACTATTCTTTTTCCTTTATAAGCTTCCAAGGAGGAATTCCTGTACTTTGTCATTCCTAAAATGTGTTATTTTTCCTAGTGTATTGGCATAACTTGGAACTTGAATCTGTTTGACTTTGGAGTAGATATTTCCAGACAGTTCTGGAGAAGAAGCAGGTTGGGATTTTCTCAGGCTAGAAGTGGTGCATAGGGCCAGCAAGTGGCATGCTGGTTGAGGAACTGAACTCCCACACGGCCAACCACAGTTAAAGACCCTGGCTTTCCCCCATTCTTGCTGTTTCTGGCCACTGCATGTGCCCTATAGCAAATTTTAAAATATTAAATAAAACTAAGTAAATCATTCTATTTTTTTTTTTTTTTGGAGAGGTTTTTGCTATAGGGCGCGTGCGCTCGCCAGACAGACAGAGAGAGACAGAGAGATAGAAAGCGAGAAATCACCCCCCAGGGGGGATGGCCACGCCGCAATCCCTTCTCCTCCATTCTCCTCTCGGGATCTTGGGCACGCACGCACACGCGCCCGGCGTGAGTTTAAGCCACCGGGTCCGAGACTCGAACCGCGGTCGACTACATGGGAGTCCAGCGACATAGCCATTACGCTAACTGCTGGTCCCAATCATTCTATTTTTTTAAAAAATGGAGCCAGCAGGTGGTGTGGTAGTTAAGGGCATTGGGCTCTTACATGGCTGGCTGCAGTTCAAGTCCTGGACCTGGTGACTTTCTCACTGTCTCTTACTCTGTCCTACTCTGGTCAAATTAAAATAAATAAAAATATATAAAGTTAAATAAAATAAGTCTTTAAGAAAATGTAATTGCTACAGCATTAAGAACTCCTTAGGGAGAGCTGTGAGAGGAAAGACTGTGACCTTGATCCATCCAGCTCTCTGCTATGCATCTTTTCCCCCTCCTCTTTCCTCATAAATTACCCTGGCTTTATATTATTGTTTTTAAATTGTCCATAAGGAAGAGAAAAAAAGGATTGTTAAATCTGGGGTAACATCACTTAGAATCACACAGCAACAACTAAACACCAAGAGGCTTCAGGCAGTGGGGAGAGAACTTCAGGGCCCAAACTATCACTTGTTGCTAAACTTAGCCAGGACGCAGCCGCCTCCGCGGGCTGAATGGTGAAGGAAGTTTTAGAAGGCCTAAAGTTGAGGGGAGCGCGACAAGAATTGCTGAGATGACACCGGACCATGCTAGAGTGCCTGGCCCACCCCTTCTTCACGGCTGCACCCCCACACTCTAGGCCCCACTTAGGCAACTGCTGCTAAGATGACCATGATGTTGTTTGTCCACTTCACATTTCTGCTCAACATGGTCTTGAAACTTTTGAAGTGAGGCTATTCAGACAAAATACCCTTAAGAAAATAAAGGACAAGGACTCACAGTGTCATGATTGTCCTGCCTCAGCCTCCCGGGCAGCTGGGGCCTACAGGGCTGTGCCACTCAGGGGTGCAATTTGCAGTGGGTTGGGATTGTACCTTGTGGCCTCAGCCTACCTAGGAGGTTCTCAACCCACACATCACAGCAGGACCCAAAATGTTTTACTTTAAAAGGAGGTAAATAAAGCTAAGTAAAGCTAAATAACTTGTGCTTAGTCACCCGGTTGGAATTTACACAGCCCGGTTGGAATTTACACAGCCCGAGTGGACCTGCATCTCATTACTGCCATTTTGTCCACGACACAGATTTAACCCACACCAATCTTGCCTCCCCAAACCCCTCAGCAGCCCCTCCAACCATTCCTACTTTCCCCTGAAACAAGCCCCACTCCAAAGAAATGGGCGCCTGCAAATCATTTCTTCCAACACATGTCATTTCCCACCCACGACTGGTTCCAGCCGGAACTCTTCACAGACATGATTCCTAATATGGGTACCTGTCCTCGCAGTAATGCCCCTTTCAGGTCTACAGAGACGTAGGGAATTGAGACATGCCAAGAAGAGTCCATTACACCACCCCAAAAACAAACAGAAACAAATCTTTTTGACATTTTATTAGTCATCTTTTAAGTAAACAAGTTATAAAACACTCCTTGACTTTGTCCCGTCATTGCAATGAAAGACTCATACACAGGGTGGCAGTGTTGATTTAAGGGACAAAAAGACTAATAGTACTTAGATTAAATGTAAACAATCCTAATGAACATATTGGTTATACAATAAAAAGGACAAGTCCCCAAATGATCAAACGGTTACAAGACAATTTAAGAAAAAAAACACACAGCAGAGGCTGAAATTAGAAAAAGCCTGGAGAAATCGCCAAGTACTGGAGTCCAACAGTCACAAAGTGAAGACAGGGAAACAAGGAAAGGGCTCCTAGTCCACCTCCTCAATGGTGGGGCCCGACCCAGAGCCACCCTTAGGGCCCTGACCCCCGAAGCCACCAGCCCCGGGGCCGCCCGCACCCTGGTACAGTCCGCTGATGATGGGGTTACACACCTGCTCCAGCTCCTTCCTCTTGTGCTCAAACTCATCCTTGTCGGCCAGGGTGTTGGCGTCCAGCCAGGAGATGACCTCCTGGCACTTGTCCAGCACCTTCTTCTTGTCCGCCTCGCTGATCTTGCCCCTGAGGCCCTCGTCTTCCACGGCGCTCTTCATGTTGAAGGCGTACGACTCCAGCGCGTTCTTGGCCGACACCCGGTCGCGCTGCACCTCGTCCTCCGCCTTGTACTTCTCGGCCTCCTGCACCATGCGCTCGATCTCCTCCTTGCTCAGGCGGCCCTTGTCGTTGGTGATGGTGATCTTGTTGGCCTTGCCGGTGCTCTTGTCCGTGGCCGTGACGTTCAGGATGCCATTGGCGTCGATGTCAAAGGTCACCTCTATCTGGGGCACGCCGCGGGGGGCCGGCGGGATGCCGCTCAGCTCGAAGCGCCCCAGCAGGTTGTTGTCCTTCGTCATGGCCCTCTCGCCCTCGTACACCTGGATCAGCACCCCGGGCTGGTTGTCCGAGTACGTGGTGAAGATCTGCGTCTGCTTGGTGGGGATGGTGGAGTTACGCTTGATCAGCGCCGTCATCACGCCGCCCGCCGTCTCCAGCCCCAGCGACAGGGGCGCCACGTCCAGCAGCAGCAGGTCCTGCACGTTCTCCGACTTGTCCCCCATCAGGATGGCGGCCTGCACCGCCGCCCCGTAGGCCACCGCCTCGTCCGGGTTGATGCTCTTGTTCAGGTCGCGCCCATTGAAGAAGTCCTGCAGCAGCTTCTGCACCTTGGGGATGCGGGTGGAGCCCCCCACCAGCACCAGGTCGTGGATCTGGGCCTTGTCCAGCTTGGCGTCGCGCAGCGCCTTCTCCACGGGCTCCAGGGTGCCGCGGAACAGGTCCGAGCACAGCTCCTCGAAGCGCGCCCTGGTGATGGACGTGTAGAAGTCGATGCCCTCGAACAGCGAGTCGATCTCCAGGCTGGCCTGCGTGCTGGACGACAGCGTCCTCTTGGCGCGCTCGCAGGCCGTGCGCAGCCGCCTCACGGCGCGCTTGTTCTGGCTGATGTCCTTCTTGTGCTTCCTCTTGAACTCCTCCACGAAGTGGTTCACCAGCCTGTTGTCGAAGTCCTCCCCGCCCAGGTGCGTGTCCCCGGCCGTGGCCTTCACCTCGAAGATGCCGTCGTCGATCGTCAGGATGGACACGTCGAACGTGCCCCCGCCCAGGTCGAAGATGAGCACGTTGCGCTCCCCCTTGCCCGTGCGGTCCAGCCCGTAGGCGATGGCGGCCGCCGTGGGCTCGTTGATGATCCGCAGCACGTTGAGCCCCGCGATCACGCCCGCGTCCTTGGTGGCCTGGCGCTGCGAGTCGTTGAAGTAGGCGGGCACCGTGATCACCGCGTTGCTCACCGGGTAGCCCAGGTACGCCTCGGCGATCTCCTTCATCTTGGTCAGCACCATGGACGAGATCTCCTCGGGGTAGAACGCCTTGTCCTCCCCCTTGTAGCTCACCCGCACCTTGGGCTTGCCGCCGTCGTTGATCACCTGGAAGGGCCAGTGCTTCATGTCCGACTGCACCACCGGGTCGCCGAACTTGCGGCCGATCAGCCGCTTGGCGTCGAACACCGTGTTCTGCGGGTTCAGCGCCACCTGGTTCTTGGCCGCATCCCCGATCAGTCGCTCGGTGTCCGTGAAGGCCACGTAGCTGGGCGTGGTGCGGTTGCCCTGGTCGTTGGCGATGATCTCCACCTTGCCGTGCTGGAACACCCCCACGCACGAGTACGTGGTGCCCAGGTCGATGCCGATCGCCGTGGTCTTGGCCATGTCGGTGCCCTGCTCTCCCTCCTCCGCTGACGCTCGGGCCTGGGAACGGTGGGCGGGACCTCGGTCCTTTCTGGCAGCCGGCAACAGCGAGCGCGTCGGCTCCGCGGGAGTTCGCTCTGGGAGGCGGCGGGGCAGCGGGAGTGCGGCTCGCGGTAGACGGAGCAGCTGCGGTCAGCCCTTTCCAGCTCGGAGTTGCTGCGGGCGGGCAGCTCTGCTTTTATGGGTCTCCCCGGAGCCCCGCCCTGGCCGCCCTCAGCCAATCACCGAGCCCGGCGAGGCTGCTGGGTCGGGAATATTCCAGGGGCTTCGCCTGGCGCCCGGCCCCCTAGGCTTTCTGAACCAATCAGAAGCCGGGGTGCCGCCCCGCCCAGAACTCTCTAGACGCTTCTGGGATTGGGGCGGGGGCAGCGGGGGAGTCTGGAGGAGGGGGAGGGGGAGAGGGGGTACAGGGGCGGGGGGAAGGGGTGGAGAGGGAGTCGTAGGGGCGGAGAGGGGTTTTGGGGGGCGGAGAGGGGTTTGGGGGACGGAGATGGGGTTGGCGGGGCGGAGAGGGGTTTGGGGGACGGAGATGGGGTTGGCGGGGCGGAGAGGGGTTTGGGGGACGGAGATGGGGTTGGCGGGGCGGAGAGGGGTTTGGGGGACGGAGAGGGTTGGCGGGGCGGAGAGGGGGTTGGGGGTCGGAGAGTTGGTTGGGGGCGCGGCGAGCGAGCTGAGGGATTGGGGGACCGCGGGGGAAGCGGAGAGGGCTGGGGAGACTGGGAATGGCGGAGCGGGCTGGGGCGGTGGGGCAGCAGGTGGCCAGGCCCCCCGGGTGCAAGCGGGCACGGGCGGATGAGAAGGTGGCTGCGGGCTCGGTCCCTGGTCGCCGCCGCCGCGAGCCCCTTAGTGTAGCCTGGATAGGAAGGGTCAGCATTCGGCCGGCGGGTGGCAGGCTCTTGGGAAGCAAACTTTTTGTTCTGCTTTTCTTTTTTTTTTTTTTTTCCTTTTTTTTTCTTCTTGTTGGTAGTTTAAAGTAGGATTAAGGGCAACAGGAGGAGACACAGGGAACGCTGAAAGCTCCCGAGTTTCTGGAAGGAGGCGGGAAGACGAGTGCTCGGCGGTGAGGATGGCGCCGCCTGTGGGTCCTCTGGCGGGGGGCCCGAGGGTCTGTGCCGCCTGGGGAGCGCCTGGCTTTCCGCGACGTCGTCCCGTCCTGTGTTTAAAGTGCGCATAAGAAGAGATTAAGGGGGCGTAGTGTTTGACATCCCATCTGACACAGATGGAATACTTGGGGATTCGAATTTTGAAATTTTAAAGAAAAGCACTCGAGGTCCCCATCGCCGCAGAAGGGACGTTCTCGGAGCGGGGAGAGTGGGGCGGCAGGGCGTGGCCGCCGCGCCCTGGTCCCCGCTACGCTGAGCCTGCGGCGGGACCTGGGCGTCAGGGAGAACGAATTCCCAGAGGACGCCTCGTTTCGGCTTGCTTCTCTTTCCCCACCCTTCTCAGCTTGGGCTCCGAACCACCCCTTCCCTCATTTCTGCCGTTCGCTTAATGCTTGGTTCAGTCCTGGGTGGCGGGTAGGGCCAGGATTAACCGTGAAGTCCGAACGCGATGTCGTGCCTGTCCCCGCGGCAGGATGTCGCCCCCACTGTTTACACTGGAGCAGAGGCGAGGCCAGCCGAGCCTGCGACGCAGGGGCGGAGGTCGGTCCTCTACCAGTGGCTATGCCACGTTTGTGTGGCAGGTGACCCGTTTTAAGCAAACTGTGGTTATGTTGTTCAGATTTTAAGAGTATTTAAGTAAGGGGAGGGGGTGACCCAGGTTCTAGTTCCTCTAAACCTGGAGGTTATTTGTTAGGCACTTAGTTTTGGGTCCTGCATTCCAACTTCCTGTTTTAATACAGTTAGTCAGCAAATTACTTTGCCCTTTTCTATTTCTTCTTCTTCTTCTTCTTCTTCTTCTTCTTCTTCTTCTTCTTCTCCTCCTCCTCCTCCTCCTCCTCCTCCTCCTCCTCCTCCTTCTCTCTCTCTCTCTCTCTCTCTCTCTGCACGTGTGTGTGTGTGTGTGTGTGTGTGTGTGTGTATGCAAAGAGTCCCTGATAGGCACCTGAAATGAAAATGTGAGGATCAATAAATTGGTGGTACTGGTTTACAACCCACAGGGAAAAAAACCGGCTTATGGCTGTTCACACTCTCCGGGAGGACTAGCGGGACAGGAAGTTTTTTTGATGAAGGGACTCACTTTTGCACATCTTGCTCAATTGACATTCTTCACTTTAGGCACAAATACACACCCCACTCCATGTCAAACACCTCTTCCTGGAATCTAAGGGTATGCAAGTGTTCATAATTTGCTGATCTAAACCGATGTTTCAAAAATACTGTTTTAACAATCGTGTGTTAACTTGTTTACCGAATTCATATGTACCTCCCTAATGAATCACCTCCCTGAACTAGTTAAACTGGTCAAACTTAAGGAACTTTCCTTGTTTTTTTTTTTTTTTTCCTTTTAATTTGCTAGGGGATGCTCACTCTTGCCAGAAAGAGAGAGAAAGCATTATCACCCCACCCCCACCGTAGGGGACGGTGGTCCCATTTCTCTCGCCTTTCAGAATTTGGGGCTTGCGCGCACGCGCGCGTGAGCACACACACACACACACACGCACACACAAACACACACACACATTCCCAGCGTGTTTTTCAAGTCTGAGTCCAGACTCAAACCATGAACTAGGTCATGTGGGATCCAGCTGCCTGGGTTTTCAGAGGAAAAACATTTCTTTATGCAGTCTCCTGTGGATTCCTCCAAACTTCCATCCTAGCTTCCTAGTATATCAACAACCTCACACACACACACCCCAATCTGGAAGCTTCCTCACTTTCCACTGCTCCCTACCTCTGGCAGGTCTGGATTCACACCCGCCTTCTCTCCAAACCTGCAATTTAGAATACTACTCTGCTGGCTCAGAGCACAAGGTATCCCTGACCCCACTGCTTTGCAAGCAAGTGTGGTGGTAGGTCCCTAAACGCTGCTGCTGCTGGAATGCCGGAAGACCCACCGGAAAGCTGTCTTCCGTAAATCAGACTGCCGGCTACACGCTGGGGTAGGTCTGCAGCATTATAGTTGACCTTTTAAGTTTCTCTCTTCTGTTCAGTGGTCTGAGAACCCACACATCACTAGCCCTTGTTTGTTTCATGGCAAGAAAAGGATCTCCTGGAATTTGTCTTTCTTTTTTACCTTTTTTTTTTTTTTTTTTTTTTGGAGAGGTTTTTGCTGTAGGGCATGTGTGCTAGCCAGAAAGACAGACAGAGACAGAGAGACAGAAAGAGAGAAATTACCCCCCAGGGGGATGGCCACGCCATAATCCCTTCTCCTCCATTTTCCTCTCGTGATCTTGGGCACACATGCACACGTGTAAGCCACCGGGTCTGGGACTCCAACCACGGTTGACTACATGGGAGTCCAGTGACATAGCTATTATGCCAACTGCTGGTCTCATTCTTTTCCCTTTTTTAAATTAGATTTTTCCCATAGGGTGTGTGTGCTCACTGGAGACAGAGAGAGAGAGAGAGAGAGAAATCATGCCGTAAGGGGATGACCATGCCACGATCCCTTCTCCTCCACTCTCCTCGGGATTTTGGGAACACCCACACATGTAGCCTCATGATTTTCTTTTCTTTTTTAGAGGTTTTTGCTATAGGGCACATGTGCTTGCTGGGAAGAAAGACAGAAAGACCGAAAGTGAGAAATCATCCCCCCAAGGGATGGCCGCGCGATCCCTTCTCCATTCTCCTCCCCGGGATCCTGCGTACACATGCACACACAACCAGCCTGATTTTGAAGCCATTGGGTCTGGGACTTGAATCACAGTTGGCCATGTGGGAGTACAACGATGTAACCACTATGTCATCTGTTGGTCCCTCCCCCCCATGATTTTCAAGCCACCAAGTCCTGGACTGAAAGTGGGGTCAACCATGTGGGAGTCCAGCGCCTCCACCACCATGCCACCTGCTGGCTCTGTCTTTCCTTTTAGACTGGGCGCTTCTAAGGCAGAAACCCAGGGACGGGTTTAATTACTATCTTAGGTGACTGAGAACCCCACGAGATTTTCCAGAACTTTCATTTCAGAGTTAGGTTTTTATTGGATTCTGTGTATGGAAGGGCAGAGCTCAGGTTTCCAAAGCTAGAAAGGCTGTCAGGTACTTTTAAGGGTGGTAGGAGGACAACAGAGACTGAAGAGGGATGCCCAGAATGCTGACCGCTGCAAAAATGTAGGGAAGGGAAGCCTTCCTCAGCCTGATACTGCAGACCCATTTTCCTTCTCTCTCTCTCCCTCTCTCTCTTTTAAATTATTTAATTGTATTTATTATCATTTTGTATGCTTACCAGAGAGAGACTTGGAAAGTGAGAAAGCAAACCACCAGGTCTGGGACTCAAACCATGGTCAACCATGTGGGAGTCCAGCCTACTACGCTACCTGCTGGCCCTTCCTTCTCTTTTCTTATAGTTGGTCAAATGTTCTGTTTCTCCTCAACTCCATTGACTTAGAAGATGCTATTGGAGTGCCAGCAGGTGGTGTAGTGGTTAAGGGTTCTGGACTTCCACATGGCCAACCACCACCATTCGAATCCTGGACCTGGCAGCTTGCTTTCTCACTTTCCCTCTCTGTGTCTTTCTTGCTCTGTCCCTCTCTGGTCAATTTTTTTAAAATTAATTATTTTTTGAGAGGTTTTTGCTATAGGGCACATGAGCTCTCCAGAAAGACAGAGAGAGAAAGAAAGACAAAAAGCGAGAAATCACCCCCCCGCCCAGGGGGGATAGCCATGCCGCAGTCCCTTCTCCGCCATTCTTCTCTCGGGTCTTGGGCACGCACACATGCCCAGTGTGAGTTTAAACTTCTGGGTCCGGGACTCGAACCACTATCAACTACATGGGAGTCCAACGACATAGCCATTACGCCAACTGCTGGTCCTTCTCTGGTCAAATTTAAAATAAAGTTAAATAATTTTTTTTTGAGAGGTTTTTGCCATAGGGCACGTGTGCTCTCCAGAAAGACACAGAGAGACAGAAAGCGAGAAATCACCCTCCGGGGGGGATGGCCATGCTGCAATCCCTTCTCCTCCATTCTCCTCTCAGGATCTTGGGCATACACGCACATACGTCCAGAAATAAAATAATTTTTTAAAAATTAAAAAGAAAAGATGCTGATAGGCCAACAGGTGGTGTAATGGTTAAGGCACTTGACTCCCACATGGTCGGCTGCCGTTTGAGTCCTGGACCCTTTGGCCTGAAACTCACACCAGACACGTGTGCCCAAAACCCTGACAGGAGAATGGAGGAGAAGGGATTGCACCATGGTAATCCCCCAGGGGGATGACATTCTTTCTCTCTCTCTCTCTCTCTCTCTCACTCTCTCTCTTTCTCTGTCTCTGGTGAGATGCTATGGGACTGGCAGGTGGCATGGTGGTTAAGGGCGCTGGACTCCCACATAACCAACTACAGTTCCAGTCCCAGACCTGGCGGCTTGCTTTCTTACTTTCTCTCTCTCTCTCACTCTCAGTCTGTCCCTCTCTGGTCAATTTAAAATAAATAAATAGGGGGCCAGCAGGTGGTGTGGTGGTTAAGGTGCTGGACACTCCCACATGGCCGACCATGGCTCGAGTCCTGGACCTGGTGGCTTGCTTTCTCACTTCCTCTCTCTCTTTCTTTCTCTTGCTCTCTGTCTCTTTCTCTGGTCAAATTAAAATAAATGAATGAATAAGTAAAATTAAATAAATAATTCTAAAAATAAATAAAGTTAAATAAAATATTTATTTAATTTTTAAAAAGATTACTTATTTTTTATTTATTAGACAGGGTCTCATTATGTCCTCATTATGTCTCCACCTTCTTGCCTCAGCTGGGACTAAGGCTTTACTAGAAATATATATATATGTGTGTATATGTACATATATACATACATATATATATATATAATTTTTTTTTTTTTTTTTTTTTTTTTTTTTTTTTTTTTTTTTTGCCACAGGACACATATGCTTGCCAAAGAGAGACAGAGAGAGAAAGTGAGGAATCACTCTCCTAGGGTAACAGTCATGCCGCAATCCCTTCTCCATTTTCTTGGGATTTGGGTATGCATGCACATGTGCCTGGCACGATGTTTCAAGCCACTGGGTCTGGAACTAGAACTGCAGTCTGCCGTGTGGGAGTCCAGCACCTTAACCACCATGATACCTGCTGGCCCTGAGTCAGGAATTTTTCTTTCTTTCTTTTTTTTTTTTTTAATAAGAATTATGTATTGGGACAGCAGTTGGTGTAGTGACTACATTGCTGGACTCCCATGTAGTCAACCACGGTTCAAGTCCGACACCCAGTGGCTTAAACTCACGCCGGGCACGTGTGCATGCGTGTCCAAGATCCCTCTGAACGGAGGAGAAGGGATTGCGGCGTGGCCGTCCCCCCTGGGAGGTGATTTCTCGCTTTCTATCTCTCTGTCTCTCTCTTTCTGGCAAGTGCACACACCCTATAGCAAAAACCTCTGCAAAAAATAAAATGTATTTAATTTTATCATTATTACTATTATTATTTTAATTTGCGACAGGGCAAATGCACTCACCAGAGACAGAGAGAGAAAGCAAGCCTCCAGGTCCAGGACTTAAACCACGGTCGGCTACGTGGGAGTCCAGCGCCTGAACCACTATGCCACCTGCTGGCCCTGAGTCAGGCATTTTTACTTTTTTTTTTTTTTTTTTGAGAGGTTTTTGTTATAGGGCGCGTGTGCTCGCCAGACAGACAGAGAGAGACAGAGAGACAGAAAGCGAGAAATCACCCTGTGGTAGGCTGCGCACCAGCGAGTCTGCCGTTTCTCAGAGAGCAAACAATTGCCATGATTGGTTCTCTTCATAAAACCTGACCTTCGAAACCTTGGTCTAATTGGCCACTAGAATCCCTCAGATTTGCATATCCAGCACCTCATGATTGGTCCAAAAGCAACCAATCATAACCCACCGTTTACAACCAATCACGGCCCACCATTTACAACCAATCATAACCCACTTTTTATGATCCTTCATTCAACCAATCACGGCCCACCAGCGTGTATATAACCACCATGCCTGGCCCACAATAGCTAGACGACCAGGAAGACAACAAAAACAACACAGAAGACCAGGAAGACAACGACCCTGGAGAGCCTAAAGAGCTGAAACACCACATAGTCTCCAGACGACCCTGAAGAGTTGTAGCACTACATCATCTCCAGACGACCCTGAGGAGCTGTGACCCCACGTCGTCTCTGTGCTGCTCACAACGGACGACGCTACCCTAAAGAGTTGTAACACTGTGTTGTCTCCGTGCTGTACTGTGCTACCCACAATAAACAGACGACACTGTGCCGCTTGTTCCAGCTCTCACTCCTTCCTTCAGGAAACCTGTTCGATTGTCCCCCCGGGTCGGGACACGTGGCGCCCGAACCGGGTCGGGACATCACCCCCCAGGGGGGATGGCCACGCCACAATCCCTTCTTCTCCATTCTCCTCTCAGGATCTTGGGCATGCACGCACACGCACCTGGCATGAGTTTAAGCCACCGGGTCCAGGATGTGAACCGCGGTCAACCACGTGGGAGTCCAACGACACAGCCATTACGCTAACTGCTGGTTCCGAGCCAGGCATTTTTAATAACCAAATGACACATGCTTCCGTGATACAGGAATCCTGGAGATTTCCAGCAGCATGGAAAAAAAATAATCTGGAAACAGGAAGACCTGAGTTTGTATTTGGGCTCCACTTCTTTGTTGAGAGTATTTTTTTCTTTTTTTCTTTTTTAGGTTTTTTTTCTATAGGGCACACGTGCTTACCAGAGCGAGCCAGAGAGAAACAGTGAGAGGGAAAGTGAAAAATCACCCCCCCCCCCCCGTGGGGTGGGGATGGCCCCACCATAGCTCTTCTCTTCGTTCTACTCGAGATTTTGGGCAACACACATATGTGCCTGGCATGATTCCCTAGCCACCAGGTACGGGACTTGAACCATAGTCAGCCATGTGGGAGTTCAGCGCCTTGACCGCTACACCCCCTGCGGGCCCCACTTTGTACTCTTTCTAATACTGGCTCGTTGACTCAATCATGTCATTCTTTAAAATGAAGCAAACAGAAAACAAGAGGAAGGGGATGAAGAGTGAAGGGCAGGCCTCTGAGCACTGGGGTGCCATGGAGGGTGTGAGGACCAGAACTCCCCTCCTGGCTGCTGCTCTCTTCTAAAGACCCACAGCCATCCCCCCAAGACCCCCCCGTTCCCACTTCAAGCGTCTTTCAGCCCCCCTCGACTTCTCCTAGAGACCAGACCCCTGGGTCAGTAGGAGGGAAAAGGAGGGGCAGGCGGTGACTGTGCCAGGCTGGCACGGAGTTCAGAGGTCTGGATGGGAACTGTGGAACTGTGACTAAGCATGATGTCCTAGGGCGGGGTTGGGCAGAGAGCCCGGGTGGAGACGAGGCTTTGTTGAAGAGTGTTCCTAAGAATAACAGGGCAAGCCTGGCCTTGGAGCCCAGAAAGTTCTGGTGTAGCCAGCCAGAGGGGAAAGGAGCCCCAAGAAGGGCGTGAGAACTGGGTGTGTGTGTGTGTGGCAGGGGGAGGGGTGGTGGTAGTGGTAGTGGTGGTGGTGTGTGTGTGTACTGGCTTGGCCAGGGCGCTAACCCAAACTGCCTGGCTGGTGCCTTTCTCGGGGCTTTTTCGAAAAAGAATCAAAGGAAGGGGGAAAAGAAACTTCTCCCGTGTAGCTCATTTTCAGATGGAAATACTGCAAATTTTTTTTTTTAAAGGTTTTGCTATAGGGCATGTGCGCTCACCAGACAGACAGAGACAGAGAGACAGAAAGCGAGAAATCACCCACCAGGGGGGATGGCCACACCACAATCCCTTCTCCTCCATTCTCCTCTCGGGATCTTGGGCATGCACGCACACGCACCTGGCGTGAGTTTTAAGCCACCGGGTCTAGGACGCGAACCGAGGTCGCCTACGGGGGAGTCCAGCGACACAGCCATTACGCTAACTGCTGGTCCCAATACTGTAACGTTTTGTACATTCACATGACTGTGAATTGAATGGCCTAGGGTGAGAAGGGCCCCTTCTAGCGGGGCCGCTGTGCACCCGGTAGGCTAGGCAGTCACTAGCAACCGTGGAGGGCAGGGGAACGAGTCAGCTGCCTTCTCGCCCCTGCAGGGACAGTGGAGAGAGAAAAAGGTGAAAGACTCTGGGAGTGATTCTGGCTCCTCTGCAGTCCCAACTAGGAAGGCTGTCCCACCCCTGCCCTGTGGTGACATCAACTCTAGTTCTTGGCCCACTTTGACCGCTGGGCCCAGCAGGTTTCCCTTGGTTCTGAATCCAACCAGCGCACCACACCAGGCCTAGGCCCAGCCGGGCGTGGGATTGCAGAGTGGCCATCCCCCTGGAGGGTGATTTCTCACTTTCCTTCCCACAGTCTCTGTATCTCTCACCCTCTTGCAAAGGAACTGAATGTGCCCTAAGACAAAAACAAATAAAAAAAGAAGTCTACTTGGTGGGGGAGCAGCATGGTCCACCAACCCAACCAGGACACACGTGCGTGTGTGCGCCCAAGATTCTACAGGAGAACGGAGGAGGAATTGCAGCATGGCCGTATCCCCTGGGAAGATGATTTCTCACTTTCCCTCTCATTGTCTTTGTCTCTCCCTCTCTCCAGCCAGTGGCATGCCCTATGGCAAAAACCTCTTGAAAAAAAAAAAAGTCTGGGACCAGCAGATGGTGTAATGGCTACGCTGCTGGGCTCCTACATTGCCAACCACTGTCTCAGTCCTGGACCCAGACCTGTGTGGGTGTGCCCAGAATCCCGAGATACTGGAGAAGGGATTGTGGCGTGGCCATCCCCCTTAGGGAGTGATTTCTCGGTTTCTGTCTCTCTGGTGAGAGCACGTGCTCTATAGTAAAAATCGCTTTTAAAAAAGTCTACTTAGGGACTACAGGTGGCATGGTGGTTAAGGCACTGAACTCCCACATGGCCCACCACGGTTTGAATACCAGACCCAGTGGCTTTCTCTCTCTCTCTCTTTCTTTCTCTCTCTCTCTCTGTCTCCGGTGAGCAAACATACCTCATAGCAAATAAAATAAAAGTAATAGGGGTCAGCAGGTGGTGTGGTGGTTAAGGGTGCCAGACTCCCACATGGTTGACCATGGTTTAAGTCCCAGTCCTGGCGGCTCGCTTTCTCACTTTCTCTCACTCTCTCTCTCTCTCACTGTCCCTCTCTGGTCAAATTAAAATAATTAATAAATAAATAAAGTAAAAAATAATTCTTTAGGGACCAGCAGTTAGCGTAATGGCTATGTCGCTGGACTCCCACGTAGTCGACCGCAGTTCGCGTCCCGGACCCGGTGGCATAAAACTCACGCTGGGCGCGTGTGCGTGCGTGCCCAAGATCCCGAGAGGAGAATGGAGGAGAAGGGACTGCGGCGTGACCATCCCCTCTGGGGGGTGATTTCTCGCTTTCTGTCTCTATGTCTCTCTCTGTCTGTCTGGCGAGCGCACACGCCCTATAGTGAAATCCTCTCAAAAAAAAAAAAAAAAAAACTCACTGTGGGTATGTGTGTGTGTGCACATGTGTGTGCAAAATCCCGAGAGGAGAATGAAGGAGAAGGGATTTTGGTGTGGCTATCCCCCTAGGAGGTGATTTCTCACTTTCTCTGTCTCTCCGGTAAGGGCACACAACCAATAGCAAAAATCTCTCTCTCAAAAAATAAATAGGGGGACCAGCAGTTAGCGTAATGGCTATGTCGCTGGACTCCCACGTAGTCGACCGTGGTTCAAGTCCTGGACCCGGTGGCTTAAAACTCACGCCGGGCGCGTGTGATTGTGTGTGCCTAAGATCTCGAGAGGAGAATGGAGGAGAAGGGATTGTGGCGTGGCCATCCCCCCTGGGGGGGTTATTTCTCGTTTTCTGTCTCTCTGTCTCTATCTGTCTGTCTGGCGAGCTCACGTGCCCTATAGCGAAAACCTCTCCAATAAATAAATAAATAAATAGGAACCAGCAGATGGTGTAGTGGCGAAGATGGCTAAATTCCCACATGGATGACCATGGTTTGAGTCCAGGACCTGGTAGCTTGAAAAATCAGAATAGATAAATAAAATAAAGCACTATCTTGTGTTGAAAACTCATTTGTTTATTGGTACAGCCTCCTGCCTTCTGAGGCCTGGCACTGGAAGGCAGGAGATGAATAGAATCAGGAAGATATTTTATTTAATTAGTTCTTTCCACACCTACAGTTATTTTTCCCAGTGCAACTCCCCTCTCTCAAAGTTCCACAGCTACTCAAAATATTGAAGCAGTGTACTGGGGTGATCAGGCCCCGATATCAATGCAGGATCCAGTTCTCGTCTCGTGCTCATGAGGAACAAGACACAAAGAGGGGATCATGGGCCAGCAGGTGGCATAGTGGTTATGTCACTGGACCCACACGTGGCTGAACAGGTGGCTTGAAAATCATGCTAGGCGCGTGTGTGTGCATGTGCAAAATCCCTGGAGGAGGATGGAGAAGGGATTGTGTGTGACCATCCCCAGGGGGTGATTTCTCACTTTCCCTGTCATTGTCTCTGTCTATCTCCTGCAAGTGCACATGCCCTAGGGCAAAAAGCTTAAAAAGAAGAAGAAGAAGAAGAAGGAGAGAGAGAGAGAGAGAGAGAGAATAGCAAAGCAGAATTTATTGAGAGAGGAAATGTCCCCAAAGAAGGAGGGGTCCCAGAAAAGCGTGTTGCTGAAGAGGAGCTGTTAATCCCAGCAAGGAGGGACTTGTGTGTGCATTTTCCTTGTGGGGTTACATGGCAGGTGATTTATGTCATTTTTCTATGTGGGAATGGGTTCACAAGTCACAAGACTTCAGACACTCAGACCTTAGTTAATCAACATTCAGCAAATTTTTTAAAAAAGATTTTACTTTATTAGTTTTTATTTATTTTTAAAATTATTTAACATTATTTATTTGATTTGACCAGAGAGGGAGAGAGAGAGAAAGCAACCCACCAGGTCCAGGACTCGAACCACAGTCAGCCATGTGGGAATCCAGCGCCCTTAACCACCACGCCACCTGCTGGCCCCTAATTCAGCAGATTTTTGTCTGAGGTCTGTGCCTATAACGTCTCTAGTTTTTATCATGGCTCCCACATGTCTAAAAGGAAGCTTTGTTCTTTGATGTATTTTTTCCCTTGTGCTTCTAAAATGTAACCTCAGTGAGAAGCCCCTCCCTTATCTTGTAGATGCTTGCAATCGCCAGAGAGAAAGTGAGAAAGTGCCCCCCATGGGGCAGGGTCATACCAAAATCCCTTATCCTCCTCTCCATTCAGGATTTGGGGCAAGTACACACTCACACCGAGCATGATTTGTACATTGCCAGTCCCGAATTCTATTCAAACCATATGTTTATCCATGTGGGATCCATTGGCCTTCACCACCACCACTGACGCCCAAATTAACCATGTGAAGTGTTACTCAGTGGTATTTAGTACCTTCATGCGTCACTTCAATTCCGACGCTTTCCTTTTTTAAATTGCCAGAGGGCTTGTGCACTTGCCAGAGATGGGGTGTGGGGGGTGAGGTAGAGGGTATTGGCTTGCAAAGTTATACACGCATGCTTTAACAGCTCTGACCCCTAGTTCTCACCTTGGTGGAAGGGAAACACCTCCCCAGTGGGGTGTGGACATGCCACAATTCCCGCTCCATTTCTCCATCCTGTGAGAACATTGAGCGTGTACACACAGGCACCCTGCAAACTTTCCACAAAGGTAGGGCTGGGATTTGAACCGTGGTCAGTCATGTGGGATCTGACTTCTTTTATCACTAGGCCAGCCCCAAAACATTTCATCATTCCCAGATACTAATAATCTGTTTTTATTAGTTTTGTTACACAGTACACTTGCCAGAGAGAGAGAGGAAAGTGAAAAATTAACCCCCAGGAGGGATGTCCATGCTGCAATCCCTTCTCCTCCAAACTCCTCTTGGAATCCTGGAGACACACATACACACACACACACATACACAGTGGAATTTCTTTTTCTTTTCTTTCCTTTTTTTTAAGAATTATTTTATTTATTTTAATTTGACCAGGGACAGAGTGTAAGAAAGAGAAAGTGAAAAAGCAAGCTGCCAGGTCCAGGACTCAAACCACGGTCAGCCATGTGGGAATCCAGTGCCCTTAACTACTGACCCACCTGCCATCCCCCAGCGGGATTTTCAAGCCACCAGGCCAGGACTTGACGTGTGATCAGCAGGTCAGCCATCAGCCAACGGGAACCCAGCACCTCAACTATCATACCACCTGCTGACCCTGACAACTAATTTTTAAGGAGGCTCACTCCTCAAACCTTGAGGGCTGTGGCAGATAGCGGGAGGCTGTGGAGGGGATTACTTTTAGGGTGCTACCACTAGAGCTGCAATACCTCAAAGGGAAAGTAGTCCTGGGAGGGAAGCCAGTAACTAGGTCTTTGGCTCTGGGCTGCAGGTGTTTCCCTCTTCTAAGTTAACAAATACTAAACTTCAACCACCAGTTCTATTATCTATCTGGCATAACTGCTTAGATATCTAGAGAGCATAGGCTAAAAAAAGTAGTTAATTAAAAAGTAGGGTAGGAACATAACCTAGGACCAGGTATGCACAAACAAAGCCTAGTAGACTTGGGAGAGTACAGCAAAAACCTCCAAGAAGTCCTCAGTTGACATTCACATTCAACATTTTTGCTGAATCTTTAAGTAACTTCACATATACACCTGAGAAAGTCTGCAGTAAATATGGCAGAGTGAGGATTAACGTTACAACACACAGAAGGCCCCACGACAGTATCTACATTACCACTAGGACATTTCCACACCAAACTGTGGTCTTTTCAGCTACTGATGCGCCATACACTCAGGTGACACCTCTCTAAGGTGCTCATTGGGGCACTTAAAATGCAAGTGGGGTCGGCAGGTGGCGTGGTGGTTAAGGGCACTGGACTCCCACATGGCCAGCTGCAGTTTGAGTCCCGGACCTGGCGGCTTGCTTTCTCACTTTCTCTGTTTTCTCAGTCATTTGCACTTTTACTCTGTCCCTCTCTGGTCAAATTAAAAGAAATAAAAATAAAATAAAGTTAAATAAAATAATCCTTTTTAAAAATGCAGGTGAGGAATGCTACGACCAAGGTATCAGGCTAAACCCTCCTCCCATTTCAAAAGGTGAGAACTAGGGGTCTGAGTTGTGAAGGCATGCGTGCATAACTTGGCAAGCCAGTACTCCTACCTTCCTGGTACCGCATCTCCTGACTGCCAATTTAGTCAGATCAGATTAAGTAACAGGCTCTGATTAGGCTACCTACAGAAATTAGCAGCATGGCCCTCCCACCTGCCGCTCCTTGGCCCACTTTTGCAGACCACCACCTCCCTCCACATCATTTTAAGCCATACTAACCCAGATTCATCCCCTTACCCACCTTAGGACTCCCTGCCAGGTGTCTTTGGCTTTTCTTCTAGACCCACACCGCAACCCACTCAGAACAAGCAGGGTTTTCTTGTTCTTGAACTCACCTCTGGATATCATTTTCTTAATTGAATGGACCACAGGGGAATATAACTTTATTTCCCCAGATCCCTGCCCCAAGACAAAATACCATTCAATTTTTGATAACGGTAAGAAAAACTATGCAGGTCCTTCTTATCTCGAAACTAAGAGGCAGACAAGACATCCTTAGAATTATTTTGAAGTTTATTTAAAGTAACCGATATAAAAAAAGGAGTGAGTTAAGTATGAGTATTACAAATAGAAAAACAGACAAGACGCGGCAGTATAAACTTGTTTCTACATTTACAAATTGGAAAGAAAAAAAACCGCTTAGCACTTCAGGGAACAACATACTCAGCACAACTTCGCAAACAACACAGGTTGAGAGGGCCCACGGGAAATGACTTAAACACTATCCATCTCCCAAACAAATACACCTTAGAAAAGAAGACCCTAATCCACCTCCTCAATAGTGGGGCCAGACCCAGAGCCACCCTTAGGGCCCTGACCCCCGAAGCCACCAGCCCCGGGGCCGCCCGCACCCTGGTACAGTCCGCTGATGATGGGGTTACACACCTGCTCCAGCTCCTTCCTCTTGTGCTCAAACTCGTCCTTGTCGGCCAGGGTGTTGGCGTCCAGCCAGGAGATGACCTCCTGGCACTTGTCCAGCACCTTCTTCTTGTCCGCCTCGCTGATCTTGCCCCTGAGGCCCTCGTCTTCCACGGCGCTCTTCATGTTGAAGGCGTACGACTCCAGCGCGTTCTTGGCCGACACCCGGTCGCGCTGCACCTCGTCCTCCGCCTTATACTTCTCGGCCTCCTGCACCATGCGCTCGATCTCCTCCTTGCTCAGGCGGCCCTTGTCGTTGGTGATGGTGATCTTGTTGGCCTTGCCGGTGCTCTTGTCCGTGGCCGTGACGTTCAGGATGCCATTGGCGTCGATGTCAAAGGTCACCTCGATCTGGGGCACGCCGCGGGGGGCCGGCGGGATGCCGCTCAGCTCGAAGCGCCCCAGCAGGTTGTTGTCCTTCGTCATGGCCCTCTCGCCCTCGTACACCTGGATCAGCACCCCGGGCTGGTTGTCCGAGTACGTGGTGAAGATCTGCGTCTGCTTGGTGGGGATGGTGGAGTTGCGCTTGATCAGCGCCGTCATCACGCCGCCCGCCGTCTCCAGCCCCAGCGACAGGGGCGCCACGTCCAGCAGCAGCAGGTCCTGCACGTTCTCCGACTTGTCCCCCATCAGGATGGCGGCCTGCACCGCCGCCCCGTAGGCCACCGCCTCGTCCGGGTTGATGCTCTTGTTCAGGTCGCGCCCATTGAAGAAGTCCTGCAGCAGCTTCTGCACCTTGGGGATGCGGGTGGAGCCCCCCACCAGCACCAGGTCGTGGATCTGGGCCTTGTCCAGCTTGGCGTCGCGCAGCGCCTTCTCCACGGGCTCCAGGGTGCCGCGGAACAGGTCCGAGCACAGCTCCTCGAAGCGCGCCCTGGTGATGGACGTGTAGAAGTCGATGCCCTCGAACAGCGAGTCGATCTCCAGGCTGGCCTGCGTGCTGGACGACAGCGTCCTCTTGGCGCGCTCGCAGGCCGTGCGCAGCCGCCTCACGGCGCGCTTGTTCTGGCTGATGTCCTTCTTGTGCTTCCTCTTGAACTCCTCCACGAAGTGGTTTACCAGCCTGTTGTCGAAGTCCTCCCCGCCCAGGTGCGTGTCCCCGGCCGTGGCCTTCACCTCGAAGATGCCGTCGTCGATCGTCAGGATGGACACGTCGAACGTGCCCCCGCCCAGGTCGAAGATGAGCACGTTGCGCTCCCCCTTGCCCGTGCGGTCCAGCCCGTAGGCGATGGCGGCCGCCGTGGGCTCGTTGATGATCCGCAGCACGTTGAGCCCCGCGATCACGCCCGCGTCCTTGGTGGCCTGGCGCTGCGAGTCGTTGAAGTAGGCGGGCACCGTGATCACCGCGTTGCTCACCGGGTAGCCCAGGTACGCCTCGGCGATCTCCTTCATCTTGGTCAGCACCATGGACGAGATCTCCTCGGGGTAGAACGCCTTGTCCTCCCCCTTGTAGCTCACCTGCACCTTGGGCTTGCCGCCGTCGTTGATCACCTGGAAGGGCCAGTGCTTCATGTCCGACTGCACCACCGGGTCGCCGAACTTGCGGCCGATCAGCCGCTTGGCGTCGAACACCGTGTTCTGCGGGTTCAGCGCCACCTGGTTCTTGGCCGCATCCCCGATCAGTCGCTCGGTGTCCGTGAAGGCCACGTAGCTGGGCGTGGTGCGGTTGCCCTGGTCGTTGGCGATGATCTCCACCTTGCCGTGCTGGAACACCCCCACGCACGAGTACGTGGTGCCCAGGTCGATGCCGATCGCCGTGGTCTTGGCCATGTCGGTGCCCTGCTCTCCCTCCTCCGCTGACGCTCGGGCCTGGGAACGGTGGGCGGGACCTCGGTCCTTTCTGGCAGCCGGCAACAGCGAGCGCGTCGGCTCCGCGGGAGTTCGCTCTGGGAGGCGGCGGGGCAGCGGGAGTGCGGCTCGCGGTAGACGGAGCAGCTGTGGTCAGCCCTTTCCAGCTCGGAGTTGCTGCGGGCGGGCAGCTCTGCTTTTATGGGTCTCCCCGGAGCCCCGCCCTGGCCGCCCTCAGCCAATCACCGAGCCCGGCGAGGCTGCTGGGTCGGGAATATTCCAGGGGCTTCGCCTGGCGCCCGGCCCCCTAGGCTTTCTGAACCAATCAGAAGCCGGGGTGCCGCCCCGCCCAGAACTCTCTAGACGCTTCTGGGATTGCGGCGGAGGAGGGGGGTAGCGACCCGGAGACAAACTCCAGGAGTCCAAGGGGCGGGGCGGTTTCCCTGGACTGTGTGTCCCTGGCGGTGCTGGCCGCTGGCGCTTTAGTGTGAAATTGGTAGAAAGGGTCAACCTTCGGCCCGTCGTTGTTAGGCGGTGCCAGGCTCTTGGGACGCAAACTTTCTGTCGTTCACTTTTAATTTCTTGGTTTTTTGGAGGGTGGGCGGCGTGTAACTTAAGGTAGGAGTAAAGGCGACAGGACTGCGGGCACACCCAAGAAGCCGAAAGTGCGGAAAAGCCGAGAGTGTTTTTGGGAGGAGGTGGGATCCTGGGACCAACTAACTTACTGGAAGGGTCAGAGATGCGTTGTGAATGTCAGCGCCTAAGGCTTTGCTGTGTGTAGGCAGTGTAGGTGACCGTGTGTGCGGGAAGGTTGGGGGGCTGTATGTCCACGTAACACCCCCACGGGCGGGGGGCTCGGCTAGCCTCTGCTGACGCCGCCCGCTCCAGCCGCGTTACAATGGTGGTGCAGCCTCTGACCTCACCGGCAGGTTTTGATTCAGGGTGGCCCGAGCAGACTCAGAGTTGGGGCGGGTGGGGGGTGGGGGGACGCTGGCTGCGCGGTTCGCCTTTTGAAGGAACCCCTACTTTCTGGGGCTCCGTAACCGGAAAGTTTCCAAACTGGAGCGAAGGCGGCGTGACGCTAGGTGAGCTTGCAGAGCTCTAACCGGAATGGGGCGGGGATTGGCAAGACCGAGGACCTGGGTCCTTGTTGAGACGGCACTGGAGTAGCTTTAAGGCCGAGGTGGGGTGGCGTTGGCTGACCTCGGTAGGAGGGACTGTCCCAGGGCAGCGGCTGGCGACCAGCTCCGGGCTTTCTGGAGCCAATCTGGGTAGGAGGAGCCCTTGAGGAAAGCCGAGGAGGCTACGATTGGTCAGAGCTACTGAAAGAGCCGGGCGGGGTCGGGTGGAGTCGTGCTGGGGCCGGGGGTGGGTGGGGGGGTGGTGGCTGTACTGGGGGACGGGTAGAGATTGCCTGGAGTGCCCCACTCCTGAGAAAAGCTGGGGCAGGGGCCTTGGTAATGGGTACCCAGCAGCGGCCTTCAGATTCTGCCAGGTCTCACTCCCCTCGCATCCTTTATAGTCTAGCCTAGAAAGGCAGCAGAACCCTATTGTGGAGACCAGCGAAGTAGTGGTTAAGGCGCTGGACTCCTGTGTGGACCTCGGTTCGTGTCCCACACCTGGCGGCTTGAAACGCGCCAAGTGCGTGTGTATGCCCTCCCAAAAGCCCAAGAGGAGAAGGAATTGCGGTGTGGCCATTCCTCCTGGGAGGCGATTTCTCTCTTTCTCTCTCTTAGGCGGGCGCACACACCCTATAACAAAAACCTCACTTAAACAAACAAACAAACAAAAAGAAAACCTAGGGGCCGGCAGGTGGTGTGGTGGTTAATGGTGCTGGACTCGCATAAGGCTGACCGCAGTTGGAGTCCTGGACCTGGAGGCATGCTTTCTCACCTTCCCTCTCTCCCTCTCTAGTCAAATTAACATAAATAAAGTTAAATAAAATAATTTTTTAAACCCTATTGTGGAGGTTAATGTCTCTTGAGACCAGACATTAAAACAAACAAATAAACAAAACCCCACTTAGGTTAATAGGAGGCAGGGAAGATCCCCAATTAATTATATCATAGTTACAATAGGACAGTTTCATCTAACCCTTGAAGAGACTGGAAGCAATATACACTCACATCCTTCCCAGATCCTTTTGAGTAGCTGAGAGTATTTTTGTCTATGCTGTCTAAAAAGTTCTCAAATAAGGGGCCCGCAGGTGGCATGGTGGTTAAGGGCACTGGATTTCCATGTGGCTGACCACGGTTTGAGTCCTGGACCTGGTAGCTTGCTTTCTCACTTTCCCTCTCTCACTGTTGCTCTGTCCCTCTCTGGTCAAATGAAAATAATTAAGTAAATAAATAAAGTTAAATAAACTAATTTTTCAGAGTTTTTTTGCTCCCCAGAAAGACAGAGAGAGACAGAGATAGCAAGAAATCACCCCCCCTAGGGGGGATGGCCACGCCACAATCCCTTCTCCTCCATTCTCCTCTCGGGTCTTGGGCACGCACACACACGCGCCTAGCGTGAGTTTAAGCCACCGGGTCTGGGACTCGAACCGCAGTTGACTACCTGGGAGTCCAGCAACATAGCCATTATGCTAAGTGCTGGTCCCAATAAACTAATTTTTAAAAAAAGCTCTCACATCCGAAAACAAGGTCTTCATATATTTGTACCTTCACATTCATAGCAGCATTATTGACAATAGCCAAAAGATGGAAACAACCCAAGTGTCCATCTCTGGGTGACTAAGCAGCACATGGTAATACATATGATGAATATTATTCAGCTTTAGAAAGGTAGGGAATTTAGACACATGGCTGTAAGATGCATGACACTTGAGGACAGTAAGCCAAGTGAAACAAACCAAGAGACAGGAGGACAAATACTGGGTAATTTCACTTCTATGAGGTACCAAGGGTAGTATAAATAATAAAGCCAGAAAGAATGGTGGTTGCCAGGGGCTGGGGGCGGGGCGAGCAGAGGCTGGTTTCATGGTTATAGTTTCAGTCCCACGAGGTATATAATGTTCTAGAGACTGGACACCTCTGTGATTGAGCTTATTGAACTCTACACTTTCAAATGGCTTAAATGGGGACCAGCCAAGGCATGGTGCTTAGGGTAGGTAGATCCCACGTGGCCCACTATGAGGTTCAAGTCCCAGGCCTGGCACCTTGGGAAACACACAGGCTGTATATGCCCGCGTGCCTCACATAGGAGAGGAGAAAGGGAGGAGAAGGGATTGTGTGGTGCCTGTCTTCCATGCGAGGTGCTTACTGGCTTTCCTTCTCTGTCTCTCTTTCTGTCTTCGGCAAGTGCGCTTGTTCTCTAGCAAATTAAAAAAGGGAGAAGGAGTGGGACCAGCATGTGGCATAGTGGTTAAAGGCACTAGATCCCCATGTAGCTGACTGCAGTTCAAGTCCCAGATTCAGTGGCTTGAAACTCACACCATGCGCGTGTGCCCAAAATCCCAGGAGAAGAATGGAGAAGGGATTGCAGCATGGTCCCCCTCTGGGGGGCGATTGCTCACTTTCCCTGTCACCATGTCTGTCTCTCCATGAAGTACGCATGCCCTATGGCAAAAAAATGGGCAACCAAGTGACAAGGAGGTTAAGGGGGCTGGAACCCACAAGGACGACTGCAGGGCTGAGTCCGGGATCCAGCAGCTGGGAAAATGTGCCAGGTACATGTGTGTGCATGCCCCAGAGGACGATGGAAGAGAAGCGACTGTGCTATACCCATCTCCTCTAGGGGATGATTTCTCACTGCCTCCACCACCGTGTCTCTGTCTGGTGAGCACACACACACTCTAGAGCAAAAACAAAATAACAACAGTTTTTTTTAAAAAGGTACATTTTCTGTGTATTTACATCTCACACGGAAGATGGCCACCACACAATCCCTTCTCCTCCATTTCTCCTCTCCAGTTTTGGGCATGGATGCACACACTATTAAAAATAAATAAGTAGCTGGGACCAGAAGATGGCATAATGATTACATTGCTGGACTCCCACATGGCAGACCACAGTTCAACTCCTGAATCTGGTGGCTTAAAATTCACACTGGGCATGCGTGCGTGTGTGCCCCAATTCCTGAGAGGAGTATGGAGGAGAAGGCCATCCTCTTAGGGGGTGATCTCTCTCTCTGTCTCTCCAGTGAGCGCACACACCCTATAGCAAAAATATCTCTAATAAATAAATAAATGAAAGATAGTTAGATAGACAAGGGTCTGAGCATGGCACAGGGGTCTGAGCATGTGGGAATGTTCCCAGTTTGTGTCAGGACACTTCTTTTTTTTTTGGAGAGGTTTTTTTGCTATAGGGCACGTGCGCTCACCAGAAAGACAGAGACAGACAGAGAAACAGAAAGTGAGAAATCACCTCCCCAAGGGAGGATGGCCATGCCGCAATCCCTTCTCCTCCATTCTCCTCTTGGGATTTTGGGCACACACACACACATGCCTGGCATGAGTTTAAGCCACCAGGTCCGGGACTCGAACCGTTGACTACATGGGAGTCCAGCGACATAGCCATTACACTAACTGCTGGTCCCAGTGTCAGGACACTTCTATGTTATGCAAACAGGCATGTGCCCGTGATCTGGGGCCACCTGTGCAAGGAGACCTAGCACATCATTCTGGGTGGGTCCTGGCGCCAATACTCGGGGTGAGGTGCTTCTCTCTTGCTCATGAAAAAATCAACCATAAAATTAATTGAATTAGTTGAATTCAAAAAGTGCTCTGCCAGAACATCGTCTCATTCTTTCTTCATAGGCCTCGGAGAACCATGGCTGCTCCTAAGGGAACGGCCATCGGCATCGACCTGGGCACCACCTACTCGTGCGTGGGGGTGTTCCAGCACGGCAAGGTGGAGATCATTGCCAACGACCAGGGCAACCGCACCACGCCCAGCTACGTGGCCTTCACGGACACCGAGCGACTGATCGGGGATGCGGCCAAGAACCAGGTGGCCATGAATCCCCAGAACACTGTCTTTGATGCCAAACGTCTGATTGGCAGGAAATTTAACGATCCCGTTGTGCAATCAGATATGAAACTTTGGCCTTTCCAAGTGATTAATGAGGGAGGCAAGCCCAAGGTGCTCGTGTCCTACAAAGGGGAGAAGAAAGCTTTCTACCCTGAGGAAATCTCTTCAATGGTGCTGACTAAGATGAAGGAGACTGCCGAGGCTTTTTTGGGTCACGTTGTTACCAACGCGGTGATCACCGTGCCAGCCTATTTCAATGACTCTCAGCGCCAGGCCACCAAGGACGCGGGCGTGATTGCGGGGCTCA
The DNA here is from genome assembly GCA_026018925.1 of Tupaia tana. Taxonomy (NCBI): domain Eukaryota; kingdom Metazoa; phylum Chordata; class Mammalia; order Scandentia; family Tupaiidae; genus Tupaia; species Tupaia tana. The sequence continues at coordinate 137,540,175 of JAKSZU010000002.1, read as the reverse complement.
ATGTCCTAAGAATCATCAATGAACCTACAGCTGCTGCCATTGCCTACGGCTTAGATAAAGGAGGTCACGGAGAGCGACATGTCCTGATCTTTGATCTGGGTGGAGGCACATTCGACGTGTCCATCTTGACCATAGACGATGGGATTTTTGAGGTGAAGGCCACGGCCGGGGACACGCACCTGGGCGGGGAGGACTTCGACAACAGGCTGGTGAACCACTTCGTGGAGGAGTTCAAGAGGAAGCACAAGAAGGACATCAGCCAGAACAAGCGCGCCGTGAGGCGGCTGCGCACGGCCTGCGAGCGCGCCAAGAGGACGCTGTCGTCCAGCACGCAGGCCAACCTGGAGATCGACTCGCTGTTCGAGGGCATCGACTTCTACACGTCCATCACCAGAGCCCGGTTTGAAGAGTTGTGTGCGGACTTGTTTAGGGGCACCTTGGAACCTGTGGAAAAAGCTCTTCGGGATGCCAAGATGGATAAGGCTAAAATCCATGACATTGTTTTAGTAGGGGGCTCCACCCGCATCCCTAAGGTGCAGAGGCTACTTCAAGATTACTTTAATGGACGTGATCTCAATAAGAGCATCAACCCTGATGAGGCGGTGGCCTACGGGGCCGCAGTACAGGCTGCCATATTGATGGGGGACAAGTCTGAAAAGGTGCAGGACCTGCTGCTGCTGGACGTGGCGCCCCTGTCGCTGGGGCTGGAGACGGCGGGCGGCGTGATGACTGTCCTGATCAAGCGCAACTCCACCATCCCCACCAAGCAGACGCAGATCTTCACCACATACTCGGACAACCAGCCCGGGGTGCTGATCCAGGTGTACGAGGGCGAGAGGGCCATGACGAAGGACAACAACCTGCTGGGGCGCTTCGACCTGACTGGAATCCCTCCCGCACCCAGAGGAGTTCCTCAGATTGAGGTGACTTTTGACATCGACGCCAATGGCATTCTCAACGTCACGGCCACGGACAAGAGCACCGGCAAGGCCAACAAGATCACCATCACCAACGACAAGGGCCGCCTGAGCAAGGAGGAGATCGAGCGCATGGTGCAGGAGGCCGAGAAGTACAAGGCGGAGGACGAGGTCCAGAGGGAGAAAATTGCTGCAAAAAATGCCTTAGAATCCTATGCGTTTAATATGAAGAGTGCTGTGAGTGATGATGGTTTAAAGGGCAAGATCAGTGAGTCTGATAAAAAGAAAATACTGGATAAATGCAACGAGGTCCTTTCATGGCTGGAGGCCAATCAACTGGCTGAAAAAGAAGAGTTTGAGCATAAGAGAAAGGAATTGGAACAGATGTGTAACCCCATCATCACGAAACTCTACCAGGGAGGATGCACTGGGCCGGCCTGTGCGACAGGGTATACACCTGGGAGGCCTGCCACAGGCCCCACCATTGAAGAAGTAGATTAACCTGTTTGGGAACTGGAGGGTTCTAGGGTGCCTCTAGGTGAATTTTATTCCCCCCATCTTCCAACATTGTTACAATTCTTGAGTTGACTGCACCTGAACCTCAGTTTACCATCACTTTGAGATTTTCGTGAAGTCCGGTGTCCGGTTCGTGACTCTGGAATGGACTCAGGAAAACTAGGCCCTTCTTTGAACCATTGGATGAACTAGAATGTCTGTTATTTATTTCCACCCACTCTAACTTTCTTCTTCCTGCATGGATGGTTATTTGTCACTCAGTAAACCTGTCCCTAAAGGAAATGACTTCTGGTATCTTTAGACTGTGAGTGTACCTTGAAACATAAGGAAAAGGAGCGTTCATGGCACGAGCGTGTGTTTTCTGATCGTGAGCTCATTGGGAATGATTAAACTGGTAAGGGCAAATGATTTGAATTGGCATGAGCTCATTGTTTCAAAAAGGAACGTAATTTTTCACCCTCAGGTACCTTTAGCCCCAGACATTATACTACCTATGCTCTATGTGGGTGGGCAAGTCCAGCTTGATGTTCCCGTGTAATTTATAGGTGGGCCCAGGAGATCCAGTGTCTGTGCCATCACAGTCTATCATCCTTGCCACAGAAAATATTCCTCTAACGATGACAAGTGAGTCCTTTTGTGGAAGATGAGAAATGGTAGACTTAGTCGTATTCCATGGAAACTTCACCTATCGTGGCATAGTATTCCATATTTATAAAAATCTGGGGGACTTGAGTATAGAAGGGTATGACATTGTGCATTTGTGTCACTTCGTGTTTGAGGGGGAGGTATTTGGAAATGAAGTATCAGAATTTTTTTTTAATAATTATTTTATTGAACTTTATTTATTTATTTCAGTTTGACCAGAGTGGGACAGAGTGTGTGTGTGTGTATGTGTGTGTGTGTGTGTGTGTGTGTGTGTGTGAGAGAGAGAGAGAGAGAGAGAGAGAGAGAGAGAGAGAAAACAGGCCACCAGGTCTGGGATTCAAATTGTGGTCAGTCATTGAGAGTCCAGCACACAACCACCACACCACCTGCAGGCCCCAGAAATGGATTATTTCTATCCCTGAGCCACTGGTTAGGTTTTTGCAGGTTTTTTTTGTTTTGTTTTGTTTTGGCTAAAGGGCACTTGTGTTCCCCAGAGAAAGACAGAAAGGAAAAGTAGCCATGCTGCAACCCTTTCTTCATTTCTCGCTTCAGGATTCTGGGCACATACGTACATGTTCCTGGAGTGTGTTTTTCAGCCAGAGGGTCTGGACTGCACTGGTGGTCAGCCAGGTGGGATCCAGCCACCTTAACCACCATACTACTGGCTGGCCTACCACTGTTTAGCTTTACTCTGTTCTAGACAAAAATATGTAAGAAATGTGGCTACTGAGTTTGGATCTTCAGGAGAAATGTATTAATATTTATTAGCAACCTTTGATATCAGGATCTGTATTCAGGCCTTGATCTCAGGGTCTCAACTTTTTTTTTTTTTTTTTTTAATTTGCTATAGGGTTATATGTTCCCAGAGAGAGAGAGAGTGAGATGGAAAGTGAGAAATCACCCCCCCAAGAGAGATGGCTGTGTTGCAATCCCTTCTCCTCCATTCTGCTGGAAATCACACACCCATGTGTGCCCCGCGTGATTTTCAAATGCCAGGTCCAGAACTCAAACTGCTGTTGGCTATGTGGGAGTCCAGTGCCTAACCACCACTCCACCTGCTGGCTGCATCTCCTATGGGATCTCTTGAGGCACATGTACATACTCACCCAGCATGGCCCTCAAGTCTCAGGGTCCGGAACTCAAACTCCAGTCTGCCTTGTGGGATCCAGCCATCCCAACCAATCACATCACCAGCTAGCCCTGACGCTCAACTTTCTTAAAATGTTTTTTACTTGGGACTAGCAGTTAGCGTAATGGCTATGTCGCTGGACTCCCACGTAGTCAACCGCGGTTCGAGTCCCGGACCCGGTGGCTTAAACTCACGCCGGGCGCGTGTGCGTGCATGCCCAAGATCCCAAGAGGAGAATGAAGGAGAAGGGATCAACGCGTGGCCATCCCCCCCTGGGGGGTGATTTCCTGCTTTCTGTCTCTCTGTCTCTCTCGTCTGTCTGGCGAGCGCACGCACCCTATAGCGAAAACCTCTCAAAAAAAAAAAAATGTTTTTTACTTATCAAAAGCGTAACATATAGGGGTCAGCAGGTGGCGGTAATGGTCGAGGCGTTGGACTCCAACATGGCTGACCACGGTTTAAGTATCAGACCTGGTGGTTTGAAAATCATGCCAACTATGTGTGCGTGCGTGCTTAAACAGGAGAAGAATGGAGGATCAGGTGTGGCAATCCCCCCTGGGGGGTGATTTCTCACTTCTGTCTCTGTCTCTCTCTAGCTAGCGCACGTGCCTTACGGTTAAAACCTCAAAAATAAGTGTAACATATACAAAAAAGTGAAAAATTGTAATGAATTTTCACGCACTCTCCAACAATTCTCAAGAGGAAGTGTATGCAGGCTGTGCTAAAATCACTCTGGACCGCTATGTTAAGCATCAGAGCGGAAACCTGGAGCTGCGCCAAGGTCGGCGCCTGCGCAGTGGAGCCGGACGCCCGGGAGGAAGTCGGGAGGCAGGAAGCTCCGCCCCCCTCACTGGCGGCACCACCCCTCGGCTCTGCCCCGCCCGCTTTCACCGGCCCACGAGGTCGGCGCGCGCTGCCTTTCTGTACTCCGAGGTTTTCGCCGCCTTTCCCGCTGCGCCTGCGCGACCCTGTCCCGCCCCACGCGCGGGCGCCGGTTCGGTGTCCTGCTCGGCCTCCGGCCCGCGGCAGCCGGCCGTCTCCTTCCCGGTCCGGCCCGCCCGACTTCAGCGACAGCACCATGGTGGGTACCGTGACGTCACAAGAGGGCGCCCCAGGGAGCGCGGGCGGTTCGGACCGTTGAGGCGCCACTTTGGGCTTTGTCCTTCTAGGCTGGGCTTGGGCCCGGGGATTTTTGTGTGCCGGCGGTTCCTGTGCCTTATTCTTTGAGGAGAGCCCTGGGAGCAAATCGGATTTTGTTTCTTTTATGGAAAAAAAACCCTGAAAAACAAAAACGCACACACACAGCTCCGAGAGTCGGCGGGAACAGCAGGAGACGGAAAAGCTAGACCTCAGGGAGCATTTCCCTGTCAGAGACAAGAGGGTGGGGGATTCTGTCTGCACGTCGCTAGCGAGAGTGGCCGGGACCCCAGAGGCGCCGTCAGTGGAGAGCGCGGTCCCTGAGGGGGTGAGGGGTGGCCGGCAGAGTCTCTGGACTTGGAGAGGCTCATGGGGTGCCCAGAATCATCTGGGCTCCGGCCTTTCATCTCCGTCACCCATTCTTTGCTGTGCACGTTTGAGGACCGCTAGAGATGCGGTGGGGATCTCAGTACCAACATTCGATAATACTGCTAGGGGACTCTCCCTACTGTGTCCCTTCCCATGTTGATGGTTTTCCCCATCTCGCCCAATAGCTTTTCTACTCCTTTTTCAAGTCCCTTGTGGGCAAGGATGTGGTGGTGGAACTCAAGAATGACCTGAGGTAGGTACCTGTTCCAAGTCTGTAAGGGGTGTGGGTGTGCCCAGGGTTCTGGCCCTCTTTGACAAGTACTTGAGGGCTGGGCAAAGCGGAAGAGATACAGAAGAAATGAACAAACTGTGCCTTACTCTCATGTTCGCTAAGGAGTTAGTTGTATTGTGTATATTGTAAAACAATACAAAGCAATATGTAGTTTAGAGAATAAGTACTAGAGGGGGGCCGGCAGGTGGCATGGTTGTTAAGGATGCTGGACTTGGCTGACAGTAGTTTGAGTTCCAGGCCTGGGAGCTTACTTTCCCAATTTTTCTCTCTCTTTTTCTGGTTAAACTAAATAACAATAATAATAAAACAAAGCTAAATGACATAATTCTTAAAAAAAAAAAAAGTACTAGGAAATTGCTAGAACAGAGACCAGTAGTTGACGTAATGGCTACGTTGCTGGACTCCCATGTAGTCGACCTCAGTTCGAGTCCCCAACCCCGTGGCATAAATTCACACCAGATGCCTGTGCATGTATGCCCAAGATCCCATCCCCCCTGGGGTGGGTGATTTCTCTTTGTTTTTCTGGCGAGTGCATGCACCCTATAGCAAAAACCTCTCAAAAAGAAGGAAGGAAGGAAATAATCAGAACAAAAAAGTACTAAAGAGAGGATGGAAATATCAATAAACGTTTTCCGAAACTAAGTTTTGTTTTCTTTTCATGATTAAATTATATACTTATTTGGCCCAATATCTAGAAATTTAAGAATCAGTTATACAAGTCAAGATATATGTACAGAATTGTAACTGTATTTGTAATAGCAAAAAATTGGAAATAAGTATCCATTAATTTAAATATCCATGCATCATCAAACCATTAAAAGGTAATTGGTTAATTAAACTATGGTACTTCTGTTTTATATAGTTGTCACATGAGAATGAGATAGGCTGAGGGAACCAGCAGTTAGCGTAATGGCTGTGTCGCTGGACTCCCACATAGTCAACCGCGGTTCACGTCCTGGACCCGGTGGCTTAAAACTCAACGCCAGGCACATGTGCGTGCATGCCCAAGATCCCGAGAGGAGAATGTAGGAGAAGGGATTGCGGCGTGACCATCCCCCCTGGGGGGTGATTTCTCGCTTTCTGTCTCTATGTCTCTCTCTGTCTGTCTGGCGAGCGCACGCGCCCTATAGCGAAAACCTCTCCAAAAAAAAAAAAAAAAAAATGAGATAGGCTGATACAGAAAGTTGTTGCAGAATAGTATACAGCATAATCTCTCGTTAAAGAAAATGCAAAGATTGAACCAGAGTAATGCTGTCCTTTCTGTCTGTACTGCTTTTATATCCCCTACCTTCTGGTATCATTGGCTCCTAATCATCTTTCTCTACTGGAATTAAATGTTGTATCCCTGCAGAGACTTTTCCTGGTCCTTCTAGTCAAATAGACCCTTCTATCATAGTCTGTTCTTTTTTTGGGGGGGATGGCCACGCCACAATCCCTTCTCCTCCATTCTCCTCTCGGGATCTTGGGTACGCACGCATGCACACGCGCCCAGTGTGAGTTTAAGCTATTGGGTCCGGGACTCGAACCGTGGTCGACTACGTGGGAGTCCAGCGACATAGCCATTACGCTAACTGCTGGTCCCTCATAGTCTGTTTTCTTCCCAGTGGGTACTTCTCAAACGTTTTCTGTTTATGTTTAAGCTCAGGTGTACCTGATGCCTAACATAGGCTAGGCATATATTGGGTTGTCGGGAAAGTCACGACATACTTTTGCATAGAAGGAAAACAGGAAAATACGTCATGAATTTCCTGACAACATAGTAGTAGGTGCTTAAAGAAGGAAAAATAGTTAACATTTGAGGATCTCCTATTGACTAAATGCCATTCTGAATACATTTTAAAAGAATTATTTAATTTTATTTATCATAATTATTACCTTTTTTCAATTTTCTACAGAACAGGTATACTCATCAGAGAGAAAGTGAGAAGCAAGCTGTCAGGTTTGAGATTTGACTCACAGTTGGCCATGTGGGAGTCTAACGCCTTAACCATCATGCCACCTACTGACCCCTGGGTACTTTTGATACATTTAATTCTTTTTTTTTAAAATAAATTTTTCATTTAACTTTACTTAATTTGAACAGAGTGTGGGGAGTGAGAAAGCAAGCTGTCAGGTCCAGGATTCAAACCACGGTCAGCCATGTGGATATACAGTACCCTTAACCACCACACCACCTGCTGGCCCCTATACATTTAATTCTTACACATCCCTATGTGACATATACTATTGCTGCTGTTCTACACATGAGGAAACTGAAGCTTAGGTAAACTTGTTCAAGTCTACAAATCTAGTAAGAGACATAGCCAAAACTGAAATTCAATTCTGACCTTTTTTTGAGAGAGAATTTTGCTGTAGAGCGCATGCACTCGCTGGTAGATATAAAGTGAGAAATCACCCCACAGGGGATGGCCACACCACAATCCTTTCTCCATTTTCCTCTCGGGATTTTGGGATTTTAGGCATGAGCGTACACACACCCTGGTGAGTTTCAAGCCTTTGGGTCTGGGACTTGAACTACTCCAGCACCTTAACCACTGCACCACTTGCTGGTCCTTCTTTTTTTTTGTTTGTTTGTTTTTGTTTTTTTTTTTGAGAGAGGTTTTTGCTGTAGGGTGCATGCACTCGCCAGACAGACAGAGAGAGACCGATAGAAAACGAGAAATCACCCCCCAGGAGGGATGGCCACGCCACAATCCCTTCTCTGTTCTCCTCTCGGGATCTTGGGCACACACGCACGCACATGCACCCGGCATGAGTTTAAGCCACTGGGTCCAGGACTCAAACTGCAGTAAACTACATGGGAGTTCAGCGACATAGCCATTACGCTAACTGCTGGTTCCAAAAAACAGAATCATATTCTTTATGTAGTTGTGAAACTTACTTTTCACTGGACAGTGTTGTGTGGATATTTTCTATGTCAATAAAGTTGATCTTTAACATTCTTAATATCTATCTAAATAGCTTTTTTTGCATGCGCGCGCAGGAGATAGAGAAAGGGAAAAGCACCTCTCAGGAGGAATGACCATACTACAGTCTCTTCTCCATTATCCTCTTGGAATCTTGGATATGCATACACACGTGCCTGGTGTCTTTTAAAGACATCAAATCCAGGATTCGAATCACACAGTTGAGCATGTCAGATCCAGCCACCTTAACCACCCTACCACTAACCGGCCTCTGAGTGACTTTTTTTTTTTTTTTAAGGTTTTTACCATACAGCATGTACATTCACTGGAGAAAGACAGGAGAGGGAAAGAGAAATCAGCCTCCAGGGGTGATGGCCACACTGTTATCCGTTTTCCTCCATTCTCTTCCTAGGATTTTGGGCGTGCACACATATGTGCCTGGTATGTTTCAAGCTGGGACTTTAACTGCAGTCGACCATGAAGGAGTCCAGTGCCTTAACCACTGTGTCACCTGCTGGCTCCAGAATGGCATTTTATTAAATGGCTAGAACTAATTTAACAGATCTCGCTGTTGATCACTTTGATGTTTGTTTCTCTCTTTTTTTTTGTTTTTATAAAAGATACCCTGTATATCCTCATCTTTGTATGTATTTGATTATTTCTTTAGGAAAAAAAAAATCCTTCAAATGAATTATGCATTTAAAATATTAAAACAATTTTTAGGGGGTCAGCAAATGGCTTGGAGGTTAAGGTGCTGGATCCCACATGACCAGCTACACAGTTTGAGTACTGGACCTGGTTGCTTGAGCATCATGCTAGGCACATGTGCCTACATGCCCAGAATCCCAAGAAGATACTGGAGGAGAAGAGATTGCAGCGTGGTCATCTCCCTGGGGGGTGATTTCTCACTTTCTGTTTCTCTCTGGCATGTACCCTATAACAAAAATCAAACCAATTTTTAAATTTATCACAGTGTGTATGTGCGTGTACATGACAGTGAGATGGGGGAGAACCATCCGTAGGGTTTGGTTTTGCTGTGGTCCCCCTTTTTAAAATTATTTATTAAATTTTATTTATTCATTTATTTTTAATTTGACAGAGAGAGAGAGAGAAAGAGGGGAAGTGAAAAAGCAAGCCACCAGGTCCGGGACTCAAATCCTGGTCAGCTATGTGGGAGTGTCCAGCGCCTTAACCACCACGCCACCTGCTGGTCCCCGCTGTGGTCCCCTTTTTACAGTCCTCCAGCCCATTAGGTCTTGGTCACTTGTGCATGTGCCCAACATGTTTCAGGCTGACTGGGCCAGAACTCAGTCACTATGGTTTCCAGCAGTGCAGTCCAGCACAGGTACACCCATTTAAAATGTTGATATAGGAGCCAGCAGATGGCGTAGTGATGCTGCTGTACTTCTGCATGGCTGACCACGGTTCCCCAGACCTGGTGCCTTGAAAATTACACCAGATGTATGTTTATGCATGCCCAAGATCCTGGGAGGAGAATGGAGAAGGGATGGTGGCGTGATTATCTTCCGGGAGGGGGCGTGATTTCTCACTATGTCTGTCTGTCTAGCTCTCTCTGTTTCTGTCTTTCTCCCCTTCTTCCCCTGGGTGGGTGAACACATGTGCCAAAGCCAAAAACCTCTTAAAAAATAAATAAAATATCAACATGTATTTATGTAATTTGCTTTAGGGGATTTGTAGACACTGGAGAGAGACATAAAGTGAGAAATCATCCCCTGGAGGGTTGGTCATGCCACAGTCACTTCTCTATCCTCTTAAGGATTTTGGGCATGCTTGCACACATGCCTGGCTTGCTCTTCAATTTGCCAGGTCAAGGACTCAAACCATGCAGTCGACCATGTGGGATACGGTGTCTGGACCACCGTGTCACCTGCTGGCCTAGCCTTTGCCCATTAGAATATGGGTTTCCATTTATAGCACGTGCAGTTTAGATGGTACTCATGGCATAGAAGTTGGGCCCATAAAGCAAAACAAGTGTGGCAACTAACCCCAGCCTCAGGTGATTCTGTGAGGTGACTTGTCTTTTATTTTTCTTTTCCGGGCCTTCTACCTGGCAGGCATAACCCCAGCCCGAGGCAGGGACTTGTTAACACCATTTAGAGAGAGACAATCCCTTTTTATCATTTTTACTAAACAAGACCACTTGTGTGCCAAATACCTCGTTATGGGATTTAATGAGATACCATTTAATTAAATTCCTCAAAGTTATTTTACTGCTGCAGGTAGGGAGTGCTATCTAAGGTTTTTCAGCAATTAGTGATACAGTGAGGACACCACACTGCAAGGCAGTAGGTCTCAGACACTGGATTTCAAAGACATTGAGTTTTACACAAATTAGGATGCAATACACAACTACTAACTTTATTTGTGGTAAGATAAGGACATTTAAAAACCGCCATTTTGGGGGACCAGCAGTTGGCATAATGGCTACGTCACTGGACTCTCATGTAGTCGGTCACAGTTCAAGTCCCAGACCCGGTAGCTTAAACTCATGCCAGGCACATATGCGTGCGTGCCCGAGATCCCAAGAAGAGAATGGAAGAGAAGAGATTGCGGCGTGGCCACACCCCCCACCCCCCGGGGTGATTTCTCGCTGTCTTGTCTCTTTCTGGCGAGCACACATGCCCTATAGCAAAAACCTTTCCAAGAAAAATAACAAGTGGAATGAAATCTTTAAAAAAATTTATTTTTGCTATAGGGTGGGTATGCTCTGGAGAGACGAAGACAGACAAAAAAGTGAGAAATCATCTCCTCGGGGAATGGCCACACCACAGCCCCTTTATTTTCCTCTTGGGATTTTGGGCATCCACGCACACGTACCTGGCTTGAGTTTCAAACCACTAGGTCTGGGACTCAAACCATAGTTAGCCATGTGGGAGTCCAGTGCCATCATGCTACCTGCTGGCCCAAGAACAGTTATTCTTAGGAAAAAACTGTCAGCAACTATTTATTTTTGCCATAGGATGAGCACCACCATGCCCGGCAACTAGGAGCAACTTCTAGCATACCACGTACATTGTTGTGTTCCTTCACTGTGAGCTCACAAGGCCTTGGAGTGCCGTCAGCATTTGAGAACTGTGGTTCTGAGGAACCTCGAATCTGGTGATGACCTGCTGGGTAACATGGTCAAGGCGGTCAGGTGGGGAGGTGAAGTGTGTTGAGGTGCAAAGTAGTAAAACTCTGGTTTGTAAAAGTGAAAAAGGAAATTACAGAAATGGAAGAGGGCCGGCTCTGTGGCCCAGTGGTTAAGGGAGCCAAATGTCACATAGCCAACTGTGCAGTTTTTTTTTTTGTTTTTTTGTTTGTTTGTTTGTTTGTTTGTTTGTTTTTTTTGAGAGGTTTTTGCTATAGGGCGCATGTGCTCGCCAGACAGGCAGAGATAGAAAGCGAGACATCGTCCCCCGGGGGGATGGCCACACCGCAATCCCTTCTCCTCTCGGGATCTTGGGCACGCACGCACACGCGCCCGGCCTGAGTTTAAGCCACAGGACCCGGGTGCGAACTGCAGTCGACTACATGGGAGTTCAGTGTCCTAGCAAGAACACCAAAACCCAGAAATGTTTGTAAGTCGGATGGAGATTCACAGGACCTGGAAATTAAAGAAAAAACTGAGTTTGTGAGGCTTAAAAATGTCAAAGCCACTGACATGAAGAAGATGGAAGAGGTCATGGCTTGGGGCACTGATGATTTGCTCGCGTTGCCTACTCAGGGCCCTTGAGGATTGGGGAAGAGAGGACACCCCTTGTGCCCACATGGCAAGACCAGTGCTGGCTGCCTTCATGTACACATGGGGCTCTGTTCCAAAGCAAAGGATGTTTGAAAGTAGCTGCTGGTTCTGCGAGTCAGACCTGGATCGACACGCCTGTTTATCTGTTGTAAACTGAGGCAAGTCACACAACCTTTCAGCCCCTGGATGGTAACAGCTGCAAAGATTCCAACTGCTGTGCAGAATATAGGTTTAGCACATAACAGTTTTTTGTGGTTTTTTTTTGAGAGGTTTTTTTTTTTTTTTTTTTGCTATAGGGCATGTGCACTCGCCAGACAGACAGACAGAGACAGAGAGATAGAAAGCGAGAAATCACCCCCCAGAGGGGATATCCACGCCACAATCCCTTCTCCTCCATTCTCCTCTGGGGATCTTGGGCACGTACGCACACGCGCCCAGCGTGAGTTTAAGCCACTGAGTCCGGGACTCGAACCGCGGTCTACTACGTGGGAGTCCAGCGACATAGCCATTACGCTAACTGCTGGTCCCACAGCACATAACAGTTTTAATGGTAGCTAAAAAGAGTGAGTGAGGGGCCAGCCAGTGGCAGTGGAGGCAGCTACAGCAGCTGGCTTCCACATGGCCGACTACTGTTTGAGACTAGACTCAGCAGCTTGAAACACATGCCAGGCACTTGTCCTTGCAGGCATAAAATCCTGAGAGGAGAGTGGAGAAGAGATTGTGGCGAGGACATCCCCCCTGGGGAGTGATTTCTCACTTTTCCTGTCTGTCTCTGGTGAATGCACAAGCCTTATAGCAAATGAAGAGAGTGAGTGGGTTAGTTTAGGGAGAAAGTAGGGCCTCACAAACCACTTTAGCAGCTAGGTCTTTTCTCTAGGGCTTAGGAACACACCCTTCGGATTCACCTTCTCTGGCTTTCTCAAGTCCTTGACTTCCCTGTCCATGTTCCTGTCCCAGCTCTGACATCATCTCTTCGTTTACTTTGGAATAAACTAAATTGGTTCTTTCTCTCTACCCTTAACAGCATCTGTGGAACCCTTCATTCTGTGGATCAGGTGAGTTACAGCCAGGGCCCAGAATCGTTTCTTGGGGAACAGGAGGGGAGAACTGAAGGATGGGTACCTGGATCTTGTCTCCAGGGTTACTGATGGTGTTCATCTCTTGTTAGTATCTCAACATCAAACTGACTGACATCAGTGTTACGGATCCTGAGAAATACCCTCACATGGTGAGTTGGGGTCAGTGGAGAAGAGGAAACATCTCCAAAGCAGGAGGCCCCTGGGTGGTTAGAGGACATTTCAAGGGTATCTTCGTATGTCTCTCTGTCTAGTTATCGGTAAAGAACTGCTTCATCCGGGGCTCCGTGGTCCGCTATGTGCAGCTGCCAGCAGACGAGGTGGACACACAGTTGCTACAGGATGCAGCAAGAAAGGAAGCCCTGCAGCAGAAACAGTGATGGCGCCTCTCCCTTCCCTGCCCTCCTCCATCGGTGACTTACAACCTCATGTTCCAGCCCAGGACATCCCCTTCATACTTGAGTTTTTTGTTTGTTTTTAATAGGGGTGGTTTGGGGATTTTTTTTTTAAGGGACAATGGAAATTGTATGCAGCACTATCCTCTGTTGAGAAGGGAGTAAGTAGGATGGGGAACTGCAGAGCTTCTCCCAGTCCCCAGCACCTGCCTCTCTCAAAGCTCCTTCCCTGGAGACAGGAGGTTCCTTGGTCTTTCCAGGGCAGCATGTGATTCATTGTGAGGATGGAAGGAATCTGTCCCGCATCGGGAATAAAATTCGTGATGCAAATACGGGTTTTGGTTCTGTGGTCTGTTTTGGATAGAGGGCTGGGGAGGCAGGGGAAGGATGTTGAAATCGGTCAAGGCCTGTTAACTCTTCATGCCCCGAGCCAGGAATCCAGCCCAGCTTCCCAGCACTGCCTGCCAACTTCCCTCGTGGTGTAGGAGCTTACGGCACCTGAGCTGGGTACTCCTCGTTCCCCCTCGGCCGCCCCGCCGCTGCATTGCCCTGCGTGTCCCTGCCATCCCCGAGAGTGTTGGGAGACCCCTAAGTGCGGTCGAGGCTGCTGGGTTTCTTCAGCCGATCCGCGTTTCCCGAGTATCTGTAAAAGATCAAACTGATGTAATTAGTACGGTGGGAGCGGTTGTGACTGGGAATTACCAACCTGCGTTCCTTCGGCAAGAGCCCCCATACGGGAGCGCTTTCGCCATTAAGGGACCTCGGGGCGGAAGCGAGAGGCCGAGGCCACGGCCCGCCGGCCCCGTGTTCTCCGCCCGTTCCGCCGCTGCCCGCTGGGCGCCGCCCCGCCGCCCGGCCCGAGGACCCGCGCGGGCTGCCCGCGGCGGCGCCTGAGCGAAGCGTGCCGGCGCCCTCCCGCCTGCGCCTGCGCCCGCTCCCAGCGCCGTGCCCGCGAGCGCGAGCGCGGCAGGCGGCGACCCGCGACTGCGGCCGGCCAGGCACTGTGCGCTGGCAGGCGGGGCGCGGCCGCCCCCGCCAGGACCCGCGGCCCGGAAGCGCGCTCTGTCACAAAGGGGGAGCACGTGGGCGCCGGCTCCGCGGCTGTCCCGGGAAGCTAGGGTCGCCGGGAGAGTAGCCACCGTCCCCGGCCGGCCCGGTCTGACCATCTCCCTCTAGTACGTACACGCGTCCCGAACCCGCGTCCCAGCGGGCACCGACCGGCTCCTGCGAACCCGCCACACTGCCCGGGCCGCACGATCGTGGGGAAGCCCTCCGTCTGCTCGAGGCTCCCCACTGTCACTGCCGCCCTGGAAGCCGGTCAGGCTCCCCACCCGGCGGGTCTGGGCGCCTGCGGCGGGGCGCGGGGGAGGGTCCCCTCTCCCCGAAGATAGTTCTCCCCGCCGGGCGCCCCAGTCTCCCCGTGTCTTTCTCCTTAGGTTTTCCACCTCGTTGGGACCCCCGCACAACTATGTCCATCCTCTACGTCTCCCCGCACCCAGATGCCTTCCCCAGCCTCCGAGCCCTCATAGCCGCTCGCTACGGGGAGGCTGGCGAGGGTCCGGGCTGGGGCGGAGCCCACCCGCGCATCTGTCTCCAGCCGCCCCCGACCAGTCGGACCCCTTTCCCCCCACCGCGCCTGCCCGCCCTGGAACAGGGGCCGGGCGGGCTCTGGGTGTGGGGCGCCACGGCCGTGGCCCAGCTGCTGTGGCCGGCAGGCCTGGGGGGCCCTGGGGGTAGCCGCGCAGCTGTCCTGGTCCAACAGTGGGTGAATTACGCCGACACCGAGCTGGTCCCCGCTGCCTGCGGGGCGGCGCTGCCAGCCCTGGGACTCCGGAGCTCTGCCCAGGACCCCCAGGTGAGCGGCCGGAGGGGAGAGGGGTGCGGGATACTCAGAGGAAGGAGCAGGACCGGATGGATAATGCGACAGGAGGTTAGCTAGTCCGGTGTGGACGAGATCGGTCAGCACCCAAACTGCCAGCTTCGGTACCCTGGGCGTGACCCTCAGACCCAGCCTTGGTGTTCCGAAGCGTGTGAACACCGAAACGCAAGCTGATGTAATGCCTGACTGGCTGAGTTAGGTTAAAGGCGCGGAGCACGTAGTCCGGGGCCAGGTGTCCTAAAGTCTAAGTAAAAGTCTGATGAGTCTGAAACTGATGGAAACAGATTACTTTGAACTCTTAGAAAATACTGGCTGAGGAAGAGATGGCAGTTGCTGGAAAGAGTAAAGGAGAAATGAAATGAGGGAAGGAAATAAGGGAGGGAGAGAGCCGCACCAGGTAATCCCTGTAAATCCTTCCAGAGCAGGGCCTGCCATGGTGTGTTCACAGCCTCGCCTCCTTGCAGCTTTGAGCACGGTGGATATTTAGCACTGTATTTGCTGAATGAATGACTATGTAACATAGATCCAGGATTGCTATATCTCCTTACCCTACCTGAAATAACAAAGGGACTTCAGGATGTTTGGGGGGGGGGGGGGGGGACACAGAATTAGGGACCAGCAGATGGCATAACGGTTAAGTTGCTGGACTCCCACTGAGTCTACTGTAGTTCGAGTCCTGGACCTGATGGCTTAAAACTCATGCCAGGTGCATATGCGTGCATGCCTAAGATCCTGAGAGGAGAATGGAGGAGAAGTGATTGTGATGTGGCCACCGCCCTGCGCCCCCCCCCCCCCCAGGGGGGTGATTTCTCACTCTCTGTCTCTGTCTCTCTCTGTCTATCCAATGAGTGCATGCGCCCTACAGCAAAAATCTTTCAGAGTCTGTCAGGTGGCATGGTGGCTAGGGCGCTGGACCCCTACATAGCTGATCAAGGTTCGAGTCCTGGACCTGGTAGCTTACTTTATTACTTTCTCTCTTTCTCTCCCCACCCAGTGAGCATGTGTGCCCTGCACCAAATTAATAGTAATAATAATGATAAATTAATAACTTTAAAAGTCTCTCTCAAAAGGAAAATAGAATTATAGAATGAGTTTATTTTAGCACAAAAATTGAAATCTGTGTTGTGATATTATTTTTATAACATGCATTTTCCACGAACTTTTTGAAGACTTCACAGAGTCTCCAAATTTAAAGTTCCCCACAGTCTAGTGTGTGTGTGTGTGTGTGTGTGTTTGGGAGGGGTAGGAGTTAAGAAAAATAAGTTAGACGTTATGTGTTTGCTCAGTTACTTTTGTCCCTGCTAGAGCGTAGACTACTAGGTCAGGGCTCCTTTGTTCGTGTCGTTCCCTAGGGAGGTGGTTAGTAAATGTTCACTGAAGCCTTGGACAGTCACTGTCTTTGGAGGTGCAGGGACCTCAGCCTGGAGAATCGCTGTGCTACCTCATATATAGTGTTTACTCTAACTTCTGTGTATGTGTGTGTTGTGTTTTTGTTTTGTTTTGTTTTATTTTTGAGAGAGATATTTTTGCTACAGAGTGTGTGCACTTATCGGAAGTACAGAGACAGAAAGCAAGAAATCATCCACCAGAGGGATGGCCATGCCACAATCCCTTCTCCACTCTCCTCCCAGGATTTTGGGCACGCAAACACACATGCCCAACATGAGTTTTTTTTTTTTTTTTTTTTTTTTTTTAATTTCTAGTCTTACGCTGCCAGGTCCAGGACTTGAATTGTGGTCAGCTACATGGGAGTCCAACAACGTAATCATTACGCCATTTGCTGGTCCCACTTCTGTGTTTAATATGTTGCATCCGACACATAAGAAGTGTCTGGTAATATTTACTGGATAAATCAGAAGTATTTTTTTAAAGATTTATTTATTTAAATGTATTTCTTTATTATTATTAACTCAGCAGAGAGAGAGGGAGAGCGAGAAAGCAACTCACCAGGTCTGGGACTTGAATTGCTGCCAGCCGTGTGCAAGTCAGACACCTTAACCCCCACGCCACCTACTGACACTCCCCCTTTTTAAATTACGACCGCTTGACTGAAGAAGAAACTGGCTGCTAGTGATTTGTGGAAGCGGAGGGTGGCTGAGTGGGTCGGGCTGGAGTGAGAGGTGACATGGGAGTGGAGGTGAGACGGCCGATCCTTATCTCCATGTCCTTTCTCCTTCCCGCCAGGCGGCACTGGGGGCCCTGGGCAGGGCCCTGAGCCCCTTGGAGGAGTGGCTTCGGCTGCACACCTACTTAGCCGGGGAGGCCCCCTCTCTGGCCGACCTCGCGGCTGCCACAGCCTTGCTGCTGCCCTTCCGATATGTGAGTCACTTGAGGCCTGGGGAGGGACGAGATTGGCCCCCTGAGAACCCACTGCAGGGCGACTAAGGATAGTCGTTTCCTTTCCTGTCGCAGGTCCTGGACCCCTCTGCCCGCCGAATCTGGGGTAATGTGGCTCGCTGGTTTACCACATGTGTCCGGCAGCCAGAGTTCCGGGCTGTGCTGGGTGAAGTGGTTCTGTACTCAGGGGCCAGGCCTCTCTCCCAACAGCCAGGTGAGGACGAGTGGGGAGCAGGAAGACAGGGGCTCCCGGGGCCTCCACGTAATTCACTTTTTTCTCTTAGGACCTGTGGGAGGGCAGGAGGGAGGGCAGCATGGGTGAGCCTGAGGGCCTCTCAGGAGCCCACCTGAAACGTGACAGCTGTGCCTACAGGGGAGCTCCTGCTGGCTGAGCCTGAATCTCTGTGCCTTTCTCCAGGCCCTGAGGTCCCTGCACCTCCAAAGACAGCTGCTCAGCTCAAGAAAGAGGCAAAAAAACGGGAGAAGCTGGAGAAATTCCAGCAGAAGCAGAAGATCCAACAGCAGCAGCCACCTCCAGGGGAGGTGAGAGGCTGAGGGTGGAGTGGGAAGGAAGGTTGGTGCCTGGGCGTGCTGGCTGACAGATGCCTGGGCCTGTATTCTCTTCCTCCCAAGCAGAAGAAACCAAAACCAGAGAAGAAGGAGAAACGGGATCCTGGGGTTATTACCTATGACCTTCCGACACCACCTGGGGAAAAGAAAGGTACTAGGAAGGAGAGGGGACCCCCCCCTTCAACTGTTTCTTCAAGGTTTTACCCCTTCTTGCTCTGTCCTATCCCACCCTTTTGCTCCTTGGACCCCTGAGCCTGTCCTGAGATGTGAGCGACAGAGGCCCTGGCCCTTCCCAGCTGCTTCCTGTCTCAGCCGAGCCCTCCCCACCTCTCCCGCAGATGTCAGCGGCACCATGCCCGACTCCTACAGCCCTCAGTATGTGGAGGCGGCCTGGTACCCTTGGTGGGAGCAGCAGGGGTTCTTCAAGCCCGAGTATGGAGTGAGTGGACATCCTGCCCAGGGCGGGAGGGAAAGGGGAAGGGCAGGGCCGAAGTTCGCATTGCCTGGGACTGGGCTGAGAGAGGTGACAGGAGGCCTCAGCACGTGCCCACCTTTCTCTGTCATCAGCGGCCTAGCGTGTCAGCACCAAATCCCCGAGGCGTCTTCATGATGTGTATCCCACCCCCCAACGTGACAGGCTCTCTGCACCTGGGCCATGCGCTCACCAACGCCATCCAGGACTCCCTGACTCGATGGTGAGCTGTGTGCCTGTGGCCTAGCTGGCTCGCGCCTCCCCTCTGGGACCTCTGCCCCTCTGGCCTTGGCTCTCAGCTCTGCCCTCTAGTGGTGCCCTCTGCTCTCCGGTTCTCATCTGTATCCAGTAATCCCATCCAGCGCTCAGACTCTCCTCTCCTCTTTGTCCTGAAATAACATGATTTTGACTTTAGCAAGGTGTGTGTTGAATAGGTTACTGTCGTAAGATGTTAAAAGTTTCAAGTCTCCTTAATCAGCCTCCTCCAGACCCATTTCCTCCCAAGATGTCACCACTCGTATCCTCCGATGTGTGTCTTTCTAGATCTCTCTACAAGTTTGTAGTTTCCCTTTCAGGTGAATTTTTTCTGGGTTTTTCTTTATTCATGATGGAATGTGTGTTCACACATGTGACTGAGAGTGAGAGAGATGAGCTTCCTCCACAGGGTCTGGTCAACATCATCCCCCGTCCTCCGGCCCTCCGCTCTCCAGCCTGTCAGCATGTTTCAGCCTGACTGGGCCGGAATTCGAGCCCCAGTCACCACGTGGTATCCAGCTTCTCTTGGGGGATACATTACTGCTATGCCATGAAGCTGGCCCTCTTTTCAATTTTTAATGTAAAGGGCTTACCCAAACATGTTATTCTGTAAGTTTCTTCTTACACTTCACAGTTTCTTTTGGAGATTTTTATCATTTTTCTTATATAGGCCAACTTCATTCTTTTTATGCTCTATAGCATGAATATTACCAAAGCAGAGTAAGTTTTTATTTTTTAAGAATTATTTGGGACCAGCAGATGGCATAGTAGTTACGTTGCTGGACTCCCACGTCGCTGACCATGTTTCCAGACCCAGACCTGGTGGCTTGAAAATCATTCCAGGCACATGTGTGTGCGTGCCTAAGAACCTGGGGGGAGAATGGAGGAGAAGGGATTGCGGCATGGCCATCCCCTTGTGGGGTGATTTCTCACTTTCCCTCTCACTATGTCTTTCTGTCTCTCTCTCCAGAGAGCACATGTGCCCTAAGGCAAAAACCTGTTTTTTTAAAAGTCTTTTTTTTCCTTTTAATTATTTTATTCAACTTTCTTCCTATCTTTTTTTACTTATTTATTTACATTTGACCAGAGAGAGAGAAAGTGAGAAAGCAAGCCATCAGGTCCTGGACTCGAACCGCAGTTGGCCATGTGAAAGTCCAGTGCCCTTAACCACCGTACCTCCTGCCGGCCTCCAAAAACCTCTTAAAAAAAGAGAATTATTGGGACCAGCAATTAGCATAATGGCTATGTCGCTGGACTCCCATGTAGTCGACCACGGTTCGCGTCCTGGACCCAGTGGCTTAAAACTCACACCAGGCGCGTGTGCGTGTGTGCCCAAGATCCCGAGAGGAGAATGGAGGAGAAGGGATTGCGGCGTGGCCATCTCCCCTGGGGGGTGATTTCTCGCTTTCTGTCTCTCTGCCTCTCTCTCTGTCTGGCAAGCGCATGTGCCCTACAGCAAAAACCTCTCAAAAAAAAAAAAGAATTATTTATCTTAGAAAAAAAGAATTATTTAATTTTATTTATTATTATATTTAAAATTTGCTCTAGGGCATATGTGCACACCAGAGATAGACAGAGACAAAGAAAAAGAGAAAGTAAGAAAGCAAGCTGCCATGTCTGCGACTCAAACTGCAGTCGGTTATGTGGGACTAGTACCTCAGTCACCATGCCACCTGCTGGCTCTGTTTTTTTTTTAAGAGTTTTGCCGGGGGGCCCAGCAGTTAGCATAATGGCTATGTTGCTGGACTTCCATGTAGTCGACCACAGTTCAAGTCCTGAACCTTGTGGCTTAAACTCACGCCAGGCACGTGTGCATGAGTGCTCAAGATCCCAAGAGGAGAGTGATGGAGAAGGGTGTGCGGCATGACCATCCCCCCTGGGGGGTGATTTCTCACTTTCTGTCTCTCTGTCTCTCTCTGTCTGTCTGGCGAGCGCATGCGCCCTATAGCAAAAACCTCTCAAAAAAAAAAAAAAAAAAAAAAAAAAAATATATATATATATATATATATATATATATATATATATATATATAATGGCCAAGTTGTTTACCTGAGGAAAGAATGAACACTTCTGCGAAACTTTAGGTAGCAATATTTTTTCTAATAACCATGGTTTAATTATTAGAATCTCCCAGGGCCAGCAGATGGCATAGTGGTTACATCACGGACTCCCACATAGTCAACCACAGTTCGAGTCCTGGACCTGATGGCTTCAAACTCACATAGGGCATGCATGCCCAAAGTCCTGAGAGGAGAATTGAAGAGCAAGGACTGTGTCGTGGCCATCCTCCCTAGGGGGTGATTTCTCGCTTTCTGTCTCTGTCTTTCCCTCTGGCGAGCACACACACCCTGTAGCAAAAATCTCTCTTTAAAAAAAATTTTTTTTAAGCTACCACTACTTTAATAGAATAGATTCACATCAACATCGTAGAATAAAAAAATGACATGTACAATATAGCCTTAAACATCTCCACCAATAAAACACATCTGGGACCAGCCAGGTAGCATGGTGGTTAAGGTGCTGAATCCCACGGCTAACCTTGTGGTTTGAGTCCTGGATCCTGCAGCTTGGAAAACACGCAAGACACAGCCAGCAGATGGGGGGGTGGTTAAGGCACTGGACTCCCATATGGCCAACCACAGTTCAAGTCCCAGCCCTGACAAGCTTGCTTTCTTTCTCTCTCGGTGTCTCTCTGGTGAGCACGTGTGACCTATAACAAATTTAAATACTACTACTAATAAAATGAATCAAATTAAATAAATGATTATTTAAAAAGAAAAAGAGAAACACCCAGGGCATGTGTGCATGTGTGCCCAAGATCCTGAGAGGAGAATGGAGGAAACTGGTATGGTCATCCCCCGCGGGGGATACTTTTTCACTTTTTGTCTCTCTCTCTCTCTGTCTCTAGTGAACGCACATGCCTTATAGCAAATGCAAAAAGGATATTGGGGGCTAGCAGGTGGTGTGCTTAAGATGCTGGTCTCCCACAGGGCTGAACCCAGTTCAAGTTCCAAACCTGACTGCTTGCTTTTGTCACTTTCTCTCTTTCTTTGGTGAGTGCACATGCCCTATGGCAAATTAATACATATACATATATACTTTTAGAATTATTTAATTAAATTCATTAATTTATTTTTAATTTGACCAGAGAGGGACAGTGTGAGAAAGAGAAAGTGAGAAAACAAGCAACCAGTTCCAGGATTTGAATCATGGTCGGCCATGTATGAGTCCAGCATGTTCCACCATGCCACCTGCCGGGCCCAATAATTCTTTTTACAAGAATATATACACACACACACATTTGATATAAAAGCAAGTTATATATCTGTATTTTCTTTTTTTTTATTTCCTTGTGTAGATAATAGGATGCTTTTTTTTTTTCTTTAAAGAGAGATTTTTGCTATAGACGTGTGCGCTCACTGAAGAGACAGAGACATCCCCAGGGGGGATGGCCACACTGCAGTCCTTTCTCCTCCAGTCTCCCTCAGGATCTTGGGTGCAGGTATGCACCCAGCATAAGTTTCAAGCTGCCGGGTCCAGACTCAAATCGTGGCCGGCCATGTGGGAATCTAACAGTGTAGTCATTACGCCGTCTGCTGGTCCCGAGAATAGGGTGCTTTTCTACAAATCTTCATGACATTTTAGTGATTGAGTGTTTGCCAAGTTTATATAAGCCCAAGAGATACTTGTACTGCAACAACTTTTCTTTAATAGTAATCTCTAACGTACTTGGAATGTATAAAGTATGTTCACGTTTTCTTTCCTTTTTTTTTTTTATTATTTGCTATAGGGTATGTGTGCTCACCGGAGAGAGATGGGGAGACAGAGAGGGAAAGTGAGGAAGTGCCCCCTTGGACAGAGGGTCAAACTGTAGTCCCTTCCTGCCATTTCTCCTTTTAGGATTTTGAGCACACATGCATATGTGTCCTGTGTCTGGCATGTTTTTCAAGCCACTGGGTTTGGAACGGCACAGTCACCCATGTGGGATCCAGGCACCTTAGCCATGGCCTGTTTGTGCTTTCTGAGGCCTGTGAGCAACACACCCTGAGTGCCTGCTGCCTCAGGAGAGGAGAGTAGCTACAGTCTGAATGTAGTGGAGATAAACAGGCCTGTAAAGTAAAGAACATAATCATTTAGTATGTCATTCTAAATAATGTCTAGGGACCAGCAGTTAGCGTAATGGCTGTGTCGCTGGACTCCCATGTATTCGACTGCGGTTCGAGTCCCAGACCCAGTGGCTGAAACTCACGCCGGGCACGTGTGCATGCGTGCCCAAGATCCTGAGAGGAGAATGGAGGAGAAGGGATTGTGGTGTGGCCATGCCCCTGGGGGGGTGATTTCTTGCTTTCTGTCTCTCTGTCTCTCTGTCTCTGTCTCTGTCTTTCTGGCGAGCGCACATGCCCTATAGCGAAAACCTAAAAAAATATAAGAAAGGTTTAAATACGGTGTTGCTCTTTCTATAGTAATTTCTTCTCCCCCCACTATACTGTCCCAAGTAGTACTAAAAGGTCTCAGGACCAGCAGATGATGTCATGGTTACATTGCTGGACTCAGGATTTGAGTCCTGGACCCACGCATGTGCATGTGCCCAAAATCCTGAAAGGAGAATGGATTGCGGCATGGCCATCCACCCTGGGGGGTAATTTCTGTCTCTCTATCTCTTTGGCGAGTGCACATGCCCTATAGCAAAAACCTCTCTCTTTTTTTTTTTTGGAGAGGTTTTTGCTATAGGGCGGTGTGCTTGCCAGAGAGGCAGAAAGTGAGAAATCACCCCCCAGGGGGGATGGCCACGCCACAATCCCTTCTCCTCCATTCTCTCTGGATCTTGGGCACACACACACACATGCCCGGAATGAGTTTAAGCCACTGGGTCCGAGACTCAAACCACGGTCGGTTACATGGGAGTCCAGCGACATAGCCATTATGCCAACTGCTGGTCCCAGCAAAAACCTCTCAAAAAAACAAACAGGGACAGGACACTCCCACATGGCCAGCCATAGTTTGAGTCCCAGACCTGGTGGCTTGCTTTCTCATTTTCCCTCTTTCTCTCTCTCTGTGTCTTTCTCTGGTCAAATTAAAAATGAATGAATAAATAAAATTAAATTTAAAAAAATTAAAAAAGAACAACAATGGTAAACTGACCAGATCAATAGAAAATCTTGAAACAAAAACTACAAGAAAAGTTAAACCACACATGCTAGATAGACCATTTTAGAGAAAACAAATGCAGTAATGTGACAGGAAATTAATCAGGAGATGAACCAGAGAGACAACATTATCTTTCCTATGGAGGCCACCTGCTAGTCCTTTTATTTTTAAAGAATTATTTTATTCGGGACCAGCAGTTAGCGTAATGGCTATGTCGCTGGACTCCCACGTAGTTGACCGCGGTTCGAGTCCCGAACCCGGTGGCTTAAACTCACGCCAGGCGCGTATGCGTGCATGCCCAAGACCCCAAGAGGAGAATGGAGGAGAAGGGATTGCGGCGTGGCCATCCCCCGGGGGGTGATTTCTCGCTTTCTGTCTCTCTGTCTCTCTCTGTCTGTCTGGCGGGCACACGCGCCCTATAGCAAAAACCTCTCAAAAAAAGGAAAAAAAAAAGAATGATTTTATTCAACTTTACTTTTTTTATTTTTTTTTAATTTGACAGAGAGAGAGAAGGAAGGTGAGAAAGCAAGCCACTAGGTCTGGGACTTCAATGAGTTCGGCCATGTGGGAGTTCAGCACCCTTTAACCACCATGCCACCTGCCAACCCTGCCATTGTTGTTCAAAGTTACGAATGTGTTTACCTGTGTTATTTTCCTTTTTTTTTTTTTTTTTTTTTTTTTAGGAAATTGCCATTTTCTAATTTTTTTCATAGCCTTGTTTTCTTTTTACTTTATTTTGTTATTATTTTTTTAAGTTTGCCATAATGCATGTGTGCTCACCAGAGAGAGATTCAGAGAGAGAGAGAGAGAGGAAGTGAGAAAGCAAGCCACCAGGTCTGGGACTCAAACCATAGTCAGCCATGTGGGAGTCCAGCACATTAACCACCATGCCACCTGCCGGCCCTAGTTTTGTTTTCTTATGTTGTGTTCTAAGTCTGTCTAGAGTTTATTTTTGTGAATATTAGAAAGTAGGGAGATTTGTTTAAAATATTGAGCTAATTGTCCCAAATACATTTATTGAGTAGTTTAGCCTTACCCTACTGATAGTGAGATGCCACTTTTCACAAACGCTGTATTTGTTTGAATCTGTTTTCAGACAAAACCAGATGTTTCCCTAAGCCATTATTGTTCATTTATTTTAAAAATTGCAACTTATGGGACCAGAGGATGGTATAAGGTTACATCACTGGACCCCCACATCACCCCACATCGCTGACCACAGTTTGAGTCTCAGACCTGGAGGCTTGAAACTCATACTGGGCACGTGCGTGTGTGCACCCGAGAGGAGAATGGAGAAGGGATTGTAGTGTGGCCATCCCCCCTGGGGATGATTTCTCGCTTTCTATCTCTGGCAAGCACATGCGCTCTATAGCACAATTGTCTCAAAAAAAAAAAAAAAAAAATCACAGCTTAATGTTTTGCTACATAACTGGGCCAGACCTCTGTTCTTTTTCTAGATTGCCTTGGCTACTCCTGCTGATCTCTCCCTGGTGGTTTTAGAATCAGGAGGGTTCCAGCTCCACCACCCTCTTTTTTCCCCAAGAACACATTGACTTCCTCCCAGAAGCTTCTGTCTCCTTTGGTGCCAGGCTCCACCAGGTCGGCTTACCCTCTGTCCCCCATGGCCCTTCACAGGCACCGCATGCGTGGGGAGACCACCCTGTGGAACCCCGGCTGTGACCACGCGGGCATCGCCACCCAGGTGGTGGTAGAGAAGAAGCTGTGGCGCGAGCAGGGCCTGAACCGGCACCAGCTGGGCCGTGAGGCCTTCCTGCAGGAGGTCTGGAAGTGGAAGGGGGAGTAAGTACGGAGCGTCCCTGTGGGCAGCGCAGCCCTGCTCCCTGTGCCCTGCCCAGAAAGACGTCTTACCTTGACCCCTGGCAGGGTTAGGCTCTCTCACGGTGCCGGAGGGTCAGTTGGTTCCAGGGCCTATGTCAATTTTAGGGGTATCAGTGATCCCCACACTGGCCAGTCAGCCACCCAGTGTCTCCCCAGATGTTGATCCTGGCCTATGTGTCTGCTTCCAGGAAGGGTGACCGGATTTACCACCAGCTGAAGAAGCTCGGCAGCTCCTTGGACTGGGATCGAGCCTGTTTCACCATGGACCCTGTACGTGGGAGGTCTCATGGCTGGGGCTGGGGCTGGGGGAGGCCCCGGGGCGGGGCACCCATGCAGACGGCACGTGTACTACAGCCCCCCCAAGGCGGCCAGTCCACTGACAGGACACCCGTCCTCCCCGTCCCTGCCCCAGGAGCCCCACATTTCGCCAGGCAGCTCGCAATCAGGCCTCCCCCTCTATGGAGCCTGAGCCCCGGTGTCCTGGGGTCCTCGTGTCCGGGACTCGCCAGCAGTGTCCCCAGCTGAGTGGCGACCCCAGGCTTATTGCCTGCCAGGTGTTCTGTTGTGCCCTCCCCCCAGGAGTAGCACTCCCCCTTCTCTCCGGTCTGTGTGTGGGACTCGGCTGGGCCTCCCTGGGCCGAGGTCCCCAGGCCCCATGGCCGTCACCGACTGCCCCGTGCCCCAACCTAGAAACTCTCGGCGGCTGTGACGGAAGCCTTCGTCCGGCTTCATGAGGAGGGCGTCATCTACCGCAGCACGCGCCTGGTCAACTGGTCCTGCACCCTCAACTCCGCCATCTCCGACATCGAGGTAGCGCACCCCCGGCCTGCCCATCTCCAGTCCGCCCCAGCCCCCGCCGCTGGGGCCCCTCTAAATACCGTCTTCCAGGTGGACAAGAAGGAGCTGACCGGTCATACCCTGCTCTCTGTGCCTGGCTACAAGGAGAAGGTGGAGTTTGGGGTCCTCGTGTCCTTTGCCTACAAGGTCCAAGGCTCAGGTGGGGGCACCACGGTCCTGGGCTGGGTGGACGGAGTGGGGGGCAGGGCAGGACTGCAAGGTCTCTGTCACCCCAGACAGTGACGAGGAGGTGGTGGTGGCAACAACTCGGATCGAGACGATGCTGGGAGATGTGGCTGTAGCTGTGCACCCCAAAGATTCCAGATACCAGGTGGACAGGGTTCTGCCCCAGGGGGGAGAGCGCTGGCGGGAAGGGCGTCCTGCCCTCGGGGTGGGACTGGCTGAGAGGAAGTCGGGACACTCTCTCCTTCCAGTTGCCTTCCCAGCCCTGAAGGTGGGGCCGTCAGTGACCGTGTGGGGCCTTCGGGTGTTGGGCAGTCAGGGCCCGGGCAGGCGGGACGCGGGCCAGCCCTTTGGGCATCGTCAGTGTGTCCCTGTCCTCAGCACTTGAAGGGCAAGAGCGTGGTCCACCCGTTTCTGTCTCGGAGTCTCCCCATTGTCTTTGACGACTTCGTGGACATGGAGTTTGGCACAGGTGAGCGCGGGCTGGTCCTGGGAGAAGGGAGACCAGGCCCCGAGGCACAGCCAGCCTCTGCCTTCTCTCCACGTAAGCGTCAGCCGAGCAGGCAGGACTGGGCCGGCTCCCGCAGGTGGAACTAGGAGAGTGGTTGGCAGGCACGTCTCCAGCGTTAGGGGCGCCTGCGGGGAGAGCTCCCTGCAGCCCCTGACCCAGCCCCCCACAGGTGCGGTGAAGATCACCCCGGCACACGACCAGAACGACTACGAGGTCGGGCAGCGGCACGGGCTGGAGGCCGTCAGCATCATGGACTCCCGCGGTGCCCTCGTCAACGTGCCTGCACCCTTCCTGGTGAGGCTGCCTGGACGGGCAGTTCTGCTTGGTGGGACGGAGGGGTGCCCAGGCATCGCTGTGACGAGGCCCCCTCCACCAGGGCCTGCCCAGGTTTGAGGCCAGGAAGGCAGTGCTGGCAGCACTGAAGGAGCGGGGCCTGTTCCGTGGCATCCAGGACAACCCCATGGTGGTGCCGCTCTGCAAGTGAGGACGGGCCGGGGCGGGGGGCGGGGCTCTGCGGGGTGCTCGCTGCCTGGTCCTCCAACCCCACGTGCACCCCCAGCCGCTCCAAGGACGTGGTGGAGCCCCTGCTGCGGCCGCAGTGGTATGTGCGCTGTGGGGAGATGGCCCAGGCCGCCAGCGCTGCCGTGACCCGGGGCGACCTCCGCATCCTGCCCGAGGCCCATCGGCGGACGTGGCATGCGTGGATGGACAACATCCGGTACGCCGGGCACCGCCCCCCACCTCCGTGTGGGAGGCCGGGCACCACCCCCCACCTCCATGTGGGAGGCCGGGCACAGCTGCGGGCCTCGGGCCTTCCCTGATTCCCCCATCCCGTTTCAGGGACTGGTGCATTTCCAGACAGCTATGGTGGGGCCATCGGATCCCGGCCTACTTCATCACCGTCAATGACCCGGCTGTGCCCCCTGGGGAGGTGAGGCGGCCGAGCAGGCTGTGAGACCTGGGGGAACTACAGGCTTGTTGGTCAGCCCGAGGCAGAGGGGCCCCTGCCACTCACTCACTCTGTGGCAGGATCCCGACGGGCGGTACTGGGTGAGCGGACGCAGTGAGGCGGAAGCCCGGGAGAAGGCGGCCAAGGAGTTTGGAGTGTCCCCTGACAAGATCAGCCTTCAGCAAGGCAAGCAGGGGCCCTGGTGGGGTGGAGGGGCAGAGCCGAGGCTCCATTCCTCACCTCCACCTCTGACCTCTGACCTCTGGCCTCACGCAGATGAGGACGTGCTGGACACCTGGTTCTCCTCTGGCCTCTTCCCCTTCTCCATTCTGGGCTGGCCCAACCAGGTATGTTCCTAGGGCCAGGCCAGCGTGAAAGGGGGACTTGAAGGTGGGCACTCGGCTTCTGTTTCACCCCGATCTGCTCCTAGTCAGAAGACCTGAGTGTGTTCTACCCGGGGACGCTGCTGGAGACCGGCCACGACATCCTCTTCTTCTGGGTGGCCCGGATGGTCATGCTCGGCCTGAAGCTCACTGGCCGGCTGCCCTTCAGAGAGGTGAGGGCAGCGAGCCCCTCCGCTCCCCACGGGCCTCCTGTGCAGCTCTGGCTTGGCCCGGGTGGGCCTGGCTGGGCCCAGGAATAGCTGTGGGAAGGCAGGGGCTGAAATCCACCTGGGCTCCACTTTCCTGGAGGAGGGAAACTTTCTAATTCACATAGGGTGCTGGGAGGACGCTCAGAGAGGCCTGAGGTTCAGAGTGGGGCAGACCTGATTCCAGGTCTTGGTGGGGGACAGAGGCAGAGGGCGGTGGGGCCTTGGCTCAGGGGCCTCCTTCCCCTGCCCCACAGGTCTACCTCCACGCTATCGTGCGAGATGCTCATGGCCGGAAGATGAGCAAGTCTCTGGGCAACGTCATCGACCCCCTGGATGTCATCCACGGAGTGTCCCTGCAGGTGGGCAGGGCACTGGGCCCGCTGGGAAGGACCCTGGGGCTGTAGCCACGGCTGCCTGACTTCCCCGTCTCCGCCCTCAGGGCCTCCACGACCAGTTACTAAACAGCAACCTGGACCCCAGTGAGGTGGAGAAGGCTAAGGAAGGGCAGGTACAGAGGGGGACCCTGGCAGGGGCTGAGCGTGGGCGGAAGAGGCAGGGCCGCTGAGGACGTGCCTCCCCTGCCTCCTCCCGGCAGAAGGCGGACTTCCCGGCGGGGATCCCTGAGTGTGGCACCGATGCACTCCGGTTTGGACTCTGCGCCTACACGTCCCAGGGTATGGCCGCAGGGACTCCCTCAGCCACTGCCTTCCTCCTGCTGAGAGGACCACCCCGCCCTCCCCTGCCCTGGGTCTCTGGTGCCTGTGGGCTGGGGGAAAATGGCGAGACTCACGCTTCAGTCCGCACCCAGGTCGGGACATCAACCTGGACGTGAACCGGATACTGGGCTACCGCCACTTCTGCAACAAGCTCTGGAATGCCACCAAGTTTGCCCTCCGTGGCCTTGGCAAGGGCTTCGTGCCGTCCACCACCTCCGAGGTGAGGGCCGGTAGCTGGGGTGTTGGCAGCACCCCCAGGCTTCAGTCCTGTCCCTCAGGTGTCAAGCATAAGATGGCAGCCATAGAGTCAGGAGGCTAGCCCCTGCCCCCGAGGGGCAGAGACGGGCATAGGGAAAGCCCAGGGCCTTGGGTCCTCCCCGAGGTGGCCAGGGGCCTGCGCCTCCTCCCCCAGATGGGGGCACGTGCCTGCTTGTCTTGGACCCCAGCGGCTCCTGCCCCCATGGGGCCCTGGCTGGCCACAGGCTGATACCACCCTCCCTCCAGCCTGGAGGCCACGAGAGCTTGGTGGACCGCTGGATCCGCAGCCGGCTGGCCGAGGCCGTGAGGCTCAGCAACCAGGGCTTCCAGGCCTACGATTTCCCGGCCATCACCACCGCCCAGTACAGCTTCTGGCTGTACGAGCTCTGTGACGTGTACCTGGTGAGGAGCCCGGGGGGAGTGGGGGCGCACGGCCCAGAGCCCGGTGCCCAACTTCACCGGGGTTGGCCAAGCCCTGAGCAAGCCCGTCCCCGGCCCAGCCCTCGCGTGCGCAGTGAGCCCTGTACCTCCTCACCCAGGAGTGCCTGAAGCCCGTGCTGAGCGGGGCAGACCAGGTGGCGGCCGAGTGTGCCCGCCAGACGCTCTACACCTGCCTGGACGTTGGGCTGCGGCTGCTGTCACCCTTCATGCCCTTCGTGACCGAGGAGCTGTTCCAGCGGCTGCCCCGGAGGACACCGCAGGCTCCTCCCAGTCTCTGCGTCACCCCCTACCCAGAGCCCTCGGAGGTATGGGGTGTGGCCGACGGGGACACTCTGAGCCCCTGCCAGGCCTCCCTCACCCGCTCTCCCACCCTGCAGTGCTCCTGGAAGGACCCCGAGGCGGAAGCCGCCCTCGAGCTGGCGCTGAGCATCACGCGAGCGGTGCGCTCCCTGCGTGCCGACTACAACCTCACGCGGATCCGGCCCGACTGTGAGCCTCGGGCCCCAGGGCTGCCTGCCCCGTCCCCTCGGCCAGCCATCCCATCTCCTGTCTCCTTGGGACCCGGCCTCACCTTCCTCCCTCCCCGCAGGTTTCCTGGAAGTGGCTGACGAGGCCACGGGCGTCCTGGCGTCAGCAGTGTCGGGCTACGTGCAGGCGCTGGCCAGCGCGGGCGTGGTAGCCGTCCTGGCCCTGGGGGCCCCTGCTCCACAGGGCTGCGCGGTGGCCCTGGCCTCTGACCGCTGCTCCATCCACCTGCAGCTGCAGGGGCTAGTGGACCCGGCCCGGGAGCTGGGCAAGCTGCAGGCCAAGCGCAGCGAGGCGCAGCGGCAGGCTGAGCGTCTGCGGGAGCGCCGGGCTGCCTCTGGCTACCCCGTCAAGGTGCCCCTCGAAGTCCAGGAGGCAGACGAGGCCAAGGTGTGTGGTGGCGGGCATCTTCCCCACCGCAGCTCGATCTCTGGCCCCGAGGCTGGACTTGAACAGCCCTGGGAATCTGGGGGTGCACAGGGCCCAAGCCCTTAGGCAGGGGATATGGGGGGACTTAGAACCAGGCATCTGCCCTGCAGCCAGACCCCGCCTGTTCCAGCATGTGGGCTCCCACGTGCCCGGGGCGGAGCTTGGACCCACATGCTGCCCGGGATCCCCGGGTCTGGCTACTTCCTGGCCCTGGACGGGTCCCCTGGGAGGAGCAGCTGGGTGACAGCACAGGCGCAGAGAGCAGTAATGGCGGCTAAGGGCTCCAGGGCCTGAGCGGACGTGGTTTGTCCGAGTGGTTTTCCTAGTCCGTGTGGTGTTAGCACCTCCGTTGTGCACACCTGCCTGGGAGCTGGGCCCTGCACAGGCGGGGGTCTGGGGCCAGGGCCCGGGGAGCACGGGGGCTGCGAGCCTCTCCTGTCCTTGAGGACTGGCCGCTCTGGGGAAGGCAAGGTCAAGAGGCTGGGTTGTGGGACCAGCAGTTAGCATAATGGCTATGTCACTGGACTCCCATGTAGTTGACCGCAGTTCGAGTCCCGGACCCAGTGGCTTAAAACTCACACCGGGCGCGTGTGCATGTGTGCCCAAGATCCCGAGAGGAGAATGGAGGAGAAAGGATCGCAGCGTGACCATCCCCCCTGGGGGGTGACTTCTCACTTTCTGTCTCTCTGTCTCTCTCTGTCTCTGGCGAGCGCACGCACCCTATAGCGAAAACCTCTTTAAAAAGAAAAAGAGGCTGGTTGTGGTGGAAGCGGGTGTGCTGGAGGGAAGTGGTGTGAAGGGGGGCAGCCAAGCTCACACCTTGTGAACCACTCCCCTGCCGTGGTCCTGGCCCAGCTTTCCGACTGACCTCTCTGCTGTCCTGGGTGTTTGGGGAGGGGGTCTCCTCTCGGCCTGGGTCCTTGCACCCACCGTGTCCTCATTCCACCCCCAGCTTCAGCAGACAGAGGCAGAGCTCAGGAAGGTGGATGAGGCCATCGCCCTGTTTCAGAAGATGCTGTGACCACCCAACGCCACTCCGCGTTACCTCCGTGGCCCACCGTGGGGATGGCTGCAATAAAATATTTTGCCACAGAGTCCTGTCTTGCCTGTGTACCGTGGTGTGGGGAGGGAGTGTGCAGGGCTGGGTTCCCGAGTCCTCAGCCGCAGGCTGGGAGTGAGCACTGGGGCCTGGTGGGCAGGGGGGTGCGTCTGCCTTGGTCCGTCCCTGGCACTGTGCCAGGCCTGAGTCACGCTGCTCTCCCTCCTCCTCCCTGGCACTTCTCACTCATCTCCGCACTGCAGCGAGGGCGGCCAGCCCTGGTACCCGCTGCTGCTTGCGGCCTTGGGCAGGCATGAGTAGAGGGGCCAGAGGCTGTTGGCCCTGTCCCCCACACTGGGGCCTCCCTCCCCCTCCACTGAGCCTGGTTAATTATAACTCTGACCTCAGCGCCCTGTGACGCCACGCCCCGGCCAGCGCTGCCCAGGAGACCAGCAACCAGGTAGGGGAGAGGCCTGAGTGCAGAGAGACGGGGCTGACCCTGGGGCAGGCCTGAGAGAAGGGGGTGTTGTAGCAGGAGCCTTGGCCCCTCTTGGCCTGGTATGGCCCTCGGTTGTCTGGTGGCAGTGGGAGGGCCAGGGAGCCGGGCGGCAGGAGAGGTGAGGCAGGGCACGCCAAGGCCAGAGCAGGTGCCGTGGAGATGAGCAGCCAGGCCTGCCCTGGGACCAGCTGCTGCTTCCCGTCTCTAGAACCTTCTGTCCCCAGGTCCATGCCTCAGCCATGCCCCCAGTGGAGGCGCCCCCCTCCCGCCGGGGCCCCCCAGCACTGCTGCTGCTCCAGCTGCTGCTGCCTTCCGTGTGTGCCTTCTTCCCCAACATCTGGAGCCTCCTGGCTGCCCCTGGCTCCCTCACGCACCAGGACCTGACCGAGGAGGCAGCCCTCAACGTCACCCTGCAGCTCTTCCTGGAGCAGCCGCCCCCGGGCCGGCCCCCGCTTCGTCTGGAGGACTTCCTGGTGAGCATTCCCGGGTCCTGTCGCATCCCCGTGAGTCCCATGTTCCCTGAGACCTTCCCTCCTGGAGAGCCCCAGTCGCCAGGGGGAGAGACACCCGTCTCCGCACCTGCTCACCTGCCCCCGACTGCTGGCAGCCGCAGCCTCTGCAGTCCTGGCCCTGTAAGCAGGAGGCCTGTCTTCTTGGGCAGGTCTGGGCCTGTCCTCCCCTGTACGGTCCAGCACCCTCAGTCCCAGACCCTGCTTTGGGTGCCATTGCCGAAGTAACGTGGCAACGACCCACCCAAGGGACTTCCCTGGAGCCCGTCCCACCGTTCTCTCCAGGGCCGCACCCTGCTTGCCGACGACCTCTTCGCCGCCTACTTCGGACCTGGGGCTCCTTCCCGGAGGTTCCGAGCAGCCTTGGGTGAGGTGTCTCGTGCCAACGCAGCCCAGGACTTCCTGCCCACTTCTAGGAATGACCCTGACCTGCACTTTGATGCGGAGCGGCTGCGCCAGGGCCGCACACGCCTGGTGGGGGCTCTGCGGGAGACCCTGGCAGCAGCCAGGGCGCTTGACCACACCCTGGCCCGCCAGCGCCTTGGGGCTGCCCTGCACGCCTTGCAGGTGAGAGCTGGGGCAAGGTGAGGGTGGGGGTCTTCCCTCCAGGCTCCCTGTCCCGGAGACCTTCCTTACGGTGTTCTAGTCATTGCCCCCACTCCAGAAGGGATGGGGGCAGATGCTGGTGCAGCTGTCAACCACAAGGTGACCTGCATAGGAAGGTTCCAGGTTCGAATTCGGACATCCCCCTGAGTACTGGGGTACACGTGTGCCCATGACTGGGGGCTGGCTGAGGCTGGGAATGAGTCGTGTTGGCACGCCCTATTGGGAGTGCGGTGTCTCTGCCACTCATAGGAGAATAAACTTACGAGGGGGAACCAGCAGTTGACGTAATGGCTATCTCGCTGGAATTCCATGTAGTCGACTGCGGTTCGAGCCCCGGACCCAGTGGGCGTGTGCGTGCCCAATACCCCGAGAGGAGAATGGAGAAGGGATTGAGGCATGGCCATCCCCCCGGGGGAGGGGGGGTGATTTCTCGCTTTCTGTCTCTCTGTCTGTCTCTCTGTCTGGCGAGAGCATGCGCCCTATAGCAAAAACCTCTCCGAAAAAAAAAAATGAAAGAAAGAATCTTGGGAGGAAAAGGCCAGCCCTGGTGCCCAGTGGTTCAGGGAGTCAGATTCCACAGGCCGATCTTGGTGCAGACCCCGGCCCCAGCAGCTTGAATAACATGCCCAGGCCCCTGTGTGCGCCCGAAATGCAGACAGGATGGGACACAGAGAAGGGCTGGGTGTGCCCGGGTCCCTTGGGGAGGCCTTCTCCCTCACGGCCTCTCTGTTTCTCTGGCCAGGGCTCATGCCCTCTGGCAATGAGAAAACAAAGGGGTGGGGCACAGCTCAGTGCCCTGAGCGAGCTTCACACCTGCAAACTGGCAGCTTTCCCTGTGGGGACAGCCAGGGGGCCTCGAGGCTGCAGAGAAGGGGGGGCGAGGTGAGAGTGAGGGGCGGACATCGAGTGGGGTCGTGGAGAGGCCTTTGGTGGACACTGAGCGGGGTGGGGAGAGGTGCTGGGACAGTCCCCACTTGGGTAAGACTGTCCTGGGCCACAGGAGAGTGCAGCGAGGGCCCTGGGTGTCTGGCAGGAGCAGCGCGGGTGGGGGACCTGGGTGAGGAACTCAGAGGGGTGGCACGGCAGGCCTGAGACCACAGCAGTTGGACTAGAGCCCGTGCCTCTCCCGTCCCCTGGGACCAGGATTTCTACAGTCACAGCAACTGGGTGGAACTGGGGGAGCAGCAGCCGCACCCTCACCTCCTCTGGCCACGGCAGGAGCTCCGGAGCCTAGCACAAGGTAGGGCCACAACCCTGTGGTAACGTGGGAGCCCACGGAGCCACCTCCTCTCAGTCCACCTAGCCACCGCGGGACATCCCGAGGTCACATAGAATATGATGTCACTTCTCTGTAGGGACCTGTGAGGTCCCCCAAAGGTCAGGTTAGTTAAGTGGTCCCTCCCAGGTCACACGGGAGAACGGCCAGGACCAGTCTCTTACTAGCCGACGTGGGGTTTCTTTCACTGTGTCCTCAACCTCCCCGCGAAACTAGGGCCCGGAAGCCGGCCCCTGCCCATTACAGGTTCACTTCCTGTCCCCGGCTCACGGAGGGCATAACCCCTCAGTCTGCACGCCCCCCTGGGCTTTCCAGCGCAACCCCATCTGGTACCCTGGCGGCCACGCATGCTTGGTTTCATCTCAGACCAGGCCCCTGTGGGCTCTCGCTGGTCCCACCTGGGAGGGGAAGCTGCAGGAGCTTTGCAGATGGGGGGGTGGGGGTAAGGCGGGGCTGGCAGACTCAGATTCTGGCCTCTCCTCCTCTCTCCCCAGAGAGCGATCAGACCTGCTCTGACTGCGAGGCGTCCAGCTGCCCCGGGAACCTGCTGGGCTCTGTCCTCACTTCTGGCTACTTTGGAAGCCATCCCCCCAAGCCTCCAGGTACTGGACGGGGAAGCTCCCCGGAAGTAAGGCAGGAAGTCACTTCCTCTGATCACTCTCAGGAAGCCCTCGCCGTGTTTCCTCCGGCGTCACTTCCTAGGAGAGATGTGTGCACGACCTGTGTGGACGAGGCCACCGAGGAGGCTGTGACCTTGCCGGGTGGGGGCGGCCTCCTGCCCGGCTGGCTGCCAGGATTTTTCCATTTCCATGGGGAGCTTTGGGCGGGGATTCACCACTTGCCCTCCACAAATGTCATTTTCTGCTGCTCCTTTGCTGAGCAGTGAGAGGCCAGGCTAGGCCAGAAAGGGCCTCATTTTCGTAGGGGGCAGTGGGTTTTGACCTCCGCTCTTCAGATTCCTTTCTCCAACCCAGGGAAGTGTAGCCACGGGGGCCATTTTGACCAGAGCAGCTCCCAGCCACCCCGGGGAGGCATCAACAAGGATAGCACCTCCCCCGGCTTCTCCCCACACCACATGCTGCACCTCCAGGCAGCACGGCTGGCCCTGCTAGCCTCCATCCAGGCCTTCAGCCTCCTGCGAGGTCGCCTAGGAGACAGAGGTTTCTCCAGGTGAGTGCCCGGAGAGGGGCACCCGGTGGGTACACATTCCCCAGAGAGCCGAGGACCCGAGGGCTGGTGGCGAACATGCAGATGCGTTGCCATGTCTCCGGCCTGCTCCCAGGCTGCTGGACATCTCCCCAGCCTCCAGCCTGAGCTTCGTCCTCGACACCACGGGCAGCATGGGCGAGGAGATCAACGCTGCCAAAATCCAGGCCCGCCACATCGTGGAGCAGCGGCGGGGCAGCCCCATGGAGCCCGTCCACTACGTCCTGGTGCCTTTCCATGACCCAGGTAACTGGTCTGGCCAGGAGAGCGGAGGGAAGGAGAGTCCAGGGCCGGGGTAAAGCCCGCCTGGCTTCATTTCCTGGAAAAATGCTGACCTTGAGACCAGCAGTTAGCGTAATGGCTATGTCTCTGGACTCCCACGTAGTCGACCGTGGTTCACGTCCCGGACCCAGTGGCTTAAATTCACGCCGGGTGCGTGTGCGTGCGTGCCCAAGATCCCGAGAGGAGAATGGAGGAGAAGGGATTGTGGCGTGACCATTCCCCCTGGGGGATGATTTCTCGCTTTCTGTCTCTCTGTCTCTCTCTGTCTGGCGAGCACACGCGCCCTATAGCTGAAACCTCTCCAAAAAAAGAAAAAAAAAATGCTTTCCTGTGGTCCTGAGCGAGCCTTGCTTGGTACCTGTGTGCATGTAGAAAACACACGGCCACTTCCACTGTTTCCAGAACCACAGCACTTTCTGAGTTTAATGCATGATCCTGCTTAAGCACATGGCCTCGCTTTCTTAGCTCCCTTTAGTCATTTTTGATTCTTACCATTTCCTGCAGATACAGACTGGTATGAAGGTGTGGGTGGGTGGGGCAGGCCTCTGCCAGGGTCTGAGAGCTAGCTGCATTGTATTCCTTTCCCCGCTGACTTAGAAGTCTGAAGATCTTGCCTGGGTCTACCAGTCTCACTGTGTGTCCTTCGGCGGGCTACTTAATCTCTCTTTGCCTCAATATCATCCATAAAAAGGATTGGTACCTACTTTGTCCTAATTCTTTTTTTATTAATTTAATTAATTAATTATTTTAATTTGACCAGAGAGGGACAGAGAGAGTGAGAGAGAGCGGGACAGAAAGCGAGAAAGCAAGCCACCAGGTCTAGGACTAGAACCGTGGTCAGCCATGTGGGAGTCCAGTGTCCCCAGCCATCACACCACCTGCTGGCCCCTATCCTATCTAATTCATAGGGTTGAAAAGATGATCAAATAAAATGTCTATTGGAATGAGAATTCCTGAACAGTAGGATTTGATTCGGATTTGTCTGAATATATCTTAGAGTGGCTGGCAATCACAGAGACTTAGTCCATGTTTGATAAAGTACAAACAAATGAGCAATTAAGATTTAACCCTTATTGGGCCAGCCAGTCAGTGGCATGGAGATTAAGGCAGCTGGATCCCACAGAGCCAACTTCACGGTTTGAGTCCTGGACCTGGTGGCTTGAGCAACACGCCAGGCACATGCACACACATGCCCAAAATCCCAAGAGGAGAATGGAGGAGAAGGGATTACGGCATGGTCATGCCCCTTAGAGTGTGATTTTTTTACTTTCCCTCTCTCTGTCTTTCTCCAGTGAATGCATATGCCCTAGAGCAGAAACAAACAAACAAACAAAAAATCATTTAACCCTTATCATGTCAAAATACTATTCTAAGATTTACAAAAACAACACATTTAGCCCCCCCCATAAGCCTCTGAGGTAAGTACTATTATTTTCTCTCTTTTCCAATGAAGAAACTGACACTCCGTTTGTTATTTTATTTTAAAGAAATTTTTAAAATAATTATTTATTTAATTTTTATTTATGCATTCATTTATTTTAATTTAACCAGAGAGAGACAGGCAAAGTGACACAGAGAGGAGACGGAAAGTGAAAAAGCAAGATGCCGGACTGGGGACTCAAACTGCAGTCAGCCGTGTGGGAGTGTCCAGCACCTTAACCACCGTGCCATCTGCTAGTCCAGTTAAAGAACATTCTATTGGGGGGAACCAGCAGGCGGCGTGATGGTTAAGACACTGGATACTCCCACATGGTCAACCGCGGTTCAAGTCCCCGACTTGGCAGCTTGCTTTCTCACTTTCCCTCTCTTCTCTGTGTGTCTCTCTCTGGTCGAATTAAATGAATGAATAAATAAATAATTCTTTTTAAAAAGGAGGAATTTTTTATTGGGGCTGGCAAGTGGCATGATGGTTAAGGGCGCTAGACTCCGACATGGCCAACAGCAGGCAGTTCAATTCCCAGCCCTGGCAGCTTGGTTTCTCACTTTCTTTCTCCCTCAATCACTCTATCCCTCTCTGGTCACATTAAAATAAACAAAGAAAGCTATATGAAATAATTCTTTTTTAAAAAGTGAACTTATTTACTTATTTTATTTACTTTAGGACATGTGCTCACCAGAGAGAGACAGAGAGAGAGGGGGAGAGAGAGGAGGAAAATGGAAAAGCAAGCTGCTAGGTCCAGGACTGCAGTTGGCTTGTGGGGGTCCAGCACTATAATCATAATACCACCTGCTGGTCCCTCTTTTGTTTTGTTTTAAATTTGTCACTTGTGAGGGTGTGTGCATATGGGGTAGAGGTGAGAAAGCACCCTCCAATGGAGCATGGTCAAGCCACAATCTCTTCTTCTCTCCCTCCTTTCAGAATTGGGCACATATGTACATGCACTCAGCATGTTTTTACATGTTTTACCACCAGGTCTAAGACTTGAACAGCACGGTTGGCCATGTGGGCTCCATGTGGCCTTAAACACCAGGCCAGAAGCTGGCCCTTTTCTGTTTC
Source organism: Tupaia tana (assembly GCA_026018925.1). NCBI lineage: Eukaryota > Metazoa > Chordata > Mammalia > Scandentia > Tupaiidae > Tupaia > Tupaia tana. Next base: position 137,501,193 of record JAKSZU010000002.1, on the reverse strand, counting down.
TTTTAATAAACTTGGACTTTAATTCCACTTGTCCATCAACTTGTTAACTTATTTTTTCTTTTTTAATTTTCTCTTTGCTCTAAGGGGAACCCATACCTTTCCAAGAATAAGTCTTTCTTTTTTAGAATTACTTGTTTAATTTTATTTATTTATTTATTTAAGAGAGATTTTTACTATAGGGTGCATGTACTTGCCAGAGAGATAGAAAAAGAGAAATCACCCCTCAGGGAGATGAGCACGCCACAATCCCTTCTCCTCCATTCTCCTTTCAGGATTTTGGGAATGCATGCGCCCATGCCCAGCATGAGTTTCAAACCATCAGGTCTGGAACTCGAACCGTGGTTGACTACATGGGAATCCAGTGATGAAACCCTTAAACCATCTGTTGGTCCCTTATTTATTTTTTTAGAGAGATTTTTGCTATTGGGTACATGTACTTGCCCGAGAGAGAGAGAGACAGAAAGCAAGGAATCACCCTCCAGGGGGATGGCCATGCTGCAATCCCTTCTCCACTCTCCTCTCAGGATTTTGAGCACATGTGGACATGTGCCCAGCGTGAGTTTCAAGCCACCAGGTCCAGGATTTGAACCACAGTTGGCCATGTGGGAGTCCAGCAATGCAACCATTATGCCATCTGCTGGTCCCATCTTCATCATCATTATTATTTTTATTTTTAATTTGACCAGAGAGAGACAGAGAGAAAGGGAAAGTGAGAAAGCAAGCCACCAGGTCTGGGACTTGAACTGAAGTCAGCCATGTGGGAATGTCCAGTGCCTTAACCACCACACACCACCTGCTGGTCCCCTATGCTCTTTTTCATACATTACTCAATACACGTCCGCTCAGGACCACAGGAAATGCCACCACTTTGTTAAGGACGTGGAAGCCCACTTTCCCACCAGGGGCACCTGGCCCTGCCCCACCCTGCTCTGTACTGGGGAGTACTCCCCACTGGGGAGGTAGACCTGGGAAGAATGAGGGGAGTTCTTTCCTCACTCACCTCAACCTCCTTTTTCCCTCCTTAGGGTTCGGCCCAGTCTTTACAACCAGTGACCCTGACAGCTTTTGGCAGCAACTCAATGAGATCCATGCCTTGGGCGGTGGAGATGAGCCTGAGATGTGCCTCTCAGCCCTGGAGGTCTGGCTCCTTTCCTGTGCCCTTCTTACCCCCACTTTCCAGGACCCACCACCAGGGGGAGCCTGACCCTTCTGGAATTCCCCACCTCTACGGCATCCCAACAGCAGCCCCAGGTTTCACTAGCTTGACTCCGGGGTTCTAAGGCCATGCTCCCTTCTACCCTGTGCTCCCTGGCTCAGCCCACTGCCCTCTGCCACCATCTTTTTTTTTTTTTTTTTTTTTCAGAAGTTTTTGCCTTAGGGTGTGTGCATTCCCCAGAGAGAGAGAGAGAGACAGTGAGAGGGGAAGTGAGAAATCACCCCCACCTCCCCGGGGTGGGGGGATGGCCACCCCACAATTCCTTCTCCTCCATTTTCCTCTTGAGATCCTGGGCACGCACGCACATGCACCCAGTGTGTGTTTCAAGCCACCAGGTCCAGGACTTGACCGTGGTCGGCCATGTGGGAGTCCAGCGATGTAACCACTATGCCATCTGCTGGCCCTGCCACCATTTTTAACAGCAGTCCTTTCACTCCCTGCAAGCTGGCCCTGCTGCACACACCTCCGCACTCAGACATCTTTGTCTTCACCGACGCCTCCCCGAAGGATGCCTTCCTCACCAATCGGGTGGAGTCCCTGACCCAGGAGCGGCGCTGCAGGGTGAGCATAGTGGCTGGAAGACCTAGTATCTGCCACCCAGGGATTTGGGAGACCTTGGGGTCACTCCAAATTGTGATGGTCGAGCCAACCTTGACGCGGGGCGGGAGACTAGGCAGTAAATGCAGTATTTCCTGACACCTTTAATAACACACAAGAGTGGGAAGCCCTACGCTTGATGATGCCGAATTCACATTCGAACCTGCCTAATAAACAATTTGAAGAGGTGGAACTAGATGCCAGGAAGCCACTGAAAAACACAGTGATAATCACAAGGGAATGGCTAACTACTGACTGAAGGCCAGGGGTGTGTCATTGGGAGACCCATCATGGCAGCCAAAGGATAGACAGAGACCTCAGTTCTAATCGCCAGCTCTGGGCAGAAGGGTGCTGGGCACAAGGAGTCCTCATTTAAAATAGTAGATGGCGCTTGGCAGCCCTAAGCGCTGGGCTCTCTTCTGACCACAGGTAACATTTTTGGTGACTGAAGACCCATCAAGGATTCAGGGCCGAACTCGACGGGAAATCTTGTCCCCTCTGCGTTTTGAGCCATACAAAGCAGTGGCCCTGGCCTCAGGAGGAGAGGTGATCTTCACCAAAGACCAGCACATTCGGGATGTGGCAGCCATTGTTGGGGACAGCATGGCTGCCCTGGTGAGTGATGGGGGCCAGCGGGGCTGGTACCCTCAGCTCAGAACTGAGGGGTGGTGGTGCTGCACCTCTGTTCTCATAGAAGGAAGGAGAATGAATGGGTCCCACTGCAGGGTTGCCGTTCTAGTCACAGAGTGGGAAAGGAAGTTTCTGAGATCCATGACGACCTACCTTCCACACTGCCCTTCTGTATCAGTAACCCCTCCCCACCTGGCCTCCAAGATTCTGCTCTCAGCTACTATAGGAAATCCTGCCAACATTTTTTTTTAGAATTATTTAATTAATTTATTATTATTGTTTAAAATTTGCTAGAGGGTACATGTGCTCACCAGAGAGAGACAGCCAGAAAGAGAGAGAAAGAGAAAGTGAGAAAACAAACTGCCAGGTCCGGGACTCAAACTGGGCTCAGCCATATGGGAATCCAGTGCCTTAACCACCATACCACCTGCTGGTCCCAGTCCTGCCAGTCCTGCCATCTTTGAAATGGAGTCAAGAACTGATTGCCTCATCCCGAATCCCACGTCTCCAACTCGGCCATTGCCCATAACTGCTTCATCCTGGATCCCGTGCCCCTCTCCCACTGGGATTCCTTCTCCACGTGTGAACGGTCTCTCCGTCTCCTCCTTTCCTGCTGTTTTGTCCTCACCTCCTCGCATGCCTTATCTTTTCCTGTTTTTGGCCCTTTCCCTCCCCAAGGTGACTCTTCCCCTGGACCCTCCTGTTGTGGTGCCTGGGAGGCCGCTTGTGTTCAGTGTGGATGGGCTGCTTCAGAGGCTCACAGTCCGGATCCACGGGGAGATCAACAGCTTCTGCATCAGGAACCCTGCAGGTACCTCCACGTGTGTCCCAAGGCAGAGGGAAGACAGAGTGGAGAACGGGGACGTGTTAGGGAAAGGAGGGATTTCATCAATCTCTTACCTCCACCCCAGGGGTCTCCCAGGGCCAAGAGGAAGGTGTGGGTCCTCTGGGTCACACTCGCCGTTTTGGGCAGTTCTGGATGGTGACCGTGAATGACCCCCCCCAGACAGGGACTTGGGAGATCCAGGTCACAGCTGAGGGCACCGCTGAGGTGAGAGTGCAAGGTAAGGAGGGAAATGTTCCGGGAAGAAGAGGGGACTGCAGGCCCTCTGCGGGCCACAGAGCCTGTCCGGCCATTGCTCTCAGGACGGTTTCTGACTGCCTTGGCCCCCAGCCCAGACCTCCCTGGACTTCCTCTTCCACTTCGGGATTCCTATGGAGGACGGACCCCACCCTGGCCTCTACCCCCTGACTCAGCCAGTCGCAGGTACCTCTGCTCCCCGACTGGCCTCCCCCCCAAGTTCTTAGTTTTAGATATACACATGTGGATGTTTATGTACACCTTTCTTGTTGAGTTCCAATTTACAGACAGTAACGTGCCCTAAACCTAAGTGCTCAGCCTTACGGATTTCAGAGAATACACTCATGGAGCCATGACCCAGTTCAAGATACAGAACCTTTCTAGCACCCCAGAACTCTCTCCTGACCCTCTGTCTGTACTCCCCGGAACTCCTGTCCCAAAGGCCTTTCCTTCTTTTTTCCCCATCTCGCAGTCTCTCACACTGTTCCCTCCCCTGTCTCAGGTCTCCAGACCCAGCTGCTAGTGGAAGTGACAGGGCTGGGCTCCAGAGGCAGCCCTGGGCGTCCTTGGCCGCATTTCTCCCAGGTGGTCCTTCGAGGGGTCCAGGAGGGCACCGAGCTGGGCCGGGTGCCCTTGGAGCCCGCTGGACCCCCGGAGCGAGGACTCTTCACGGCCTCACTGCCGCCCACGCTACTGTCCACTGGACCCTTCTCCCTGGAGCTGGTTGGCCAGGACGGAGGGGGCCAGGGCCTGCACAGGGCGGCCCCCCAGCCTTTCACGGTGGTCCCTGTCCTTCTGGAGGTGAGATGCATGGGGACGGTGCCCCTGGGGCTGGAGAGGGCTGGCGCGGCTCTGCTCCTTCCCTGACTAGCGCGGCTCCGCAGCTCAGTGGCCCCCCAGGTTTCCTGGTCCCGGGCAGCAAGACCCCGCTCATCCTCCGCATCTCCAGCTTCTCAGGCCCTCGCGATCTCGACCTCAGGACAGCCGTCAACCCCGGCTTCACTCTCACCTCCAACCTCTCCAGGTGGGGCCCCCTAAGCCCTCGCGCCCCCTTCTCACCCGGTTTCGGTTCCGCCCGTGGGAGTCTGGCACCCGTGCTTAACGCCAAGCCCCGCCCCTGGCTCCGCCCGCCGGGGGCTGGGCCTGGGCTGCAGCCTGACTGTCCTCTCCAGGGTTCTCCTGGGACTGAATGAAACCGCCTGGGGGCGCCTGTGGCTGGAGGTCCCAGGCTCAGTAGCCCCAGACTCTGTGGTGATGGTGACTGTGACTGCGGTGGGTCGAGAAGCCAAGCCAGTGCCTCCAACCCACGCTTTCCTCCGGCTTGTGGTACTCCCCCCGGCCCCAAAAGTGAGGCACCCCCACTTCCCACCGCAGGGTGGGCAGGGAAAGGGAGGCGGTGTCGGCTGGACTCGGGTCGGCTCTAGCACACCCTGGCCTTCCCTTCTCTCACCCAGGACCAGCTCACGGCTCCTGCCCACTCACCTGCGCCTGCCGCCACCGTCACCACGGCCACTTCTGTCTTCTGTCCCTCCACTTCGGTGACTCCGGGCAGGGCCGGGGGAGGGATGGTAGGCAACCCCTGGTGGGGCACAGCTGGAGGGCTGCTGTTTCTTCTAGGCCTGGCTTTGTGCTGACAGGAGAGCCCCGAGGGATATGGGTCTCCAGTGCTGTTTTCTATCTGCCCCATTTGTGAGGTGACATTACCCTGGGACCTTACCTCTCCCAGCCGGAATGGAGGTTTTCTTTCTCATGCATTTATCCCTTGTGTTTCTTAAAAGCTGTGAGACTGCAGTCCAGTCAGTGGTATAGTGGTTAAGGCGGCTGGATCCCATATGGCTGCTGCCCTGTTTGAGCCCTGGACCCCATGACTTGAAAAACATGCCAGGTGTGTGTGCACGCATGCCCAAAATCTCTAGAGGAAAGTGGAGAAGGGATTGCGGCCTGGCTGTCTCCCCTGAGGGGAGCTTCTCACTTCCCTTCTGTCTCTATCTCTCTGGCATGTGCACTTGCTCTACAGCAGAAACAAAAATAGAACAAAACCAGAATCTGTGAGACTGCTAAGTGGGCAATGGGTGTTCCCACAATGCACTTTCCCTAACCTTTCTGGGAACCAAACCAAAGATCTTTATGGAGAAACTTGCTGTCTCTGTAGCATCCTATTCCACTAACTATTCATGCTCTCCCAGGCTCAGGTAGAGAGAAAAATACGTGGGGAGGAGACTAGAATTGGGAGTGGGGTAGGAGGGTAGCCATCATTGTTATTTATAGAATCGTTTTTATTTTAAATTCTGGAGGAGCTTCTATTTTATTTTTGTATTTAAAGCCAACGGACAGTGCAATAATAAACATGTCTTCTCCCTAGGGGGAGTTCAAAAAATCATTTTTTGCATATCTAACAGGGAAGAGTGAGGGCATGAGATGACAAAAAGAAGAAATGGAAGTTTTGGGGAGCAGAGGAGAGCTTGACACAAAGATGTCTGAACTTCGTTGGCCTGGGACATTTCTCCACTGGGGATGAGACAGAATAAGGAGGTAGGGGGTTCTCAGCCTCCTCCTTCACCAGGCTGAGAAGGGAGAGGGGGGCTCAGATTAGACATGGGTAGGGCCCTTCTGCCCCTTGGAATGGCCCGGCTGAGCCATCTCCTTTGGCTGGAGGACTCCTTTCTGCTGCCTTGACAGCTCCTGGAGAGGAGAGAAACAGACTGGGCCTGTGTGCTCCGTCCTGCCCGTATGCGAGCCTGCCCTCCTCCATACCCCGACAGCTTACCTGCTGCTGCCACGAGTGCTGCTCCCTCGCCCTTTCCTTCCGGGCCTGGGTGGTACAGGAACTAGCTTTCTTCAATGGACGTGGGAAGAACTGGGGGGAAATTTGCTGTTTTCTGTTAAACCAACAGCTCCCCTCCCCAGTCCCACTTCCCAAAAGTTTGAACTGGAAAAGATGAACTCACCTTGCCCTGAATCAGATTCTGCAAACAGATGTTCACCTTTTGAATCTGGGCTAATTGGGGGCCACCAGGCTCCGAGTGTAAATCTGTTAGAAAATTCTAAAGGACAGGACCAGCAGTTAGCGTAATGGCTATGTCGCTGGACTCCCATGTAGTTGACCGCAGTTCGAGTCCCGGACCCGGTGGCTTAAACTCACGCCAGGCGTGTGTGCGTGCGTGCCCAAGATCCCGAGAGGAGAATGGAGGAGAAGGGATTGCGGCGTGACCATCCCCCCTGGGGGGTGATTTCTCGCTTTCTGTCTCTCTGTCTCTCTGTGTCTTTCTGGCGAGCACATGAACCCTATAGCAAAAACCTCTCAAAAAAAAAAAAAAATTCTAAAGGAGGCATTAGGCTGACAACACAGTGAAAACTCGAGGTTCATCTGCCACTCTCCTCCTGTCACCACAGGCCATTCCCCATTCCTCTCATCTGGATCCCCTCAGCCCAGAACCCTTCCCGGCAGGGGGAACATCCAATACTTTCCACCTCCACCTTGTAAACATTCCTGTTCCTCTGTTTCCCTCAAATAGCGCAACACCCCTCCTTCCCATATTCTCTCCTCCCCGCCTATCCCTGCCTGGGTGGAATAATCCTGGCACTCTCTCTCCTCTGGATGGAGCCGTCCAAATCACATCCCTCTGAATGGAATGTAGACCAGCCCCCTCAGCCTCTAACAATGGACACCAACTAGACTCTTGGTGGCATCCTGTCATCTCGATGCTGCCTCCAATTCGTGATGCCTGCCCATTAACTCTCCCCGTTCCAGAGTGGGCCCGGGCAGTGTCCACACGGGCCCTCCCCCTTCCTTCCCCACTTCCCGTCCACACAGAGGGGCAGCCTGTACCTCCCCAAGGGCCCCCAGACGCAGCTGCTGTTGCTGTGCCTCCCTCAGACGGTCTTCAAACCAGGCCTGGCTGTGCTCCAGCAGCTCCAGCCCGTGCCACAGGGCATCCTGTTCTCTCTCCAGAGCCTGCATCCTCTGCAGCTGGAAACGGCGAGAAGCAGAGGCTGGCTGGCTCCCTGGCCCGGCCCTGGACCACGGCCCTTCTCTTAACTCTGTTTGGGTTCACCGTCTGGTCACTGAACGTGAGCCCAGCCTGGCCACGGAGGACCTGGGGGCCGGGGAAAGAAGTAGGGGAGATCTAGGGAGAGGGACTTCTTCTGTCGGGTTAATACTTACCCAAAGGAAGAAGCTCTGGGCCCCCGGGTCTTGGCGGCTTGTTCCCAGGGGCAGCAGTAGAACCGTGTAAGGAGCCTGCACAGGGGACAGCTCAGCAGGACCCCGGCTCCCCATGGCTCTGGGAAGGGTGGAGCCACTCCCACTGGTGCAGCCTGGGCTGGCCCCTCCCCTCCACCCCTGCCTGGCACCCATCCGGCCTTGTCTTTCAACCCGCAGGCCCTTTCCTGGTGTGTCTGAGGCTAGGGTGTTCCTACTTAAGGGGAGCGACCATTTCTCTTGGGCCCCTCTAGCTTGCCTCTAATCCATTTTTCCTAAATATCAAGCGTTCTCAGTCAGACTTGAGAATACTTTTAAACAAGCTCTTGGCAACCTCCAAGTAATCCTTGGTGGCCTTGATGCCCCTTCTTACCCATTTCTGTAGGGCCTCCCTGAAGTGGTTTCGCTTATGATGACTCCTGGGGTCGATTCAGGGCTCTCCCAGCAGTGTCACTGTGTGTGTTTTTGTTTTGTTTTTTCAGGTTTTTGCCACTCTGGAAAAAGGCAGAGAGAGACAGAAAGAGGAAAAGTGAGGGACCAGCAGTTAGCGTAATGGCTATATCGCTGGACTCCCATGTAGTCAACCACAGATTGAGTCCCGGACCCGGTGGCTTAAACTCATGCCGGGCACATGTGCATGCGTGCCTAAGATCCTGAGAGGAGAACGGAGGAGAAGGGATTGCGGCGTGGCCACCCCCCCTGGGGGGGTGACTTCTCGCTTTTTTTCTCTTTGTCTCTGTCTGGCGAGCACACCGGCCCTATAGTGAAAACCTCTCAAAAAAAAAAAAAAAAAAAAAAAAAAAGAAGAAGAAGAAAAAAGGAAAAGTGAGAAATCACCCCCAGGGGAGAGGGCCACACTGCAATCCCTTCTCCATTTTATTCTTAGGATTTGGAGCACACACACACAGACCCGGTGTGATTATTTTTTTCTTTTTTTGAGAGAGATTTTTGCTATAGGCACATGCACTCAGAGAGACAAAGAGAAAAGGTGAGAAATCACCCCCCAGGGGCGATGACCATACTGCACTCCTTTCTCCTCCATTCTCTCAGTATTTTAGGCACATGCACATTTGCCCACATGAGTTTCAAGCCTCAGTTCCGGAACTTGAACTGCAGCCAGCCATGTGGGAGTCCCGCCTTAACCACTACATCACCCGTTGGCTCCAACCCAGTGTGATTTTCAAGCCACGGGTCTGAGACTGGAACTGAAGCCAGCCAGGTGGGAGTCCAGCACCTTAACCACCATGCCATCTGCTGGGCTGTCAGTGGGGTTTTTTGCAAGAGATTTTTGGTATAGGACGCAGAGATTTTTGCTATAGGGTACATATGCTCAACAGGGAGACAGAGAGAGACAGAAAGTGAGAAATCACCCCCCTTGGCGGATAGCCTCAACATGATCCCTTCTCCTCCATTCTCTCAGGATTTTGGGTACACACACGAGTTTCAAGACTCTGGGTCCAGAACTCCAACCGTAGTCTGCCATGTGGGATCCCAGCGCCTTAATCACTACACCACCTGCTGGTCAGTATGATGTGGTTTTTGTTTGTTTGTTTGTTTGTTTGTTTGGTTTCAGAGAGAGATTTTTGCAATAGGGCTTGTGCACTCGCCAGAGAGAGAGAGAGAGAGACAGCGAGAAATCATCCCCCAGGGAGGATGGTCATGCCGCAATCCCTTTCCTAGTCTCCTCTCAGGGTTTGGTCACACATGTGCATGCACCTGGTGTGAGTTTTAAGCTGCCTGGTCTGGGAATCAAACTGCGGTCTGCTACATGGGAGTCCAGCGACATAGCCATTATGCCATCTGCTGGTCCTCCGTCAGTGTGTTTTTAATGACACAGGCCAAGTCTCTCTGTGGACCCCTGCTGGCTGTTTTAGGTCTTTCTTATTTTCTTATCCTGTTTCAGTTGACATAAGGAAACAGTAGTTCTCTTCAAAATAAACTTTATTGCTAATATGAAACAAAATTTCTAGGGAACCGAAAACTCTGGGTCAGGACACAGAAGCAGAGGGCACAGCGGTCCGGGGGGTTCTGAGGAAGTTGGAGAGGGTGGAGGAAGACGCTCAGAGGATGGTGGTGGCAGCAGGCAGCACCTCCTGGCTCATGAACACGTCCAAATCCAGGCTGGGATCTTGCAAGTCCAGTTTCAGAAACTTATCCACTAATGTCTGGCAACTGCAGGGGAGAGAACAGTGAGCTCTACGGCATGGATAGCCACGTCCCTGAGCAGAGGGGAGGCTGTGGCATAGGAAACCTGGGACTGCGGAGACTAGGGGTTTCAGGAAGAACAGCGGGCCTCTGAGGGGCAAAAACTGGAAGAAGGTTGGCCGAGTCCTTGTGGAGGGGAGAAGGGCTGGAGAGAAGATGCTAGAGAGGAAATCACGGCGGCCACACACTCACTGGCCCATTTGGTTCTCCTTCAGCAGCTCCTTGACAGGCTTGATGGGTTTCCCGCTGCGGATCAAGTCTGAGACCTAGGAACACAAGGAAGGAGGGCAGGGTCACTGGAGAAGAGAAGGGGAGATAAGGACAGGAACCAGGTCCCAGAGACAAGGAGAGACGGAGGGAGCCTGGAGGTGGAGGTGGCTGGACGTTCAGATCCCATCACCTCCTTGCCACGAGCAACGAGTCTGTCTGGAAGCCCAGCCTGGGCAGCTGTGTGGCAGGCATGGCTGGCGCTGGCGACCCCTTCGCAAACCTGATAGAAGAAGACAAGGTCGGTCCCGTCCTCACAGGTCTCCATGGCCTTAAAAGAGAATAAAAGGGACAGTGCATCTTTACTCACCCTGGGAAACTTGCAGCCTAGGGACCCCTGGAGGCTAGGCTGGTTTCCTCACCAAGTACTGAACCAGCGGACTTTGTGGCAGGAGCTGCAGCTGAACAAGGCTCAGAAAGTTGGTGGCCACAAAGATGTGGGGGCACCCAGGTCCAAGGGCCAGCCAGTGTCGGATCACGGCAGCCAGAAGCGCAAGGCCATCAACCTACACAGAGGGCAGGGTGAGGGTATGGAGCCATGGGTACTCGGGTCCCCTGTGGCCCTCTGCCACTGCCCTGGCCCAACCTCAGTTCTGCTTCTTTTCTGCCCACATGTCCATATTATTTTCCTGAGGCCCAGCCTCACCCTCATTCTCCATCCTCCTCCAATCTCCCCCGCTTCAATTCTCTCACCGTGTTGGTTCCCTTGCCGAATTCATCAATGAGGACCAGAGACTGCTCAGTGGCGTTGTTCACCGCTTTGGCCACCTGCTGGGCATGGGTGGACACGGGAGATTCCTTAGCACTCAAGGCCTGCAATGCACTGACCACAGTCTGCTGTGAATCCAGCCGTTGGTGTGTCTCCACCCAGCTGCACCGCAAGTTCTTTAACAGCGAGGCACAGGTTTTTATCGTCACACACAGCAAGGGTCTGCGAACTGCTGTTTATGGTCTCGATTCCTCCGGTCAGCCCAGGGTGCTCTCTGCCCCAGTACAGAGGGCATGCACAAAAGCAATGCTTCCTGTTCTCAGCATTTTTCAGGACTCAAGCTCCTTCCCCATAGTCCCTTTCCCAACCCCATCTCCCTTTGCTCCCTTTGACCTGGTTGAGATCGATCATGAAGGTTGAGAGGCCGAGGGAGATGGATTCACAGCTATGAATTCGGGTGAAGATGGCGTCTACTGCTCCAATTTCGGCCTTCTCTGCTGGCACAAAGCTGCCCACCAGGGCCATAAATGTGATCAGGCCTACCTGAACGGGAAGGAGACAGGGCCTGGGGCCTGGTGGTGTGGGCTGAGGCTCAACTTGGGCCCATCCACCCTGATCTTTGAATGGTAGATCAAAGAGACATGGACACAGTATAATAGAAGTGAAAAGCTAAGAGAACACACTGTCCCTCTTCCCCAACTCCGATGGCAGCCCCTTACATTCACTTTCGAATCAGGAAAGGGCCAGGGGAGTGGGCGGAGGCATACTGGGGGATGGCACATACCTGTTCAGAGGTGGGTGAAGGGAATTCAGGGCACAGAAAGCTATATCTGAGCATGGCTCTCCCTCAGAAAATGAGGACATTTGAGGCAGAGGAGCAGGGAGTGTGCCTGGTGGTCTTTTCATGACAAGCGGGGTCAGGAATAAGGGAGAAGAGCGTTAGGGACCTGGGTTGGCTGGCAGGTGAGGAGGTGGAGAAGATGGGAGAAGCTAGAGGCCAGGTTGTAGGTAGGACTTCTCACCTGTTTAAGGTATATGCTCTTCCCTGAGGAGTTGGGTCCAGTGATGACTTTGACCCTCCCTCTGTCCCCACAACATTCTGCAGAGTTAGGCACGAAGGTTCGGGCACAGAGTTCCATAAGAGGATGTCTGCAGGGGGTGAAGGAGCACCTCGCACGGCCCATGGATAGAGATGGAGGCAACCCCAGAAGAACCTCATGTCTGTCTCCACCCACCTCTCTTCTCACCTTCCATTCTGGATTCGTACCCCAAGGAGTTGAGAGGAGTAACAGGGCCTTGAGTAGCCATAGTCTCGGGCAGCACTGGCAAGAGCCAGCAGGACGTCCAGGCGGGAGGCAAGGTCCAGGACCCGGGTCAGGACTGCCGCCCGCGCCAGCACCTGGCATTGCAGCTGGTACATCAACAGGGTCTCCTGGTCTGGGGTGGGTGAGGGGGAGCTGGGGGTCAGCTCCAGGAGAAAGTGAAGGAGAGTCAGAGGTCCACAGTGGGACCTGGAAACAGGCATACAGGTACGGTCTGAGAGCCCCAGAGATGAGGGCGGATGTGCAGTCAGAGTGAGAGAGACAGAGCAGGAAGAGGAGCCTGTTAGAAGCAGCCCCAGGGGCTGGCAGGCGGTGTGGTTAAAGACACTAGACTCCCACATGGCCAACCATGGTTCAAATCCCAGACCTGGTGGCTTCCTTCTCACTTTCCCTCTCTCTTGCTCTGTCGCTCTCTGGTCAAATTGGAAAATAATAAGTAAAGTTAAAATAAAAAAACTGGAAAAAAAAAAAACCCAGACTGCTTACTTCCCCACCCCCAATCTCTGGGGTCCCCCCACCTCGGATTTCGCAGTGCAGGTCCCCCAGCAATGTGTCCAGCTCCTTGGTTCGAGCACTCCGGTAGTGCAGCTTCTCCTCTGAGAGAAACTGAGTACAAGTGTTTGAAGTTATGGACTTTGCATCTCTTGGTTCTCCTCTCCTCTCCCACCTTTTTTATTTTAAGACAGATTTTTGCTTTAGGGTGTGTGCTTTCATAGGAGACACAGAGACACAACAAGAAATCATAATCCCTTCTCCTCCAGTCTCTTCTTGAGATTTTGGGCATGCACGCACACGCACCTGGCGCGAGTTTCAAGCCACTCGGTCGGGGACTTGAACCGTGGTCAACTACATGGGAGTCCAGCGACGTACTCATGACGCCCTCTGCTGGTTCCTCCTCTCCCACCTTTCTAACCGCACCTCCAGCCTCCACCCTGACTTCTCTCTCCTTCATCTCAGAGCCAGTGAAACTCAGAGTAAAACTACAGAGGAAGGATCTCATATTGTGTAGTGCTGATGGGGCTGAGGCTGCCCTGCGGCTGCTGATTCACCTTCCTTATCACCCTCACCCCACCCATCGGCAAGGTCAAGGGTCTTACCATGAAGTCCAGTCCCTCAATCTCAAAGTCACTGGACTCTATCATGGAGGGCAGGCGGGGAATAGAAAGAAGGAAGCCGATCTTAGGAGAGTGAAAGGGAGAGAAAGCAGAGAGTGACTTACTGGGTACCTTTTCCCCCTAGAGGAAGCCCAGAGATCCCTGTATCCCCAATGCCCCCCTCAAGGGACTAAAGCCACCAACAGGAGTTAGTGTTCTTCAGGCTCCCCCACAAATTTTCTCACCTACGGATGTGTCCCGCTACGTAAGCCTACTACCCCCTAACTGCCCTGAAGGTTACACCCACTCTGCCCTCACCAGGGGGATGTAGATGACACTGCATGAAGGGATACGGGAGTCCAGATCCTCTAGCTCCTTCCGAGCAACATCAGTGAGGAAACTGGGAAGTCCCATCAGCCTTCGCTTTTCTAGAAGGGAGGAAGACGCACGGGTATCAACAGGAAGTTTCCTGCCCTGGTTGCTATGATGACTCCCCAGCTGTGAGGACCGCCTGTAAGGATGGTGTCGGGCTCCCAGGTCCATCTGCACACCCAGCACTCACTCTCATCAATTTCAGGATCTATGTTGGGGAGGACCGTGAAGCGATTTTCAGCAAGACTGCCCTCAAAGTCTACCTGCATAGATAAGAAGTCCAGTTTCTTATCACCCAGCACCATCTCTGGGTCCCCAGATCTCCTAGGGTCCCAATTCTTCCTGCATTCCTGCTTTAATCCCAACCCCCCCAGGCTCTTCCCTGATGTTCTGCCCCTCCTCTCACCATCCCTTTCTTTAGTCACCTAGCTGGCCTCACTGGCCCCTGCATCCTCATCTCCCACACCACATTCCCAAGGCCCCACGCCCTTTCTCCTACCTCCCCAGGTTCTCTGCCTCCTGCTACTCACCACTTTCCCGATGAGGCTGGCGATGTGGTGCAGGTCATCAGAAAACTCTTGGGCAATGTCCCGAAAGAGCTGGATGGACTGAGGCAGGGAGCGGCAGGCATCCCTCAGGCCCAGGGCACTGTACACAGTCTGTAGGAGAAACACACCTAAGAGAGCAGCCCACACCCGGACGGCTAAGGTGAGGGGACAGAGACAGACTGAGAACACCAAGGTCAACAGAGAAGAGCATTAGAATTGAAAGAGAAGATCGCAAAGAAACAGTGAGGGAGGGAACGGCATGTGTAAAACCCTGTGCCAGGCACTGAACTCTGGAGCTACAAGGACAACTAAGATACAGTCCCTGAACCAGATGAGCTCACAGTCTAGTAAGAAAGACAGACATTAATGCAGAATATTTAAAATAAGATGGCCAGCCAGTGGCATGCTGGTTAAGGCATGAAACTTTCACGTGGCCAACCACAATTTGAGGATCAGACTCTGCGGTTTGAAAATGACATCAGGTGCATGTGCATGCGTGCCCAAAATCCTAAGAGGAGAAGGGATTGCAGGTGGCTTTTCCCCTAGGGGGTGATTTCACACTTTTCCTCTCTGTCTCTGCCAGGAAGAACATGTGCCCTATGGCAAAAACGTAAAATAAAATAAGATGTGAGTCAGGCAGTGGCATGGTGATTAAGGTGGCTGGATCCCACATAGCCTATCATGCACTTTGTTTTTTTTTTTTTTTTTTTTTTTTTGGAGAGGTTTTTCGCTATAGGGCGCGTGCGCTCGCCGGACAGAGAGAGACAGAGAGACAGAAAGCGAGAAATCACTCCCCAGGGGGGATGGTCACGCCGCAATCCCTTCTCCTCCATTCTCCTCTCGGGATCTTGGGCACGCACGCACACGCGCCCGGCGTGAGTTATAAGCCACCGGGTCCGAGACACGAACCGCGGTCGACTACGTGGGAGTCCAGCAACATAGCCATTACGCTAACTGCCGGTTCCCGCCTATCATGCACTTTGAATCTTGGACCTTGCAGCTTGAAAAACACACTGGGGAGACCGGCAGATGGCATAATGGTTATGTCACTGGACTCCCACGTAGTTGACCGCAGTTCAAGTCCCTGACCTGGTAGCTTAAACTCACACTGGGCATGAGTGCGTGCATGCCCAAGACCCAGAGGAGAATGGAGGAGCCCAAGGAGAATGGAGAAGGGATTAAAGCATAGCCATTTCCTCTGGGGGGTGATTTCTCTTTCTCTCTGTCTCTCTGGTGAGCACACATGCCCTAAAACAAAAATCTCTAAAAATAAATAAAAAATAATGCTGGAAGTGTGTGTGTGTGTGTGTGTGTGTGTGTGTGTGTGTGTGTGTGCTCAAAGTCCCAAGAGAATGGAGGAGAAGGGATTATAGTCCCTTAAATAATTCATTTAATTGGGGCTGGCAGGTGGCATGGTGGTTAAAGCTGCTGGATTCCCACATGGCTGACTGTGGTTCAAGTCCCAGACCTGGCGGCTTGCTATCTTGCTTTTCCTTTCTCTCTCTTTCTGTCTTCTCTGTCTGGTCAAAATAAAAAATAATAAAAAATGGAAATATATAAATAATTCTTTTTTTAAAATTAATTTTAAAAATTGTTTTTAAATTTGCTATAGGGTGTATGTGCTCACCAGCAAGAGACAGGGACAGAGACGGAGACAGAGAGAGAGAAAGAGAGAGAGAGAGAGAAAGCAAATCACCAGGGACCAGCAGTTGGCATAATGGCTATGTTGCTGAACTCCCACGTAGTTGACTGTGGTTCGAGTCCTGGACCCGGTGGCTTAAATTCACGCCAGGCGCATGTGCATGTGTGCCCAAGATCCCAAGAGGAGAAAGGAGAAGGGATTGCAGTGTGGTTATCCCCCCTGGGAGGTGATTTCTTGCTTTCTGTCTCTCTGTCTCTCTCTGTCTTTCTGGCGAGTGCACACGTCCTATAGCAAAAACCTCTCCAAAAAAGAAAAAGAAAAAGAAAACCAAACAAACGTGGACAGGGTGACCAGAGTACAAAAGATATAGAACACAGACTGAAGGGCTTAACATGGATATCTGGGATTCAAGGAAAGAGCCCTTACCTTGTATAGCACTTGCCAGTCACTGACTTTGGTATGGGACAACTTCATGCGTTTCAAAATCAGCTATTAGACAAGGGGACAGCCACTGTTTAACTCTTCCATCCAAACACCTTCAAGAAGCCCAACATCCAGCATGAGTACCTCCTTCCCAACCCTGTCCCCCACCCTAGAGGCTTACAGGCACGTTCTTGATGTGACCCAGCAGCCGGTGCAGCATCTGAGCCATGTCCAGATTCTGAGGTAGCAGGAAGAACTGAATAACATCCAGTCGGGAGTTGAGTTCCCCCAAGTCATGAGTTGGTCGTGTGAACCACAACCTGCAAGTGAGAGGAGGGGTGGGGAGACTAGAAATGACATCTGTCTGCATCATTATCTTCATCTCGATTTGCCAAAATGTGTATTTGGGAGTCCTAGAGATTGTGGCAACATATATATATACCCATGACGCACTATAGGAATGCACTGGCCATTATAGTGTCCTAACCAGGCAGGTGCGTTTACACATATCTACTGAAAATTGCTGGATGTCAGCACGGCTGTGTCTGTATATATGGTTTTGATGGATATGACCATGTGTCAGCCCATGTGGATATATGATGGAGCTTGTCAATATTTTAGAGGGAGAGCAGTGTGTCGAGGTATTTGTGTGCCAACACTGCAGCTCTGTCTGTGGCTGAGTGGGAGAGGGTGAGTCAGTCTGAGTTTGCATATCTGTATTTAGCTGTGAAAATGGCTCTGGGTAATAGCACAAACATTCCTCTTTTCATGTTTTCCTGTGAAAGTATACATCCATCCCTCATGGAATGATAAGCCTTCAATTCATAATGGTCATCTCTGAAAAGACAGACAGACTAAGGAGAGATGCTAAGGAGGTTTCAGGGACAGCCTCCTATCTCTTCTCCCCCACTTTTATATGTGGTAGAGCAAGAGAAAGAGAGAGGGAAGCTCCTTCCACAGGGTCTGCTCCCTTCCTCAGGTCCTCCTGCCCTGTAGATCTTGGGCATATGCCCAGCATGTTGCAGGCTCACTGGGTAGATTTGCATTTCAGTTGCCATCTGGAATTTGACCCCCCCTCTTTTTTTTTTTTTTAATTACCAGAGGGTGTGTATACCCACCAGAGAGAGAAAGCAAGCACCTCTTCAATGGAGAAATAGTCATGCCGTGATCCTTTCCTCTCCATTTTACCATTCCATCAGGATTTGTGGCACACAAGCACATATGCCCAACATGGCTTTCAAGTCACCCAGGCCCAGATTTGAACTGCAGTTGGCCGGGTGGGATCTGGCTTCCATGCACAGCTCTTAACCACTCAACCTCAGCTTCTCTAGAGCAGCACATTACCATCGCACCACAGAGTGGACCTCCACAGTGTCTTATTTTATCATTACTATTTTTTAGTTTTTTTGGTATAAAGAGTGTGGGTTCACCAGAGAGAGGGAAAGTGAGAAAGTATCCCCTAGGGATCAGCAGTTAGCGTAACGGCTATGTCGCTGGACTCCCACGTGGTTGACCGCGGTTTGAGTCCTGGACCCAGTGGCTTAAACTCACGCCGGGCATGTGTGCATGCGTGCCCAGGATCTTGAGAGGAGAATGGAGGAGAAGGGATTGTGGCGTGGCCATCCCCCCGGGGGGTGATTTCTCGCTTTCTATCTCTCTGTCTTTCTCTGTTTGTCTGGCGAGTGCACACGCCCTATAGCAAAAACCTCTCCAAAAAAAAAAAAAAAAAGAAAGTATCCCCTAAAGTATCCCCTAGAGGGGGATGGCCAAGACACAATCCCTTTCTAACAATTCCCCTGGGATTTTGGATGTGTGTGCGCACACATGCCCAGTGTGATTTCCAAACAGCTACGTCCAGGACTCAAACTGCTGTTGGTCATGTGAGAATCCAACATCTTAACCACCATGCCACCTGCTGCCCCTTATGTTTAATTTTTCTTTATTTTTTAAAAGGGCATATGTGGAGGTGTATTCATTGGGACTTAGAGAAGTCCATCTTTGCCCAGTCCCCATGCCATTGGGACATCCACCCCAGAAGGTCTTGCTCCTAGGTAAGCTGATTGCAGCTGGAAAGGGTGCTACAGAGTGTGGCTCATCCCCTCCCCCACACGTCTTGGAACTCTCAGGTGTGTTCATTGAGACTTGGAGAAGCCCGTCTTTGCCGGGTCCCCGTGCCATCGGGACATCTGTCTCGGCAATGGGCCTGGCTGCACTGAGCGACAGGGATGCTGAGCTGCAGAGAGCCTGTGGCTCATCCCCTGCCACACACCACTAGTTCTCAGACTTCAGCATTTTCTGAAGCATGCCGTGTGACCCCTTCTCTACTCCTCATTTGAAGCGCAGCAGCTCAGCTCCAGGTGCACCTGTTTTCTAGAAGCTGGGAAGACTTTGAATTACCCAAGTCCAGCGATAACAGTGCATGTTGCTCGGTGAGCATCGGGGAGATAGAACAGCGGAGAGATCGCCAATCGCATCCTCCTGTTCGCCTTTGAACACTTAGAATTAACTTGAAGAATTTAGGAAGAAACTATTGCAGAGGTACAAGAAATATGAGAAACTGGGACCAGCAGATGGTGTAATGGCTATGTCACTGGACTCCTATGTGTCAACCGCAGTTTGAGTCCAGGACCCAGTGGCTTAAACTCACACCAGGCACGTGAGCGTGTGCGCCCAAGATCTCAAGAGGAGAATGGAGGAGAAGGGATTGTCTCTCTCTCTCTCTCTTTCTGGCAAACACACATGCCCTATAGCAAAACCGCTCTAAAAAAAGAAAGAAAGAAAGAAAGAAAGAAAGAAAGAAAGAAAGAAAGAAAGAAAGAAAGAAAGAAAGAAAGAAAAGAAAAGAAAAGAAAAGAAAAGAAAAGAAAAGAAAAGAAAAGAGAAGAAAAGAAAAGAAAAAGAAATATGAGAAACCAAGAAAACATCTCTCCCCAAGGGAAAACCTAAATTCCTCATCATCTACAGACAATACTATAGAACTCATGGAAATGTCAGATAAACAATTCAGAATATTTACAGTGATGAAACTATATGAAATGCAAGAGAAAAGAGACAACAAACTCCAGGAGATGAGGAAGTCCTTTCATGATTCGAAAGAAGTAATAGATACCATAAAAAAGAATTGGGGCCGGCAGGTGGCATGGTGGTTAAGGGTGCTGGACTCCCACATGGTTGATCACAGTTCGAGTCCCAGACCTGGCAGCTTGCTTTATCACTCTGTCTCTCTCTCTCTCTCTCTCTCTAACTCTCACTCTGTCTCTCTCTGGTCAAATTGAAAGAAAGAAAGAAAGAAAGAAAGAAAGAAAGAAAGAAAGAAGAAAGAAAGAAAGAGAGAAAGAGAGAAAGAGAGAAAGAGAGAAAGAGAGAAAGAGAGAAAGAGAGAAAGAGAGAAAGAGAGAGAGAGAGAGAGAGAGAGAGAGAAGAGGGAGAGGGGGAGAGGGGGAGAGGGGGAGAGGGGGAGAGGGGGAGAGGGGGGAGAGGGGGAGAGGGGGAGAAAAAATAATACAAATGATTCTTTTTTTTTTTTTGGAGAGGTTTTCACTATAGGGCGCGTGCGCTCGCCAGACAGACAGAGAGAGACAGAAAGCGAGAAATCACCCCCCAGGGGGGATGGTCACGTCGCAATCCCTTCTCCTCCATTCTCCTCTCAGGATCCTGGGCATGCACGCACATGCGCCCGGCATGAGTTTTAAGCCACCGGGTCCGGGATGCGAACCGCAGTCGACTATGTGGGAGTCCAGCAACATAGCCATTACGCTAACTGCTGGTTCCCAATACAAATGATTCTTAAAAAAAAAAAAAAAAAAAGAATCGGGGACTAGCAGTTGGTGTAATGGCTATGTCGGTGGATTCCCATGTAGTCGACCGTGGTTCGAGTTCCATACCCGGTGGCTTAAACTCACGCCAGGCACGTGTGCATGCATGCCCAAAATCCCAAGAGGAGAATGGAAGAGAAGGGATTGCAGCATGGCTATCCTCCCTGGGGGGGTAATTTCTCACTTTCTGTCTCTCTGTCTCTCTCTGACTTTCTGGAGAGCCCATATGCCCTATAGCAAAAACCTCTCAAAAGAAAGAAAGAAAGAATCAAACAGAATTGTTAGAGATGAAAACTATAGATGAAGACTATAGAACCACCAGGTGGCATGGTGGTTAAGGTGCTGGACACTCCCACATGGCCGACCATGATTCGAGTCCCGGACCTGGTGGCTTTCTTTCTCTGGTCAAATTAAAATACATGAATGAATAAATAAAATTAAATAAATAATTCTTTAAGAAAAGACTGTAATACAGGAAATCAAAACCTCCCTCAAAGTATTAAAAGCAGATAGATCATGCAGAAAATCAAATCTAGAATGTAGGAGACAAAAACCTCTGACCTAGAAAAAATTATCAAAAAGACTGACAAAATAACCAAGAATGAGGACAATACACAAGAAATACTAGATACTGTTAAGTGACCCAACATCCAGATAATTGTATCCCAGAAGGTGAAGAAAATAATAAGGGCATTGATAATCTATTCCATGAAATCTTAAAAGGAAACTTTCTAAACCTTGAGAGGCAATCAAAAATCCAGACTTAAGAATTATAAAGGACCTCAACTAGAATCAACTCAAGATCTTCTCCAAACCACATCATAGCCAGATTGGCCAAGACCACAGACAAAGACTAGATACTAAAATTGGCAAGAAAGAAACATCAAGTTACTTACAAAGGTTATTATATCAGGTTAACATTGGACCTCTCATCAGAAACAATGCAGGCAAGAAAAGAAGGGAAATATATTCAAAGTGTTGAATAAAAAGCAATTTCAACCAAAATTACTACACCTGGCAAGATTATACTTCATTTGTGAAGAAAAGATAAAAACATTTTCAAATAAACAAAACCTGAAATAATTTACCAACTCCAGGCCAGCTCTTCAAGAAGTTCTGAAGGGGTGGGACCAGCAGTTAGAGTAATGGCTGTTGCTGGACTCCCACGTCTCCCACGTTGTTGACCACGATTTGAGTCCTGGACCCAGTGACTTAAACTCATGCCAGGCGCTTGCGCGTGCATGCCCAAGATCCGAGAGGAGAATGGAGGAGAAGGGATTATGGCATGGCCACCCCCCCCCGCCCCGGGGGGGGTGATTTCTCACTTTCTGTCTCTCTGTTTCTGTCTCTCTCTGTCTGTCTGGTGAGCGCACGCACCCTATAGCAAAAACCTCTTAAAAAAAAAAAAGGGACCAGCAGTTGGCGTAATGGCTATGTCGCTGGACTCCCATGTAGCCGACTACAGTTCAAGTCCTGGACCTGGCGGCTTAAACTCATGCCAGGTGCATGTGCATGCGTGCCCAAGATCCCGAGAGGAGAATGGAGGAGAAGGGATTGTGGCGTGCCCATCCCCCCGGGGGGTGATTTCTTGCTTTCTGTCTCTCTGTCTCTCTCTGTCTATCAGGCGAGCGCACATGCCCTATAGCAAAAACCTCTTCAAAAAAGAAAAAAAAAATCTTCTTGAAGCAATAAATGAATACGGTAAAGTGACAGGACACAAAACCAACATCCCAAAATCAATAGCATTTCTATATAAGAACAACAAGGTGAACGAGGTAGAACTGAAGAAAATAATCCCTTTCACCATAGCCACAAAATGTCTAAGATAGCTGGAGATAAACCTAACCAAGGAAGTCAAAGACTTTTACAAGAATAACTATGAAAATCTTTTTTTTTTTTTCTTTTTGGAGAGGTTTTTGCTACAGGGCACATGCGCTCGCCAGACAGAGAGAGAGACAGAGAGACAGAAAGCGAGAAATCACCACCCAGGGGAGATGGCCATGCCGCAATCCCTTCTCCTCCATTCTCCCCTTAGGATCTTGGGCACGCACGCACATGCGCTCGGCGTGAGTTTAAGCCACCGGGTCCGGGACTCGAACCATGGTCGACTATGTGGGAGTCCAGCGACACAGCCATTACGCTAACTACTGGCCCCACTATGAAAATCTTTTAAAAGACATTGAAAATGACACAAAAAAGTGGAAGGACATCCCATTTTCCTGGATTGGAAGAATTAATATAATCAAAATGGCAATTCTACCCAAATTAATCTACATATTTAATGCAATTCCAGTCAAATTACCAGAGATATTCTTCACAGATCTAGAAAAAGACAATCTTATAATTTGGAATCATAAAAGACCCCATATTGCCAAAGAAATCTTGCACAAGAAGAGTGGAGTGGGTGGCATCTCACTCCCTGACCCCAAAATATATTATAATGCTCTGATAATCAAAACAGCATGGTACTGGCACAAAAACAGACAGGTGGATCAATGGAATTGAGACACCAGAAATAAACCTCAAAACATACAGCCAACTGATTTTTGACTAAGGATATCAGTCAATCCAGTGGGAAAAGAAAAACCTCTTTAGCAAATGGTGCTGGGAAAATTGGGTATCTACCTGCAGAAAGATGAAACTGAATCCATCTTTCACCATTAACAAAAATCAACTCAAAATGGATCAAAAATCTAAACCTAAGACCTCAAACTGTAAAACTACTGCTTGAAAACACTAGGGAAACTCTGGGAGACATTGGAGCAGACAAAGACTTTTTAAATAAGACCTCCAAAGCATTGACAATAATCCCCAAAACAGACAAGTGGGATTATATCAGATTAAGAATTTTCTGCACAGCAAAAGACACAGTAATTAGTGTGAATCAACAACCCTTGGAATGGGAGAATATTTTTGTAAACTATACCTTAGATAAGGGACTGGTAACTAGAATTCACAGGGAACTCAAGTGGCTTAACCGAAAAACAAAATGATTAACCCAATTAAAAGACGGGAAAATGAACTGAACAAAAAACTTTTTTTTTTGAAGAGAGGTTGGTTGGTTTGTTTTTTGCTATAGGCTGCATGTACTCACTGGAAAAACAAAAAGACAGAGAGATAGAAAATGAGAAATCATCCCCCAGGGGGATGGCCATATTGCAATCCCTTCTCTTCCATTCTCCTCTCAGAATCCTGGGCATCCATGCACATGCGCCCGGTCCAGCACTGGGTTTAAGCCACCAGGTCTAGCACTCGAACCGCAATTGACTACGTGGGAGTCCAATGACGTAACCATTATGCCATCTGCCGGTCCCAAGCTGAACAAAAAACTTTCTAAGGAAGACATATGAACATCTAAAAAGCATATGAGAAAATGCTCAACATCCCTTAATCATAAGGGAGATGCAGATTAAAACCACAATGAGATACCACATAGCCCCTGTCAGAATGGTGAAGATTAAAAATACAAAAAATGGTAAGTGTTGGCGGGGTTGTGGAAAAAGGGGAACTCTCCTACACAGTTGGTGGGAATGTAAATTGGTCCAGCCACTGTAGAAAACAATATCAAGGTTCCTCAAAGACCTACAAATAGAACTACCATATGATCCAGCAATTCTACTCTTGGACATCTACCCAAAGGATAGGAGAATACTCACTAGAAAAAATGCTTGCTCATCAATGTTTATTGCAGCATTATTCACGATTGCTAAGACATGGAACCAACTCAAATGTCCACAAACAGAAGAATGGATCAAAAAAGTGTGGCACATATACTTCATAGAATACTATTCAGCCATTAAAAAAAAAGAAAACAAGATCTGGCATTTGATAGGAATTAGAGACAAATATAGAAGACTTATTGCTGAGTGAAGCAAGTCAGGCTATGAAAGAGATACATTGTATGTTTCCACTTAACATGTACCAACTATCCAAACTCTATGGCAGAGACTGAAAGACTGGAGGGCATAAAAGCATTGAAAATAGTTATGCAGGGAACCAGCAGTTAGCATAATGGCTACGTCACTGGACTCCCACGGAGTCGACCACAGTTCGCGTCCTGGACCTGGTGGCTTAAAACTCACGCTGGGCGCATGTGCGTGCGTACCCAAGATCCTGAGAGGAGAATGGAGGAGAAGGGATTGCGGCGTGACCATCCCCCCTGGGGGGTGATTTCTCGCTTTCTGTCTCTAATGTCTCTCTCTGTCTGGAGAGCGCACGCACCCTATAGCAAAAATCTCTCCAAAAAAAAAAAAATGTACACTGGAGACACTGTGGAAGGAGGGCAGGAGGGGAAAAGTGTAAGGAAGAAAATTAGGGAGAAAAATAGAGAAGACATTTATGGGACACAGAAATGGTTTATTACCTGTTGATAACATGTATAATATTCTCAACTGGACTAGTCTGAAGTGTATTTTATGTTGTGTAAATTCTCTCTACAAGCTAAATTATGTATAGCAATTAAATGTATAAAAATAATAACTTTTTTAAAAGGGCTCATGTGGGGGCCAACAAGTGACATAGTGGTTATATCGCTGGACTCCCACATGGCCAACCAGTTTGAATCCCGGACACAGTGGCTTGAAACTCATGCTGAGTATGTGTGCGTGCATGCCCAAAATCTCAAGAGGGAGAATAGAGGGAATGTATTGCAGTGTGGCCATCCCCCCTGCAGGGTGATTTCTTACTTTCTCTCTCTGTGTCTCTCTGTGTTTATGGCAAGCACATGCGCCCTATAGCAAAAATCTCTCTCTTAAAAACAAAAAGGCACATGTGTTCATCAGAGAGAAATGGAGAGACTGGGGGCAGGGGAGGAAGGAGAGAAAGCACCTCCTAGTTGATGTGGGAATGCCACAGACCCTTTTCTATTTCTCTACCATTGAGATGTGGGGCACACATGTCCAGCATGTTTTTCTTTCTTTCTTTTTTTGGAGAGGTTTTTGCTATAGGGCACGTGCGCTCGCCACAAAGACAGAGAGAGACAGAGAAACAGAAAGCAAGAAATCACCCCCAAAGGGAGTTGGCCACACCACAATCCCTTCTCTTCCATTCTCCTCTCGAGATCTTGGGCACATATGCATACGTGCCCAGCATGAGTTTAACCCACCAGGTCCAGAACTCAAACCACAGTTGACTACATGGGAGTCCAGTGACATAGCCATTATGCCAACTGCTGGTCCCACCCAACGTGTTTTTTAAGCAGAAAAGTCCAGGACTCAACTACACAGTCAGCCATGTGTGATTCAGCTCGCTTAACCCCTGGGGCACAAGGCCAGCCCAACAGTGACTGATTTTTAAATCGGTTAGTGTATATATAGAGGTTTATACTCTTACTGTTTATATCTTGTGTGTGTGTGTGTGTGTGTGTGTGTGTGTGTGTTGGAGATATTTCCCAATAAGTTAAAACAAATCAGTACACAGAATAAATGTCTCGTGTGTTTGTCTAATTCTGTGTGCCACTATATTGCTATTGACTCAAGAATGCTAGCCTTCTAGAAAGAGTGTTACCCTGTGTTAGAACATCCTAGATTAGGATAAAGGGGAGGACGCAGCTGAATTCAAGTGTGGGTTTTAGGCACCTCCACTCTTTGGTCACAGGGGGCTCCAGCCACACAGAGCAGGCCAGTTCATGAATACACATCTTCATTCTGGAGAGTCTCGTTAAGCAAATTTCCTATAAAACACCTAAGTATTTCTGACTCATGTTCTGGTGCTGGGAGAAACCTTATGTTGAGCCAAACTCTCTAAGTTTACATCTGAAAAAATGAGACCTTTAAAGGATAAGCAACTTGTCTAAAGTCATACTACTAGCAAGGACAGCTGGGCTTCAAACGTTAGGTTTCCAGAGCGCTGGCACAGGTCTCTTTAGAGCATACTGTGACATTCAGTCATCTTCTTGGTGTCTTGTCCTGCTTTAAGCCAGCTGGGTCCTTAGTTCATCATTCAGGTTATATAATTTCATTATCCGCATAGCCCATCTGGGGAATCTGCACTCCTCCCCCCACCTTTAGCCCAGCTCTCCTTGCTCCAGAGAATTCCTTTCCACCCATCCCTGGTTGAGATTAAAGATCTGCACCTGAAGCACTGAAGAAAGCACGGTAATTTAATTAACCTACCAATTACTTGGAGATGACCTCAGAGATTATTTTTAATTAACCCCCAAGAGATATGCATTGCAGGGTGGGTGAGGTGGCAAAAGAATTTTGAACCTGTAGGCTAGCAAAGGTTTCCATTCTGAGTTTTTAGATAATGTGACTGGTTTGTTTGCATTCTCATACTGTGTTCACTCACTACTGCTATGTACAAAGTCATGTGTCAGGCACTGAGATAACAGGAACAGCCACTGCGCGGTTCACAGCTATGGGGGCAAGCGGATTCACTGACTGCTAATCCTAACTTGTGACAGTGTAAGTATAAAAACATAAACAAGCACTATATAAGCACAAGGAAGGTGGATGTTGATCTTCTTACAGGTATCTGGGACAGCTTCACCAAAAAAATGACAGTTGGGTTTGCACCTTGGAGAGGATAGAAGATTTTGACAAGTGGAAAACAGAAGAAAGACTTTTCAAAGGAAACAGCATAAACAAAGGCATGATGTTTTTCTTTTCTTTTTTTTTTTAAAAAAAGAATTATTTATTTGGGACCAGCAGTTAGCGTAATGGCTATGTCGCTGGACTCCCATGTAGTCGACCACGGTTTGAGTCCTGGACCCGGCGGCTTAAACTCATGCCGGGCGTGTGTGCGTGCGTGCCCAAGATCCCGAGAGGAGAATGGAGGAGAAGGGATTGTGGCGTGGCCATCCCCCCGGAGGGTGATTTCTCGCCTTCTGTCTCTGTCTCTGTCTGTTTGGAGAGCGCACGCACCCTATAGCAAAAACCTCTCAAAAAAAAAAGGAATTATTTATTTGGAGCCAGCAGGTGGTGTGGTGGATAAGGGCGCTGGATACCCACATGGCTGACCGTGGCTCAAGTCCCAGACCTGGCGGCTTGCTTTCTCGCTTTCTCTCTCATTCTGTTCCTCTCTGGTCAAGTTGAAATAAATAAATAAATAAGGTTAAATAAAATAATTTTTAAAAAAAGAATTATTTATTTAATTGTATTTATTATTATTTTTAATTTGACCAGAGAGAGTGAGAAAGGGAAAGTGAAAGCAAGCCACCAGATCCAGGACTCAAACCACTGTTGCCGATGTGGGAATCTAGCACCTCAACCACCACTCCACCTGCCAGTCCCAGCATGATGTATTTATTTATTTATTTATTTATTTGGAGAGGTTTTTCGCTATAGGGTGCGTGCGCTTGCCAAACAGACAGAGAGAGACAGAGAGACAGAAAGCGAGAAATCACCCCCCAGGGGGGATGGTCACGCCGCAATCCCTTCTCCTCCATTCTCCTCTCGGGATCTTGGGCACGCACGCACACGCGCCCAGCGTGAGTTTTAAGCCACCGGGTCTGGGACGCGACCGCGGTTGACTACATGGGAGTCCAGCGACATAGCCATTACGCTAACTGCTGGTTCCCATGTATTTCTTTTCTAAAAAAAACCACACACACACACACACACACACACACACACATATATATTTATGTGTGTGTATGTATGTGTATATATATATATATATATATATATATATATTTAATTTATTTATTTATTTATTTTAATATGACCAGAGAGAGAGAGAGAAAACTAGAAAGCCAGTTGCCAGGTCTGGGACTCAAACCATGGTCGGCTATGTGGAAATCCAGCACTCCAGTCACCATGCCACCTGCCAGCTCTAGTATGATGTATTTCTATAATGGCAAGTGAAACAGTGTGAATACTTGGGTCAATGTCCCTAGTACAACCTAAATTACTAGAATATAGTGTGGATTCAATAGACTTAAAAGAGGTTGAGAAGGTGAGCCTGGAAATTAAAATTGGGGTAAGTGAGAAGGACTCTGATAATCATACTGTTAAAGATGTTTATCTTGGGAACCAGCAGTTAGCGTAACGGCTATGTCGCTGGAATCCCACGTAGTTGACCGCGGTTCACGTCCCAGACCCGGTGGCTTAAAATTCATGCCAGGTGCTTGTGTGTGCGTGCCCAAGATCCCGAGAGGAGAATGGAGGAGAAGGGATTGCGGCGTGACCATCCCCCCTGGGGGGTGATTTCTCACTTTCTGTCTCTATGTCTCTCTGTCTGGCGAGCACACGCACCCTATAGCGAAAAAACCTCTCCAAAAAAAAAAAAAAAAAAAAAAAGATGCTTATCTTCATCGTGCAGGTAGTTAGGAAGACTTCTGAGGTTCATGGTGTTTTGTTCCTACTTGAGGTTTTAAAAAAGAATGATGGGGCCAGTAAGTGACATGGTGGTTAAAGTGCTGGGCTCCCACATGGTCAACCACAGTTTGAGTCCCTGACCTGGCTGGCAGCTTGCTTTCTTACTTTTTCTCTCTCTCTGATGAGCACATGTGCCCAATAGCAAATTTAAAAGATAATAACAATCCTGAGATGAATACCGTACTTCATCTGTGAAATATTGGTTTCCTTGACCAAAAATGAAGATTTTCTGCTGAGACTTCCCCCTCCAGACTCATTTCTAGTGGCCTCTACGCATTGTCTAGATAGGTCCAAATGAATAGTTTCCAAACATTTGAATATGATTAGGGTCAGAATATTCCTCTCTTCACCTTGAATCGAATGCACAAAGAGTGAACATGGAACAGAAGAGAGATTGCAGATAATCTTCTTCTGCTTGCCTCTGAATGCTCAGATTGAACTTCAAGAATCAGAAAGAAATGCACCATCCATCAGATGACTAGACATCACCTCAGGATCACAAGAAATCTGGGAAAGCAAGACAATACCTCTCCTCCAAGGATAAAGAATAACAGCTCTTCATGCTCAGACAGGACAATGAAACTCATGGAAATGTATGGTAAGGAATTTAGAATATTCATAATGACAAAGCTAACAGAGATAGAAGAAAAGAGAGACAATAAACTGCAGAAGAGGCAGGAAAGGAGCTGACGAGTTCCAAGAAGTGAGGAAATTCTTGTAAGATCTGAAAGAGGAGATACACACTCTGAAAAAGAGTCAAATGAACTTGTTAGAGATGAAGGCTATAATACAGGAAGTCAAAATCTCCCTTGAAAGTATTCAAAGCAGACTAGATCATCAGAAAATAGAATCTCAGATGTAGAAGATAGAATTGCTGACCTATAAAAATCCACCATGAAGACTGAGAAAATTGCCCCCCAAAATTAGAATAATATATGAGAAATACTAGATACCATCAAACGTCCAAACATCCAGATAACTGGTATCCCAGAAGGCGAAGAGACGCATAAAGGCATTGATAATATATTCCATGAAATCCTGCAAGAAAACTTTCCAAACCTAGAGAGGCACTCAAAGATCCAGTCCCAGGGGCCAGCAGGTGGCATGATGGTAAAGGGCACTGGACTCCCACATGGTCAACCACAGTTTGAGTCCCGGACCTGGTGGTGGCTTGTTTTCTCACTCTCTCTCTCTCTCTCTCTTTCTCCCTCTTTGGTCAAATTAAAATATATGTACGTAAGTAAGTAAGTAAAATAAAATAAAGTTAAATAAAATAATTCTTAAAAAAAAAAAAAAAAGATCCAGTCCCAAGAAATACAAAGGACACCAAATAGAATCAACCCAAGAAGATCTTCTCCAAGACACATTATAGCCAGATTGACCAAAACCACAGACAAAGACAAGATACTAAGACTGGCAAGATAGGAACCAGCAGGTAGCGTAATGGCTATGTCGCTGGACTCCCACAGTCGACTGTGGTTCGTGTCCCAGACGCAGTGGCTTAAAACTCATGCCGGGTGCGTGTGCGTGCGTGCCCAAGATCCCGAGAGGAGAATGGAGGAGAAGGGATTGCGGCGTGACCATCCCCCCTGGGGGGTGATTTCTCGCTTTCTGTCTCTCTGTCTCTCTCTGTCTGGCGAGCGCACGTGCCCTATCGCGAAAACCTCTCCCCCCAAAAAAAAAAGATATTAAAAAAAAAAAAAAAAGATTGGCAAGATAGAAACAGCAAGTTCACTACAAAGGATATCCCATCAGGCTAACAGCGGACCTCTTATCAGAAACAACGCGGGACCAGCAGTTAGCGTAATGGCTATGTCGCTGGACTCCCAGGTAGTCAACCGAAGTTCGTGTCCCAGACCCGGTGGCTTAAAACTCATGCCGGGTGCAAGTGCGTGTGTGCCCAAGATCCCAAGAGGAGAATGGAGAAGGGATTGCAGCGTGACCATCCCCCCTGGGGGGTGATTTCTCGCTTTCTGTCTCTATGTCTCTCTCTGTCTGTCTGGCGAGCGCACGCACCCTATAGCAAAAACCTCTCCAAAAAAAAAAAGAAAGAAAGAAACAACGCGAGCGAGGAAAGAACAGGAAAATATATATTCAAAGCGTTAAGGAAAAAGCAATTTCAACCAAGAATACTGTACCCAGTGAGATTATCCTTCATATGGAAAGACAAGAATATTCTCAGATAAACAAAACCTGAAAGAATTTACCAACACCAGACCAGATCTCCAGGAAGTTCTTAAGGGAGAGCTATACCAGGAAAATTAAATACAGACACACAGAAATAAGAGTTCAAAAACTAAGAAAAGGGCCAACATAATCATAGGGACACGTCTGGAGTTGAATATTATATCCCAGAATTTAATCGTAAAGATTGGACCACAACAGAAAATAAATTAAATACATGAGACTGAACTGGAGAAATAGCATTTTATGACTTTTGACTAAAACATTGTTGATTTTCTTCTAGGCTTTGTTTTCTGGTTTTAAGAATTTTTGTCCTGTCTTGAGCTGCCGATAGATTCATGTACCTACTATTTGAACAGAATCCTAACATGTTTCCTGGCTTTAAGTTTTAAGTAAAGTTCCTTAGCATTTCTTTGATTTATTAAAGCTAAAACTGCTTTTCTTAAAATTAAAAAATATATTAAAAATACCTATTTAATGACCATAGTAAGCTTTAGAGCATCAACTAGGTGCTACCTTATAGTATAGTCATTCTACTCAGTTTCACGCCTAAAGTCAGACATGTATTCACTGATATGTACATACCAGCTAAAATTGCTATTGAAAGTAGTTAGATTACTTAAGAAATTTTGTGATTCAATCAAATGTAGGGGAAAAAAGGAATGGAAAACAACTGTAGACACCTAAGATAATGTGGGAGGAGGGTGGAAAATGGCAGAGGGTGAGAAATAGGAGTAAAATATATATATATACATGTATATATATGAAACTAGAAATGGAAAATTAATGATGATAACATGTATGATTAAACCACTATGTAGTATATTTTGGGTGGGTAATCACATTTTGTACGCTGTGACAATGCTCAGGGAATGAATGTAAATTAATTAATTAATTTAAAATGTTTCAGAAGAAAATTACAATGTACTTGTAACTAAAAAAAATTTTTTAAATAATCATAGTAAAAATAAAATCAATAAATATACTAGATAAAAACATAATAATAACAAATGGAATTAAATTATTATCTCAAAAAGATAATAACAATGATAATAAAATGAAATAAATAATTCTTTAAAAAAAATAAAAATAGGGACCAGCAGTTGGCGTGATGGCTATGTTGTTGGACTCCCATGTAGTTGACCATGGTTCAAGTCCCAGACCCAATGGCTTAAATTCACACCAGGCGCATGTGCATGCATTCCTAAGATCCTGAGAGGAGAATGGAGGAAAAGGGATTGCGATGTGGCCATTCCCCCTGGGGGGAGATTTCTCATTTTCTGTCTCTCTGTCTCTCTCTGTCTTTCTGGCGAGCGCATGCGCCCTATAGGAAAAACTTCTCCAAAATAATAATAATTAATTAATTAATTAAAAAGTAGAGTGACGAGCCCACTAGTGGCATGGCATGGTGATTGAGGCAGCTGTATCCCACATGGGTGAGTTCCCAGACCCAGTGGCTTGACATACATGCCTGGCATGTGTGTATGCATGCCCAAAATCCTGAAAGGAGAAATCAGGAGAAGGGATTGTGGTATGACCATCCCCCATGGGGGGTTCTTTATCACTTTCCCTCTCTCTCTCTCTCTCTCTCTCTCTCTCTCCAGCAAGTGCACATGCCTGCTAGAAAATTAACATAAATAATTAAATAAATAGATAAATAAATAAATAAGTGGAATGACATGCTTAGAAAGAAGGATGGATTGAAAAAAAGAAGAAATTAGAGGCAGAGAAACCAATCTAGAGATGAATTCAGTGCTCCAGGTTAGAAGTATGACAGCCAGAATTACAGCAGTGGAAAGAGGGAGAAAGGAATTGATGAAAGAAACATTTCAGGATGGACTCAATAGGCCTTAATGAATAATTGAATATGGGGAATGAGGGAAAGACATCAATCCAGGGTTTATAGCTTATGAAGCTATACTGCCAGTAATGCCATTAGTCAGAAAAGGGAAGGCAGGAAGAACAGATCTGGCAGGGGTCACTTTGGATGTTACAAATTTGAGCTGCCTGTGGAAATTGCAGGGGCCTATAATATTCAGTTAACATTCCACATATAGAGTTCAGAGCTAGAGACACAAATTTGAGTCATCAGAAAAAAGTTCAAATTTGGGACCAGCAGGTGGCATGGTGGTTAAGGCGCTGGACACTCCCACATGGCGAACTGTGGTTCAAATACTGGACCTGGTGACTTGCTTTCTTACTTTCCCTCTCTTTCTCTGTGTATCTCTCTCTGGTCAAATTAAAATAAATGAATGAATAAATAAAAATTAAATAAATAATTATTTAAAAAGAAAAAAGTTCAAATTTGAAGTGGTTTTTATCATTACAGATATTATCATGTGCTACATCAGTGTTTTGTGGTTGTGTTTCTTGTTTGTATGTATGCAAGTCTGAGTATCATTGATGGATATATGTGAATTTATGCTGACAATATAAAATGAGGATAATACTACATACCACATGAGATTGTTGTAAGAACTGATTGTAAGGATCTAGACTATGCTTCAAAAAGGGCAATGTTTCCCTACTAGATAGAGTGATGTGTGTGAGTTTCTGTATTCTGCTATTAGTAGGCATTAGGATGTGGTATGTAGCAAGGATGTGAGACCTACTCACCTGAGAAGCTTCTCTCCCCACTTACAGCGGCACCTGTTGAGTATTCCTGTGACAAGTGGGGACAAGGAGTGAGCCATTACAAGGCAGAGGCAGAGAAATAAAGTGTGTGTGTGTGTGTGTGTGTGTGTGTGTGTGTGTGTCTAAGTTGAGGTACCCAGAGGTGCCAGAGTTAGGTAGGCTAGCCGAGGGGTCTCAGATACAGAACACAAAGGCAGCCAAAGCTGGCGCCTGGCCACAGATCTGAGCTGGGGTTACCATACATGGAGATGAGAAGAGGAAAGGACACTCACAGGAACACTCTGCTAAAAAAATATACAAAGCTGGCCTAGTTAAGACTCATGAAGAGCCCAACACACTTACTTAAAAATTAGACTAACCTACTAAGATATGCAAAATAAACCATGTGGATACTTGGGTCAATGTCTCTAATACATCCTAAAGCCAGAGACAACTGATAAAGACTCTATGCTAGTCAAACGAGTAGTTACTCAATTACATAACTCTCCTCTGTACATTGGGTCTCCCAAAGTCCCTAACGGGTGCCCAGCTAGTAGAAACATTCATATAAACTCAAGGAATGAACATAAAACTGGTAAAGTGACAGCTGATCTGTAAATGATATACAGTTATAGGGTGTGGGAGATACTCAAGCTCAAAGAGGGTATAAAGAGATTAAGAAAGTTGGATTGGGATAGAAGACCCATCTAGCAATGGGAGTGAAGTGGGAAGAGAAAGGCTGGGAGCCAGTTTGCTTTCTGGAATGTTTCTGGAATGAAGGATGAGGGATGGGGCACACCTACCAAAGAGGCTGAGTCCCTCCTTCAGTCCACTGGCCACTTTGTACACCGAGGGATGAGACTCACTTTTAAAAATCTGTAGAACACTGTTAGGGAGAAATGAAGGAGTTTGGCCTAACTTGGATTTTCAAAGGGAATGAGAATTAAGGACTGAGAAAATGGAGTAGGAATTGAAAAATAAATTATCCTGTGAACAAATTTTTTTGTTTAACTTTTTTTTTCCCCCCAGAGGGCATGTGAGAGAAAACATCCCAAGGAGGTAGTCATGCCACAATCATTTTTTTTTTTTTTTTTTGGAGAGGTTTTTGCTATAGGGCGCGTGCGCTCGCCAGACAGACAGAGAGAGACAGAGAGATAGAAAGCAGGAAATCACCCCCCAGGGGGGATGGCCACGCCGCAATCCCTTCTCCTCCATTCTCCTCTCGGGATCTTGGGCACACACACACACGCGCCCGGCGTGAGTTTAAGTCGCCGGGTCCGGGACTCGAACCGCGGTCGACTACGTGGGAGTCCAGCAACATAGCCATTACGCTAACTGCTGGTCCCGCCACAATCATTTTTCCTCCATTTCTCCATTCCATCAAGATTTGGGGCACACACACACATATGTGCCTGGCATATTTTTCAGACCACTGTAGTCTGGATTCAAAGTGGTAAGCAACATGGGAAACAGCTCTCATAATCAAATCTTTTTTTTTTTTTTTAATTTGACATAGGGTGCATGCATTTGCCAGAGAGAGATGGTAAGGAAAAAGTAAGAAATCACTTCCCAGGAAGGATGACTGCTGCAATACCTTTTCCTCCACTTTTCTCTAGTGATTCTGGACAACCATGCACATGAGCCCAGTGTATTTCTCAGACAATTGGGTGTAGGACTCAAACCATGGAGTCAGTGGTGTGGGAGTCAGTTGCCTTAACCACTGCACCACCTGGCTAGCCCCAAATCTTGATGTAAAGTTTGTCCCTTACTTTTTTGTGCCTCATTTTCTCTATTTATAAAAGGAGGGTAGGGGGGAGCAGATGGTATGGTGGTTAAAGTGCCCAACTTCCATGTGGCTGACTGAAGTTTGAGTCTGCAACCTGACAGACTGAAAATCATGCCAGGTGTATGTGTATGTCCAAAATCCCGGGAGAAGAAAGGAAAAGTGATTGTGGTGTGGCCATCCCCCTGGGGGATGACTTATCATTTTCCCTCTCACTGCCTCTGTCTCTCTCCAGTGAAGCATGCACCCTATGGCAAAAACCTAGGGGCGGGGTAGAAAAAGAAAGTAAGCGTGATACCTTTGTGCTTTTCTACTTCTCTAGCCCTCACCACCCCCTTTTCTTTTCCTTCAGGAAAAGAGATATTAATAGTCACAGGATTAGAGAAAGTGGAGCCTCATTAGGATTATTAGAGCATTAAACTTAATCCTTCTCCCTGCCCAGAGACCGCAGCCTGCCTCCACCTCCTTACCTGTATGTGTCTTGATCTATGCTCACTAGATGGGTCCTGAGGATACAAACAAGTGGAAAGGAAGGTGGCTGGGGTATAAGAGGTGAATTCATTCGAAAGT
The DNA here is from genome assembly GCA_026018925.1 of Tupaia tana. Lineage (NCBI taxonomy): Eukaryota > Metazoa > Chordata > Mammalia > Scandentia > Tupaiidae > Tupaia > Tupaia tana. Next base: position 137,465,603 of record JAKSZU010000002.1, on the reverse strand, counting down.
TCCATCTTTTTCTCCCCTACTTCTCTGAATACTGTCCCAAACTTTTCCCCAGAGCTCTATGTTCCCTCGGTTCTTCTGTGTATCTTAGAGCATCTTACTTCACGAACCACCCCATGCCCATTCTGTCTTTTCAGGCTTCCCAACCCCACCTTACATTGAGGTTAAGGAGAGTCACCTACAACACAAATTTCTTAAAACCGAGGATGGGGACGCTGACATTAAAGTCTTCCAGCTCAACACCGATTCTTCTTCGACCCAGGAACTTGAGCAGCCCTCCAAGTGCTCGAACCTGGAAGGTGATCAACAGTGGAGATGGGGTAAATCCTAATGTCCTAGAGGCTGGATAACACCAGAAAGTCTATCATTTTCCAGGGCTAGGCCAGTACCTCCCAGATTTCAACCTAAGTACTGGGGTACTTGTGCCTTTCTCCAACCTGCCACATACCAGCTCTTAACCCCCCAGAAACCATCTCACCGTGAGAAGGCAATCAAAGGGAATAATGGAAGAGAGGAAGAGGATTTTCTCAGTGGCAGTCATGGAGTCTGGGATGAAGGAATAGTTTCCAGAAAGAAGGCGCTGTTTGCTTATCTCCAGACCTATTTGGGAGAGGAAGGGGAGGGGAAGGTCTTATAGCCCAATTTTTTTCACCACATTTTAAGAATGAGACAACAGGGGCTGGCAGGTAGTATAGTGGTTGAGGAATTGAACTCCCACATGGCTGACTGTGGGTTGAGTCTCAGACCTGGCAGCTTGCTTTTTCACTTTCCCTCTCTCAGTCAAATTAAAATTAATTAATTAAATTAAATAAATAATTCTTGGGGGGACCAACAGTTAGTGTAATGGCTATGTCGCTGGACTCTCATGTAGTCGACCACAATTCGAGTCCCGGACCTGGTGGCTTAAACTCATGCTGGGTGCGTGTGCGTGCGTTCCCAAGATCCCAAGAAGAGAATGGAGGAGAAGGGATTGCAGCAAGGCCATCCCCCTGGGGGGGGGGGGTGATTTCTCACTTTCTGTCTCTCTGTCTCTGTCTTTCTGGGGAGCGCACGTGACCTATGGCAAAAAATCTCTCCAAAAAAAAAAAAAAAGAGGTGAAAAAATAAATAAGTAAATAATTCTTGGGACCAGCAGCTAGTGTGGTGGTTAGGGGCGCTGGACTCCCACATGGCTGACTATTGTTCAAGTCCCAAACCTGGCGGCTTGCTTTCTCACTTTACTTCTCTCTCTTTCTCTCTCTGTCACTCTCTGGTAAAATTTTACAGATAAATAAATAAATAAATAAATAAAGTTAAATTAAATAATTCTTTAAGAAAAAAAATTCTTAAAAAAAAAAAACGAAGAATGAGACAATAGCCAGTCTGTTGGTGGTGTGGTGGTTGAGGTGGCTGGATTCCACATGGCTGACTATGTGGTTTGAGTCCTAGACCATGGCTTGAAAAACATGCCAGGTGCATGCGAATGCAAGCCCAAAATCCCAAAAGGAGAAACGGAGAAGGGATTGTGGCATGACCATCTCCCACGCTTTCTCACTTTCCTTCTCTGTCTTCTTTCATTCTACATATAAAATGTTTGGCTGAGAACACAATCTGAGAAAGATCAATGGCTCAGGAGAGTAAGATATCTGTCTGCTATGTAATATTTTTGGTCAAAAATTGTATTAATAAAATAATTTATAATGCTAATGTCCTAAAAAAAGTGTGTGTGTTTTTTAAGAGAGATTTTTGCTATATGGTGTGTGCACTCATGGGAGACACAGAGACAGCAAGTGAGACATCATCCCTCAGAGGGGATAACCACATCACAATCTCTTCTCCTCCATTCTCTTTTTGAGATTTTGGGTATGCACACACACACACCCAACGTGAGTTTTAAGCTGTCAGGTTCAGGACTTGAACCAGGATCAACTACGTGGGAGTCTAGCAATGTAACCATTATGCCATCTGCTGGCCCCTAATTCCCTAAAATTGCATTAGAATATTCACTGCCCTTTTTTGCACTCTTGGGAAGGTTATGAAAGTGCCTTATGGATCATCAATGTCACTGAGGCAGTGGCCTTTTTTTTTTTTTTTTTAAAAGAAGAATGATTTTATTTAACTTTATTTATTTATTTATTTTAATTTGACCAGAGAGGGACAGAGCAAAAGAGAGAGAGGGAAAGTGAGAAAGCAAGCTGCCAGGTCTGGGACTCGAACTGCAGTCGGCCATGTGGGAGTCCAGTGCCATGTGGGAGTCCACCACGCTGGCCCTTTTTTCTTCTTTTCTTTAAAATAATTAATGGCTTTGACTTAAGGGAGAGAATTCCAACAATAAAAGCTATCTGAAAAGTACCATTACTTCCTTTTATCAGGGAAAGCTCTCATTTCCATATATACTTAACTAAGAAGAAACTTCACAATAAGTGCAGATTATTAAAGGGTGGGGAGCAGGAGCGATCTTGATCTTGGGGAGACTGGTCAATGGAAAGCATAAAGGTTTAGGATGAGATAAGGCTGAGGGGAGATTTGTGATGATAGGAGTGCAAATAGGAGAAAGGGTTGGAACACTGGGATGGGGGATTAGGCAAAGCAAAAGGAAGGAAGTACCAAAATCCACACTTGGCAAGAATATGATTTCAGGTCTCATAGGCTCTCTGTGCTCCTGTGAGGCTACAGGGGAGGCAAGAAAGGTCATCATTCTGTATATTTCAGTTCTTCTGCTTTGTCCCCCATTTCCTTTCACCCACTTCTAGCCTCCTAGAAAATTCCATACCTTAGTCCTTCCCTATTTTCCCTCTCCCTTAACCAATCCTTACCAAGCTTCCCCAGAAACTGAGTCATAGTCTCATCTTGTTTGGCACTTGTAACAACAGATCGTGGATTGATTTCATTCAGAACTTGAAAGGAAAATAGAGAGCAAACGAGTTGAAAAATCTTTGCCCTTTGATTAAGTGGGAGTCCATTCTTACCCTTGCCACCCCTCTTTCCCTCAAAAACTTACTTCTTCCCTCTAAGAGTAGAGGGTGCTCTGCACATTCTGATCATAGGTAGCAGCTAGGCTTAAGTAATAGAACAGGTGGTGCAACAAAACAGGGGGTGCTCTGGAGATTGTCACTAGATTCTAAACCCTCAGAGTACAGATATGACTGATCTACCCAGGATTATACCTGCAACACCTGATACATTAAAAACTAATAAATGTTTGTTTAATAATGAATTCCTAAAACACAACAAAACAAAAATCAGAAAGTCTCTGGGAGTCAACAATAAAATAGATTGAGTATGTGACAACCTATGAGTGAAACACAGTTCCAACCCCAGAGCACAGAGCAATTCATGGTCCTGTCCCTACCTCTCTGGAGAAGCCTGAGACTCTCGTGGTCTGGGGTATCTGGCATAAAGTGTACAGTGGAGTCACTAGTGTCATAGTAGGCAATGCCCAGGAATCCTGAATGCCACAGCACACACAGATGAATCTGTCCCACAAGAAAGACAGGAAACCAGTAATGTGAACCACTCATCAGTGCAGGGTACTGCCAGGTCTCATTTAATTTTTTTTTTTTTTTGAGAGGTTTTTGCTATAGGGTGCATTCGCTTGCCAGAAAGACAGAGAGAGACAAAGAGATAGAAAGTGAGAAATCATCCCCTGGAAGGGATGGCCACACCGCAATCCCTTCTCCTCCATTCTCCTCTCGGGATCTTGGGCATGCACCCAGATGCACCCAGCGTGAGTTTAAGACACCGGATGCAGGACTCGAACGGCAGTTGACTACATGGGAGTCCAGCAACATAGCCACTACTCCAGCTGCTGGTCCCAGCCTCATTTAATGTTTTTTTGTTTTGTTTTGTTTTGTTTGGAGAGGTTTTTTTTTTGGCTATAGGGTGCGTGCGCTCGCCAGACAGACAGAGACAGAGAGATAGAAAGCGAGAAATCACCCCCCAGGGGGGATGGCCATGCCGCAATCCCTTCTCCTCCATTCTCCTCTCGGGATCTTGGGCACGCACGCACACACGCCCGGTGTGTTTTAAGCCACCGGGTCCGGGACTCGAACCACGGTCGATTCCGTGGGAGTCCAGCAACATAGCCATTACGCTAACTGCTGGCCCCAGGCCTCATTTAATGTTAATCGGTCCATCAAATCTCTGAGACAAGTATCATCACCCTCATTTAGTAAACGTGACACAGATGCTTACTTGGAGGAGGTGAGTACTTGACCAGCTCTGCCCAACCCCATTCTATTCTAACATTCTGGACATTTCTACCAGCTCCCAGCTCTCCTAATTTGAGCTCCTGCCTCCCCTATAGTGCTGGTCCCCGGGGACCTCGGGACCTCGGCTTCGTCGTCCTCGTCGTCGTCTTCCTCAGCCTCACCAGGGCCTGGCACTGGCACTGGGCTGGAGAAGCCGGTCAAGGCTGCCCCGGGTCCGGGTCCCGGTCCCTGCGGTGTGCGGCCTGGGGTCGCTCCTAAGGAGGCCATGTGCTTGGAGGCTCTGAGGATGCATAAAGGGGGGTTCAGAAGCGACATTTCACCCAGGAAGAGGTTGGGAGAGGATGGCGCAGAACTGTTGGAGGGCTGAGGCTAGGGCCGCCACGGGGCGCGGGGAGCTGTGGCGGCGGAACGAGGGCATTCTGAGGGGCGACTTCTCAGGTATCTCCCTTAGGCACAGCGGGTAGGCAACTCCACAGCTTTTCTGTCACGCGGAGTTGTACTTTGGAAGGAGGCGGCCTGTGAGCCCCGTGGGGTGAGATGTGCACGTCTACACCCCCTGCCTCTGTAACTACGCCTCGTGCTCGCGCCTTTCTTCCCCGGACCCCAGCTGCCGCCAACTCCCAGCGTTTTCCCGCCTTTCCCGTCACCTGGGGCACTGAGTCCGCGAGACAACCCGTCAGACAGCCGCCAGCAGCCGGCCCCGGCGACACGCCGGCGAGTGGGCGGGGTGCGCGCGCACACGGCCCGCCCTCCTAGCTGCTATTGGTCGGAGACCTGGTTCCTGCCTAGAGATCCAACTGGGCGAGAGGGAGGGGTGGATGCGGTCGCTGAAGCATTTAGGCGCTGATTGGTCTATTCGCATTCGGGGCGGAGACCGAATGTTTAAACTTCCCGCCCTCTGCCGTTGCTTAGCAGCCGGCCCGGCTTCCAGAGTATCAGGGTTTTGGCGCCCAGGGAGGCGGCAAGGTCTGAAACAGCTCGAGTCCCAGCCTGGACCAAGCCTCGGGGCGTTTGGAGGGGTGGGGAGGAGGTCGGCCTTAAAGGGCCAGAAACTTTTTTTTCTTTTTCCTCTGGAGATTGGAAATAAGCAACATTAATTCAGTTTGTGCCAACAGTAACTCTTAAGTTAATACTTGTACCCTTTGAGTTGATATTTATAAAGCCCTTATACCAATGCCTGGCAAACAAAGTAAGAACTACTTGAGAGTTTTAAATAAATAGCCCTTATTTCAGTCCTATTTTGCCTGTTTCCTGGGTGCAGGGTATGACCAACCCACAAAAGAACTATGATGCCTAATTTAAAAAAAGAATTATTTTATTTAAGTGTATTTATTTATTTATTTATTTAAATTTGACCAGAGAAGGATAGAGAAAGAGAGAAAGAGAGGGAAAGTGAGAAAGCAAGCCACCAGCTACTGGACTCCAACCACTGTCGCCCTGTGGGAGTCCAGGGCCCTTAACTTCGGCACCACCTGCCAGCCCTATCAGGCCTAATTTTTAATTAGGAAGTGGAAGCATGCATACGAATTACACCTAATCCCTGAAGGTGGACCTGCTAAGAACATCTACAGCTCTACTGGAACATGCTCATAGCAACACACTCCAGCTCCCTCCCCAAACCACACCTCCATAAGGACAGAGGGGTGTCATTCATTCATTATTTAGTGCCTACTGTGGGTCAGGTGATGGACTCAAACTGTGAATGGAGAAGTCCCTGCTCACTGAAACTTATTTGTGTTTGCTTTTGGGGAGCAAAGGAGAAAGGTTGTGGTAGAGGGATAAATACATTCTTTTTAAAAATTTTATTTTAGGCTTTTGCCATAGGGCACATGTGCTTGCTGAAGAGACAGTGGGAAAGGGACAAGTCACACCTCCCTACCAAGATGGCAATCCCTTTTCCCAAATTTTCTTCTCAGGATTTTGAGCATGCAGGGCATACATACACACATGCCTGGACGGATTCTCAAGCAGCCAAGTCCAAGATTCGAACTGCAGTTGACCATGTGGGAATCCAGTGCCGTACCCACTACACCACCTGCTGTCCCCCAAATATATGCTTTTAAAAACTCTAGGGCCAAGGGCCAGCAGGTGGCATGGTGGTTAAGGCACTGGATATTCCCACATGGCCCACTACGATTCAAGTCCTGGACCTGGTGGCTTGCTTTCTCACTTTCCCTCTCTTTCTCTCTCTGGTTAAATTAAAATAAATTAATAAGTAAAATGAAATAAATAATCCTTTTAAACACACACACACACACACACACACACACACTAGGGCCACGCCATACACATGTGTACCTGTGCCCAACATCCTGAGAAAGAATGGAAAAGAGATTGAAGTGTAGCCATGCCCTCCAGGGTGAGTTCTCACTTTCTGTCTGGCTCTCTGGCAAGCGCACATGCCCTATAACAAAAATCTCTTCTCTAGAAACAAAACAAACAAAAACAAAAACTCCAGGGCTGGTTGGTGGTGCGGTGGTTAAGGTGCCTGGATCCCACATGACAAAATATGCGGCTTGCGTCCCAGACCCAGTGCGATTCTGCATACGTGTGTGTGCCCAGAAACTGAAGAGGAAACTAGAGAAGGGATTGCAGTGCAGCCATCTCCCCTGGGGGGGTGATTTGTTACTTTCCTTCTTTCGTTGTCTCTCTCTCAGTGGACACACACTCTCTATTAGGAAGTAAAAAAAAAAAAAAAAAAAAAAAAAAAAAAAAAAAAAATCCCTGGTCAGCTCTGGCAGATGGTTCAGGTAGCAGGTTCCCACATAGTTAACCACAGGGTTCAAGTCCCACACCTGGCAGCTTGGCAGGTGGTGTGATGGTTGAGGAGTTGGACTCCCACATGGCTGACAATGGTTCGGGTCTCAAACTTCGCAGCTTGCCTTCTCATTCACCCCCTCTCTCTCTGGTCTAATTGAATAATAATAATAAAATAAGATAAATTTTAAAAAAAGAAAAGAAAAAGAGAGGACCAGTGGGTGGCATGGTGGTTGAGGTGCTGGACACTCCCACATGGCCGACCGCAGTTCAAGTCCCGGACCTGGTGGCTTGCTTTCTCACCTTCCCTCTCTCACTCTCTCTCTCTGTGTTTCTTTCTGGTAAATTAAAATAAAATGAATTAATAAATAAGAAATTAAAATGGATAATTATTTTTTAAAAAAAGAAAGAAACATGCTGGGTGCATGTGCATTCACACCCCAAATCCCTACAGGAGGAAGAGATGGAGAAGGTGGGATTGTGAAGTGATCATTCTCCATGGGGGTGTTGCTTTCTCTTTTGCTTTTCTCTTCCTCTCTCTGTCTCTCTGGTGAGGACACAGGCCCTGTGACAAATTAAAAAAAAAAAAAAAAGGTCCCTTAAAATACACCTTCCTCCCTAGCTTTGTTCTCAGCACCTTGAGGTAGGGAGGCTCTCCCACAAGAGGTTAGAAAAGATGGGGAGGGGGGCCGGCAAATGGCAGGGTGGTTAAAGGCGCTGGACTCCCACATGGCCGACCATGGTTCAAGTCTCAGACCTAGTGGCTTGCTTCCTCACTTTCTCTTTCTCTCTCTTTATTTCTCTCTGATCAAACTGGAAAATAATAGTGATAATAATAATAATAAATTAAAAAGTTAAATAAAATAATTATTTTTTTAAAAAAAGAAAAGAAAAGATGGAGAGGGACATGAAATGATTTGGCTGTCCTGACTTGGAAAACCTCCTCCAGTGAGAAAGGTGGGGGAGCACAGTTAAGGGCTGGGTTAATGGTTACCCCTGGCAAATTGTTGAGTAATGAAGCTATGGCAACCCTGGGGGAGGTCAGATGACAACACTGGGGAGTGTCAGGGAGGGACGCACCTTCCAATCTGGGGTGTGAAGAGATTAGGGACTGGTTTACCAAGCCCCGGGAAAGGGGAGGGAGTGGAAAGAGAAAGAGGAAGATAACTTAGATAGGAGAAAAGCAGCCGCAAAGAGAAGAGACAAGAGGGAAACATCTTTGACTCCTCAGGAGTCAGGGGTCTAGCTCCTGGCCGCAAATCCGTCAGCAGGCACTGCTGAACGGTGCCAGGAGAGGACAGCATTGCCTGTCACCTGGGAACTTACGGCGAGATACCTTGTGGGTAACCATGCCAGGCAGCCAAAGTCAATATTGATGACCAAGGGCAGCTGTAACTATAAAGCTGTAGGAGAGAGAGTGGCAGGGGAGAAGCTGCCAAACCTGTTTGAGCTCAGAGCTGGCCCTGAGCACCTGAGGCTTCTCCCAGAGGGGCAATCTTTGTGGGGCAGATTGTCTGGTGAACACTGAGCAGCTAGAACAGGACAGGACCCAAAGTAGGACTGCTTTGATCTCCTCCCCTCGGTAGGAAGTGTCCGGTATAGATCCTGAGGGTCACGGAGGTGATTCTCCCACGCACACGCTCACGCACATGGAGTTCTACATTCTTACAGGATGTTACAGTTATGATTCAAGGGAGCAAACACCAGACTACCCCCTTTTGGGTAAGACAGAGACAGGCCTTCCCCCAGGGAGGAGCAAACCCCAGAAGAGGAAGCCCAAGAGGAAACCACTAACTGCTGGCTTCCAGCAGCACCACGCGTCCCTCCTCGCTCGCCTCCCAGGCTCTCCCTCTACGTCTCAAGCCCTGTTTTCCCCTTGTCCTTGCGCTCCACCACGTTTTCCCGGTTGGACAGAGGGTAGTAAGGAGGAAAGAGAAGGGACGATTGGACAGGAGAAAAATTCAGGAGGTAGAGGCTGAGCTATGGCCCATTCGGGAGACATATTCTGGGGCTACTTTTCACCGAGGTCATAAATAGTTTGATAGAATCTCTGAAATCAAGTTACTGGGGAGGGAGAGAGCTGTTCTTCCTCTGTCTTCCCTACTTATGTGTCCATGAGGGATCTGCTCACATAACTCTGATTTTGGTTTATTTATCCCCGTGGTAGGACTAGCTCCACTGCCCTCACCCCAGGACCAGAGCAGCTCTGTCCTAGGACTGTGATAATCCCACCCCTCCACCCCATCTCCAAGGCAACCTGCCAGTGAGAGTAGGCAAATGGCACAGGAAGGGGCCCTCCAGGAGGGAGCAGAAGTGGAACCCTTAAACTCGTGGGTCCAGCTTCCTGTTTCCCCTTTTTTTTTTTTTCCTTTTGAGAGGTTTTTGCTATAAGGTCGTGCGCTTGCCAGAAAGACAGACAGAAAGTGAAAAATCACCCCCTCCAGGGGGGCTAGCCATGCAGCAATCCCTTCTCCTCCATTCTCTTCTCGGGATCGTGGGCATGCATGCACACACGCCCGGTGTGAGTTTAAGCCACCGGGTCCAGGACTCGAACCGCAGTCGACTACATGGGAGTCCAGCGACATTACACCAACTGCTGGTCCCGAGCTTCCTGCTTCTCTGGCACAAGGCCTGCTTGTCTCCCTTCCCAATCCCTGTACTCCCTACCCTCAATCCCAGCTGTCACTGCCCAGTTCTCGCCCTGGACCACAGTCCCAGCTATCCAGAACTTGGACTGGGGGAAAGGGGTGTGTTCCAGTGAGATGGGAGCTACAAGGAGGTTCAAGACTCCCTCCCCTTAGCATCCCCTTGCTTTGGGAGACCTGAGTTCCTCCCCTTCAGACCCACACCCTAGATGGGCGAGCCCCGCCCCTCCTGTCCCCTCCCCAGGTTCAGGGCGGGGCCCGTCGGTGAGTCAGCGGCTCCCTGATCCTACCGGGAGGGGACAGAGCTGGAAGAGCTGGGTCGGGGGCTCCCTGCGCTGCTGCTGAGGCCGGGTCCGCAGCGGAGCGAGCGGGTGCGATCGCGCTTGCGTTACGCCGAGGGAGCCGCGCTAGAGCCGGGAGCGAGAATCCCGGGGCGAGACCCGCCTTCCTGGCCCGGGCCCCTCCCAGTTCCCCCAGCGCCTGCCGCTTCCTGGTCCCCGACGCAGCCATGGCTGAAGAGCAACCACAGGTCGAACTGTTCGTGAAGGTAGGCGCACCTCCTCCTCCGTGGCCGCCCGAGTTCCCGGAGGGCAGCTCGCCACTTTGCCCAGCTCCGGCCTTCACTTCCCAAGCCCTTCCCTCAACCCGCACCCCAGTCCCACGTGCGGCCTTGGGGGGAGGCGGTTGCCGGTGGGAAAGAAAAAACTTGGGAGCGAGTTCTGAGAGTTCTGGGCCCGACCTGGGAAGTTGGTGTGCGAGCGCGGTTCCCGCAGCCTACAGCGGAAGGTAGAGAAAGCGCTCCAGGAAAAGAGGGGGGACTGGGGCGGGGGCCGGGGCCGGGGCAGCGGGAAACATCGGTCAGCACCACGACGCTGTGAGCAGTCTGCAGGGTGAGGGCGTGCGGGGGAAGCGGGGCGTGGGGGGCTTGGGAGGTTCGGGGAAGAAGTGTGTTCGGGCCCGAGAGTGGGGGGGAGTTCTGCGGGATTGGTGGGAAGGAGAGAGGGACGGAGGGCAGAGTCCCAGGAGCGGGGCTGCAGAGGTGATGGGGCGCCGGGGAAGGGAACCGGGGAGCCGTGAAGAGGTGGGGGTTTAGCAGTAGCCACCTGGGGTAGGCGGGAGAGGGGGAGAGAGCTGGATCAGGACTTTGAGAATGTGGGGGTGTAAGCAGCAGCAGAGAGACTCTCCCCAGCCCGGACCTCAGGGTGCGGATGAGGGGAGGTGGGTCCGTGGATTTGGGTATCAAAACCCCAGGCAGTGGCTAGCACTTTGGCCTGCACCCTCGGGTCCTGGCAACCACTCCCCTCCCTACCGCCCTGCGTTCTTTCCACCGGCCATCGGGCCCCATCTCTGTGCTCTGCCTCTCTTCCTCGGGTCCTCTCAGCTCTGAGGCTCCTTCGCACACTCTCCCGCCCTCCACTCCCGGCTTCCTCTCTGCACTCGCTCCTTGTTGTCCCTCTCTTTGTGCTCCTGCCGGTTCCTCCCTCTCCTTTTGCCCGGGTGTCTCCAGCCGTTGCCTCTCCCGGGGCTCAGCGAAGTCAGTCTAGGTCCGCCCCCTTAGGTGTGGTCCCCACCTCACTCTCACACTGGCCTCCGGGGCTGTTTTTACTCCTGGGTGAGGCTGGGCTGCGGAGAGCCTGGCCCTGTGTCCTGTGTGAGGAGGAATATGCCCCGAGACCCTAGAAATGGAAGTGGGAGGGCTGCCCGGCTGGGGAGTGGCCTCTGCTGCCCAGCCTTGCCTCACGGGTCCCTGCCCCCACTTCCTGACCAGGAAGGAAGCTGCTGGGGCCCAGACCGAGATGAATCACCCTCAGCCTAGGGGGAGGTGTCCCTTGGGGGAATGAGGTCACTATTTGCCAGTTAGAGGGCAGCCCCCCTGTGCAAGGCCCTCCCTGCGTGTAGGATGAGGCTCGGACCCCTCCCGCCCAGTGCCAGAAATAGCTTGAGCGGAGGTGTAAACGGAATCTGGCTTCCAAATCCTGCCCCACCTCTCCTCTTCTCAGACTTCTCCATTCAGGAACCCGGGCCTCTAGCCTGCCGCTTGGCTTCCCCAAAGGCTCATACCCCTCCCTTTCTAGGGTTCAGATTCTCCAAGTTCTCTGAGACCCCTTCCCTCTGCCTGCCTCCCATGTGTCCTCAGGCTGGGAAACCAGAACCCCGCCTTCGCAGGAAAATTTCTCAATCAACTGCCCTAGGTTGGACCCAGGCCCGAGGGTCGAGAACATGGTTCTGCAGGGAGCTTTGAGTAAGGGTGTGTGTGATGACGAGGTAGAAAACAGCTGCAGTGGGAGGAGGACATTCAGGGACTAGCCCGGGACGATGGGGCTACCAGGCCTAACCTTAGGGTGGGCGTTCCTTTTCAGGCTGGTAGTGATGGCGCCAAGATTGGAAACTGCCCCTTCTCCCAGAGACTCTTCATGGTGCTCTGGCTCAAGGGAGTCACCTTCAACGTCACCACGGTTGACACCAAGAGGTGGGCCTCCTTCTGTTCTCCTCAATACCCCTTGTGCACATACGTGTGCTCACCTGCCAAGTCCTCCCATTCTCTTCCCACACCCCTCCACCTTCCCTTCCTGGTTCCCCCGACACCCTTTTCCCATCCTGAAACCCGGGCCCTTCTCCAGACGGACAGAGACGGTGCAGAAGCTGTGCCCAGGAGGGCAGCTCCCATTCCTGCTCTATGGCACCGAGGTGCACACAGACACCAACAAGATTGAGGAATTTCTGGAAGCAGTGCTGTGCCCTCCCAGGTATGGACACTCAAGGGGGAGGGAGGGAGCTGGGAGACTCTGGGAAACAGATGGTTGAAGAGATGGATGGTGGTGGGGCTGGGTGGGAGGGCTGGGGAGGCTCTTCCCAGGGCGATAACTTGTCTGATTATTCCATTGGCTTTCAGGTACCCCAAATTGGCAGCTCTGAACCCTGAGTCTAACACAGCTGGGCTGGACATATTTGCCAAATTTTCTGCCTACATCAAGAATTCAAACCCAGCACTCAATGATAGTGAGTCTTGTGGTTAGAGACCTGGGGCCTGGGAGGAATGAGGACCCAGAGATTGGGAGGCAAGGGGCACTTGAAAGTTAAGAAATGTGGGGCCGTGGGACCAGCAGTTAGCGTAATGGCTATGTTGCTGAACTCCTATGTAGCCGACTGCTGTTCAAGTCCCGGACCCGGTGGCTTAAACTCACGCCGGGCACATCTGTGTGCGTGCCCGAGATCCTGAGAGGAGAACAGAGGAGAAGGATTGCGGCGTGGCAATCCCCCCTGGGGGGGGTGATTTCTCGCTTTCTGTCTCTCTGTCTTTCTGGCGAGCGCACGCACCCTATAGCAAAAACCTCTAAAAAAAAAAAAGAAAAAGAAAAAGAAATGTGGGGCCAGCAGGTGGCATGGTGGTTAAAAGCGCTGGATTCCCACATGCCTGACTGTAGTTCGAGTCCCAGACCTGGTGTCTTGCTTTCTCGCTTTCCCTTTCTCTCTCTCTGTCTGGTCAAATTAAAATGATAATAATAACAACAAATTAAATAATTTTTTAAATAAAAATTCCATACTACTCAAAGTGATCTACAAATCAAATGCAATCATTATCAGAAAAAGAGGGAAAAAAGAAAGTTAAGAAATCTTAGCTTAGCATCCTTAGTCCACTCCCGCTTTTTTTTTTTTTTTTTTTTTTTTTTTTTTTTTTTTTTTTGAGAGGTTTTTGCTATAGGGTGCGTGTGCTCGCCAGAAAGACAAAGTGACAGAGAGACAGAAAGCAAGAAATCACCCCCCCCCCCAGGGGGGATGGCCACACCGCAATCCCTTTTCCTCCGTTTTCCTCTCAGGATCTCGGGCACGCACGTACATGCACCCGGCGTGAGTTTAAGCCACTGTGTTCGGGACTCGAATCGCGGTCAACTACGTGGGAGTCCAGCGACATAGCCATTACGCTAACTGCTGGTCCCAGACTTTTCTTTTCTTTTCTTATAGGTTTTGTCATAGAGTGCATGTTCTCAGAGACAGACAGAGGGAAAATGAGAATTCACCCCCAGAGGGGATAGCCATGCCACAGTCCTTTCTCTGTTCTCCTCTTGGGATTTTGAGCACACATGCACAGGTGCCCAGCGTGATTTTCAAGCCATTGAGTCTATGGCTTAACCACCACGCCACCTGCTGGCCCCCACTGGACAACGTTTTTAAGCCTCTTATTTGTTTTCTAGCCTCTTCTGCCCTGCTAGGGACATTAGTTGGCCCTTGACCTGTTTTTTGGCAGAAAGGATTGTGCTTAAACAGTGACTCTAGATCCAGACTACCTGAACATACATTTTGACTAGCTGTGTGACTTTGAGCAATTCATTTAACCTCTCTGTAAATCTGTTTCTGGGTCTATAAAATGAAAATAATAATACCTATTATATGGGTTGATATGAGAATTAAATGAGGTTTTTTTTTTTTTTTTGAGAGGTTTTTGCTATAGGGCGTGTGTGCTCACCAGAAAGAGAGAGACAGAGAGACAAAAAGTGAGAAATCACTACCCAGGGGGATGGCCACGCCGCAATCGTTTCTCCTCCGTTCTCCTCTCGGGATCTTGGGCACGCATGCACACATGCCTGGTGTGAGTTCAAGCCACTGGTCTGGGACTCAAACTGCGGTCAACTACATGGGAGTCCAGTGACATAGCCATTAATAGCCACTGCACTAACTGCTGGTCCCTAAATGAGTTTTTATATGTCATGTTCTTACAATAATACATTGAAAACGAATTACAGGGTCAGAAGGTGGGCATGAAGGTTAAAGAGTCTAGATCTCACAGGGCCGACTTCGCCATTCAAGTCCTAGACATGAAGGTTTGAAAATTCTGCCAGGTGGGAACCAGCAGTTAGCGTAATGGCTATGTCGCTGGACTCCCACGTAGTCGACCGCGGTTCGCATCCTGGACCCAGTGGCTTAAAACTCACGCCGGGCGCGTGTGTGCGAGCCCAAGATCCCGAGAGGAGAATGGAGGAGAAGGGATTGCAGTGTGACCATCTCCCCCGGGGGGTGATTTCTCGCTTTCTGTCTCTCTGTCTCTCTCTGTCTGAATGGCGAGTGCACGCGCCCTATAGTGAAAACCTCTCAAAAAAGGAAAAAAAAAAGAAAATTCTGCCAGGCATGTAGGCGTGCGTGCCCAAAATCCTGAGAGGAGAAGGGATTGTGATGCGGCCATCCCCCTTTGGGGAGTGATTTCTCACTTTCTCTCTTTTTTTCTCTCTAGTGAGCACACATGCCTTATAGCAAAAAAGAAAAGTAAACTAACTATATTAATGTTAGCCGTTATTGTTTTGGTCTGGCTTTTCCATTGGCATTCACCCCCCACCATGAGTTTCCTTGAACGATATCAGTCTTCTGCGGAAGTTCTAACCGGTTCCCTCTTTTACACAGATTTGGAGAAAGGGCTTCTGAAAGCCCTGAAGGTTTTAGACAATTACTTGACCACCCCTCTCCCAGAGGAAGTGGATGAGACCAGTGCTGAAGATGAAGGCATTTCTCAGAGGAAATTTCTGGATGGCAACGAGCTCACCTTGGCTGACTGCAACCTGCTGCCAAAGCTCCACATAGTGCAGGTGGGTGGTTATTGTGAGAGGAGAGGATGGCCGCTGGGATGGCTTTTTAAAAAAAAAAAAAAATTTATTTAACTTTATTTCTTTTTAAAATTTGATCAGAGACGGACAGAGTGAGAGTGAGAGTGAGAGTGAGAGAAAGAGAGAGAGAGAAAGAGAAAGCAAGCCGTTAGGTTCCAGACTCGAACCGCAGTTGGCCATGTAGGAGTCCAGCGCCCTTAACCATGCCACCTGCCAGCCCCGGCTCTATTTTTTTTTTATTCCAAAGAATTATTTGTTGTGGGGACCAGCAAGTAGCTCAAATTAGAATAAATCAAATGACGGGAACCAGCAGTTAGAGTAATGACTATGTCACTGGACTCCCACGTAGTCGACCGCGGTTTGCGTCCTGGACCCGGTGGCTTAAAATTCACGCCGGGGGGGGACCAGCAGTTAGTGTAATGGCTATGTCGCTGGACTCCCACGTAGTCGACCGCGGTTCGAGTCCTGGACCCGGTGGCTTAAACTCATGCCGGGCGCGTGTGCGTGAGTGCCCAAGATCCCAAGAGGAGAATGGAGGAGAAGGGATTGCGGCGTGGCCATCCCCCCTGGGGGGTGATTTCTCACTTTCTATCTCTCTCTCTGTCTGTCTGGCGAGCGCACACGCCCTATAGCAAAAAAGATAAAAACTCACGCCGGGCGTGTGTGCATGTGAGCCCAAGATCCCGAGAGGAGAATGGAGGAGAAGGGATTGCAGCGTGACCATCTCCCCTGGGGGGTGATTTCTCGCTTTCTGTCTCTCTGTCTCTCTCTGTCTGTCTGGCAAGCTCACACGCCCTATAGTGAAAACCTCTCAAAAAAAAAAAAAAAAGAATAAATCAAATGAAAATAAATGAATGAATAAATAAAATTAATTAGTTCTCTAAAAAATAATTATTTGTTTTAAATTTTTATGTATTATTTTAATTTTGACCAGAGAGAGATCCAGAGAGAGGGGGGAAAAGTGAGAAAGCAAGCCACCAGGTCCGGGACTTGGACCATGGTTGGCCATGTGGGAGTGTCCAGTGCCTTAACCACAATGCCACCTGCTGGTCCTGGAAGGGATCTTTAAAGAGTCCCACATGAACCTCCCATAGCAACCACTACAAAGATGGCATCTTCCTTTTTTTAGGGTGGTTTCTATAGGTTGCTGCCAATGAAAAACCAACCGCAGTAGTTCTCAGTGATCATTACTAGCAAGACTACTGCTTGAGAGAGTTACATGCCATGATATAAGCCATAGATGCAAACAGACTGACTAGAGTAACATACCTCAGTATTACTTTAAAGAATATTCTTCTTGGGGCCGGCAGGTGGCATGGTGGTTAAGGTGCTAGACTCCCACGTGGTTGGCTATGTTTCCAGTCCCAGACCTGGTAGCTTGAGAATCACGCCAGGCGTGTGTACATGCGTGCCCAAGATCCCAGAAGGAGAATGGAGGAGAGATTGTGGTGTGACCATCCTCTTGGGGATTTCGTCCTCTCCCTCATACTGCTTCTTTCTATCTCCTTTGAACACATGTGCCCTATGGCAAAAACCTTAAAAAGAATGGGAGCCAGCAGGTGGCACATGGCTAAGGCACTGGACTCCCAAACAGCCGACCAAGGTTCGACTCTCGGACCTGGTGGCTTGAAACTCATGCAGGGCATGCATACATGAGTACCCAAAATTTTGAGAGGAGACGGGATTGAGGAGTGGCCATTCCCATGGCCATGCCCCCATGGGAGGTGGTTTCTCACCTTCTCTCTGTCTCTCCAGCAAGCACATGTGCCTTATAGCAAAAGTCTGTCTTTAAAAAAGGAACTGTTCTTCCTGTGTGTTGCTGCCGAATCCGCAGATAGGACAGACCAGGCTTTTCCTCAAGTCAGAGCCTTAGGTCTGTAGCTTCAGCGTCAACTTCCCCTTACAGAGGATGAAAACTGCTGGTTTCCATGTTTTTGTCATAATTTCAAAGGTATGGTTTAGTTTGAGCAAAAAGGGCCCAATGTCAGCCTGCCACACAGTTGTAAAAGTCAAGTGAGGGGCTGGCAGGTGGCGTGGTGATTGAGGCAGCTGGACTCCCACATGGCTGACCGCAGTTCGAGTCCCGGATCTAGCAGCTTGCTTTCTCACTTTCCTTCTCTCTGTCTCTTTCTTTTTTTTTTTAATTTTTGAAAGTTTTTTTTTTTCTTTTTAGTATCTCAACCAAAGGAAGATAGGTTCATATTTTACCACTAATGTGCAGATATCAGTCTTGGGCACCAGACCTTGAACTCATCAGAATGTTGAAATCCACCGAGCCGAGTAAAGCGCGGCGGCTGAGAGGGCTCTCTGTCTCTTTCTGGTCAACTTCAAAATAATAATAATAATAATAAAAATGACAATGAATAAAATTAAATAAAAAATAATTCTTAAAAAAAAGTGAAAGAGACAAATGTCATTATGAAATGAGAATTTTGTGTGAATTATATCAGTTTTTATATATTATTTAATTATTTATTTATTTATTTTATTTGAACAGAGAGGGACATAGTGAGAGGGAGAGAGAGAGGGAAAGTGAGAAAGCAAGCCACCAGGTTCTAGACTCGTACCGCAATTGGCCATGTGGGAGTCCAGCACCCTTAACCACCATGCCATCTACTGACCCCTTAATCTCAGTTTAAAAATAAATCCAGAGTTGGGGGCAGCAGGTGGTGTGGTGGTTAAGGTGCTGGATTCACATATGGCTGAGTGCACAGTTCAAGTCCCAGACCTGGAAGCTTGAAAATCACGCCAAGTATGTGCATGTATGAGAGGAGTGAAAAAGAAGGGATTGCAGCATGGCCATCCCCACCAAGGGCCGATTTCTTCTCTGTCTCTCTCTGGTGAGTGCACACACCCTATGGCAAAAAAAAAAAAAAAAAAAAAAAAAAAAAAAACTAAAAAAAAAATCTAGAGGAAAAAAGTAACAGCATGGAATGGAATGTGGTGGTCTGGAAAGGGCCTGGTTACTAATGACCAGAACTTCAGTATGTGAAGAGGAGGGGTGAAGGCATTACAAGATGGGAGGAGTAGAGAAGGCCAGCTGGGGAAGAGGATTCCTGTGGGAGATAAGAGCTGGCAGGAAGAGAAACCAGGTTTTTGAATACCTGGACAGGAAAGCTGGATTCTATCATGTAGGCTTCAGGGAAGAAAAAGATCAACAGCTTGGCAGCCAGGGTGGCTTCTCTGGAGCTGGGGCTAATGTTCTAATCCCTTTCCTCTCCCCACCCCCAGGTGGTGTGTAAGAAGTACCGGGGCTTCACCATCCCAGAAGCCTTTCGGGGAGTTCATCGGTACTTAAGCAATGCCTATGCCCGGGAAGAATTCGCCTCCACGTGTCCAGATGATGAGGAGATTGAACTGGCCTATGAGCAAGTGGCCAAGGCCCTCAAATAAGCCCCTTTTGGGGAACCCCTTGCCCGCTTGGATTGTCTCCACAAAGGCCCTGGGTGCTTTTCACATTGCCACCCAATGGACAAACTCCAGAATGGCCAGGGGATAGGGAATCTGGGAGCATTTGTGCAGGGCCGGGGTAGAGGAATGAGATGAAAGCGTGAGGGACTGGGGCGAGATTTTTATTGTGGGTGGGGTGGGTAGGACAACGTGTTTCAGTAATAAAATACAGAATGAAAATCTAGTGATGTTTCTACATAAAATGGGCTTGAAATGGAATAAGAGGTGGGTGGGTCAGTGATACTGAGCGTGGGGTAGACGCGGGAATTAAGAAAGCGGGGTGTTTGTGGTTGGACTGCGGGGTTTTTTTTTTTTTTTTAGTGCCGGTCCACCGTTGTGCTGCCTGTGGTCCATGCCGCATTTGCAGGTCCGCCGCCGCTAGAGCCAGATCTGGGTGGGCCTGGGCAGCGCTCGCCGGGCGGGGCCGCTCGGGGAGGGGGGCGCTGTCCGGGCGGAATGGGCGCGGCCTAGCAGGGCGGAGTGGGCGTGGCCTCGGGAAGCCCAGCCCCGTCCCGCTTAGACAATGCCCCGGAGCCGCCAGACCGTCGCGCCCCCGCCCCATCGTAATACGTGAGCTAGCCCGCCCAGGGACCCCTCAAAAGCCAGAGCTCCCAGTTCCCGAGGCTTGAAGACTAAGACTCCACCACCAACTCTGTCTTCAGGGTAGGGGTGGAGCCCTAGCGGAGATCACAGCGCGGCAGCAGAGGGGGTGGCCGCTGGAGGTGAGTCTGGGATGGGAGATGGCCCCTGGACTGTCTGGGGGCTGAGTTTAGGGGTGCTGGGCTTGAGTCTGCACCGGGCGGAGAGTTCGGGAGCCGGCATTTGTGTGCGGAGCTGAACGGGGTGGACTTTGGGGGAAGATGGACAGGAGGAGCGGGCGTTGGAGCCAGGAGTGGCGCCCGCGCCCGGGAACCACGCCCCCGGTCTCTCCGCCCCTCGGATCTGGTTGTAGACCTCTCCCAGTCCTCCGGGACTCGGTCTGGTTTATACTGGGTCGCGCGCTAGGGGCAGCGTGACCGGTCGGGGTGAAGAGAGGATGCTTAACTCCTTAGGCTCTAATTCTTCTTCGTCTGGGCCTCTCCCTGCCCCTCGTTTGGGGGTCTAGGACTTCCATCCCCCAGGTCCTGACTCTCTAGCGTTCTCCTCCTGTCCCATAACCCTGGTGAGCCCCTGGCCAGACTTTGGGTCCCTCCAGCAGCGAGCGGCTGAGGGTTAAGGGGGCGGGGCCGCTACATTTTTGGGGAATGAGCGCATCCTAGCGGCTGCCAAGAGGGGCGCCGGGCTGGGACCTCTCGAAGCCCCCGAGCAAGGGGCAACAGGTGTTTTGGAGATTAGGGATCCCAGTCTCGTTCCTCGGACTGCTCTTAAACAAGCAGACCCGTGAGGGCGCGGGATGCAGTGGGGTCGCTAGAAGGTCTGGATGGGGTGGGGCGCAGAAGGAGTGGCGCCTGGAGATGGCAGTGGAAGACCTGGGCGTTTTAACCATCCACGCCCTTCTCTGCACGTCTCCCCCTCCCCGCCCCCCACACCCTCTTTTCTGTTCTTCTCCCAGACAGGCGAAGTAAGAGAAAACTAAGAGATCAGCGTGGCCGGAGGGGCCGTCCGTGTGGATGGGATGGGGACGCCGGGGGAGGGGCTGGGCCGCTGCTCCCATGCCCTGATCCGGGGGGTCCCAGAGAGCTTGGCGTCGGGGGAGGGGGCGGGAGCTGGCCTCCCGGCTCTGGACCTGGCCAAAGCTCAAAGGGAGCACGGGGTCCTGGGGGGTAAACTGAGGCAACGACTGGGGCTGCAGCTGCTAGAACTGCCTCCTGAGGAGTCGCTACCGCTGGGACCGCTGCTCGGTGACACGGCCGTGATTCAAGGGGACACGGCCCTAATCACGCGGCCCTGGAGCCCGGCCCGCAGGCCGGAGGTGAGCGCCTGCACGCCGCTGCGGTAGGGAGGAGGACAGGGGCTGCACGTCCCGGGCGCTGGGGAAGGACCGAGGGTGGGGCTCTCAGTCCCGCGCCCTGCTCTCCTGCCCGAAGGTCGATGGAGTCCGCAAAGCCCTCCAGGACTTGGGGCTCCGAATTGTGGAGGTAGGGGACGAGAACGCGACGCTGGATGGCACCGACGTTCTCTTCACCGGTGAGGCTGGGGTGCCGGCACGCTGTGGTCTTGGCACGGGGACGAATTTGGGAGACTGGCGGTCTCTGGTCTTGTTTCCAACTCGCTCACCCGCAAACCTCGCCTCCCGCCCGGACCCAGGCCGGGAGTTTTTCGTAGGCCTGTCCAAGTGGACCAACCACCGAGGGGCAGAGATAGTGGCCGACACGTTCCGGGTGAGGAGCGGGACCGGCTAGGGAGGGAGCGTGTGCAGGTGCGGGTGGGCAGTGAGGATGGGGGGGCCGGAACAGAGGGGAAGGCCGAGGGCAGCCGGCGTCTAGGGTACCCCTTAACCCTCCCGCAGCCCCTGAATACCCTCTTTTCCTCTCTCTAGGACTTCGCTGTCTCCACCGTGCGGGTCTCGGGCCCCTCCCACCTGCGCGGCCTCTGCGGCATGGGGGGACCCCGCACCGTGGTGGCGGGCAGCAGCGACGCTGCGCAAAAGGCTGTCCGGGTGAGGAGGGGCGGGGCGGGGCGGGGCTGTGGAAAGTGCCGGGCTGGGGCCGGGAGGAAGTGGAAGATTAGCAGGACTTGCTGCAAGTCCTGCTCTCCCCGTGCTGTCTAGGATGGAGGAACGCATGAGTAAACAGTGAGGGTACAACAGTGGACGGAGAGCTGGGGAACTTCCATAACGGGGGCGATCAATCTGCTCCCCCAGTTCCAGGAACCTCCCCAAAGGCGATATCTAAGTTGTGACTTGAAGGATGGATGGGGCAGACCAGTGGGGGCTGGAGGAGGAGAGAAGAGGGTTGCGGTGAGAACTGTATTTGAGTTCAAGGTGAAAATTAGCCAAGGTAATGAAGTGCTTAGAGCAGCGTCTGACACACAGTAAGCCCTCTGTGCTTGCTGTCCTTACTCTCCCACCAATGGCGCTCTGCCCTGGCCCTCAGTGGTTGCAGGCAGGCAGACTCCAGGCTTGCCTAGTGGTTCGCAGGGCGCGCAGACTAAGGCCTAAAAGCTTCCTCCTTTTCTCCACTAGGCAATGGCCACACTGACAGATCACCCGTACGCCTCCCTGACTCTCCCAGACGATGCAGCTGCCGACTGTCTCTTTCTGCGTCCTGGATTGCCCAGCGCACCCCCATTCCTCCTGCATCGGGGAGGTGGGGACCTGCCCAACAGCCAGGAGGTGAGGGAGAGCAAGAGTTCCACCACCACCAGCCAGAGAAGGGTCTCGGGCTTCCTTAGTGGGAGAAGGGAGAGGTGCTTTCTCTCGAAGTCCAGGTGGGGTCACTCCTAGCTGTCTGGAAGGGGGACCCGGCTCTGGCTTCAAGGCCTTACTCCCTTCTCCCCACCTCATGTCCTCCCTGCAGGCCCTGCAGAAGCTCTCTGATGTCACCCTGGTACCTGTGTCCTGTTCAGAACTGGAGAAAGCTGGGGCCGGGCTCAGCTCCCTCTGCCTGGTGCTCAGCACACGCCCCCACAGCTGAGGGCCTGGCCTTGGGGTCCCGGCTGGCCAGGGGGAGGGCAGCATTAGGAGGAGAAGCGGAAGGAGGGTTAGGTGTAGGATGATGAGTAGGCAGTAGTGGGGAGAGGGCCCCCAGATGGGGGGAGGGCATAGTGTGGGGAAGGATAGGGGCCACTGGGTAAGTCCTCTCTGTCAGAATCAATAAAATAGAATTGACCTTTTAGAGTGGACTGTGGCTGGTGTCTCACAGGGGCAGAGGAATGGGGTAGGGCCGAAACTTAAGGTTGGGGTCAGTATTGGGAAGCAAGCTTCTTCCATTCATAAAAAACACCTTCAGGGCTGGCAGGTGGCGTGGTGGTTAAGGGGGCTGGATTCCCATGTTCAAGGTCTGTGGTTCAAGGCCCAGAACTGGCAGCTTGCTTTCTCCCTTCACCTCTCTCTCTGATCAACTTTAAAAAAATAAAATAATGACAGTGAATACAATTAAATAAAATAATTGAAAAAAAAACTTTATTAGGTACCTAATGACTCATTGCCCAACCCTGTCATAAGTGTTTGGGTGCAAGAATTTCTGTTGTGGGGAGCATGACCTGGGCAGAGAAGAAAATATGTGGGTGAATCATTCATTGAATTTACCATTTTAAATGTCAGATGATTCAGAGACTGGTGGATTGCCATTCCATTCCTATTTGATAAAGAAGAAGAAACGATGCTTCCATGAGCATTCTTTTTTTTTTATTTTTTGAGAGGTTTTTGCTATAGGGCGCGTGAGCTCACCGGAAAGACAGAGAGAGAGAGAGACAGCGAGAAATCATCCCCGGGGGGGGGGATGGCCACACCGCAATCCCTTCTCCTCCATTCTCCTCTTGGGATCTTGGGCATGCACTCACACGCACCCGGCGTGAGTTTAAGCCACCGGGTTCAGGACTTGAACCACGGTCAACTACATGGGAGTCCAGCAACATACCGTTATGCCAGCTGCTGGTCCCGAAAGTTCTTTATAAAATGAAATAAAATACAGGTTGTGATGAAACAATTCACAGAAGGCTGTATGTATGGGGGGTCCCAGCATGCATGCAGAGCTGGCAAGAGAGTCAGGAACAGCGGCCCAGAAAAGGCTGCACTTGCGCCGAGTTCTGAGGATAAATAAGAATTAGCCAGGCAGAGAGACCAGAAGAGAGAAAAGGGTAATCCAGGAAGAAGGAATTGCACTGGGCAAGGGCACTGGCATGCTGTGTGCATGTGGAAAGACAGAAATAAGCCCGCACGGTGGAGAAAGAGACATAGCACCATGAACCCAAAGCCAAGCCCACAGATGCAGAGCTGAAGCTGAGGAGAGAAATACGCGGTTCTCAAAGACAGCTGTCAGGAGCAGATTAGCACTCGGGGAAGATCCGTCTGACCTCAGGAGCGCGAGGGCAGGAAGATGAGGTGAGGCTACGGGTAATCCAACAGGATGAAAACGAGGAGAGCACATGCAGGCGGCAGCTGGGTGGGGAAAGGTGTGGAGCGACGTGAAGATAGACAGGACTTGAGAGCTCATTGTGTGGGACAGAAGAAGATCTGCCTGACTCGGTTTCTGGCTCTGGCAACTGGGTTGGTCAAGAAAGAATGCAGAGGAAGATTAAGTGAGGGCCTTGGGGTTGACATGCTGGGTGCCAAATGCCCGGGGCCAGCCAGGTGACAGATCTGAGACTCTGGAAATCGCGCTTTGAGATCTGAGCTGGAGTGCTGGCTGTAATCTGCAGAGGTGGGGGCTGAGGGCTGGCTGTGGATGCTGACAGCTTCCCAGAAGAGGTAGAAAGGGAAAAAGAAGAGAGACACACCTGGAATGACAGGGAATACTGTGGGAAGGGGGAGCAAGGAAGAGGAGTCCAGATGGGAGAGAAAAGCAGCAAAGAGAAACAGTTGAAAGAAGGGAGTAAAGGGGACCAACAGTTGGCGTAAAGGCTATGTTGCTGGACTCCCATGTAGTCGACCGCAGTTCGAGTCCTGGACCCGGTGCCTTAAACTCACGCTGGGCGCGTGTGTGTGCATGCCCAAGATCCTGAGAGGAGAATGGAGGACAAGGGATTGCGGCGTGGCCATCCCTCCTGGGGGTGATTTCTCTCTTTCTGTCTCTCTGTATTTCTGGTCAGTGCATAAGCCCTATAGCAAAAAACTCTCAAAAAAAAAAAAAAAAAGGGGGGGGGAGGGAGTAAAGCAAAGCAAAGATCAAGCCAGGTGAATGCTAAAAATTCTTTACTAGGTGTGGCCAAGAAGACAGCTCACACCCTTATGGAGAGCAGATGAGCAATTCGGCAGATGAGTAGTGGGAAGAGAGTGAAGAAGAAAATGGAAGGAGTGGGACCAGCAGTTAGCATAATGGCTATGTCGCTGAACTCCCACATAGTCGACCACGGTTCGAGTCCCAGACCCAGAGGTTTAAATTCACACTGGGTGCGTGTGCGTGTGT
Organism: Tupaia tana; assembly: GCA_026018925.1. NCBI lineage: Eukaryota > Metazoa > Chordata > Mammalia > Scandentia > Tupaiidae > Tupaia > Tupaia tana. The sequence continues at coordinate 137,440,962 of JAKSZU010000002.1, read as the reverse complement.
GCCCAAGATCCCGAGAGGAGAATGGAGGAGAAGGGATTGCGGCGTGGCCATCCCCCCTGGGGGGTGATTTCTTGCTTTCTGTCTCTATGTCTCTTTCTGTCTTTCTGGTGAGCACATGTACCCTAAAAAAACTCTCAAAAAAAAAAAAAAAAGGAAAATGGAAGGGGCAGTTAGATGCGTCTGGTTCAGAAAGCTCGACATGGGTCAGCCCCACAGTCGAGCAGTTAAGGGAACCAGATCTCACATACTGACCCCCATTCGAATCCCGGCCTCAGAGGCTTGAAAAACACACTGGGTGCATGTGTGTGCGTGTGCCCCCCCAACCCTGACAGGATAGAAAAATGGGGAAGGTACTGTGCAGTGGCCATGTCCCATTGGAGGGAACTTTCTTCCTTTCCCTCTTTCTCTTTGTCTCTCTCTGGCGAGAGAAGACAATTTAAAAAAAAAGCTTGACTGGGAGTTGTTGATGTCTTTTTTTTTTTAAGAGTTATTTATTTTAATTATATTTATTCATTCATTTATCTAATTTGACCAGAGAGAGACACACAGGGAGAGAGGGAAAGTGAGAAGCAAGCCACCAGGTCCAGGACTTGAACCATGGTCAGCCATGGGACTGTCCAGCGCCTTAGCACCACGCCACCTTCTAGCCCCAGTTCCTGGTGTCTTAGATGGGGCTTGGTGGGGTTTAGTGAGAACCCCAGTGGTGAAGGAGACATGGAAACTCCAGGAGAGGAGGGAGAACTGAAGGAGTAAGATCAGGGCAGAGAGAGCCTGGAACCCAGGTCTCCTAGGTCTCCTGAGGGCCGGCTGGTGCTGGTTTGTATCCCAGGGTGCCTTCCTTTTCCAGGTGAGGGGGGGATAGGAACAGCTGGGAGCCCCCAGCTTGGAGGTTTGCAGTAAGGGCTTCCCTTCAAACTACAACCGCATAGACGGTGGAGGGGTCAGCAGGGCCCACTGCGGCCGGCCGGCGGGGCCTTCGGAGCGCCGCGTGGTCCAGATCCACGTAGAGCAGGCTCTGGGGGGAGGGGTGCAGAACGTCTCAGAGGTCGGACCCCCTTGGGATCCCGGCCTCTTTCTTGGTCCTCTTTCCTCGGGGATTCTGGCAGGCTCCCTTCCTGTCCCCAGCTGCATACCGGCTCCTGCTCCTGGTTCGGGTCCCCTGGACGCTTGTGCTCCTCCTCCTTTACTGGCCTCTGGGGATCCGCTTTCAGGAGTGGAGCTATGCGGAGGGGACAGAGCTGAAGGATGGGGAGAAGGTGACCGACTTGTCTGCTCCCAGAAAGGGCTCAGCCTCAGGAACTCAGGGGTGGGGGGCGTGTGGGTCAGAGGACAATGGGAATGGGACGGGGATAGTCTCACCAAATCTGGGGGGTGGTCGTGGCGGGTGAGAAGCTGAGCGTCTGTAGGAGGAGGACAGAATCAGCAATCTTGTCTCACTGGTTCTTCTTGGGCCCCAGGCGGAACCAACGACAACACAGTGGTTTGTAGGTTCAAACCCGCGAACCCACTCGGGCGCCCCTCCCCCCGAGTCCTGCCCACGCCCTGACGGTGGCACTTGAGGCTCTGCTTCCCTAGCTGGGGCTCCACTCTGCAACCTGTGGCTTTGCTCCCGAGTTCTGACCTGTCTGTCTTCTCGAAAGCACGCCCAAGCCTCCAGATCTAGCTCTTTCTTTTGCGAAGGTTCTGGTCGGATCCCTCCAGCCTCGGGTCCCACCCCATCAAGCCAGGCCCCGCCCCTGGCGCTCACCTGCGCTTCCACCAGACCACGCCCAGCACTCCCGGTACCAGCGCCAGCACCACGCCCAGCAGTGGGATCAGGACCTGGGCATACACCGACCCTGGGGAGCCGGCGTGGCGGGGAGGGATGCCGGGGTCAGGGGGACGATGACGAAGAGCTAACTCTCCCGCTCCCTCCCTGGGGTGGGTGCCGGAGTAGTCGCCCTGTGCGCAAAGGCCTCCACCTACCGCCGGTGGGCCCAGCGGCCTTGCAATCCGCCCTGTCCCCCAGCACGTGAAGCACCGTCCGGCTCTCGTCCTCGTGGCGGCCCCTGCAGAAAAAGGTGCCCGAGTCCCCAGGGCTCAGGAGCAGCTCCAGTCGCCGGATACCAGAGTCCAGGGAGCGGAGGCGGCCAGCGAAGGGCTGGAGGGGGGGCACGGTGGGGGTCCCGCTGGATGAGGCCCACAGGATCGGGCGGCGGCCTTTGGACAGGCCTTTGCAGGCTGGGAAACTGGGCGCCCAGGCCCAGCGGACAGGGTGCGAGACCCCTACGCAGGAGAGATTCACACGGTCCCCTGGGTGGCCGTCCAGAGAAGCTAGGGGAGGTCAGGGGGGGAGGGGGTAAGCAGTGGTTAGGACAAGGCCACAGGGCCAGACGACCTCTCACCTCTGCCCTCTGGCCCTCCTGGATCTTCCCTCACACCCCCTATCCCCTGGACGCCCCCTTCCCCGTCCTCAGTCTTGCCTGCTCTTCACAACTTGCCCAGGGCTCACTTACCTCCAGGGTCCCCTTGGACCCCCGAGAGCAGCAGCGGTAGCAGCTGCAGACCCAGAACCATGGTTGGGATGTGGTGGGGAGAGGCGGAGTGAATCGGCTGGGGGGAGGGGGAGACCGGAGGGAAGCTGGGGAGCAGGACCAGGGGCTGGGGGCCCTGATAAGGGCAGGGCGGAGCTTTGGGAATCCTGGCAGGCAAACAGCACTAACTGCTCACTTAGTGCTCGTTTGTGTCGGGCCCTTTACACAAGCACCTTCCTCTACTGACCGCCTCCAGCATGCCAGTGGCCATGGCACCACCAGCTCCCACCCGGCTGTCAGAATTCCAATTCTGACTTCACCAACTCCGGGCTGCCTGGCCTGAGCGAGGTGCTCAACCTCTCTGGGTCTGTTTGTTCATCTGTAAAATGATAAAAGCGCCCATTTCACAGGGTCTTATGAGAACTAAATAAAGGAACCCCCATAAAACACCTAGAACAATCAGGACATTATTTAGGTGCTTGTCGTTACGATTATTTTTACTCTTACTCTAGCTTCTACCTCACCTTGCTGTGCCCACACTGTAGCTTTCGGCCTGTGGCGCCCACCTGAAAGGGCAGGTTTCGACTGGGGAGACACGTTAGAGCTTCACCCACACCTAGACTCCGGTAGCCCTCACTATTCTGAAGCGACTGAGGCCACCCCAGACCGAATGCAGCAGGGCGAGGTCCTGAGTCACCCCTGGGCCTGAGGTAGGCCCTTCTTAGCAGGCGGGCATGGCTCCCATGGACCTGCATCCTGGTCCCATCTCTGCTGCCGTGGCATCACAGAAGCTCTCTGTCATGTCACAAACCCTTCACTGGGGGCTGGGTGGGGGGTGGGAAGACCCAGGGGGCAGAATCCCCTTCTGTCCTCCATTTCTGCCAGTGTGCTGCTATCAGTGTCCACGTTAGACCCTAACCTGGCCACTCACTTGGGCCACAGCCCGGGAAGGAGAAGTTACCACGATGGTCTCTTAAATCAGAGGCCTGTGGTGATGCTTCTTCAGGGGGCAGTCAGGACTCAGCTGGGGGCCAGGAGGGGGCGTCCTGGCCTGGAACGAGGTGGCCACTAGCGGCACCAGCCCCTCTCCCACCCCCACTCTCCACGCGGGCTTGCTCAGCCGCACCTCATACCTTGCCTTTTTTTCTGGTCAGCTGTGTGTAAGTGGGGAGGGAGGGGCTAGCAGAGGCAGAAAAGGGAGGGGCCTTTGAGATTATAAATTCCTAAAGGGCCACTCAGCTCCTAGAGCCGGCGCCCCGAAAATCTCCATCATCTCCATCGGCCGCTGCAGCTGCTCCCAGCCTCAGGACCCTCACCATGAAAGGCCTGCTGCTGCTCACCCTGTCTGCGCTGCTCCTCTGCGTCTCAGGTGAGCACCGGGGGCCCAGGGACCTGGCTCTCCCAGGCAGGACCCTGACACCCTGCCCTCCCACTGCCCTCACTCCACTGCTCAGAAGCCCAAGGAAGCCCGGCCCCAGCCGGCTCAGCTCTCTGCTGCCTCCAGGACCAGGCTGTCTTTGATAAACTCCATTTGTCAAGGACCCAGGTCTCCATGGGCCACACACCTCCTCACTTCCCCAAAGGCCCATTCTTCTCGCCCACCGGGGCTCTTGTCCTCCTGTTCCCTCCTCCAAGGTGTCCCCGGTTCCCTAGCAAGCCCCATTCCAATATGCGATTCTCCAGATCCCAGCTAATCTGCCTTCCCCTCTCAGCTCCCCGGCTCAGCAGTGTCTGCTCAGAGAACTGGCAGCCAGCCCCAGGCTCCTGTCACACCCCACCGCCCCTACTCCGTCAGGGACTAGGCGCTCAGTCTCACAGCCATGGCCTAGCTCCCCTCTGCTGCTCCTGGCTCGCACGGCCCTCCCCTACCAGCGATGCAAGCTTTCCGATGGTCTCAGTGACCTCCTAGGGCTTCCTGGGAACCCAGAGTTTTCCTGCGCCTTCTAGTCAGGGGATGCCAGGGCCGCTTCCCCCTTTCGTTACACCGAAGTGCACCCACCATGCTCCTCCACCCCTGGACGGACCCCTCCTTCAGCAAACCTCGAATCAGCTGAGCAGAAACTTTGGGGGTGCCACCTTCTGCCCCTGCCCCCTCTATTTTGGTAAGAAGATACTAAGAAGGAATCGGATGATCTGTCACCCAGATAGGATTCCTTTCTGCCAGACAGCTCATGCAGCGAGAGCATTCCATCCAGGTCTCGTTCCTCTTCCCACGCAGTTGGCAGCGGCAGGAGGTGAAGAGTAAATTGCCGAAGCTGGCCACAGGTGGCTTTCTGTCAGTGTCCAAGTTCCATGCTCCTTCTGACAGTGCAAAACCCCCATGATCTGCATACGTGATACGTCTCCTTATGTCAACTCTTCACTTCCTCTCCCACCTCCCTCTCCTCAACCAGTTCCTTCCCCATGGAACCCTCACACCCCATCTCGCCCCAGCCCTGTGTTGTTGTTGATGGCCCTGTTCCTCTTGACTCATCCCCAAATGGGGTGGAGTGAAGGAAGACACTTAGGGTGTAGGCCCTTCACAAAGCAACCACGCCACCCTCATCTGCCGCCCACTTTCTCCTTTCCCCTCATCGCTCACCTGTTCGGTTCCTACTGGACCAAATGAGTCAGAACACTTACTTGATTGGCCCGTCTCCTCCCTACGCACCCCTCCCCGGTTCCATCGATTCCCCCAGTGAGTCACCTCAACCTGGCTGTGTCTCCCCAGCTGACATCCGCTGCCACTCCTGCTACAAGGTCCCGCTGCTGGGCTGCATGGACCGGCAGTCCTGCCTCCTGGAGCCAGGACAGAAGTGCCTGACGACGAATGTGTACCTCGGTATCATCACCTTTGGGGGCGGTCAGGGCAGACAGAAGAGACTCTGGCTGGGACGAAGGCCTGAGATGGAACAGAGATTTCTAGCAAGGATGATACCATCCTGGCAAAGGATTGTTATGTGCCAGACACTCTTTTTTTCTTTTAATTTTATTTCACTTTATTTATTTATTTATTTATTTATTTATTTTAATTTGATCAGAGAGGGATGGAGTGAAAGAGACAGAGAAGGAAAGTGAGGAAGCAAGCCGCCAGGTCTGGGACTTGAACCGTGGTCGGCCACATGGGAGTCCAACACCCTTAACCACCACGCCACCTGCCATATCCCCAGACACTCTTTTATGTCTTCCCATGCATTGTTTTGATGAATGTTCATGATGATACTTCCACGGAGGTGCCCTTATCCTGAGGAAACACCTTCAAAAAGAGGCAGTCGCAATCTCAAGGCCTCATAGCCCACGAGTGCTGGAAGCAGGATTGTGGGGGCGAGTGAGGAAGTGCAGAGGGAAGATTACCTGGAAAGACAGAGAGAGAAGGGAGGGCCGGGCAGAGTTAGGCAGGAGGGAAGCCTGGGGGGCACGTGAGGCGGTAAACACAGGCCCTTCCTAGCTGACCCCCACCAACTCGCTCCTACCCTAGGTAACATGTGGCTCTACTCCAAGCTGCGCTGTGGAACATCCAAAGAGCCTTGCCAGGAAGCCTTCAACGAAACCGACCGGAAGCTGGGCCTGACCTACAACACCACCTGCTGCAGCAAGGACAGCTGTAACAGCCCAGCCCCCCGGCCCGCACCGGCCCTGGCCCTCGTCTTCCTCACCTCCTTGGCTGGCATCGGCCTCTGGCTGCTGCACTGAGACTCACTCCAGGGCTGCCCCTGTTCCCGCCTGCCCTAACCAGAGCCCCTCGCCCTATGTCTCTAGACCCCCTGGCTTCCCAGGGTGATGTCTCCTTGGCTACCTTTGCCTGGAAAAGCATTTTCCCAAGTCTTTAATTAGACAGTGTCCCAGAAGTGGTCTCTCCCTCCCTCCCGCCCACCCTGCTCTGCCCCAGTCCCCTCCCATTTCTGCTGAGATCACCCCAGATCATCCACTGGCCCCTAGATGGGCCCCTACTTTGCTCCGGCATGCTGCAGTGCCCTGCCTGGGAGGGACAGGGATCTGGGCCTGAGAGGGGCTTCCGTCTGCCCCCGAGAAGGCTCAAGGAAGGGCCTGATGACCTGGCTGCATGGGGCCGATTCCCCAAATCCTGGCTCCTGCATATACCCGACCCCCACGCTCACCTCCTTCCATTTTGAATAATAAATGTCTATGTCTAATAAAGTGTGTGTTTGTTGTCAGAAGACCTAAGTGTCAGGCCCCTCCCAAGACATAGCATTCTCGGTCCCCCACCCTTACCCAAGACTCCTTTAGGGAGTTTCCCTGGGAAGCTGTGCTGGGAGGAATGGAGAAACAGGTTTTTCAGGCCTCTCTCCCTTCTAGTGTCTGGTGTGGCACACTGGTCCCAGTGTTCAGAGAAGCAATCCTTATCCTAAATTGAGGTCACACTTCTAAGGTACTGCCCAAAAGCAGGTGCAGCCTGGCCTGAGGGCTCCCCGGGAAGGGTAGGGAGGTATGTGGGGATGAGACTCTGGACCTCTCAGGTTAGGGTCCGAGGCCACCTGTCGTAAGTGGGGCACCGAGCAATTGCCTTTCCATAGTGCTGACTTTCCTTTCCCAATTCAAGTCGGGAGCCAAGGTGCAGACGGGGTAAGGGGACAAACCAGACAATAGGGTCACAGCATGCTGGTGCTCCCCGCAGCCCATTCTCTGCTCGGGAAGTCTCACTAGCATCAGGACCCAGGAGTCACTGAGGGGACTAGTTGTTTAAGGAGCCCCCTGCTGTAGGGGGGCTGACACTGGGAATAAAGCCAGAACCTACATGCCCCCGTAGTACCCCTTCAGTCCTCCCATTCAAAGATAGATGGAAGTTTGCAGTCTGCCCTAGAGTGGTTGATAGATTTTTTTTATCCATTTATTTATTTATCATTTGACCAGAGAGGGACAGAGTGAGTGAGAGAGTGAGAAAGCAAGCCGCCAGATCTGGGACTTGAACCCTGATTAGCCATGTGGGAGTCCAGCGTCCTCAACCACCATGCCACCCGCCAGTCCCACAGTGGTTGATAGATTTTAATGGTTCACAGAGGAGTGCTCATCTCACCTCCGCTGTTCGGGTCTCCCTCACTCCCCTGCTCCCCCACTCCCTTCCCTACCCCTCCTCTCACTACCCTCTCCACAGTCCCGGCAAGAGCCCAGCCAGGGCGGTGGCTGCTGCAGCCATGATGCATGTGGGGGCCGCAGTGCTGGCCACGGCGCTGTTGCACAGGTGCCCCAGGCAGCAGTCTCGGTGGGTTGTGTAGGTCACGTCTCCCACTGACTCCGTGTCCACTTGGTTGCAGCGATGGGCCGCCACGCAGGCCGGATGGTGATGAATCAAGATCACCGAGGCTGAGAGAGAACGAGACGGGGCTGTGGGGGTCCCGGCTGCAGGACCTGCCTCTGGGGCAGGGAAGATGTGGTTTCAAGGAGCCCAAAGGGATTCTCTGCCCCCTCAAGAAACGCCTCCCTGAAACCAGATCAAAGTTACCACGACCGCGTTGATGTGAGCCCTGAAGACACAGCATCACTTCTGTGGGATCCTGCCTAAAAGCGTGACCTCAGCTCATCATGAGACAGTGTCCCATAAAAGCCAAGGGGCACTTTATCAAATAGCCTACCAGGAATCTTCAAAAATGCCATGAAAGGGGAACCAGCAGTTGGCATAATGGCTATGTCTCTGGACTCCCACGTAGTTGGGAGTTGGACGCGGTTCGCGTCCCGGACCCGGTGACTTAAACTCACGCCGGGCGCGTGTGCGTGCGTGCCCAAGATCCCGAGAGGAGAATGGAGGAGAAGGGATTGCGGCGTGACCATCCCCCCTGGGGGGTGATTTCTCGCTTTCTGTCTCTATCTATGTCTCTCTCTGTCTGTCTGGCGAGCGCACGCGCCCTATAACAAAAACCTCTCAAAAAAAAAAAAAAAAATGCCATGAAAGTCAAAGGCTGAGACCTGGAACAGATCGGAAGAGACTAAGAAGATGCGAGAACTACATAGTGTGGGAGCCTGATTTGCGTCCTGGACCAGAGAAAGGGCAGGAGTGGGACAACCAGCCACGTCAGATACAGTCGGCAGCTCAGTTAGTAGAATTGCATTGGTTATTTCCTGGTTTTGATAATGGTACCATGGCTATGGAAGATGTTAGCCTTAAGGGGAGCAGGGTAATGGATATACAAGGACTATTTTTTTTTTCTTTTTAAGAGAGAGATTTTTCCTAAGGGGCACGTGTGCTCACCAGAGAGCCAGAAAAAGACAGAGACAGAACACGAGAAGTCACCCCCTGGGGTTTAGCCGTGCCACAATCCCTTCTCCTCTATTCTCTTCTTGGGATCTTGGGCACGCATGTACATGTGCCCAGCGTGAGTTTAAGCCACCGGGTCCAGGACTTGAACCATGGTCGATTACGTGGGAGTCCAGCAACGTAACCATTACACCATCTGCTGGTCCCTATACTATTTTTTCTAAAACAATAAGTTTATTCAGTTCATTCAAAAAACATTGACAAAGTAAATTTCAGTTTATTTCAGCAATTTCACAGGTACCAAAAATAAAAGTGATATTTATAATAATGGTTTCCAAATTAATGAAAAAGTACAATTTTGGGACCAGCAGATGACATAATAATTATGTAGCTGGACTCCCACGTAGTTGACCATGGTTCAAGTCCTGGACTTGGTGGCTTAAAACTCACACTGGAAGCATGTGTGTGCATGCCCAAGATCCCAAGAGGAAAATGGAGGAGGAGGGGTTGTGGTGTGATCATCCCCCAGGGGGTGATTTCTCACTTTCTGTCTCTCTGTCTTTCCAGCAAGTGCATGTGCCATATAGCAAAAATCTCTCTAAAAAAAAACAAACAAACAAAAAAAAACTACAATTTTGCAAAAGATCATAACTATTTTGCACACTATACTATTTTTGCAACTTTTCTTTTTTTTAATTATTTAGTTTGATATATTTTTTTTTTTCTGGAGAGATTTTCACTATAGGGTGCGTGCGCTCGCCAGACAGAGAGAGACATAGAGACAGAAAGCGAGAAATCACCCCCCAGGGTGGATGGTCACGCCGCAATCCCTTCTCCATTCTCCTCTCGGGATCTTGGGCATGCACGCACACGCGCCCGGAGTGAGTTTTAAGCCACCAAGTCCGGGACACAAAGCGCGGTAGACTACGTGGGAGTCCAGCGACATAGCCATTACGCTAACTGCTGGTTCCCTTAGTTTGATTTATTTATTCATTTATTTTAATTTGACCAGAAAGAGATACAGAGAGAGAGAGGGAAAGTGAGAAAGCAAGCTGCCAGGTCCGGGACTCAAACCATTGTTGGCCATGTGGGAGTGTCCAGCGCCTTAACCACCATGCCACCTGCTGGCTTCCTATTTTTGCAACTTTTCTATCAATCCACAATTATTTCAAAATTAAAACATACTCACATACTCCTTAGCTGAAGCCTCAGAGTTGAAGTTCAGTTCAATATTTTGGCCCCTGCCTTAAAGGGACAGAGCTTTTCCATCTGTGAGTGAATGGGCCTGTGAGACTCTTTCAGAAGAGTGAAGAGGAAAGATGGGAGCAGAAGGACTGTGGCTTTTGAGGGGCTCAGCGCCAGGAGCCAGAAGGGTTACAGCTGCTCCACTCCAACAGTGGCACCATCTGCCCGGAGCCAGACTGAGTCTGGAAGGTTCTGGAAGCCAGAAGGATTGAAGTGGGGGCAGGAGGCAGGGAAGGGCTGAGGGGAAAGGGAGAAACTGAGGACTCACGCTTCCCAGAAATCTTGATCTCTCCCTGGCCTGGCTGGGGTCTGCGTTCCAGGAAGCCACAGCGTTCGCCCTCGGCACAAGTGGTCACAGTCTCTTTGCAGGAGCCGGGGCCTCCTCCACAGTCGTAGCAGCGCATGCGGTTTCCTGGCAGGAGAGGAGAGGTTGGTCAGGGCCCTCAGGGGAGCTGGCTGGCAGAGGGGAGGTCGCCTGGAAGAGAGCACCTTGGCCCTGGCCTTACCCAAGACAGCCCCCAGCAGGGTGCTGAGCAGGATCCCAGCAAAATGGGGCTTCATTGCGTCTCCCGTGTGGGCAGCAGCTCTCCCTCCCGCCCGCCCCCCTCCCTGGCCCTGCTCCACCTGCCTTATAACCCCCTTGCCTCGGACTTTATAGGGCTATAAAAAGGGAGGGAAGAGTCTCCCCTAGCAGGCACAGGGCCTCAATGGGGACAGGGAGGGGCCCATGGCATGCTCTTAGCATCCGCCAGTCTCCAAACTCCTTCATCCTCAGCGTCAGTTCTTTTTTTTTTCCCCCCAGGGCATATGTTTATTTACAAACATATCTAGTATGCTGAGTTTAAGAGTTTGGTCCATTTTTCAGAGATTGTGACTACACCTCTTAAAATGGTCTTCCTAACTATTAAATGGATGAATTAAAGCATCCTTATTTCTTTTTTAAAAAAGAATGATTTAATTATTCATTCATTTTTTATTTTAATTTGACCAGAGAGAGACACACAGAGAGAGAGGGAAAGTGAGAAAGCAAGCCACCAGGTCCAGGACTCAAACTGTCTGTCCGTGGTCAGCCATGTGGGAGTGCCCAGCACCTTAACCATCACGTCACCTGCTGGTCCCTAAAACCTCCTTACTTCTTTTCTTTCTTTCTTTCTTTTTTTTTTTTGCTATAGGACTCGTGCACTCGCCAGACAGACAGAAAGAAGCCACGCCACAATCCCTTCTCCTCCATTCTCTTCTCAGGATCTTGGGCACGCATGCACATGCGCCCGGCGTGAGTTTAAGTCACCGGGTCTGGGACTTGAACCACGGTCGACTACATGGGAGTCCAGCGACATAGCCATTACACCAGCTGCTGGTCCCAAAACGTCCTTACTTCTTAAGCAGTTGTTGTCTTACTGTAGAGATGGGTGCAGCAAATCCAGATCCACAGTACGGTCATCATAACGAGTAATCGCTGCTTGTTTTCCAGTGAAGGTGGCAGATTCTTCTCCAGGCCCTCTCACAGTGGCTCCTACGGGCCACAGAGGCCATGAACCTCCGGATGCTCTGTCCAGCGTGGCGCTGTGGGAAGCTCTGGGGGACGCGCAGAGTCCGAGGGCGGAAGAAATGGTGGCACCACAGTGAGCCTTCCTTTTCTCGTGACCTTGTTCTCGCACTCCCTCAGAGTCAGCTCTTTCTTTTTTTAAAAAGAATTCTTTTCTTTAACTTTATTATTTATTTATTTCATTTTAATCTGACCAGAGACGGACAGAGTGAGAGAGATAGCGAGAAAACAAGCTGCCAGGCCCAGGACTCGAATCACGGTTGGCCATATGGGAGTCCAGCACCCTTAAACACCATGCCACCTGCCAGCCCCCTTAGTGGCAATCCTAAAACTGTGGCCCAGAACTCCTGGGACTCCCTAAGACTCTTTCAGAGGTTCTCAAGGGTCTTCCTTTTCTTATTTATTTTTGAGAATTTTTAAAAGTTATTTCATTTTTTTTAAAGAGTTATTTATTGGGGCCAGCAGTTGACGTTATGGCTATGTCGCTGTACTCCCATGAAGTCGACCGCGGTTTGAGTCCCGGACCCGGTGGCTTAAACTCATGCCGGGCGCGTGTGCATGTGTGCCCAAGATCCCGAGAGGAGAATGGAGGAGAAGGGATTGCGGCGTAACCATCCCCCCTGGGGGGTGATTCTCACTTTCTGTCTGTCTCTGTCTTTCTGACAAGCACATGTGCCCTATAGCAAAAACCTCTCTCTCTCAAAAAAAAAAAAAGAATTATTTATTTAATTTTATTTATTCATTCTTTTTGTTTTTAATTCAACCAGAAAAAGAGAGAGAGAAAGTGAGAAAGCAAGCTATCAGGCCCAGGACCCAAACTGTGGTCAGCCATGTGGGAGTGTCTAGCACCTTAACCATCGTGTCACCTTCTGGTCCTAAAAGTTAACTAATTTTGTTATTATTTTTTAATTTGACTAGACAGAAAGAGAGAGAAAGGGAAAGTGAGAAAGCAAGCCACCAGGTCTGGGACTCAGACAGCGGTTGGTCATTTGGGAGACCAGCACCTTAACCACCAACCCACCTACTGGGCCACGGTCTTCCTTTTCTGTCTACACATCTACATGAGGTCAGATTTTCTTAGTATACTTCAACCAAACAAATTATCCCAGCAGACGGGATGCAGAAGCAGATACAAAGCCCAGTCATAGTGTATTAAGCCAGACGTTCAATAGATTTGCAGAACTACAAAGTCATGCCACTCCTCTCACTGTGCTATTGAGAAATAGCAGTTCTTTTTCATGAAGCTATATTCTGCTAACATGTCGTAGATTTATTATTTTTAGGCTCTCTGGAGTCTTCAAAACCACAAGTCAATCCGCAACTTTTAAGAGTGTAGAGAGGTCCTGAGATCAAAGAGTTTGAAAAGTGCTGCTCAGCAGACACCTGTGTCTCCCCATGCCGCCATCCCTCTCCCTGGGACATTCCTGCCCCGATTTCCCAGACGGAGCCCTCCTTGCCAGTCTCTTTAACCCCACACTCTCCCACCCCAAAACCCTATTCATACCTTCCTTCCTAGTCTCTCCAACCCACCCCCCACTTCCCAGTGGAAGCACAGCCACCCCTGCAGCCCCACGCGTGATTAATTCTCTCCAGCAAGGTAGTAAAGCTGGAAGGGATAATTAGGGGGTAGGAACAGTTGAAGTTGGGGGGATCAAAGGGACCTGAGGTTGGGTGGGGTCCACACTTACGAGGCTGGGCTTGCGGGTGTGGGTGTGGGTGTGGGCAGGTGGGGTACTGTTGGTTTCCTACTTAAACAGATGTAGGCCAGGGCTGCTTAGGAGGGTGACCTTGAGAGACCGAGGGGGAAAGACTGAAAGCAAAGACAGGGAGAAGGTTGAGAGAGCAGAGAACAGCTTGAGACAGGCGAGGGAGAAGGGAGGGGAGTAGGAGAGGAGGTGACAGACACAACTCGGAGCTGCAGAAGGCAGACAGCTGAGTTACAGAGACAGACATACTGAGAGAGCAGAGAAGACCCTCAAGGCACGGGCAGCCTCACAGGAGGCAGGGCGGTGTGAGAGCTGTGGGGTGCTGGAGCGAGGGGAGGGCGCCTGCATCAGGGCTGTTGAAATCTGGTCCTGGTTCTGGTTCCGCCCCCACCCCAGACTCACTCCCTAGGTGTGTCTGTTTTACTGGTCCCTCCCTGTCTTGCCCAGATGCTCCAACCCAACAACTCTTAGGATCACATTCTTCTAGACTCCCGAGCAGGGGCCCAGCCATGGGTGCCTCCAGCATCTTCCTCTGCGGCCTGTTCTTGTGTGGGGCCCTGGGTAAGGGTGGGCTGGGGAAATGCAGGGGGCAGGGGCTTGTGGAGGACCCTGGGGGCTGGAGGGGAGAGGGGGCTGGAAGAGGCGGGGTGGGAGAGAGGCTTCAGGAGCCCACCTTATCAGTAAGGTGGAAGTCTCCTCTCAAAGGCGCTGGAGGATAACTCTTCCTCCCCGATCTGTCTCCCCTACCTCTCATCTCACTTGCTTCTGTGCTGGGCCACCCGGTCCATGTCAATTCCAATTTCTGTTTTCTCCTCTGTCTCTGGCCACCTGACATCCACTCCCCTCTACGCCGGGGCTCCCCTCCGGCTCTGGCTTTTGTGTCACTCTCTACGTCCATCTCTGACTTCCTCGGCTTCTGCTCACGTCTGTGTCTCTCTCAACCCCTGTGTCCCTCCAACTCCTGTCTCTGTCTCTCTCCCTGCACTATCTGGCCCCACCTCTGCTTATTCTACTGTCTGCCCTTCCCTCTCCGGACCACTGTCTCCCACTCCCACGTTGTGTGTCCCCTCTGTGTACCCGTCCTGGACCCGGGCTCTGCCTCTCCCTCTGCCCCGCTCTCTGCTGACCCAGCAGGTCTCACCTCCTCTGCTCAAGGACGGCTCCGCTGTTACACCTGCAGCTTCGCCAAGCCCTGCTACCCTGTCCCCACCGAGTGTCAGGACGGTGAAGCCTGTGGCATCAGTACCGGCATCTCAGGTAGGACTCTGGCCCGGTAGCCCTTGTCCGGGTCCCTCCCTCCCTCCCTCCATGCTGCCTGTCCTTCCGCCCCACTCAGCATGTCCCCTCGTCCCACAGACCAGAGCGAGGTCATCCAGCGGAAAGGATGCCTCCCAAAGGCCCAGTGCGCCCTGCCCGGCCACGTCACCTACTGGTCACACACCTACACTCTGCGGCACCGCTGCTGTGAGCAGGACCTGTGCAATGCTGCCGGGCCGCCACCACTCCCCGGCCTCCTCCTTGCCACCCTGGTCCTCCTCGCAGCCGGCCTGGCCTGGGGAGGCCACCTTCTCCACTAGCCTCTCGTGGACCTGCAGCTCTTGACCCTGGGAGCCCCTCGCCACCCCCAGCCTGGGAGACGCCTGCACAGACACTTCTGAGACGTGCTCAAGAACTGGATTTTGTACCTTCAGCCTCACAGCACCTGTGAGACCTGATTCCTGTGGGCACTCGCCCAGAGCCCAGCCGCACAAAAACCACCAGTTCTGCGTCTTTTGTCTCCCTGCGTGCCCTTGCAGAATCCTCCGTCAGGCCCAGGGCTCGGGTGAGGCAGGCATTGCAAAACGGGGCTGTGCGCCACAGGCGGGGGACCGCAGGGGCACAGGTATGGTGAAGGGAGCCTCCCAGGAAAGACTGATTCGCAGGTGGGGAGCAGGAAGGAGGCTGGGGAACTGCGGAGAGCACGTTTTATAAAGGGCTCTCTGGGGCCGGCCAGCGGCGTGGTGGTGAAGGCAGCTAGCTCTCACACAGTCGACTACGCAGTTCCAGCTTCAGATCCGACGGCTTGAAAGACACTGGGCACACGTGCGTGCCTGCCCAAAATCCCGAGGAGGATGGAGAAGGGATTGCAGTGTGGCCATCCCCCGGGAGGTGATTTCTCTTTCTCTCTCTCTCTCTGTCTTTGGAGAGTGCATGTGTCCTGTAGCAAATTAAAAAAAAAAAAAAGGGCTTGGGAGTCCAGTCATGCTGCAGCGTGTGTGTGTGTGCGTGCATGTGTGTGTGTGTGCGTGCGTGTGTGTGCACGGGCATGCACTCTAAGAGTAAATAACAGCCGCCGATGGGTTGGGCTGAAGTGCTGGAACCCAAACCATAGCTCTGTGTCATCCGCGTCCTGCTGTCTGCCCATGGCTTAGCTTAAGTCACTGCAGCGTGAAGGCTTTGGGCAAGACCTGAGAAAGCTTTTCCCCAGCGAGGCCCAACCTTCAGCAGAGACATGGAGGAGATGCTGGCGCGGGCGTGGCTGCGAGCACGGCTCACTTCTCCCTGAGACCGGGAGGTGGCCGAGCTGGGAGCATCGGTGCCCACCCTGCTTCTCCAGCCCAGGCTTGCTCAGGGCGGAGAGCGCCGGCCCAGCCACGTGCCCACAGGGGAACCCTGCCAGCCAGAGACTTCCCTCTGTGTGAGGAGATAAGGCAGGAGCCCTGGGTGCAGTGAGGAGGCAGCGTGCCCAGGGTGTCGGAGAGGAGATAAGCTGACGTGTGCTCCAAACACCACAATGGCACGTCACGGGGAGGTGTGGTGCCGAGGATACAGAGGGAGCCAGGTGGGGGTCAAGCAGGTTCTCTCCCTTTTCATCTAAGGAAGCCAGGGGGCTCGCTCCCTCCCAGGCCCTCCCTCGCGAGAATGACACAGGCTGGAGGTGGAGGTGTCTGTTTTAATCTGGAGGCAAGTTGGGTCTTCTTTCCATTTTCCCCGTTTCTCAATCCTCCCACTTTGTGCTTCTACTTCTGTCTCACGGCCTAGCTCTCTCCAGAGACTCTGACTCGGGTCTCTTCCCTTGGGTCTTCCTCAGCTCCCCTAGTTGCCCTTAGGTTCTCTCAGGGCTGATTCCCGGCGTCGATCCAGAGTCCAGTCCCTGTCTCCTTCCTGCCCAGCTCCCGGGCTCCACACCCCACCAGCTGCCCCAGGCACCCTTGATGCCGCCACACTGTGGGCTTAGGGCTGTTTTTCACCGGCTGCCGCAAGGCAGGAGACTGCGCCTTCTTCTTTTTATTTTTGAGAGGTTTTTACTATAGAGAGACAGAGAGACAGAAAGCGAGAAATCACCCCCCAGGGGGGATGGCCACGCCGCAATCCCTTCTCCTCCATTCTCCCCTCGGGATCTTGGGCACGCACGCACACACGCCCGGCGTGAGTTTAAGCCACCGGGTCCGGGACTTGAACCGTGGTCGACTATGTGGGAGTCCAGACATAGCCATTACGCTAACTGCTGGTCCCAGACCTTGCCTTCTTGTGGGTGACATCACAGAATAATGCCCCTCCTTCCCTCCAGCGCCCGCCCACCCCGCCCCACCCCCAGCTTGGTGGCTGAACCGTCCAGTCACACTCTCAGCCCCTCCCTGCTGGCCGAGATGCTCAGGGAAGCCGTCAAGGTGCCGGATGACCAGGGAGACAGCAGGTCACACTCCCCAGCAGCTGTCACGGAGATCACCTGATCTTGTGGGCAAGTGGGCTGTGGGGTTTGTGAAGCAGAGACACAGTAAGGGTCTCTAAGGACACCCATCCCCAAGCCAAACCCAGGTTCCTCTCCCACCCCCAGGCCCCCTGGGATTTCGTCTCCGCCCTCTAGCTGTTCCTCACCCGCGGTGGGCCAGATGGATGTTCTCATAGACCTGGATTTCAGGCTTGAACTGAGGAGTCGAGGCGTCTGCGGGGAAAGCCACCAGAAAACTCAAGAGCTGTTTCCCTCCCACTCCCCCCTAATGAGATAGGGTACCCTACGGAGGGAAGCCGTGAACCCAGCCTCTCCTCGCACCCTCACTCCCTCGTCCTCCCTGTGGGAGGGAGGAACTCACCTCTGCCCTGAGCCCCCTGGGCCCTCCGCCTCCAGAGCGCAACGCTGAGGGCCAGGATGGTGACCGCCTGGCCCGCCGTCAGCAGCACCATCAGGATCCGGGGCACGTCCCATCCCGCAGCAGAGGCACAGAGGGCGGGGGAGGCTTCCATGGGGGCTGTGGACGAGGGTATGGAGGGAGGCAGTGAGGGGCTGTCCCTGCGATCCAAACAATACCTCCTCCCTAGTCTTGTGGGAAGAAAAGAAGGCTTGGCTGCTGGTCTGTTCCACCAGAAAGTTGGTTTGATGGATCTCCTTCTCCATGATGGGTTCGGTCAAACAAAAATGAAAGAGAAACCAAAGCCCCTCCATTGGCAATGAGGCAATATTCTCCACTAGAAGTCGCCCCACCCCGGCCTGCTGCGTCTCCTATGTCACCTCCTTCCCTAACCAGCAGGCGCTCCCGGCATACCTCTTCCCCTCCTGCCTGCTTTACCTGCCAGGCTGAAGCTGACCCCTTTGCTCTGAGGCAGGAGGCAGCGGATGGTTCTTGGTCTGCGGCCTCTGGGCTCGGGAAGCCCTTCCCCAGCACACATCAGGAGCAAGGCAGCCCCGTCGCCCCAGAAGGGCTGCACACGGCCCCTCACGGAACCCTTCCCCTCCAGCCAGGTCACAGAGTCCAGGCGCCTGGCGGGGACCACAGAGCACAGGAGGACAGAGCAGGGGGATCCATCTGCAGCTCTCGCAGACAGCTGGGTTCCTGCAGGGAGAGAGGGCCCTCAGTTCTCTACCTGGGGTCTGGGGCCTGGGGTCCCGGGGCCATGCCTGCACACCCGGCTCACCTCTCAGCACAGAGACATCGTACACCCTCCAGTTCTGGAACTTGCGCTGCTGACCCAGCACGGCGCACCAGTACCGCCCGGCGTCTCCCTCCTTGGACCCCTCCAGCCACAAAGAGTAGTTCCCCAGCAGCTTGAGTCTGGACTCCTGTCCGGGTTTTCCGGGGTCTGGGGCTGACCTGGCCACTGGGACTTGGGCCACCAGGGTGGTGGCGGAGCCTGGTGCAGGGCTGTGGAACCAGGAGAGGAGTTCGTCCCCGTGGAGGGTGGGTGGTGAGGGACAGGGCAGCTCCATCGTGTCTCCCAAGGCCACAAAGACCGTCTGGATGCTGTCTGTAGGTAGAAGGTTGTGGGAGCTCAGAGACTTCCGTCAGACTAACACTTCCTTCACCTCCAACTCCTGGCTCCCAGCCCATCGAGGGGATCCAGAGGAAAAGGCTGGAATGATTGGCAAATTTTTGTATTTCTTCATTTCTCCTTTTCTGGGACATTTTCTCATTTTTTTTTTTTTTAAGTTTTTTTGCCATAGGGTGCATGCATTCTCCAGAGACAGTGAGAGGAAAAGTGATAAATTGATCCCTCGGGGGATGGTCATGCCAAAATCCCTTCTCCTCCTTTCTCCTCCTGGGATTTTGGGCACCCACGCACATGGGCCCAGCACGAGTTTCAAGTTGTTGGGTCTGGGACTCAAACCACGGTCGACTATGTACGAGTCCAGAGACCCAACTACTGTGCCATCTGCTGGTCCCTCTGGTCAAATTTTTAAAAATATAATAATAAATAAATAAAATTAAATGAATAATTCTTCGATTATTTTCAAGTCACTGGGTCCAGGACTCAAACTGTGCTCAACCATGTGGGAGTCCAGTGCCTTAACCACCAAGCCACCTGCTGCCCCTCCCCTTTTTTCAAATTGCCAGACAGAGAAAGAGAGAGAGAGAGAGAGAAAGAGAGAGAAATCACTTCCAATGAGATATGGTCACCCCCAATTCTTTTTCCTCCATTTCTCTGATCCGTCTGGATTTGGGGCATGCATACACACATGCCAGGTGTGTTTTTCAAGCGACAGGCCAGGACTCAGCTCCGGTCAGCCATGTGAGATCCAGCTTTGGGGCTACGGGGCTGGCCCTGTTTTCTACGAGGATTCGACATGACCTGAACTCTGCCACCTCGGGTCTTCCCCGCATCAGAGGCAGGGGAGGTAGCCGGTTAAATCTGTCTGGAATCAGGTGCCTTCCCCAGGAGTAGTCCCTCCCCAACATGCAGTAGTTCCAGCATCTCCCATCCTGCTCCTTACCTGCAGCAGCCCGGGGGGCCCCACACAGGGACAGGAGGAGGAGGAAGACTGCCATGGTGAGAGCCTGCCAAGTTCTAAGACCCAGTGTCCCTTGACAGGAAACAGAGCCCCGATAAGGGTTCATGCTCTCCGGTCTGGAGTGACAGGGGTCTGCCACAGGGATGGGAAAGCCGGGAAGATAAAGCCCAGCGGCATATGTGCTGGGCCAACGTGCCCACCAGCTTTCTGTCCTGGGAGAAAAGGGGCCAGGCCTCTGCAAATGACCTCCTCACCCCTCTGACTCCGTGTCTGCGGAGGGATTCAGATCGGGGACTTTCCACATTAAGAAACCTGCGTAGTGGGCTAGCAACACAGGCTGGTGGTTCAGGAACCCTCCATGAGTACACTAGATCCCACATGGCTGACGTGTCTGAGTCCTCGGCCCAGTGGACTGAGAAACGGGCCAGGCATGTGTGCGCGCGTGCCCAGATCCTGAAAGGAGGAACCCCATCCCCTGGGGGAGTGCTTTCTCCTCTCCCTCTCTCTCCCCCTCTCTGGCACTCGCCCTCTAACGTGTGTGTTCACATGTGCGTGTGCACACACACCTCCATAGAAAGGGTCTTGGATGCCCTCTTGCCTGTCAGTCTGGAAATACATTTTGTGTTTTCTCTTCTGCCCCAAGAGATGTCGGCCATGTGCGAAGGAACTGTCTTCATGTTGGTCTCCATAGAATTCAGCACGAGATTGTATAATATGTCCAGATAGTGCTCCATAAATGATTCAAAATGACTTTCTCTGTGGTTGCCTAGCACACCACTGAATTATTACTCAAGGAGGATAGCAGCAGCCTAGAGAATTCACGGACTGATGATCCCTCTGCCGCAGGCAGGACTCAATAGTTTATTTATTTTTTAAAAAATAATTATTGGGGGAGCCAGCAGTTAGCGTAATGGCTATGTCGCTGGACTCCCACGTAGTTGACTGCAGTTCGCGATCCGGACCTGGTGGCTTAAAACTCATGCCGGGTGCGTGTGCGTGCGTGCCCAAGATCCCGAGAGGAGAATGGAGGAGAAGGGATTGCGGCGTGGCCATCCCCCCGGGGGGTGATTTCTCGCTTTCTGTCTCTCTGTCTCTCTCTCTCTGTCTGGCGAGCGCACACGCCCTATAGCGAAAACCTCTCCAAAAATAAAAAAATTAAAAAATAATAATTATTGGGACCAGCAGTTAGTGTAATGGCTATGTTGCTGGACTCCCATGTAGTTGACTACAGTTCAAGTCCTGGACCCGGTGGCTTAAACTCACACTGGGCACATGTGCATGTATGCCCAAGATCCCAAGAGGAGAATGGAAGAGAAGGGATTGCGGTGTGGCCATCCCTCCTTGGGGGTGATTTCTCACTTTCTGTCTCTTTGTCTTTCTGCCGAGTGCATGTGCCCTACAGCAAAAACTTCTCAAAATAAATAAATAAATAAAAGAAATGGGACCAGCAGTTGGCAAAATGGCTCTGTCACTGGACTCCCATGTAGTCAACTGAGGTTCAAGTTCTGGACCCAGTGGCTTAAACTCACCCCAGGCGCGTGTGCATGTGTGCCCAAGATCCTGAGAGGAGAATGAAGGAGAAGGGATTGTGGTGTGGCCATCTCCCCTGGGGGGTGATTTCCCACTTTCTATCTCTCTGTCTCTGTCTTTCGGGCGAGCACATGCACCCTATAGCAAAAACCTGTCCAAAAAAAAAAAAATTAATTTATTTCATTTTATTTATTATTATGATCTTTTTCTTTTTTTTTTTTTTTGGAGAGGTTTTTGCTATAGGGCATGTGCACTCGCCAGACAGACAGAGACAGAAAGCAGGAAATCACCCCCCAGGGGGGTTGGCCATACCGCAATCCCTTCTCCTCCATTCTCCTCTCGGGATCTTGGGCATGCACGCACACGCACCCGGCATGAGTTTTAAGCCACCGGGTCCGGGACTCGAACTGCGGTCGACTACGTGGGAGTCTAGTGACATAGCCATTACGCTAACTGCTGGTCCCTATTATTATGATCTTTTAAAAATTTTGACCAGTGGGGACTAGCATGTGGCGTGGTGGTTAAGGTGCTGGACACTCCCACATGGCCGACCAGGGTTCGAGTCCTGAGTCTGGTGGCTTGCTTTCTCATTTCCTCTCTCTCACTCTCACCCTGTCTCTCTCTGGTCAAATTAAAAAATAAATGAATGAATAAATAAAAAATAAAATAAATAATTATTATTTTTTTAAAATTTGAGCAGAGGGACCAGCAGTTGGCACAATAGTTGGGTTGCTGGACTCCCACATAGTCGACCGTGGTTTGAGTCCCAGACCTAGCAACTTGAAACTCGTGCCAGGCGCATGTGTGTGGGTGACCAAAATCCCAGGAGAGAATGGAGAAGAAGGGATTGTGGCATGGCCATACCTCTGGGGGGCGATTTCTCACTTTCTGTCTCTCTGGTGAGCACAAGTGCCCTATAGCAACAACAACAAAAAAAGGTAAGTGAATAAACGTTTGACCAGAAAGAGAGAGAAAGAGAGAGAGAAAGAAAGAGAAAGTGAGAAAGGAAGTCACCAGGTCCAGGACTTGAACTGTGACTGGCCATGTGAAAATCTAGCATCCCAGCCACTATGTCACCTTCCAGTCACAGTTCAATCGTTTTTAATGTGTTATTTATTTGCCAGAGGGTGTGCTCACCAGAGAGAGAGAGATAACTTAGAAAGCACCCCCATGGGGATAGCCATGCCACAATTCCTTCTCCATTTCTCCCTTTCAGGACTTTGGGTGCACACACACACACACACACACACACACACACACGCCCAGTGTGTTTCTCAGGCTGCTGGGTCAAGGACTTGAACCACGCAGTCGGCCCTGTGGGATCTAGCCACCTCAGCCACCACCCCACCAGCTGGCCCACTGTGTAATCTATTTTCTAAATTATTTTTATGAAATATTCCACACATACCAAAGACTATATATGATGTAAAACTGTAAATAGATAAATAAACGCTGGCATTTCCACACAATGGAATACCGGACAGCAGAGAATGAACGAACCACAGTGACCCCCCCAACAAGGCTGGATCTCGTAGTGAAAGAAATCAGACACAACGGAGATGTACTGTATGATTCCACTTACATAAAGTATAAAAACAGGTCAAATTAATCGATAAGGTGAGTAATTTGGATAATAGTTACCCTTGGGTTTTTTGTTTTTTTTTTTTAAGAGAGGTTTTTGCTATAGGGTGCATGCACTTGCCAGACAGACAGAGAAAGACATAGAGACAGAAAGTGAGAAATCACCCCCCCGAAGTGGGATGGCCACGCTGCAATCCCTTCTCCGTTCTCCTCTCGGGATCCTGGGCACGTACACACACACGCCCGGGGTGAGTTTCAAGCCACCGGGTCCAGGACGCAAACCGCAGTCGACTACATGGGAGTCCAGCGACATAGCCATTACACTAACTGCTGGTCCACCCCTGGGGTTTGTGGGTAGCAACTGGTAGGAATATGAAGAGGGTCATCTGGATGCCATGATGATTTGCTCTTGATCTGAGTGATGATTATATGGGTATATGCAACTGGTGCACTTTTCTGTGTTTGCTCCAATAAAAACCGAAAGAGTATATTATGTAGATGTTAGGTACAAAGAAAAGTAAAACAAACTGCATCTACAAGGAGCCCTCACAAACTCAAGGGAAAACGCTTATTATGAAAAAAAAAACCACGGATCTCAAATTGTTTTGCAATAAAATAAACTTGTATTTCAATATTTTTCCACAAACTTTCTGAAGTTTTAAGAAATAAATTTTTTTAGGGGGGAGAGGTTTTTGCTACAGGGCGCGTGCGCTTGTCAGAAAGACAGAGAGAGAGAGAGACAGGAAGCGAGAAATCATTCCCCAGGGGGGTTGGCCACGCCGCAATCCCTTCTCCTCCATTCTCTTCTCAGGACCCTGGGCACGCACGCACATGCGCCGGTGTAAGTTTAAGCTACCGGGTCCGGGACTCGAACTGCGGTCAACTACATAGGAGTCCAGTGACATAGCCATTACGCCAACTGCTGATCCCAAGAAATAAAAATTTGACCAGAGAGCAAGAGAGGGAAAGTGAGAAAGCAAGTCACTATGTCCAGGACTTGAACCAGAGTTGATGTTTCCTTTCATATTAAGAAATCAAATACTGGTGCCGGCAGGTGGTGTGGAGGTTAAAGACACTGGGCTCCCACATGGCTGACAGCAGTTGAGTCCCAGGCCTGGGGCTTGCTCTCTCTCTTTCTGTTTTGCTCTGGTCAAAATTGAAAAATTATGATAATAAATAATAATTTTTTTTTAAAAAGGGCAACTGTGTCTGGAAGGCTGTAGTCCAATGCCATTTTTGCTGGCCTTAAGCAGGGTCTCAGGAACCAAAGGGAGCAGAGCTTTTCTTTTTTTTTTTTTTTTTTTTTTTGAGAGGTTTTTGCTATAGGGCACGTGTACTCGCCAGAAAGATGGAGAGAGACAGAGAGACAGAAAGCAAGAAATCACCCCGCCAGGGGATGGCCATGCTGCAATCCCTTCTCCATTCTCCTCTCAGGATCTTGGGCACGTATGCACATGCGCCCAGTATGAGTTTAAACCACCAGGTTCAGGACTCAAACCATGGTTGACTACATGGCAGTCCAGCGACATAGCCATTATGCCAACTGCTGGTCCCCTGAGAGATTTTCTTAAAAACAAACGTGTTGGGAGCAGCAGATGGCGTAATGGTTACATCGCTGAACTCCCAAGTAGTTGATCAGTTTGAATCCCAGGTTTGAGTCCCAGACCTGGTGGCTTAAAACTCACACCGGTGTGCATGTGCACGTGTGTGCCCAAAATCCCAAGAGGAAAATGGAAGAAAAGGGATTGCGGTGAGGCCATCCCCTCGGGTGTGTGTGGGGGTATTATTTCTTGTTTTCTATCTCTGTTTCTCTGGTAAGTGCACGTTTGCTATAGCAAAAATCTCTCAAAAACAAACAAACAAACAAAAAGCTCTAAAAAATAATGAAGATGTTTACGCCCAAAATGAAACAATTCTATTTAGGCAATAGGTGTGCTTATGTGTACAAAGCAAAAAACAACACAGTGACTCCTGGTGGCAAACCAAATAAAACCAGAGTAACCTGAGAAAAGGTTACTTGTGCCCATGGAAACAGTGCCATGGTTGGAGCCAAATTCCAAAACAACCTTCCTGCTACGGCCCTCAGACACAGAATCCACGTAATGCTGTACCCTTCAAGGATTTAAAATAATGAAAAGTAAATAAATAAAAATGGATTTGTGTTCTTGTAAAAAGAAAAGAAATAGAGTGTCAACCATTTCAAGCAAAGATCCACTATTTTGAATTTGTTCCACTTGCTTTATCATTAAATTTTATGTATTTTGAATTTAATATGACAGTATCATGTTGTGTGTATTCTCCTGTGACTTTGTTTTTCGCTTGACATGGTGGTTTTGAGGTTAGTCCACGCTTAAAAGGGATAATTCACACATGTTCCTTCCTTCCTCCCTGTCTCTCTCTCTCTCTCTCTCAGCTATAGGGCATGTACCCTTACTGGAGAGAGGGAGAGGGAAAGAAATCACCCACCAGGGAGGATGGCCACACTACAATCCCTTAATTCTCTTCCAATTTGAGACACACATGGACGCATGCCCTGTGTTTTTCAAGACCCCAGATCCAGGACTCCAACTGAAAAGTCAGCCATCTGGGATCCAACCACTTTAACATCCATACCACCTGCTGGCCCCATTCATTTTCTTTTTTTTAAATTATTTTAACTTTATTTATTTATTTTAATTTGACCAGAGAGGGACAGAAAGAGAGACACAAAGTGAGAAAGCAAGCCGCAAGGTCTGGGACTCAAACCCTGGTGGACCATGTGGAGGTCCAGTACCCTTAACCACCACACCACCGGTGGGCCCCTACCATTCATTTTCTTTTTACCAGTATTGCACATACCTAATCTTGAGTTCCTATCCATGATTACTGTGCAGGTCTCCATCTAGTCAAGCTTCAGCTTACCTCTTCTTTTTTTTTTTTTTTTTTTTTGGTTAAGAATTATTTTATTTAACTTTATTTATTTTAATTTGACCCAGAGGGGGACAGAGCGAGAGAGAAAGTGAGAAAGCAAGTCGCCAGGTCTGGGACTTGAACCACGGTCAGCCCCAGTTTAACTCTTTGAATAAGTTTGTCACAGCTTTCTTCAAAAACTCTTGAATTTATTTTATTAAATATATTCCTAGACACCGTCTCTTTTCTGTGGCTGTCAAGTGCTCCTAATCTTACCCCTCGTTTCCACTGCTGCTCCTGAGTCAGAGACACTGAGGGATAGAAAAACACGCCGGCCCCACGCCTGGTCATTTTCTGTCCGCGCCACAAACGCCTTCAGCCAATTTCTGACCCTCGCTGCACCCGTAGGTCAGGGAGCATGAAACCCTTCTCGGGAAGCGCGGACGGGCCCTCGCCGCGCCAGGGGGCGGGGCCGGTGCGTGCTGACGTCACGGGCACGCAGCCCCTCGGGACAGGGGAGGCGGGGCCGCCGGGGGACCTGCTGCTGGAAGAGCAGCGGCCCTCGCCGGGGCCATGGCGAAGCTGCTGAGCTGCGTCCTGGGCCCCCGGCTCTACAAAATCTACCGGGAGCGGGACTCGGACAGGGCCCCGTCCAGCGGCCCCGAGGCTCCAGCTGCGGTCACCAGCCCCCCTGCCAGCTCCTGGGTAAGTCGCGTCCCCCCCGGCCCAGAGCATGGTACGGTCCAAACCCTCGGCGGCCTGAGCCAGCAGAAGTGCGAGCGACGGGAAATGAGCCGAGCCCGCCTGTCACGCCGGCCGTCGGCCCAGTCGGCGCCCTTTGTGCTTCCTGGGCTGGGACACGCCCACGGCCGCCGCCTCCCTCGCCCGGGCCCCGCTCTCCCCCTCCACCGCCCCGCGCGCTCGGCTCTGCGCCCCCGCGCTGTCTGCCGGGGTTCAAGCTTCCCAGTTGAAGCTTCAGTCCTGGAAGAGCCCCTGCGCGGATCTGGGAGCTGGCGGATTTTGCCTTCGAACTCCCAATTCCTCCTTCTTCAGTGCCTCTTGGTGCCCCGGGCTCCGTTTTATCTTCCCTTTACCCTGGCCTTGAATTTCCTAAGGACTTCTGCACATCGTGGGCCCGCAGGCCCTCCCTCACCCACTGCGCTCCAAACCTCGCCTGGAGACCCCAGGGCGGTTGTGTTTATGACAGCCGGCGACTCCCCTAAATATTCTCTTCCGTTTTAATATGTTTGCCATCCCCTGCAAACTGTCCGTGCCCAACCACTGCCCTTCCGTGTTCAGCCCAGTCTCATTTCCGATGTTCTGTTCCTCAGAATTGCCAGGTTGTCTTTCCCCATGGGCACACGCCCACAACTCATTTGAAACTGGGGTGCGGACAAGGAGCTAAAGTCCTCCGATGCTGCTTTCACTTTTGCTTCCATCTCCCTGTGTGTGTTGTCATGGGCAGGGGAGGGGAAGCAGGGCTCCCACAGGATGGGGAAGAAGGGCTCCCGTGGGGGCCAGGGATGTCCTAAGAGAGCTAGCCCAGGAGGCCGGACCAGGGGACACACATCAGGGCTTCTGAAACGGAAGGAGGAGGGCCTGTCACTGGGCAGGGTCCTTAACAAGACCATCTGTTTTGGCAGGATTCATACTATCAGCCCCGAGCTCTGGAGAAACATGCTGACAGCATCCTGGCACTGGTATGGCTGCCCTGGCATCTGGGACCCACTGCATCTCTTCAGACCCAGCTGCTCTCCTGAACTTACCCCTCCCCAGCCTGGGAGAATGCAGCGTCCTTGGGGGTGGGGTTGCTCTGGGT
The DNA here is from genome assembly GCA_026018925.1 of Tupaia tana. Lineage (NCBI taxonomy): Eukaryota > Metazoa > Chordata > Mammalia > Scandentia > Tupaiidae > Tupaia > Tupaia tana. The sequence continues at coordinate 137,413,738 of JAKSZU010000002.1, read as the reverse complement.
TCTGCAGCAGACCTCTCCAGCACATACACACGGGGGTGCCCTCGACACCCACACTTGGCACTCCCCGTGGGTACGTAGCTCACTGTGCCATGGCAGCCCGAGCCGTGAGGAAAACATGTTTACTCTTGGGACCTTCTGCAGGTGCTAAGTCCTGCAGTCCCCAGTGCCCTGTCCTCCCTGGCAACTAACCTCTGTGACTGCAGAGACAGCTGTTCTCTCTGGCAGCGTTCCTATGGTGACATTTGCACATCCCTTTGGGACCAGGCTAAGTGAAAAGGATTAACTAATGCGAGTAGGCAGACAGACTGGCCTTTCAATGAAAAGGAATTGTGTTTGGAGATGATCAGAGGGAGAAAATAGAACCTGGACCTCTGTTATGCTCTGACAAACTACCTCTTGACCAGTATCGAGTACCTACTGTGTGTGCCATGTGCACAGAACAGGCACGTGATATGCTACCCCTCGGGCTACCCACCTTGCCTAGGACCTAGGCTGGAAACAGGCCAGAGTGCGTGCAGGCGTGTGTGTGCGCGTGTGCATGTATGTATTGATTGCTGGTCTCTCTCTGCCGCAGGCTTCAGTCTTCTGGTCCATCTCTTACTACTCCTCTCCCTTCGCCTTCTTCTACTTATACAGGAAAGGTCAGTGTGCTTTCGATGGTGCTGGGGCCGGGCGTGGGTAGCTCGTTGGCCGATGAGCCAGCCCCCTAAAGAGGAACGGGAATCTGTAAGGATGGCCTGGCTTCCCCCTTCCATCCAGCGTCTTTTTCCTCTGAAGGTGTGGCTGTCCCAGAGAGGGGACGTGGGGGGGACATTGGGGCTAAACCAGGAAAGGAACTGAGGGGCACATCAGAAAGCTAATGACGTCATCCTTCTCCCCTCCCAGGTTACTTGAGCTTGTCCAAAGTGGTGCCGTTCTCTCATTATGCGGGGACATTGCTGCTGCTGCTGGCAGGTGTAGCCTGCCTCCGAGGTAGGTGGAGCAGGAGACTGGTTTGGGTTCATCCGTCACTGGGTAAATGTTAATTATCCTCTGCAGGTTGGTGCTGGGGCCTGAGGAGGAGACCATTGAGAATGAGCTAAGACATGTTCTTTTTCCTTAGAGGGCTTGGGACATAAATGTGAAAAAAATAATAGGAATGTTTGCTTAGTATCTCGAAAATATACACATACCCTACAACAACTACATTATTATAAGTATTAGAGAAAATTATATATCTGCATTAGAGAAACTCCTGCACATATATAACCAATATGTATGTAAAGAATACAGCATACATTGTTTTTGTAATAATCTTTTTCTAAGAATTATTTTTATTTAACTTTATTTATTATTATTACTTTAATATTTCCAGAGAGACAGAGAGAGGGAAAGTGAGAAAGCTTGCATTCAGGTCCAGGACTCGAACCGTGATCAGCCATGTGAGAATCCAGTGCCTTAACCAGCATGCCACCTGCTGGCCCCATATTTTTTAAACTTAATATATGAGGGAATTTCAAAAGTTAGTGGAAAATGGAATTAAAGTACAAGCTTATTTTGGTGCAAAAATATTTGGAAATCCATAAGTAATTTTTTCATAATAGGCACTTACACAAACTTTTTGAAGAGACTTGTCTTTTATGTGTGTGTGTGTGTGTATATATATATATATATATATATATATATATATATATGTTATATTTCACAATTTAAGAAATTAAGAGGCAAATTAAATTATTGACTCTTGGGGGTACATATGATAACAACCAGATGAGAGAATGTTTGGGTGAGAACCTTCTGTCTGAGGTGTTCTACCCCTGGTCACTGCTGGGCTGGGCTTCCCTCTTCAGAGAGACCTTTCCTGACCATCTCATTTAAAGTAGCTCCCACTGTTCAGTTTTTGTCTTAATTTTAAATTTTATTTATTTAGGGACCAGCAGTTGATGTAATGGCTATGTTGCTGGACTTCCATGTAGTCAACCACGGTTTGAGTCCCGGACCCGGTGGCTTAAACTCTTAGGGCCAGCTTGTTGTATGGTTACGGCACTGGATCCCACGTGGCTTACAGAGTGGTCTGAGTCTTGGACCCAGTGAGTTGAAAAATGCTCAGGCATGTGTGCGCGTGCCCAAAAATCCTAAGAGGAGAATGGAGGAGAAGAGGTTGCAGTGTACTCCTTCCCCCAGGGGGTGATTTCTCACTTTCTCCCTCTCTGTCTCTCTCTCTCTAGTGAGTACACATGCCCTGTAGCAAAATTACCCCCGAAAATGCATCCTAGAATGTATGAAATGTGATCTGTATTGATAAACAATATATGGTATTAGCTTGTGCATTTGACATTTTCACATAAATGCCAGCATCCCATAATGTCATCCTGCAGCTTGCCTCCCCCTCTCAGTATCGTGTCATTTGGGGGCTCCACCCTTGAGGACACAGCATTCTGGTCCATTCTCACATTCACTTCTTTGTAGCACTTGTTCCTCTCTGAAAAGTCCTTGTGTACTTGTTTATCATCCGTTCCCAGCCCCACTCTCCCCCCAGCCCTCTGAGGGCTGAGAGCTGTGTATCTTCTTTCCTGTTCAGTCTCCCACGTATCGGGTGGTGCCTGGCACCTGATACTGGCCAGGTTACTGGAGAGAGGTAGGGTTTGAGGCTTGGCCTCAGTGAAAGGAAAGCAGATGCGATCACTGAAGGGGCAGGTGGAGAAAGGAGAATCGGTACTGAGAACTGCTCCTGGGGAGGGAGAAAGAGCAGCAGCCAGGACTGGGAGGAGGCAAGGATGGGCCCAGGACGCAGAGGAAAAAGGAATATAGAGGAAGAATGCTGAGTGATGCAGTTGAAGAGAATGAGGCCAGGGGAGAGGTCTTGAATTCAGCGCGGAAGTCATTATGGGCAGGAGCAAGAGTCTATGAAGCCAGATGGCAAAGGGTGAGAACACATTAAAAAACAGGACAGAAAGCAGGCATTGGAGAAGGTGGCAGCAAAGAGGATCTGATGTTAGCAGGGGTAGCAAGGCGGTGTGACTGCTTTAAGACCAAGGAGCATGCACATTCTGGGAAGCAGAAGGTTGATAGTCTGAAGAGAAGCAAACTAAAGAAATTGGGAAGAACCCTGTAGCCACTTGCTGGTTGTGGAGGAGGAGAGTTGACTGAGATCTGTTTCTCCACACCCTAGCCCGTAGTTATTTAATCTCACTTCTCCTTCTAGGGCTTTCTACCAGCCCATCTCCAGTTCTTTTCAAAACCTAGGCATTCTGAGGACCAGCAGGTGGCATGGTGATTAAGGCACTGGACTCCCATGTAGTCGACCACAGTTTGAGTCCCTGACCCAGGGGCTTGAAACTCACCACCAGGCACGTGTGTACACGTGCCCAAAATCCCAAGAGGAGAATGGAGGAGAAAGGATTGCAGCTTGGCCATCCCTGTGGGGGGTGATTTCTCACTTTCTGTCTCATTGTCTCTCCTGTGAGCGCACGCCCTATTGCAAGGCTGTCTCTCTCAAAAACAAACAAACAAGACAACCTAGGCATTCTACTTCCTTATTTTTCTAACACTCTTTCCTGTCCTCTCTCCCAGGCATTGGCCGTTGGACCAACCCCCAGTACCGGCAGTTCATCACCATCTTAGAAGCATCCCATCGGAACCAGTCTGCAGAGAACAAGGTTAGAGGTTGTAGGAAAGGTGCCAGACAGGTACTCTGCTAGCCACGTCCTCAGCTGCTCCCGCCACCCCTTACTCCCTCCCGAGAGCACCAGGCTGCGAGGAGGAGGTGTGTCTGCTTGCACACTGATCTGTACCTTCTCACCTCCTTAGTGAACTGTCCACCTGAGCAAGTTTTCTCCATGCTACTTCAAGTGGAGGACAATCCTCCCCTCCATCTTCCTTCCGCAAGAATTGTTTTAACTGTAGAATATTCCACAATGTTTCTTAGAAGAGGGCTTTCTCTGTCATAGCAGCTCTGTTCTTTTTTTGATAGATTTTTGCTACAGGGTCCATGCACTCACCAGAGCTACAGAGACGGAAAGGGAGCAATCCCTCCCAGAGGGGATGGCCACACTGCAATCTCTTCTCCTCCGTCCTCCTCTTGGGATTTTGGGCACACTCACACGTGTCCAGTGTGAGTTTCAAGCCACTGAGTCTCGGACTCAAACCACAGTCGAACATGTGGGTGTCCAACACCTTAACCGCTACGCCACATCCTGGCCCCAAGTTCCGTTCTATAAATGTTTATTTTTGTTATGTGCGTCAAACACCAAGCTAGCTTTGTTTGGGGATGGGACAAGCAGGACAGGTGTGTTTACTCCTGTGCCTGGGAGCAGAGAGTGGCGCCAAGAAGAAGAAAATCCAGGGCATGGTGTCCTTGGGTTGTGCCAGGCCAGCTGGTACTGGAGTGTGATTATCTTTGAGAAGGGGCTCTTTCCTGTTACCAAGGGGCTCCTGGGATCAAACAGCCATGACCACTACCATCGCGTTACTGCTCCCTCCACACCCTCGTGGAGCTGTGTAATGATGCTCTGCACCACGCCACTGAGGCATCTTGCACACGCCCTTTGCAATGCCCACAACCATGCTTCCGGTGGCGTCATGGCCCTCATTTGTACATCTGAGGAAGTAGAGGCAGAAGGGACCAGGTGAGCTGTGCAGAGGGACAGTGCCAGGAAGTGGCTAAGTCTGGGTCGAGCGCAGGTCTGAGCATAGCCTGCCTGAAATGTGCTTTTCATTTTGTTTTGTTTTGTCACTTACATTTTGTACACTTTTCCTATTGCTCTCTTTTAGTCAAGTTATTTTTAAAATGTTAAAAATTTTTCTCTTACAGAAAGTTAAAAAAAAAAAAAAAAAACACCCTCAAAATAGAGTGCTGGGAGCTCTGGGTGGAGGAAGGCATACAGGCGGCTCACACTACCCTCAGAAAACCTGGGCATGGGCTCAGCGGGGTGACGGAGGCACAGATGCTCTGGTGGCAGTGCTGGCCCAGGGCCGCAGGAGCTGAGGAGGGAGAGGGCTGTGAAGAGGGAACAGTGAGAGAGAGCTTTGTCCAAGAGGTGACCCAGGTGCAGAGGAGCCCACTGTAGGTGCGACTTCCCTCCTCTCTCTCACTCAAGGCTGGTGGCTCCAAGCCCATCAGTTTGATCAGCAGGGGGTTTCTGAGCCTCTGAGACAGGGCCAGGTACAGGGTGTAGCTGGGGAAGGGAGTGTAAGCCGTTGCAGATCCCCACCCCTTGTGCAGCAGCACCAGCAGCTCCCCAGCCACCTTCCCTGAGGGTGAGTTAGTGTCAGCGTTTTGGAAAAGGTCTTGGGCTCCGCATCTGGAAGAGGGCAGACAGACCTGATGCCTGATGGGGCAGCCTGTCTTGTCTGACCTTCCTCGTCCTAGTGAAGCTTTCCAACTGAGAGCCGGGCAGGTGTTCACTTCCTGTCCCCCCATGCTGTGTGGGGGCCAGGCCCCTGATGACAGGAGTGAGGGTGGGTAGGAGGGCCTCCCCTCAGGTCTCAACCCCTCTTTCATCCCTCCCCTCTCCCTGCCCACTCCAGAGACAGCTCTCCCACTACAACTTCGACTTCCGGAGCTGGCCAGTCGACTTCCACTGGGAAGAACCCAGCAGCCGGTGAGGTCCAGTTCTTGTGCTCTGTGCCTCTCCTCAGCCCGTCCCCTGCCTCGTCCCCTCAGGTCTCAGGGCCTGGCTTCTAGCACCATCTCCTCATTCCTAGACCCCCACCGTCCTCCGGACCTCAGCCATCCAGCTTGCTGCTCCTGACCCCATCCTCCCCTGCGTCTTTCCCTTCCTCAGGAAGGAGTCCCGAGGGGGCCCTTCCCACCGGGGCGTGGCCCTGCTCCGTCCAGAGCCCCTGCACCGGGGGACAGCAGACACCCTCCTCAACCGGGTTAAGAAGCTGCCTTGTCAGATCACCAGGTGGGAAATGGCAGGGAGGAGGCCTTTGGGGGTGGCGGGGACACGGGGAGGTCTCCAGGACTGGGAGCTCATGGTAGGGAGCTGTTAGTTACTGGGCCTTGTGCTGCGCTTTGTGTGTATCGTGTGCTGAAGTAGTTTTATCCACATTTATGTGTGAAGAAGAGAGGCTCAGAGAAGTCCACAGTCTCACAGGGGGTAATGAAGGAATGGGACATTAACACGGCTCCCTCTGACAGAGGCTCTTTCAGTGAGGCGGACAAGGAGCAATGTGGGGGGGGGGGGTGAGGAGACAGACCTGTGGCTGGAGCAGGCTCTGGTCACAGCTGTGGGCCCATCCTGGCCCCTCCGCTCCTAGGCTAGTCCACCTGGTCCTCAGCTCCTCCGTGCCTCTTTCTGCTGCTGTGAGTAACCTGCCATGTAGGGTTGTTGGGGAGATGACATAGGGGAGCATATTCTGAGGGTGCCCGGGTGCCTGCGAGCACATGGGGAACCCCAGAGAAAAGTCAGCCATGGGTGTGAGGGTTCAGGCGGGACCACCGTCCTTTCAGTGCAGCAGATGCTGGGGTTTTCTGCCGCTGAGTTAGCGGGCAGGTTACAGAATACCAGCGCAGGGGCCGGACCTGGGCGCTGGCTCACAGGGCTCAGCTGGTCAGAGGGCCAAGCCAGGTTTGAGGCTGTGGAAGGGATGCTGGGTGGGATTGTACGATGTGGTGGAGACAGCTCTCAGTTAAGGGTTTGCTGGAAGTGGCTCGTGGCTTTTCACAAGTAGCACCTACCGTGTGTTATCTGTCTAGATTAGTACATTTGTCCACTATGTATTAGTCCCTCCTCCGCCCCATGCACTCAGCACCTACTACATGGCAGGTATTGGACATATTTAAGTGGCCAAAGCCAGCTCACTGCCCCCACGGAGTTCGTGGCCTAATTTGGCATCTTTCATACTATAGATCGTGACCTATCAGTGAATCTTTGAAATCACTTTTTAAAGTATTTGGGGACTTTTAGTAAATTGTATACTTATACATTAACAGAGTTATATATATTTTTTCTTTTAAGAATTATTTAATTTTATTCATTGTGATCGTTTATTTATTTATTTATTTATTTATTTATTTTTGAAGTTGACCAGAGAGAGAACAAAGTGAGAAAACAAACTGCCAGGTCCGGGGCTCCCCATGTGCGAGTTCAGCCACCTTAACCACGCCACCTGCTGGCCCCAACAAAATTAAATTTGATAACAACTTTGCTTTTTTTTTTTTTTTTTTTTTAAACATTTATTTATTTATTTATCTGTTTGTTGTGATTTTTCAAGCCTCCAGGTCTAGGACGCAAACTCAGTCAGCCATGTGGGAATCCAGCACCATAACCACCATGCCACCTGCTGGTCCCACAATTTTGCTTTTATTTATTTTTGAAATTTTCTGTATGGTGGACCGGCAGGTGGCGTGGTGGTTAAGGTGCTAGACTCCCACATGGCCAACCACGATTTGAGCCCCAGACCTGGCAGCTTGCTTTCTCACTTTCCCTCTCTCTCGCTCTGTCCCTCTATGGTCAAATTAAAATAAGTAAATAAATAAAGTTAAATAAAATAATTCTCTAAAACAATATTTGCTGTAGGGTACGTACACTCACCAGAGGGAAAGAGAGAGAAAGTGAGAAAGCGCTCCCCCACTCCCCGCAGGTGGGATGACTGCCGCAGTCCGTTCTCGTCGGTCCCCTCTCAGGATTCTGGCACAGGAGCACACGCTGCATGTTTGCTCCAGGACTCGAACTGCACAGTTGGCTGTGTGGGATTCAGCTGCCTTAGCCACTATGCCACCGGGTGGCCCACAGCTTTGCTCTTTCTTACTGTATATAGAAAATACTATCTGGGACCAGCAGTTGGCGTAATGGCTATGTCGCTGGACTCCCATGTAGTCGACCACGGTTCAAGTCCCGGACCCGGTGGCTTAAACTCACGCCAGGCGCGTGTCCGTGCGTGCCCAAGATCCTGAGAGGAGAATGGAGGAGAAGGGATTGTAGCATGGCCATCCCCCCCCCCCCCCCGGGGGATGATTTCTCGCTTTCTGTCTCTCTCTGCCTTTCTGGTGAGCGCATGTGCCCTATAGCAGAAAAACCTCTCAAAAAAAAGAAAAAAGAAAGAAAGAAAAAAAAAAACTCTATAAATAAATAAATGTCTTAACCAAAAAAAAAAAATGCTTGAAAGAGACCAGCCCCTACATTTATTTTAAGAGGAAGGAGGAAAGTGATGGTCAAGCGTGAAACAGGCCCCAGAGTCTAGGAATTTTGGGGTAGTTCTTGGCCCCAAAGGGTTCAGGAGTTCATTAACCCATGTTCTCCACAGCTACCTGGTGGCACACACGCTGGGGCGCCGGATGCTGTACCCCGGCTCTGTGTACTTGCTCCAGAAGGCCCTCATGCCTGTGCTGCTGCAGGGTCAGGCCAGGCTGGTGGAAGAGGTACGGCTGCCCTGCCCCTGCCCCTGCCCCTGCCCCAGCCAGCCCTTCTCCCTCGCTCCCCAAGGGATATGGTCTCCTGCCTCTCACAGCCTGGCTACTGCCTCTCTCCCACTTAGTGTAACGGGCGCCGGGCAAAACTACTAGCCTGTGATGGCAACGAGATTGACACCATGTTCGTGGACCGGCGGGGGACAGCTGAGCCCCAGGGACAGAAACTGGTGAGAGGGAGCAGAGGGCCCAAAGAAGGAATGGGGAGAGGGCAGTCGAGGCTCTGGGGACCCCAGTCCTACAGCACTTTCCCTAAGGGACCACAATGAGATAATCCCATCTCCCAGCTCTACCAAAAGCCCTCTCAGTACAGGAAAACCCTGTAACGGGGAAATAGATGAAGTTAGGATTGACACTCAGGGACCGCTCACCACTTAGACAGAGCTTGCCACATGCAAGGCATACACTTAACCCTAACAGTAGCCTGGTGACATGAGCACCATGAGCCCATTTTACAGATGTTGAAACTGAGGCACAGTAAGTTTCCCGGATCACAGTAAGTGGTCCCACAGGTATCTGAACCCAAGCGGCCTGGCTCCAAAGTCTCCTGCCTCCATGAAGCAGCCCTGGAGAGAGCACTACACTGGGAGTCTAGGGAGCAAGGTTCTAGTCCTGGCTCTGCTGACTGCTGAGGGTTCACACGAGCCCCACCATTTCGGCATCACCTGAGGCACCACAGAAACCATAGAACTGGGGCCCGGGAAGGGAGACGAGAGGCAGTCGGCACACCACACAGAAACAGTCAAGAAACTGGTCTAGGAAAAGTAGACCTAAAAAACTACAGAGGGGAAAAAAAACCGTAATCCCTTTCCTGAGAGAGGTCCAGCTGGTGATCTGCCATGGAAAATGGACGCTGTGCTGAGTGGCTGAGCAGTCCACCCTGGACCTCCTGCCCGCCCAGCTGGCCATGCTTTGGCAGCCGCTTGGCTTCTTACCCGTCTAGCCCCTGTGGAACAACAAGTCCTGTCCTTTCCTCTTCCCTGCCAAGCTCTTCACCTGCCCTCCTCCCAGAGCGTGGCCCTGCCCAGCCCTTCTTGTCTCCTCCCCAGGTGATTTGTTGTGAGGGGAACGCAGGCTTCTATGAGGTGGGCTGCGTCTCCACACCACTGGAAGGTAGGCCCTGGTCAGCCCTCTCACCTCTGTCCCACCTCCCACACTGAAAGGACCTGTGGGCCTGACCTCCATTTTCTCTGGGTCCCCATGTGCTTTGAAAACCTTACCTCTGGGGCAGGGTCCCTGACCTTATGCTCTTCATTCCAGTCCATTGTCCCCACACGCACAAGTGCCAAGTCCCAGGCCGCTGCCTCACAACCTGCGATGTCATCTTCTGATTTCGGGAAGGCCTCAGAGCTGAGGGTCCTGCTGCTGCTCCTTCCCCCAGGGCTGGAGAGGGGTTTGGGCCGCAAGGTCTCAGTCCCTCTCCTCCCTGTGTTACAGCTGGCTACTCAGTCCTGGGCTGGAATCATCCAGGCTTTGCTGGAAGCACGGTGAGACTCTCTGGAGCCCTTCCCTTCCTGAATTGTCTGGCATGCTCTGGTCAGCCCCTGGAGGGAGGAAGGGGCCTCCTTCTGGGAAGACCTCCCACTTGCCAGGAGGCCATGGAGCATCTAGGTGGCTGCCTCTCCTCTCGGTCTGGGTAGCAGGACCAGAGGAGTTGGGCCTCCCTGTAAACCTGTCTGCCTTCTCTGTCGCAGGGTGGCCACAGAAAGGGTTGATGTTGAACGGGCGCAGGTGGTAGGTGAGCTAGCCTTTGGCACTGACCACTCCTGCCTTTGCTCTTCCTCCTTCAGGGGGTCCCGTTCCCACAGAATGAGGCCAATGCCATGGATGTGGTGGTCCAGTTTGCCATCCACCGCCTGGGCTTCCAGCCCCAGGACATTGTCGTCTACGCCTGGTCCATTGGCGGCTTCACTGGTATGGGCCTCACTCCCACGCTCTGCTGTACACGCATCCTCCCCTGCTCCCACACCCCTGGTGTCCTGGGGGGGGGGGGGGTGGAGGCGCGAGGAAGAAGAGGGAGGAAGTGGAGTTTCTGAGGGGCCTGGAAGAAGGTATCTGCCTTATAAATACGTCGCCTTTCCTTCTCCCTGTGCGTGATGGTTAAAGAGTAGACCAGGGTCCCAGGTGGGACACTAGGGAGCACGTGTTTCCTGTGCCCACGGTCTTCGTGCACTTGGGTGTTCACTCTCCCCCTCTCCACGTAGTGTTCTGACTGGGAGAAGTACGGGTTAGGCAGAGACCGGGGGTTTGCAGAGTCGGTCCCGGGGATGAGGTTAGCCTGGGGTCAGGAGGAGGGCAGGAGTCCTCCATCCTCATCCTTCCCTGTCTTGGCACCAGCCACGTGGGCAGCCATGTCCTATCCAGACGTTAGTGCTGTGATCCTGGACGCCTCCTTCGATGACCTGGTGCCCTTGGCTTTGAAGGTCATGCCGGACAGCTGGAGTGAGTGCAGCCCCCAGGCCCGGCTTTCTACCCGGGGATGGTTCCCTTTTCTGTGGTTTGGGAATAGGTCACCCAGAGTTGAGAAGCAAGAGACTCCCCTCTCTGGGGGCCTCAGCCTTCTGTCTGTGTGAACGCTGGGGACTTTGTTGGGCAAGGACCTTGTCCCTGCCATTCCTTCACCTTCTTCCCACTCTAGGGGGCCTGGTGACCAGGACTGTGAGGCAGCACCTCAATCTAAACAATGCGGAGCAGCTGTGCAGGTGAGGCCAGGCGTGCCCAGCCTCCGGCGCACCCCCTCACAGCCCTGCTGGGCCTGCAGACGTGGAAGTCAGTACTGAAGTGGCCGCTGGCCCACACCGAGTGACTGCTCCCACCCACTCTGGCCCAAACCCTCCCAGGTCTTCTGGAACCCTGGGCCTCTTCATGGCCTGGCAGCCAAAGGGTTCATGCCTGGCACAGCAGGGGTCTCCTAGCAGGGCCAGTCTTTGAGCAATGGCCATTCTTAAATACTCTGATTCCGGGCCGGCCAGTGGTGTGTTGGTTAAGGCAGTTGAATCCTGTGTGGCTGGTTGTGCGGTTTGAGTCCCAGACACGGTAGCTTGAGAGACACACTGGTCACATGTGCGTCCATGCCGAGTCCCAAGGGGACAGTGGAGGGAAAGAGATCGCCGCGTGGCCATCCCGGGGGTGTGCCTGTGCGTGTGATTCCTCATTTTCCCTCTATTTCACCTTCTGGCAAGCACACACCCTATACAAACTAAAGAAACAAAATTCCGTTCTCACCTCAGAGAAGGGCTGTGCCACGGGGTGCTGCCCCTGGGGGTTGGCCGGGCCAGTCATCACCTGGCCGAGTGCTCCCTCCCCGTGCTCTGCCCTCCACAGGTACCAGGGCCCCGTGCTGCTGATCCGGAGAACCAAGGATGAGATCATCACCACCACGTGAGTGCCTGGGAAGCCCCGTCCCCCGCCCCGCCCCTGCCCACCTCCAGCCCCTCCAGGCTAGCTTCTCATCCCCAGGGTTCCCGAGGACATCATGTCCAACCGAGGCAATGACCTGCTCCTGAAGCTTCTGCAGCATCGGTGAGAGCCAGGGTGTGCGTGTGTGCGGTGGGGCTGGGCGTGGATATCTGCCGGCCCAGCACAGGGAGGGAGGGCGGCGGCTCGGGTGAGGGAGGCAGAGTCCGGTCCTACCCTCCTGTCCTGGCACCCCCTCTGTAGGTATCCCCGTGTGATGGCCAAGGAGGGTCTTCAGGTAGTGAGGCAGTGGCTGGAGGCCTCTTCACAGGTGGAGGAAGGTAGGAGGGGGCCCTGTGACCCCCATCTATGATCTTTGGGCGATGGCCTGGTAAGGCCAGGTTGCCGACAGGCCTTCGCTTCTGTCCCTAACAGCCTCGATTTACAGCCGATGGGAGGTGGAGGAGGACTGGTGTCTGTCTGTCCTCCGCTCCTATCAGGCAGAACACGGGCCTGACTTCCCCTGGAGCGTAGGTAAGGAGGTCCTGGGGCAGGAAGGGGGAAGAGCCTGAGGACGGGAGACGAAGCCAATGCCTCCCTGTACCCGTGCCTGCTCTTGCTCTCCACAGGGGAGGACATGAGCGCAGACGGACGGCGACAGCTGGCTTTGTTTCTGGTGAGCTGCTGAGGGGGGCAGGAGCGGGTGGGTGGCCAGGAGGGAAAGGCAGGCAGCGGCAGCTTTTGTACAGCAGATGGTGGTTCGGCGCCTGGAGGGCAGCTGCTGCTCACTGCAGTGTTCTGCACGCGCCCCCTCTCTGCACGCGCCCCCTCTCTGCACGCGCCCCTTCTCTGCAGGCGCGGAAGCATCTACACAACTTTGAGGCCACACACTGCACCCCGCTCCCGGCCCAGAACTTCCAGATGCCCTGGCACCTCTAGGGACCATGCTGAGACTCGTTCTAGAAGAATGAGACATGAGGAGACTTGAGAAAGGAGCCACTTATTTGTGATCCTCTGTGTTCATGTTGCTGTTTATAGTTCGTGGAAGTGGGGGACCATCCCCCTTCTCACCTTGCACGTTTCCTGTCAGCCTACCCTTCTTCAACGCACACCCTGCATAATAAATGGATTATTCCTAATAATTAATAAAAAGGTATTTTTTCTATTACCTGGCTAATTGTGTGACTTCCGAAGTGTCCAGGAAGAGCAGCGGGCTCAGAGTTGAGCTTTGGGAAACCCCCAACCTAGGCAGCCATTTTACCCTTCCCCATCTGTGCATGCCCCAGGCATCCAGCCCCAGCCTGAACTGTCCTCGTATAGCAGGCCCAAAAGCCACCATCCCCTTATCGCCACGGCACAGCCTCTCGGGCCCCGCCTTCCCTCGGTCATTTCCTAGGAGCCCATGGTTGCCCCCTCTTGTTTAAGCTCATGAGTTTCTTTGCCTACAAAGTATTAATACTTTCTTTTTTAAAATTATTTTATTATTTTAAGTTTGCTATGGTGCATGTGTGCTCACCAGAGAGAGGGAAGGTGAGAAAGCAAACTACCAGGTCCAGGACTTGAACTGCAGTCAGCCATGTGGGAGTCCAGTATTTTTTTTTTCTTTTTTTGGAGAGGCTTTTGCTATAGGGCACGTGCACTCACCAGAAAGGGAGAGATCACCCCCCGGGGGGTGGGGGGGATGGCCATGCCACAATCCCTTCTCCTCCTTTTTCCTCTTGGGATCTTGGGCACGCATGCACACATGCCCGGCGTGTTTAAGCCACCAGGTCCGGGACTCGAACCACAGTCGACTACATGGGAATCCAGCGACATAGCTATTACACTAACTGCTGGTCCCAGGAGTCCAGTATCTTCACCACACCACTTGCTGGCCCCTACGTAGTACTTCCTAGTATCCATTTGCACCTACTTGCCTTCACTGAGAGCAGGTCCAACCCATGCAGTGTCACTGTCAGTAACCCCACTTCCCTTCGTTCAACTCTTATTCATGTAGGAGTGAGGACCTGCTCGTTTCCCACATCTTAGCAGCAAACCCTGTACACCCTCTTTGCTACGTTATAAAGTCTGTCTCCTCACACCCTTTTTTTTTCTTTTTAAGTTTTGCTGTAGGGAGCATGCACTCACCAGAGGGGGGGAAGAGAAAGCAAGCCCCGCCCCAGAGCGATGGACATGCCACAATCTCTTCTCCAGACTACTTTCAGGATTTGTGGCGTGCAGGCATATACACCTGGCATGTTTTTTCTTTTTCTTCTTCCCCCCAGCTTTTGCCATAGGGCATGTGAGCTTGCTGGAGACATAAAGAGATAGAGGAAAAGTGAGAAATCCCACGCCTCCACTGAGATGGCCATGCCACAATCCCTTCCCCACTCTCCTGGGATTTTGGGCACGCCTGCATACCCAACGTTTTTTTTTAAGAGATTTGTGCTATAAGGTGTGTGCACTTCCTGGAGTCACATAGAGAGACAGAAAATAAGAAATCACTCCTCCCACCCCCCGTGATGACCACATCACAATCCTTTGTTCTCCATTCTCCTCTCAGGATTTTGGGCTCGCACACATATGCACCCATTGTAAATTTTAAGTCACCAGGTCTGGGTCTCGAACCATGGCTGACTACATGTCCAGTGACATAACCATTATGCCATCTGCTGGTCCCACTGGTGTTATTTTTGAAGTCACCAAGTCTGGGATTCAAACCATGATAGGCCACATGGGAGTCCAATGCCTTAACCACCATGCCACCTGCTGCACCCCTGCCCCCACATGTTTTTTCAAGTCACTGCGTCCAGGACTCTTAACCATGCAGTCAGCCATGTGGGATCCAGCTACCTTTTTTTAGAGGTTTTCGCTATAGGGCGCATGCGCTCGCCAGACAGAGACAGAGAGACAGAAAGCAAGAAATCACCCCCCAGGGGGGATGGCCACTCCGCAATCCCTTCTCCTCCATTCTCCTCTCGGGATCTTGGGCACGCACGCACACGCGCCCGGCATGAGTTTTAAGCCACCGGGTCTGGGACGCGAACCGCGGTCGACTACGTGGGAGTCCAGCGACATAGCCATTACGCTAACTGCTGGTCCCAGGGATCTAGCTACCTTAACCACTATGGCACTGGCTGGCCTTTCCAACACAATTCATACATTTCATTCATTCCCAAGTTCTAGGGGATGCTCAATGGCATGTGGTCTCCTCTTGCTTCTCTCTTCTGGTTGGTCTTTCTGGCCCACATCTCCTGTATGTTCCTTTCCATCTTTCCCCTCATCACCCTGAGATGGGAGGATTCTTGGATAGATGGGTAGCTACAGGGAACCCTAATTTCAGGTCCCTCCCCAAATCTACAGAGAGGAAAATTGTACTCAAACTGCAAGGTCAGCCATGTGGGATCCAGCCACCTTAGCCACCACACCACCAGCTGGCCTCTCACACCCCTTTTGCAATTCAACAAACAGGGCCTGCCACAACTGAGTGCTGGGTGCCAAGTATTTACCTCCTCCCAGATCCATACTTTGCCTTTTGGACAGCTCTGTGAGAAGAAAATTCTAACAACAACAAAAATAGTCCCTCATAATTTCCATCCTATTTGTAATCCTTGAACCTCATGAAACAGAATGAGCCCTCTTCCACACATCAGTTTGTGGCCTGGCCACCTTCTTCCCTTGGACATTCTTTTCCCCATGAAACACCCCTAGGTTTACCAATCTGGTCTCTCTCTCTTTTTTTTTTTTTAAGAATTATTTTATTTATTTATTATTATTTTTTCACATGAGTTTTGCCAGAGAAAGACACAGAGAGAGGGGGAAAGTGAGAAAGCAAGCCACCAGGTCCAGGACTCGAACCGTGGTGGGCCATGTGGGAATTCCAGCGCCCTAACCACCACGCCACCTGCTGGCCCCTGGTCTCAAGTTTTGAACAAGATGCTGAATGTGGGAGGCAAAGCTCTGATGTCCTAGATCCGGTCTCTGCTCATTTTTGTGTCTCCTTCGATCCCATTGCCTGAGGCTCCTCTGCAATGGTAGGGGCAGAGGCTGTATCTGCCCATCAGCTCCTTAAGGGAAAGCACAGTGGGTCTCCACTAGAAGGGGAGGTCTGAGACTGACTCGGTGATGTGACACCTGAAATCTGAGGTTAGAAGAGAGGAGGTGACTACAGCTCAAGAACCCTCCACAGGGGCCAGGAGATGGCGTTGCAGTTATGTTCTGCAATTTAAGACCTGGCCTAGGGTGGCTTGAAACATGCAGGATGCATGTGCCTGTGCGTCTTGCCCAAGATCCCAGAAGCAGAATGGAGAAGGGGTTGAGGGCATGGCCATCCCCCTCCCTCATGATTTTTCTCTTTCCCTCTCACTGTCTCTGTCTCTCTCTCTCTGAAAAGCACGGGTGCCTTAAGGCCAAAAAAACCCACATGTTTAGCAAACAGCAGGTGGAAAGCTGATACTGGCGACCCTCCGCTCTGCCTCATCCCAGAGGCCAAGCAGTGGAAGGTGGAAAGCCAGACTGGAAGCTGTGGTTCTGAGCCACGCCCTCTCAGATCCAGCAGGATGGTTAATCCCTTGGACACCAAGTCTGTTCAGCTAGGGGAATCTTTAAATGCAAGCAGGGGACCCCGGGCGGATCTCCCACACTCCGGAGTAAAGGACTCTCCCTTCCTGGTCAAAGCCTTTAGACTGCTGACCTGCCACACCACACTTCTCTCCTCTGTAGGAACAGTGGGCGCCTCGAGGGGCCCCTTCTACCTGCAGCGGTTGGGAAGGCTCAGACCGGCAGTGCGTCTTCAGAACCACCCCTTACCTGAGGGTGGTGCAAACGCCCGGGCCACTTCTCACCCTACATAGCAGGGTCCTGGCAGCTCCAGGGCAAGATCAGCTGAGACGCAGACCCCAGAGCGACTGCAGCTCTGGACCCTGCTGTGCTGGGCATCGGGCGAGGCCTGGGCGAGGCCTGGGCGCCCGGCACCCAGAGGAGTGGGCAAACTGGAAGGGAAAAGGAGGCCGGGAGGAGGGAGGCTAGAGCGAGCAGAGGAGTGGGAGAGGCCCGCGGGGGAGCCTATCTCACTGACACTGACCCAGACCCCGCCCTGCGGACTCCGCTCCGGACTGCGTCTCTGGGGTGAGGGCTTACTCCCCCACCCTGGCAGGGGCATGTCTGACACGTGGGGGTCCCGGGGGCTGGGGGACCCGGGCGTCCGGGATAGTCGGGGCCTCCCGTCCGTCCCTCCTTCCATGCAATCCGCACGCCATGTAGCTCCCTCGGGAGCCCTCCGACCACGTTTCCATGCACTGACACCCAGGCTCCGGCCTCTCCGCTCCTTCCTTCCTGACGCAGATCTGGCCGCACCCCAGCGAACCTGGCTCTCGCCGCCGGGCCATCCGCGGGCCCCTCACGGCCTCGCGCGGTTCCCCGAACTGCGGTTCGGTCCTCGGGCCGCTCTGCCTTTGTTCCGTCACGCGGCTGCCTACCCCGGTATTCCTTGTCCGGAAGGAGGGGCACTTACGGTGGACGCCAAAGCCCGCGGCTGTCGCCATGGCGACTGCTGCGACGCCTCGCCTCTGGACCTCCGCAAGGCCTCGGTGGAACCCGCCACCATGGAAACGCTCTCGCGGCTCTTCTCGAGAGCTCTGGCCCTGCCGCGTAGGCTGGGGAGGGGCGAAACGAGGCCCCGCCCCTCCTATGCCCCGCCCCTCCGATGAGGCCCCCGCCCCCGATGAAGCCCCGCCCCGCCCTCCGTGCGCAGAGTCGCCGTCCCTCTTCTGTGGTCCCCGGGACCTCCCAGGGGGCTCCCTCCGAGCCGGACCTCCGTCCCGCCCCCTCCACCCCCCCCTCCGCTCACCGGTCCTTGGCCTTACTCTGCTGGCGGGAGGACGCTGTGACCCCTCGGTCTCCACCTTGCCCTTGCTGGAGAGGAGGCTGGGAGACCAGCAGATGGCGTAATGGTTACCTCGCTGGACTCCCACGGTTGGAGTCCCGACCTGGTGGCATAAAAATCACTCCCGGGGGACCAGCAGTTAGCGTAATGGCCATGTCGTTGGACTCCCACGTAGTCGACCGCGGTTCGCGTCCCGGACCCGGTGGCTTTGAAGCTCATGCCCGGCGCGTGTGCGTGCGTGCCCAAGATCCCAAGAGGAGAATGGAGGAGAAGGGATTGCAGAAGGGATTGCGGCGTGACCATCCCCCCCGGGGGGGGGGGTGATTTCTTGCTTTCTGTCTCTCTGTCTCTCTCTGTCTGCCTGGCAAGCGCACGCGCCCTTTAGCGAAAAAACCTCTCCAAAAAAAAAAAAAAAAATCACTCCCGGATGGGGGCTGGCAGGTTGCATGGTGATTAAAGGGGCTGGGCTCCCACATGGCTGCCCGCAGTTCAAGTCCTGGACCTGGTGGTTTGCTTTGTCTTTCTGATCAAGCTGAAAAATAAATAAATAAATAAAAGGTAAATAAAATAATTATTAAAATAAAACCGTCACTCCGAGCGCGTGTGAGTGCTTGCCCAAGATCACGAGAGAATAAGGGATGACCATCCCTCCTAGGGGTTGATATCTGGCTTTCTGCCTCTCTGGCGAGCACACATCCCTTATACCAAAACCAAATTTTAAAAAAGAGGAGGCTGGATCTCTGATTCTGTGTCTATCACAGCGCCGTCAGTCATCAGCATTTGCGTAGGTGACAGGTGCTCACCATTGGTGGCACGTTTCATTCATTCCAAAGCTGTACGGGGGCTCCACGGCGTGCGTTTTTCTCTCGCTTCCCTCTCCCGGTTGTCTTTCTAACACATGGCCTTCGTCCCACCTTCCCCCTCTGCCGGGTCTAGCCTCGGCGGGGGTGGATTGACTCCACGGAGGCGGCGCAGGTGAACAGAAGACAAAGGTCTCGGTGCCTTTTCATGCACGTCCTATGCCGGACACTCCCAGAGATCGCTCTCTGAGGAGTGACAACTGCTAAGAATCATCGTGCCTTTTTATTGAAAATGTGATACATGCAAGTAAATGGGCAGTAAAAAATTTACTCTAAGGAACAGGGTGTACAAAGCATGGAAGCAATAAATATAAAACATGCTGTTTGTCTTGTCAGATCAGGTAAAATCAATCACAGTTCTCAGGGTGAGGAAGTTCATTCGTCTGTTATATTTTCTTCTTAGATCTTTTTTTTTTTTTTTTTTTTTTGGAGAGGTTTTTTGCTATAGGGCGCGTGCGCTCGCCAGACAGATAGAGAGAGACATAGAGACAGAAAGCGAGAAATCACCCCCCAGGGGGGATGGTCACGCCGCAATCCCTTCTCCTCCATTCTCCTCTCGGGATCTTGGGCACGCACGCACACGCGCCCGGCGTGAGTTGTAAGCCACCGGGTCCGAGACGCGAACCGCGGTCGACTACGTGGGAGTCCAGCGACATAGCCATTACGCTAACTGCTGGTTCCCTCTTCTTAGGTCTTGATTACTGGGAAGGGTCTTTCGAAGAGGGGGCTTGCAGGATGTTTGATAGTTTCAGTCCCGGGCCAGGGCAATAACATTGCTGGTTGCAAAGACCTAGATAGATATCTTGTTTTGTTAAGTAAAGACACAGTTAATATATGGACTATCCATACATTACAACAATAGAAGGTGAGTCTATGATCTTATATGGGAAAGGAAGATGATCTTGTAGCTCAGGAGACAACACAGGATGTTTTATTAGCAGTTTTTTATAGTCAACAGCACATAGATGAGAAACTGTAGTTGAAAGCTACCTGTTGCTTTAGATAAGAGCTCCCAGCTAAGGTAATCTTTCTCTGGAGCCCTCAGGTTTGTTTATCCTGTTGTCCCAGCCAGGCTTTTTCCTTTTATAAACCTGTGGGTTTCTGCATTTTATTTGCCGAGTCTGTCAATTAGTGAGTTCTTTTGTTTTATCTCTGAGTCTCTGTTATGTGGTGAATGTGCTGACTTTGCCTAGCTTGAGTTAACTTCGGCCTGTAGCTTTAACAAGGGCTATTTATATAAAACTAACCTTAAACTAACTTAGTTTACATATGTTTCTAATGTTAATTTGGTTTATACTAACTTAATCTGTATGTTAATTTTGGCTTAAAAACAGACAGGTGGGGGAGTCTTAAACTTCCCTGTCCTCCTGTCAGTCTTAGGGAACCACATTCTTACAAGGTCACTAATTGGCTTTATTGTAATGGTTGGGGGTGATGTTTTACCCTTACAGGGTACCGTAATAACAGTAAAACTCACGGCAGAGAAATTGAATACCGGCCAGTTCAAGGACACAAGGGAGGGCTCGTAAACTGGGCCCTGCCTCAGTTTCTCCCCAGTCCAGGCCTTGCCTTAGAATGGGAGGCAGCATCCTTACCAGCTTGTGTTGCCTGCATGGCCCCGTCACCCCTCAACAACCCGAGACCCAAGGGTTTCTGTTAGGCTGGGGGTTTGGGAACCGACCTCTGGGGAAATTGGAGCGGAGTGTAGCTCCTGGATGCCCAACCACCTGGGACTGACTTGGCGAGGTGGGACCGAGCAGGCGAAGGTGGGGGAGCCCACCAGGTCTCCGGCCGAGGACACCCGCGGGGCGGCTGGGGCCCGCGTTCTCGAGTCCTGGGAGGGACAGTGACCGTGCAGCGCCACCTTCCGGCAAAGCCGTCGCGCCGTTGGTGTCCGCGGGGACTAGGCGGTGGCCGCCCCCGCGTCCTCAGCGAGCTCTGGGGTGCAGTCAAGCGCGGAGAGCGAACGCGCAGCGCCGGAGCCTGTGGGTGCCAGAGATCAGACCCACCAGCAAAGGGGGTGGGTGGCGGAAGGTGCGGGGTTGCCGGAACCCTCAGGCCTCCTGGTGTCCTCAGTTTTGGATTTCTGAGTGCACCGCCTCTTGCCCAGCTTGGAAAATGGTACCATTAACAGCCCCGGCCTCCCAGTGCAGGCCTACCCCTTTACTCCACCCCCATCCGATCTCGCATACATTCACCGCTCTCGTCCTCTTCTGCTAGGCCAGGCCGCCATCTTGTGACTGGATTCTGGAATAGCATCCCATTTCCAGGCCTGACTCCTAATATTACATTTATTCTCCAATGGCCACAAAAAATCCGACCTATTTCTCCTTGGACGAAATCCCTTTGGTCAGTGGCTTCCACTCTGCAGGTGCTCCGGGAGTTTGCCGGTCACTGTTCTGTGCCCTGTGAGGGCAGGGACTCTGTGCACTTCTGTATCCCCAGTACCTGATGTGACGACCCATTAAAGGTCTGCTGAATGAATGTGGAAGAAAGTTCTCTCATTACCCTGTGGCTGGGCCCTGCCCCCAAGCCAGGATGTTAGGCCCTGGCTGTGGGTGAGGACACTCTGGCCCTCTTGGCTAGTCTAGCACTGCTTGCCACCGTAAACTGGAATTGTCTCTCTCCTTCCTCTTGGCCAACTTCTCTTTCACCAATATAAGTCCAACTGGAGTCCGGTGGGCAGTCATGCATTTCATGGCAGGCCCTGCAGGAAGCTGGAGTCTGGGGGTCCGGGGCCTCCGCAGCGCTCCCCAAGCCCTGTACCTGGGCCTCCTAACAGAGCTGGTCATGATGAGCTTGGTGTTTGGTAAGTGGCTCCAAGGGGTCAGAAGGGTCTCCTGGGCACTGGGTGGGGGAACCAAGTGTCCTGGTTCATTGTCCAGGATGCTCAGGGAAAACCAGGTAGGAGGAAAGATGGGATGGATAGGTTTGCTGGGAAAATGCCTAGGGGCTGCTAATGTCTAGTGACTGGCCCAGGGCTGTCTCTCACTCAGCAGTGGGAGACTGGAATGGAGACACTAAAGGAATCCTCTCCAAATCTGAGGGCAACACAGTAGGGTGAGTTGAGAAACATGCTGCATGATGGAACCAGAATCCACAGGGTCCGGCAAGGCTGGATAGTCTCCTCAGCTGGCTGCAGAGCATGTGTCCCTGCCTCACACCAAACCGTCTGTTGGGGCTGGGGACTTAGGACCAGAGGAAAGGCTGCTGTATGTGCTTGTCATTGGGGAGGGAGATGGAGAATAGGAACTTTGGTAGACAAAGTCTATTATGAATCTGCCTAGTAATAGGACCACCCAAAACAGAACAAGATTGTAGCCCCTGACTGCTTAATATCTCCCATCTCCATGAAGCAGATGCTTCTTGTCCTGTGGTAGAAGCTCGTCTTCACTTCTGAACATAACAGATTAAGAAAATAGGTCCAGGGACCGGTAAGTGGCATGGTGGTTAAGGATGCCTGGACTCCCACATGACTAACATAGGTTCGAGTCCCAGACCTGGCAGCTTGCTTCGTCACTTTCTCTCTCTCTCTCTCTCCCCACCTCTCTCACTCTGTCCCTCTCTGGTCAAATTAAAATAAATAGATACATAAAGTTAAATAAAATAATTATTAAAAGAAAACAGATTCTTTTCTTTCTTTCTTTCTTTCTTTCTTTCTTTCTTTCTTTTTTTTTTTTTTTTTTTGGAGAGGTTTTTGCTATAGGGTGCATGTGCTCGCCAGAAAGACAGAGAGAGACAGAGAGATAGAAAGTGAGAAATCACCCCCCAGGGGGGTTGGCCACAGCCACAATCCTTCTCCTCCATTCTCCTCTTGGGATCTTGGGCACGCATGAACACGTGCCCAGTGTGAGTTTAAGCCACCGGGTCCGGGACTCGAACCATGGTCGACTACATGGGAGTTCAGCGACATAGCCATTACGCTAACTGCTGGTCCCAAAAGAAAACAGATTCGAAAGAGTTCAAGGGGTGGAGGAACCCAAGTCACAGAGGAACAATTGTCCTGAGAGGGCTCCCCAATGCTGAAATGGGTCTCAGCCTTATCTTTGAACTTAAAGCCTTACAGAGTGCTGGGCACACGTTAGCTCCTCAGATGATGAATGAATGAATGCACAAGTGAATAAATGAATTTGTTCTTCATCTCTGGCAGTATAAGAGCAGGGAATGGAGACTTCAGCAAGGACTAAAGTTTCTGATGGGAGAATACACTATATGACTAAGCAACTGGTGATTTTATGGCTTTCAGAGATGCGGAGGTAGAGGGGGACCAGAGGGGGGGACCAGCCTGGCATCAGGCAAGCAGCGGTTGGGAGTCAACACTTCTCTGTGTTCCAGGTAAGATTGCTTCTGTCAACCAGAATCCCCCTTATCCGACGCAGTTTCCCAAATACCTGCGCTGCTATCGATGCCTCTTGGAGACCGAGGAGCTGGGCTGCCTCCTGGGGTCTGACATCTGCCTGGTCCCGCTCGGCAGCAGCTGCATCACCCTACACATAAAGAACAGTAAGCTGCCTCTGTTAGGCCCCGGGCCCCTCCACAGCCTCTCCCAGCCTCCTCTCTGCACCCCAAGTCCTGTTCCCACAACCCTGGCACTTGGCTCACTCTCTCTCCTCCCACCCTGCTTCCCTCCTCAGCCCCCAGCTGACTGGCCTCCACCTTTCACAGCACCCCCTGGAAGGGGGCCCTGGAGCTCTCCAGATGTCTGGCCTTTCCTCGAGCTGCCGGCTCCCCATCTGCCGGAGTGCTCCCTGTTGGCGGCCACGGCTCGCTCCTCCTGCGGCTTCCACTGCTTCTTCACGGTCACCTACACTCTCTCGCCTCTTCTCCCCGCCCCTCAGTGTCTGCATTCACCAAGCTCGGTCCTCAGCTGTCTTCCCACATCCCGAGGGGATTTTCTCTGCTTCCTGGGCTTCACCCAGCAGCCACGTACTGTTTCCTTCTGAATCTGAATGTTAACACATTGTCCCGTGAACATCGCTGCCTCGTTTTCGAGTTGCTGAAGATGGTCTGTATTCCCTCCTTCATGTCTGCTCTTTTGCCCAATCCTCCACCTTTTTTTTTTTTTTTTTGAGAGGTTTTTGCTACAAGGCGCATGCGCTTGCCAGACAGACAGAGACAGAGAGACAGAAAACGAGAAATCATCCCCCAGGGGAGATGGCCACACCACAATCCCTTCTCCTCCTTTCTCCTCTCGGGATCTTGGGCACGCACGCACACGCGCCCGGCGTGAGTTTTAAGCCACTGGGTCCGGGACGCGAACCACGGTCAACTACATGGGACTCTAGCAACATAGCCATTACGCTAACTGCTGGTCCTTTTTTTTTTTTTTAAGAGAGTTTTTTGCTGTGGAGCAAATATTTTGCTGTCCCTCTCTTGCCAAAGAGACAGAGAGGGACAGAGAGAGAGAAAGCAAGAAATCGCCCACCCAGGAGGGATGGCCACGGTACAGTCTCTTCTCGGTTCTCTCCTTGAGATTTTAGGCACGTATGCACACGCGCCTGGCATGAGTTTCAAGCCACCACGTTCAGGACTCAAACTGTGGGTCTATCATGTGGGAGTCCAACGACATAACCATTATGACATCTGCTGGTCCCAACCCCCACCTTTTTAAAGTTAACAAAAACTTAATAGAGGGGCCAGCAGGTGGTGTGGCGTTTGAGGATGAGGACACAGAAATGCAGGAAGGCCATAACTGCCTCAGACTCGCAGAGGCTGAGCCAGCACTGGCGGTGACTTTGGACATGGTGCTCTTAACAACCAAGGCATGAAGCTGCCTTCACTCGAATCCTTTCAAGTAGCCAATGTGCAGACATGATTCAAATGTCAGAAGATACAATACCCTGTAGAAGAAGTCTCCCTTCCACTCTTGCCCAATCCAGCTGGCTCCCACGCACATATAGCCACTCTTTTTACTTTCTTGATTACTCTTTCCACAATTTTTGTGAACATTTCACTCTCTCTGAATATGCTATTTGCTCTTTTTTCATCTCTCCTATCCTCAAAGAGTAACATACCACTGTAAATAGTGTTCAGCACTTCTTTTTAAATTTAACAGTTATGGGAATTTAATATTTCAATTTTTTTTAAAGAATTACTTTATTAAAAGGACCAGCAGTTAGTGTAATGGCTGTGTCGCTGGACTCCCATGTAGTTGACCACGGTTTGAGTCCCAGACCCAGTGGCTTAAACTCACGCCGGGCGCGTGTGCGTGCGTGCCCAAGACCCCGAGAGGAGAATGGAGGAGAAGGGATTGCGGCGTGGCCATCCCCCCGGGGGGTGATTTCTCACTTTCTGTCTCTCTGTCTCTCTCTGTCTTTCTGAAGATCTTGGGCACGCACACACACACGCCCAACATGAGTTTATTAATTTTTAATCATTTAAAAATTATTTTATTTAACTTATTTATCCATTTATTTATTTTAATTTGACCAGAGAGGGATATATATATATAGAGAGAGAGAAAGTGAGAAAGCAAGTCACCAGGTCCTGGGAGTCCAGTGCCTCTAACCATGCCACCTGCTGGCCCATATCCCTTTTTTTTGGGGGGGGGAGAGGTTTTTGCTATAGGGCGCGTGCACTCGCCAGACAGACAGAGAGACAGAAAGCGAGAAATCACCCCCCAGGGGGGATGGCCACAACGCTATCCCTTCTCCTCCATTCTCCTCTCGGGATCTGGGGCACGCACGCACACACACACGCCCGGCATGAGTTTAAGCCACCGGGTCCAGGACTCGAACCGCGGTCGACTACGTGGGAGTCCAGCGACATAGCCATTACGCTAACTGCTGGTCCCCCCCCCCTTTTTTTTTAAGAATTATTTATTTTGGACCAGCAGATGGTATAATGGTTATGTTGCTGGACTCATGTAGTCAACTATGGTTTGAGCCCTGGAGCTGGTGGCTTAAAACTCATGCGGGGTGCAAGAGTGTGTGTGTCCAAAATCTCAAGAGGAGAATGGAGGAGAAGGGATTGCAGTGTGGCCATCCCGCTGGTCAGTGATTTGTCACTTTCTGTCTCTCTGGGGAGGGCATGCACCCTATATCAAAAATCTCAGAAAAAAAGAAAGGAATTATTTTTAAATTTTTATTTGTTATTATTCTTCAGTTTGACTGGAGAGACACAGAGATAGAGAGAGAGAGAGTTTGAAAGCAAGCTGCCAGGTCCAGGACTCAAACTAAGGTCAGCACATGTGGGAGTCCAGTGCTCCAACCACTATGCTACTTGCCAGCCCCTCCATATCGGGTTGTTGTTGTTTTTTTCATCTTTTTTCTTTTTTTTTTTTTTTTGGAGTGGTTTTTACTATAGGGCGCATGCACTCTCCAGAAAGGCAGAGAGAGATATATTAGCAGGCATCGATACTTCATTATTTTTACTTCTTACAAAAGTTTATTTCTTCCATAGGGAGAGACAGAGAGAGAGAGGGAGAACCTCTCAACAATGTCTCTTTTTTTGACAATATCTCTTTATTTTATTTTTTATTTAAAAGTTTATTAGAGTGTATGTATGCTTGCCAGAGAGAGAGACAGACAGAGCAAGAAACTGAGAAATCCCCCCCAAGGTGATGGCCATACTGCAATCCCTTCTCCTCCACTCTTCTCTTGGAATTTTGGGCATGCATGCACATGCACCTGGTGTGTTTCTCAAGCACCAGATCTGGGACTCAAACAACAAAGTCAGTCATGTGGGATCCAGTTGGATGGCCTGACAAGTTTTTTGAGCACATGTGCTCACCAGAGAGGAAAAGAGAGAAAGTGAGAAATCATACCCCCAGGGGGGATGACCATGCTGCAGTCCCTTCTCCTCCATTCTTCTCAGGATTTGGGGCACGCGAGCACACACACCCGGCGTGACTTTCAGGCTGCAGCATTGAAAACTCAAACAATGATCAGCCACGTGGGAATCCAACACCTTAACCACCTTGCCACCTGCTCACCCTACCAAGTATTTTATTTTTTAAGTTCCTTCATTGGGACCAGCAGGTGGCGTAGTGGTTAAGGCATTGGACTCCCACACCAACAGTGATTCAAGTCCTGGATCTGGCAGCTTGAACTCCCACAGAGCACCTGTGCGTTCATGCCCAAACCCCCAAGAGGAGAATAGAGGGGAAGGGATTGTGACATGGCCATCCCCCCGGGGGGAGATATTTCTTGCTTTCTGTCTCTTCATGTCTCTCTGGTGAGTATATGCACCCTATACCAAAAATCTCCATCTCAAAAAAAAAAAGTGAATTCATTTACTTTTTTTTTTTTTTTTGAGAGGTTTTTGCTACAGGGCGCGTGCGCTCGCCAGACAGACAGAGAGAGACATAGAGACAGAAAGCAAGAAATCACCCCCCAGGGGGGATGGTCACGCCACAATCCCTTCTCCTCCATTCTCCTCTCGGGATCTTGGGCACGCACGCACACGCGCCCGGCGTGAGTTTTAAGCCACCGGGTCCGGGACGCGAACCGCGGTCGACTACGTGGGAGTCCAGCGACATAGCCATTACGCTAACTGCTGGTTCCCCAGAATTCATTTACTTCTTCTGAGAGAGTGAACACGCACCCGCCACAAGGTCATGTTGCTGTGATTCGCGAAGCCTCAGTCAGCCCCAGATCGTGGGCACATGCATGCCTGGGGTACTCAAGAGAAGACTCTGGATGCAAACCCAGGACCTTCTCATGTGGGGCAGCCTCACTAAATGTCTTAGCATCATGGCACCATCTAGTGCCCTTAGTCTTACTCTTTTTTTGTTTTCTTCTTTTTTGGTCCAGGGCAGGGTGTGGGAGTCATGCTAAGTCTATGTGGAGTGTGGGCTGAGGGGATGTGGGGTTTCGCCCGGAGGCACCCCATCACTGGTGCCTGTGGTCCTTCCCCAGGCAGTGGGTCTGACATCATGGTGAGTGACTGCCGCAGCAAGGAGCAGATGAGCGATTGCTCTTATACCCACACTTCTCCAGTGTCCGGCTTCTGGATATTCTCCCAATGCTGCTTCCTGAATTTCTGCAATGACCCCCAAAAGAGAGCTGTCTATCTTTCTTAGAATGACCGCAGAGTATCTGAGAGGAAAATTCCACCACATTCCTGATTTCTACCTGGACTCCAGTCCCTCGAACCAGCCCACCTGCCTCCAAGTCACTGGACCCCAGCCTTGACTCTTCTTCTTGGCTGTCCCCTCTCCTTGAACTTCCTAGTTCGCCTCAAGTCCCCAGGTGTTCCTCCAAAATAAATTGTTGTGCAAACTGATCTCTCTTTTGGTGTAGGTGGAGGCTGAGGGAAGGGCCTCCTCACGTGGACAAGTGGGCTCCCAGCTGTCTCCGTCTTGCCTTAGTATATCTGACCCAACTCTAAGCACAAAAAGATGAAAGACTGGAAGCCCTCGTACGGTGAGGGCCGGCCAGCGGGCATCCTCGGAAGTGCTGTTGGGGACTTGAGGAAGGTCCCAAAGGCTGTTTTGGTGGGAAGAGGGAGTTTCGAAAGGACCAGGCCCAAAAAAGGAGGGAATGGGTGAGGCCACTCTGGAAGAGACATTAGGTCTAGCCCAAGGCTGGTCTGACTCCCAGGCTGTTTCCCTCAAGGACCTTGGCAAGGAACTCAGTTCTGGGCCTTGGAGTTCCCAGTCTTTCAGGCTATCTTCCATTTATGTGAGACCTACTTAGAAGACCTCCCAGAAAGAGGGGGACACACTGAGAATTTGAACCTCTCTTTATATCTCCAACTGGCCCATGACCTAAAAACATTGGTTTGGGGAACCAGCATGTGGTGTAATGGTTATGTTGTTAGGTTCCCATATGGTCGACAGCAGTTCGAGTCCTGGACCTGGCAGCTTAAAACTCATGCCCAGCACGTGTGTGTGTGCATGCCCAAAATCCCAAGAGGAGAATGAAGGAGAAGGGATTGCAGTGTGACCATCCTCCCTGGGGGTGGGGTGGGGGGGATGGGGGGTGATTTCTTGCTTTCTGTCTTTCTCTCTGGTGAGTGCACATATCTAAAAACAGGGACCAGTAGTTAGCATAATGGCTATATATGTAGCTGGACTCCCATGTAGCCGACTGCGGTTCAAATCCCGGACCCGGTGGCTTAAACTCACACTGGGTGCATGTGCGTGCGTGCCCAAGATCCTGAGAGGAAAATGGATGAGAAGGGATTGCAGTGTGGCCATTCCCCCGGGGGGTGATTTCTCGCTTTCTGTCTCTCTTTCTGTCTCGCTGGCGAGCGCATGCTTGCAAAAACCTATAGCAAAAACCTCTCAAGAAAAAGAAATCTCTAAAAGCAAAACAAACAAAAAAAACAGAACAAAAAAAGCATTGGTTTGCTGTCTGCTGCCAGAAAAGGCTATAAAGAGACCAAGGAAGGGACCAGTAGATGGCGTAATGGTTATGTCACTGGACTCCCACATAGTCGACCATGGTTCAAGTCTCAGATCCAGCGGCTTAAAACACACTGGGTTGGGAACCAGCAGTTAGCGTAATGGCTATGTTGCTGGACTCCCACGTAGCTGACCGCGGTTCGCGTCCCGGACCCGGTGGCTTAAAATTCACACCAGGTGCATGTGCGTGTGTGCCCAAGATCCCGAGAGGAGAATGGAAGAGAAGGGATTGCAGCGTGACCATCCCCCTTGGGGGGTGATTTCTCACTTTCTGTCTCTATGTCTCTCTCTGTCTGTCTGGCGAGCGCACTCGCCCTATAGCGAAAACCTCTCCAAAAAAAAAAAAAAAAAAAACACACTTGGTTGGGGACCAGCAGGTGGCATGGTAGTTAAGGCACTGGACACTCCCACATGGCCAACCAGGGTTCAAGTCCCAAATCTGGTGGCTTGCTTTTTCACTTCCCCTCTCTCTTGCTCTCACCCTCTCTCTCTCTGGTCAAATTATTAAAAAAAAAAAAAAAGAAAGAAAAGAAAAAAAATGAATAAATGAAATAAAATAAATAAATAAAAAAATTTAAAAACACTGGGTGTGTGTGTACATGCCTGAAATCCTAAGAGGAGAACGAAGAAGGGACTGTGGTATGATCATCCCTCCAGGTGGTGATTTCTCGCCATTTCTCTGTCTCTATCTCTCCAGCGAGTACGTGTGCCCTATAGCAAAAATCTCTCTTAAAAAAACAACCAAACCTGGGACCAGCAGTTGGCGCAATAGCTATGTCGCTGGATTCCCATGTAGTCAACCACAGTTTGAGTCCTGGATCCATGGCTTAAACTCATGCCAGACACATGTGCATATGTGCCCAAGATCCTGAGAGAAGAATGGAGGAGAAGGGATTGCGCTGTGGCCATCCCCCATGGGGAGTGATTTCTCACTTTCTCTCTGTCTCTCTGGCAAGCACATGCACCCTATAGCAAAAACCTCTAAAAACAAACAAACAAACAAAAAAACAAAAATGACTCACCCCAGGTGTGTGGGTGCATGCCCAAGATCCCAAAAGGAGAATGGAGAAGAGATTACGTACGGTGTGGCCATTTCCCTGGGAGGTGATTTCTCACTTTCTGTCTCTTTCTCTCTGGCAAGTACTCGTGCCCTATAGCAAAAATCTCTCTAAAACAAACAAACAAACAAACCAAAACACTGTATGAGAGTATATCCTATACACTACATTTCCACCAAGTACGCAGATAAAACTCTTCTAAGCTGCTGCAAGT
Organism: Tupaia tana; assembly: GCA_026018925.1. Taxonomy (NCBI): domain Eukaryota; kingdom Metazoa; phylum Chordata; class Mammalia; order Scandentia; family Tupaiidae; genus Tupaia; species Tupaia tana. The sequence continues at coordinate 137,383,604 of JAKSZU010000002.1, read as the reverse complement.
TGGTACAGCGGCTACCCCTGAGCTGGCAGGAGTGTCTGGGAAGGGGCACAAGAGCAGCTTTGGGTACCGATAGAGGCCTCTATGCTGAAATGGGGGCTGGTTTTACAAATGTGTTGTTCACAGAAATCCAGCGTATGATATGTGCAATGCTGCCCTCATCAGTAGAGTGGTCAGTGTCCCTGTCACACAAGGCCAGTGTTGAGTTCTCCAATGGGGAAGCAGCCACCCTTGCTTCTATTTTGACGAAAAGGTTTAAAAGTAAAGAAGCGAACAATTGTAAGTGCAGGAAGGCCAACAGGAGGCGTGGTGGTTTAGGTGCTGGACCCCACATGGCCAAACTGTGTGGTTGGAATCCTGGACCCGGCAGCTTGAAAATCATGTCAGCTCTGAGTGTGTGCATGCTCCAGATCCTGCGAGGAGCCTGGAGGAGAGGATTGTGACATGGCCATCTCCTGGGGCTGATTTCTTGCTTTCCCTCTCTGTGGTGAGCATACACGCCCTATAACAAAAACAAAAACCACCAAAAAAATGGAATGTGTTTGTTTCTTTTTAAAAAGAATTATTTGGGACCAGCTGGACTCCCACGTAGTCGACCGCGGTTCGTGTCCCAGACCCGGTGGCTTAAAACTCATGCGGGGCACGTGTGCGTGTGTGCCCAAGATCCCGAGAGGAGAATGGAGGAGGGATTGCGGCGTGACCATCCCCCTGGGGGGTGATTTCTCGCTTTCTGTCTCTCTGTTTCTGTCTTTCTGGTGAACGCACGCGCCCTATAGCAAAAACATCTCCAAAAAGAAGAATTATTTTATATGACTTTATTTTAATTTGACCAGAGAGAGACAGAGTAAGAGAGATGGAAAGCAAGAGAGCAAGTCGCCAGGTCCTAAGACTTAAACCACAGTCGGTCATGTGGGAGCCCAGTGCCCTTAACCACCACGCCACCTGCCACCCCTAATGTGCTTGGGGGTATTTTTTGAGAGCACACAGGCCCAGACTTCGCTCTATGCATTTGCATGCACTCCTTCAAGTGCTATCCCAACTTGACAGATGACCCACTTACCTGAGTGGCAGAGGGGCTGGGGCTGGGCCTCTCAGACACAAACCTACACTGCTTTCCATTTGAAAAGTTTCCTACTCTCAGCTAGACTGTAAGGCTCAGAAGGGCAACCCCTAGTAGGGACCAGCAGGTGGCGTGGTGGTTAAGGGACTGGATACCCCCACATGACCGACCACGGTTCAAGTCCCTGACCTGGTGGCTTGCTTTCTCACTCTCTGGTCAAATTAAAATAAATGAATGAATAAATAAAATTGAATAAATAATTCTTTAAAAAAAAAAAAAAGGGCCACCCCTGGCTGTACTGTTCTCACACGGAGGCCTTAGTGCTTAATGTCAGGCTTGACAGGGGCCAGCCGGAGGCGTGGTGGTTAGGGGCACTGGACTCCCACATGACCAGCCACGGTTTGAGTCCCAGTCCTGGTGGCTTGCTTTCTCACTTTCCCTCTCTCTCTCACACACTCTGTCCCTCTCTGGTCAAATTAAAATAAATAATTCTGAAAAAAAAAATGTAAAGATCCAATTACCACAGTCCCATCTCTGTACTTCTTTCCTTAACCTGGACAACTCCTGCCCAGGTGTGTTGGGGGGTGCTATGTACTTGGATCCTTGAAAAAAATAACAAAAGAGCCTAAGCACTAGGTGACTCTTAGATGATAGATTAAAGTCTGGGCTCATCTTTTTTTTTTTTTTAAATAATTATTTATTTTGTTATTCATTCATTTATTTTTAAATCTGACCAGAGAGAGACAGAGGGTGAGAATGAGAGAGAGAGAGGAAGTGAGAAAGCAAGCCACCAGATTCAGGACTTGAAACCTGGTCAGCCATGTGGGAGTGTCCAGCACTTTAACCACCACGCCACCTGCTGGTCCCCATGGGCATGATCATCTTCTTGGTTTAAAAGTTTTTTCTTGGGGCTGGCAGGTGGCATATGGTTAAGGCAGCTGGACTTCCACACAGCTGACCGCAGTTCATGTTCTAGACCTGGCAGCTTGCTTTCTCACTTTCCTTCTGTCTCTCTGGTCAACTTTAAAGAAAAAAAAAAAATTAAATAATGACAATGAATAAAATTAAATAATTCTTTTAAAAGACCGTATCTCGGGACCAGCAATTAGCATAATGGCTATGTTGCTGGACTCCCATGTAGTCAACCGCGATTCGAGTCCTGGACCCAGTGGCTTAAACTCACGCCAGGCGCATGTGCATGTGTGCCCAAGGTCCTGAGAGGAAAATGGCAGAGAAGGGATTGCGGCATGGCCACCCCCCTTGGGGAGGTGATTTCTCACTTTCTGTCTCTGTCTTTTCTGGCGAGCACACAAGCCCTATAGCAAAAACCTCTTGCGGGGGGTAAGTTTCTTCTTTTCAGTGCCAGCAGGTGGTGCAGTGGTTAAAGACGCTGGACTCCCACATGGCCAACCGCAGCTTGAGTACCAGACCTAGTAGCTTGTTTTCTCTCTTGCCACTCTCTGGTCAAATTTAAATAAATATATAAATACATAGTTAATTTCTTCTTCTCCCCTTGGTGAAAAGAACGTGGCATCACGTAGGTTTAACTTTCTAAGTTTAGAGTATGTCTAAAGTGAAGAGGAGGGCCCACCAGTGGCGTCATGGTTAGGGTGACTGGAATCACATAGAAGGGCCAGGGGTCTTTCAGGGGGTTCAGGCAGGGAGCCTTGGAGCTAGTGGCTGGCCCAGGAGTAGCAGTAATCATACTGGCACATAATCCCACCTGGCTGACTGCAGGGTCCTGGACCTGGTGACTCAGAAAACACCCTAGGAGTCATGGACACAGCCACTGTGCCCTGCTCTTATCCTCACATGATGTCTCAGGATTTGCAACCTTCCCACCAGATGTGGCCCCTGGACCTTGGACCTGAAAACTGGTGGCCTTATAGAGATTTGGACACACTGAAGGACACCAGATGCATGGGCACATGGGGACAACCTAGTGAGGACAGAGGCCTCTCAAGAAATCAAACCTGGCAACACACCTTGATCTGGGACTTCCAGCCTCCAGAACTGTGAGGAATACTTTCCTGTTGCTTAAACACACCAGTATGTGTATATATGCCCAAAATCCCAAGAGGAAAATGGAGAAAGCACTGCAGCAGGCCATTCCCCCTCAGGGGATGCTTTCTCACTTTCCCCTCTCTCTCTGGCCACTGCACACACCCTACAGGAAGGTGAGGGGGAGTCAGAATTCTCATGCTTTGATCTCTAAGTGGGCAGAGGGTAGAGGATATGAACCCTTTGGGGGCAGGCCAAGAGGAAGCTACAAGGGCCAAGTGGAGTGGGCAGGGCTCTTCTATCCCGTTTGAACCCCACATCTAATGACCTCTCTTTAACCTGTCTACACCTGCCCACACCTGGGCCTGATCCCATAAACAATGTGACACAGATTTAACCCAGTCCCAGTTTATTGTGGTGGGAAACGGGACGTGGAGCAGAGCAGGACACTCTCCTTTCCCCTCTCGCAGGCTCCTGTGGAGCTGGGTGCTGCAACTCAGTGAGGGGAAACAGGACTGAAGAAGCCAGACTGACAGAAGAGGACAGAAGGGAGGAGACAGGGTGGGAGTGGTGGTGAGTGAGGCAGGTTCACCAGATTGACAAGCCAGGAAAGCTACAAGTCTACCCTCATCCTCCTTGTTGCAAGCTCAGTCTGGTATCAGGTCTTAGAGACAGACATGACAGGGGGTACAGAGCTGAAGGGGATACCATATCTGAACAGAAGTGATGGGTGGCCAGATTCAGAGGGCATGGGAAGGTGGAACGTTCAAATGATGGGAAAGGGATACAGGAAAGCGCTGTGACTTCCCCAGATTGGCCTGGGCAGATCCATACTTGATACTTTCTAGGGGGAAAAAAGAGTAGCACAAGAGCCAGGGAGAGGAAATAAAACCAATGCTGTACACACACTGGAGGTACAAAGGAGGCCTAAGAAATAATAGTGACCAGAGACGGTGGGTATTTTCAGAAACTCAATGCAGGAAGCTGGAGGTGTTAGGGAGAGATTCCGGAACAGGGTGGAGTCTGGGAAGAGTTAGGTGTCAAGGTCTAGTCGGGGGAAGAACCAAAAGTCCTGAACTATTGAAGACCAAGTACATGCGGCGCAGGTCAGCAATAGACAGGCCCAGTTTCAGGGGCAGGGTGGCCAGGGGGTCCAGGGCTTTAGGCACCTGCCCAGCATGAATGCTAGGGAGGGGCAGTGAGAGGTTCAGGGCCTGGTAGAACTGTCTGACCTGGGCGTCAGAAAGGGGCAGGGCCAGGGGCGGGTCGGCGGGTTCAGACAGGGGGCTCTGGAGCTGGCGGCTCATCCAGGAGTTGCAGTAATCATACTGGCAGCACCGGGCCTGATACCAGTACTCTGAGAAGTAGGTGTTGCGTTGTTCTTGGCAACGGTAGGAATTGTACTGTCCACACCCTCGGACCACGAAACGGACCTTGATACCTGGAGAAAAAGGGAATGCTAGTAAACTTCTGCTAACAGTCTCCCAGAGTCCCCATCCCTCATCTAGACCCAAACACTATTCCAGACTCCTTCCAGAGAGGTCAGAAAAATTAGTTCAGTTTGCCCTCCTGCCCCTAAAGCCCCAAACTCCTTCCAAGATCCTCCCCTCTTCTTACACTGTAGGCACCAAGCAGCCCTCATTGTGAGGGGAGAGGTGATGAAGCTATAGGTTGTCCCTGCAGCCCCTTCCTGGGACGTCACACACCACGGAAGATGGTGATCACCATGCATGGGGATGAGCTGCTGACGGTGCACTTCTCTGAGCCCGAGATGCATCCTACAGAAGGGTCTTCCAGGAGGCAGAAGTGGCAAGTCCGGACTTCAGGAACAGACACTGGGGACACAGAAGGAAAGATGGAAACACTGGCTCACTCCCATGTTCCCTGCCCTGCAGGAGGCCTCAGTACCCAGGGCTCCACCTCTAACCCCTTCCTGGACCCAAGTCACCCCTTCCTCCCTGCCCTGGGCCCCACTTACCCTTTCCCACTGTGAAGCCCACCATGACCAGCACACCTACAAGCACATGGACCTTCATTACAGAGTTCTGGGATGGGGCAGTCCCTGACGAATGCCCTGAAGCCCTATCTTCCTGTGACATGCTCCTTAGTCCTGAGTTGCAGAGTAGCTTTGAGTCTGAGCAGGAAATGCCATAGGTGGACTTGAGCTATATTCCTGCTTGGGGCAGGATCCCAGCTGGGGCAGGAAGTTATTAACTTGGTAGAATGGCGTGTCCTCGACCCACGAGGTCTGGTTCCTGAGTGTGGGAGCAGTGGCCTAGACAGGGGCAGCACTTTAGCACCACCTGAGCCTGTATCTTATCTGCTTTTGTCCTGCATGGCCCCCAAGACCATTCTCTCCACTCAAGCGCCCATGGACTAGTGTCTCTGGCATCATTTGCTGCCCTCTCCATACACAGAGGGGTCCGTTCCATCATGCTGGAAGAAACTGGCAGGGTACCAAGTACCCTCATCCTTTAAGATAAGCTGGGAGCTGGCAGGTGGTGTGGTGGTTAAGGGCACTGGACTCCCATATGACCGACCATGATTCAAGTCCTGGACCTGGCAGCTTGCCTTTTCACTTTCCTGTTCTCTCTCACTCACTCTGTTCCTCTCTGGTCAAATTAAAGTAAATAAAGTTAAATAAAAATAATTCTTAAAAAAAAAAGCATGCCTCAGCTCCCCCAGCAGGGGGCACACAGACATCACTGAAGAGCAATTCTGGACCATCTCTCCCTACTGCTTACAGTCCTACTGGGTTCTCAGAAAAATCATGACTTTGTTTTTCTATGCAAAAATAAGCTATGACTTTTCTGACACCCCAGTATTTACTTAAGAACCCTTTCCTAACAAAACAAAGATAGTACTGCTGATTAAATCGCTGCGAAGACACGGACAGCTATAGTGATCTGAAGAGTATTTACTGCTCTAGTCTTCGAAACCTGATTTTCCTGAGTTTTTTCTCTCTGACCGTGTACTCTCGTATTCACTCCTAGGAATCCTGCTCTGCTTTATAATAAAAACATTGGGCCAGCCAATGGCATGGCGGTTAAGGCAGCTGGATCCTACATGGTTGAATGCACGGTTCAAGTTCTAGACCTGGTGGATTAAAAAACACACCAGGTGCATTATGGGCACATGCTCCAAATTAAGAATGAAGAGACTGTAAGTGTGCTTCCTCATTTTCCCCTCTCTTTCTCCTACAAATGCACATGCCCTATAGCAAATTACCAAAAAACAAAACAAAACAAAACAAATCACCTAAATCCACTGGGCACAAATCTGTGGTTTTCAACCTGGGAGGATGGGTTGGCCCACGAAGGCCCTAGGGTCCAACAAACCACCACCTCCCCCATCCCCAACCACAAGCACCAGCAGAGTAGCTCAAGTCCTTTTCTTCCACTTTATTTCATATTCCCACCACAATAATGACTCCTTTAATTTAAACTAAAAACCAAAGAAGATTCCTGAAAGGGTGGCAGCAAAGGACCAAAGGTGTCAAAGACCGAGGAACAAGTGGAATGGGTAATCAGCGAATTGTCTTGACTGGGCTCTTGAAGTTGCTGGCAGCTTGGAGTTGCAGCTGGTAGGCCATCGGGTGGATCTTGAAACCGTAGAGCCTGGGCCAGGGCAGAGGTCAGAGAGGCAGCAGGTTGAGCCCCCTCCTGGCCTTGCCAGTGGCATACAGTCCCACCTCCCCAACCCAGCTCATCCACGAGCCTGCTTAGTGTTTAAGGGCAGTGGTCCCCCAACTTCTTTGCTTAATTTTTATCGGAAAATGTATCTTAAACACCCACTGAAACTCAAACTCTAGGAGACATAAATCAGTACTTATTTCAGTGAAAAACCTTTCTTCCCTACACCAGAGTAAAAATGTGGCTCTATGATGATAGCTCAAGTTTAAGTTTAATCTGTGGTTCTGAGAATTGTCTTGCAAAAGGTTCTACATCAGGATGATGACAATAATAGCTATCATTTAAATGTTGCTTCACACCACATGCACGCTTTGAAAATCTCTGGTATACCCCCATAAAGAGGTACAATTAAATGTAAAAAATTGTTAAAGTAGAAAAAAATGTTTAAGTGCCACATGTTATTATTCTGAACAAGTCACACACTTAAACTGTCAGGCAGAGGCTGTCATCATCTTCATTTTATGGACAAGGAAACTGACACATAGGAAATCAGATGAATTTTCCTATGATCATTCAGCAGGGAGAAACAGTCTGAGACTTGGGAGAAGCAAGCCTCAAGGAAGGGCCATGTCCTGTTCTCTCGTCTCTCTAGGGGATCCTGGGCCTTTCCTTTGACCCTTGGTGATTCTGTCCCTGTTTCCCACCTGGGCACAAACTGGTTGGCAGGTCGCTTGGGCCGATATTCGGGATGCACCATGAAGAGCATGTGAGGGAAACCAGTGCCGAAGTAGGCGCCATCTGTGTGATGGTGCCTCGACGATTTGGGTGTATACACATCCATGCACTTGGGACAGTAGAGCTTCACCATGGCCTCGCCTGGGATGTCCGAGAGGCCTGGGAGATAGTCAGACTCAGTCCTGCCCAACCTTCCCACAGGGTTCAGGGCCCAATCTGCTGAGCCCTAACTCCTTCCCAGAAGACCACCCTCTCCCTTCTTTAACACTCACCAATGGGAAGCATTGGCTGGTTCTCGCAGTACACACGGGGACAGTAGCCAAAGTCTCCCTGCTGGTACTTTTCCAACTGAGGTAAATAAAACGAAAGGGTTGGTAGGTGAAGAGAAACAGCTCCTCCTTAAGCGCAGCATGCATCACACTCTGTCCTCCACTCCTCCTGCCTCTGTCCAGGGGCCTTTTTTGGCCCAGATGGGCCTTCAAACTCCTGTGCTGCCTTTCTTCCAGTTAGGCAGGCTGCAGAGCATCAGTACTATTCGCTGTTTGTTCCCTGACAAAGAGGCTGTCTGTAACAGCTTCCTGCCCAAGGCTACACCTCCCTCCCTGAAAATACCCCCTTGGGCATGACCCTCAGTGAGAATTTGATTCCCAGGCCCCCGTTCTGGGGTTCTTCCCTTCTTCTCTGCTAAACTCTTTGACAGGGTTTGAAATGGTGTGCTGCAAGCGTCTCCGTTTCCCTTACTATCTCAGGAGGAGTCAAGTGGGAGCACAAGGGCCTCACCATCTGGGCGATGCCACGGTTGGTGAGGATGTAGCGGGCGTGGATCAATCCATAAAGCATCTCAGCTGCCTGCTCAATCAGGTCACTCTGGTTGGGGTTGTCTTCCAGCTCTTCATCTGAAATGTGGCTCAGCTAAATGCAACTATTTGTTTTCCATCTTTCCTAGGTGCCCTACCCCACCCCCAGGGACTGCTGGGTACTCGTTCTGCCCAGTACCCACCCATGAGCCTCACCTGAGCATCTGACCCAGAAACCTAGGCCTGTGACCCTTCCACCAACCCAAGTCAGCTCTGCCTTCTCTCCACACCTCTTCAGTCTCAGGTCTCTTCTCTCCCTCCCACCTCCCGTCTCAACATGTAAGTGCAAAAACATCAATAAACAAAGTGGGATTCTAGACTGAAAAGTGCAAGGCAGGAGAAAGGTAGTAAATACCTAAGGAAAAACTGGTGTTACAGGATAGACCCGAGTTATAGATTCAGAAAATATGGGAACTAGTGATAACATATCACAAAATTAGGCAAGAGTCAAGAGATCAAAATGAAAAAGGGGATGTTGGGTTAGGAAACTCAGAGAACCAAAAGGGAATTTAGAAATTTGAGAAGGAAGCAAATAGGGATTTGGAAAAGAAAAACAAAGTGTATGCACACCACACACACACACACACCACACATATACAACCCTGAGGGTGCCTCACCAGGCTCCAGGTCCAAGATCATGTCTAGAGCTTGTCGATAGTGAGGCACCTGCTCATTGAGTCCAGTAAGATTAAATTTGTCCTGGATGTAGTCTTCATCCACCTGTCAGGACATGGAAGTCAAGAGGAAACCCATATCGGAGTCTCGGCTTTGATCTGGGCAAGATGCTCTCTGATGCTGTGTCCTCAACACCACTACATCTGTTCCCCTTATTTCCCACTGCCAGCTCAGCAGAAGTACTTGAGTTTCTTTCCCCAGGGCACATACAGTCCCTCTCATGAAAGGTCTGGTCTTTCTTTTCTAAGAATAAGCAGGTACAGCATTCTCTTCCTAAAAGATACGTTCCTTTCAAGATTCCTTTCTCTACGCCTGCTCTTGATCTCTAACAAGCAGTTTTGTCCACTCCTGGGTTTCTTTTTTTTTTTGAAGAGGTTTTTGCTATGGGGCACGTGTGCTCACCAGAGACACACAGACACAGAAAGTGAGATATCACCCCCCAGGGGGGATGGCCACACCGCAATCCCTTCTCCTCCATTCTCCTCTTGGGAACGCATGCACATGCGTTCGTCTTGAGTTTAAGCCACCAGGTGCAGGACTCAAACCTCAGACGACTACATGGGAGTTCAGCAACATAGCCATTATGCTAACAGCTGGTCCCTCCACTCCTGGCTTTCTGAGGAAGATGGAGGCTGAACAGCTTGGTTTCTGAGGGCAGTTAGATCTCTTATAACACACGGCTCTGCACATTACAAACCATGTCGACACACAGTATTTCTATTTTCCTAAGACAGCCAAGCTACATGCTACCAATACTACGGAATTAATAACAAAAAGAAAAAGTATATATTGACTACTCCAATGCTACAGTGCTAGAACGTGGTAGGGTTGAGACTCGGGCTGCAGTCTTGTCGCCTCACCCCATATTAGTGAAGGGTTACTGAGGGGACCCTTTCTTGACAGGAAGAAGTTTCCATGGAAGCATGTAGAAACGAAATAAGCGGGGGAACATCCGACCAGAGGACGTGTGGCTCTAGCAAGGAGGGAGCTGAAGAGAACTCACTTCACAGAAGAATTCATTGCCACGGAGCCCACAGAACCAAGAAATCCAGGACACCTCCTCTGAGCTGCTCATCTTCACGTCAGCTAGGGGAGAAAGGACTTCGAGTAAAGCTCAAGCTCTCCCAGCTCTGGCATCTCCTCCTCCCATGCTCTGCCCCGCAAATACCGAAGAATCTGGGACCGACTTTTCTGAAAGAACCGCGGCCTCTGGAACCCCTCTCTGCAGCCCCGTTTCTCAGCTCTCGGGCCCCACCACGTCTGAGACGTTGACACGCTCCGACCCACCAGGCCTCCCCACGCCAGGCCTCTCCCCCGGGTCAACTCCAGCAGAGACCTCGGCTTCCCCACCGCGGCAGGTCTCTGCGCGCCCCGGCGCCTTTCCCCAGGATTCCAAAGTTTATCCTCCCCAAGCAAGAACCGGGCCCTCCTCCCACAGCTGGGGGAGGCCGTCAGGTCTTTCCCGGGAGCCCTCACATCCCGCCTCCGTTCCTCAGGCCACCGTCCCGCCTTCGGGGGCCGGCCCGGGTCACTTCCCTCCCCGCCCCCACACCGAAACGCGGAGACCCCATGTGCCGCCCCCAGGGACAGGCCGCTTCGCGCGGCGACCACCTCAAACTCACCGACTGGACGGGGACCGGGACCGGGGTGGGGGAGGGGAGTTGCTGCTCCCAAGGAACGGCGGCGACCGCTGGAGCGCAAATCGCCGACCAGACCGCGGCAGGCGAAGCGGGGTGGGGGGAGTGGAGAGCGGGGTGGGTGAGGAAGAGGGCAACGCGCAAGCGCCAGGGGTCGGGGCTGCAGTGGACGCTGGGAGATGTAGTCCCCGGCAAGGAGAAAAACTGACGAAATGATGGAAAAGCGAACTACCAATCCCAGGATGTTCTGCTCACGACCCTGGTGTCACGAGGCCCCGAGGAAGACGCTTGGGGGCGGGGCGCAGCCAGGCGCCACCGGAAGCGGAGGCGAGGAGCAGCGTCCGGAGCTGGGGAGCCTGGGAACTAGAGTCGCGCGCTTTCTGAACCGAGGGGGCGGGGAGAGGGGAGGGCTCTGTGGGTTCCCCGCTCGACGTTCGCCTCGCCCTGCCTCCCTCTTGGTCCCGGCGCGGCGCTGCTGCAGCTGCCCCGGGAACGGGGCCGTCCGTGACCAACCCGCCTGGGCCTTGTCGCTTGTCGGGGGCCCCTCGTCTAGGTCAGGTCTGTCCTTGGAGATCCCCGACGACCCGTTACACCCCGGCTCTGGCTGACGAGGCCGGGGCGGGGCGGTGTCCTGAGCTGAGCTGAGCTGATGCTGGGAAGGCCTGGGCGCTAACCTGAGGCGGCGCCTGCCATTTTGCTGCTCGTTCCCTTGCACTTCTCCATCTCCTCTCAGGACTTGAGTGGGGACGTCTGCTGCGGGCTTTTAAGTGTGGCTTTCGAACCCTGGTCAGAGTAATGGTGAGGGGCAGCGTGACGTTATCTCGTGTCACAGCTTCTCGGCATTCCACAGGTGTGCCACCTCCTTGTCCAGGCCTTTCCTAACCCAGATAATGATTCCCCAGCTCCAGAAAATGAGCTTGGAACTGGGGCCACGTTGAGGAAGGCGAAGGGCATTGTGGGCGTTATGTAAAAGGCCTCCAACTGACAGACGCTGCCCGGCGCCTCGCGCTGCCTCTGCACGCGGGGCTCCGGCTGTGAGCCTGGACAGGCTCCAGGGCGGGAAACTGCAGGCGGTGCCGTCGGCGCGCCTGCGCCCTCACGTACCGGGCGGGGCCGCGCATGCGTCTTCGTGCTGTGTCGCCAGTGACTGCCGCCATTTTGCTGTACGGAAGCTCCGCCGCGAAGCGGGTCCTCGGGGTGCCCCGCCTGTTTTGTTTGGGAAGGGGAAGCTCCGAAGTAGTGATGACGAAGATTTAAAGGGCCCGGCGGGTTTTTCTTCATGGTACGTCTTCCGGAGTAGGCGGATTTCAGAGGTTGGTGTGTATTGTTGGTGGGGACCCGGGTGGGAGCAGAAAGTAGGACATTCGGACAGATGGCTCATGTTTTCTTTATTAACTTTTACTAAGAGACAGGGTGTGTTATTGTGGGGTTTTGTGGTTTTACATGGTAAGGCCTTTAGGCCCTGCAGTGTACTAGGTTGTGGGGGTCATTTTTGGGGGGAAGGATGTTTTTGACTGTGAGACTACTTTTTTCCTTATCCCAACGGGTCCCTGGAGGTGGTCACTGCAGGCGATTGGCTCATTTGTCTAAACTTCCCCTCCTCGCCTAGTCTCATTTTTTCAGTTCTCTCCATAGCCATGGCCAGGCCCTCGCTCATTACCTTCACCCCAGCCACCCACCCCAGTGACCTGTGGAAGGATGGACAACAGCAATCACAGTCCGAGGAGCGCGAGCCCACCCTGGATGGGGCTGCCACTCGGGCTTTCTATGAGGCCCTAATTGGGGAGGACCACAGCGTCCCTGAGCCCCAGAGATCTCAGCCTGAGCCTGCCAGGGAGAGGAGGAGGAAGAAAAGAGCCATGAGAGTGACTACAGCAGGAGCATCGGGAAGACATGGACAAGGAAGATCCCTTGAGACCGAGGACAGGATGACCCAGTGGATACTGAGGGCAGCCCAGGAGGGAGACTTGGCAGAACTTCGGAGGCTGTTGGAGCCCCGGGAGGCAGGAGGAGCTGGGGCTAATATCAATGCTCCGGATGCTTTCTGGTGGACTCCTCTGATGTGTGCTGCCCGGGCTGGCCAGGGGGCAGCTGTGCGCTACCTCCTTGGCCGAGGGGCTGCCTGGGTGGGGGTCTGCGAGCTGGGTGGCAGGGATGCTGCTCAACTGGCTGAAGAAGCCGGCTTTCCTGAGGTGGCTCGCATGATCAGGGAGAGCCATGGAGAAACCAGGAGCCCAGAGAACCGGTAAGGGGACGCCTTAGCCCATATCCATCTTTCAGCGTGTTCCAGCCACGCCATACCAGAGGCTCCAGAACAGAAGAACAGAGCGAACAGTGTTAATACTCCAGTGTAAATTGATAAGGAAGGCAGTATACTGGAGTGGTTATGAACATAAGCTTCTTGGGTTTAACTCCTGATTCCACTTGGGCGAGTAGCCTAATGACTACAGGTCCGAGTCTGCTTATCTGAGAAATGGGGGTAATAACACCCTTTTTTAAAAAAAGAATTATTTTATTTATTATTCATTTATTTTAATTTGACCAGAAAGAGACACAGAGATAGAAAGAGGGAAAGTGAGAAAGGAAGCCAACAGGTCCAAGACTCCAATCATGGTCAGCCATGTGGGAGTGTCCAGCGCCTTAACCACCACGCCACCTGCTAACCCCAATAACACCCTTCTTATGTTGTTAGGATTAATGACGTGGACCAGCAGATGGTGTATGGTTATGTTACTGGATTCTTACATGGCCAACTGCGGTTTAAGTCCCAGGCCTGGTGGCTTGAAACTCATGCCAGTGTGTTGGGCATCCCCAAAATTCTAAGAGGAGAAGGTATTGCGGCATGGCCATCCCACCTGGGGGTGATTTCTCATCTTCCGTTTGTATCTCCAGGGAGTACATGTGCCCTATAGCAAAAAATCTCTCACTGAAAAAAAAATAGAAAAAGATTTTTTTTGAGGGGTTTTTGCTATAGGGTGCGTGTACTCGCCAGAAAGATAGAGACAGAAAGCAAGAAATCAACTCCCGGGGGGGATGGCCACGCCACAGTCCCTTCTCCTTCATTCTCCTTTCAGAATATTAGGCAATGCACACACACCTGGCATGAGTTTAAGCCACCAGGTCCTGGACTCGAACCACGGTCGACTACATGGGAGTCCAGCGACATAGCCATTACGCCAACTGCTGGTCCCAGAGAAAGATTAATGGATTAATATGCATAAGATGCTAGAACAATGTTGGCCACATAGTATGTACTGTATAAATGTTAACTGGTCACTGCTTGTGAGGCGTGGTTATCTCTACTCCCAGTTAGTCCCCTCCGATCCCTTATTGGTAAGTGGAGAGGAAGACAATTCGTTTCTTAGCAGAAAAGCTGGGAGGGTTTTGTCCCATCCCACCAGCCCTTCTGAGAACTCAACTCTCCCCCTTTTCCCTCCCCTGCCTTTAACTCTTTTTCTTCTTTATCTGCAGGTCCCCCACCTCCATTCCCTCCCCCCAGTACTGCAATACCTGTGATGCCCACTTCCAAGATTCCAACCACTACACATCCACAGCTCACCTGCTGTCACTTTCCCAGGTTCCCCAGACCCCCAGCCTTCCCCTTGGGGTACCCACCTCTAGCCCAGGCTTTAAACTGTTGCTGAGAGGGGGCTGGGAGCCAGGAATGGGGTTGGGACCCCGGGGTGAGGGCCGTGCCAACCCAGTCCCCACCATTCTCAAGAGGGACCAGGAAGGATTAGGCTACAGATCAGCAGCGCAACCTCGAATCACACACTTCCGGGCTCATGATACTCAGGCCGTGGCTGGAAGGGAGAGAGCCCCCCGGGTGGCCACACTGAGCCGGAGGGAGAAGAAAAGGCAAGAAGAGAAGGACAAGGCCTGGGAACGGGACCTGAGGACTTACATGAACCTTGAGTTCTGACCTTCATGAAGCTTGACTCTGGTCTTCTGCAGAAGTTGGAACTTTGGCCTCTGATGTGAGCATGTTGACTTCTACTTTCTGAGATCTGCCCAAGTGGCAGATCCTCAGGTTTTGGTCAGAAGGCCTGAGAGATGAAAAACAAAACTTGGGTCGGCGGGCAGAGTGGCAGTTGAGGCCCTGGACTCCCACGTGACCGACCAGTTTGGGTCCCAGACCTCGTGGCTTGCTTTCTCTGTCCCATCAAATTAAATGAGTGAATTTTAAAAATAATTCTTAAAAAAGTAACCTTTTTCCTCTTCTGTGGTTTATTTGCTGTTATGGGAAAGCCAAACGTCAGGGAGGGGGGTGGGGGGGGGACACATGCAAGTACCATTGGAGCCAACAAGGGCAGCCTCTCCAGATGGCATGATTGGATCAACTCCCTGGCAGCCTGGGTTCACTCCCAGGTCCTAGCACCTGCTGGGAGTACCCTATCTATTCTTTCATTCCTCCAAACTAGGAATTGTCCAGGTCTATGCAAGTCTCACCTTCCCCAGAAAGGGTCCCCTGGCCATCCCAAGACCAGTCAGTCACTGATTTCTCAAGTTCATATGGTATGTGTAGAGTGTAAATACAAAATAATTTTTTTTTTTAAATTTCAGGGTCAGCAGGTGGCGTGGTGGTTAAGGGCACTGAACTCCCACATGGCTGACTACAGTTCTAGTCCCAGACCTGGCAGCTTGCTTTCTCACTTTCCCTCTCTCTCTCTGGCCCTCTCTGGTCAAATTAAAATAAACAAACAGATAAATGAAGTTGAATGAAGTAATAAAGTTTTCTAACCTTCGGTGAACTGCTGTGTGATCACATATAGTGATAGAGAAGGTCAGGGTGGGCTTGTAAGAAGCTAGTGTGGTAGGAAGACCTAAGATTATCCAGTCTGTTAGTTGACCTGGGACCTCAACTGTAAACGTTTTTTTAGAGATTTTTGCTACAGGGCGCATGCACTCGGAGAGAGAAAACAAGAAGTTACATGCCCCCCTCCCCAGTGAGGATGATCATACTGCAATCTCTTCCCCTCCATTCTCCTGAAGATTTTGGGCATGTAAGCACACGTGCCTGGCCTGAGTTTCAAGCTGCCAGGTCAGTGAGTCACATCGCAGTGGACCGTGTAGGAGTCCAGACAAGTAACCGTTATGCCATCTGCTGGTCCCCCAATTGGGGAGCCGTTTTTTTTTTTTGTTTTGTTTTGTTTTTTTTTTTTTTTTAAGAGAGCTTTTGCTGTAGGCCCGAGTGCTTGCCAATGAGAGAGGGAAAAAGGCAAGAAATCACTCACCCACACTCCCCAGGGGGGATGACCAGGAAGTGATCCCTTATCCTCCACTTTCCCTTTGGGATTTTGGGCGCACACTTACGCGCTCAGTGTGTTTTATTTAAGCCGCTGTCCGTGACTTGAACCTTGATCGACTACGTGGGAGTCCAGCGTGTAACCATTAAGCCATCTGCTGGTCCCTCAACTGTAAACTTTCAAATGAGGATTGCTCACTGTCTGAAAACCGAAGGCCGGAAGGACATCCTCTAGTCTACACTGCCCTTCCCCGCGGGTCCCCACCTAGCCCCCACGCCGGAGGGACCTCCAGGAGGTGAAATCTGCATGTGAGGGCGAGGGGAAGAGCTACTTGAGCAGCAGGAGTCCCCTCATTTCTTACTGGAGAAGCCTTTCGTAAAGTCACAGACGCGAAATGGAGGAATGGGGGGATGTGGAGATCTCAAGCCGGGGGAGCTGAAGGGGGCCGGCGGGCCTAGCGGAGCGCTGGAGACTCGGGCGACCGGGAGGATTAGACGAAGAGCCGAGCGTACATCCCCGCCCCGGCTCCCCGGGTCTCAGCTCCGCGCCGCGCACCTACAGCGCGGGACCACGGGGGCGGTCGATCCGCAGGGTCCGCCCCGAGAGCCGCGAGCTCCGCCCCCGCCTGTCCCTCCGGTCCCGGTGCAGCTGCTTCCGGGCCCCGCGGCTCCCGGCAGCTCCCCGAGGCCGCGGCCCCGACGTTGGGCCCGGGAGCGGCTCTCGCGCACAGCGCCTAGGCTCCTGGGTCCCCAGGTAAGGCCCGTGCTCTGCCGAGCGGCTGGGGTCTCCGAGGACCTCTCTGTCCTGACCTTGCGGAGGCCGCGTCTCTGCTGCGTGCCTGCCGGCTGGTCGGGCCACCCTGTAGAATCACAGCCCTGAAATCAAAGGACGACTGCTGCTGGCTGCAGCTCGCTGGACACTCCATCCCTCCTCCTCCTCCCGGCAGAGACTTCTATTCCTTGAGGCCCCTTAGCGCAGCAGATTAAAGTCCCCAGATTCAGGAGCACCTAGAACCGGGGGCCACCTTCTTGGATGGAGCGCCACTGCCCCAGTTTCAGGGACACCTTGGGGAGTGGCCTTGGTGAGTGAAACTTGGGGTGCTGTTGCCTGCTGGGAAGGAGATCCGGAAATACAGAGAAGGCGCTGCGGGGGTGACCCGGGCCTTGTCAGATCCTAAGACTCTTGGAATCTTGTGTGCGTGGGTGGTGGTGGGGGTGGTGAATGAATTTCAGTGTGCCTCCCTTTTTTCACTCCCAGGCTGAGAAGCAGACAAGCCATTGAGGCTGCCTGGCCCTTGAGGGGAGCCACATCTGATGTCAGTAGGACGGCATCGACAAGCAGCTTGTTCTGAGCCTGAGCAAACTCTGGCATCTGAGGAGTTCTAAAAGTCTAAGTGCCAGGAAGTGGCCCCAGAATCTGGGGGGGTCATCGTACACCTCAGTCATGTTCCTGCGACGACTTGGTGGCTGGCTACCTCGCCCCTGGGGCCGCCGGAAACCAGTGAAGCCGGACCCACCGGCCCCAGAACCTAGACAGGTGGACAGTTCCCCTGAGAATTCAGGGAGTGACTGGGACAGTGCCCCTGAAACCATGGGAGATGTGGGGCCTCTTAAGACGAAGGACTCAGGGGCGTCACGGAGCTCTGGGGCTACTCCAGAACAGAGGGGACTGCAAGTCGAACAACTGGGGAGCAAAAGAAGAGGCTCCCCCAAGGGGGCCCCCCAGGCTGCCTCTAGCCCTCAAGAATTTGGGAGACTGGAGGCTGAAGAGGCTGTTCCCAAACTGGGATGGGATCACGTGGATTCAGGCGGCATCCGGAGACCTGGGGTGTCCCCTGAAGGGGGACTGAGCACGCCTGGGCCTGAAGTGGAGAAACCGGGCCGGCGCCAGAAGCTGTTGAGCTGGCTGCGGGGGGAACCTGGCGCTCCTCCGCAATCCCTGCAAGGCCCGGAGGAGTGTCTGCAGATCTCCACCAACCTGACCCTGCACCTGCTGGAGCTGCTGGCCTCAGCCCTGCTGGCGCTGTGCTCACGGCCACTGCGAGCAGCCCTGGATGCCCTGGGCCTGCGTGGACCACTGGGCCTGTGGCTGCACGGGCTACTGTCCTTCCTGGCTGCCCTGCACGGGCTCCATGCGGTGCTGAGCCTACTTACTGCCCACCCCCTGCATTTCGCCTGCCTCTTTGGCCTCCTGCAGGCCCTGGTGCTGGCCGTCAGCCTCCGGGAGCACGGTGGTGACGAGGAGGCCACTGACTGGGAGGGCGAGGGGCTGGGAAGGGAGGGTGAGGAGCAGAGGGGAGGTCCAGGACAGGGGCTGTGACTGTGGCGTGGGGTGGGGGCAGAGGGTGTAGACAGTGTGGCCTTTAGGAGGAGAGTAGAGGGCATGATCCAGATTGTAAGCACAGGAACCTCAGGGACAGGGAACAAACCGCAGAGATGAGGGGTAGGAAGAACATAAAGGAGGAGGAAGAGCAGTTTAGGGTGTCTGTGTTTGTGAGCAGGGAAGGTATCAGCCTTGGATTCACCAGCTATTGCTACTTTCTGTTTTTACATTTCTCCCACCTCTAGTTTTTGTTTTTGTTTTCCACCGCCACTTAAAAAAAAAAAAATGTGATGGTAGGAAGAATAAAGACCAAATGGTCCTCTCTACCTTTCAGAACTCCCCAGGGTGGAAGAGAGCAGAAGCAGGACAGACAGCCTTCTAGTAAGAAGGTGGCTGGGAGACCCGAGGGATTCCTTGGGTCCTGGGATCCTGGGATCTGAGCTATCTAGGAATGAGTAGGGCTGCTAGGCAGGTGGGTTCAGGGGTCTGCATGGAGGCCCAGAGGTTGACAGGGAGCACGCAGGGAGGCTCTGGGCTTGTGGAGTGAGGGCGTGGGGACAGTGCGGGCAGTATTGGGAGGGGGGTCAGCTCAGAAGGGCTGGCAGCTCACACGGGCAGCGTGGGAAGCACTGGAGCTTATAGTCCCCACCCAGGGGCCTGGGGTTTGCGCACTCAGCAATAAATAACTGTGTCACACTGAATTCTAAATATACCACTACAAAGAGAGCTACTGCCACTCAGTGTTCTTCCTGACTCCGCCCATCTCTGTGGTACAGGGTCTACGGGAGTGTTGAAATGGGAGGAATGGGGCTGATGGGATGTCTAGAGACAAGCCCCAGAATGAGATGAGGGTTTAAAAATTACCTTTATTATTCTTGAATAGGAGTCAGGTGCTCCCAGCCTCCCCCCAGCCCCAGTCCCCTTCATCAGCTCCCACTGTATCCATCCGGGGGCACAGATGAAGTTACAGGTCAGTCACTGGACAGCTTGCAGGCCTCTGTGATGGGAGAAACGAAGAGGATGCAAAGAAAGTCCCCAGGAAGAAGCAAAGTTGGTGGTAATAGGGGTGGGAGGAAAATGTTCCTTCATTCCTCTTAAAGAAGGGGTCTCGGGCCTGCAGGTAGCCTGGCGGTTAAGGTGGCTGGTTTCCCACATGGCTGACTTCAGTTCTAGTTCCGGACCTGGCAGCTTGCTTTCTCACTTTCTTTTTTTCTCTTTATCTCTCTGATCAACTTCAAAAAAATAAAATAAGGGACCAGTAGATGGTGTAATGGTTATGTCACAGGACTCCTACAGGGTCAAGACCCAACAACTTAAAATTCACGTCAGGCATGTGTGCGAGTGTGTCCAAGATCCCAAGAGAAGAGTGGAGGAGAAGGGACTGTGGTGTGGCCATTCCCCCCAGGGGGTGATTTCTCACCTTCTGTCTCTCCTTCTGTCTAGCAATTGCATGTGCCCTATAGCAAAAATCTCTCTTAAAAAAAAAAATAATGACAATGAATAAAATTAAATTAAAAAAAAAAAGAGGTGGCGTGTGGTTAAGGTGCTGGACATTTCCACGTGGTCTACCATGGTTCGAGTCCCAGACCTGGTGGCTTGCTTTCTCACTTTCCTTTTCTCTGTGCGTCTGTCTTTCTCTGGTTGAATTAAAATAAGAAATGAATGAATAGGGACCAGCAGATGACATAATGGCTATGTCGCTAAACTCCCACGTAGTCGACCATGGTTTGAGTCCTGGACCCAGTGCCTTAAACTCATGCGGGGCACATGTAGTTGCATGCCCAAGATCCCGAGAGGAGATCGGAGGAGAAGGGATTGCAGCGTAGCCATCCCCCCGGGGGATGATTTCTTGCTTTCTGTCTCTGTCTTTCTGGTGAGTGCACGCGCCCTATAGCAAAATACCTCTCCAAAAAAGGAAAAGAAAAAAAATGAAATGAATGGATAAATAAAAATAATAAATAATTCTAAAGAAAAACCTTAAAAATTTTTTTAATTAAAAAAAAAAAAGATGTCTCAGGCCCGCAGGAGACATGGTGGTTAAGGTACTAGATCTCACATGGCTCAGTCCACAGTTCAAGTCAGGAACCCAGTGGCCTCAAGACCGGATTGCAGTGTGGCTATCCCTGGGGGAGGAATGGGGTGGGGTGTGTGTGTGTGTGTGTGTGTGATTTCTGCCCTATAGCAAAAAATCTTTTTTTTTTTTGAGAGAGTTTTGCTATAGGGCCCATGCACTTGCCAGAAAGACACAGAGAGACAGAGAGACAGAGAGACAGAAAGCAAGAAATCACCCCCCAGGGGGATGGCCACACTCCATTCTCCTCTCCGAATCTTGGGCATGCACGGACACGCTCCCGGAGTGAGTTTAAGCCACTGGGTCAGGGACTCGAACCGCGGTGGACCACTTGAGAGTCCAGCGACATAGCCATTACGCCAACTGCTGGTACCCCTATGGCAAAATTTAAAAAAACAATAATATTAACAGAAAAACAAAACAAACAAAAAAAGAAGACTGGGCCTCTGAGTCTTTTCCCTTCCATGTCTGCGCCTCCACTCCTTTTTTGGTTTTTGCCACTTTTCTTTTTTAAGGATTTTGCCACTGGGTGCGTGCGCTCTCCAGAGAGATAGACAGAAGGAAAGCGAGACATCACACCCTCCACCCCCAGAGGATGGCCATTCTCTTAGAATCTTGAGCAAGCATGCACATGTGCCTGGTGTGATTTTTTTTTTTTTTTTTTTTGAGACGTTTTCGCTATAGGGCGCGTGCGCTCGCCAGACAGACAGAGAGACATAGAGACAGAAAGCGAGAAATCACCCCCCAGAGGGGATGGTCACGCCGCAATCCCTTCTCCTCCATTCTCCTCTCGGGATCTTGGGCACGCACGCACACGCGCCCGGCGTGAGTTTTAAGCCACCGGGTCCGGGACGTGAACCGTGGTCGACTACGTGGGAGTCCAGCGACATAGCCATTACGCTAACTGCTGGTTCCCCCTGGTGTGATTTTAAAGCCACCAGGTCTGTGACTTGAACTGCAGTTGGCCACGTGGGAATCCAGCAGCCCATCAC
This sequence comes from Tupaia tana, assembly GCA_026018925.1. Classification (NCBI taxonomy): domain Eukaryota; kingdom Metazoa; phylum Chordata; class Mammalia; order Scandentia; family Tupaiidae; genus Tupaia; species Tupaia tana. Next base: position 137,362,379 of record JAKSZU010000002.1, on the reverse strand, counting down.
ACCACCTGCTGGTTCTTCCTTGCACCTTCTTTATCTCCAGCAAACTCTGAAACTTCTCTGTCTCTGGTCTTAATTTGCCAGAGAGAGGAAGAGGAAGAAGGCAGCCCTGTGGGGCACTGTCATGCTACAACCCCTTCTTCATTTCTCTGTCCCCTCAAAATGTGGGGCATTTGCACATGCACTCGGCATGTTTTTCAAGCCTCTGAGTCTGGGATTCAAATCCCACAGTTGACCGTGTGGGATCTGGCTCCCTCAATGGTACCAGGGACCATGCTTCTCTTTGGAGTAACCCAGAGTCCATCCTGGTTCCCTCCGGGAACACCAAAGCTCTTAACCACATCCCTCTGGTACCATCATAGCTTAAGACAAATGTAGGTGTCCGTGTCTCTACTCCAATGGTGCCAGCCTTCAGCTGTTCCTCCTGGTGACATCACATAAGCCTCTTGCATACAGCACCCCCAGAAGACCTGGTGAGTCCTAGTCCTCTTTGGTGCAGCTTTTTTTTTTTGGAGAGGTTTTTGCTATAGGGTGCGTGCGCTCGCCAGACAGACAGAGAGAGACAGAGAGACAGAAAGCGAAAAATCACCCCCCAGGGGGGATGGCCACGCCACAATTCCTTCTCCTCCATTCTCCTCTCAGGATCTTGGGCACGCATGCACATGCGCCCAGCATGAGTTTTAAGCCACTGGGTCTGGGACGTGAACCGCGGTCGACTACGTGGGAGTCCAGCAACATAGCCATTACGCTAACTGCTGATTCCCTCTTTGGTGCAACTTTAACCCCTCACCTTGATTCCTAGGAGTCAGTAAGAAGGCTTTGGAGTCCAGGCAGGAGGTCAGGGACTGGAATTCCTCCACACACTTCTCAGGAGGGTATGGTGAACGATCTGGAAGGGCAAGATAGGGCCAGGCCAGTCAAAGCCTCTGCTTCTCAACGCTGCCCCTGGTGAGGCCCTCATGGAAGCACCCAGCCCTTCCTGGGATAATGTAGAGCCCAGAGCGAGGGACTTTTCTGCCCTCCCATATTTCCCTCTGCCCCTGCCTTGCATCTCCACTCACTGTAGAAGAGAAAGCGCTGGTAACCCTGGCCTGTCTCTTTCAGCATGACTCCACCTGGGCATGAGCTGGAGAAGAGCTCTGTCTTCATGTCAGGGCGACCTGTCAGGGCAGGGTGTGAGTGTGCATGTGAGGACAGAGATGTAAAACCAACCTTGGGGGCTGGCGGGTGCTGAGGGCTAGAGAGAACCAACCTTCAGTTTTGAGATCTGAGCTCCCTTCAGTCAGGTGATAGATCCATTTCCGGGGCACACAGTTCCCATTTTTCCTACAGAGGGGGTAGTGGCAAGAGGAAAGACAGGAAAGTCACCCCTTCTACTCAGTATCAGTTCCTAGTCCATCTGATTCCATCTCAAAGCCCAGCAGCCTTTGGATTTAAAGCTTCGGATGGTTAGGCCTATTGCTCTACTGCATTCAGTGGGCCAAGAATAGTGCCTATATGAGCCGAGAGCCCAGCTTTTGCTGGATGAGTGCTCATGCTCTGGGCAGAGACCTCACCCGCCGTTGCCTCTGCGTCCTCACCACTCACATGCGGATGGTAGCACGAAGCTGCAGCTGCATCGGGACAGAGTCAGCGACCATGTTGAAGATTATGTTGTCCACAGGGTCAAAAGTCGCCAACTCCTCCTTGGTGGGAGCCGCCCCTGCGATAAAATACCACTGGCCCAAATGGGGCTCTGGGAACTGGAGAGACAATGAGGGGAGCAGAAGAGGTGGGTCCCACTGTAGGATCCAACCCAACTTTTCAGTCGGAACAGTAAGACATAGGGATGGAAGTGTTAGCTGCCTTCTTTCCAGTTGGGGGTTGGACCCATGACAAGGACTCACTAAGTGACTTTCTCCTTTGCCCCTCCCCAGCGAACCCGGACAACCACCGCTCACCCCTAATTTGCCACATCTCTACATTGATGGCCACAGTACTGATAGTTTTCTTCTTGCTTTCAACAAAACACACTCTCTCCCTTGCGTTCCCAACATGGCCTCTGGCCACCCACCCAAATCCCTCAACCTCCACCGTAGGCTTCCCCCATCTCCGTCCATACCTCTTTCCCATCCGCTCCCAGAGATGTCAGCTGACTGTGCTCAGGACACTGGTAGATGGAGTTGAGGAGAATGCCATAGAGGTAGAGCACAGCTGCCCAAATCTGGTGGAACATCCTCGGGCAGGAGGGAGTTGGAGTTCTGTGTGGAGTAACTGGTGTCTTAGCTGTTCTTCCCACTGGCTGCTCAGGCTACCCCGCGTCCAACCCCCTTGCCTTGACCTTTGACCCTTTCACCTGCTAATGAGTAACTTTAATCTTGTTTTCCAACCCAAACCTGGATGAGTTAGTATGTAGGCCTTCCTCCCCCTCTTTTGAATGTAACCACTCCATGATAGTCTGACACGGCCAGGGTGTCCCAGGAGACCCAGGTTTCTTACGACAGCTGAGCTGTCTGGTGGTTTCTCAACTCATATCCGAGCTGGATGTGAACTGTGCTGTGCAGTGCAGCACTGAAGCTAGCTAGCTTGATTGGGTCTTTCATTCATTCACTTAGCAAACGTTCTGAGTTCTGAGTCCCAGCTGTTTGCCAGGAACTGGCTAATCCCTGGGAACATAAAGATGAGTAAGATAGTCCCTGGCCTTGAAGTCATTATCGAGTCATTATTGAAGTCATATTGCAATCCAACCTGGTAGTGCTTTAGAGCAAGTATGAACCAGGTATTTGTGCATCCTAGATTTCTAATACTATGAGTGATCTTCAGAAAGCTTATAGGAAATGTGTTGAGAAAGCTGTGCATGGGGGTCAGCAGGTGGCATACTGGTTAAGGCACTGCACTCCTACATGGCTGACCATGGTTCAAGTCTCAGACTCGGGAGCTTGAAAATCATGCATGCATACCCAAAATCCCAGGAGGAGAATGGAGGAGAAGATTGTGGAGTGGCCGTCCCTGCTGGGGGTGATTTCTCATTGTCTCTCCCTGGCAAGCACACAGGCCCCATGGGGGAAAAAAAAAAAAAAAAAAGAAAAAGAAAAAGAAAAAAGAGGAAAAGCTATGCATGGATTTCAGATTTTACACCAAAATAAATTCATACTTTAATTACATTTTCCCACAACTTAAATTTTTTTTTTTAGGTTTGTGGGGCCAGCAGGTGGTGTGGTGGTTAAGGGTGCTGGACTCCCACATGGCTGACCGCAGTTCGAGTCCCAGACCTGGGGACTTACTTTCTCACTTTTCTTTTTTTTTTTTTTAAACAGATTCTTTTTTTTCATTATTATTTATTTTATTTTATTTTTTCATTCTTTTTTTTTTTTTTAATTTGACCAGAGAGAGACAGAAAGAGAGAGAGGAGGAAAGGGACAAAAGAAGCCGCCAGGTCCGGAACTCGAACTGTGATCAGCCATGTGGGAGTGTCCAGCACCTTAACCACCACCCCATCTGCTGGCCCCTGCTTTCTCATGTTCTCTCTCCCTCTCTCTCTCCCTCTCTCTCTCTCTCTTTCTCTCTCTCTCTTACTCTGTCCCTCTCTAGTCAAATTAAAAATAAATAAAATGGGACCAGCAGTTACCATAATGGCTATGTCACTGGACTCCCACGTAGTCGACTGCGGTTCAAATGCTGGACCCGGTGGCTTAAACTCACACTAGGCGTGTGTGTGCGTGCCCAAGATCCTGAGAGAAGAATGGAGGAGAAGGGATTGCAGCGTGGCCAACCCCCTGGGGGGTGATTTCTCGCTTTGTCTCTGTCTGGCGAGCGCATGTGCCCTATAGCAAAAACCTCTCCAAAATAAATAAATAAATAAAATAATTCTGTTGCTTTCTCACTTTCTCTCTGTCTCTCTCTGGTCAAATTAAAAAAATAAATGAGGGACCAGCAGGTGGCGTGGTGGTTAAGGTACTGGACACTCCCACATGGTCGATCACGGTTCGAGTACCGGACCTGTTGGCTTGCTTTCTCTCACTTTCCCTCTCTTTCTCTGTGAATCTCTCTCTGGTCAAATTAAAATAAATGAATGAATGAATAAATATTTTTTAAAAAGGGACCAGCAGGTGGTGTGGTGGTTAAGGCGCTGCACACTTCCACATGGCTGACCACGGTTCAAGTCCTGGACCTGGTGGCTTGCTTTCTCACTTTCTCTCTATCTCTCTTTTTCTGTCTCTCTCTGGTCAAATTAAAAAATAAATGAATAAATAAATAAATATATTTTTAAAAATTCTTAATTTTTTGCTATAGGGCACGTGCGCTCGCCAGAGAGAGACAGAGAGACAGAAAGCGAGAAATCACCCCCCACGGGTGATGACCACGCCACAATCCCTTCTCCTCCGTTCTCCTCTTGGGATCTTGGGCACGCACGCACACGCGCCCGGCGTGAGTTTTAAGCCACTGGGTCCGGGACGCGCACCGTGGTCGACTACGTGGGAGTCCAGCGACATAGCCATTACGCTAACTGCTGGTCCCAAAAATTCTTAATTTTTTTTTTAGGTTTGTGCTATAGGGCTTGTGTGTGTGCTCACTGGAGACAGAGACTGAGAGTGGAAAGTGAGAAATCACCTCCCCTGCTCCCGCCCAAGTGTGAATGGCCAGGTCACAATCCCTTCTTCGGGGGTTTTGGGCATGCACATACATGTGCCCAGTGTGATTTAAGCTGCTGTGACCCAGACTAGAACCATGGTCGACCACATGCGAGTCTAGCATCTTAACCACTATGCCACCTGCTGGCCCCTCCACAAACTTTTTGAAATCCTGTTATATGTACATGCCCCAGAAAAGTTCACTGACAAGAGTTCATTCATTCAATGAGGCTACATAATCTAGTGGTTAGTAGGATAAACACTGGTGTCAGAGTGGATTCAAGCCCTAACTCTACTATTTATCACACCTAGAACAATTTTATTAATCTCTATGTATGTTTTTTATCTGTAAAGGGGGTAAATAATCAATCTCATAAGATTAAATGAGAAAATGCATAAAGTCCTTAGCAAAGACTGCACATGTAAACTTAATTATTAACTGTAATTAATGGTAGTATTTGTAAATCACTTTAATTGGTTTGTAGTGGGTAATGAGTTCTCAAATAATGGGCAATAAGCAGAGAATTGTCAAGGGCCAGGTGGGTGGAGTAGATAATGCAATGAGAGGCTGAGTTTGTTTTTTTTAGAGAGGTTTTTCCTATAGATGTATACGCTCCTGGCAAGATAGAGACAAAACTGGGAGGGTGGCCATGGCACAATCCTTTCTCCATTCTCTCGGGGTTTTGAGTATGTATACAAGCAAACGCAATTGGGGTGTTTTAAGCCGTCAGGTCCGGGACTCAAACCATAGTTGACTATGTGGGAAACCATTTACATAACCATTATGTCATCTGCTGGTCCCAAGAAGGGTTTTCTTTAAGAATTATTTAGGGGACCAGGGAACCAGCAGTTAGCGTAATGGCTATGTTGCTGGACTCCCACGTAGTCGACCGCGGTTCGTGTCCCGGACCGGTGGCTTAAAACTCATGCCGGGCGTGTGTACGTGCGTGCCCAAGATCCCGAGAGGAGAATGGAGGAGAAGGGATTGCAGCGTGACCATCCCCCCTGGGGGTGATTTCTCACTTTCTGTCTCTATGTCTCTCTCTGTCTGGCGAGCGCACACGCCCTATAGCGAAAACCTCTCAAAAAAAAAAAAAAAAAAAAAAAAAAAGAATTATTTAGGGGACCAGTTAGCGTAATGGCTATGTCGCTGGACTCCCATGTAGCCGACTGCGCTTTGAGTCCCGGACCCGGTGGCTTAAACGCACACTGGGCGCGTGTGCGTGCACGCCCAAGATCCCGAGAGGAGAATGGAGAAGGGATTGCCGCGTGGCCATCCCCCCTGGGAAGTGATTTCTTTCTTTCTGTCTCTCTGGCCAGCACACGCGCCCTGTAGCAAACACTTCTCAAAAAAAAAAAAAAAAAAGATTTAGGGATCAGCAGGTGGCATGGTGGTTAAGGTGCTGGACACTCCCACATGACTAACCACAATTCAAGTCCTGGACCTGGTGGCTTGCTTTCTCACTTTCCCTCTCTGTGTCTCTCTGGTCATATTAAAATGATAGATAAAATTTAATTATAATATTTATTTAGTTCCATGTTATTTTTAGAAAAAAATTATTAAACTTTATTATTTTAATTGGATCAGAGAGGTACAGAGTGAGAGAGAGGGAAATTGAGAAAGTGAGCTGCCAGGTCTGGGACTTGAACCATGGTTGCTCATATGGGAGTCCAGTGCCTTCAACCACCACGCCCACGGCTCCTGCTGGCCCTATTGTTATTTTAATTTGACCAGAGAGAGACAGAGAAAGGGAAAGTGAAGAAGCAAGCCCCCAGGACAGGGACTTGAACTGGGTTTTCAAGATTAAAAAAAAATTGTTTTGAGATTTTTGTTATAGGGCGAGAGACAGACACGGAAAAATCACCTCCTAGAGGGGACGGCCTCACCAATCCCTTGTCCATTTTCCTCTAGGGATTTTGGGCACTCGGATGGGCAACCTCTGCCAGGTCTGGGACTCAAACCACGGTCAATTACATGGGAGTGCAGCGACTAACCATTGCCATATGCTGGTTCCTTTAAAAGAGTATTCATAACCCACGAGTTAGCTGCTAAGAGGTGACGCTTGGGGTTTGGGATTTAGTTAACAAAACACAAAATCTGAGTGAGGAGTATATTACAATGTATTACCATTTTATTGTGGGTACTGCTTGAAATTTTTTATAATAAAAAGTGAGATGAAACAACTTATTGAAGCAGAACAGAAGTGCTCCATCTGAGGCCTGGTAAGCTTGGATGTGTCAGTTCTGTCACTTAGTTTGCCCAGCTATACCTACCTATAAAAGAGATGTTAAGCCCTATTTCCAAAGTTGCAAGGTTTTTAAAGACGGCGATCAGTCAACGCCTTAGTATACTGGTTGACACAAACTCACTGCTCACTAAATAGGAGCCTACTGGCACTCAACGAAAACAGTAGTGGGATCTGGGTATAAACTATGAACCCCAGAAAGGGTGGGCACCGAGGGCGGGCGCCCCGACAGCAATGGGTCTGGCGCGCAGAGTCGCGGGTCGCAGAGCGGAGTCCATGGCCCAGGGCAGAGGTAAGAAGGCGGCATCCGGAGGCAGTAATCCACGACCCGCCCTCGGCCTGCGGAAGCCTTCCGGCGAGCCCTTCAGTTGCTCAGGGTCAGGGTCTTGTCTTCCGGCCCGGTCGGACTCCATTTACGGCTCGTCCTCAAACTCGGAGGCGCTTCTGGACAAACATTCTGCAAGAAGAAAGCGCGCCTGGCTTTCCCAATAAATGGCGAGTGCCCTCGGCCGCGCACCGCGGTGACAAACATCACGCCCGCGGCCTGCAAACCGCCCACCCGGCAAAACCGAGGTCTTGTCCCAAAGACACGATGAGGCGCAGACCAGCTCGCGAGCCAACCCCAACCGCCTACAGCCAAGGTGACTTCCGGAGTCGAACAGGAAAGGCGAAGCGAGGGCGCCAGCGGGAGGAAGACAGAGTTTTAGGTGGCCAGGACAGTGCCGCCTGAAATGTTCCGCCCGCCAGTACTTTAACACAGATTAACGAGGCGGAGTCCGCGTTCTACAAACTCCCGAGTGCATACAACCGGCTGTAGCCTCTCTCGCGGCAGCCGCGGCGCCCCGGCTGGTAATTTCTCTCCCGGCATGTACAGTGGCCAACTCAACACCCCGTGGTTCGAGCGCGCGCACAGAACCCTGCGCTCCACTGGGGGCGGGGCTTAGGTGTGCACGCATGCGTACTGGGACACACGCAAGCGCAGTACGGTCTCCCGGGCGACGGCGGCGGCGGCTCCTCGGGGTGTTCGGCTCCCTCCCATCTAGGCCGGCCCCGGCCCGTCTCGCCCCCAGGAATTCACTCTTCGGGGCCGTGGACTTTCTCATCGTGCCCCTTCAAAGTAAAGCTTGGGGACCTGGGGGGAGACGGAAGTACCGCCTCGATATCCCCAAATACGATCGGGGAAACGGAAGTGGCCGTCGGCGGCTGGTTGGGGCAAGCCGGAAGTGACGGTACCGTGGGGAAGTCGGGGGCGGAGCGGGGTGTGTGTGTATGTGTGCGTGCGTGCGCGAGCGCGTGTGTGTGTTGGTTGCTGCGCTCTGCTGGAACACCGAGGGAAGGCGGAGGGGGGCAGTCAGCCAGCCGGTCCGGCCCCCCGTAAGTGTCCGTCCTCGGGTCTGTCGTGATTTCGGCGGGTTTGATGGGCGTGGCGCGCGTGCGCAAAACCACTCTCTCTACAGAGTCGGGCGCGATCCTGGCTCTCGCGTTGTCCCAGGATTTGCCGACCTCTGGGGCCCTTGTCCTGTCGCGACCGGTGATGACACTGCTCTGGTCTCGTGCTTCCTTCTCCTCTGCTTTCTAATCCAACTGCCCTCCCTTGTTGTGATTGGCATTTGGAGCTCCGCCCACCTCCTGTCCAGCTCCCTGTGCCGTCGATCTTCTGCCCTTTGTTTCTCTCCCTGTGCCCCGGAATCCGGAGGAGGATGGGAGCGGGTGTGAGTGTGTGTGCTCCTGCGAGAGAAACTTTTTAGGTTCTGGGGCGGGGATTCAGGCCCGGGATGCTTCCGGGTATATAAAATCTGCCCCGGGCGACAGCGGGCCTCCCTCCCTTCGTTCTTCCTTAGAGAACTGTCTGCCATGGAGCCCAGTGATAGTACCAGTACCGCTATGGAAGAGCCTGACAGCCTGGAGGTGCTGGTGAAGACTCTGGACTCTCAGACTCGGACTTTTATTGTGGGGGCCCAGGTGAGATGCCAGGACTTCTGGAAGACACCCATTAACTCTTCTCGTAGGCCTCAGACTGAGTGAAGAGTCTGATTTTTCTATCCCTCAGATTTTCTTCTCATTAATTTCATTTTCTAGATAGAATATTGTCTGGCATTTTTTGTTGAGTGAGAAGGAATGGTTTCTGTTGAGAGTCAGATTTTGTCCTGCTCTTTACCGCGGTAGAGTTCAATACTGATGGAAATACAGAGGAAGCAACAATTTGTATGGCATCATCATGGGTGGGCCTCAGCCCAAGGGAGCAGATGTGGGAAGCGAAACATAGGGACCCCCAAACAAGTGTGTCTTACAGACAGAAATCGTCCAGGTCTGCGTGGGGTCTTTAAAGGATGGAAGTCAGAACTCATACTGTAATAGGCTAATAGACTCTCTAGTGAAATTAGTAACGTTTGTGGCGTAATTTGAGCCTACTGTCATAGGTCCGGTTATGTATCTTTACTACTGTACTAGTTGGGAGGGGAGATTGAGAGCAGGTTGATCCATGGTCAGCCATGTGGGAGTCCAGTGCTCTTAACCACCACGCCACATGCTGGCCCCGATCCATGGTGTTCTAAAACGTATTATTACGTTTATTTAAGAAATCATATAGGCTTTTGTGATTTTGATGTATTTAAACATTTTCGTGTTCTGCAAGAGTCAGTTGTCTAGTTAGGAAAAGTGGCTATTTGTTCCCTTCTTTCTTTCTTTGTTAGTCATTCTTCATTAACCTAATTCTCCATCCATCTTTTTTTTAAAAGAATGATTTTATTTAACTTTAATTAATTAATTAATTAAAATTTGACCAGAGAGGGACAGAGAGAAGAAAGTGAAAAGGCAAGCTCCCAGGTCCGGGACTTGAACTGTGGTCGGCCATGTGAGAGTCCAGCACCTTTAACAACCACGCCACCTGCTGGCCCCCATCCCGTCTTTTTTGCCATTGTTTTTATTTTTGAATAAAAATATCTGTCGGATATAAACTAGTGTTGTCATTTTGTGTTTGATAAGAGATCATTCTATCTCTAGGCGCACATTCCCTTGACAGCCAGGCAGAGGAGAGAAGGGATTGTCAGTTGGCTGTTTTGTTTCTTATAATACTTTCTCCTTGGCCTAAAACCTGAGCTTCCCAGTGTCTGTATTTGGACAAGTGTGGTCAATTATTGGTCTTTGCACAACGATTACCTCACAACCGAGACAAATGGTTCTGTGGAAGTTTTATCCCTCACCTCCACAAATCATCTGTCCCTCTTCTGATCTTTTTCCTTTTCCTCCATTCTCTGATAACTGTTCATGTTTCTTCTCCCTTGCAGATGAATGTAAAAGAGTTTAAGGAGCACATTGCTGCCTCTGTCAGCATCCCCTCTGAGAAACAACGGCTTATCTACCAGGGGCGAGTTCTGCAAGATGATAAGAAGCTCCAGGAATACAGTAAGGGAGTGAGAGAGACAGTGTGGAGGTTGAGGCAGCTGTCCAGAGGGATGAGCTAAAGCCACGGCTTTGTCTAATCATGCAATATATTGTTGTGTGTCTTTTTTTGCAGACGTTGGGGGAAAAGTTATCCACCTAGTGGAACGGGCTCCTCCTCAGACTCAGCTCCCCTCTGGGGCATCTTCTGGGACAGGGTCTGCTTCAGCCACCCATGGTGGGGGACCCACGCCTGGTACCCGGGGGCCTGGAGCCTCTGTCCATGACCGGAATGCCAACAGCTATGTCATGGTTGGAACCTTCAATCTTCCTGTAAGCCTGTGTTCCACATGGGAGGGTCTTCATGGGGAAGGATAGTTTTGGTTATGGTAGCAACAGGATGCTCATAAGACAAAGGTCTCGGTGTTTAGGTTGGGTTTGGAGGACCTTGTGGTCTGATACTGGCCTCAGTCTTTAAGGAGAAAAGGGCCTGGGCTCCAGAGAATGAGCTGGAAGTGTGGAGGCCTTAGTATTTGGCTTCTCCCAGAGCAACTTCCCTTACCCTTTCCCCAGAGTGACGGCTCTGCTGTGGATGTTCACATCAACATGGAACAGGCCCCAATTCAGGTATCGAGGGGCCTGGGAGGGTCAGGGAAGGGGATCTGGGAGAAGGAGGCCATGAGGTGGGGGTGGACCTGGCTAAGATGGCTGGGACCTGGTTTAGTAGGTGTTTGTGGCTTCCTCTCAGACCTGTCCTGATCATCCCTCTCTTATTGTAGAGTGAGCCCCGGGTACGGCTAGTGATGGCTCAACACATGATCAGGGACATACAGACCTTACTGTCTCGGATGGAAGTAAGTGGGCAAAATTGGCTAGGGCCTCTTTCTTCTATCTTCCCTCCCCCTTTTCTTTCAGCCTGGTGGGGGCATGACTGGCTATATCTGCAGGATTCTGCCTTTCTAATCTGGTTTCTTCTCTACAGTCTGTTCTTTGGGCAGAAAAAGTATCTTTGTGAGGTCCTCTTGTTCCTGCTCATCCTCTTAGTGCCTGGTATCTGAGACAGTTTGTTTCAGACTTGTCAGATAACTCTATAACATATTTTGTTCTTTTTTAAAATTTTTTTGCTGGTAGAATGAACAGTATCTTTTTGTTTATTTATTTTCATTTGTTATTATTTTTTCATTTGACTAGAGAGATAGAGAGAGGGAAAGCGAGAAAGCAAGCTGCTAGGTCTGGGACTTGAACCTTGGTAGATCACGTGGGAATCCAGCACCTTTAACCACTGTGCCACCTGCTGGCCCCAGATTAAGAGTATCTTAATTAGCATCATGGGTTTTCTTTTTCTTTTTTAAAGAATTATTTATTTTTAAAATATTTATTCATTTACTTATTTTGAACAGAGAGAGAGAGAGAATGTGAGAAAGCAAGCCACCAGGTCCAGGGCTTGAACCATGGTCGGCTATGTGAGAATGTCCAGCATCTTAACCACCAGATCACCTGCTGGTCCCCCCTTTTTTTTTTCTTTTTCTTTCTTTTTTAAAAGTTTTTGCCATATGGCACATGCACTCACCTGAGAAAGAGACAGTGAGAGGGAAAGTAAGAAATCACGCCCTCAGGAGGATGGCCATGCTACAATCCCTTCCCTGTTCTCCTCCTGAGATTTTGGTCATGTCTGTGCATGTGCCTAGCGTGATTTTCAAACCTCCAGGTCCAGGATTTGTTTGTTCGGATTTTTTTTTTTGAGAGGTTTTTGTTACAGGGTGTGTGTGCTCAGCAGAAAGACAGAGAAACAGAAAGCAAGAAATCAACCCCTGGAGGGAGGGGAGTGGTGGCAGTGCCACAATCCCTTCTCCTCCATTCTCCTCTCAGGATCTTGAGTTTAAGCCACTGGGTCTGGGGCTTGAACCTTGGTTGACTACATGGGAGTCCAGTGACACAGCCATCACGCCATCTGCTGGTCCCCAGGTCCGGGATTTGAACCATAGTTGGTTGTGGGAGTCCAGCGACTAAACTCCTTGCCTAGTAGTGTGTGTGTGTATGTGTATATATTTATATAATTTTTTTGGAGGTTTTTGCCTTAGGGCGCATGCGCTCACTGGAAAGAGAGCGACAAAGAGGGAAAGTTAGAAATCACCCCCTGTGGGGATGGACATGCTGCATTCCCTTTTCCTCCATTTTCCTCCTGGGATCTTGGACATGCATGCACACATAGCTGGTGTGTTTTAAGCCACAAAGTCCAGGACTCAGACCACAGTCAGCCAAGTGGGAGTCCAGCAATGTAACCACTACCCTATCTGCTGGCCCCCAATATAGTATGTATTGTCTTTTTCTTTTCTTTAATTTTTATTATTTAATTTTGTTATTTATTTATTTAAATTTGAGCAGAGAAGGAGAAAGTGAGAGAGAAAATGAGAAAGCACGCTACCAGGTCTGGGACTCAAACCACAGTCAGGCCATGTGGGAGTCCAGTGCCTTTAACCACTATACCACCAGGCAGCCCTTACAGTGTATATTTTCAATTAAAGAAAGAGTCCGGCTTTTTTTTTTTTTTTTTGTCTTTTTTTGGAGAGGTTTTTGCTATAGGGCGCGTGCGCTCACCAGACAGACAGAGAGAGACAGAGAGATAGAAAGCGAGAAATCACCCCCCAGGGGGGATGGCCACATCGCAATCCCTTCTCCTCCATTCTCCTCTCGGGATCTTGGGCATGCACGCACACGCGCCCGGCGTGAGTTTAAGCCACCGGGTCTGGGACTCGAACCGCGGTCGACTACGTGGGAGTCCAGCGACATAGCCATTACGCTAACTGCTGGTCCCGAACTTTTTAACCTAATTGTCATCTTCATCTTTGGGATGTCCTGAGTTCGTTTGTCTGTGTTGCAGCTGCAATTTTTGGCCTTTCCCTCATCATGTGGAAGTTAGAAAACCCAGGCCTGTGGCCAGCAGATGGCCTGGTGGTTTAGGTGGCTGGACTCCCATGTGCCTGACCAAGGTTCAAGTCCCAGACCTGGCAGCTTGCTTTCTCACTTTCCTTCTCTCTCTCTGGTCAACCTCAAATAAATAAAATACAAAAATGCTAAAGGGACCAGCAATTGGCATAATGGCTATGTCGCTGGACTCCCAGGTAGTCGACCGTGGTTCGAGTCCCAGACCCGGTGGCTTAAACTCAGGTTGGGCATGTGTGCTTGCGTACCCAAGGTCCGGAGAGTATAATAGAGGAGAAGGGATTGCGGTGTCGCCATGCCCCCGGGGGGTGATTTCTCAGTTTCTGTTCCTCTCTCTCTTTCTAGTGAGCACATGTGCCCTACATTAAAAACCTCTCCCAAAAATTTTTTCTAAAAAAGAAAACCACAATCAATCCCTGTTCTTTAGTCATAGTTAACTTACAAATCAGATATTTATTATGCACCTAATTAGTGCTAGTCTTACACTAATTCTTCGGGAGTCAAAGATAAAAATGCAAAGCCTTGCCTATAGGGACCCAAGTTAGAGTACCTCCCTACCTAGTTGATTTAATCTGAGTCAGCCTCTGCAGCAGTCTTATTCATTCTACCTTTGGTATTGTAACTCTTCCCCCACCATCAGTGTCGAGGAGGGGCCCAGGCACAGCACAGTCAGCCACCCCCACAGACATCGACTGAAGCCCCGGAGCCAGGATCCTTGAGCTCTCAAACGTCAGAACCAGTGGAAAATGAAGCACCTTCTCGAGAGCCCATGGAGGCAGAAGAAGTAGAGGAGCGTGCTCCAGCTCAGAGCCCGGAGCTCACCCCTTCTGGCCCTGTCCCAGCGGGCCCACCACCTGCCCCAGAGACAAATGCACCCAAGTGAGAAGTGGAAGGAATCTGGAGGGGGGTCCCTAAATGAAATTTGAGGACCAGGACAGTTATGGGGGTGGGAGGAGTTCTTGTAGGGTTGGTGTGGAGAGGCAACGAGGGGCTCAGTGCGGGCCGGTGAGGTTGGAACTGGCCCTGAGCACAAGCTCTGCTGTGCCTGGGGCAGGGGACCCATGTGCTGCCTCCTGAGCCCGATTAAAGTCTCTCTCAAGTTTACACAGGCCCCAACTCTTCATTTTCTTAACCACTGTGGGTACCAGGTTGTGACGGGGAGGTGAGAGCAGTTCACGTTCTCCATCTTTCCATGGGTGTCAGAACAGAAGCTCTGCCAGTCCAGGGGTTGGGATTGGGCCTGGGTTCTGGGAGACTGGGAGAGACAGGGCACATGTGGTTGGTCCTTGTTGACTAAGCCGTGGCTCACCGCCCCTTGGGCTTGTCCACAGCCATCCTTCCCCCGCAGAGTATGTGGAGGTGCTTCAGGAACTGCAGCGACTGGAGAACCGCCTCCAGCCCTTCCTGCAACGCTACTATGAGGTTCTGGGTGCTGCTGCCACCACGGACTACAACAACAATGTGAGCCCTTTGATAGTCGTATCTCCTCTCCTCCCTGGTGCTCCCCAGAACAGAACAGTCTGAGACAGGGCCGGCATGTGACATGGTGGTTAAGGGCGCTGGACTCCCACGTGGCTGACTAGTTCGAGTCCTGGACCTGACGACTCGCTTTCTCATTTTCTTTCCCCCCTCTCTGTTCCTCTCTAGTCAAATTAAAATGGATAAATAAATAAAGTTAAATAAGAAATAATTATTTGAAAATTAAAAAAAAAAGAACAGGCTGAGACATAGATAGCCTTCCTGCCTCTCTCCCCCCACCCCTCTTCAGTTAAATACATTACAAAAAAACAATTTCTGTCTGATCACATGAGTGATCTTTTCCTACCTTATAGAGAAGACAGTAATCTCCCCCCCCCAAACATTTATTTATTTATTTGTTGTGGTTTTTCAAGCTGCTAGGTATGGGACCTGAACCAGCCACGTGGGAATCCAGCACCTTACCATGCCACCATGCTGGCCCTGGCTATAATCTTTAATCTGCCCACTGTTCTGGGACCCCCTGTGCCTTTAAGTGAATTACGTAAGGTGTTCTTAAAGTAAGGGAGATTTTTAGGTGATGATCTATTGGTTCATTGTAGAATTTGTTTTGAAAGGAACTCTGTGTGTAAAATAAAATTTATTTACAAAGATTTGGCTTATGCAGAAGCTCCCAAGGATATAATCAGAAGTTTAGAGGACATGGTATTCTCGGAAGGTATTATTGATTGCTTTTCTCACTGAGGTGGACTCCTGCCCGATACCTGCTTTCTGTGTTTGGCCTTGGGTACAGCACGAAGGCCGAGAGGAAGACCAGAGGCTGATCAACCTGGTGGGAGAGAGCCTACGGCTCCTGGGCAACACCTTCGTGGCACTGTCTGACCTGCGCTGCAATCTGGCCTGTGCACCCCCACGCCACCTGCACGTGGTCCGGCCCATGTCTCACTACACCACCCCCATGGTGCTGCAGCAGGCAGCCATTCCCATCCAGGTAGGTCAGGGGAGCCTCACCACAGGAGCATGGCGGAATGGTGGGATGACTCAGGATAGCCATTTGGCTTGAAGGGGGTTAGAAAGGAGGAGACCTTGGAAACACAGTGATGAAGGATGGGGAGACTTTAGAGGTATGTTGCAGGGTGCTCTAGATTAGCTGTAGTGTTTTTCTCACTCCTTTCTGTCTTTTCCAGATCAATGTGGGGACCACTGTGACCATGACAGGGAATGGGACTCGGCCCCCCCCAACTCCCAATACAGAGACATCTCCCCCTGGTCCTGGGCAGGCCTCGTCCCTGGCTCCCTCTTCTACCACTGTCGAGTCCTCGACTGAGGGGGCTCCCCCTGCAGGGCCAGCCCCCCCACCAGCCACCAGCCACCCGAGGGTCATCCGAATCTCCCACCAGAGCGTGGAACCCGTGGTCATGATGCACATGAACATTCAGGGTGAGTTGGGAGTAGTTGCTGGCAAAGAGCAGCTTGGTGAGGGAGGGAGCCAGGACTGGTGCTGAAGAGGGAGGGGTTGAGGGTGGGAAGGAGAGGCCAGGGCTGGTGGTGGTGGCAGAGGGACCTGTGGAGAAGCTTTAGTTGGCGCTTGTGGGGAGGGACAAGAAGGGACTGTTTTGTCCTTGGAGATTTGTTTGCATGGTGAAGGGAGCACTCCTCCCTGTCTAGATGGAGGGAAAGGCAGACTTTCTGATCAGAGGAATGAGTGCTTTCTGGTCGGTCGACCTCAGGAGGACACAGTTAGGCCTTGGCTCGACCTGTCTCAGGGCCCCCCCCCTCTCTCCCTGACCAGATTCTGGCACACAGCCTGGTGGTGTTCCGAGTGCTCCCGCTGGCTCCCTAGGACCCTCTGGTCATGGCCAGACCTTGGGTAAGAGAAGGCATCAGAGCCGGCTGAGCTCTGGGTAGAGAAAGGGGTAGGGCTGAGTGGGTGGGTTGAAGGGGTCCAGGTTCAAGGTTACATCAGACCCGCCCCCCAGGCTCCACCCTCATCCAGCTGCCCTCCCTGCCCCCTGAGTTCATGCACGCCGTCGCCCACCAGATCACTCATCAGGCCATGGTGGCAGCTGTTGCCTCCGCGGCCGCAGGTAATGATCTGGAAAGGGAAGCCTGGGAGGTGGGGTTTAGTCGATGGTGGTGGGTGCTTTTGGCTGGCGGGGCAGGGCCTGGCCCTCAGCCCTCTTCGGTCTTTCTCCCCTGCCACCCTACAGGACAGCAGGTGCCAGGCTTCCCGACAGCTCCAACCCGGGTGGTCATTGCTCGGCCTACCCCTCCACAAGCTCGTCCTTCTCATCCTGGCGGGCCCCCAGTCTCTGGGGCTCTGGTGAGCAAGTGTGGGGAAGAGTCTGGGGAGAGTCCTGTGATGATGCCTGGGAAGGGCAGGGCTAAAACTGCGTTGCTTCCTCCAGCAGGGCGCAGGGCTGAGTACCAATGCCTCCTTGGCCCAGATGGTGAGCGGCCTGGTAGGGCAGCTTCTTATGCAGCCTGTCCTAGTGGGTAAGTCCTTGTTCTTTCCCATCTCAGACTTGAGAGATTTCCATGACCTTAAAATCTGACATTTCATTGCTGGTCTGCTGGTGGTACTTGAACTTACCAGTTCTATGTTTTTTTGTTTTTTTTTTAAAGTACTATTTTTAAATTTGCCAGAGGGTGTGTGCACTTGTTGGAAAGAAAAAAAGAGGGAAAGCAGGAAAGCACCCCAAGTGGGGCAGGGTCACACTGTAATCCCTTCTCATCCACCTCTCCTTCCTGTTGAGATTCTAGGCATGCACGCATACACATCCAGCGTGTTTCTCAAGCTGCTGGGTCTGGAACTTGAACTGCACAGTCAGCCACGTGGGATACAGCCATTTTAACCACCGAGTCACATCACAGACTGGTCCCTTTTCCTATTTTCTTTTTCTTTTTGGAGAGGTTTTTGCTATAGGGCACGTGCACTCGCCGGACAGACAGAGAGAGACAGAGACAGAAAGTGAGAAATCACCCCCAGGGGGGATGGCCATGCCGCAATCCCTTCTCCTCTGTTCTCCTCTCGGGATCTTGGGCACGCACGCACACGCACCCGGCGTGAGTTTTAAGCCACTGGGTCCGGGATGTGAACCGCGGTCGACTACATGGGAGTCCAGCGACATAGCCATCACACTAACTGCTGGTCCCCCCTTTTCCTATTTTCTTAATTCTTGCTTTCCTGCTAAAAGACTAGAATGGGGCTGCTGTAGTACTTTATTCAGATTTCAACTTTTCTTGTTATAGCTCAGGGTACTCCAGGAATGGCGCCACCTCCAGCCCCTGCCACTGCTTCGGCCAGTGCTGGTACCACCAACACAGCTACCACAGCTGGCCCTGCCCCAGGGGGGCCTGCACAGCCTCCACCCCCTCAACCCTCCACGGCTGATCTTCAGTTCTCTCAGCTCCTGGGGAACTTGCTGGGGCCTGCAGGGCCCGGGGCTGGAGGACCTGGCATGGCTTCTCCCACCATCACCGTCGCGATGCCTGGTGTTCCTGCCTTTCTCCAGGGCATGACTGACTTTCTGCAGGTGAGTGGCTGCTTTACCTTTTGCTTCACCTTCCAGTCTCCCAGCCCAGCTACTAGAGTGCAGCCCCTACTGACATCAGGGAAAGGTGCCTTGGGAATTGATTGACCTCAAATCCCCCATTTGGAGGTGAGAAAAACAAAGCATAGAAGTAGGAAGTAAAAGTCACGTCGTTATGTTCTGATCTCAGCCATTCGGGGGAGAGGGAGTTGCTCAGTCTAACTCTGGTTGAAGACTTACCCATGAGTATTCTGTGTTAGGAGGTAAAGACCAGAACAGGAGTCCTTGTCTTTCCAGATCTCTATTGTTAGTGCCATCTTGATACCATTTAATGTCATTTCTGTTCTCATCTCATCTGTTCTTTATTCCTTTTTTGTTTGCTAGGCAACACAGACGGCCCCTCCGCCCCCTCCACCACCTCCACCCCCACCCCCTGCCCCAGAGCAGCAGACCGCGCCTCCACCAGGGTCCCCTTCTGGTGGGACTGGTGGCACAGGGAGTCCTGGAGGCCTGGGTCCTGAGAGCCTGCCCCCAGAATTTTTTACCTCAGTGGTGCAGGGTGTGCTGAGCTCCCTGCTGGGCTCTTTGGGGGCTCGGGCCGGCAGCAGTGAAAGTATTGCTGCCTTCATTCAGCGCCTGAGTGGATCCAGCAACATCTTTGAGCCTGGGGCGGATGGTGCCCTCGGTGAGCAAAGGGTGGGAGGGGCCTTGGTCTTTTCTGGGAAGGGACAGCCGGGGAAGGTAGATGGCTTTTGTTTAGGATTGTTGTTTAGGGCATGAGACTGAGGCTGGTGGTGGGTGGGCAGGCCAGGTGGTAAGGGCCATTGCTGACTTTCACCCCCGTCCCCAGGATTCTTTGGGGCCTTGCTTTCTCTTCTATGCCAGAACTTCTCCATGGTAGACGTGGTGATGCTTCTCCATGGGCATTTCCAGCCACTACAGCGGCTCCAGCCCCAGCTGAGATCCTTTTTCCACCAGCACTACCTGGGTGGCCAGGAGCCCACACCTGGTAACATCCGGGTAAGTCAAGGCTTGGGGCCCCAGTTTTTTATTCCTGTTCATTTATCAGCTAGAGCTACGGTGCCCTAGGCCAAGCCCTGGACTTGCTGGGGATGGAAGGGGGCATCTCTTGAGGGCTGAGGCTTGGGACTAAAGCTGTGGTGTTCCCCTGTAGATGGCAACCCACACATTGATCACGGGGCTAGAAGAATATGTGCGGGAGAGTTTTGTGAGTAACAGCTTCTCTTCCCCTCCTCTCCTGGGTCTGATCAGGGCAGTCGGTGTTTCCTACTGCCTTCTCATCCTCTCCTGATTTTAGAATCTTTGTGTATCACGTCTTCCAGTCTTTGGTGCAGGTTCAGCCAGGTGTGGACATCATCCGGACAAACCTGGAATTTCTCCAAGAGCAGTTCAATAGTATTGCTGCCCACGTGCTGCACTGCACAGGTCAGGGCCGGCCGGGCAGGGCGAGTGGGCATACTGGATGTGCAGGGCTGGTGGATGCCAGCGTCGCCTCCTGACATCTCGTCCACAGACAGTGGCTTTGGGGCCCGATTGCTGGAGCTGTGTAACCAGGGCCTGTTTGAATGCCTGGCTCTGAACCTGCACTGCTTGGGAGGACAGCAGATGGAGCTTGCTGCTGTCATCAATGGCCGAATTGTAAGCACCACCCAGCTCCACGTCCCCATTTGTTTCCTCAGGTTCCCATTCTCTTCAGTGCTCTGTGGTTTTCACTTTTCTTCTCTAAACTGCCATCCTTTACCTGGTATATTTCAAAAGCTGTTTAGTGTCTCAGGCTCCAAGTCTGCTTTCTGCTCCTCAGCGCCGCATGTCTCGTGGGGTGAATCCATCCTTGGTGAGCTGGCTGACCAGGATGATGGGGCTGAGGCTGCAGGTGGTACTGGAGCACATGCCTGTAGGCCCTGATGCCATCCTCAGATACGTGCGCCGGATCGGTGATCCTCCCCAGGTAAGGGACAGTGGGCTTCAGGGTCGGAGGCTTGAGGGAACGGGAGATCTGAGAGGGGCTCTTGTGTTCTCCTCTCCCATCCTATTTAACAGCCACTTCCTGAGGAGCCCATGGAAGTTCAGGGAGCAGAAAGAACTTCCCCTGAGCCTCAGGTACCAGGGAGAGGCTGTGGGGCCAGATAATGCGGAGTGGAGGGCTGGGGGAGAACGCGGGAGGCTAGTTCTGAAGCCTCAGTCTTCCTGCTTGCTGTCTGATTCCCAGCGGGAGAATGCCTCCCCGGCCCCTGGAACAACAGCAGAAGAGGCTATGTCACGAGGCCCACCTCCTGCTCCTGAGGGGGGGTCCCGAGATGAACAGGACGGCGCTTCAGCTGAGACAGAGCCTTGGGCGGCTGCAGTACCCCCAGTAAGTGTCAGGCGGTGATCAGTGGTCAAGGCAGCTGAAAGTATTGGGAATTACTCCTTTCTGATCTTTTCCTTCCCAGGAATGGGTCCCTATTATTCAGCAGGACATTCAGAGCCAGCGGAAGGTGAAACCTCAGCCCCCTCTGAGCGATGCCTACCTCAGTGGTATGCCTGCCAAGAGACGCAAGGTTGGTTTGCCTCTTCCGTGAGGACCTCTTATCCAAGTTCCCTGTCATACTTGAATCAGCTTGCTTCGAGCTGGAGGAGCTTTTCTTAGTCCAGCCCCTCATTCAGTGAGGACGTTCCTGGGGCTCCGGCTTGCTCATGGTTGTTGCACACCACACAGGACTTCGCCATAGGCCACTTGGGAGCAGTCCTCAGTCCTTCAGCTGGCTAGTCCTGTGTGACGGGCCATTTTCCTTTAAGGTGGGCTTCCTTTGTGGCTAGCTAGCCCTGAATCCTAGATGGTTTGACCAGTCTACCTCTTGTTGGAAGAGCAAGTTCAGCACATTTTCAAACGCGTCTTTGACCAGAGCCGTATAGAATTAGGCATTTCTGTTTAAAGCGCCATGTGGACTATTTCCCTTTTCTCTGCTAGTGTGGAGACTCTGGGTGACTCATGGAAAGGGTGAGCTGGGTGGTGGCACTGGATCTGACGTTGATCCTCTTTTCCCTCCCAACCCCCTGTCCCCCAGACGATGCAGGGTGAGGGCCCCCAGCTGCTGCTCTCAGAGGCCGTGAGCCGGGCAGCTAAGGCAGCCGGAGCTCGGCCCCTGACAAGCCCCGAGAGCCTGAGCCGGGACCTGGAGGCACCAGAGGTTCAGGAGAGCTACAGGCAGCAGGTGCCCCCACCTTGAAGCAGAATAGGGATGGTCTAGGGGGAGGGGTTGGGCTAGGGCCCCTTCTCCCTGTGTTTGTTCAGATGGTCAGTCTGGGATTACCACTTGATGTTTGTAAAGTGCTTTTTACCTGGTGGCATCTGGGAAAGTGCTGTACCGTTGGGCTGTCTATACAGTACGTGGCTGGTGGGGATGTTAGCTCCTGAGGGTTGGCCTTGAGGGCTTGCTGGGTTCGCAGGGGCTTTGGCAGTGCGCCTCCAACTTGCTTGTTCTTTTTCTCTAGCTCCGGTCTGACATACAAAAACGACTGCAGGAAGACCCCAACTACAGCCCCCAGCGCTTCCCTAATGCCCACCGGGCCTTTGCTGATAATCCCTAGCTCTTTGCTGTATGGCCCTTCCTCATCAGGGGACCATTTCCCCTCTTCCTTCACAGTATTTAAGAAAATAAAAGTCGGGTTTTCCTGGCTCTTCTGTCTCAAACTATGCTCATTACATAGTCTCTAAGAGTTATTTTTGCTGTAGGGCACATACTTCCCTAGGAGAAACCGAAGGAAAGGGAGAAATCACCCCCCCCTCGGGGGGGGGGGCAGGGGCAGCCCAACTGCAATCTCTTCTCCACTCCACTTTGGGTATTTGAGGCATGTACACATATATGCCCAGTATGTCTTTAAAGCTGCGGAATCTGGGACTCAAACTGTGGAGTTGGCCATGTGGGATCCAGTGTTTTCACCATCACAGAACCTGCTGGCCCTAATCTGTGTGTTTTTAAATGAATGCTCCCAAGCCAGGTGGTGAAGTGAGGTTGCTGGACCCCATGTCTAAGTGGGTGATTATGCAGCCCCCCCCCCCCCCAGTGCTTTCTCATACCCACCCACTAGCAAATAAAAAAATGTCCTCTACAACCCGATACCAGACAGCATGCCATTTCTGTGACTTACGTATTCATTTTGTTCACAAAACACACTACTAAAATGTGCAAGTCTTTTTTGATGGGTGTGTTTTTATGCAAAAGCATTTTATACATAAGTCTTGGACTTCTGAGATGGAGAAAGCATAATTCTAGATAGAGGTCTACATACAGCGTTAGCATAACTAGTGTACAGTGGTACATGAAACTCAGTGAAGTTTGACAATGAGGGAACTGGCTTCCCCCAGTCCAAAGAGCCCCACTATTCATGTACAAAGATGTGGAGGCCATGACAACTGTAAGGGACTTCCTCTTAGGTCTATCAGTGGGATCAAAGTAGTACAAGCCTGCAAATTCTTTGCTTTGAGAGAGTTTGACATCCCTCCCCTCTTAGCTTAGTGCTGGAACTATAGAACCTTATACAAGATATCCTCAGACTCTGCAGCTTCACCTGAACCCTTGGAATACTGGCTCAGGAATATCTAAGGCTTGGACTTTGGACTCCTCGATACCCTGCTGGAAAAGCCTACAGAAATACTAGTTGACAATTTAGAGGAATTCTGCCTTCAACATGTCCTGGAACTGGTGGCTTGCTTTCTCTCTCTTCCTCTGGTCAAACTGAATAATAAATACATTAATTCTTAATAAATAAAAAAGATCATCATAAACAACCAACCCATCCCTGAAATCATTTTGGAAAATTTTTTTTAATCCTTTTATTACTGTTTTTTAACAAACGGCCCCAGGGATGGGGAACAGGGAAAAGGGGAGGAGGGTAAGTGAAGCTCCAGCCCCACAAACCCTCCTCGCCCACCCCTTTCCCCCTTATATATTTATAATCTATATACAAGCCCCAGGGGTGGGGGGCAAGGGGAACTGCCTCAACGAGGTGGGGGCAACCCAGGCTCCTTGTCCCCACGGGACCCAGGCTCCTCTGCCCGTCGGGAAGGCCCCTCTCTAGAAGGTGGCCCTGTCCGCTCCCAAGGCTTCGGCATCCAGCGCAGGGCATCTGGTGGAGAAGCCTAGGGAACAGGTACATGTGGAAGATTAGGTCACAGTGGGAGGTCATGGATAAGCGCTCCAGCAGAAATCCTTGAATTTAGACTTGGGGCTTTCTCCTTCACCTGCTGGTAGAGGTCAATGCGCTGGGTGCGGAAGACTCCACTGTAGGTTGAAGGTGGGGCCTTGAGGCGGGAATTGAGGCCAGAGAAAGACCTATGGGAGGACATTGAAGGTAAGCCTAGGATCTGCCCTTGGTCCCAAAGAAAGCAAGCCCTTGGGGATGAGGAAGCTACACACTTCCCTTTACCTTCCAGCTTGGGGAGTACGTGACGACCCAGGTCCCCCCAGGTTGCTGCTCAGTTTTCGATAATCCTGGAACGGCTTTAGTTCCACTGGATGTAGCTTAAAAAAAGAAACTGTGAGCCTTTTGCCACTAAACCCATTCATCCTGAGAAACAGAAGCTCCACCCCTAACTCCTGAGTTCCCTAGCACCTCAGTTCCTGTACCTTACCTCTGCTCGCCCCAAGCTAGGGGGAAAAGGCCTGGCAGGTGAAGGCAGCACCCGAGTAGCAGGGGCAGGTGGGGGCCGCACAGCCAGGCTGGGGGGCTGCAGAGCAGGGCCCATGGGTAACAGGGAAAGGGGGGGTGGGGCAGGAGGTGGTGCCGGTGGCAGGGAGCCAAAGTTCACCACAGGCAGCTGTGAATCTACCATGGGTAGAAGCATCTGTAACAAGAAATTTTGGTGTGCATGTTAGGAACAGGGAGAATGCCAAACACTGGGGAAAAATGAAAACACTTAAAAGTCAGAGACTAGGTAAAGAGAATGAAAGGAACAGGGAAGATAAAAGGTACCTGCTGGGCAGGGGCCCCTGAAGGGAGAAAACCACTTTGGCCACCAGGCTGCAGAGGAGTAGAATAAAAATCTGAAGATGGCAGATCCTGGCGAACCTGGTGGGGATTGAGAACTGTGTTAACTCCCGAACAACATTCTCCCCACTCCTAACTTCCAAACCCTAGCACCTGACCACCTCTTACCTGAAGCAAAGGTGGGTCAGGCAAAGGGCTGGGGCAGAAAGCTGGAGAGTACAGAAAGGAAGGCGGAGGGTAGAGAACTCCTCCAGCTGGCAGCTTCCCCAGTTCTGTCGCTTGCAGTGCTGAGAAATCCAGAAACTGGCCCTTGAGAGCTACCCCAGAGAGCACTGCTGAGGGAGGGGCTGGGCCTGGGGGTAGGTACAAGGGCTGTGACCTGAAAAGAATCAGAGGGAGGAGAGGTGTTAGAAAACCACTCATGGGACCAGCAGATGGTGGAATGGTTACAGCGCTGGACTCCCAAACTCATGCTGGGCACATGTGTGTGCTTGCCTGCCCAAAATCCCGAGAGGAAAATGGAGAAGGGATAGCATCGAGGCTGTCCCCCCTGGGGGGGTGATTTCTCGCATTCTGTCTCTCTGGCGAGCACATGTACCCTATAACAAAAATCTTTCATTTAAAAAAAAAAGAAAAGAAAAAAGAAAGCTCGTCATTTGCTTCTTTAGTTTAAGCAATAAACCTTAAGTGTTAGCCCTTGGTACCCTCAAATTGTGTCTTCCCTTTTCCTCTCCTCTGAAATATACCTCCAATTCCCTCTGAGGTCCACAAACATCTAATCTTACCTGTAAGGGTGCAAAGAGGGTGTCCCAGGGCGGAAGCTTCCATTATTAGGATGTAACTGAGAGTCCATGGCTCCCCCAGAGACCTGTGGGAGAAATGTGGGGCTGAAATAGTTCCAGTTTATCTAGTCAAGAAAACCTTACCCATCCCACCTACTGCGGTTAAAAAACAACAGAAAAAATGCAGTGATCATAAAAGTTAAAAAAAAAAAATGTGTCTTACAAGTATACAACTTGGAAAGGCAGGAAAAAATTATTCATTCAAGGGGACTATGAGATGGAAAGTGGCCTACCTGAGAACTGGGAGGTCCAGGGCTGCCATAGAAGACCTCGGGGTACAGGCACTGGCCAGAAGAGCTAGGCTCTGGGCCATAGTGCCCAGAACTAAGGTTCTTGGACTGTGGCTCAGCTGAGGCAGAAGTACTGGGGAGCAGCTCCCAGTCTCGGGACACAGGAATGGCCTGGAGAGCAGAGGCATGTCTGGTACCGTGAAGGCCCCGGTCACACCCAGCAATCTTTTCTTTTTTTTTTTTATATTTAAATTTGTCTTATCATTGTTATTTTTCTATTTGCTTTAAGACACACGTGCTCACCAAAGACAGAGAGAAGGAAAAGTGGGAAAGCAGGTAGCCAGGGGTTCAGGACTTGAGCCGTGGTCAGACATGTGGAGTCCAACATCTCAACCACCATGCCAGCTGCTGGCCCCTCACACTCAGCCATCTTTTCCAGAAATTCTAGGCTTTTCCACACCACTCATTCTCCCACTTACCTCAGCGACTGATGCTGTCAGCTCCTTCTCTGCTTTTAAACTGTCTCCTACTACTAGGCACAAGTCTGAGTCCTATAACCACAAGGCAGGGGAGAATATCCTGTAACGTGGACTTGTTATCTTCCATGTCCCACCTCTTGCCCTTCCCTCCTCTCTACCCAACCAAGAAAACCCAGATCCAACCTATTCAGACCTTGTCGCTAGTGCCAAACTGGACTGGGGGGCCAGGTCGGTGGGCTGGCCGGAGAGGGCCAGGCTCTGGACCTCTGTCTACACGCTGTGATCGCTCTGTGCCAATGGGGCCAGGGGGCAGAGCCTGCTCCCGGGGCAGTTCCTAGGTTGGAGGAACACAGTGAAGTGGAGCTGGGGGAGGTAAGGAAAGCCCAGTTCAGGGAATCCCCACAACATACAGGCAGAGGGAAGGGGCAGGTCAAAGCAGGGCCACAGTCAGATTCCTAGCCCTTTTCTTACCCTCTCTTGGTCTCTTACCTTTCTGTCCCCATCATGGGGGGCAGGTGGCCGTCTCCTAGGAGGTTCAGAGGGTTCAGAGCCAGGTGGACCCTCACCAGGAACTGCATTCAGGGGTGAGGGGCCTCCAGGCCGCTTGGGGGGTCCCTCTGCTGCCCCCTTGAGTCCTCCATCAGGGGAACTTCGCTGGCTGCAGGGACCTGATGACACCTGAGAATCCCCACTCAGGTCCACCCCACTGTCAGACTGACTCATCTGAGAGGAGTGGAGAAGGAGCTAGTTAAGTAGGGGCAGAAAGCACCCTAGTATCTGACTGATGCGCACATTCAACCCAAACAGAAGCAGCCCAGCCCGACTCAACCCCAAACAGATAGGGAAGTGTGGCCAGTGCTCAGCAAAACCCCAGCTCAGCCACTCCCTCCCGTCCTCACTCACCTCTGTACCAGCCACGTCCTCAAAAGGACTCAGGGGTTCCATCCAGGGCTCCATGGAGCCGGGCCGGTAACTCTTCCGGCTAGTGGCTGGAGAGCGGAGTACCAACCGCAGAAAAGAGGTAATGAGAGAAGCAGCTGTGAAGCCCACCTCACTCTTTACCCCCCTACCGTACGCCTTTTACGGAGCTTTACTCACCAGTATGTAAACGATTCCAGATGTGAGGGGCTAGGGCCTCGGTGCCTGCATCTCTGGGTTCTCCCTGAGGACCTGGACCCTCAGTCTTAGGGCCCAAGAATCCAGAGCTATGAGAAGGTGGCAAAGATTCCTGAAGTAAGAAAGGCCAGAAGAGAAACATGAGTTAGGCGAGACCTGGGAAACGCAGGAAGGCAGGACAGTGAGGGTAGGAGCAACAAGGAAGCACAAGCAGTGACAACAGAAATCTGGGTAAGAACACGACAGGTCTTAGGACCAGAAAATGGTAACCAAGAACCTTCAGGAGGAACACAGTGAAGCACAAGCTCAAGCCCCAACCCTCACCTCCTGCAGCAGCTCCGGTTTTCTGGGAGGCCGCTCTCGCCGTTTGGGGGGGAAGGGATGAACCCCGGCAGAATCCCGGGGAGTCCCGCCCACCCCCCTCACCATCGGCCCTGGCTCCTCGAAGTGGGGGTCTGGGGAAGAGGGGAAAACTGTCAGCATCTGCCTTCTACCAATGACCCCAACTTTTCCTCCCTACTCCACCTCCCAATCCTCCCACCCTTGCTCACTGTTTTAACACCCAGCAGCAGCGCCCCCAGGCCAGCCCCTTCCCCCTCCAGCATTTGACCTGTTGTGTGGATGGAAACATCCCCACCTATACTCCTTCCAGCTTACCAGAACCGATGCCATTGCTGTTGGCCCTCTGGGGCTCAAATCGGGTTGGGGGCCGTGGGGAGGGGCCTTGAGGGGCTTGGGGAGGCCCAGGCTTGGGCCTCGGATGCCCCCCTGGCGTGGTTACACTCCCTTGGCGGCTACTAAGCTGGGCCAGAGCCTGTTGGATGCCGGCGGGGTTGCTATGGATGACTTGGTCCAGGCGGAAGACAGCAGAACTGCTGGGGGGTGGGGGAGGCAAGGGGAGCCCCGGGGGCCGCTCCTCTGGGGGCCGGCTGAAGAAAACAGAGCATCGACTCCAATACTCGCTATAGCATTACTCCCGCCCTACAAGCCAAACTGTTTTCTAGCTTCTCTCCTTGTGACCCATGGTTTCCTGTTACAATGCAGGGGTGTCCGAGCCCTTGTAGGGCTCTCTACATATACAGATCTGTAGAGAACAAACGAATGAATAGAGAAGAAACGTTGGGGTCCCGCTCACTTATCAACTGTGCTCCACCCGCCTTACCTGGACCTGGAAATCCTAGTGCCCAATAAGCCTGTATGCCTCAAGTGCCATGGCACCCGGACTTCCCATCCTGACCAAGCCTTTATCCTTTCCCCCAAATTTTTAACCTTAAACATTAATTCATGCCCCTACCCACCTTCGGTTCTTGGGGGAGGGCCAACTCCTCTTGTCCCCTCGTCCTGGGCCGGTCCTTCCCCCAGGACCCCCGCTGCTACCACCACCGCCACCACCTCCACTGCCAGCCTTGCCCCCTGGGCCTGGGCGCCGGTTCTGACGTTCCATTCCTGGTCGTTGACTAGAGAAGCTCCGCTTGCTCAAATCCTTGGCTCTCTGGCTCAAATCTCCTCGGGACATTGCTGAAATACCTGGTCCAGTTCCACCTCCACTGCCCCCAGAAGTCCCCACAGCTTTGGGGGTCAGCAGAGCTGGCGGGGGAGCCTCCTTATCCCCCCGGCGCTCACTGGCAAAGTCACTGCTCTCTGATGCAGTCTCCCACTCCTCATTGGCTTGGTCGGAGTTCTGGTTTGACAGATCAGGAGATTTGGCAGCTGCCCGGCGAGGAGGTGGGGGCACTGCAACTGCCGGGAGGGCTTCCTCGGGTCCAGCAGAGGCTGGAAGGGCCAGGGAAGAGGACTTGCCCTCAGCCCCTCTGGCAGCATTCTCCCGCTCCTGCTTCAGCCTCCTGAAGCGAGGTGGTTTGTCCTGCTGCTGAGCCCTCCCATGTCGCCGCCTCCTGGGTCGCTCCCCATCTTCCATGCCCATGCCCATGCTGCTGCCTCCACTGCTGCCTCCCCGCGCCACGGGGGACAGAGGCCCTGGCATCAGCTTGTCTTTCAAAGGCTCCTTACTTGGTGGCAAAGGGCCTATAGGTGGCTTCTTGGGAGCCAGGGACTTGGTTGGAGGGCTCCAGCCTGGGCAAACAGGTGGTGGCCGCCCCCCACCGCGGCCTCTCCGTGATGGCACCCCTCTGGGAGTGAAGACTCGCCCACCGCGGGCCGTGGAGAAGCGGGCTGGGGCTGGCGAGGGGGGCATTCCCACTGGTGGGGGAGCAAGAGGGCCCTGGGTGAGCACTCCCTCCTTGGGTGGAGGGGCCTCCTTGTCAGAGGGGGCCAGATCGCTCTCATGGGTCTCGCTGCCTGTTTCTGAGCCACGCTGCCGGCGACGCTTGGGGATTTCCTCATACTCTGAACCCTCGCTTCTCGTCTCGCTGGCAGTGCGGCCTCTGGGAGCGGAGGGGTGATTTGGTCCCCCCACTCCACCTCCTCGCCCATCGTCTCCGCGGAACTCCCGGTAACTGCGGAACTCTCGGCTTCGGGCTCCCCGCCCTCGCCCCCCATAAGTACCCCGAAAACCCCTCCCTCTAGCAAAATATTCGCCTCGGCCCCGACCCCGGCAAGTAGGACCCACTCTTTCATAGGAATAGTCCCTCCGAAGCCTTGGTGCAGGGGAAAGATTCCCACTGGGTGGGGTCTCCTTGGGACCCATCTTCCCCTTGGCTGTCTTAAGTGGGTCTGGCTTTGGGACCTTGGGGGTTTCTTCGCCCTGTTCGAGAGGTTTAGGAGGCAACTCTTCCACTTTTGCTGGTGGTGGGGGTTTCTTTATAGGTCCAGCTCGGCGGGGAGGAACTCCTGGCTCCTCTGGAGCCATTCCACGTCGACTGCTGCCTGGGCGAGGGCCCCAGCGGGTCTCGGTTCGACTCTCTCTGCGTGGTGGCGGGGGACCCTGGCCTCCACCTCCAACTCCACGGACAGGCTTTCGGCCTGCTTCAGGCCCTGTGGACAGTGGAGTCTCTTCCTTGGGGGGCTCCTTCTTGGGTGGTGAAGCTTGTATCTTAGTTGCATCATCATTGCCTGGAGGCCAGGGGAGTGGACGGGGTCCTGCAGGAGCTGGCTCCTCTAGTGGGAAGCGAGAGACTGGGGGTCCAGGGCCTCCATTCTCAGGAAAGCCAGGGTAACTGGCCAGATAGGGTGGTGGGGGAGGAACTGGAGGAGTCTCACTCCTGAAGAGGGAGACAGAAAAAAAATGAAAATAGGTTATTTCAGGACAAAGAAAACCAGAACTGAGTGAAAAGAGAGAATAATTTATTAAGTTACAGACACTCCTTTCATCGGTTCATCCCTATCATTTCACCAATAACCCAAAGTACCTATCTCTTAAGCCCAGATCCTTTCACTGGGAACTCACCCATCTCTCACTACCAAGACTCACCTCATGCCCTTGTCATCCTCATCTGCAGTCTGGCGAAGTGGTGAGGTAAGTGGGCGGGGGTCAGTGGGTGTGGTGAAGACATCTCCAACCCAGGCCAACTTTGGGTCCACTGGTGGGGTGCCCCGTTCCCGCAAGAGGGGTGGTGCATGGCGCTCAAATGGCTCTGAACTTGAGCCCCCACTGTCTGAGCGCTCCCGGGGAACAAGGCCTGAGGAAAAAAAGAAAGAAAAACAACTCTTGTGTCACAGATCCTACAGCCTAAAAAGCCATCTCCCTAATCAAGTCCTCCCTATCGGCTCTTCCGCCTCGTTTTAAGTTAGGACTTGCCTTCTCTTGTTAAAATTAGCCGCTCAGCTTCCCAATGGAAGAGTCAACCTCCCCACCAAATAAATAAGTCCTGGTGAGCGAAGAACCACTTTTTATTTCTCCCTTAAGCCCATTCTCACCAGGGAACTCAACCGTGCTCAACATATACCCTCCCCTCTTCACTGGTAAGACCAGCTAGCCCAAAATCACAGTAGCACCAACAGCTGCCTCTTAGGACTGAGAGGCTCCCTTACCAGTCCCCTGGTGGCCCCTTACCAGAGGGATGAACGCCAGGAGGGTAGAAATCTAGAGGGGGCCGGCCCTGGAGGAGCCGGGGATCCACATAAGGAGGAATCATCATCCAGCGGGGATCAAAGTTCATTGGGGGCATGGGTGGAGGCCGGCCCAGAGCACCTGGGTACAGGGCTTTGGGAGGTGGTGGTGGAGCCTGCGGAGCTGGCACAGCCCCCAAGGTCACAGGCTGTGGTGGGGATGGGGGCACTGGGGCAGGTGGGGCAGAGCCCTGTTGATGCTGCTGCCACTGTTGCTGTTGCTGCTTCAGGAGCTGCTCCTAGTGAAGAACAGAATACAGGACTAAGAGGTGCCAGTGGTGCACACACAAAGGAACCACAAAAAATAATAAAAAGGCTAATGAGCAAATGGAAACTGTGGTGACACAAGAGAAATGGAACTGAACAAAGCAACAGTGAGACCCAGCAGGTAACTTCATAGATAGGCCAAGTACTGAAGCCAGAGAGAGAAGAGGCCCTCAGAAGGAAGCAACTGTTCTTACCTGCTGCTGCCGCTGAAAACGAGGTGGCAACGACTTCTGATATTTGGTGTAGCCCAAGCCCTGGCTGGTGGGCTGCCGGGTGAGACCAACCCCATCACCCTTGGGTTCCACCTTTGGAGCTGGGGGTGTGGTGGGAGGAGGAACCTCCTCTGGTGGTTCAGGACCCTCTTTTGAGGGTGGTTGGGATTCCACTGCATTAAAGAAAAGACAACATTCACAGTGACCTAGTCCATCAACAGATATCTTATGAACCCCAGAAATTTCAACCCAAATCGCTAGCTCCCTCCCTAAAGACTGAGGTATTTGGCTTTACCCATAAACTTTCCTACAGAAGAATCACACTCACCATCATAAGACTCATAAAAACACCCCCATGGTCTCTCAAGAGCCAAAAGTAGTGGTATTAACTTCCTATGAAACCACCAAAGTAACACCTTCTTCAGTCTTGTGCCATTCTAGGCATACAGAAAGCGCTTTTAGATCCCTCCCTTTCTTAACAACCCATATGAGTGTGAGACCCTTTTCCCACATCACCTATTACTTCATTTACCCCACTCTTACCACCCTTATCCTCAGCCACTCAGAGACCTAACACTTGGTAATGTCTATCTCCACCTCCATACCTGGGCTGGCTTCGAAGCTGCTACTGCTCGTGCTGCTGGTACTGCCACTACCACTCACCGGAGTGGGAGGTGGAGCCACACCTGGAGTAGGGGTGGACTGGGCAGGAGGGGCCTGGGCCTGTGCTGGCTCTTCAGGTTCTTTTTCTGGTGTTGGGGTTGGTGCCGGTGGGGGAGCTGGAGGTGCAGGGAGTTCTTTGGGGACGGCGGGTGGTGGAGCTGGGGCAGGAGGGGCAGCAGGTGGGGCAGCAGTCTCTGATTTGAGTCGCTTGTCCGGTGCTCCGAACTTTTCATCCAGCCGCTTGAGCTTCTCGGCACAGGCTGCTCGGCGCTCCTCCTGCATGCGCCGCTCCTCCTCTTCACGCCGTCGCCGGGCACGCTCCACAGCCAGAGAGATTTCAGACGAAGATTGTTTTCTCCGTTGCCGCCAAGCCTCATCCTCGTCTTCGGGTGCTGGAGGCTTGCAGGGTGGGCCCCCACGATCCTGTCAATAGGCAGACCCAGAAGGGCCATGCGTGTCAGTCATTATGTTTTCTATCATCTCTTTCACAAACCAATCAACTATCTCTCTCCGAGGGAAGCAAAGACTAGGCCTTGGGGTTGATGACCTGCCTGGACAGAGACAAACTCATCATCACCCTGGTTTTTCTGTTCCTTTTCTCCTTCAGAGACCTAAACACCCAGGTCTCCTGTTCTTTCTCATTAGCATCTCAATTTCTCTCTTTTCAACCACACTCCTCTAACACCAAGGACGTTCTCAAGCTTTCCAGAGATCCCCTGCAGCCCTGTGCTTCACCTAGCCCATTTTCAGCCCTCCCTCCACTCCCTCTGTCACTACTACTTCAGTTACATAGCTGATACTAATCTCCCACAACTGACCCTCTCAACCCCTCATTGTAGACACTCACTGGGTAGTCCCCAGGGGGGCCCCAATTCCCGGCGGGGCCCCGGTGAGGTGGGGGTGGGGGAGGCTTTGGGGCAGGAGGCCCAGACTCTGTCTCTGGAGGCCGAGAGGTCTCTGCCCAGGCCGTCTTGGGAGGGGGCAGTTCGCTGCCGGGGGAGTTGCCCTTTTTGCCATCTGCTTCAGGGGGCCGTTCCTCACCAGCAGCTGATTGGGAATCCTTGCTGTGAGAAGATCAACAGTGGAATTAATACCAGCTGCAATCTAGCTACTACATATATTACCAAGGGAAAAACTGAACCCTCTCCTTTTCCCTGATGGCCCTAACTCACTGGCCCTCAGCTCCCTCCTCATCAGAGTCTCGCCCGTCTTCCTCATCGCTGAACTTGAGCTTTTCAGTGTAGTCGACCTCCTCATGGGCCCCTGAGGGGAAAAATGAACAGCAGTAATCCAAGCATTCTGCATTCCCACTTCCTTTATCTTCCTGGGACAAAGAAAGTGGTCTGGAACTATGTGAAGGGATATGCTACCAATGCCAACCCCCTCCCTCTGAACTCTAGGTCAGCCAACGACAAGTCTTGTAATTCTCACTCCTCTCCATACTTTGCCAGGGCTTGAGCTTCCTCCATGTACCTCCCCTCCCTTTCCACTTCCATTTTCTTCCTGCACAACCCTCTATTTCTCATCAGATTTTGCCTTTCAAGATCCAAATAACTGATCTTTAATTCTACTTACCTGCCCAACCATCATCGTTCTCCTGGTCCAACTGGTCAAACTCTTTGAGGTTATCCTCTTTAAGAATAGAAGGCCGACCTACAGGCTCTACAAGGCGCATTGGTGGCCCTGAGCCCCGGGGCCCTGCCACACGGGGGAAGCGACTATTACAAAAAAACAAATGGGAGAGAAAGTAAAAGATGACAAGCCGTAATACCAATGCCAATGTAATATCATCTCCTCCCCCAACAGCCTTTCCCTCCCCCCATCACAAACCCAGACCTGGATCCCTCACCTGGGCCCATCAGGAGTAGGGTATCGATAAGGCCCCTGGGGTCCATAGGGCGGAGGAAACGGGAGATATGGGGGGTACATCTGCAAGAGGGCCAAATAGTTACTGCTCAGAAGGACAAATAGCCAGTGAGCTCCTAAAACCCGCCATCATCCTCTCACCCTTCATGTCCCATAGGTCCCTACTTTCTACCTATCCCCACCGAAGATGAAGTCCTCCTGATTTCTAACTAGCTTCCAGCACAACCACTCTATAATAAGATATCCAAACTCACAAACGGCGGCATCATTCCGCGGTAGGGAGGGAACTGGGGTGGGCCTGAAGGCTGCAGCCCGCCCCGGGGGTCATGACCATGATGAAGTTTGGAGTCCGGGCCCTCCAGCTCATCAGGGCCACGTCCACCTCCATCCCTCCAAGTTGTAGAGTCTGCGATTTGAGAAAAGGTAAAAACAAAGAGAAATCAACGATTCAGTGGCAAGTAAATATAGCTGAAAATGATGAACAGGACTAAGCCAACATCGAGCTCTGAGATGGAACAAGTAACGTCCTGGTCAGAAAAGCAGCCATTCACTAACTCACATAACAAGGCCACTTACTTTGGGGGCGGAGGCTTGGTCCGGGCCCAGACGACTGTTCGGCAGACTCCCTTTCCTTGGCAGCCTTGTCCTGGTCGCCAGCCGCCTGCAGGGTCGGAAATTCCTCTCGAGAGAATCGCGACAGTAGGCTTGATGCCCTTCCACCTGTGTGGATAGGAGTGCAAAACCGTTGACAGAAGTACATTTACAGGGACCAACAGATGGTGTAATGGTTATGTCAATGGACTCTCACATAGTCGACCATGGTTCAAGTCCCGGACCTGGAGGCTTAAAACTCATGCCAGGTGCGTGTGCATGCATGCCCAAAACCCCTAGAGGAGAATGATAAGGGATTGCAGCATGGCCATCTCCCTGAGGGGGGTGGGGGGGTGGTAGTGGTGATTTCTTGCTGTCTTTCTCTGTCTTTCTGGTGTATGCATGCACCCTTATAGCAAAAAACTTCTCTCTCTCTTAAAAAAAAAAAGTACATTTACAGACAACACACGCCGGCTCTGGCCAGTCAGTGGTGTGCTGGATGCATCCCACGTGGCTGACCACATGGTTTAGATCCCAGATCTAAAAAATCATGCTAGGCATGTGAATGCCCCAAATTCCATAAAGAGGGAGAAAAAGAGAAGGGATTATAGCGTGACCATCCCCTATGGGGACTGCTTTCTCACTACCCCTTTCCCTTTGGTGAGCACATATGCCCTCTGACAAATTACAAAAAAAAAGGTGGAAGGCTCTAGGGTCAGCTCCACAGTGCAGTAATCAAGGAGGTGGGACCCCACCTGGCTGACCACAGTTCAAGTCCCAGCCCTGGTAGCTTGAGGCAGGGACTCAAGCTGGATTCGTGCCGGAGCCTGTGGGCCACCACGCCCCATGTAAGGCTGAGACTTAAATTTGTTCACATGCCCCATGAAAATGAATACGGAGTCAAAGATTTAGTAAAAGAGGACCAAGGACACTTTGCTGAAGGTAGAAGGTGGGGCTCCTGCCTCCCAAGGCACAGCTCCCCAGACAGCCCACACTCACCATCTCCATGTGCTCCATGGGTGACGCTGGCTTGTGCCCAGGACTTTACCCCGCTTGGAACCGAAGGAGTGTTCTAGGGAAGCAGAGAGAAGATAAACAGTAATGTGGCTAGGCTTACAAGCCATTCCTCCCTCTGTCCATCCAGTTCTCCATGTACCTCGGGGACTGCTGGGGGTCGTTTCGGTTGGTTGGAGGCAGGCGTCTGTGAAGCCGGCAGTGGCTGCGATTCCGGCGGCTGAGCTGTTGAGGCATCGGAACTGAGGGGATGGTAGAATTCAGAATTCAAGGTTATTCAGAGCCTGAAATATCTCCCGTTTCTCCAACTAGTGGAAAGTAAGGACTTAACCTAGGTTAACTGCTACCATTAACAAATATCTGGACAAAATATTTTAGTTCTGTCATCTTTCATAGCCTGTTATCTTTCTTATATCTGACAGAAAACTAAAAACACCATACTTCAGTTATCTAACAGGAAACCTGAAATACATAGAAAATGGATCTCTCTCTCTTTTTCTTTGGCTCTACCTAACCAGGCTAGGCCAATCCCCAATTCACCCTAAAGTTCAAAGTTAAAATAACGATCACTCTAGAACCCCCAAGCCTCTATCTACCTCTTGGGGTCGGACTGCTCCTGTTTGCTTGCCCATCCTGTTCCGTCTTTCGGCACTAATGAGACATTGGGGTCATTGCCTTTGTTCTCGGCTTTCAGGCTTGGAAGATTGGCTGGGGGTGGCATACGCCGGGCAATGGCAACTTTGCCGAGACTCTGCAGGCCATGACGAGGGGCAACTGAAGAAAAGGTTAAAAAAAAAAAAAAAAAAGAGGGTCAAAAATGCCTCACATGGGAAATCTGACATCCTCCCACCCTAGATACCATTTAGATGTCTTCAGTGTCATAGTGCCCACTTAGTCCAAACTCCTCTTACAAGCCACCCCTCTCCCTGCCCTTGATAATTTCTAAAATTTCTACAGGCAAGACTAATTCAATAAATGCTTCTATATGGGATGGGTGATCTTGAGCCTGCGGGGAGCAAGTAGGCTCCAGATTCCTCCAAATCCACATTTCTTTGCCTCCAATTCTTACGTGTCCAAAGACAGGCAACCACAGACACGCCTTTGTAGGAGGGTAACTGGTAATCACCCAGAGACCACTACCCTCTATAGTACCCAGGGTAATGTTGGGAGGTCTCCAGTGTCTCCCTGGTCTTTTGTTATCTCTACAATAAGTGTTCCCCTTCAAATGGCTCTAAAACGTATGCCCCATTCACAACTAGCCTCCAACCATTAGTAGCATCTTTGCAGGACCCTCACCAGCGGGTTTCTGGACCTCTAAGGACTTGCCCTTATACGTATCAAACAGGTTGAGCGAGGAATACTTCTTTCCATCCTTCCCCTTGGCAGTCGGCCCCGAGCGATCGGACATTGCGCTGGAAGCTCATTGAGTATGTTGGGTCCTGCAGGCACCTCCCCCAAAACGTGCCGGAGCCTGTGGGCCAGACAGCAAGTGTCTCAATCTCTGCCTCCTTTACAGACCTAATAGAAACCTAGAAGCTCCCTTTCATTCTCATTAGGGACTCAAATATATGGCCCTCTGGTGTCTTCCTCCAGCCTACGTAAACTCTCCATCCCCTTTAGGAAACCACAATCCACTCAGCTCCCATACAGCCCAAATGCCATGTTCCCTCTTTCCCCCACTTTTTGCCAAAGAAATCCAAATAAAAGCCTAATATCCTCCTAGTATAAACACTCCACTCTTTGTGACAGTCCATAAAGAATAGCAGCCTCTTCATTATCCCCAACAAGTACTTCTCTCTCCTCTCCACCAAAACCATTTCAGAGACCTACAGAAGATCAAGGCAAGCCAGTACAAACCCAAGAGAAAACCCGAAATAGACCTACAGCCCCACTGCACAAGCAACAGGGCTTTAGATCCCCTACTTATTAGACACCAGCTCCTTAATCACGCCCCAGGGCCCTGTGCCCCAGGTTCTATTCCCAGAAGCCTCAGTTCCCATCTGGGGAGGTTTGCAGGAAGGTATGCTGGGAGCTTAACGATTTTATGAGCTTGCTCAGCCGAACTGGGGACCGAGGCCAGCGAAATTCTCATAGAAAAGCTGGACTCTCCACACTCTCAGGCTATAGAACCCCAAGCATTCAGAATATCCTGTATTTTCCTAAACTTTCCCCCATCTTAGTTCCAAGAAAAAAAGAAAATTCTTGTCTCCAGGTAAAATACTAATGGGCTCTGACTTACCCTACACAGAACTGAGAAAAACAAAGCATATGGAGCCACTTTAAGAGCATCCTGCAGTCAAAGGCCAGACACCAGAGCGCCAAGGCCAAAACCAACCTCATTCTCTTATCCTCGTTAAAAATGTCCACCAGCAGTCACTTCTTTCACTAATCCTGCCTGCTCCCCAAGCTGGCCAAACTCCATTCAGTCCATTTTGAAGTGGCCTGGCATTTATATACGGGTGAGAATAGTACATAAAACAAAGACTCGAGCAATGGTGGGAGGGAGCAGGGACATGCACAGGCCCAGGATGAACGCCAGAATCGGGGACAGAGAACTTTATGACAGACTGGAGATGAGGGGATGGTGACTGCTCTGAAGTATTTGAGGAGGCCATTCTGTGAAAATAAATATATGAAAAGAAGGGGATAAAAGACTCATGAACACACTAAAATACAGAATGCAGGTGGTGGTGGGAAATAATACACGGAAGCAAGAATGGCAGGGAAAGGATGCAGGGGAGAAAGGGGGTTAATGTCAAGAGGTCAGGAAGAAAAGGGGTTTAGAGGAAGACTGAGGGGACAGTGAATAGGAAGAACTAAAGAGCTGAGGGGAAATTAAGGCATGTAGGAAGCAAAGATGCTGTTAAAAGCGGTGCTCGAGTGCAAGTGACCTGGCGCGAAGAGGGGCGTCAAAATGGGGTGACCCTAACGCTGGGTGATGAGAAGGGCCAACATGGATGGAGAGACCCTCCGAGAGGGCTGCCGGGCGCGGCCCACCCCGGGGCGGCGGCAGGGTGAGGGGCAGCGCAGCAGAGGGTGGGGAGCTGCCGGCCCGGGCACGGGGTCGCCCCGTGAAGGCAGGGCGGTGGGTGGACGGGGGTGAGCTGGGGACCCTGAGAGGGCCTGGTGGCGCCGGTCCCGGGGAAGAGGTACCAGAGGGGGAGGGGCAGGTAGGCCCGGCAGCAGGAGGACAAAATGGCGGCGGCTAATGGCAGCTTCTTCTCCCCCCGGCCCGCCACCACCGCCGCCGCTGCCGCCGCTGCACCGCCACCACCGCTCCCGCGCCGGAAAAGGGCGTCAGCGCTCGGCTCGCCGAGACTCACCTGGCCGGGTGCGCGGGAGTCCGGGACCCGGGCTTAGGGGCTCCCCCGGGCGGGATGGCGGTGGGGCGGGGGCGGATGGCGGCGGATGGCGCCGGGTTCGGCTCCTCCCGTCTCCCTCGCTCACTCCGCGGCTGGGCTCCGACTAACGGCCCATCCGGGCAACCGCCGCCCCCGGGAGCGCCCGCCCCCCCACCTCCCGCCTCCCTCCGCGCCCAGGCACGCCCCCTTTATTTGCATAAGGGGCGGAGCGCTTTTTACCCTACCCTTCTTTACTTTCAGGGCTGCCCTTATTTTAAAAAAAAAAAAAAAGACAGGCTGTGAAGAGCAAGAGGAGGCTATTTGCATAAAGAGGAGGGACTTACACACACTAGGACGCCGGTTGGCTGAGGAGGCGGGCCCCCCGTCGCGGCCGTTGAGACGTGCAGACGGGGCGGAAATGCGGCGCCGGTCAGCCGGGCTGTTGGGGCGCAGGATTTACACGACGAATTATGGGAGCAATGGGCGGAGCGTGCGTCGTGCGTTCACTGAAAGATGGAAGCGGAGAAACGTCGGGACGCCGAAAGTGGAAGGAAACGATGCAAGACCCGTAGCGCTTTCAGCTGAGGAGAATGAGCGAGGGGACGAGGGTGGGCGAGAGAGATTAGCTGCCGGTGGGCGGAGTTCACTTAGCTCTGGGAAGTTTTAACTCATGCGTCCCTTCCAGAAAGGTGAAAGCACCAAGGGGGCGGAGCCTTCGCTTGTTAAATCACGTCATGCAAATGAGTTGGGTATGCAAGCCAATCCGCGGGTCGGTCGAGAGTATCATCGGCATCGCTCCGCATAGACATTCTTTGGGTAGTTCTATTTATTTGCGTAACACATGCAAATCATTTGAACAAAGATAGGCCGGGAAAACCTATTTATCAAAGTACTAGCCACCAATGACTGAAGCAGACATTTAATTTTGTAATCTTCTATTTTTATGTATGGGTTTTTATATTATTGATACTTTATTTTCTAAACAATGGGTTTCATTTAGGAAATGCTGTAGTGTTTCCCTCCTTTGTCTCATTACTCTACTGTAGAACCCTCTGCGCTCCTGGGATCTATTTTCCACGCAAGAAATCATTCAACAACTATATATATATTTTTAAATTATTATTTTATTTAACTTTATTTATTTATTCTAATTGGACCATAGAGGAACAGAAAGAGAGAGAGAGAAGGTAAGCGAGAAAACCAAGCCGCCGGGTCCAGGACTTGAACTGTGGTTGGCTATGTGGGAGTCCAGTGTGCTTAACCACCACACCACCTGCCGGCCCCACGACAACTATGTTTTGAAGATGCCAGAGATAATGCAAAGAGTATTATATTAATAGAAACAGAGAAATAAAATCTAGCCATGCCTGAGGAGGTTTAGAAATAAAACTGAAGAACTAGCTAGAACTTAGCCAAGTTTGAGAAGGTGCACATTTCAGGTCCAGTGAACAGATGAATGGGGGCATGTGTTTGGGGACCTATGTCTGGGATGGTGTAGTTAAATGAAGGACTTACCTATCCATAATGGAATATGAAGGCAGAAAAGTTAGCAGAAATCAGATACGAATTTTAAAAGCCAGCGGGTGTGGGTGGAGATTAAGGCACTGGTCTTACATGGCTGGCTGTACAGTTTGAGTCCTGGACTCAGACTTGAAAATCATGCTGGGCACACGTGTGCATGCCCAAAATGCCTAGAGGAAACTGGAGGTAAAGGAATTGCAGTGTGGCAAAATAACCCTTGGGAGGGGGTGATTTCTTACTTTCACTCTCTCTCTAGTGAGCACATGCACACTATAGCAAAAACTTAAAAAAAAAAGAGAGAGAGAGAGAGAAAAGCATTTTAGCTTGAGGCTCAGTGAGTTTTAGGATGACTTCAGTTTTCAAGCTTCGAAAATTATTCTCTTGGGGTCAGCGGTTACATCACTGGACTCCCACATGGTCGACCTGGTTAGAGTCCTGGACCTGGTGGCTTAAAACTCAACGCTGGGCATGTGTGCATTGGTGCCAAAGTGACTGGAGGAAAATGGAGAAGAAAGGGATTGCAGCTGTGGCCTTCCCCCCAGGGGGTGATTTCTCACTTTCCCTCTCACTATCTCTGTTTTTCTCTTGGGAGCGCTCACTCCCTAAGGCAAAAACCTCTTTTTTAAAAAA
Organism: Tupaia tana; assembly: GCA_026018925.1. Classification (NCBI taxonomy): domain Eukaryota; kingdom Metazoa; phylum Chordata; class Mammalia; order Scandentia; family Tupaiidae; genus Tupaia; species Tupaia tana. The sequence goes on along the minus strand of JAKSZU010000002.1, from coordinate 137,321,422 downwards.
AGAAAAGAAGGTCGTTCTCTTGTCTCCTCTCCCTTTCTGGCTGCGACGCCATTTTGCTCCTCTGTGCAGCAAAATTTTTTTTCCGAAAAACTATTTGTACTGATTGCTGTCCAATGGCTCTCTTCCTAGTCTCTCTTAAACCACTTGAATGAAGACTTCACTCCTGTCCCACCAAATCTGGGTCTTCCAAGGATGTCCACTCTCCGGTGTAAAATTGTATTTGGGACGAGGTCTTCCAAATGTGCATCTGCGTCACCAGCCTCTCTCCTACACTCCAGGCTTGTACACCGCTGTTTCCTTGACGTCTGCTCTTTGGTATCTAGTAGATCATTTCAAACTCTGTTTTTAATTCATTTAAATTTGCCAAAGGGCACATGCATGTGCTCGCTGGTGAGAGAGAAGTGAGAAAGCACTCCAGATGGGACATGGTCATGCTGCAATCCCTTCTCCTCCATTTCTGCCAACTTTTGGGATTTTGGGCACACATGCACATGTACCTGGTGTGTTGTTCAAGCCTCCAGGGCTAGGATGTGAGCTGCATGCTTAGCCATATGGAATCTAGCTGGCTTGACCACCAGAGCATAGGCTGGTCCTGTGAATCCTTTTATTGAAGTATATTGTATAGAGAGAACAATATACATTCTGATGAACTTTCATAAACTGAGCAGAACATGCAGCCAGACTATCCCTAACTACCGCTCCAGAAGCTGCCCTTCAGCCTCCTATCACTTCCCTTCCCGAAGGCTACTATCCTGATTTCTACTATCACAGATGAGTATTATCTGTTCTTAGAAAAATGAGATTGTGGGACCAGCAGATAGCATAATGACTATATTGCTGGACTCCCATATAGTCAACTGCAGTTCAAGTCCCGGACCCGATGGCTTAAATTCACGCTGGGTGTGTGTGTGCCCAAGGAGAATGGAGGAGAAGAGATTGCGGCATGGGCATTCCCCCCACCCCGGGGGTGATTTCTTGCTTTCTGTCTCTCTGTCTCTCTCTCTCTTTCTGGCAAGCGCACATGCCCTATAGCAAAAGCCTCTCCAAAAAGAAAAAAAAAGAGAGAAAAGAAAAAAAAGAAAAGAAAAAAAAGAGAGTGTACAGTAGGGTTCTTTTGTACTTTTTTTTTTCCAGTTTTTGTTATGTGGGCGCCCTCGCCAGAGAGAGAGGGGGGGAGAAAGAGAGAGAGAGTGAGAAATCAGTTCTTCAGAGGGAATGGCCATGCCACAATCCCTTCTCTAGAAGAATCCCTTCTCCTCCAGTCCCCTCTTGGGAATTTGAGCACACATGCATTGGCAACCAGTGATTTTTCAAACCACTGGACCCAGGACTCGAACTGCTTAGTCGGCAGTTCTGGCCGACTACACGCCACCTGCTGGCCCTGTAGCTGTCCTCTTTTGCTCAGTGTTTTCTTTATGAGATGTATCTATGTTGTTGTGTATAGATGTAGGTTTTTTGTTTCGTTTTTTGTTTTTGCTATAGGATGCATACACTTGCTTGAGATGGAGATGGAGACAGAGAGGGGAAGTGAGCGGTCACCATCTGGGGGTAATGGCAGCACTACAGTCCATCGCCTCCACCCTCCTCTTGGACTTTTCGGCAATCGTGCATGGCATTCACGCACAGCCTCCCAGTATGGTCACACCACTGGGTCTAGGACTGGAACCACAGTATAGGCCGCATAGGATGCAGCACTTTTTTTTTTTAACATTTTATTTCATTTTTAAACTTTGCTTATATAGTTATTTATTTTACTTCTGACCGGAGAGGGGCAGAGTGAGAGAATGGGAAATGAGAAATCAAGCCACCAGGTCTGGGTCTTGAACTGTGGCCGACTGTGTGGGAGTCCAGAGCCCTTAACCACCATGTTGCCTGCCAGCTCCTTTTTTTTTTTTTTTTCTAAGAGGTTTTTGCTATAGGGCACGTGCACTCGCCAGACAGACAGAGAGAGACATAGAGACAGAAAGCAAGAAATCACCCCCCAAGGAGGATGGCCACGCCACAATCCCTTCTCCATTCTCTTTTCAGGATCTTGGGCACACACACACACACACAACGCGCCCGGCGTGAGTTTTAAGCCACCAGGTCCGGGACACAAACCACGGTCTACTACATGGGAGTCCAGCGACATAGCCATTATGCTAACTGCTGGTCACTGCCAGCTCCTTTTTTAAAAAAATTTTATTTAACTTTATTTATTTATTTATTTGCTACAGGGCGCGTGCGCTTGCTAGAGAGACATAGAGACAGAAAGCGAGAAATCACCCCCCAGGGTGGATGGCCACGCCGCAACCCCTTCTCCTCCATTCTCCTCTCGGGATCTTGGGCACGCATGCACACATGCCCGGTGTGAGTTTAAGCCACTGGGTCCAGGACTTGAACCGCGGTCGACTACATGGGAGCTCAGCAACATAGCCATTATGCTAACTGCTGGTCCCTTAACTTTATTTATTTATTTATTTATTTTTATTTTGACCAGAGAGGGGCAGAGTGACAGAGAGAGAAGGAAAGTGAGAAATCAAGCCGCCAGGTCCGGGGCTTGAACCGTGGTCGGCCATGGGATCCAGCGCCTTAACCTCCATGACGCCAGCTGGCCCCTGTAATTTTTAAAAAATTATCAGAAGGCTCCCAGTAGCTTATTAATTCTCATTGCTATACAGTAATAGTACATTCTGTGATATAACCCAATTTATTTACCTGGAATAAATTAATGATTTAAGCCCCAGATCCTTTCTGTCCTTTGCGTCACCAGGATTGTTGAAAGGATGGAATGAATGAATGTACAGAAAACATTTAGAAAAGTATGGGGGGGGGGGGGCTGGCCCTGTAGCTGGATGGCACACAGCCAACCACATAGTTTGAATTCTAACCCTGAAGGCTTAAAAAACACACAGGGTTGGGGACAGCAGGTGGCGTGGTGGTTAAGGTGCTGGACACTCCCACATGGCCGACCATGGTTCAAGTCTCAGACCTGGTGGCTTCCTTTCTCTCTCTTCCTTTCCCTCCCTCCCTCTCTCTCTCTCTCTCTCTCTCTCTGTGTGTGTGTGTGTGTGTGTGTGTGTGTGTGTGTCTCTGGTCAAATTAAAATAAATGAATGAATAAATAAAGGTAAATAAATAATTATTTAAAAAATAATAATTGGGACCAGCAGTTAGCGTAATGGCTATGTCGCTGGACTCCCACGTAGTTGACCGCGGTTCGAGTACCGGACCTGGTGGCTTAAAACTCACGCCGGGCCCGTGTGCGTGCATGCCCAAGATCCCGAGAGGAGAATGGAGGAGAAGGGATTGAGGCGTGGTCATCCCCTCTGGGGGGTGATTTTTCACTTGCTATCTCTCTGTCTCTCTCTGTCTGGCGAGTGCACACACCCTATAGCAAAAACCTCTCCAAAATAAATAAATAAATAATAATTATTATTAAAAAAAGAAAAAAAAAAAACACACACACACAAGGTATGTGTGCATGCATGCCCACCCAGAATCTCAATAGGATGGAGAAATGGCGATGACATAATCACCCTCCCGCTGAGTGGTGCTTTCTCTCTAGCTCGACTACAGTTTGAGTCCTGAACCTGGTGCCTTGAAAATCATGCTGTGCATATGTGTATGTGTGCCCAAAATTCCAGGAGAAGAACAGAGGAGAAAGGACTGTGGTTTGGCCATCCCCCCAAAGGGTGATTTCTCACTTTCTCTCTCTCTGTCTCCAGCAAACGCACTTACCTTATGGCAAAACTTAAAAAAAAGAAAAGAAAAGAAAAGAAAAAAAGTAGAATAGTATTCAGTACATGGTAGCTAGTCAATAAACAATTGTTACTTTCCTTATTTTTTTTTATTTTTTTGAGAGGTTTTTGTTATAGGGTGTGTGCACTCACCAGGAAGACAGAGACAGAGAGACAGAAAGCGAGAAATCACCCCTCAGGGGGAATGGCCACGCCGCAATCCCTTCTCCTCCCTTCTCCTCTCAGGATCTTGGGCACGCACACACACGCGTCTAGTGTGAGTTTAAGCCACCAGGTCTGGGACTTGAACTGCAGTCAACTACATGGGAGTCCAGCAACATAGCCATTACGCCAACTGCTGGTCCCAGTATATTTAGATATCTTATTCAACTTAATTAATAATTATATTTCCAGAGGCCAGCAGGTGGCATGGTGGTTAAGGGTGCTGGACTCGCACATAGCTGACTGTGATTCGAATCCCAGACCTGACGGCTTCCTCTCTCACCCCCCCCCTCCTTTCTGGTCAAAATTAAAAACAAATAAATAAAAATAAATACAAGTTAAAATAATAATAATAAAATAATAATAATTACATTTCAATCATTGAGCCATGATCTCTTCCTCTGAAGCCTTAAACAATTGCTGTACCTGGACTGGAATCACTACCCAGGATGTCTCTCAGGCTTGTCCACGGGAAGGGCCACCATAGATGACATAGAACAAGCTGGGCTAGATCTCTCTTTCTAGGGGATTGGGAAATCCGAACTCGTGGCCAGAGACGAGATTGCTAGAGTTTACTAATTTGGACCCTTGGAGGAAGAAAGGTCTGGCCTCACCAAAGCCCTTGAAGTTCTTAGACTCTTGCCTAAGATGGCTGATCAGCCCTTTCTGTTCTTCAGAAGTGTGTCCCCAGTATGTCCCCAGCAGCCACCCAACACAAACCTATTTTTTCTTTTTTTTTTTAAAAATATATATATACTCAATTTCTGTATCTTGACCCCCAAAAGACCTCAATGACTCATTTAACTCTTAAATTTTTAGTCCTTATAGGATTGTGAATCCGTTATTCCATGAAATAATACCAATTCTTTCATCTCTCCACCCATTCATTCAAGTTTTAAGCATATTGAAGACTTCTGATATGTCAGGCCCAAGAGCATAGATCATATTATCTCATTTTCAAATAAAAGCCTCTGCAGTTTGTCAAGGTCACAAAATTTACAGTGGTAGAGAATGTTGCTTCAAGATAATCTTCTTGGGACCAGCAGTTAGCGTTAATGGCTATGTTGCTGGACTCCCATGTAGTCGACCGCGGTTCGCGTCCCGGACCCGGTGGCTTAAACTCAGGCCAGGCGCGTGTGCTTGCGTGCCCAAGATCCTGAGAGGAGAATGGAGGAGAAGGGATTGTGGCGGGGCCATCACCCCTGGGGGGTGATTTCTCGCTGTCTCTCTGTCTCTGTCTGTCTGGCGAAAGCACGCGCCCTATAGCAAAAACCTCTCCAAAAAAAAAAAAAAAAAAGATAATCCTCTTTGTTCATGAAAGCTACCTTGGGCCTGGGTGATTTTTTTCCCCTGGTCTGTACATGTCTTTGTCATACCTAAATTCCTCAAGGTCAAGGCTGCCTTACATCTATATGGAGCCCCTCTAGGTGCAAAAAACCACCTGCTATAGTAAGATACATTGCAGAACTGCTCATTGAATTGCTTCTACAGGCAGGGCCTTGCTGTTCTCCCCTTCAAAACACTTCCCTCATCCCCAAATTTAGGGGATAAATAAATAAATAAAAACCAAGCTGACTTACTTCGTCTGAACGGAGAGGATAATTTATTTAATTTAGTTTGACTGGCTCACAATTTTGTCTTCTTTTTCTATGGGTCATTAGAAGCCCCTTTAATCCCACTGCACATTCCCTCCTCCCCCCACAATCAAGGTAGCTCAGAGATAGCTTTCTTGGCTGGTGGACCAGTTGGCTTTTCCTGTTCTCTTGCTTTCTCCTCATACATCAGTATCCTGGTTGAGAAAGGAAGAGACAGAGATGAGGGAACACCTCTCAGAAGACTAAACCTGGGGCTAGCGGGAGGCATGGTGGACTTGCCCATGGCCAACTGTAGTTGGAGTCCCAGACCCAGTGGCTTAAAAATCATGCTGAGTGTGTGCACGTGTATACTCAAAATCCCGGGATGAGAATAAAGGAGAAGGGATTGTGGTATGGCCAATTCCCCTGGAGGATGAGTTTTCATTTTTCTTTCTCTCTTCCTGGCTAGCACATGTGCCCTTTGGCAAAACAAAAACAGTAACAAAAACAGACTAAATCTTAGGCTGCGATGAGAGTCCAGAGGGGGTGAGATAATGAGGGTAGTATGACAAGAAAGAAGGGTGGGGGTGCTAGGGGTTTGGGGGACCAGAACCGTGGATGGGGATGGAGATAGGACCTTGGGAGAGTGCCTCTAATGGGCGAATGGGTGCTAAATAATGTGCAGAAGTTGACCTGTGGGTAGGGGTCGAGTGGGGGAGGAGAAGAGAGGCAAGTGTAGGGGAGAGGGGTTACTGGACCCTCACATTTTTAGGATGGCGGATCTCTTGCCCAGCATCATTCTGAGAAAGTCAGGGTAGCTGAATGTCTCTCCAGAGCCACTGGACACCTCTCCGATTAATTTCTTTAGCTCCAGGTGGGTCTTAGGAATCCCAAGTTTCTCCAGCATTCGCTTCAGGGACATGATATCTGGAAGTGGAGGGTCGGGGTGGGGAGGAGAGGGGAGCCCCTTTCTCTTTCCTTCCTCCTTCCCTACTCCGTTCCCCTTCTTCCTACTCATAGGTGGGCCCTCTCCCCAACCACGGGGGATGGAGCAAGCAGGAGAGACTCCATCCTCCTGGGTCTGCACCTTCCTCCAGTCACCGTTTCCTCACCAATATCTCCGTTTCCATTCAGGTCGAACTCCATGTACTTCTCTGAGTGAGAGGAGAAAACAGGGTAAGTGCTGGCTGGAGGATCTTCTGCAGGGGACTGAGTAAGGGGTTGCTGACCACGTGTTTGGGTGAGGGAGAAGATGTGGAAGGGGGAGGCGGGGAGCAGAGGAAGTGGGGGCGGGGAGCTGAGAGGCCCGTTAAGGTACAGGGAACTAGATGGGATGCTGAGGGGCAGGCCAGGGAAAGGGGCCACAGTGTGGGAGGGGGGCAGTGAAGGCAGGCCCTCCCCTCTGCACATCACAGAAGTAAGAACTGGGTCTCTGCTGTCCTCTCTCTGTTCTGTGGCGGTCCCAGCTCCCCCACCAGCCCCCACTCCCCTAGTCTCCCCCTCACTCTTGAAGGCTTCCAGTTTGGAGGGCAGATCCTCATCACTGCTATGTTTGGGGTCATCCAGGAATTGCTGTGGGTAGAGAAGCAGCCCAGGTATAGCCTCCCATCCCGGAGCCCTGTGCCCACAGCTCTGCCCTCCGAGTCTTTTTTTCCCTTTACCTTATTGATCTCATCCAGTCTCTCTTCCTGCTGGGCCTTCAGCAGTCCGAAGGCTTTCCCTCCTGTGGGGGCACAAAGGTCAACCAGTCCTCACCTCCTGACCCTCACGCCCAGCCCAGGGCCATCCTCCGTTCTGTCTTCACAGGCCAGCAGCCTGTCCTCCCAGCCTGGCAGCCCCGGCCGTCCATCCCTTGCTCCCGGTGTTTGCTCCTGACTCCACCCTCCCTACCCTGTAAGTCCCTGGACTGGCTCATCTCGCAGCAGTGCCGTGGAGGGAGGGAGACAGGCAAGCTGGTGTCTCCTGCTGCTGCTCTTCTCTGCCTCTGGTCCCAGAGGCCTCCCTCACCAACTTCCCCTTCCCCTCATTCCCTCCTCCACCTCCCAGGCCTCACTTCCCCATTGACTTCTGCTGAGACTAACACCCCAGAAAGAAGGGGGAACCTGGTGTAAATTGGAGATGAGAAAACACTCTCCGAATTCCTCTTTTAACAAATAATTATTTAATTTTGTTTATTATTGTTATTATTGTAATTTTGCTATAGGGCATGTGCACTCACAAGAGAGAAAGAGAGAGAGAGGGAAAGTGAGAACGCAAGCCGCCAGGTCTTGGCCTCCAACCACGGTTAGCCTTGTGGGAGTCCAGCACCTTAACTACCACTCCATCTGCTGGCCCCCCAAATTCCTCTTACTGAGAACCCAAAGTATGCATGAAAAAAACATCCTGATGAACTACTGAAGGTGTAGGGAAAGGCAGGAAGAATCTGGGGGCAAGAGCTAGAAAGGGGGAGAAACCTCACTCCCAGCTAGGCAGCCCCAGACAGGCTCTGGGAAATACGGAAAGTCTAATGAAGGACTGTAATGTGTTTGCTTCAGGATGCAATGTGATTCTCTCATCTTACCTCCTTTGAGATCTTTAGTAAAATCTACAGAGATCAGGAATTAGAGAATTGGAGTAAATTCTTTGGAGGAACTGGAAGTGGTACTGAGAGAGACGGCATTTATAGACTTGTAAGGCCGATCTCGGGTGTGTGTGTGCGTGCGTGCGTGCGTGTGTGTCCTCTACTTCTGAATCGGGTTCCAACAGCCTGCTTCTCGGGTTCAGTCAGGTTCTGGAATGACTCCCAGACCTCAGGGAAACACGGGATTTAGGTTTGTGGTTTCTAACGAGGACTCGGTGCAGGAGCAGTCAGAGGGCAGAGATGCCTATGGCAAGGGGTTGGGGAGGCAGCATGGGGCCTCGGTGCCTCTCAGGGCGTACAGCCTACCCAGTACTCCCTGTCTGCACCAACCCTGCCGCAGTCGGAACCATCCCTTGAGATTTTCGTGGAGGTTCACTCTGCAGGCATGATTAATGAAAACCATTAGCCATTGGTTGGAGGTGAGGGGGAAGCTGAAAGTTCTAACCCTCTGATCACATGGTTGGTTCCCCTGGCAATGAGCTCCTCTTTCTGAGAGAGTCACCTTAGTAACATAAACTCCATTCTTTTCACTTAGGGAAGTTCGTTTTTATTTTTAAAGAAAAGAATGATTTAATTTATTATTATTATTAAATTTGCTATAGGGCACATGTGCTCACCAGGGATTAGAGAGAAAAGCAAGAAAGTGAGAAAACAAGCCACCAGGTTTGGGACTTGAACGTAGGTTGGCCATGCGGAAGTCCAGTGCCTCATCCACCACACCAGCTGCTGGCCCCCCAAATAGATATTTCTTATTATCACAACATCACAATGAGAGAAGGACATTCAGGTAGAGGAAGAAACAAGTACAAAAGGGTTTTCTTTTTTTGCCTTCGGACATTTCCAGTGGGGTAAGCTATTCCTCCTCCTCCTCCTTCCTCTTCTTCTTCTCTTTCTCTTCTTCACATTTAATTGTACATCTCCATAGCACACAAGATCGTTTTTCAAAAACATGCATTATGTTACCATTAAATCAAGGATATTACCATATACACCTTTTTCCATCAGAGAACTTTACATTCTTTTTGGGGGGGGGGGTAGAGAGTTTTTTTTTTTTTTTTTTTTTTTTTCCCTCTAAGGTGTATGTGTTTGCTGGAGAGACAGAGAGAGGCAGAGAGACAGAAAGAAATCACCCCCGGGGGGTTGGCCATACTGCGATCTCTTCTACTCCATTCCCCTCTCAGGATTTTGGGTATGCATACGCATGTGCCTGGTGTGAGTTTCAAGCCTCCAGGTTCGAGACTTGAACTGTGGTGGGCCATTTAGGAGTCTGGCGATGTAACTATTATGCCGTCTGCTGGTCCCAAGAACTTTCTATTCTTAAGGTGAGAGCAGTCTAGATATCTGGAGTGTTTGTGGTGTAGCTGGAGCCCCTCAAAAAATTAAGGTCAGATCGGATAGGGCCTTGTAGGTCATGGCAAAGGCTCTGACTTCCATTCTGCGTAAGATTGCCTTGCAGACGTCTTTCCATCAGGAGCGGATTGGCAGACCACTGTGGGTGCATTGTGGGGAAATCCTGGCAGTCTGAGGTGTCTTCAAAAAGTTCATGGAGGGGGAACCAGCAGTTAGCGTAATGGCTATGTCGCTGGACTCCCACGTAGTCGACCGCGGTTCGCGTCTCGGACCCGGTGGCTTACAACTCACGCCGGGCGCGTGTGCGTGCGTGCCCAAGATCCCGAGAGGAGAATGGAGGAGAAGGGATTGCGGCGTGACCATCCCCCCTGGGGGGTGATTTCTCGCTTTCTGTCTCTATGTCTCTCTCTGTCTGTCTGGCGAGCGCACGCGCCCTATAGCGAAAAACCTCTCCAAAAAAAAAAAAAAAAAAAAAAAAAAAGTTCATGGAGGGACCAGCAGGTGGCGTGGTAGTTAAGGCACTGGACACTCCCACATGGCTAACTACAGTTCAAGTCCTGGACCTGGTGGCTTGCTTTCTCACTCCCCCCTCTGCTCTCTCTGTGTCTCTCTCTAGTCAAATTAAAATAAATGATGAATAGAGACCAGCAGTTAGCATAATGGCTATGTCGCTGATCTCCCATGTAGTCGACCGTGGTTCGCGTCCCGGACCCGGTGGCTTAAACTCACGCTGGGCGTGTGTGCGTGCGTGCCCAAGATCCCGAGAGGAGAATGGAGGAGAAGGGATTGTGGCGTGGCCATCCCCCCTGGGGGGTGATTTCTCACTTTCTGTCTCTCTGTCTCTCTCTGTCTGTCTGGCGAGTGCATGTGCCCTATAGCGAAAACCTCTGCAAAAATTAAAAAAAAAAAAGATGAATAAATAAAATTAAATTTTAAAAAAGTTCATGGAAAACATGTATTATTGAAAAACCTATGCATGAATTTCAAAACTTTTTGCACCAAAATAAACTCATACTTTAATTCCATTTTCCTATGAACTCTTTGAAGTCTTCTTGTCAGGAAAATACCTTACTCTCTGGCAGTTAGACTGCAAAGTCTGGATCTGAGCAGAGATATACAGAATGTCTGTATAGTAGTAGTTCTCAGAGAGTGCTCTTCCACCAGCACCATATGGAAAATGTTAGAAGCACGCATTTCTGGTTTCAGACCAGACTTACTGACTCAGAAACTCTGGGAGTGGGGCATAGTCATAGTTTTTCTTTTTTCTTCTTCTTTTTTTTAAAAATAAACATTTATTTAACTTTATTATCATTATTTTTTAATTTGACCAGAGGGAGACAGAGAGAGATAGAGGGAAAGTGAGAAAGCAAGCCTCCAGGTCTAGGACTCGAACCGTGGTCAGCCATGTGGGAGTCCAGCGCCCCAGCCACCATGCCACCTGCTGGCCCCTGTAGCTTTTATTTTCTTTTATATTTATGTCTTTCTTTTGTCAGAGAGACCTAACAGGGTCTCCGCCCTGCATCCCATCCCCAGTCTCGGGTGGCCCAGAGCAGGGGTATGTGCACACGTACCATTTTCACTGAAGTCCTGGGATGCGAGTCCAGGACCTTTCCTTTTTGTGTCCAGTTGCACAAAAAGTTGTATTTGTGCTCCACCGTGTGGTCTAAGCAGTCTCCTCAAATGCTTCTGGTAGACACTCAAGTTTGAGAGCCATTGTCCTAAAGAAACAGAGCAGGCCCAGCCTTGGCGCAAGCAGGAGGGTGCAACTGTGTGGTGGCTAAGGCCACATGAAGGCTTAGGTTCGCGTTCCCTGTCCAACCTAAACAGGCCGGTCACAGCAGCAACACCTGTGCTCCTCGCTCACTGGGAGACGGGCAGGAGGGTGAAGGCGTGGCATGCCCCTATCAGAAATACCCTTTTCTCTCTGCCTCTCTCTCCCTCCCCTTTCCTATTTCTCTTTCTCATTCTCATAAGAGAATAGAGTTGGCTCCCAAGGCTGCAAGGCTTGCTGTGTCTTGGCCGAAGGTATTAACATAGCTTAAGAACAGGCCATTGGCAGTGGGGAGGGGGCTGGTCAGCCTTGGAGGCAGAGAGAAGGGGGCAGGTCACCGAGGCCGAGGTGGTTAGTGTCCAGCTAAGGCGTCAGGGAGAGAACACGTAGCTGGTTCAAGAACTAGACTTGCTAGAACCCCATGAGATTGGAGCCCTTGCAGAACTGGCACCTGTTGCTAAGGGGAGTTGCAGATTCCAACTAGTCCCCACGGGGACCAGCCGAGTGTGTAATGTTACATCGCTGGACTCCCACATAGTCGACCGCCTTTCGAGTCCTGGACGCGGCAGCTTAAAACTCATGCTGGGTGCATGTGTGTGTGCGTGCCAAGATCCCTAGAGGAAAATGGAGGAGAAGGGATTGCGGTGTGTCCATCCTCCTAGGGGGTGATTTATTGTTTTCTGTCTCTCTGTCTCTCCAGCAAGTGGACGTGCCCTATAGTAAAAATCTCTCTCTTTAAAAAAAAAAAAATTAGGCACATGGAGTCTACAGGAGTGCACTGACCAGAAGGTGTGCATACACGTGTGTGTGTGTGTGTGTGTGTGTGTGTGTGCAGCTCGTACACATGCATGTGGTTACTTGCTGGCCCCAATTGGTTTGTTATTATTTTTTAAATTTAACTTTATTTATTTATTCATTTATTTATTTAAATTTGACCAGAGAGAGAAAGAGAGAGAGAAAGAGAGAAAGTGAGAAAGCAAGCTGCCAGGTTCAGGACTCGAATCACGGTCGGCCATGTGTGAATCTGGCGCCTTTAACCATCATGCCACCTGCTGGCCCCCCAGCTGGTTTATTTTTAATTGCCAGAGGACAAGTACACTCCTCAGAGAGATGGAGAGACAGAGTTGTGGAGAGAAAGCACCACCCAATGGGGCTTGGTTACACCACAATCTCTCTTCCATTTCTCCATGCTGTCAATTTGGAGCACACGTGGACATACTCATGGTGTGTTTTTCTTTTTCCTTTTTATTTGAGAGATTTTTGCTATAAGGTGCATGCGCTGTCCGAGAGAACGACAGAAAGCGAGAAGTCACCCCCCCAGGGGGGGATGGCCACCCCACAATCCTTTCTCCTCATTCTCCTCTTGGGATCATGGGCACGCATGCACATGTGCCCAGCGTCAGTTTCAAGCCGCCAGGTTTAGGACTCGAACCTTGGTCGACTACACAGGAGTCCAGTGACCTGGTGTGTTTTTCTTTCTTTTTTTTTTTGGAGAAGTTTTTGCTATAGGGCACGTGTGCTTGCCAGAAAGACAAAGAGAGACAGAGAGATAGAAAGCGAGAAATCACCCCCAGGGGGCATGGCCACACCACAACCCCTTCTCCTCCATTCTCCTCTCAGGATCTTGGGCACGCACGCACACGCGCCCGGTGTGAGTTTAAGCCACTGGGTCCGGGACTTGAACCACAGTTGAGTACATGGGAGTCTAGCGACATAGCCATTACGCCAACTGCTGGTCCCTCCCCTGGGGAATGGTTCTTTACTTTCCCTCTACCTCTCTCTGTATCTCAGGTGAGTGCATGTGATATATAGCAAAAAACTGTAAAATAAAACAAAAAATTTCAAAACACACGGAGGGGGCAGCTAATGGTGGGGTGTCGGCGTCTGGATATCACAGGGCTGACCGCGGTTGGACTCCTGGACCCAGAAGCTTGAAAAGCACACCAGGTGTGGTATACACAGACCCAAGATCCCCAGAGGAGAATGAAAGAGAAGGGACAGCAATGTGGCCATTCCCCTGGGGGTGCTTTCTCATCCCACCTGCACCTTTAAGGCAAGCACACGCACCCGATGACAAGTTAAAAAAAGAAAGAAAGAAAGAAAATAACGTGGGGCTGGCAGGTAGCCTGGTGGTTGGATGCTGATCTCCCGCGTGGCCGACCATAGTTCATGTCCTGGACCCGGTGGCTTGCTCTCTCACTTTCCCTCTCTCTCTGGTGAATTTAACAATAATAATAAATAAAATTAAATACATAATCCTTAAACGAAAAAATGCTTCAGGAACAACCACATACACTGCATGTGTGTTTGTGTATATATATATATATATATATATATATCAATCATGGAAATATGTATTATGTAAAGGCTCTGCATGGGGGCCGGCAGGTGGTGTGGTGGTTAAGGTTGTTGGACTCCCACGTGGTCAACCGTGGTTCAAGTTCCTGGACCTGGAGGCTTGCTTTCTTACTTTCTCTCTCTCTCTCATTCTGTCCCTCTCTGGTCAAATTAAAAAATAAATAAATAAATAAAGTTAAATAAAATAATTCTAAAAAAAAAGAAACGACTACATGGATTTCATTTTTTTTTGGGGGGGGGGGGGGCGTACCAGAATAAATCTGTACTTTAATTCCATTTTCCACAATCTTGTTTATGTTCCTACTAAAATGCCTGTGGCACAAAATAAGAATCCCTGGGACCAGCAGATGGCGTAATGGCTACATCACTGGACTCCCATATAGTCAACTGGGGTTCGAGTCCCGGACCCAGTGGCTTAAACTCACGCCGGGCGCGTGTGCGTGCGTGCCCAATATCCTGAGAGGAGAATGGAGGAGAAGGGATTGTGGTGTGGCCATCCCCCCTGGGGGTGATTTCTCACTTTCTGTCTCTCTGTCTCTCTGTCTCTCTCTGTCTTTCTGGCATGTGCATGCACCCTATAGCAAAAAAAAAGAACCTCTCAAAAAAAGAAGAAAAAAAAAAAGAACCCCTGTGCTGGGAACTGGATGATACGTAGCTCTGCCATAACCTCTCCTCTTAACCTTTCTGGCTTGGGGATGGCAATATTCCTTACAGTCCCCTACGTCCCACTCATGTTTGTGAATAAGTTGTCCTCAAGTTATCCTAATTTGTGGGTGCCATTTCCTGTTGGTGCCCTGACTCATGCCGGGTGTATGTGTGTGTATACCCGAATCTCAAGTGGAGATTGGAGGAGAAGGGATTGTGACATGGCCATCCCTCTGGGGGGTGATTTCTTGCTTTCTGTCTCTGGTGTGTGCACATGCCCTATAGCAAAAATCTCTCTTTAAAAAAAATCTCCAGGGGCCAGCAGGTGGCGTGTTGGTTAAGGGCACTGGACTCCCACATGGCTGACCGCAATTCAAGTCCCAGAACTGGTGGCTTGCTTTCTCACTCTCTCTCTCTTTCTCTGTCCCTTTCTAGTCAAAGTAAAATAAATAAGTAAAATAAATAAAGTAAAAGAAAATAATTCTCCTTAAAAAAGTTCTCCACGTAGGGGCCAGCCAGTGGCATGGTTGTTAAGATGCTGGACTCCCTTATGCCAGCTGCAGTTCAAGTCCTGGACTTGGTGGCTTGACAATCATGCCAGGGGACCAGCAGATGATGTCACGGTTACATTGCTGGATTCCCACATAGTGACCGCGGTTTGAGTCCCAGATCCAGTGGTTTGAAACTCGTGCCAGACGTGTATGCATGCGTGCCGAAAATCCCAAGAAGAGAATGGAGGGGAAAGAATCGCGGCGTGGCCATGCCCCCTGGGGGTAATTTCTCACTTTCGTCTCTCTATCTTTCTCTGGTAAACACACATGCCCGATAGCAAAAATCTCTCTAAAAATAAAAGAAAGTCATGCCAGGCAGGTGTGTGTGCGTGCCCAGAATCCTGGGAGGACAGTGGAGGAACAAGGATTGCAGCATGGCCGTCCCCCCACCAGGGGTGATTTCTCACTTTTCACTCTCATTGTCTCTCTCTGGCAAGCGCACACATCCTCTAAAACAAAAACCTTAAAAGAAAGAAAGAAGTCTGCATTTCGGCCTTTGTAAGGAAGGTGACAGCAGCTTATCTCTAAAGCACTCCTCTTGTCTCCCAGAGACCATCACGCATGCGCACACGGCCGTCGCCAGTACCGGGAGACACAGGGACCTGCCGGCCACAGCGCGCGCTCTGGGGCTCACCTGCCAGCGGAGCAGGCAACGCCAGGTGCCCCAGAGAGGAGCGAGGAGGGCAGCAGGGTCCGGGTGACAGCACAGAAATTACAAATATTCATTCCTGGTAAGAAAAGCCTCAGCTTAGAAGGAGAGGTTGAGGGCAGGGCAGCGGCACTGAGCCATGTCCTGAGCCAAGTGGAGAAAGAATCTTATAGAAAGTGCCCCCAAGCCCCAGACGTGGTAGATCTCAGAAAGTGCCACAGCAACACTCATATATATGACTTTAATTTTATGTGTCTTATCATTTCTGACATATTTATTGAAATTATTTAATTTTATTTATCATTATTATTATTTTAAAATTTTCTATAGGGCACGTGCACTCACGAGAGACAGAGAGAGACAGAGAGAGTAAGAGAGCTCACTCCCCAGGGGACAGCCCTGTTGTAATCCCTTCTCCTCCATTCTCATTTTGACCCGGGCACACGTGCACATGCGCCCAGCATGACTGTCAAGCCGCAGTGTCCAGGACCCTAACCACTCAGTCAGTCATGTGGGATCCAGCAGCCTTAACCTCCATGCCACCTGCTGGCTTTCTATTTTGAAAATCATGATTGACTGTTGTATTTTTTTCCCCTTTTTTTCCTGAGGTTTTTGCTATAGGGCGCGTGCGCTCGCCAAGCAGACAGAGAGAGGCAGAGAGACAGAAAGCGAGAAATCACCCCCCAGGGAGGACGGCCACACTGCAATCCCTTCTCCTCCATTCTCCTCTCGGAATCTTGGGCACGCACGCACATGTGCCCGGCGTGAGTTTAAGCCACCGGGTCCAGGACTTGAACCACAGTCGACTACATGGGAGTCCAGCGACATAGCCATTACGCTAACCGCTGGTCCCTTTTTCCCCTATTTTTATAATCTGAGGGGCCAGCTCTATGGCACAGTGGTAGTGTGCTACTCAGGAGAAGCCACATCCCAGTCCAGCCCCGTGGCCTAGTGGTTAAGGGAGTCGGATCTTGCATGGCCCACTGCAATTCGAACATGGGTCCCAGTATCTTGAAAAACATGCAGGGCAGATGTGCATGGGTGCCCAAATCCTGACGGGGTGGAGACACGGAGGAGAAGGGATTACACATGACCACGCCTCATTGGGCAGTGCTCCCCTCCCTCCTTTCTGTCTCTCTTTCTCTTTGGTGAGTCAACAGACCCCCTAGCAATAAAGAACAAAAGAGAGATGCAGGATCCCATGTGGCGACTGTGGTTTGGATCCCTGGTTCAGTCAACCTGAAAGGTTCCGGTTGTGAGTGCCCCAGGTCAGAGGGGCTGGAGGACCAGAGAAAAGAGACTGTGGCATGACCAGACTGTGCTGTGGGGGGTGCTAGTACCTTTATGCCTCTCTCTGTCACGTATGTGTGCTCTCTCATGAATAATTAAGAAAAATAAAATGAATCTGAATGATCATTATCAGGAGTGGCTTGGGTTTTCTCCCTTTCTTTCTTTTTTATTTTTTAAATTTTTTTTGGGGGGGGGAAGGTTTTTGCTATAGGGCACATGTGCTTGCCAGAAAGACAGAGTGAGACAGAGAGATAGACAGTGAGAAATCACCCCCCAGGGGGGATGGCCATGCTGCAATCCCTTCTCCTCCATTCTCCTCTCGAGATCTTGGGCACGCACACGCGCCCGGCGTGAGTTTAAGTCACTGGGTCTGGGATGCGAACTGCGGTCGACTACATGGGAGTCCAGTGACATAGCCATTACGCTAACTGCTGGTCCCCTTTTATTTCTCTTTTGATTGCCAGAGGGCTCATGTGCTCGCTAGAAAGAGACAGGGGGCCAGCACATGGCATGGTGGTTAAGGTGCTAAACTCCCACATGGGAGTTTGAGTCCCAGACCTGGCAGCTTCTTTTTTCATGTTCCCTCTCTTTCTCTCTCTCTCTGTTGAGTGCACATGCCCTATAGAAAGTTTTTTTAAAAAAATCAATAAAAAATGTTTAAAAAGAAAAAGGGAGAGACAGAGGGAGAAAGCCCCCTCGTGCGGTATGGTCACACCACAGTTCGGTCTTATTTCTCCATCCTGCTGAGATTCGGGGCACGCAAGTACATGCACCCAGCATACTTTAAAAAATGCTAGAAGACATACACAGAGAGAGGAAGAGAGAGGGAGACTGAGAGAGCAGCCCCCCATGGGGAATGGCCGTGCTGCAATCCTTTCTTCATTTCTCCTTTCGGGATTCTGGGCAATGCACGCACATGTGCCCAGAGTGTCCAGGGCTCAAACCAGGCAGTCAGCCATGTGGGATCCAGCTGCCTTAACTACTGTGCCACTGGCTGGCCCCAGGTTTTCCATTTCATTTTTTTTTCTTTAGTTTTGCTATAGGGCATGTGCACTTGCCAGAGAGAGGCGGAGGGGAAGAGGGAGAGAGAGAGAGGAAAAATAAGAAACCACACCTGGGGGGATGGCTGTGCCACGATCCGTTTTCCTCTGGTCCCCTCTCTGGATTTGGCATGCATATGCGCCCTTTCCAAGCTGCCAGGTCTGGCCTCAAACAGCACAGTTGATAACGTAAGATCCAGTGCCTTATCCTCCATACCTCCTGCTGGCCTGCAGGTTTTTAATTGAAAAGTACACTAGAGGGACCAGCAGATGGAGTAATGGTTATGTAGCTGGACTCCCACATAGTCAACTGTCATTCAAATCCTGGACCCAGCGACTTGAAACTAAGGCCAGGCACGTGTGCATGGATGCCCAAGATCCCGAGGAGAATAAAGGAGAAGGGATTGTGGCGTGCTCGAGAAATCACTCAGTGGCGATTGCTCACTTTCTGTCTCTCTGCCTCTCTGTCTCTCTGGCAAGTGCACATGCCCTGTAGCAAAACTGTCTTAAAACCAAACCAAACCAAACCAAACCAAACCAAACAAACCTCGTGCCAGGTGCATGTGCGTACGTGCCCAAAATTCTGAGAGGAGAATGGAGGAGAAAGGATTGTGGCATGGCCATTCCCCTGGGGGGTGATTTTTCGCTTTCTGTCTCTCTCTGTCTCTCCTTTGAGTGCATATGCCCTGTAGCAAAAATCTCTGTAAAACACACACACACACACACACACACACACACACAAATGAACAAAAGATACTAGAAGCACACTAGCTATGACAAATGGCTTAGAAATCTTGGGTAGAGAAAAGTGAAGGGAAGGTGGGGTCACCCTCAGTGCAGGCACAGCTAGAACATCGTCACCATAGCGCAGGGCAGTAGGAAGCTGCAGAATGACAGAGCACTGAGCTCCCGCTGCAGTGGGTTCTGGAAACAGACAGGTGGCGCTCCCGTTCCTGTTTTACAGGTAGGTAGTGGAACAGGACTCCAACCTAGGCTGATCAGACTTCTCAGCCACATTGCTGCCCCGGGATGTGAGGCAGTACCCTGTGACTGAGGGTGCTCTGGCTTTTTTTTTTTTTTTTTTTTTTTTTTTTTGCTATAGGGCGCATGTGCTTGCCAGCCAGACAGAGAGAGACAGAGAGACAGAAAGCGAGAAATCACCCCCCGGGGGGGATGGCCACGCTGCAATCCCTTCTCCTCCATTCTCCTCTTGGGATCTTGGGCATGCATGCACATGCGCCCGGCGTGAGTTTTAAGCCACCGGGTCTGGGACGCGAACCTTGGTCGACTACGTGGGAGTCCAGTGACATAGTCATTATGCTAACTGCTAGTCCTCCCCCCCCTTTTTTTTAAGAGAGGTTTTTAGGGCACATGGGGCACGTGTACTCGCCAGAAAGACAGACAGAAACAGAGAGACAGAAAGCGAGAAATCACCCTCTGAGGGGATGGGCATGCCGCAATTCCTTCTCCTCCATTCTCCTCTTGGGATCTTGCGCACGCACGCACGCGCGCCCAGCATGAGTTTAAGCCACCGGGTCCAGGACTCGAACTGCGGTCGACTACATGGGAGTCCAGTGACATAGCCATTACGCTAACTGCTGGTCCCAAAAGTGTGGCATTTTATCCTCAGGTCTCTGTTCTCTACTGGTGGTGACCTCCCTCCCCTCCCCAAACCATGGGCTCCTTAAGGTTGAAGCAGAAGAGACAGTTTTCTCCACATTGACTGTTTGGCTTGGGAATAGCATGTTGACCGGAGGTGGCAAAGGTAAGGGACAGGACACAAGCTGGAACTGAGACCCAGCTAAGGCCACCGTTGGTACCTTGGGCCTGTATGCTCTGTGACCAGCAGGGGGCAGCCTGTGCCTCGCCATGGCACCTCATTTCCATACACGAGTTAGAGAACCCTGGTAAGGCCATCCCTCCTCTGGCTGGAGAGCAGCAGGTCCTTTCCAGACTGCATAGAATGTGTCCAGGTTTGAAGAGGTGAAACTGTTCAAGGTGAAATACCCAGTTCTTGGGGGAGCTGTCCAGCCTGAGTCCAAACTAGCATTCTGAGATGACTACTTCTCTAAAAGAAAGCTCCAAACCACTGCAGTGAGGGGCGAGAACCAGACAGTCTATGCACATACCGTGAATCACAGCTAGACACACAGTCACAGAGCAAAACAATGTATCACTTCAAGAGGAGCCGGAGGGAACAGAACCGGACAATCTATGCACTATCCCGACCTGGGGGACAGTAGAACAGGTTTCCTGAGGGAAGGAGTGAGAGACTGGATGAGCAGCGCAGTGTTACAACACGAAGACGACACAGTGTTACAACTCTTCAGGGTCGTCTGGAGACGACGCAGTGTCACAGGTCTTCAGGGTCTTCAGGGTCATCTGACGATTGTGGGTCAGGGATCGTGGTTATATACATGCTGGTGGGCAGTGATTGGTTGTAAAAGGTGGGTTATGATTAGTTGTAAAAGGTGGGTTATGATTGGTTGCTTTGTGGACCAATCATGAGGTGCCAGATATGCAAATCTGAGTGATTCTAGTGGCCAATCAGAGTATGGTTTTGAAGGTGAGGTTTTGAAGGGAAGCCAATCATGGCTTTTGGCATTGTGTAATTATTTGCTTTCTGAGAAACGAAACCTAATGACCTCGGCAGACTAGCTGGAGCGCAGCCTCCCACAATGCACATACCTTTAATCAGAGCTAGACACACAGTCACAGAGCAAAACAATGTATTACTTCACGAGGAGCCGGAGGGAAAGTGTGTGGTGAAGGGGGCACGTTTTACATAATCTTTCTTTCCATGTGCTGTGTGGTCTCCTCAGGGAGTGTAACACACACGTAAGAGTGTACTAATCCTGGGGCCAGCAGGTGGCACAGTGATTAAGACACTGGACTCCCACATAGTCAATCACGGTTCGCGTCCGAGACCTGGCAGCTTGACAATCACACCAGACACATGTGCATGTGTGCCCCAAATCCCAGAAGTAGAGTGGAGGAGAAGGGAAAATAAAGACTGTACTAATCTCTGCACAACCTTGGAGTTTTGCGTGATGCAATGTGTCTTTCATTTGGAAAGTGAATTATTATAAAAATAAGGTTCACGTGGGACCAGCAGATGGCGTAATGGCTACGTTGCTGGACTCTCAAGTAGTCGACCGCGGTTCGAGTCATGGACGCGGTAGCTTAAACTCACACCAGGCACATGTGCGTGCATACCCAAGATCCCAAGAGAAGAATGGAGGAGAAGGGATTGCGGGGTGACCATCCCCCCTGGAGGGTGATTTCTCACTTTCTGTCTCTGTCACTCTCTGTCTTTCTGGCAAGTGCACGCGCCCTATAGTAAAAACCTCTAAAAAATAATAGTAACAAAATAAAGTTCATGCAAAGGACTATTTGAGATTTCTCAATAAATGCTAGTTAAATGGTGCATAAAATAGTAAACGAGTGGATTTCCCAGTGAGTGGGAAGTCCTTGCAGAAGGCACTAGAAAACCAGTGGAGAACGGGGTGTGAGTCAGTCCACACGCTCCACCAGCTGCACTCACTCCTCTGCCAAGCCACCCAACTTACCACTGTCCAGGTAAAGCTGGGTGATTGCTAACCACTTGTAGTTTATTTATTTATTTTTGGAGAGGTTTTTTCACTATAGGGCGCGTGCACTCGCCAGACAGACAGAGAGACAGAGAGACAGAAAGAGAGAAATCAACCCCCGGGGGGATGGCCATGCTGCGATCCTGTCTCCTCCATTCTCCTCTCGGGATCTTGGGAACGCACACACATGCACCCGGCGTGAGTTTTAAGCCACCGGGTCTGGGACGCGAACCACGGTCGACTAGCTAACTGCTGGTTCCCAACCACTTGTAGTTTATTTCGAAAATGAATTATTTTATTTAACTCTATTTATTTACTTTAACTTGACCAGAGACAGACATAAAGAGAGAGAGAGAGAGGGAAAGTGAGAAAGCAAGCTGCCAGCTCCAGGACCAGGATGTGAACAGTGGTTGGCCCTGGGGGAGTCCAGTGCCCTTAACCACCATGCTACCTGCCAGCCCCTCACATGCAGTTTCCAAAGTCCTGGTAACCACCGATCAACTTGCTTCTCTCTCTTTTTAAAAAAAAGAATTATTTTATTCAAGTTTATTTATCATTATTATTTTTTAATTTGACTAGAGAGACAGAGAGAAAGAAAGTGAGAAAGGAAACTGCCAGGTCTGGGACTCGATCCACAGTTGGCCATGTAGGAGTCCCACGCCCTAACCACCACGCCACCTGCCCAGCCCCAGCTTGCTTCTCTTCATTCCTCCATTTACAGAAATCCCATTGTAACCCAGGGGAGGCCCGACTCCAGAGAAAAGAAAGGGTGTGATGGCCTAAGCTATCGAGCAACGGGAGAGAAAACAAGTTAATGTCTGGGCCCAGGGGGGCTCCTCGAGGCTTCTTCTGGGTAAAGGACTGGTCTTCTTGGACCTCAGAAGATAGAGGAACCACATCCTGGTGTCACCCGCCCACCGTTACCCTTCCACCAGCCATCTAAACCGCATCCTCCCCTCACACACTGAGGTAACCAGAAAGCCGCCCTGTCTGGCCTCCTAGAAACGCAGACTTCCATCAGGAACATACTGTCCTCTGGGCTGTGGCCTTTGACACCTGAGGTCCCAGGCAGTGGAGGTCGTTGGCAAGTGATGCGCGAGCCCGTTCTGTCGTAGGGAGCTCCCTGGTCCCATCTGGTGGCGCTCCTCCATCCAGACCTCACGGCTCAGATCCCCTCGTCACTGGACCCTCCGCCATGGCCTGGACGCTGCTGCTCATGTTTATCATGGTGCATCCAGGTGACAGAGGGCTGCTCAGGTCTGGGGGGGGGAGGTGGGGCTGGGAGCGGGGGAGTGGGCTTGCCTGCCCCAGGGAGCAGGTTTGAGGGGCCCTGAGGGGTGTGGGGCCTACCCACCTGTTGGACTTCCCTGGCTCACAGGCCCTGCACCTCACCCAGACCAGGAGCGTGCTCCAGCTTCCATCCCAACGCCCTTTCCTAGCCACCTTCCTAATAAGAAGGTGAAGAGACCAGTGAGGGGGCTGGCAGGTGGCATGGTGGTTAAAGGCGCTGGACTCCCACATGGCTGAGCGCAGTTCAAGTCCTGGAACTGGTGGCTTGCTTTCTCACTTTCCCTCTGTCTCTCTCTGATCATACTGTAAAATGATAATAATAATAATAAAGTTAAATAAAATAATTCTTTTAAAAAAGAAAAAAGAAAAGACCAGTGAAAAGGGCTTGAAGGAAGGGGCCTGACATTTAGGCTTGCTTTTTTAAGGGCTCAGGGTTTTGTTTTTTGTTTGTTTTGTTTGTTTGTTTTGCCATAGGACAAATAGGCTCGCTGGAGAGAAACGGAGAAAAACAGGGAAGGAAAGTGAGAAATCATCCCCCGGGGAGGGTGGCCCTGCCACAGTCCCGTCTCCTCCATTCTCCTCTTGGGAGTTTGGGCACGTGTGCACAGGAGCCCAGTGTGATTTTCTTTCCTTAAAAACAATAATTTATTCCACTTTATTCTTATTTTTAAAAATTTGCTATCGAGCACATGTGCTCACCCAGAGAGAGAGAGAGAGAGAGAGAGAGAGAGAGAGAGGAAGCAAACCTCCAGGTCTGGGACTCAAGCCACGGTCAGCCATGTGGGAGTCCAGAGCCCTAACCACCACTCCACTGCTGGCCTCTTGTCTTAGTTTTCTAAGTTTGCAGAAGGCCTGTGCACGCTCTGAGAAAAGGGGGGGCATTGAGAAAGCACCCCAACAGGGGATGGTCACGCCACAATCCCGTCTCTCCCACTCCTTTCGGGATTTGGGCATGCGTGCATCCAGCATAGTTTTCAAGCCCTGGGTCTGGGGCTTTGAGTCCCACGCAGTGGGCCATGTGGGGTCTTACTGCCTTAACTTTCCCACTTTTTGTAATTTCTTTTTTTTAAATGTTTACTTATTTATGACTGTGTGTGGCTTATTTATGACCCACACACACGGAAGGAAACCCCCGTGACGGGATTTTGTCGTGCCGTGACCCCCTTCCCAGGCTCTCCAGCTCATCGGGACCCTGGACAAACACGTGTGCCTGGCGTGTGTTCAGGCCCACCTGGGGACCTGACTCTGCGGCCAGCCTGCTTCCAGGATTGCAGTTCAGTTTGCCATCAACTGTGCTGCCAGGCTGGACCCGAAGATAAATTTCTTAGTGAAACTGATTTTTCTTTTTAATGTTTTTTTTTTTTTTTGCATGTAAACTTATCAGAGAGAGAGAGAGACAGAGAGACAGAGAGACAGAGAGATGGGAAGTGAGGATTTACCCCCCGGGGGAATGGCTACACTGCAATCCCTTCTCCTCCATTCTCCTCCTGGGATTTTGGGCATGCACGCACACGTGTCTAGCGTGAGTTTAGCATGAGTTTCAAGCCACCGGGTCCGAGAATTGAACCACGGTTGGCTATGTGGGAGTCCAGCACCTTAGCCACCACACCACTTGCTGGCCCCAAGTGAAACTGATTTTAATGAATGGAGAGACTTTAAATACCAGCCATATTTATGAAATAAATGTAGGGCTTCTCAAGGAGTGGGCTTCAGACCCACAGTTTCAGCAACACCTTAGTTTTCTAAGTTCGCAGAGGGCCTGTGCGCTCTCTGAGAAAAAGGGGCAGGGGGAGGATTGAGAAAACACATGTGCCCAGAGTGCTTTTCTTTCTCTTCCTTCCTTCCTTCCTTCCTTCCTTCCTTCCTTCCTTCCTTCCTTCCTTCCTTCTTTCCTTCCTTCCTTCCTTCCTTCCTTCCTTCCTTCCTTCCTTCCTTTCTCTTCCTTCTTTCTCTCTCCTTTCTTTCTTTCTCTCTTTCTTTCTTTCTTTCTTTCTTCTTTTTTTTGGAGAGGATTTTTTGCTATAGGGCACGTGTACTCGCAAGAAAGACAGAGAGAGACAGAGAGACAGAAAGTGAGAAATCACCCCCCAGGGGGGATGGCCACGCTGCAATCCCTTCTCCATTCTCCTCTCGGTGGGATCTTGGACACACACGCACATGCACCTGGTGTGAATTTAAGCCACCAGGTCCGGGACTTGAACCGCAGTAAACTACATGGGAGTCCAGCAACATAGCCATTACGCCAACTGCTGGTTCCCCCCCAGAGTGTTTTACAAGCCACTGGGGGGGGGTCTGAATTCAAACTGCTCAGTCACGTGGAATCTGGCTACCTTAACCACTAGGCCAAAGGGCGAGCCCTAGAGTATTTGCTAAAATGGATTCCTGGGCCCAGGACTTGCCCAGAATCCGGGCAAATTCTCAGACCCATCCAGGCCTACTAGACTGGAAACTCTGGAAGTGTGCCTAGGAATCCACCGTCTCTGTCTCTCTCTCACCGTCTCTGTCTCTCTGCCTCTCTCAGGTGAGCGCACATGCCCTTTGGCAAATGAAAACAAACAAAAGGGAATATTCTAGGTAATTGTGACACACATCCGAATTTGAGAACCACTGGAATAAATAGGTAGGGCCAGCCTGGTGGTGTGGTGATTAAGATAGCAGGACCCCACGTGACAGACTATGGCTCGTGTTCCAGACCTGCCCCCCGGGGACCCTGGTGGGAGTGTGTGCATGTGCTCCCCAAATTCAGAGCAGACCACAGAAGGCGTCACAGCATGATCACCCTCCTGGCAAGAACGGGGGTGTGTAATCTCTCTCTCTCTCACTCTCTTTCTCTCTGGTGAGCACATGCACTCTCCAGCAAACTAGAAAAAAGAAAGAAAGAAGAAAGAAAG
Source organism: Tupaia tana (assembly GCA_026018925.1). NCBI lineage: Eukaryota > Metazoa > Chordata > Mammalia > Scandentia > Tupaiidae > Tupaia > Tupaia tana. The sequence goes on along the minus strand of JAKSZU010000002.1, from coordinate 137,295,863 downwards.
GAAGGAAGGAAGGAAGGAAGAGGGGCCAGCAGGTGGTGTAGTGGTTAAGGCATTAAACTCCCACATGGCTGACTCTGGTTTGAGTTCCAGATCAGGCTTAAAACTCAAACTGGGCACATGTGCGGATGTGCCAAAAATTCCTGGAGGAGAATGGAGGAGAAGGGACTGCGGCGTGGCCATCCCCCTGGGGAGATGATTTCTTGCTTTCTGTCTCTCTGTCTCTCCAGTGAGTTCCTAGGCCCTATAGCAAAAATCTCTAAAGAAAAAAAAAAAGGAAATAAAAGGGGAGACCAGCAGTTGGTGTACTGGCTATGTCGCTGGACTCTCATGTAGTCAACTGCAGTTCGAGTCCCGGACCTGGTTGCTTAAACTCACACCAGGCATGTGTACATGCGTGCCCAAGATCCCGAGAAGTGAATGGAGGAGAAGGGATTACTGCGTGGCCATCCCTCCTGGGGGGTGATTTCTCACTTTCTGTCTCTATGTCTCTCTCTGTCTTTCTGGCAAGTGCACCTGCCCTATAGCAAAAACCTCTCCAAAAAAAAATAATAATAATAATAATAATAGTAATCTCAACCAGTTATAGCCACGTCTTCACCTGATGATTTAATTAGCTGATGCTCTTTAACAATAACAACAAAAAAGTAGGAAGGATGACTTGCTATAGAATGCCATTAGTACTAAAATAATACCAGTAATGCTATAATTAATGATATTAGTTAACCAGGCAGCCACATTCACTAGTGAGTTTTAATCTCGCTATGACAAATAAAATCTCACCAGGACAAGGTACTAGTGAACTAGCTGGAGAATGATGGGAGAGGGTGGGAGCCGGTATGGGAAAGAATTTGAAAAACAATTTAATAAGCAATGTTAAGAAATTAGATCGGTGGGACCAGTGGATGGCGTAATGCTTACAATGCTGGATTCCCACATAGTCGACTGTGGTTTAAGTCCTGGACCAAGTGGCTTAAAACTCAAGCCAGGCATGTGTATGTGCATGCCCAAAATCCCAAGAGGAGACTGGAGGACAAGGGATTGGTGAGGCCATCCCCCCTGGGGGAGTGATTTCTCACTTTCTGTCTCTTTGTCTCTTCAGTGAGCACATGTGCCCTATAGCAAAAACCTCTCTCTAAAAAGAAAAAGAAATTATGTTGATAAAGAGGTAAGGGTTTAATGGAGTGCCCATAGTGTTTGTCCCCGTGCTCCCTACTTGGGGGGACAGCTGGGATATTATTATTATTATTATTATTTATTTATTTATGTGTGTGTGCATGTGTGTGTGTTTTGTTTTGTTTTGTTTTGGAGAGGTTTTTGCTATAAGGCGTGCGCTCGCCAGAAAGACAGATAGAAAGCGAGAAATCACCCTCTGTGGGGGATGGCCACACCCTTCTCCTCCATTCTCCTCTCGGGATCTTGGGCACTCACGCACACGCACCTGGTGTGAGTTTAAGCCACCGGGTCCGGGACTTGAACCGCGGTTGACTACATGGGATTTGGCCACATAGCCATTGTTAACTGCTGGTGCCCCCAGCTGGGCTATTGCTGTCCTCCACCTCCATTGTCTTTTCTCACTGGAGTAAGCAGGCAGGCGTTTTTCTGGGTCTCCTCTCTGTTCCTAGGGTCCTGTGTTCTCTGGGTGTCCCAGCCCCCTGAGATGCTTACCCAAGAGGGCGCGACTGCCTGCCTGCCCTGCTCCTTCAATGTCAGCCGAGGGAGCGTGGCCATTGGCTCTGTCATCTGGTACCGAGACACCGTGGCCCCAGGGAAGGAGGTGAGGAACGAGACCCCCGAGTTCAGCGGCCGCCTGGTGCCCCTGGCCTCTTCCCGCTTCCTCTGGGACCACCAGGCTGATCTGCACATCCGGGACGCCCGAGGCCACGACGCAGGCACCTACGTGTGCACAGTGGAGGTGCTGGGCCTGGGTTTCGGGACCGGAAACGGGACGCGGCTGGTTGTGGAGAAAGGTGAGCAGCTGGGAGAGCCTCCCGGACACTGTCCTGGAAGGCAAGGGCCCTCCCTGAGACCCTGCCCTCTGCCTAGGCACTTCCACCCAGCCGCTTCCTCTCCACTGCCCTCGGGCAAGGCTCTCTCAGCTGGGAGCCAGCACAGCCCTCTTCCTCCGGGCAGCATTCTATGCCTCGGGCTTTCTCTCTGTGGCCGTGGGAAGCAGCTTCTATTACCTCAGCAAATGTGAGTAACTGGGTGGGGTGAAGGAGCGGCAGGGGGAGGGCAGAGCCGGGAAGAGGAGAGCTTCTGGGCTGTGGCCTTGAGCAGCTCCTGTCGTCTCCCCCCTCAGGCCACTGTGGAAGGGGAGCACCCCGCTCCTCCTCCGACCTGTAAGGACCTCGTCAGGAGTCTCAAAAATCCCTCTCGGTCCCCCCACCGACGCCTGCTTTATGAGTCCTGCGTATTTCCTTCTCCGTTCCCGAATGCCCCAATATGGCCCTGGTGAGGGTCCCTGGACTCCTAACTCTCCGGTCCACCAAGGCTGACCTGGGAAGGTCTAGGCCCCAGTGGAGTAAGTTTTAAGATGGAGACAACCTGAACAATGGCTTTTTCCAAAACTACAGCAGTCACTGGACCCATCCAGCACGTGCCCCCGCCAGGAGAGAAACACGTGCAGAACCCCCCCCTGAAAACAAGCCCGACAAAGCGCCTCTGACTCAGAGAAGGCAAACTGCCCCGGCTGCTGCTCGGCATCCCATTTTCAGGACCCACTCCCTGCTTGGGGCGCTCAGTTCTTCCTCCCCTCTCTTAATAAACTCTGCTTGCTATCCCCTCTCCGTGTCCGCATCTCTAATTCTTCGCGGGCGTGGGACAAGAACCTGTATCCGGCTCTGAGTGCTGGGCCTGCCCGCCCCTGCACCACCTGTCCCTGTGTCACAGGGCGAGAGCTTCCCGGGCCCCGCCCAGGGCCCTCCCACCGCCACCAGCTCAGTGCGCCTCCTTCCCCAGAAGGCGGAGCCCAGTTCCCCAGAAGGCGGAGCCCTGTTCTCCAGAAGGCGGAGCCCAGTTCCCCAGAAGGCGGAGCCCTGTTCTCCAGAAGGCGGAGCCCTGTTCTCCAGAAGGCGGAGCCCAGTTCCCCAGAAGGCGGAGCCCAGTTCCCCAGAAGGCGGAGCCCTGTTCCCCAAAAGGCGGAGCACAGTTCCCCAGAAGGCGGAGCCCTGTTCCCCAGAAGGCGGAGCCCAGTTCTCCAGAAGGCGGAGCCCAGTTCTCCAGAAGGCGGAGCCCAGTTCTCCAGAAGGCGGAGCCCTGTTCCCCAGAAGGCGGAGCCCTGTTCCCCAGAAGGCGGAGCCCTGTTCTCCAGAAGGCGGAGCCCAGTTCTCCAGAGGAAGGGAGGAGATCAGATCTGAGGATTCTCCTTGTCAACTGCCTGTTCTGCCCAGGCCCACAGACTTTCCAGGCCTTCTAGAGGCTTAGGTCCCTAAACACCCTTCTTCACCCAGTAAATCGCTACTTGACCCCTGAGTAAGTGGGAAGTTAGCCACTGAAGATTAAAAAAAAAAAAAAAATTTATTCATGCTGGTGTGAATGTATGCATGAGAGAGAGGCCCTCTACAAAGTCTGGTTGTGCAGCAAACCCCTTCCTTGGTCTTCCAGTGCAGTGGCTCTTGGGCACTTTTGCGCCCTTCACCCTGTGCTGCAGGCAGATTGGGCTGGGATTTGAACCCTGAGGCCTCCAGAACGAGGTGTGGCATGCCTGTGCCACCAGGGCTGGGCCAAGCCACTTACGTTTTGATGGTGGTCATTCTGAATGGGGGTTCAAGCTGGACTGAGACGCTTGACCGCAGAGGCGGTAAGACCATTGTCTTTACGGTGAACCGTGGGATGGAGAGGCGTCGGGGCAGCTCAGGTGGGCTTGTTCTTGGCAATGCAGGCATAGTCGGAGCTGGGGTCTGCCTTGGTGCCTTCTTCTCTGTCCCCAAGGTCAGGGCCCTCGCCGCTGGGCCCCGGCAGCCTCTGCAGGGATGCGTAGTGGAGCTCCTGATCCGAGCACTGGGCCTGTGGCTAGGGCAGAGGTGCTGAGGGAGGGCCCGCCGCGCCCTCCGGCCCTTCCCTGTGAGCTCTGCCCCTGCCTCCTGCCTCTCCCACCTGCTGCCTCCTCGTCTCCTTTGTCACTAAGCTCCTCCCCCGCTCCTTTGCACACTTCTCCGATTTCCTCTTCCGTTCCCCACTGCCCTGCCTCGCCCATCTCTCTCTGTCTCTCCCCCTCCTAGGTCCATCCCATCTCTCTCCTCTCTTCTCATGCTCTTATTTCTCTCTTTTTGCCTCTCTCGGCTTCTTGTTCCTTAGTTGTCTAATTCTCTACTGTTTTGTCTGATCTTCTATTTCCTCTTTTTTTTTGGGGGGGGAGAGGTTTTTGCTATAGGGCGCGTGCGCTCACCAGAAAGACAGAGAGAGACAGAGAGACAGAGAGAGACAGAGAGACAGAAAGTGAGAAATCACCCCCCAGGGGGGATGGCCACGCCGCAATCCCTTCTCCATTCTCCTCTCGGTAGGATCTTGGGCACGCACGCATATTCACCTGGCGTGAGTTTAAGCCACCGGGTCCGGGACTCGAACTGTGGTCGACTACAAGGGAGTCCAGCGACATAGCCATTACGCCAACTGCTGGTCCCTTTTCCCTCTGTCTCTCACGTGCTCCTACTTTCTCCTGTCACCTGGCCCTGACCTCAGCCCTCAGTCCCGCTTTCCGCTCTCAGTCCCTTGGGCCCCTTGATCTCTCCCTTCCCTGCCCCAGACTTACCCAGTTTCTCTCCAGCCTCGTTACTGGAAAAAAAGAAGCAGCTCAGCAGAGCACCACCCCCCGCAGGCTCGCCCGCCCTCCGCTGGGCCCCTGCCCCTCCCGGCATTTGCTGACTTGCCCACCTCCCTGTGGCCCTGGGCTCTCTCCTTGGACGGCCTTCTCTCAGCTCTCCCACCTGCCTTCCGCCATCGTCCCCACCCAGGGCCTGTGGGGATGGACAGGGCCATCGGGGAAGCAGGAGGGACAGTGTGAGCGGGGGCACCGCAGGCACCGCTGTGGGGTGAGTGAGGGAATGGAGGGGGCTCACCTCTCTGACGGAGTCGGCACAGACAGGCGGACAGAATGACCACAGCCAGGAGCAGGAGCCCGCCCAGCCCCAAGCCCCCGTAGAGGTAAGGCCACACCTCTGTAGGGCAAGGCGACATCTCTGTAGGGGAGAGGGGCACGTATCAGAGGACCCACTTCTCCCTCGGCTGACCCATCCTCCTGGTTGGTTGACTGTCTCAATTCCCCTCTCCAACAGTTTTTATTTTCCTCCCCCGAAGAGATTGGGGCCTTAGGGCGCGTGCAGGAGAAAGAGAAAGACAGAGACAGCAAGAGAGCAATCACTCCCCAGGGAGGATGGCTTTGCCGCAATGCCTTCTCCTCCACTCTCCTCCTAGGATCTTGGTCACGCATGCACACGTGCCCGGCACCGGGTCTGGGATTCTAACCGCAGTCGACCACATGGGAATCCAGTGACATAACCAGTACGCCATCTGCTGGTCCTTGACTAGCGCACTTCTTACCACAGGTACACATCCCTCATCCGTTACATCTGAGCCCACTCACCACACCCCCCTGCTGTTTCGGGGCTTCTGGCGAAGTCCCTGTCCCAGCTGCCCAGCCAGTCCTGCGAGGCCCTCACCCCTACTCTGAGCCCGCACCACCCTCCCGTGCCACGGAGAGGGGCCTTTCCCTGTGGACAACTCTCATCGTATCTGTGGCTGGGCATTAGGTCAGCCTGTGGGCACAAAACCTCTCCCCTGTTCTCTCAGGTTGAGTGGTCTGGGGCAGGTCACGTGCCCGAGTCCCTCATTTGCAAAGCGAGGGGCCCTCTGTTAAACCACTCCCCGGCCCAGGGGCCTCGCTCTGTGCCATCCCAGAGCAGGTACTTCCCACCCTCCCTAAAATCCTGACCACACAGGCTGTTACGGTGCCCACCTCCCAACAGAGTCCCCCGAGGCTCGAGCCTGGACATTTCCAAGGACACCCAGGTGGGGTTCCAGGCCAGCCCCGTCCAGCTCCAAGCCTGCCCCTTCCACACACCCCAGGCAGACCAGGTGGCTTGGAGGGGCGTCTCCAGCATCGGAGAGCACGAGGACTCGGTCTGGAGCAGGGCGACAGAGGCTGGAGGGTGGTGTCCAGCGCCACCCAGAAGCCAGCCTGCTCCCTCGGCCCCACAGCTACTTGGAAGATGGGCCCCCCGGCTGGCGTGGAGAAGTGGGGCAGCGAGGAGTGTCTGGGGCCCCATAACTTCCCCTCAGGCACTTCCTGTTCAACCACTGGTTCCTGTTTAAGGGCAAAGAGGGGGGCCACTGACTTCACCACAGGGCCAGATGCACTGACTGGGGGCCAGGAACCGAGACCTGCCGGGTCTAAGAGGAACGGCGGGGCCGGCAGGTGGCGTGGTGGTTAAGGCTCTGGGCTCCCACAGGGCCGCCGTTTCAGTCCTGGACCTGGAGGTTCGCTTTCTATTTTCCCTCTCTCTCTCTGTGCGTCTCCTTCTGGTCAAATTAAAAATAAATAAATAAAGTAAAAATTTAAAAAGAAAAAAAGAGAAATGGCTGGGGCTTTTGGGGGGACGAGATCAGGAGCACAGGTGGAGGGGAGAGCCGGGGTGGCCACGAGGGCGGTGAGGACAGAGGTGAGTTGTTTTTCATTTCCTTGGGGGGGCAGAACTCAGGCTGCGAGAGGATTGAAAGGACTGCTCTAGCGCCCTGGGGACCCCAAACCCACTCTCTCCCTCCCTTCCTCAGCCTCGCTTCTCCTGGGGCGTGACACTCCTTCCTGCCACGGTTCCCCCTCCCGGGCCCCTCCCGACTTACCCAGAGCTTCTGGTGTGCAGGATGGACAGACTCCGGACTGGCCAGAGCTGCCAGGGTGTAGACCAGCGCTGCACCTCAGATATTCCTGCCCCTCCCCTGGCTTCAACTTCTCCCCAGCCTGGGCCCTCCCCAGCATCGTTAGGAGGAAGTTCATCGTGGAGGGTTACAACATCTTTCCCTCCGGGTCCTGGGACTGCAGCTAGGCCTGAACCCCCTCATCGCCAGCACCTATTGACCCCGCTAGTAGAGAATCCACACCTCCTCCAGGTACCCGATGAAAGTGTCCCCAGTTACCCCTCCGACCGCATCTGCTGAGAGCTCATGAACTCGGGGTCTGTGTATGGATACACACGCCTGCTCCCATGTTGGCCTGGGAACTCTGGCGGACTTTGGGGTGGCTCTCCTGGTGTTCCGCAACTGAATCAGACAGGGTCCTTAGCTAGCAAATCAACAACAGGAAGGTCAGAGGAAGTCAAACTATATTTACATAAGCACTAGGGTAGATTTAGGCCAGAAAGTTGATGACAAATTGGTGTTGTAAAAGAAGCCTGGGACGGGAACCAGCAGTTAGCGTAATGGCTATGTCGCTGGACTCCCACGTAGTCGACCGCGGTTCGCGTCTCGGACCCGGTGGCTTACAACTCACGCCGGGCGCGTGTGCATGCGTGCCCAAGATCCCGAGAGGAGAATGGAGGAGAAGGGATTGCGGCGTGACCATCCCCCCTGGGGGGTGATTTCTCGCTTTCTGTCTCTATGTCTCTCTCTGTCTGGCGAGCGCACGCGCCCTATAGCGAAAAAACCTCTCCAGAAAAAAAAAAAAAGAAGAAGCCTGGGCAATTCAGGTGGACTTCCTGTAGGAGGTAGTACTTCGTGCGGAGCACAGAACTAAGTAAAGGCAGTAGTCCGAGGCCCTCTGGACAGAGACCTGGGTGATGGAGGCGTGCTGAGGTCTCAATTGCACACCCAGGCCTTGAGGGTGAAGAGTGGGGAGCTCATGTGGTGGCAGGAGGTATAGTAGCTGTATTACTATTACTGTTATTATTCGAACACACAGACATGTCATATTCATTTGTATTTCCTTCTCCAAATTCAGACATTTTCTGCTACTTCCATCCCCATCCCAAACTCCTCAGTGTTCCTCCTGCAAAACAACAGGACAATATTCAAGATTTTTATTTTGCTTTGTTTTGTTTGAAGAGGGATTTTTGCTATAGGGTTCATGTACTCACCAGAGACACAGAGAGAGTCAGAGAGAGAGAAAGTGAGAAACCTCCCCTCGGGAGGAGGGCCACACCTCAATCCCTTCTCCTCTCAGGATTTTGGGCACACATGCGCACACAGCTAGAGTGAGTTTCAGACTGTCAGACCTGGGACTTGAACCACCATCAACCATGTGGGAGTCCAGTGCCTTAAGCACTCTATCACCTGCTGGCCCTATATTCAAGTTGTTTTTAAAAAATGTATTATTGGGGACCAGCAGTTAGCGTAATGGCTATGTCGCTGGACTCCCACGTAGTCGACCGCGGTTCGAGTCCCGGACCCGGCGGCTTAAACTCACGCCGGGCGCGTGTGCGTGCGTGCCCAAGATCCCGAGAGGAGAATGGAGGAGAAGGGATTGCGGCGTGGCTATCCCCCCTGGGGGGTGATTTCCTGCTTTCTATCTCTCTGTCTCTCTCTGTCTGTCTGGCGAGCGCACGCGCCCTATAGCAAAAACCTCTCCAAAAAAAGAAAAAAAAAAAATGTATTATTAAAAAATTCAGGACCAGAAGATGGCATGGAGCTTAAGGTGGCTGGAGCCCATAAGGCCAGCTGAGCAGTCACATCTCAGACTTGTGGCTTAAAAACAGGCCAGACACGGGACCAGCAGTTAGCGTAATGGCTATGTCGCTGGACTCCCACGTAGTCGACCGCGGTTCGCATCCCGAACCCGGCGACTTAAACTCACACCAGGCGCGTGTGCATGCATGCCCAAGATCCCGAGAGGAGAATGGAGGAGAAGGGATTGCCGCGTGGCCATCCACCCTGGGGGGTGATTTCTTGCTTTCTGTCTCTCTGTCTCTTTCTGTCTTTCTGGCGAGCTCACGCGCCCTATAGCAAAAACCTCTACAAAAGAAAAAAAAAAAAGGCCAGACACATGTGTGTGCATGTCCCAAATCTGAAGAGAAACGGATGAGAAGGGTTGTGGCACGGCTGTACACCGGGATGGACGTGCTTTCTCACTTCCCCTTTCTGTCTCTGGCTCCAGGGTGTGCATGCACCCTATAGCAAAAATAAATCTTTTTAAAAAGTTCAAACAGAGGGACCAGCAGTTAACGTAATGACTATGTCGCTGGACTCCCACGTAGTCGACTGCTGTTTGAGTCCTGGACCCGGTGGCTTAAAACTCACGCCGGGTGCGTGTGCGTGCGTGCCCAAGATCCCGAGAGGAGAATGGAGGAAAAGGGATTGTGGCATGGCCATCCCCCCTGGGGGGTGATTTCTCGCTTTCTGTCTCTCTGTCTCTCTCTGTCTTTGTGGCGAGCGCATGCACCCTATAGCAAAAACTTCTCAAAAAAAAAAAAAAATTCAAACAGAGAAAAAATGAAAAGAGTTATATCCCTACCAACTAGATTGTACAATTAAAATTTTCTGTGTTTGCTATATTACATATCTAACAATTGGTTTCTTTTTCATATCTTTCAATGTTGCAAACAGCAGTGTCTTTCACTTATAAGTCCGTTAGCGTGCTTATAATTGACTTGAGTTCTGTATTTGTTTCCCCATTTCTTTTTTGGGGGTGCTGAGGAATGTACAATTTGCATACATTGAAATGCATAAATCTAAAGTCAGTACTTTTTTTTTTTTCCAATTCGCCAGAAAGCTCATGCATTACCGAGAGAGAGAGAGAGAGAAGCCACTCCCCCCCATAAGAAATGGTCACACCACAATCTTTTCTCCACTCGGCTTTCTTTTTCTAAGAGAATTATTATTTAACTTTATTTATTTGTTCATTCATTTAAACTTGGCCAGAGATGGAGTGAGCTAGAGAGAGAGAGAGGGAAAGTGAGAAAGCAAGCCACCAGGTCTGGGACTTGAACCGTAGTTGGCCACGTGGGAGTCCAGTGCCCTTAACCACCATGCAGCCTGCCAGCACCCATTCGCCTTGTGAGATTTTGGGCACACACACACGTGTCCAGTGTGTGTTCTTCAAGCTGCTGGGTTCAATGGTGTAGTCGGCCTTGTGAGATCCAGCTCCCCTAACCACCGGGCGAAAGGCTGACCCAGAACTTAGTTTAATTTTTTTTTTTGGAGAGGTTTTCGTTATAGGGCGCGTGCGCTCGTCAGACAGACAGAGAGAGACAGAGAGACAGAAAGTGAGAAATCACCCCCCAGGGGGGATGGTCACGCCGCAATCCCTTCTCCTCCATTCTCCTCTCGGGATCTTGGGCACGCACGCACATGCGCCTGGCGTGAGTTTTAAGCCACCGGGTCCGGGACACGAACCGCGGTCGACTACGTGGGAGTCCAGCGACATAGCCATTACGCTAACTGCTGGTTCCCAAGTTTTATTTTGTTTTTTAATTTTGCCGGAGGGCACGTGCGCTCGAGGGAGCAAGAAAGTGATAAAGTAACCCCCATGGGGGATGACCATGCCGCGATCCCTTCTCTTCCATTTCTTTCCTTTTAGGATTTTGGGCAAGTGCACACATGTGCCTGGCATGTTTTACATGCCATCAGGTTCAGGGCTTGAACTGTGCAGCTGGCCATGTAGGGTCTGGCCATCTTAACCACCATGCCACCAGCTGGTTCTAGAAGTCATTTCTTTCTTTCCTTTTTTTTTTTTTTAAGTTTTTGCCATAGGCCACAGGAGCTCTCTGGAGAGAAACAGAGAGGGAAAATGAGAAATCCCCCCTCCAAGGGGAAGGCCACACTACAGTCCCTTCTTCTCCATTCTCCTCTCAGGATTTTGAGCATGTGTGCACATGCGCTGGGTGTCAAGCCTGTGGGTCCGGTACTGGAGCTGTGGCCATCATGTGGGAGTCCAGCACCTTAAGCACCTGCCACCTGCTGGTCCCCTATACTCAGTTTTAATTTTTATTTATTTATTTACTTGTATATATATATATTTTTGAGAGAGTCTTTTTTTTTGAAGCGGTTTTTGCTACAGGGCGTGTGTGCTTGCCAGACAGACAGAGAGAGACAGAGACAGAAGGTGAGAAATCACCCCCCAGGGGGGATGGTCATGCCGCAATCCCTTCTCCTCCATTCTTCTCTCGGGATCTTGGGCACACACACACACGCGCCCGGCGTGAGTTTAGGCCACCGGGTCCGGGACGCGAAACGCAGTTGGCTACGTGGGAGTCCAGCGACATAGCCATTATGCTAACTGCTAGTCCCTTGAGAGAGTTTTTTTTTTTTTTTTTAAATTACTTTCTTTATTTTATTTATCATTATTGTCATTTTTAATTTGACCAGAGTGACACACACACACACACACACACACACAGAGAGAGAGAGAGAGAGAGAGAGAGAGAGATGGGGGCTGGCAAGTGGTGTGGTGGTTAAGGGCACTGGACTCCCACATGGCTGACCACAGTTTGAGTGCCAAACTGGCGACTTGCTTTCTCACTTTCTCTCTCTCTTTCTCTCTCTCTCACTCACTCTGTCCCTCTCTTGTTAAATTAAAATAAATAAATAAATAAAGTTAAATAAAATAAATTAAAATAATTCTTTAAAAGAAAGAGAGAGGAAGTGAGAAAGCAAGCTACCAGGTCCAGGACTTGAACTGTGGTCAAGCATGTGGGAGTCCAGCACCTTAACCATTACACACCTGCTGGCCCTGAGAGAGTTTTTTTTGCTATAAGGCATGTACACTCACTGGAGAGACAGAGATAGAGAGACAAAAAGTGAGAAATCACCCCGCACGGGGGATGGCCATGCTGCAATCCCTTCTCCATTCTCCTCTCGGGATTCTGGGCACGCACACGCGCTTCACGTCCACGCTTCCCCGGAGAGGCAGCAGTTAGGTGAGGCTGAGGCCCTCTTCGGCTGTCATTGGCATGGTCTGGCTTACTCTGTCTAGTGCTTAAGGGGAGAGGGGTGAGCAAGGCCCAGTGTGAGAACAGGTTACTTATTACTATTATCATTACATTTTCAGTTTGCTCTAGGGAGCTTGCATTCAAAGAGAAAGAGAGAAAGAGAGAAAGAGCAGAGAGAGAGAGAAAGAAATTAACACCTAGGAGGGGTGACCATACCACAGTCCCTCCTCCTTCAGTCTCTTCTTGGGATCCTGGGAACACACATGCACCCAATTAAAAAAAAATTAAGGAATTATTTTATTTTATTTTTATTTTACCAGAGGGACAGAGAGAAAGAGAAAGAGAGAGAGGAAGTGAGAAAGCAAGCCGCCAGGTCTAGGACTTGAACCACAGTCAGCCATGTGGGAGTCCAGCGCCCTGAACCACTTGCCGGCCCCCCTAATTTTTTTTTCAGTCTGCTGTGTCTGGACTTGAACTGCATAGTTGGCCATGTGAGATCCAGCCGCCTTAATCACATGCCACTGGTTGGCCCACGGGATAGGTTATTCCTAGGGACCTAGATACCCATCCCTCAAGACCCAGGTCCATGTCCTACCCCAGCCCTTGACCTCAGGGTGGTGGACATGGCCCTCCTCCTGCACCCAGCCCTGGGGTGTGGAAGAGCGCAGATGTAACGTAACAGCTCTGCGTTCTCATCGCAGCCTTCTGCCTGCTTCCCTGCAAGCTCTGTCCTTCCCTGGCCTTGGTTTCCCTCCCTGCTGAGCCAAAAGATCGCCAAGGCCCACTGCAGCTCTACCCTGAAAGTCTCACTCCACTTCTGCTCCTTCCCCAGTTCAGAGAACTCAGGCATCCAGCTGCCCCACCCCAGCTCTGGGTAAACAGGAAGCCGGGTGAGGGGAGCAGGGGGTGCGGAAAGTCCCAGCCAGGTGTGTGGGTCTGCAGGGAGGGCATGGCTCCACCCCTGAGGTATGAAATCGCCCCTGCTCTGGACCTGCTTCAGAGTCTTCATGGGGGCACTGGGGCTGCAGGGCCGGGGGGGAAGGCCCCAGGGAAGGGGCTGCCTGCTGCTGGCTGTGGCAGGAGCCACCTCTCTGGTGACCCTGCTGTTGGCGGTGCCCATCACCGTGCTGGCGGTGCTGGCCTTGGTGCCCCGGGAGCAGGCGGGACTGGTGAGTGGGTGCTGCAGGACGTGCAGGCTGTGTGGTGCTCACCTAACGCTGGCTGTGCCCGCTCCTCCCTCATCAGCTGGCTCAGCTGTCCCTGGAGGGGGTGTCTTGCCTGTCGCTGCTGACTCCAGGGTCCTGTGAGGCTGTGTGTCCTGATATCTCGGGGCTAGCTGGCTGTCTCCTCTCCTCTCCTCTTTCGGAGACACTCGGGGCCCTGCCTGCTGCTCAAGTCCCTGTGCCTGGCCTGCTATCGCTGTCAGAGATGTGTGGGGATGGCGCCTGTGGGCAAAACCGCAGGCCTGGCTCCTGGGCCTATGTGGGGAGGGGTGGGGTTGGTATCCTCTGAGACTGAGCTCCAGGCACTGTGACCCCACCCAGGTAACGGAGACCTCTGACCCCGGGGCGCAGGCTCAGAAAGGACCGGGTAAGAACAGACCACCCCCCTTCCTGCTGCAGCCCCTCTGGGACTCCTAGCTCCCCTCTGCCCCCAGAAGCTCCTTCTCCAGAATCAGGCTCCCCGGGCCTGGGCTCTGGCACTCTGCCCTCTCAGGGGCGCATGCATGGGTGGCGACCCTGCCCTGCATGGTTGATTCTTCATTCCTTCAGGAATTCAGGAACTGCCAGAGGAGGAGCCAGAAGCGAGTGTCAGCCCCCCAGCTGCGCACCTCATAGGTAAGGAGCTCCGAGACCTGAACACGCCTTGAAATCGCCCAAGAGAGCGGTGCTCCTGCGCTCTGCAATTCCAGGGCGCCTTCCCCGCGCGCTCCACTGCTCCCCCGGCTGTGTCCACCCTCCCGCCCCAGCCACTTCCGCCCCCCGGGTGCAGGCAAAACCTGGCACCGCTCCGCACCCCACGTCCAGGGTCCAGGTGCCCGCGTCCCCGACGCACACTCTCCAGAGAGCACCGTCGCCGCCCCCGGGCTCGGTTCCGGCAGGTGCAATCCCTCCTCCCCGCGAGCCTCCTCCCCCAGAGGCCCGCAGCCTAGACGGCCGCTTCCAGGAGTCCTTTCTCCGCAGGTGCGTGGAGGAAGGGCCAGGGACTAGGCTGGGAGGCGCAGAAAGAAGAGGCGTTCCTGAGGAGCGGGGTGCAGCTCTCGGGCGCCGCGGGGCTGGCTTTCCCGCAGGACGGCCTCTACTACCTCTACTGTCACGTCGGCTACCGGGGCCGGGCGCCCCCTGCCGGCGGGGCCCGCGCGCTCACGCTGCGCAGCTCGCTGTACCGCGCGGGCGGCGCCTACGGGCCGGGCGTTCCCGAGCTGCTGCTGGAGGGCGCCGAGACCGTGAGCTCCGTCTTGGAGCGGCCCGGGAGCCACGGGTACGGACTCCTCTGGTACACGAGCGTGGGCTTCGGCGGCCTGGTGCAGCTCCGGAGGGGCGAGATGGTGTACGTCAACATCAGTCACCCCGATATGGTGGACTACGCGAGAGGGAAGACCTTCTTTGGGGCGGTGATGGTGGGCTGAGGGCCGCCAGCGTCCCTGGGAGAGGACTGCATGGTGCCAGGGTGTGAATCGGCCATGATGTTCGGGACCCAGGTGCCCGGGACCCCTGGAGTGGGGGAAATGGAGGAGACCGTTTGGGAGCTGGTTTTGGAGCCTGGTGAAAATAAAGCGTGCAGAGCCGCAGAGCAGCCGGTGCGGGTGCAGAGACCCCGCGTGTCTTGATTCTGGTGGTCCCCAGGGGTGTTCTTGGTTGCTCTAAATAGCTCATGACACATGTGGCCTTTGCTCCCAGCATGTGGTGTGGCCGTTCACCCCGATCCCTGAGCGGCCAGGCCCTGGGACTAGCCCAGCTGCAGAGTAGAAGGACCGGATCTCAAACCCGGAGCATGTCCAAGATCCGAGTCCTCCGGGCCACGTGGTGCGCCCACCGCACTCCTTCCTCCTGGGTGGCTCCCACCGTGAGCGTGCGGTTCAGCGGCGGAGTCCACCCGGTGGCCACAGCTGGGAGCAAGCAGAGGGCCCGCAGCTCCTTCAGTCCCCACCCACAGTCAGCTCTCCTTCACCGGGCAGTGGCCAAGGCCCCTGGGGCTGAAGGAGACAGCAGGGGAAGATTCCTGAGAGACAGGGGAAGGCAGGGGGCCTGTGGGATGAAGGCTCCAGGGTGAGCCTGTGGAGGAGGCGAGGAGGAAGAACTGATGTCTCAGGATCCTGGCCCTGGTGGGTGGCAAGTCCTCGCCCTTTGTGCACACTTAGGTCTCCCCCACAGTGGGCCAGTGTGGGGGCCCCTCGTGAGTAACAACAGTCTCCCCCACACGCACCTGACTGACTTTCAGCTCAGCTAGAGGAGGCAAAGGGGAACCTAAGGCCGTGGAGGGGTGGAAAGATGTGACACATTTCCTCATTCACAACAGTCGGGGCACATGCCCCTATTAACAGAGGACAGCTGGGGCGGCAGGTGGCGTGGTGGTTAAGGGCGCTGGACTCCCACTTGAATAACTGCAGTTCAAATCCCAGACCTGGCGGCTTACTTTCTCATTTTCCCCGTCTCTCTCACTCTGCCACTCTAAAATAAGCAAATAAATAAAGTTAAAAAAATAAAGATAGTTATTAAAAGAAAACCAAGAAAAACTAAAGGACAACTTAACAAGAGAAAAGCATAACACATTTATTTCATCTCGCTTTTACACAACAAAGGAATCTTCAGAACTGAAGACTCTAAGACTCAGGGAAAACTATCCTTTTTTTCTTTTTTTAAAGAATTATTCTTATGGGGACCAGCAGGTGGCGTGGTGGTTAAGGCGCTGGACACTCCCATGTGGCCGACCATGGTTTGAGTCCCAGACCTGGTGGCCTGCATTCTCACTTTCCTTCTCTCTGTGTCTCTCTCTGCTCAAATTAAAATAAATGAATGAATAAATAAAATTAAATAAATAATTCTTAAGGAAAAAAGGAATTATTTTTATTTTAGGGGGCCGGCAGGTGGCATGGTGGTTAAAGGTGCTGGGTTCCCACATGGTCGACTGCGGTTCAAGCCTCAGACCTGGTGGCTTGCTTTCTCGCTTTCCTTTTCTCTCTCTCTCTGTCTCTGTCTGGTCAAATTAAAAAAAATAATAATAACAAATAGAATTAAATTAAAAAATTCTAAAATTTTTTTAAATAATTATTTTTTATTTTAACTTTATTTATTACTATTTTCCAGTTTGACCAGAGAGAGACACAGAGAGAGAGACACAGAGAGAGAGAGTGAGAAAGGAAACCGTCATGTCCAGGACCTGAACTACAGTTGGTCATGTAGGAGTCCAGCGCCCCACACCACTTGCCGACCCCGAAAACTATCCATTTCTATGCTTAGATTTGATGAAGAATGTAGAAATGTCATTTGTCATTTGATGAAAAAGGGTATTATCTGATGGGAATAGACTGGGGGTGAGGAGGAGCCCAGCAAGGCCTGCCCAGATTCATCTTGGTCTGTCCGTGCGGCCATTCTTTCTGGGTATGGGATGGGATCTTTCTGGAATGAGGACCTCATGACCTACTATCAGACAAGGTAGGTCAGAGATTTGGTTCCTGGCCAGTTCTTACATAGATGGGGGAGGGATAGAATGATATTTCTAGGCTTTATGTATGGCTTTGGGGAAGAGTGAGGAATTCTAGTTTCTTTGGTTTGCCTTGGGGGAAAAAGGGGAAACAGATGAAGAAAGGCGGGGGGACCAGCAGTTAATGTAATGGCTATGTCGCTGGACTCCCATGTAACCGACCATGGTTCGAGTCCTGGACCCAGTGGCTTAAACTCACGCCGGGCGCGTGTGCGTGCATGCCCAAGATCCCAAGAAGAGAATGAGGAGAAGGGATTGCGGCGTGGCCATTCCTCCTGGGGGGTGATTTCTCACTTTCCGTCTCTCTGTCTCTCTCTGTCTTTCTGGCGAGCGCACGCGCACTATAGCATAAACCTCTCAAAAAAAAAAAAAGGCAGGAGAAGGTCAGAGAGAGACTTTACTTTGGAGGTCTGGCTTCCTTCAGTTTCAGAGTACTCAGGATATCCAAGTGCCATACTTTGGGAGTATGGTGTTCTGAACCCCAGAACTTTATCTAGGTCACCCCAGTGGGTCGTGCCACCCCCACACCACACCGCACGGTCTTGGTTTTCCCCTGTAACTTCTGGCCAGGTGGAAGGAAAGCCTGACTTCTGAGTTCAGTGAGCGCTTAGTTCTCTGGGGCTCCACTTCCAACACCACGTTTGTCTTTGTCTCCAAAAGAGTCTTGCAGGGGGAGGAGGGTGCTTTTCTCTCCCCAGTTCACTCAGTTCACACTCCTCCTTCCATCATCTGCCAAAGGGATCAGCGAGGGTCAGCCAGTGGCATGTGGTTACGGTGGCTGGATCTCGTGGCCGACTGTGCAGTTCGAGTCCTGGACTCGGCGGCTTGAAGAACACACTGGGCACATGTGTGTGCATGGCCCAAATCCCGAGAGGAGACTGGAGGAGAAAGGATTGTGGTGTGGCCATCCCCTCGGGGAGTGCTTTCTCTTTCTCTCCCTCTCTCTCTGGTGAGTGCATGTGCCCTATAGCAAACTGGAAAAACAAAACAAAACAAAAAACTTCCCGGCAGCGAAAACCTCCCCACGAGAACATGCCCCTTGGAAAGGACCCCCTTTGCCCTTCTCCAGAAGAGAAGAAACACGAGAAGTGTCTAGTGCAGAGCCCAAGTTCCTACTTCATGGATGCGAAATGCCCAGGAAACTATAAAATCCCCGTGCAGGGACCAGCAGTTAGCGTAATGGCTATGTTGCTGGACTCCCATGTAGTCGACTGCGGTTCGAGTTCCGGACCCGGTGACTTAAACTCACGCCAGGCGCGTGTGCGTGCGTGCCCAAGATCCCGAGAGGAGAATGGAGGAGAAGGGATTGCGGCGTGGCCATCCCCCCTGGGGGGTGATTTCTCGCTTTCTATCTCTCTGTCTCTCTGTCTCTGTCTGTCTGGTGAGCGCACGCGCCCTTATAGCAAAAACCTCTCCAAAAAAAAAAAAAAAAAAAATCCCCGTGCAAACTGTGTGAGCCGTGCACAAACAGCCGTGCACAAACAGTAGCTCTGTGCCCTGGCTGTCCCACTGTCCTCCGCCGGCTACAGGAGGAAAAGCGAGGGACCAGCAGTTAGCGTAATGGCTATGTCGCTGGACTCCCATGTAACCGACCATGGTTCGAGTCCCGGACCCAGTGACTTAAACTCACGCTGGGCGCGTGTGCGTGCGTGCCCAAGATCCCGAGAGGAGAATGGAGGAGAAGGGACTGCGGCGTGGCCATCCCCCCGGGGGGGGTGATTTCTCGCTTTCTGTCTCTGTCTCTGTCTGTCTGGCGAGCGCATGCGCCCTATAGCAAAAACCTCTCAAAAAAAAAGAAAAAAGGAGGAAAAGCGAGGCTGACAGAGGATGCGTCTTCAGGGGGAAGCAGCACTAGAGGCGTCCTGAATCAAGCCCAGCAGGAAACCATCCCGATAAACACATTTGGGGGGGGAATCAGTGACGTGTGGGTCATTCACCCACATCTTATTCCTTATTTCTGACTTTCTTCAATCTCTTCCATTTCACCGAGAGAATGGAAGGAGTAGACCATCTGGGGGCTGGGTAAAGAAGTAAGAGTATCCGTCCAGGGCCTCGCGCTGAGCGAGGTGCCCTGCCGGGTCGGGCGTCTGTCCCTGGTGCCCCGGATGTGGCGGCAGCTCTAGCTCCCTCTGAGGGGCCGGGGCAGGGACTGGTGCAGGTCGCACAGGTGGGGTGAGCTGGGGGCGCTGGAGATGGGGATTTGAGCCTAGATGCTCCAATCCCTGGAAGTCCCTTGGCTGTGATTCAGGTGCTGGAGAATGCAGCTCCTCCCCTGGTAGCAACAGCCGGAAATCTTACCTGAGCGCAGGACTTTCCCGAGCAGGGCCTGGAATTCCCAGAGCTGGAAAATCCCATGCCCTGAGGGAAGCCGTAATTAGGTTCAGGCTCCTGTCTCCTGGGGGAGGGAGGCTTTGTGGCCCGGCCTGGTTTATATGGGCAGGATCCGAGGGTTCATCCGCATTGCATTGCGGAGAAAGAGCTTCGGGGAGCTGTCTCCCACTCCCGAGGAGAGACAGGTAAAAATAAACAACCTCAAGGCACACAGCACGTTTCTCGTCTAAGCACATTTTATTTCTCGCCACTGACCAGTAGGACGACTACAGACACAACTCCCCTGGGGAGCAGAGGTTCAGCGATACAGCGACAGTCGGTCACCAAATCAGCATTAATGAGATACCTTGATCAAATAAATAGTTTTTAAAAAATGTAAGCATAAGGAGGTCCGGAGGCCGGGAAAGGGGAGCTGGGAACAGCCTGCAGTTCAGCTCCATTTTCACAGAAAACACGTCTGAGCCCAGGCCGCTCTGACATTGGCTTGCCCCAGAACACCCGGCCTCGCACATAAATACATTCATCAGTAAATAAATAAATAATAAATAAATAATAAATAATGTCAAGTGCAATCATAAATAGAGGAGACCCCCCCCCCCCAGGAGGGCTGGGCCCCATGTCTCAGAGAAGATCTGGAAACATCTGAAGAGGAAGGCCTGAGTCCCATTCATGTCAAGTTCTAGGTGAGGTCTTCTCAAGGGAGGTTCTCAAGTGTTCTGGCCAGAACCAAGGCTCCCTGGGCCTCACGGTCCTGGTCTTCCAGGATGAATTCGGAGATCAAAACGTGAGGCTCCCAGGAGTTCTGGAAGGTGCCGTTTGAATTCTTGGTGGGAGCCAGTGCCCCGTTGTCCAGGCCACACCTCCTCACAACCTAGATTTCTAATAATGCCGTTTGAAGTCCTCAGCCTGGAGCCTGACCCTGAGCCCCTAATTCCCTTTCTAGCCAGAAGGGAATGAGGAGGTCTAAAAGAATGGACGATGAAAAGATTGGGCGTGGGGTAGGGGGAGGGCGGACCTGTGCTCTCCTCATAGGGCAATGACCCCAAAATAGACCTGCCCAGATTCAGCAAAGTCCAGGTAGTGAGGCAGGTTGACCTCGGCGCTCAGTCTGTCACCCTTCTGCAGCTGGAAGACCCCTCCCTGGTAGATGGGCTCGTACCAGGGCTTGGCCTCGGCCCCCTCTGCGCTCTCCTTCTGGCAGGGGCTCTTGATGGCAGAGAGCAGGTTGACCTTGTTGTTGTAGGAGACCGCAATGCAGCTGATGGTGTGGGTGAACAGCACAGGGGTGGAGGGGCAGCCCAGGCCCGTGAAGAGGACCTGGGAGTAGATGAGGTACAGCCCGTCTGAAGGCACCACCAGCTGGTTGTCTACCAGCTGCATGCCGTTGGCCAGCAGGGTGTTGGCACGCCGGTTCAGCCACTGGAGCTCCCCCTTGTTTTGGGGGTTTGCTGGAGAGAGGAAGGGAAAGAAGGAGGGTGAGTCAGTGTGACCCTGTCAGTTCCACTCTCCACATCCTGGCCCTCAACTTCTGCCCACCCCCACATCCGGTTCCTGTCCCCTCTGGGTGTTGTCTCACAGCCCATCTGGCCGCGAGGGTCTGAGTGTCCCCCAAGGCCTGTCCCGTTCCTCCCAACCCCCGTGAATCAGCAAGGCCTCACCCTGTTTCCAAAGTCTACCCTCACTCTCAGTTCAGCTCCCAAATCCTCTCCCCAAGTCCCCAGACACATCCTCAGAGCCCTTACCTATAACATGGGCCGCAGGCTTGTCACTTGGGATTCGAGATGATCCTAAGGAGGAAAGAGGAAAGAAAACGCTGAGACCCTGAACTTTCCAGAAAAGGTGCTCGTATTTTGACCTCCATTCCTCTCCCCCCCCAACCAGAACTCTAAATTTACTCCACCGCTTCCATGCCCAGGACGGATCCCCACCTGCACCCCAAACCAGAATGAGGAGAGATTTGGAGACACTTACTGAGGGTGAGCGTCTGGGTCAGAGGGTTGACTAGGCCGAGGCCGTCTGGGAGCTGCTGGGGAGAAGAGGCAGGGTTAGCGTCAGAGAGCGTCACCGGCGGGTGAGCAGCTCAGCGGCTGCTCGTCTGGCCATGCCCTCGGCCTGCTGTCTGGTTCTGTCTCTCCGTTTATCTCCTTGTTCATCTCACCGCCCACTTGGCAACTCTTCCCCTGGGCGCTTTCTATATGCCAGACACCTGGTCTTCACGAACTCTCTTTATCTTCCTGGCCTCCTCTCTCCTATCGCCCATGACTCTGTCTGCATCTCTTTCTATCTCGTCATCTTCATTCGTACCACTCGTTTCTTCCCCATTTCTCTGCCCACACCCCACCTCTCCCTCTCTGTCCGTATTTCTTGCTCATTCATTCATTCATTCAACAGACGTCTAAAGAGCACTTTACACGTGCCGGGAATCCCGTCCGTCCATCTCGTTCTCTTTCCCCTCACCTCTGCATCTCTCTCCCTGCTTCCATATCTTTCTCCCCATCTCCCCTCCCTGCCAGCACACATCGCCCCCTCCTCTGTCTCTCTTGCTCTCTGTCTCCCCCCATTTTCCTTGGGGTGGGAAAGCGAGTGAGGGCTGCCCAGACACTCACCTCTTCTTTCTGGGGGCCGATGACCCCGAAGTGCAGCAGGCAGAAGAGCGTGGTGGCCCCTGCTACGAGCAGGAAGGAGAGGAGGCTGAGGAGCACGCAGCGCCTGGAGCTCTGGGGCCCCCCTGCTTTCCTGGGGAGCGCCTCCTCAGCCAGATGCACGTCGAGGATCATGTTTTCAGTGCTCATGGTGTCCTGGCCCGAGGGAGGTGGTGGAGCAGGGCAGTGTGCGGGAGAGAGCCTGCGTGCCTGTCTGAGGGCTAGTCCAGGGGCGTCTGGAGTGCTTTTCTTCCCTCCTGGCTGGTCCCCTGTGTCCTCGCTCAGGGAGCTTCTGCTGGCTGCTGTGCAGACAGCTGCCTTTTATGCCCGTGGGGTGAGAGGAGGGCGGGGAAAGGCTCTCATTCAACCAGCGGAAAACTTCCTTGGTGGAGAAACCCATGAGCTCATCTGGAGGAAGCGGTCGTGGGCCCTGCACCTTGTCTCGGTTTCTTCTCCGCTGTGGAGGCGGGGGCTGGAAAGTCGGGGACACTGGGACAGCAAGGATGCTCCGCCCTCCCCTTTGGGATTCCAGGGTGGGCTTCCTGGTGTGGCGGGGCGGGGGGACCTGCAGGCTGAAGCCCACCTCACCCCAACCCCCAATGCCTAGTGTGCCCATTTCTTTGGGAGACCAGGTCTGTGGCCCGTTTCCTTCCGACTTCCAGACAAGACTCCTCCGTGGGAGCAGAGGTAGGGGTGGGGGTAGGGGCTTTGGGACACGGAAGCCTTGAGGAGGAGAACACGAGGTGTGGGGGCCCTGGGGAGAAAAGGAACAGGGGGAGGGAAGCTTGAGACTGGAGGGCGCATGGGGCCCCTGGTAGGGATAAGCCTGGGACAGCCCCGGAGGGGTGAAATCAGCCCTGGAAATTCACGGACTCCTGGGGCAGGCCTTCTCCTTTCATTTTGACCCAGGACTCACTGTGCTGGTTTCAATTTTGGCTTCCAAGGGACTCTTGAGTTTTCTTGAGCCCTGACGTGAGACTGTGTCTCCTCAGCTGTGCTGGGATTCTCAGCCCAACCTTGACGCGCTCGCGTTCCCAGGCCACCGTGCACGGCCATGTCCTCCAGGGTGACCCCACACTCCACCCTCACAGTCCTGGACCCTCTGCTGGGTCACTTCTCCCAGCGGTCCCCGGTGACCCTCCTTCCGGCCTATGGCGCCCGCCCCTGCAGACCCTGGACCCCAATTTCCCTTCGTCCTCTCAGCTTCTCCTTTGGCACTGCTGCAGCAGTCTGGCGGCCACAGCCCCCGGTCTGCCATAGCTCATGGAGCGCCTCGGGACCCTGCAGCTCACATTCTGCTCCCAGGTCCTGTCCCCTCTGAGGCCTCTGCTCCTCCCTCCGTGTCTCACACAGACCTGGGCAGTTCTCCCCTCCCAGACACACAGACATGGCAGACAGCATTCAGAGGAAAGAGGTTTATTGGGCGTGACTGAGGGCACAGATGTCTCTGCGGGTGTCCTGGTCCAGGGTGGCTGGGCTTGGGGGCCTCCTCTCCCCTCTCGGCCCCTCTGCCCCTCAGACCGCTGCTCTCTCTCTAGGTCGGCCTTGAGCTGCCGTCTTCACACTCCTCAGCCCTTGGGCCCACTTCTCTCTCTGTTACTCCCCTTTCCCTCTTCCATAAATAAATAATTTAAACGTTTCTCTTTCATAAATAGTCCCCCTCCCTGCTCCCAGTCGGCCGCCCCCAGTCCCCCACGTGTCTGCTTCTCTTCCATGTCCAGGTAGAGGCCCCACCTAGACTGGCAGGACAGCGGGACGGCTCTGTGCTGGGAATTTCTAGACAGGTTTGAAATCCTCAGCCGAACATCCAGCATCCGGGGTGGGGTGGTTTGGGGAGGTGTGGTCCCCTGGAGTGCCTCGAATTCCTTCTTTGAAAGCTCTAGGTGACTTGAATGGGGAAGACTTGAAACTGTTGGAATGATCAAAGGAGAGGGGATGGTGACCCCTGAAACTGTCAGAATGGAGGCAAAATAGGGGAGAAGGCCCTGAAACTTTTTTTTTTTTTCTTTCTTTCTGGATTTTTCCAGGCAAGTTCTACAGAGCAAAGGCTCCAAAAAAGACGCTGCTGGGGCTCAGGAGCAGGTGGGAGATGCCGACTGTGTGAGTGGACAGCTGGTCTCCCCGAGTGAGCAGGAACACAGCCCCCTGGTAGACCGAGCGCACCCAAGGTCCCTGCGGCCCTGGGCAGACGGACTTCTGGGCGCTGAGGAGCGGCACGTGGTGAGGGTACTGGGAGGAGAAGAGCTGCACCCCGTGCGCCAGGTAGAGCGGGGTGGGGGTGGCCTGGGGGGGGCAGCCTTCCCCGGAGAAGACCACCTGGGAGTAGACGAAGTAGAGGCCGCTGCTGGGCACCAGCAGGGAGTTGTTGGTCAGCGCGAAGCCGTGGCGCAGGAAGGCGCGGTCGGTGCTCGCTCTCCAGCGCAGCGTGTTCTGCACGCCGGGGTCTCCTGGGAAGGGCGGAGGGGCAGGGGCAGTCAAGGGTCTGGGTCGGAGGCCTCAACCCCTTAGGAAGCAGGCGCTGGACCGCTGAGCTCCTGGGGCCCGGCGGGGGAGCTGGAGGGAGGGGGCAGAGGGCTGGGGCGCTGGAGTCAGGTGGGTATTTACCAACAAGGTGAGCAGCAGGCTTGAGGGTGCTGGGGGCCAAGTGCTTCTGGGGGTGCTGGTGGGCAGTCTGGGCCGCTGAGGGTGAAAGGCCAACCCCAGGGAGCGCCTAGGGGAGGACAGGGTTGAGGGCTCCAGGGCTGGGGTTAGGCTGAACCGCCCCCAGCAGCCCCCGGTCTCCTGCTGTCTCACCTTGGCCCCGGGCGGCAGGGCCAGCAGCAGCCCCTGGAGCAGGAGGAGGAGGGGGGCGCTGTGCACCCTCCCGAGGCAGAGACGTCCAGACGGTGTCATGGAGAGAACCTGCAGAGAGAGGGAGACAGTGAGTGGGGTGGGGTGCGCTTTGGAAGAGGGACCTCCCGCCCTCAGAGTCAGCCACCCTGAAAGGCAGGTGACAGAGGAGAAGACGAGGTGCAGGCCGGGAAACCCCACGATGAGCAGGGGGAGACAAAAAGAGACAGGAAGGGAACAGAGCAGAATCGCGGCAGAAACAGAGAATGTGTGACAGGCGAGAGAGACTGGCAGGCGAGAGTCAGCGGGACAGGGAACAACCCAAACCAAACCCACCCAGGCCCAGGCCCAGGCCAGAGGTACAGGAGGGGCCGGGGGCCAGGCAGAAGGGCAGGACGCGGGTGGGCAGGAGGCTGATGCCCGGGCAGCCCAAGGAGATGGGGGCAGGAGCGTCTCACCTGCTGTGCGGGGCCCCTGGGCCCGGACGCTTGGGTCCCTTTATAGAGGAAGCGGCAGTGGCAGCGTGGCAGGCGGCGGGCGGGTTCTAGGTCGGGGCTGGGGCTCGGGGAAGCCCCCAGGGCTTAGAAGATGCTGCTGTTTCAGTCAAGGCAGGAAAGGCTGAGGCCTGGGAGGGAACCGCAGGCCAGGGGTTCAGGCAACTGAGTTCTGGGAAGGGGAGTGGGGTCAGGGGAACCGGGGGCTGAGAGGGCCGGGGAGTAGGGTCAGGCTTAGGAGTTCCAGGGAAAGGGCAGTCAGTTCAAGGAGGAGAAGGGGGAGCAGCCGGGGTGTGGGCCGGAGGCCCGTTTCCCTGAAGAGCACACATGTGTAGCATCTGCGCCCTGGCTGATCGCCGCCTTTTCTCTTTGCCCATTTCCTTCTCTTACCACCCCACCCCTGTCCTTGTCCCCAAAGGACTTGTGGCGCGTGTCCTAGTATGTGTACTTTCCAGGCCATCAGGCAGGTTTTATGTCCAGGGGTTCCATCAGACGCCCTGCCTGGGACATCCTGGTTTCTGCCTGCGGTCCTGGCCAAGCCTCAGTGGACCTCCTTCCACTCCAAAAGGTGCCTCGACTTGGAAGAGACTTTGTGGGCCCTTACCCAGAGGTGATGCCACACACTCATGGCGACACAGTCTCATCCCGCTCCCAGATACCTTCCGCTTCGTCCCAACCTCGGGTGGCCCCCACAGATCAGATTTATACAGCGCCAAAGAGACGCACGCTCCGGGGTCTACACGGCAGACGGCATCCCAAGTTCTTCACAGAGGAAGTTTCCGAGTTCCACCCAGAAGGGCCTGAAGGCTGGTGGCCTTGGTGAGCTGGTGACCGTGAAACGGCATTGGCAGAGCCAATTGCTTCTAAAATTGTTCAGGATCTCGCTTTCCTATTTGCTGATATGCCACTTCGGTAAAGGGTGCGCTCACGTGTGCAGCGGATGAAGTCCCCGTCTGTACGTAGCTGAGCAGCCTCCAGCAGGCACATTCTTTCAGGTCACCGGAGGTCCCTCATGCCCTCTTCTGAAAGATGCCATCAACAGATAACCAACAACTCTGGACCTCCATCACCATGAATTGGTTCTTCTTGCTCTATTTTTTTTTTTTTTTTTTTTTTTTTTTTTTTTTTAGATTTTTGCCATAGAGTATGTGTCCTCATAAGAGAGAGAGGAGAAGTGAGAAATCACCCCTGCGGGGCAGATGGCCACACTGCCATCCGTTCTCTCTCATTCTCCTTGTGGGATTTTGGGCATGCATGTGTAACGCACCTGGTGTGTTTTTCGAGCAGCTGGGTCTGGGACTTGAACTGCGGAGTCAACCATGTGGGATCCAGCATTTTAATGACCATGCCACGCTCTGGCACAGGTCTGCTGTCCGCTTCGTATGAATGAAGTCACACAGACTGTGCTTGCTCGGGTTTGGCGTCTTGCACTCGACGCTGCTTTTGTGAGAGTCGTCCGTGTGGTTGCACGACTCAGTCATGTTTGATTTTTTAAGTTGCCATGCAATATTCTTTCTGTTTTGGTTGCCAGAGGGCGCATGTGCTCATCACAGAGAGATGGAAAGAGACGGAGTGTGAGGTACCACGCAATGGGATGTGGTGATGCCGCAATTCCTTCTCCTCCATTTCTCCATCCTATTGGGATTTGGGGACATGTGCACTTGGTGTGTTTTTCAAGTTGCAGGAGCAGGGATTTGAGCCATGGTTGACCAAGTGGGATCCTTAACTGCTAGGCTCCCAGGCTGACCCTGCCATGTAATATTCTATTGTATGAATATACTCTTTAAAAAAATTATTTATTTAATTCCATTCATTATTATCATTTATTTAATTTTACCAGAGAGAGACAGAGATAGAGAGAAAGGGAAAGTGAGAAAGCAAGTCTCCAGGTCCGGGATTCAAACCTCCGTTGGTCATGTGGAAATCCAGTGCCTTTAACCACCACGCCACCTGCTGGCCCCATACGAGTATACTCTAATGTGTTCTGTTGATGAACATTTGGCTTGTTTCTGATTTTTGGTTAATATGGAAAATATTAATGTAATATTCTTGTAAGTGAGCCTTTATTATTTTTTTTAACTTGTAATAGGGTGCATGCACTTGCTGGAGAGAAACAGAGAGAGAGAGAGAGAGAGAGAGAGAGAGAGAGATGGAGAAGGTGAGAAAGTACCTCCTAGTTTGTCTCGGTCCCTTCCCCATTCTCTCAGAATCTTGGACTGAACACACATGCACCTGGCGTAATTTTCAAGTTGCATGGTTCGGACTTGAACCGCATAGTCGGTCATGGGGTATCAACGCCTTAACCACCACGCCACCTGGCTGACCCTAAGCCAGTTTTTGCTTAGCTTGTAAGTTATAGGCATAAAAAAACAGAAGTTTCTGTAGATGACTATTCCATTTTCATAAGACTGAGGCAATACCAACTGGCCACCTCAAATATTATTAAAGCTATTGATGTTCTGATTTCATCGGGAGGGTTTCTGGGGCTGGGGCTGGGGAAGAATGAAGCCCTCCGTTGCAGTGGACACACTGGTGCCTCCTCAGGCTCAGGGGTGGTGGGGTCTTGGTGTCCTGTGGCACAGAAATCTTCAGGATGTGTGTGAACTGTGTTTCCTGTTTTCTTTTCCTACTTGAGGGCCTGCAACTTTGCATTTCATGCATTTCTAGTCTTAGCTATTATTTCTTTGCATTCTGTAAGGGCAGAAAGGTATGATCCTCATTCCCCCCCACAAAAAAAAAAAAGAAAAAGAAAAAAAGGTACCATCTCTTTCCTTACCTCTCAGAAGGGTTGCAGAAGACACTCCTATGAGGGACCAGCAGTTGGCGTAATGGCTATGTCGCTGGATTCCCATGTAGTCGACCGCGGTTGAATGCTAGACCTGATGGCTTAAACTCATGCCAGGCATGTGTGCGTGCGTGCCCAAGATCCTGAGAGGAGAAGGGAGGAGAAGGGATTGTGGCGTGCACGCTCCCTATAGCAAAAAACTCTCAAAACAAACAAACACTCCTAGTAAATTTATTTAGTCAATGCTTGACGTGAGGGCCTTCAGGAATGAAGACCTTGGGGTCAGATGGTGGTGCAGTGGTAAGACGTGATGCTCGGTGAGCTGACCACATGGGAGGGGATCCTGTCTAGAGACCTCCCTGGGTACACTGGGTCTGCGTGTGCTGATCTGGAGCTGGCCGGAGCTGGGGACGGATCAGGGCACAATGACCCTGTTAGGGTACTGTCTCTCTCTTCCTTTCTCTCTTCTGGAAGAAATATATAACTAAAACTTAAAACAAAAAGACTCAAAGACTCAGGAAAAAACTATTTTATGCTTAGATTGAATGAAAACCAGATAGTTGTGTAGAAATGTAATTGTACGGGTCCAGCAAGTGGCGTGGTGGTTAAGGTGCTGGACACTTCCACATGGTCAACCACAGTTTGAGTCCCAGACCTGGTGACTTGCTTTCTCACTTTCCCTCTGTGTGTGTATGTGTGCCTCACTCTCTGGTCAAATTAAAATAAATGAATGAATAAATTTAAAAAGTTAAAAATATATCTTTAAAAAAAAAAGAAATGTAATTGTACAAAGGGTATGATCGAATGATAATAGGCCCAGGGAGAAGCCAGCAAGGCCTGTCTGTTAGAGTTCTTCTTGGCTGGATGGCAGTCCTTCCTCCTGGATATGGGCAGGATCTCTATGGAATGAGGGTCTCACGACTCACTATCAGACACGGTAGATCAGAATGTATTTATGCCCAGACGGGTTCTTCCGAGTGTGGCTGAAGCAGCAGAAGTGATTCTAGGGTAGACAAGACCATCAAAGCGTCTCCAAGGAAACCTGTCCCTGATCACCACCCCGTTACACATTCCCATATGCTGTCAATCTCTGGACCAGTTCATAGCAAAGTTGTGTTTGAACGACTGATTTCTTTCTTTCTTTCTTTTTCTTTTTTGTTTTTTTCTTAGAGAGGAATATTTGCTATAGGGCACGTGTGCTTGCAGGAGAGACAGAGAGACAGAAAGCAAGAAATCAACTCCCCCACCCCCAAGACAATCCCCTCTTCTCCATTCTCTTCTCGGATTTTTGGGCATTCACGCACATGCACCCAGCATGAGTTTTAAGCTGCTGGGTCCAAGACTCAAACACGGTCAATTTTGTGGGAGTCCAGTGACGTAACCATTAAGCTAACTGCTGGTCCCCTGGTGTGAGTTTTAAATCGCCAGGTCTGGGATTTGAACCGCAGTTGACTATGTGGGAGTTCAGCTATGTAACCATGATGCCATCTGCTGGTCTCAAGACTGCCTTCTTAAAGGAGACTGGAATCAAAGTCCATGTGTGCGTGTTAACATCCTTCAGTTTGGACGTTTAGTTGACCTTCCATTTAAACATGGGTCTAATTTATTTGCTGTTTTATTCTTCATACACTTCAGTTGACTTAAAAGTTCATTTCTCATACATTAAAACTTTAGAACAGTTAAAAAAAAAAGGGGGACCAGCAGGTGGCGTGGTGGTTAAGGTGCTGGACTCGCACATGGCCAACTGTAGTTCGAGTCCTGGACCTGGTGCTTTCTCTTTCCCTCTCTCTCATTGTCCCTCTCCGGTCAAATTAAAATAAATAAACAAAGTTAAATAAAAGAATTCTTAAAAAAAAAAAAAAAAAAGGAATTTATTTATGACCAGCTCTTACACAGAAAGGCAGAGAAAGGTTACAGTGATATTTCTAGGCTTCACGACTGGCTTTGAGGAAGAAGGGGCCTATTTTCTAGCTTGCCTCACAAGGGAGGGAGGAGAGTGAGAGACAGGAGAGAAGAACGGCAGAGAGGCCTTTTTTCTGAGGCCGCTTCAGTGGCCTCCCAGTCTCCTCTAGTTCAAGGTTCGCATGCTGAGCCACCGCACTTTGGGGGCGCCCTGAGGCCCGCTGGTTTCCATCTCATCTCGCTGCTTTAGCTTTCTCTGTACTCCACGTGCAGGGGCGCCTTGTCTGAGGCATCGGGGGTGCAGATTGAGAAGACAGTCCCTTGACCTCCAGAACTCTCAGGCTACGGAGTGTGATGAGCTCCATGACAGGGAGCTCCTGGCAGCCCACAGACAAGCCCTCAAGGCTGACTGCAGGGGAGAGGTGATTCAGGCATTCGGCAGTGAGGCCAAAAGATGGGGAGGAATGTTCCAGAGGAGGGGAGAGCGTGTGAAAGGCTAGCCATCTGAGAGAAAGTGCCGAGCCGAGCCCCTGGGTACACACGGAAGGAGCAGAGGCTCACTTAGGAGGTAGGCTGAACCATATCCTGGTGGTTTAAAGCCAAGAAAAGAAACTTGGGTTTCATTCTAAATAGGATGGGGAGACACCAAACATTCGGAGCGAGAGACTCACCCAG
Organism: Tupaia tana; assembly: GCA_026018925.1. NCBI lineage: Eukaryota > Metazoa > Chordata > Mammalia > Scandentia > Tupaiidae > Tupaia > Tupaia tana. The sequence continues at coordinate 137,265,646 of JAKSZU010000002.1, read as the reverse complement.
GTTGGTATGTTAGAAACGAGCTGGAAGCTCTGTGAGGAGCGGATAGGGGCTTGGGGGCAGGAGGCTGGAGGGGGAGCTGGAAGCACGGAGGCCAGTTAGGAGGGCTGTGAGGTAACCCCGCCGGGGGATACAGGGCCTGCATTCACACCGAGGCAGCGGGAGAAAGAGAGGAAGGAGTTTCGGGGCAGAACCTGCATTGCTTCATATCTGGCCAGATGTGATGGGGAAGAAGAAGTCACGGCTGTCTCTTACAGTTCTTGGTTTCGATCTCAGCCTCTTGCTCGTTTAACCTTATTCTCTTTTGAGTCACTGTTGGTCTTCCCCTTGACCTCTGCTCCTTTTCTGTGTCCTCCTTTTACGGAGGGTCCTTCTCCAGGATGTTGTCCTCTTCTGCCTCTGTATTGGTTTCATGAGTAGACAGACTGGGACACCCCAGCTAAGCTATATTAAAACATAAAACGGGGGACCAGCAGATGGTGAAATGGCCATGTCACTGGGTTCCCACGTAGTTGACCGCAGTTCAAGTCCTGGACCTGGCAACTTAAAACACACCAGGTGTGTGTGCGCGTGCCCCAAATCCTGAGAGGTAACCAGAGGAGACGGGATTGCGGCGTGGCCATCCCTCCTGGGGGGTGATTTCTCACTTTTGGTTTCTGTCTCTGTCTCTCTGGCGAGTGTGCACACCCTATAGCAAAAATCTTTTATTTTAATATATATATATATATATATATATATATATATATATATATATATATATATATAATGGGGCCTAGTCTCGGTGGCCCAGTCAGAGGCAGTCTAATTGCTGTACTGGAAGCCACGTGGCTTACTGTAGGTTTGGATCCCCGGGCTTGGCTTGAAGACACACCTGACTGGAGAGAGGCTGTGGGAGTGGATTGTGGCGTGATGAGACCCTGTTGAGGGTGTTTCTCTGTCTGTTTCTGTCCCAAGTATGTGCTATCATGAATAACAATAAACCTTTAAAAAAACAGTATTGCAATTAACAGTGAAAAACAGAGAGAAAAAGAGAAACTTATGTCAGAGAGGAAGACTGGGTCACCAGGGACAGAAAGGGGAAGGCGAGGGGTGACAGGGAGACGTGAGAGCGGAGAGGAAGGAGGAGCAGGAACGAGGCTCCTGACACAGGCCTTTGTGACAGCGCTGGAGGACGCTCCTTGAGATGGGCCAATCTTGGTTTCAATCTTAGTTTCAGAGGTTGTGTGAAATTTGGTTTCTTTCTTGGGGAGGCCAGAAGTTGGTTTGGGGCTTTCCCTGGGTGGGAGGGCTGGTGACTGGAGCCTTGTGCCCCAAAGCCCCGGGAAACAGCGTTTATAGTGGTCTCTGTGGAGAAACTAGTGGCATCGAGTTTCAGATCTGAGCTTTCCAATGAGGCTAAAATGACATTAGCCTCAAACTTGAACTTAACTCGAAACCTAACTTGGGACTTAATACAGTATTGGCTTCGACCCTAACCCAAATTTAACCTCAACCCAACTCACTACTCAAACTGAACCCCAACTGTAACCTTAACCTCCTATCGGAACACATTCCAATGAATAAACTCCAAAATAAAACCTGTCCTCAAGCCAACCCAACCTGTTTCTAAGACTAATTTGAAACCAACTCATCCTATTCCTAACCCCAAACTTAAATCCAACTCTACGCATAAGCCTGATCTAGCCACAAACCTGGTGGAACTTCATCCTGCTCCGCCCATCCAGGCCTCTGTGTAGCGTTCACTGAATCCCTACCACACCTGGGTGCGCATCCAGGCAGCAGGAGACAGTGGCAAACAAGTCAGGGGTTACCTTCCAGTGGGGCCACGCAGAAAATAAATACGATGGAGAAATGATCAATAAGGAGTGCTATGAGAAAATTAGGATGATACGATAAGGATGGCGGGGAGAGGGCGTTCCGTGGGGCGGAATGAGGGAGCATGGACCGATGCAGCGGTAAAACACGATGCTCTACATGGTTGACCTACATGGGAAGGTTCTGGGTTTGCATCCAGAGACCTCCCTGGGTACCTACCTTAACCCTAACCCCATATGATGCACATGCATGCCTATGATTTGGGGTTGGCAGAAGCTGGGGGTGGGTTGTGGTGTGGGGGATGCCGTCTCTCTCTGTCTTTCTAATTCATGAAATAAACAATAACAACGAAAAAGTAAAAGTAGCAGGGAACCACTCTTAGATACAGTAGTTAGCAAAATCTTCTTTGGGCATTAATTCTGAGACCCAAATGACAAGCCAGAGTGACCAAAGTTTGGGAGAAAAGCATTCCAGGCGGAGGGAATAGTTCCTGGAAAAGCTAGAAGGCAGACATGAGCTGGGGATATTGAAGAACAAAGAGGTCAGTGTGGATGGAGCACAGGGAGAGAAGACACTGGGAGGGACCAGCAGTTGGTGTAATGGCTATGTCGCTGGACTCCCATGTAGTCGACTGTGGTTCTAGTCCCGGACCCTGTGGCTTACACTCACGCCGGGCACCTGTGCATGAGTGCCCAAGATCCTGAGAGGAGAATGGAGGAGAAGGGATTGCGGCGTGGCCATCCCCCCTGGGGGGTGATTTCTCGCTTTCTTCTCTCTGTCTCTCTCTGTCTTTCTGGTGAGCGCACGTGCCCTATAGCAAAAACTTCTTCAAAAAAAAAAAAAAAAAAAAAAAAAAAAAAAAAAAAAAAAAGAAGACACTGGGCGAGGAGTGGGAGAGGAGGTCAGAGGTCAGAGAGAAGGGCAGGAACTAGATCCTATCTGTCTATGCACAGAGGGGTAAACCATCTGGGATTTCTTTAGCCATGGGGTGCCTGTGTGTGTGTGTGAGAGAGAGAGAGAGGTGCACAGAGGTGATTGGATTTTATGTGTTTTGTTTTGTTTTTAAATTTGCTAGAGGGCATGGATGCTCACAGGAGAGAGACACAGAGGAAGTGAGAAAATGTCCCCTCATGGAGCACCGTCGATCCTTTCTCCTCCGTTTCTTCCTCCTCTCAGAATTTTGGACAAACATGTACATGCACCCAGCATGTTTTTCAAGCTGCAAGGTCCAGGACTCGAACCGTACAATCAGCCATGTGGGATCCAGTGGTTTAACCACCATGCCACCAGCTTTGTATGGATTAAAAACATTTTTATTTATTCATTCACTTATTTTTAGTTTGACCAGAGAGAGATACAGAGCGAGAAAGAGGGAAAGTGAGAAAGCAAGCTGCCAGACCTGAGATCTGAACTGTGGTCGGCCAGGTGGGAGTGTCCAGCACCTCAACCACCACACCACCTGCTGGTCCCGGATTTATGTTTTTATAAGATCACTGTGGCTCCTATGTTTAGACCGGCTTGTAGGGAGCAAGAATGAAGGCAGAGCAGGGGGATTACAGTAAGGCTGAAGGGAAGAGATGGTGAGAAGCACAGTAATTTGGGATATGTTTCAGGGGTAAATAGAGAAAAACAGATGATGGATTGCATGGGCGGGAAGGGATGGGGGATCGGGAGAGAAGCGGGAATCTCATGGGGTGGGAGAACCCGAAATTCTATTGTGCATGGAAGTCTCAATCTATTGGAATTCCAAGTGGAGATGTTACCTTGAGGTTGGATCTATGAGTGGGTTTCAGGAATGAGGTTAGAGTAGTGAGAGAAAATTAGGAATTAATGACATGAACTTGGTGTTTAAAGCCGTGGAAGGGGTACAATATCTTATGCATCGTTTAAGACCCCTTCAAGGTATGCATGTCCCCGTCCCTGCCCCCCTGAGTGCAATGCATTTTCCATCCTGAATCCCAGAAGTGGCATCTTGTGCTACCAAACTCTCCGACTTCATCTTCTCTTGAATTCTGAGATTTAACCTCACTGGACTTAATTCTCTACCCAACAAAAACCTTTCTACCAATCCATTGCACGATATTGTGGAAATCTTTATATATCCAAATCCTCTGTTTCATTTTTTGAAATCTTTAGGGCACTTTGAAACCTGACTTTCCCCTAATGACGCTACTTCTCTCTCTGGTGAAGGCCACTCTTTGACCCCCATCATTAAGGCAAGGGACAGAGGAGAAAGGTCATTATTCTCTTCTCTCCCCATTGCACCTTCCTTTCTCTTCAAGTCTGTGCCTTTTTTGCATTTATGACTCTCTTCCTGTCTTCACCGCACAAGCTTCCCCACTAGCCCCGAACATCTGGCATCAGCCTCTGTATCTCTAGCTCGTTTTCTCCCTATCGCATCCTCCTCTATCAGCTTTAATGACTTCCAACCACACGGGCCAGATGGATTGTACACCCAGGCTTCTCAGCTCTTCCACCTTCACCCCGACAGCTTTATGCCATCTTCCTCTGCCCCCTGTGAGTCATTTGTGAGCAAGGTTGTACCTCAAACCTCAGTGTTGCTTGGAAGGGTAATATATATGATTTTTTAAAGAATTATTTTATTTTAATTTTATTTATTATTATTTTCCAATTTGGAGGGAGAGAGAGAGAGAGAGAGAGAGAGAGAGAGAGAGAGAGAGAGAGAGAGAAAGTGAGAAAGAAGCCACCAGGCCTGGGACTTGAACTATGGTTGGTCATGTGGGAGTCCACCACCTTTAACCACCATACCACCTGTCAGCCCCAGAAGTGTTGTATTTACAAGATCCTAAACTCCAACTTTTCCCTCTCTTCACACAACCACCCACTTTTCACATTTCCCACTCCTTCTCATTAAATCAGTTCTTCATTCTCGCTAAGAGTTCCAGCTTCTTTCCTTGTTTTCCTTGTCTATTTGGTTTTACACATACTACGTGGTTGACAGTTTCCATTAGAATTTCACTTAAAATGTTTTTTAACTGGCCATAGGGTGTGTGTCCTTGCTGGAGAGAGACATGGGGAGGGAGACAGAGAGAGAGGAAAGTAAGAAAGCACCCTCCAAGGGAAATGATCACACCGCAATCCCTTCTCCTCCATTCTCCTTTCGGGATTTTGGGCACATGCACACACACACCCAGTGTGTTTTTTCAAGCCACCGGGTCTGGTACTCAAACCACACAGTTGGCCCGGGGGATCCAGCCATCTTAACTGTCATGCCGCTGACGGTTTAACCTCTTTTACCTTCCGATGTCCCACCAAGAAGACCTTGCAAAACTTGATTTGATAAACTCAAAGGCCTCATTCTCATGTATTTCTCCTAGGCTGCCAAGCATTGCAGGGGAGGCCTCCTACTCATCCTGGCCCCTGACCTCAGAGTCCTCTGTGCCTTCACAGAACTGTTAATCATTCTTGGTTGACTCCTCTTCCACTCCTGCCAGTGATGTCCTAAGTCTCCATGCCTCGAATGCTCTCCGGCTTCCTCTCCGCCCTCAGTTGGCGATGTCGTCATCTAGCTCATTGAGCTTCACACCATCAAAGTGGATTTTCTCATTTCCCTCGTTTTCCATCACTTCATTGTTTGTGCTTCCTATTTTCTTCTTTTTTTAAAGTTTCCTGAGAGAGATACACAAGGAGAGGTGTAAAGCGCCCCCAACCTGGGTCCTTATGCTGTGATCTACCACCACTACCTCTACCGTCGGCTGGTCTGGATGGGGGGCATGCGGCCCCCCAGACCTTTCCTATGTGGGGCCAGCTATGTCACCACCACACCCCCATTCTGGCCTCTCTCCTTTCCAAAGTTGTTGTTATTGTTTTGGAGAGGTTTTTGCTATAGGGTGCGTGCGCTCACCAGACAGAGAGACAGAGAGAGAGAGAGAGAGAGAGAAAGCGAAAAATCACCCCCCAGGGGAGATGGCCACGCCGCAATCCCTTCTCCTTCATTCTCCTCTTGGGATCTTGGGCACACACGCACACGCACCCGGCGTGAGTTTTAAGCCACCGGGTCCGGGACGCGAACCGTGGTCGACTACACGGGGAGTCCAGCGACATAGCCATTACGCTAACTGCTGGTCCCCCAAAGTTGTTTCTTTCACCTGTGTTCTCTATTCCACTTCCTCTGTCTCCACTAGCTTCTCCCTATCTTATATTTTCCATCTTTTCTCTTCATGTGTCTTCCTTCCGTTTTACAAACATATTCAATTACGGTTCTTTGTTTTTTGGGGGGGGAGAGGTTTTTGCTATAGGGCGCGTGCGCTCGCCAGACAGACAAAGAGAGACATAGAGACAGAAAGCAAGAAATCACCCCCCAAGGGGGATGGTCACACCGCAATCCCTTCTCCTCCATTCTCCTCTCGGGATCTTGGGCACGCACGCACACGCGTCCGGTGTGAGTTTTAAGCCACCGGGTCCGGGACGCGAACCGCGGTCAACTACGTGGGAGTCCAGCGACATAGCCATTACGCTAACTGCTGGTTCCCTTCAATTACGGTTCTTGAAAACAGACTACAATCCTTTCCTGGAATGTTTCTCCCACAAATGTCCGTTCTACTCTCACCTGCTCTTTCCGCGTGATGTCTTGAGATAGCATCATTAACCACTTTTTCAGGAACTGCTCAGACTTTCCCTCTGCCACCTCGTGGGTAGAACTGAGAGGAGTCTTGGTTGTGTTCTGCACTCCCCACTTCTGTACCTCGTACCCGCTGCCTCCTTCTCCTCGCCTCCCACTCGTTCCTCAACCTGCGCAACGTGATTTCTGGCCCCATATTAAATGGAAACTGTTTTCTCAAAATATGTAATCGCCTAGTTCCCGAACCCCAGAGACCTTTTCAACCCTCACCTACTGGACTGCTCTGAAGCCTCAGCCGCCGTCGCTGCCTGCACACCCTCTGCCCTCCTTCCCTGCACACCCTCTGCCCTCCGGCCCCTCCCCTCTACCGGCTCCTCTTCCTCTGCTCATCCTCAAGGCTCTTCTGTCATTCCACTCTCTCCTGAGGATCCTGTCCACTCGGAGGCTCAACCTCTACTGAGAAGAGAAAGGTGCCCAAACCTATTCCTTTGGCTCAAATTCTTATTTATTTTTTTTAATTACTTGAAAAAGCAGCATTTTTGGGTTTAGCTCTCTGGCTTGTGCCTTCAACACTTTCACGACGATGTTCTGCTCCTCCTTCAGGAAAGCACGCTTGAGGCGGTCGGGCCGCATTGGGCGCACAGAGCGCCCGGGCCCTGCTGACAGACGCCCCACGAGAGCTTTTCGGCTCACAGCTCGGTCGGCTCGGGTCGGCCCGCCCGGCACACGCCACACGCAGATTCCGGTGCTTTCCCAGCATTCCGGGCATAAAGGTAAACAACCCTACCACCAGGGGCCCGGGGCAGCCTCGTTCTTCTGGAGGCGGTGTTGTAGGAAAGGCGATGCTGGCACGTCCAACGCCGGCCGCTCTGAGCGCCTCTGGACTCTCCCCGGAAGAAGCCGGCTCAAAATCTTAAGCTCCAGACCGACCTGCCGGAAATCTCCCCTTGGGTGTCACGCCAGCACCTCGAACTCAGCAGGCCTTCCTCAAGCACTTCATTACTCCAAACAGGTGCACTGCCGCCGCGGTGGTGGAGGACAGTGTTTTTCATTTATGCTCATGACCTAGCAGGCCCTGCTCCAAACAGCGGCTTCATACAGCTTATTTTTATTTATTTTTGCTGTCGGGCATGTGTACTTGCTGGAGAGGTAGAGAGACAGACAAGAAATGAGAAGTCCCTCCCTCACAGGTGGATGGCCACGCCACAATCCCTGCTCCTCTGGGGATCTTGGGCATGTACACACAAGCACCTGGCATGATTTTTTTTTTTTTTTTTGAGAGGTTTTTCCTATGGGGCGTGTGCACTCACCAGAAAGACAGAGACAGAGAGACAGAAAGCGAGAAGTCATCTCCCGGGGGGATGGCCACACCGCAATCCCTTCTCCTTCATTCTCCTCTCGGGATCTTGGGCACGCACGCACACGCACCCACTGCTGGTCCCCCTGGCGTGAGTTTTAAGCTGCCGGGCCCAGGACTCGAAACATGGTTGACTACGTGGAAGTCCAGCAACATAACCACTTTGCCATCTGTTAGTCCCTAAAATGTATCGATTGAATGTCTGAAGTTGAACTCCTTATCTTTCCCCTCAGCCATGTTCCTCTTTCTTGGTTCAGGGCATCATCATCTTTCTAAAACTTGGAGTCCCCTAAAATGCCTTGTTTCCTATTCCCACTATCCAATCAGTTGTCAGCTCAAAGTTTCGAAAATGTGTTCCCTCCTTTGATGCTGTTTGGAGTTATTGGAACTCGAGTAGAAGGAGTTGGAGGTTTTGGAGTTGGATGAGTTTAATGCTACTTTTTAGCTGGGTGGCCTTAAGCAGGTGACAGGACATTTACGGGCCTCGGCCCATCTTTAGCCAGATGCCGCGGTGTAGGGGTGAAAGGGTATGATACATTTCCTCACCCCTCAGGAGAATCATGGCCAATATCCCTGTAACAAAAGACAGGTTACCATGACAAAAGCATACCAAACTGATCTGATCAGAGTTTTATATGACACAGAAATGAAGACCCAAAGACTCCGGAAAAACTGTTCTTTTTTATGTTTAAATTTGGTGAAGAATGGACAGCCCTGTAGAAATATGATTGGAGCGGGGACCAGCAGGTGGCATGGTGGTTAAGGCGCTGGACGCTCCCCTGTGGCCAATCATGGTTCGAGTCCTGGACCTGGTGGTTTTCTCTCTCTCTCTCTCCCTCTGGTCATATTAAAATAATAAATGAGTGAATAAATAAAATAAAATTAAAAAAATACAATCGGATCAAAGGGGTGTGCTCTAATGGCAAGCTTTGGTTGGGGCAAACCACGGACCTTTGGGTCCAGATTCTCCTTGGTCTGTGGAACGGTCCCTCTCCTGGGTACAGGGCAGGGCCCTCCTGGGAGCAACCTACGGCCTACTGTCAGATGAGCTAGGCCAGAGAAGTTGCTCTTACACAGAAAGGTAGGGGAAGGTTAGAGTGATATTTCTAGGCTTTAGGGAAGAGGAGTTCCAGTTTCCGTGACCTGCCTTAAGAAAGAAGAATTGTGGTTTCTGTGACTCACTTGGATGGAGGGCGGGGGAGACAAGAGGACAGGATGTCGGAGAGAGACCTGAGGCCCTTCAGTCTCCTTAAAGGCACTCAGCATGCCAAAGCACCATACACGGTTTTCCAAAAGCTCATGGGAAAGTCATCGTATAACTGCCATGCTACCTGTTGGCCCTGGGAAATTGATATTATTAAAAAAAGTATGCATGGATGGGACCAGCTGTTAGTATAATGGCTATGTCACTGGACTCCCATGTAGTCGACTGTGGTTCGAGTCCCGGACCTGGTGGCTTAAAACTCACGCTGGGCGTATGTACTTGCGTGCCCAAGATCCTGAGAGGAGGATGGAGGAGAAGGGATTGCGGTGTGGCCATCCCCCCTGGGGGGTGATTTCTCGCTTTCTGTCTCTCTGTCTCTCTCTGTGTTTGGAGAGCACATGCGACCTATAGCAAAAACCTCTCCAAAAAGAAAAAAAAAATTAAAAAAACAAACTATGCATGGATTAAAACAAATTTTAATGAATAAATAAAATTAAATAATTCTTAAAAAAATTTTTTTGCACCAAAATAACTTATCATTTAATCTCATTTTTCCAAGAACTTTTTGAGGTTCCCCTCTACTTTGGGGTATCATTTTCTGGGACCCAACCACACAATTACCGATGTTAGGAAACGGGCTGGGTAACCAACCTCAGTATTCAGAACCTGGTAATGACTGCTCCTGTCGGCACTGCTGCAGCGCTCGCCGCTCTCCCTGTCACAGCGGTCACCAGTGCCACAGCCAGCATCAAGTCCCAATCCCTGACCTTGGCATTCTGCGGCCCTTTTTTTTTTTTTTTTTTTAAATTTTCACAGGGTGTATGTTCTCACCAGAGACAGAAAGAATGAGGGAGAGGGAGAAAGCACCCCCAGTGGGGTGTGATCACACTAAAATCCCTTCTCTTCCATTTCTCCACCCTGCTGGGATTTGGGGCACGCACACACATACACGCCTAGCATGTTCAAGCCATAGGGGCTGGGATTTGAACCGCAGTTGGCCATGTGGGATCCAGCTCCCTTCACTACGAGGCTGTGGCTGGCCCTCTGTGGCCCTTTTCTTCACCACCCCCCATATCTGAATTGCTTAGAGACACTCATTGTTTCCTGAACATTCCAGGCTCTGACTTCCTGACCTCTGTTCACTTCTTCACCTGCAGACCCCCTCATCTACCTCCGCCCTCTGGAACCCTACCCGCTTGGCAGAAAACGCTAAGGCTCCTCCTCCGAGCGCAGCCTTCCCGATGCTCCCAGAGGGAGTCAGACCCGCCCCGCCTTCTCCTGCTGGACCCTTCACCTGAGTAAACTGCCCAGGTCAGCCAGCTGCCTCCCCTACGGGCTGCACGGCCGAGGCAGGCCTTGACTGTACCCCTGGGTTCTACGTTGCTCGGCTGACCTGCACAGAATAGCCCCTCTCTGAGCTCTTCCCTCCTGTAACCGACCTGCTCGAACCCTGTAACCAAGGGACCCTCTTCAATCTCACTAGTCCTTCCCAGCCTTGTTTCTTGAGCTGACTGGACTCCTGGTTCCTGCTCTGGAGAACAGACATGCACACTTTGCCCGCCAGCATTTCATGGTAGGCACTGAGTCACCCCCTGGGGATCCCTGGCCACCCTCCCTGGTGCTGGACAGGATGCCTGGTGCCTGGCCCCAGGGGGTCAGAGGAAGCCGGGGCCTCTGGGGCTCAGTATTTTTATCAGCTTAGGAAACGAGAGACACAGAAGCGGAAACTGTGTGGTCAGAGAAAGTGAAAAGCCCTCATCTCAGGGGATCCCCCAACCAGAGCTGGGGGCCAGACAGGGGAGGGACGCTGCGAGGAGGAGGGCTGGGGACCCAGGTACAGGGCTTACTCTGCTCTGGTTTACGTGGCTCTTGTAGAAGAGAAACAATGTGCTTACAAGCCAGAGAGCGATCTCCTGGGCAGAGCAGCAGGTGGACGCCGGACGTTTTCTGTTGCCTGCCTCTTGACCCCCAGCTCGGGGGCCCTAACCCACCCCCTCACTCCAAAGCTGGCCTCTTTGCATGCCACTTCCGAAATCTCTGGCCTGTGAGAGGAACCGGACGCGGGGTTGCTCACACTCCCGTCTCTTCTCTGAATCACAGCAGCTTCCTCTCACAGGCTTTCTCAGCAGCCCTTCCGCCCGGCCCTGAACATCTGCCCGGCCCGGCCCGGCCCCGGCCCCGGCCTCTCCTAACTCCAGGCTGTCTCCTCTGACAGTCTCTACCTGCTCCTGCCCGGCACCTCCCTCCACGCTCTCTCCTGGGCCCAGAACCTGATTCCGGGTAGACTCAGTGTAGACACACAGACGTGCGGACACAGCCTGTGCCTGTGTCCCGGGGACAGCGGGCTTCGGTTCACAGCTTCCTATCCTAGTCTCCAGGGAGCAGGAGTGTGGAGAGACGGTGCCCTCCCCTCCTCCACGGGCACCCAGGCCTTCGCCCCCTCCTCAGAATGTTGACTACCATTCTTGGAAAGGGCACGCGTATGTGGAAGGCCAAGCCTGGTCTGCCCAGAGGAGGCTGGGACTGGATGGAAGAGATGAGGACGGGCTCTGGAGGAGCGGGACTGAGGAGCTGGAAGGCGGAGACGGCCCGAGCCTGGTGGCCCGCAGGCTGGCCCCGGGTGTGGATTTCTGGTTGCCCAAGAACAGACAACCCAGGTTACATAATTCGGCTCTTTCCGCCTCCTTCTCCTGTTCCTAATTTTAGCAACCGAAATTCCACCCCCCCACGGGGCTCTTCCTCCATCCCTTCTGCTTCGGGCCCCTGCCCCTGCAGCAGCCTCGTGGTCCCCTAGCCCCAGCTGCCCCCATTGGGCTCCTTCAGTGACTCAGCAAAGGGAAAGCCCTGGCTGGGGGAGGGGTGCTGAGTGGGGAGGAGGATGTGGTTCCATGTGGGGCGCAGGGCGGGGGGGAAACTGGGCTTGTTCCCTTTTTGCCTCTCTTCACATGGACTTCTCCAGCCACAGGCTGAGAGTGGACAAGGCCCCAGTGGAGGGAGTGAAATGAAACCGGGGGCAAAGTGGGCCTTTGTAGGGCTGGCCTCCAGGGCGGGCACGTGGGGGCTTCTGGTCCCCAGTGGAGGCGCGGGCTGGTGCGGACGTGCGTTCTGTGTGCTGCAGGTGTGTGGGAGCTGTGGCTTTCGGCAGGCGGGGCGGGAAGGAGATGTCATGGGTGATAGACACCACAGGGTGGAAAAAGGCAGAGGGGACACCAGGAGCGCGACGTGGGACCTGGTCTTATTAGGAAATGGCAGGCAGGGAGCAGGCGGCCCGCCCTTCCGCACCCTCAGCCCTGCAGCACCTGCCCGGCCCTGCCACCCCCATCGCTGACCTTAGCCTTCCTTCTCACCCCCAGGACATGTCCCCGAGTTTCTTGCTTTCCCCAGGGTCACTTGAGGGCCTCCGCGTGGCGATTCAGGGCCTGAGAAAGGGCCGTCACAGCTCCCATCACTCGGCCCAGCTCCCAGGTCTCAATCTGGTTTCGGAACCGCTGCAGGAAGCGGTCAGGGTGCCAGCGGACCTGCTGGACCCTCAAGTACCTTCTCAGAGCCCCCCGCTCCTCCGAGGGGGGGCCCCTGGCCACTAGGGCTGCAGCCATGGCCTCCGGGTCCCCTCCCCCAGGGCAGGGCCAGGGCACATCGCCAAAGCGCCAGAGGCTGCCCCTCCCGGCCCCTCTGGGGTGCTCTGCCCTGGACCCAGCCCTGGCTGGCTCTGGCCCTCGGTCCCCTTGAGCCTCCTGGGCCCTCCTGGCCCGACTCTCACGCAGCTCTTCCTCCTTGGCCCGGGCTCGCTCTCGGAAGAGCCGCTGCTCCTCCTCCTGCTGTCGCCAGCTGTGACTACAGCCCTGGGCCCGAGGGGGTCGGCAGGGTCCTTCTGCCGCCCGCTGCCGCTGCCGCTGCTTCTGGGCGTGCTCCCTCGCTAGGCGGTCTGACCAGGCTGAGAAGGACTCGGGCTCCTGTGTCCCATGAGAGGCATCGTCTGTTTGGGAGGTGGAACGAGGCCGTCGGGGACAGGCTGTGAGGAGGGCTGGGACAGGAGAGGCAGGGGGTGCGGGAGGGGGCAGAGACGTGGCCAGAGGGGAGGTGGACAGCATTGGAGTCCTCACCTTCGAACCTCCCCATGGCCTCCTGCCACTCGTCCTCCAGCTCGCCTTGCAGCTTCTGCCTCCATTCCTGCTCCCTGGAAGCCTCCTCCTCCTCCTCTTCAGCAGAATCCCAGGGGGGTCCCCAGCCGAGAATCTGCCCAGGGGTCTCTCCATCCTTGTTCTTTATTCCCATGGCGGAGGGGCAGCGACTCAGCAGTGGCAGGAAGAAGTCCGTGTAGGCTGTTGGCGAGAGAGCAGTGGGCAAAGGTCAGCTGGGACTCCTGCGCCTGGGCAGGCCGCCATCTTGAATTCTGCTGGTCACTCTCTGCCTCGGTCACAGGGCAGTGGGCAGGGTGGCCCACTGAGGTGCCTCCTGGGCACCGGGCAGTAGCCATCACGGGCAGACACAGACCGACGGTTTACCACAGGCGTGGTAAGCTTGGTAGTTACGACATTCTAACCAGTGTGTCCTCATAAGCGTTTTAGTGTCCTGGGAGCTCCACGATGTCAGAGGACATCTTCTGGCCCGACTCCAGCCACTGCAGACAATGACAAAATCCCTTGATTATATCTTTTTTTTTTTTTTTTTTTTGGTAAAGAGTGCATGTGCTCACTGGAGAGAGAAAGTGAGAGCTCCCCCGGTGGATGACCGTGCCACAATCTCGTCTCCCTTCTCCCCTCAGGATTTTTGGGCATGCATGCACATGCGCCTAGCGTGTCTTTCAAACCCCTGGGCCTGGGACTTGAACTGTGCAGTTGGTTAAGAGGGACCCAGCCGCCTAAATCGCCGTACCACCTGGCTGGCCCTATGTATCCATTTTGGGCCTGGACATATTGTCATTATATATCCCTCGTGTTTCCTCCTGAGACTGTAACTCAGACGGGCAAAATATCCGGAACTCTACTCTGTACCATCATAAAGTTACAGATATATCATATTTATCATTTTATGTCACTTAAGAGTTTCTTTGTTAAATGCCAAGGCTGTGTGCACTCACCAGAGACTGAAAAGCAAGTACCCTGCGAGGGGGCGTGGTCACACCAGGATCCCGGCTCTATGTCTCCATCCTTTCAGGAACTGCATGCTCACGGGCCTGGTGTGACTTCCAAGCCACTGGGCCAAGATCTGAATCAGGGACAGCCAAGTGGAATCCAGCATCCTCAGCCAGTAGGTCATGGCGCTAGTCGTTTTGTTTCACGAGAGAGAGACAGACAAGCACCCTGGACAGTCTCACGCTACCCCTCCTGCTCTTCCCAGCCAGCCAGGATCATGGACGTGTGTCCAGTGTACACGGGCGACCTTGGGACCATGCCTGGCTCTTTCACACGGCCTAGCGTTGTAGAGCATGGCGTATTCACTGTGCCGCTGCAGCCAGGCCTAGTTTATATCACTTTTCAGTAAACTGAGGAAAGCAGTGTTTTCAGGGGGTTGCCTCTCGTCCAGCCTCACCCAGGGCATGCTGGAAGGAGGTGGAGGGGTAGACCGGCAAATGCATGGGGCCACAGAAATGCTGCCAGCAGCAGAGCAAGCACTTTCTAAATGACTGTGGACCTCGGGCAGGGGAGAGGGGGCTGAGACGGAGGGTCTCCCACAGGAGAAATCCCTGTGTTCATGATGCTTGCTTCACTGCCAACACAGGCAGCCTGGCCAGGCCAGCCTGCTGTGGCCACCATCACCTCCTGTCGAGGGACAGAGGAAGGCGAGTGAAGCAGCCTCCCTTCCTGTGGACCTACTTTCTCTCCCCGGGGTAAGAGGAAATAGGCCAGCAGTTCTGACTTTTTATTCCACCGTACTAGAAATTACGGTCACACCTGGCAGAAAGGCAGGACGGGCCCAGTTTCAGCTGGCCGAGGCTTACCACTGCCCACTCAGACCACATCCGGGCAAGGGGAGGGCGCCTCTCCTTGGTCTCCCTGTGACCAGTCACAGTCCCTCCCATTTTGTCCTCCCAGTGACTACTGGGTCCTGTCTTGCCACTGCTTACTCCTCACCAGGGCTTGCTGCTAGTGTGAGGGTGGGTGGTGCTCAGGCATGTACGGGAGGTTCATATCCACAGGTTTTGGGGCCAGCAGGTGCTCGGTTCAGGTGCTGGACTCCTACATGGCTCACCAGGGTCTGAGCCCCAGACCTGGAGGCTTGAAACTCACGTCAGCCCGTAAGCCTGTGTGCCCCAAATCCCAGGAGAATGGAGAAGGGACCGCATTGTGGCCACACCCCCAGATGGTGATTTCTCACTCTCTCTCCCTCTATCTCTGCCCAGTGAGTGCATGTGCCATATAGTGAAAATCTCTCTCAAAAAAAAAAAAAAAAAAATTCATGGACTTTAAGGAGTAAGGACTTCAACTGTAAAACAACGATAAGTAAAATACGGTACAGAATATTAAACAGCCACTAAAAATGATGTTTCGTGTGAAAAAAGCTGAGTATAAAACTGTACATAGGGGGACCAGCAGTTGGCGTAATGGCTATGTCACTGGACTCCCGTGTAGTCAACCATGGTTAGAGTCCCGGACCCAATGGCTTAAACTCACGCCGAGTGTGTGCACGTGTGTGCCCAAGATTCCAAGAGGGGAATGGAGGAGAAGGGATTGCGGCATGGCCATCCACCCTGGGGGGTGACTTCTCGTTTTCTGTCTCTGTTTCTCTGTTTCTGTGTCTCTCTGGCAAGTGCACGTGTCCTATAGCAAAAACCTCTCCAAAACAAAACAAAAATCTGTACACAGGATCTGATCATACATGTCTAAAAATGGAGACTAAATTCTATGATTGAAAAACAAAAAACCAGACTGGGACCAGCAATTGGCATAATGGCTATGTCGCTGGACTCCCACGTAGTCGACCGCAGTTTGAGTCCTGGGTCCGGTGGCTTAAACTCACGCTGGGCGCATGTGCATGCATGCCCAAGATCCCAAGAGGAGAATGGAGGAGAAGGGACTGTGGTGTGGCCATCCCCCCGGGGGGTGAATTCTCACTTTCTGTCTCTCCATCTCTGTCTGACTTTCTGGTGAGTGCATGTGTCCTATAGCAAAAACCTCTCCAAAAAAAAGAAAGAAAGAAAGAGAGAGAGAGAAAGAGAGAGAGAGAAAGAAAAGGAAGGAAGGAAGGAAGGGAAAGGAAAGGAAAGGAAAGGAAAGGAAAGGAAAGGAAAGGAAAGGAAAAGAAGAAAGGAAGAAAAAACCAGACTGGAAGGAAATATATAAAATTCTAGTCTCTGAGTGGTAGGACTACAAGGGACTTTCTCCCCTATTTTATTTAATTGGTATCTTATTGTGAAAGAATATAATTAAGTTGCAATTTTCTTTTTAAAGGAAGAAAGAATAAAGGCGATAACTATTAACAGTTTGCTGTGGTTCCTTCCAGTCCTGTCTGGGTGTACATAAATGCATACAGATGAGAAATTTATTTAGAGGCGTATGACAGTGCTGTTCGGCAACTTGTTTTTTTCATCTAAAATCGCATCTGTATTTTTCCACAGGAATATATAGTCTGCTCCGTTCTTTTTGATGATTGTGTAGTTAGTGTTCCACTGTGTGTACGAAACAAACAAATCTTCCCACCTCCAATCGACAAATTTTGTTTCCGAAAATATGTGGCCTCGTATATAAACTTTTGTGGACTCATTACAGTATTTCTGTGAGGCAGGTTTTCACAAGTGGAATCTATGAGTCAAAGAACATGCACAATTTTGCTAAATTGCTCTCAATAAACTTCTGCCAAGAATATACACATGTGCTTATATTTTCTTAAACCAAAGTTAAATATTATAACCCCCTTTTATTTGGCTAGTCTGATGGATTAAAAATGATTAATGAAGTTTTTGCTTTCATATGTTCTTTGGCTATTTGTATTTCTTTTGCGAATGACTTGTTTATATTCTCTATCCACTTTTTCCATGGAAATTACGTATACTGATATGACAGTTATTTATACTGTATGGGGGCGGGAGGGCGGGGGTGTCTTCAAAAATTAATTGAAATGTGTATTATGAAAAAACTAATGGATTTAAAAAAGTTTTGCACTAAAATAGACTTATGCTTTAATTCCACTTTCCACAAACTTTTTGAAGTCCCCTCATATATCGTGTCTATTACATATATTGTAAATATTTCCCCTATCTGTCAAAGTTTTACATAGTTGAATCTATATTAATGTTTTTGGACTTTTTAGCGTACATTTACTTTTACCTTTTTAAATTTACCTTTACTTTAAAAGTTCAAAAAAGTACAAAGTACAGTACAATAAATACCTCCTTCCTACCATAGGTATGTTGATAAACTCATCTTCTCTTCTTTTTTTTGGAGAGTTTTTGCTCTATATAGGGCACGTGCGCTCGCCAGAAAGACAGAGAGAGACAGAGAGACAGAAAGTGAGAAATCAACCCCCAGGGGGGATGGCCACGCTGCAATCCCTTCTCCTCCTTCTCAGGATCTTGGGCACGCACGCACACGCGTCTGGTGTGAGTTTAAGCCACTGGGTCCAGGACTCGAACCATGGTCGACTACATGGGAGTCCAGCAACGTAGCCATTACGCCATCTGTCGGTCCCGAATAAACTCATTTTTACAATATAATTTTATTTTAAAAAACTAAAGCTGCCGAGGCCAGCTGATGGCGTGGTGGTTAGAGGTGCTGATCTCCTGCATGGCCAACCGCAGTTTGAGTTCTGGACCTGTTGGCTTGCTTTCTTGCTTTCTCTTCCTCTCTCTGTCTGTCTGTCTGGCCGAATTAAAAAACAAACAAACAAACAAAACAAATGGAATTAAATTATTGTTTAAAGAAAGAAAAAATAACTAAAACTGTCATAAATAAAGCTAAAGTTTTCTTTGATATCACTTTCCAAGTTTTATTCCTCGTTGGGGGTAACCACTCCTACGAATTTGTCATGGACCTTCCTGTCACAGTTAGGTGTTTAATCTGCTGGAATTTACTTTTGAGTCAGGTGTGAGGTAGGACTCTATATTTCCCTAGATGAGCCAACTGTTCTAATATCATTTATTAAATAATTCACTCCAATGCCACCTTTATCAATGATTTAGCAATATAGATAAACTTTATATATATATATATATATTTTTTTTTTTCCCCCCCTCAGAGGGCCCCTACACTTGCCCAGGGACAGAGACGGAGTGGGAGAAAGCACCCTAATGGGGTGTGGTCACGACACATCCCTTCTCCCTTTCTCCACCCTGTCAGTATTTCAGGTACACATGCACACATGCCTCGCATGTTTTTCTTTCCCTTTAAAAAAAAAAAAGATTTATTTAATTTTATTCATTATTATTATTTTCTTTAATTTGCTACAGAGCTCGTGTGCTCACTGGAGGGAAGGAGGAAGGGAGGGAGGGAGGGAGGGAGGGAGAGAGAGAGAGAGAAAGTGAGAAAGCAAGTCACTAGGTCCAGAACTCAAACTGCAGTTGGTGATGTGAGAGTCCAGCACCCCAACCATGCCACCTGCTGACTCCTCTTCAGTGTTTCTCAAGCCACCGAGGCAGGGATCCCAGGCACAAGTGGCCATGTGGGATCTGGCTCCCTTAACTACTAGGTGACAAGGCGGGCTCTCCCTGCCATATTTTCTTTTTTTTTTTTTTTTGCTATAGGGTGTGGGTGTTCACCAGAAAGACAGAGAGAGACAGAGAGACAGAAAGTGAGAAATCACCCCCAGGGGGGATGGCCACGCTGTAATCCCTTCTCCTCTCAGGATCTTGGGCACACACGCACACGCGCCCTGCGTGAGTTTAAGCCGCCGGGTCTGGGACTTGAACTGTGGTCAACTACATGGGAATCCAGTGATGTAGCCATTACGCCAACTGCTGGTACCTCCCTGTCATACTTTCATACTGGGAAAAATAAACATGGAAAACTTTTGTGGAAGAGAAATTTGTCTTAGTGATGGAAGCACCGTTCTTCTCTTACCCATAAGACGACACGATTTCTACCTTAAAGGGATGGACATGCTAACTGGGTAAGAGAACTCACTTTTTTTTTGTAATTACTTACTTAATTTGATCTATTCTTCTTTTTCTTGAATTTGACCAGAGAGAGACAGAGAGAGAGGGGGAGAGTGATAGTGAAAAAACAAGCAACTGGGTCTGAGACTTGAACTGTGGTCGGTCATGTGGGAGTCTAGTGCCTTAACCACCACACCACCTGCTGGCCCCGAGAGCACTTCTTAAACATAACAGTATCAAGAGGCCAGATGGCGGTACAGCAGTAATGCAGTGCTCTGCAAGGTTGACACTCACGGGAAGGTTCCAAGTTCAAGACTGGGTAACTCTGACATGCTGGGCATGTGTGTCCCATGATCTGGGGCTGGCTGAACTTAGGAGTGGGTTGCGAAGACCCTGCTGGGAATATCTGTTTCTTGCTCACGGAAAAAAGAAATAAAGATAAGCTAAAAATAATTAAGTAAGAATGTCAGTATTAGAAGCTTATACCGAGGGCTGGCCCTATAACAGAGTGGATGAGTGCTATGTATTGGGAGGTCGGTCCCACGGGGATGGCTGTGGTTCAAATCCCAGTCCCAGAAGCTCGAAAGACACAATGGGCATGTGCATGTGTGTGTTTGCCCAAAATCCTGATAGGAGGCAGAAATGGAGGAAAACTGATTGTGGGGTGATGACTACGCCCCCATGAGGGCTGCTTCCTCTTTCCTCTCTCTCTCTGGCATGTGCCCTCTGGCAATTAAAAACCCATCCCCCCCAAAACAACAACAATGAAGCTTATAGGAGTGAAGACTGATCTGGGCTCAGCGGAGGAAAAGGTGGGATAGTCGGAGAGGGCTGCAAGGAGCAGGTGGAGCTCAGAAGGGAGGACGTCTCTTAGCAGAGTGGAAGTCAGGTGGGAAGTGGTGAGCAGTCGTGTACAAGATGTGCCGGGGTCACTGAAGCCAGAGCGGGGAGCTGGAGTCACAGCTGTGAATGTGCGTGGTGGAAGGTCAGGCTGGACAGGCAGGGGACATAGAACGAACGGCTGAGCCACCCTAAAACGAGGCCACAGCCACTCCACCGTGCACAGTAAGGTGGCGGCGGGTAAGTGTGTAGACTGTGCTGGCACAGAGCAGATGGGCGCTGAATGTTACATTAAAAACACCAGGGTTGGGACCAGCAGGTGGCGTAATGGTTATGTTGCTGGACTCCTACATAGTTGACTATGGTTCGAGTCCCAGATCAGGCAGCTTAAAATCCACGCTGGGCATTTGTGTGTGCATGCCCCAAATCCCAAGATGAGAATGGAGGAGAGGGGAATGAGGCGTGGCCATCCTCTGGGGGGATGATTTCTCACTTTGTCTCTCTGGTGAGTGCATGAGCCCTATAGCAAACATCTCTTAAAAAACAGAAACAGGGACCAGCAGTTAGTGTAATAGCTATGTCGCTGGACTCCCATGTAGTTGACCAAGGTTCGCATCCTGGACCCGGTGGCTTAAAACTCACGCCAGGCGCATGTGCGTGCGTGCCCAAGATCCCGAGAGGAGAATGGAGGAGAAGGGATTGTGGCGTGGCCATCCCCCCGGGGGGTGATTTCTCGCTTTTTGTCTCTCTGTCTCTGCCTGTCTGGCGAGCGCATGTGCCCTATGGCAAAAACCTCTCAAAAAAAAAAAAAAAAACCAGAAACAGGGACAAACAGTTTGGGCATAATGGCTATGTCGCTGGACTCCCACGTAGTCGACTGTGGTTCGAGTCCCAGACCCAGTGGCTTAAACTCACGCCGGGCGCGTGTGCGTGCGTGCCCAAGATCCCAAGAGGAGAACGGAGGAGAAGGTATTGTGGCGTGACCATCCCCCCTGGGGGGTGATTTCTCGCTTTCTGTCTCTCTGTCTCTCTCTGTCTGTCTGGTGAGCGCACGTGCCCTATAGCAAAAACCTCTCAAAAAAAAAAAAAAAAAAAAACAACAACTCTCAAAACAAACAAACCAACCAAAACCAAACACAAACAAAACCAGAGTGGCTTGGGGCTTCATTCTTTTCTCATGGACTTTGAGAGAATGACCCCTTTTCTCTTTCTCGCTCTCTTTTTTTTTTTTTAAGAGAGATTTTTGCTATAGAGTGTGCATGCTCACCAGAGACACAGAAAGAAATACAGAGAGAGAGAAAAAGTGAGAAATTGCTCTGGGCCCCTAGGTGCCGTGCGTGCGCGGGGGCTCTGGGCCTCTGGGCCTCTGGACGCCAGGCGTGCGCGGGGGCTCTGGGCCTCTGGGCCCCTGGGTGCCACGCGTGCGCGGGGGCTCTGGGCCTCTGGACGCCAGGCGTGCGCGGGGGCTCTGGGCCTCTGGGCCCCGCGGGTGCACGGGGGCTCTGGGCCTCTAGGCACCGCATGTGCGTGGGGGCTCTGGGCCTCTGGGCGCCGCGCGTGCGCGGGGCCTCTGGGCCTCTGGGCCCCTAGGTGCTGTGCGTGCGCGGGGGCTCTGGGCCTCTGGACGCCAGGCGTGCACGGGGGCTCTGGGCCTCTGGGCCCCTGGGCGCCACGCGTACGCGGGGACTCTGGGCCTCTGGGCCCCGCGGGTGCGCGGGGGCTCTGGGCCTCTAGGCACCGCGTGTGCGTAGGGGCTCTGGGCCTCTGGGCGCCGTGCGTGCGCGGGGGCTCTGGGCCTCTGGGCCCCTAGGTGCCGCGCGTGCGCGAGGGCTCTGGGCCTCTGGACGCCAGGTGTGCGTGGGGGCTCTGGGCCTCTGGGCCCCTGGGCGCCACGCGTGCGCGGGGGCTCTGGGCCTCTGAGCCCCTAGGTGCCGCGCGTGCGCGGGGGCTCTGGGCCTCTGGGCCCCTGGGCGCCGCGCATGCACGGGGGCTCTGGGCCTCTAGGCACTGCATGGCCGCCGGGCCTGAGTGTGGCAGCTGGACTGGTGCCTGCGCGTGGCCGCCGGTCCTGCGCGTGGCCCCTGGGCCTGCACGTGGCCGCCGGAAATGCGTGTGGCCCCCCGGGCCTGTGCATGGCCCCTGGGTCTGAGCGTGGCCGTCGGGCCTGCACATGGCCGCCGGGCCTGAGCGTGGCCCCCGGGCCTACGTGTGGCCGCTGGGTCCGTGCGCGGTCACCGGACCTGGGTCTGTGTGTGGCCACCGGGCCTGCATGTAGCTACCGGGCCGGCACGTGGGCCCTGAGCCTGAGCGTGGCCACTGACCACGGGTGGCAGGCTGAAGCCGAAGACAAGGATCGAGAACTTGCAACTATAAGCAACAGAGGGAAACTTTAGCTGTCTTAAACCAATTTGAGAAATGTATTGTATAGGAGGATTTTCTCAACCTATGGACAATGAAAAGATGATGGTTTCCAGCCCTACATTACCGCAGGGAAAAACAAGATCTACTCCACCATTCTTAAGGAAGCCAGATACCCGAGGATGGCTCACGCTGTGGATCCCCACAACACCATTCCCGGTGGTCACAAGATGGATGCTGTGCCGCATCAACTGATAATCATCTCTGCTTACCAAAACCGCTTGCAATGGTATTACATTGAGACCCACCTACATTTGCGGAACTGTACAAGACCCACCCTTAATCCAACCCTGAACAGAATCTATGTTCCCTATTGTTAAGGAGGGTGGGAAGGGACAGAGGGTCAGAAAGCGGGGTGGAAGTGATTCTAGGAACTAGTAATGGAAAATTTTTTTTTTGTAATGGGCATGATTGAATCACTGTGCAGTATGTACTGGATGGGAGATTGCATTTTGTATGATGTGATGATGCTGAGGGAAGGAATGTTAATCGAATTACAAAAAAAAAAAAAAAAGAAAAAAAGAAAAGAAATTTCAGGGAAAAAAAAAAAATATATATCCACTCAATGACTGTAGGGGGACATGTAGCTAATATATAGGATGTGTAGAGTTGGACTTGTGTTCATGGAAATGTGTGATTCACCTGTGTTTGCTATGAGAGTATTTGGATTGCTTAGAGTTCAGTGGCGATTCAATAAGGTGTGGGGGAAAAACAGTATAGAGGGCAAACTTAGATACCAGAGACAGCATGGGAGGAGAATGGGAGATGGCTGAGGGTGGGAGATAGGGAATCAAGGATGGGGGGGAGGCAATGTGGAATGGGACAGGAGAAGAGAGGAGTATGGAGAAGGATAGCAAGAGAACAAATAGGCATAACATTAGTGGGATTCAGATATGGTTTATTACCTGTTGATGATGACGTGTGTGGTATTCTCAACTGGACAGGTTAGAGAAGTATTTCATGTTGAGTAAAGTCTTTTTACAAGAAAAAAAAAAATTTATGAGACAGAAATGGATTATTATCTGTGCTGAAAATGTTATTGTATCCCCAAGTGGACTTGTGTGAAATGTTTTCATGTTGAAAAATTCACTTTACTAGCTAACTGATGTATAATAATTGAATGTATAAAATAAATTAAAATATATTTAAAAAAAAAAAAAGTGAGAAATCATCCCCTGGGGGGATGGCCATGCCATACTCCCTTTTACATTCGCCTCTTGGGGTTTTGGGCATGCACACGGGTGAACGCATGCATGCACACACGCACGCACGCACATACACACACACACACACACACACACACACACCTGGTATAAGTTTCAAGCTGCCTTGTCTGGGATTTGAACTGCAATTGGCCACGTGGGAGTCCAGCACCTTAATCACTGCACTATGTGCTGGCACCAACCACTTGTTTCACAATGATCCTTAATTCTTTTTTTTTTTTTAAGACTTATTTATTTAATTCCACTTGTTATAATTATTTTTTAATTTGACTAAAAAGAGAGAGAAAGGGAAAACAAGAAAGCAAGCCGCCAGACCCGGGACTTGAACTGCGGTCAGCCATGTGGGAAACCAGCACCTTTGACCATCACGTCACCTGCCGGCTCCCATTCCTTAATTCTTGCTACATGCAGACAATGGCTACTGTCTACCTAAGGTGTGATATACAGGGGTCTCGGACAGCTAAGGCCACTTCCCCATGAGGTATGGGTTCTAAAAAGAAGTCACCCAAAGCCCCACACCAGGAGCCATTCATTTGCTCTTCTTGGGTGTCATAACCTGGCCCGGCCACACCACCATGGACCAGAACAGCTCTAACCAGACATGAGAACTGGAAGAAAACGTCCCAGGAGGGGATCCTGGCTCATGTAATCTGTTCAAACAAGACATCTTTATTTTACTAAGGCAAGGGAGTCTCTAAAGCAGCTGGAAAGTGAATGAGACAGGCCTCTCAACCAGAGTCGGAAGGCCACCTGGTGGCAGGGCTGGCAGGGACCGGGAGGTGACAAAGCCGGAGAGGACGCCAGGGTTTGAGAATGAAAGCACTGAGCGAGGGTCCCACTTTGGAAGACATGAGCTTATCAGCTGTGAGATTTCAGACAAGTTCCTGAACCTTTTTTTTTTTTTTTTTTTTTTTTGAGAGGTTTTTCACTATAGGGCGCGTGCGCTCGCCAGACAGACAGAGAGAGACATAGAGACAGAAAGCGAGAAATCACCCCCCAGGGGGGATGGTCACGCCGCAATCCCTTCTCCTCCATTCTCCTCTCGGGATCTTGGGCACGCACGCACACACGCCCGGCGTGAGTTGTAAGCCACCGGGTCCGAGACGTGAACCGCGGTCGACTATGTGGGAGTCCAGCGACATAGCCATTACGCTAACTGCTGGTTCCCATGTAAATGGATTTTTCCTCACCACCGAGGAATTTTCATGACTTGAAAAGTCTTTAACTGAGTAATGTTAAAAATAAAAATAACATACGTGTCATTAAGTGGGTGTCAAAGCCATACCAAGCGTTTGCCACCGTGACTCATCACAGCCCGTACCGCGGAGAGGCAAATCAGCTCAGAGGTTACAGGGCCCATCCTGGCATGGCAGAGCAGGTGTGGGTGCGGGTCTGTCTCTGGGCACTTGGCCCGGCTGCCGTCTGGGGCCCTGCCTCTTACATTGGCCATTGAGTTAGAGTCTGTGCTTGAGGAACCTCTCTTTGTTTTAAAGTTAAAAAATTCAATTATGCCAGCTCATCTCACTCATATTAAAGAGAATAAATAAAAGATCTTTTTTTGGTGGTGTGGAGGTTAAGGCAGCTGATCCCACACGGCTGACCTGGTTGGAGTCCCAGACCTGGTGGCTTGAGCACTCTGCTGGGTGCACACGTGCATTCCCAAATCCCAAAAGACTGGGGGAGAGGGCGTGTGGTGTGGCCATTCCCTCAGGGGCTGATTTCTCACTTTCTCTCTCTCTCTGTGTTTCTCTCCAGTGAGCACATGCACCCTATAGTAAACCTGAAACGGAAAGAAACGAAGAGAAAAAAGTATAGGTAATTATGACCATATGCAGGAGGTTTGGGGGAAAAGGGTTCCTATGTGTAAGTCGGAGCAGTGGCAACAGATCAAATGCAGTCAGGATTGTTCATCTCAGCTGAGAAGTTTTCCTCTAATATTCTCACTAAAAAGGGAATTTCTAGGGGTCAGCAGGTGGTGTAGTGGTTAAGGTGACTGGACTCCCACACGGCTGACTGTGCTTCGAGTCCTGGACCTGGCAGCCTGCTCTCTCACTTTCCTTCTCTCTCTCTGGTCAACTTCAAAAAGATAGTAAAAGTAAAAATAATGACAAAGAATAAGATTAAATAAAATAATTTGTTTTTTTAAAAAGGAAAATTTCTAGATGGGTAAAAGGGGCTCTTGCTTTTTATTTTACTTTTTCACATGCATTTGCCAGAAACAGAGAAACAGAGAGAGGGAGAGGAGGAGGCACTACCACGAGGCATGGCTACGCTGTTCTCCCTCCTCCCCGCCTCCCTCCACTGGGTCTGGGATCTGAACTGTGGGGTCAGCGTGCAAGGTCTGGCTGCCTCTCCTGCCGCTGTAGTAAGAGGGGCTGCACCCCTGAAGAACTGCTTCTGCTGCCACTGCAACATCAGCGGGTTCCACACCGGAAGCCCTCGAGCTCAGAGCTCTTCAGAACTCGGATGTTCCTGGGAGCTCATGAGCTGACCTAAAGGGACACACACTGTCCGTCAGGTAGTTCCGGAGGGCCTCGGCGGCCCCGGTCGCCACACACACACGTGTGTCTGCAGCGACGTGTATGAATATCGACACCAACTCGCTTAGTTCGGGGGAGGCTTTTGTCACCGAGTGAGTCTGGTGGCAGAATGACGAAATGTTTGGTTTTTCAGTGTTTCTGGGTTTCAGAGCTGTGAGTCAGGGAGCACAGACGTGTGACAGCAGGAACAACTGTCACCGCATCTTCCCATGTAAGTGTCACACAGGTTCCGTGTGTGTGTACTTTTTCTTCAAAAAGTGCACAGAGAAATAGAATAAAATAAATAGAAACAGAATAAAAACATGAGGTTATTCTGGTACAAAAACTTTCTTTTGAAATTTATGTGTAGTTTTTATCTTTTTAAAACAATTTCACTGTAGGGTGTGTGTGCTCACTGAGCAAGGAGAGTGAGCAAGTGAGCACAACCCCCAGGAGGGACGGTCGTGCCACTGCTCCTCCTCTGTTCTCTCAGGGTTCTCGGCACGCAGGCACACGCATCCACAGTGCTTTCTCTCTTTCTTTGAAGAGACACTTTTGCTATAGAGCATGTGTGCTTGCTGGAGAGATAGACAGAAAGCGAGAAATCATCCCCCAGGGGGATGGCCACACCGCAGTCCCTTTTCCTCCATTCATCTCTCGAGATTTTGGGCTCACACAGTGTTGAGTTTTAAGCTGCCAGGTCCAGGACTCGAACTGTGGTTGACTATATAGGAGGCCAGTGACGTAACCATTATGTCATCTGCTGGTTCCATCCCAAGGTGTTTTCCTTCCTTTCTTTCTTTCTTTTTTTTTTTTTTTTTTAAGAATTATTTTGTTTAGGGACTGGCAGATGGTGTGGTAGTTAAGGTGCTGGGTTCCTACATGGCTGACCATGGTTCGAGTCCTGGATTTGATGGTTTGCTTTCTCACTTTCTCTCTCTCTCTGGTCAAAAATTTTTTAAGAGGTTTTTTTTTTTTTTTTTGCTATAGGGCACGTGCACTCACCAGACAGACAGAGACAGAGAGACAGAAAGCGAGAAATCACCTCCCAGGGGGGATGGCCACACTGCAATCCCTTCTCCTCCATTCTCCTCTCGGGATATTGGGCAGGCACGCACATGCGCTGGCGTGAGTTTAAGCCACCGGGTCCGGGATGCGAACCGCGGTCGGCTACACAGGAGTCCAGCGACATAGCCATTACGCTAACTGCTGGTCCCTTCCAGTTTTTGATCAGGGAGAGACAGAGAGAGAGAGAGTGAGAAAGCAGGCCACTAGGTCCAGGACTCAAACGATGGTCAGCCATGTGGGAGTCCAGCACCTCTAACCACCAGTCCACCATGTCCAGTCAAGTCCACC
Source organism: Tupaia tana (assembly GCA_026018925.1). Taxonomy (NCBI): domain Eukaryota; kingdom Metazoa; phylum Chordata; class Mammalia; order Scandentia; family Tupaiidae; genus Tupaia; species Tupaia tana. Next base: position 137,238,305 of record JAKSZU010000002.1, on the reverse strand, counting down.
ATGCTGCCTGCCGGCCCCTTCAGAGTGTTTTTCAAGCTTTTGGGTCAAGGACTTGAACCTCACAGTCAATCACGTGGGACCCTGCTACCTTAACCATCATGCCACCAGGGCCCTGTTAGTTAAATTTTAAAACATCTATCAGGCTCAGCAGTGGTGGTACAAGTGGTAGGATGCTACTGTGTGAGGCTGGGGCCACATGGGAGGCCCAGGTTCAGTTGCCAGACCAACCTAAACAGGCTGGGTAGCGTGCATGCCTGCAACCCTAGCCAACTGGAATGCGAGGACCGGAGAATCATGACATGGTGAGACCCTGTCAAAAATACCTCTCTCAGGACCAGCAGATGGCGAAATGCTTACATCGCTAGACTCCCATGTAGTTGACTGTAGTTTGAGTCCTTGAGTCCTTGACTGACCTAGTGGCTTAAAACTCATGCAGGGCATGTGTGTGTGCATGCTCAAAATCCCAGGAGGAGAATGGAAGAGAAGGGATTGCAAGGCCACTTCTCCCAACCCGGAGTGATTTCTTGCTTCTCTCTGTCTCTCCAGCAAGTGCATGTGCCCTATAGCAAAAATCTCTCTAAAAACAACCAACCAACCAACACTCACCCTGCCCTCATGAAAATATAACTCCCAAACACAAACCAAACAATACAAAAAAAAGCACATATGTCACCACGTGGGTCCTCTGAACACAGCACAATCCCTACATAAGTCTATAACGTGTAACGAGCCAATGTAGTCAAGAGCGTGGTCTATCTAGTTAGGCTGCCTGGGTTGCGATTCCTGTTCTACCAGTGAATACCTGTGTAACTTTGGCAAATGACTTAACTTTTCTGAGTCGAGATTCCTCATCTGGAAAATGGGGGACAGTATCAGTACTTACTTCATAGGATTGCTGTAAGGATTAAATCAGTTTTCTTCGAGAAGGGCTTGGGCCAATAGCCTCAGGGAAGGGTAGTAACCTGCCCAAGAACACACAGCTACTAAGTAGGATCTGATACTTGAACCCAGCCAATCTTACTTCAGGGTCTACCTTCTATGTCACTTTGTGCGCTATAGACATGAAACAAAGTAGCTGCTAATCTAGAAAGAGGGCAATCTGAAGGCCAGGCGGTGTTTCAGGAATGCTGGCTCTTCAGATAACGGTGGCTCAGAAATGTAAAGGCACAGACAGCTCCAGGCCGCCCTGGCCGACCTGGGGCTCTCATTTGAGACCTGGCCGCCTGTTCCTCACTGGGAAGACTCACCGTCAGGGCCCTGGCGGGCAGCCGCATGCAGCGCCGTGTCCCCATGGCGGTCCTGGTGGGCAGGGTCAGCCCCCAGTCGCAGCAGCAGGCACAGGGCAGGGGCGTCGTGGCGGGCACAGGCCCGGTGCAGCGGCGGGGGCTGCCCGGCGTCCACATCGAGGCCGGGGTGTCGCTGCAGGAGGGCCTGGGCCCGGGCCAGCCGGCCTGCGGACAGGTAGCGGCGGAAGCGACGCTCTCGGCGCTGGCAGCGGGAAGCAGAGGCCATGGACCTCTCGGCCTGAGGAAGAAGGAAAAAAAGTAGCAGTCAGGCTCCGGCCTCGGATCCCTCTCTGGCCCCGAGCTCCCATTTCTTCCTTTCTTAGCTTCTCCTTCCTACTTCCATCCTCAGCAAGAAATGGGGGTACCTATCCTGACGCTCGCCTCTCACAGAGGAGAGGCCTGCACTTGTTTTTTTAGGGGTGCTGGGGTCATAGATGTCATTTTTTAAGTGTAAAATTGAGAAAAAGGACAAACGATTGCTTTAAGGCTCATGAGCTCAGGTAAGTTTTAACTTTTAAGGAACGAACTTGAAAAGAACAAATAGAGTCTGATGGGGGACATTTTTATCAGCAGAGACTTGAATTCTAAAAAGTCACAGAGAATTGCGGAGACCTATCTAGGCACTGAGCGTCCTGTACCCGGCGGGTGGAGGTGGAGGCTTCTTCCTCGGGGGCCCCGGGGGAGCAGGTACTCATCAGACCTGCCCCCGCCCCGAGAACCCCAGCTGCAGGCCCGGGGCGCGTTTAAAGACCTCCAAGAGGGGCAGCGGGAAGGGCGGGGACAACGAGCCGGCGGAAATGAGACGAGCAGAGCCGGAGGTGAAGGGCGGAAGGGAACTGTGGGCGCGTTACCGGATGTCGTTACTCCCCGAAGGGTGATTCTCCTTTCGTCCTCCGGGGAGAAACTGGGGAACCGGAGATAAAGGGTCCACCTGAAACCAGAAGACGAGGAGAGGCGAGGCCTGGGCGGAAGGTGGGGCAGTTTGGAGCTTTATTCCCGCCTCCTCAACTAGGAGGAGAGGAGAGATGGTTCAGTGACAAACGAAAAGAGAGAAAACAGGAGATAAGAGGATTAAAAAAATCAGAATGACAATGGAAAACATAAACGCTACAGTGAGGCCAAGGACAGGGATAGATCAAAACAAAACACAGGGAAAGACATCAAGACAGTCCTAGAGCAGGGCAAGGAAGGTGGATGTGGAAACTTGGACTTGGGATCGTGAAGGGAGAGATGGAGATGGCAGCCAGGTGGGGGCAGGACTGACTCCCAGAATACGCCTTTCCAACACGGTTTGCACGATGCCGTCTTTACCTCCTCACCTCTCAACCCTCCTAAGACCGCCAATCAAACTCCTTCCGCCCAGAACTGCGCCTCCCGTCTCCGCCCTGCCCCCACCCAACCAGTGTCTGCACCTGCGGGGTGGCACCAGCGGCTTCGGACCTGGTCTCTGCTGCCCCCACGTGGCCTTTCTGGGTGCTGCCTGAGTGAGCGGGAGAGGAGGACCAGTCATCAGTGGGAGCATCAGAAAGGGGCGCCACTGAAGCAGGAGGCTGAGCGAAAAGGGGCGCACTAAGACCCAGGGGCAGTGGAGGACTGCAGCAACAGCTGGAGGAGGAGAAGGAGGCGGTGGGGCTAGGCCATCTGGTACCTGGGTAGCTTTTGAAAAAGCTTCGGCCTTAACGACAAAAATGGCCAGCCAGTCCCAGGGTATCCAGCAGCTCCTGCAAGCTGAGAAGCGTGCGGCTGAGAAGGTAGCAGACGCCAGAAAGCGTGAGTCTCCGATTCCCTCCCTTAGGAGTCTGGAAAATAAAATCCGGGATGTAGGATGTAAACACTCGAATCCTTGGAAAACCGGGAGGCTGGTGGGGACAGAGCTGGGGGCTGAAGCTGGTCGGGAGGGAAGACGTGGACGGCTGTTAGAATGGAGCACCTGGTTGGCTGAGAGAAGGCACCGTAACTTTTCCGAAAGGACTAACTGCTCTATCACATTTCGTGGGGCGTCCACCCCCAAACCCGACCTTTCTTCTGCCTCTAGGGAAGGCCCGGCGTCTGAAGCAGGCCAAGGAGGAGGCGCAGATGGAGGTGGAGCAGTACCGCAGGGAGCGGGAGCAGGAATTCCAGAGCAAGCAGCAGGCGGTGAGTGGGGGACCCCGGGGTGCATCTGGTGAGGTGTGCACAGGGCGGCCCATCAAGGTGAGGTGGTAGAGGGCTGACGGGACCTGGCAGGGCCACCACACTGAAGAGCTCTGCCATGTCTGTGGGAGAGTCTGGGAGCTGTGAAGGACGCACAGCTCGTTTGGGGGGGGGGGAGTGGAGGGTGGAGGGTCGGGGCCACGAGTGGTGAGCTGGGGATTTTCCAGCCTGTGTTAGGATGAGGTGCACGCCGGGTCTTAGAGGAAAGGGGTTTGCATTGCTCTGTGGTGTCTGGGTATTTCTGTGGGAAGGGATAGTTTCTGAGAGGGCTTTTCTCTTTGGCCTTGCTCCAGAATCTTGCCTACCACACGCCTGGACCTTTCTCTCTTTTCTGCTTTTTCTTCTCTTCCACTCCTTTCCTCACCCTCCTAGGCCATGGGCTCCCAGGGGAACCTGTCGGCCGAGGTGGAGCAGGCGACAAGGCGCCAGGTACAGGGCATGCAGAGCTCCCAGCAGAGAAACCGAGAGCGCGTCCTGGCCCAGCTTCTCGGCATGGTCTGCGACGTCAGGCCTCAGGTCCACCCCAACTACCGCATTGCTGCCTAGGACTCCTCGCAGGGCCTGAGTCATCCTGCCAGTCCCCTCCCTCAAACGACACCCTCCGATCAAAATCACCCCCCACCAAACTTCTCTCCTTTCCATTCCTTGGAAATCCCTGGGGGCAGGAGCTCATCGTTCTCCTGTGAAACTATCCTGCCCACGCCTGAATCGTCGTTCTTTAACCCCGAGACTTCGTAAACTCCCCAGTCATCCTCACTGAGGCCCTGTGAAACCTGTAATGTGAAGACTAGGGGTGTGGAAATGCCGACTGCAGAGCCTGGCAGGCTTGGGGCCCTTCCCCGACACTGCCATTTGCTGGCTCTGCAGCCGGGACAAGCTGCTTAACCTGGCGGCCTCGAGGTTCTCCTCTGTGACGCTGGAGTAATACTGTTGCCTGCCTCGTGGGGTAGCCGTGATGAGGAGTCATTCCGTGTAGAGCCTCGCGTGGTTCCTAGCGTGTCGTGGCTGTCATTCGATTCATGGCACTCCTGTGAGATTCCCCACCCTCCTGCTCACCTGCCCGCTTCTGTCAGTGGCTCTCTAGTCCCTCATGCATTTTATAGCCTAGTAGCTCTCTGGAGAATCAGTTCTCCCCTCGTGTCTTTTCCCAGAGAGATGAAAAGAGAAATGGCTTCATTCAGCCCCCGTGTTAGTTCCAGGCAGATGCTGTGTCTCGTAGCCTCTCTGCCGTCTCCCTTATGCTGGTCTCTGTCTGTACTGAATCCCATTTTCTATCTTCCCAAAGACGATCAGATACTCACTGCTTCCTGCGCGCTGGCGTGATGCTGTGTCCCTTCCTACGCATGGCCTTCCTTTCCAGGCTTGGCACCTTCCTCTCCCCTTGTAACTCTAAAGTCAATAAAATAAGTTGAATTGAAGCAGCCTCCTCTTTGCCTCATCCTTTTCTCATTTTCCTTCACTCTCTTGCTCTTTGCTTACATATTCTGCAAATACCTCGCGGGGCTGTCCTCTGAAACTTGTTGGGGAAACAAAAGCGAATAGTGCTTTATTATTTCTCTAAGAAGCATGTGGTTCCTCATTGGGAAACTTGAGACTAGAGATGACAACTATAGAGAAGAGCTGAGTGTAGGAGCAGGTGTTCTTTGGCCCCTTACTTTTTCTTCATAGCTACTTGACCTTCTGTTAATGTGTTGTCTCCCCTGTTATGTAAACTTTGCGAGGACAGGCCTGTTCACTGCTGTGTACCAAGAACCAAGGATAGCACTTGGCATAGGGTAGGCAGCAAGGGGCCAGCAGATGGCGTAATGGTTACATCGCTGGACTCCCACGTAGCTGACCGCTGTCGGAGTCCTGCACCTGGCGACTTAAAACTCATGCCAGGCGCACATGTGTTCATGCCTAAGATCCCGAGAGGAGAATGGAGAAAAAGGGATTGCAGCGTGGCCATCCGCCCCGCCACCACCACCCAGGGGGTGATTTCTCACTGTCTCTGGGAGTGAACGTGCCCTATAGCAAAATTCTCTTCAAAAGAAAACGGTAGGTAGTTAATGGTGTTGAATAAATTGTTAGAGTTGGGAAGACTCCTGCAACTTCATCCTTGAATCAGTTTTCACCACAGTAGACAAGCCTGCTTCACCAAGGACTTAAGCCAGTAAGTTAACCTGTAATGTATTTATTTTATTTTTTATTGCCAGAGGGTGCATGTACTTGCCTGAGACAGAGGTAGAAGGAGAGGGAGACAGCACCCCACAATGGGGTGTAGTTGTTCCTTATCCTGTCAGGATTTGGGGCACATCCATGTACACGCCTGGCCAGTTAGTAGCCAGTGGAACACTGCGCTAGGCCATGCCGGATCGTGCTCCCTTAGCCTCTCAGCTAAGACTACAGGCTGCCTGGTAGTGATAGGGATGTTTGCTAAAAGCTGCCGGCAAGCAGGAGGTGTTTCTATTCCACCTTTGTAAATTGCCTGAGGGGAAATGTTACAAGTTGGATTGCAACTGTTTTGCGACTTTTCTGGTTCCCTTTGTCAGCAAGTGACCCAGACTACATGACCCCTGTGACTTCTCCAAGTCAGCAAAGGTGGTCTATTGACCAGATCACTCAGTAGGGGGGCGGGACACAATAAAGAATCAGAGGCTGGTGACCTGTCACCATACTTGTGTATTACTCTGGATATGTCACTTTAGTTGTTTGTTCTATAAATGGAAATAATGATAGCTCCCTCTTAGTGTTAAACACGTAAATGCTGGCAGGGAAAGGGCCAAATGTGTAGCCAACTTTTGTTAAACAGGAAACCAGCAGTTAGCATAATGGCTATGTCGCTGGACTCCCACGCAGTCGACGATTCGAGTCCCGGACCCGGTGGCTTAAACTCACACCGGGCACGTGTGCGTGCGTGCCCAAGATCCCGAGAGGAGAATGGAGGAGAAGGGACTGCGGCGTGGCCATCCCCCCTGGGGGGTGATTTCTCGCTTTCTGTCTCTCTGTCTGTCTCTTTCTGGCGAGCGCACGCGCCCTATAGCAAAGACCTCTCAAAAACAAAAACAAAGAAAACTTTGTTAAACAGTTGGACATCAGCGGAAGTCAGCAGGTTGACTTCCAGAGCATCTTTGTTTCATTCAGGAAAAATTCCAGGCTGAACAGTGGGGCTGTGGGGCCGGGAATGCCGCGCATTTCTAAAGCCCTACAGTTCCGCACCTGGGTCAGAACCTAGATTCCCCCCTCCCCCCACCCGCACTTGGATTCAGAAACCTTCCTGGCTCGCAGCCCCTGCTCACCAACCCCAGGGCATCAGCCAACGTCTTTATGGACACACGCCGCTCACCAACCCCAACGCTGGGAACGGGTTGGGGCAAGACCCCGAGACGGCTCCCTCCAACTCCCTGACACCTGCCAGCGCCCTCTCCTCAGGGGCACTGGCATTGCACAGCGGCCCGCAGGTCACCTTGACTACCGGCCAAGGACCCCGTGGGAACTCGCAGCCCCTGCCACCTGCTTCCTCGAGCGCCCACCGAGGGTGCCCAGAGAGAAGGCCTGCGTGGCAGAACCCTAAACAAAGATAGGAGAGGCGTGGAGAAGGGTTGGACGAGAGAATAAAGATAACAGGGGGAGGAAATGTTAGTTTACTTTATGCCTTTTATTACTGGTAGTAGCAGAGGCGTTAGAGTGGGTTTGAAAACGAATTTCAGACAGGCATATTCTACAGGCAACCCCGGGGCGCGCGGAGTTAGAGAACCGAGGAAGGTCCCTCTTCCGGGCCTTTGCGCTTGCGCCCTGAAAGCCGCGAAGGCGGGAGGCCGGGGAGAGGGAAGCCGAGGGCCGGAAGTGAAGGCAGATTCCCTCCTTCGTTGCTGTTGTTGCCGCCATATGCGCTCTCCTGCTCAGGTAAGGTTCGGCCTTTTCTATTATCCGCCTCCATCTTCGTTTCTGTGCGGCCAGCTCGTCATATGGGCTCCTGATACCTCCTTCGCAGGTGGTGGTCTGCTCGCTGGGCCCAATTGGGTCCTTAACTTCTATTGCTCGCATCCCTTTTTAGAGCGAGGATCTCCTTGGGGGAGGCAAGGAAGCTGGTGGGGCCCAATCCAAGATGGTGGCTCCGGCGCCATTGTGTTCCCTTTGCTTCCTGCTTTTCTGTGGGTGCCTCGCTTACCGAAGGCCCTAGCGACGGCTAGAGGCGGTGCTCGGCGTCTCGTGGTCCTGGGCACTTGCGAAGGGCGGGGCTCTTTTCTCTCTTCCCGGGGCTACCTTTGGGCCCGCGATGGGACTGGAAGGAAGAGCCGGCTTTGGGGCCCGGTTCGATTTTTCTCACCTCGACTTGCGCACCGTTATTTTCCGTTCTTCCCACGTGTTACGAGTGATGTCACTGTTTGTCGGAAAGGAGTCTCACTTGAGTAGCATGGTGTGAGACCCCTTGGTAAAGTTTATGTTAAAGCAGAACGGGGGTCCTCCGTACTGCTAGTTTGTACAATATTTCACTCACTGTAGGATGGAGGGAAGGATTCTCTTGTGACCGAACCTTTTTATTTATTTATTGTTTACGCTACCCCTGTACCCCCCGCCCGCGCCGTTACTTTGGTAGTTTTCTTTAAGCATCGGGTGGGGCGCACTGAGGAGCGGGAGACTGGAGAGCTGTGGCAGGTGGCCGGCAGCACATGATGTTCTCACTGAGAAGTGAGCGCTCTGCGCAGTGATGACCTTAATCTATCACCCCTGACTGATGGCTGCCTGCACGTGAGATGGCAGGAGGTCTTCCAGCGCTGTCTACTCTCACGTCCCTTCCACTCCCCTCAGTCGTTAGTCAGATTCTGCTTTTCCTTACCCTTTTTTTCGCTCTTCCTTATGGGTCAGGAATCTGTCCTGGGTCCTTCCCCTTCTAATTTCCTGGCTTGCGGCCCTTTGATCCCAGTTTTGTTGGGGACGTTCGTGTTAACTCACTTCCCCTGGGACCACTTTTCCCGCGATCTCTGTAGTGCTTGCCCTTTGTTTTTGCTTTGTGTTAGTTCTCCCACCCAGTAAAGGTTCCACAGCTTAAGGGAAAGTGGGAAGGGTGTGGGAATAGAAAAGCGGTGGTAAAAACTCTGCTCCAGACTGATAATCTTGTTTTTTTGTTTTGTTTTGTTTTGTAGCTCTTCTGTCAAAAACTAGTGTCTTTGTTTTCCTCTGCTGTTCCTCAAGCCCCACTCTTCCCCCTTGTTTTCACCTGTTCTGTGTGAACCCATCTAGACACCCCTCCCCTCCTCCCCCTGCCGGCCTAGTTATGGCAGAGAACGATGTGGACAATGAGCTCTTGGATTATGAAGATGATGAGGTGGAGACAGCAGCTGGGGGAGACGGGGCTGAGGCCCCTGCTAAGAAGGATGTCAAGGGTTCCTATGTCTCCATCCACAGCTCTGGCTTTCGTGACTTCCTGCTCAAGCCAGAGTTGCTCCGGGCCATTGTTGACTGTGGCTTTGAGCATCCATCAGAAGGTAAATGTTTTGTTGGGTGTGGATCACTCATTAGAGTCTTTAAGGATACAAGGAAGAGATGTGTCCGAGGTTTCTCAGGTGGTAAAGGTTTATGTTTAGGAGCGATTGGGAAATACAGTATCAAAAACTATTTCAGTAGAAGAGGCTTATATAGGCTGAATGGTAGCTCAAAAGTGCTAGTGATTCAAAAGGAATGTAGAGGTCTGCTGTTCATTTTTGTAGACTGACTTTACTTGTCTGTTTTTAATTTTGTCATTTTGACTTCCAGTATTAAGTCTCCAGGAATGGCCTGGTTAGACTTTTAGTACCTCTCTGTTGCTCCAGACCAACTCTGGTCTCTGGAAACTGTGTAACTGATATACAGGTATCTGGGTCAGATACCGATTTCTTCATTTTGTCCAAGGTTGTAGGGTTGTGTGATCCAAGGCATGGCGACCTAAGTAGGAGAAGTGGTCTGTGGCAGGCACTCGGAGCGGCCACAGCCTGTTAAGGAAAGTTAAGTACAGAGCCGGGGTGCAAGAGATGCTGGCAGGGCTGGGAAAGCCTGCACTGGAGGAGGCTAGAGCTAGGAACAACAAAAAGGGCCTGATTGTCGAGTGTGTTTGGTTGAGGGGGGCAGAGGTAGAAAGGCTCTGGAAGTTGATCTGGAGATATTCTGACACTTGAGTGACGGAGACATGGGTTTGGTGTGGTGAAAAAAGTGCTGAATTGGCCTGGGGACTTAAGTCTAATTATCTTTTTTTCAATCCCTCTTCTAGTCCAGCATGAATGCATCCCTCAGGCCATTCTGGGAATGGACGTCCTGTGCCAGGCCAAGTCGGGCATGGGAAAGACAGCAGTGTTTGTGCTGGCCACGCTGCAGCAGCTGGAGCCAGTTACGGGACAGGTATACTGGGGAGGGTGCTGGGGAAGACATTTGAATTAGAAATACATGGGAAGGGTGTTTCTTTTTCTTCTTTATTTATTTTTGGGTGTTTATTCTTTAGCCATTTAATTGTAGAAGAAAGTGAAATATATCAAGTTATGTGTGTGTTAGATATAGTGCTTTGTTACGTTGTAAAATAGTTACTTTTTTATACTTTTGTATTTCCAAAGTAGAGGTTCCTTATTTAAAATTTTTAAACATCTTTTTTCTATTTCATAATTTCTCATTTACATTTAAAGCAGAAAGGGTATTTCTTTTCTAGTTACATGCTATGTTTTCAGAGCTATGAGCACTTCTGGCTGAGATGACCTCACCCCGACAGTGGTGGAGAATTCTGACAGCTGAGGGGAGTGCTTTGTAGTGAGCATGAAGTTAATGATTTAGATCTTAGAGTTGAAGTCGTTTATGGTCTGAGACGTGTACTTTTGTGATGGTTACTTTTCCAGAGGAAATGATGGAAAGGATATACTTACTATGTGTCTGTTCCTGTCCTCTCCAAGGTGTCTGTGCTGGTGATGTGTCATACGAGGGAGTTGGCCTTTCAGATCAGCAAGGAGTATGAGCGCTTCTCTAAATACATGCCCAATGTCAAGGTAAGCCAGCGTAAAGACGTCTGGGAGAGTGAATGTGTGGGGAGTGAAGTGTTGAAAACTTGCAGCTCAGCAGCCTCTTTCTGCAGGTTTTAAATACTTATCTGTACATGTCACTCATAGTACATGTAACTGATAGTAAGTTCCCACAGACTTTGGGAATGAGAGACATTTTATTAAAGGGCTGGCCTTGTAGCACAGTGCTTAAATGCTGTGTGTAGAAAGCTGGATCCCACATGGTTGACCGTGGTTCTAATCGTGGCCCCACGTATTGAAAATCACAGTAGGTGCTTGTGTATATGTATGCTCAGATTCTTGACAGGAAGGAAAAATGGAGAAGGCTTGATCACACCCCACTGGGGTAGTGTTTTCTCTCTTCTTTCCTCTGGCGAGTGACAAAAAGAGATTTTACTGAAACGTCGGACTCGTTTGGTTATGAATTATAATCTGAGATGCTTGCTATATTTTAATTTTGGAGAAGTGCTAGTTTGCCTTAGTTTAATACACAGTATGAATATGCCTGCATAGGGTCCAGCAGGTGGTGTGGTTGAGGCGTTGGACTCCCACATGGCCGACTGTGGTTTGAGTCTGGACCTGGTGGCTTTCTTTCTTGCTTTCTCATCTGGTGAGTGCTCATACCCCACAGCAAATTAAAATAAAAAGAATGGTCCGACAGGTGGCATGGTTGTTAAGGCCACTGGACTCCCATATGGCCAACCATGGTTTGCATCCAGGACCCGGCAGCTTGCTTTCTCACTTTCCCCCCCTCTCTTGCTCTGTCCCTCTCTGGTCAAATTAAAAATAAATAAAGTAAAATAATTTTTAAAAAGAATAATAAAATTAAATAAACAACTCTTAAAAGATGGGCCTGCGTAGCAGGAGATACTTCTTTACACTGACTTTAAGTCATTTCGCTGTGTTTTGGTTGATAGATTGAGAATTTTGGAGTTGTGGCAAGAAAAAACTGGAGTAGCTAAAACAGCTCCGTTATGGTGTGTGAATTTTTAGGGTTCTTCAAAATTTCAGGAAGTTGAAAGATGTTGGGGACTATAACAGTTGGCCTGAGTTGTCCGTTACTTAATGTTGATGTGGTGTGGTTCCTGGAGTAGTAGCTGCTTCAGAAATATTTGGGAACTTGTTGGAAATGCAGATTATATAGGTCCTCCCCAGATTTACTAACTATGTTCTTGCAAGATCCTAGGTGATGGGAGTTTGATGAGCACTGATATCTGACTTCTTATTCTCCTGGCTAGGTGTACTTTTGTTCAAATTGTTAACGATTTTCTTCTCTATTGTATTTTAAAAGGAACTAGAGATGAATGTAGTCATTGGCCTAAAATGACATTTTCTTAAAAAACAGAGTAGTAATAGTAATCCATAAGGACATACAGTGCAGATATTTGTGTTCTCCCATCTCTGGTCCTCTGAGACATAATCACTTTTTTTCCCTGTAATGGGCCTGTGTAAGCAAGTATTAGGTTCGTTTCTCAGTTTACTAACTTAAAGTCTTTGTGATTTATAGCAAAACGTCTAGCTGTGTACACTGTTACTCCTCCTGGTTTTTGCAAGGTGTATTGATCTTAATTGTTTAAATAGGACCTGTATGTGTATGTGCACATCTTTGTCATGTCCCTGTAACCCCTATTCTTACATCACCAGCGCCCATAGGTTTACCTTGTTAGCTCACCTAGCGGGTCTTCTGTAGGTTGATGCTGAAAGTTGGAGACCAGGAAATGATTTACATTGTTACAACTATGGAAACATTTATTGTTGCGCTCAATAGTGAGCTAGGATTTTGTTCCTTCTCTGTAGGTCCTACTCAGCAATCCCTTTGCTTCTCAAAAGAGGATGTTCTTGGTGACAGGATTAAATATAAATTGTCATTATGTGTTCTTTCCTTCCTTCCTCTCACTCAGAATTGTTACAGTGACTTGTTGAGGGTAGAACAGTCCTATGGAATGTTCTAGTGGGTTTATCTGGCTATTCCCTTACATTGTTTAGCCTGTTCTTTCCTCTTGGTATTTCCTGTAAACTGACATTTGTATTTGAAAGCTTAATTGATTCGGGGTAAACATTTTTTGGCAAGCATCCTTCGTAGGTGGTGATGTGCTTTCTGTCTCACCACTAATGTGTGTGACCCGTGGCCCGTGATTTTGGAGTTACAGTAGAATTAAGACCTGCGACTATGATTCCTTGATTTTTCTCCTCCGCTTTGAACCTAAAAGACAGTTTTGCTGTGGGTTTAGTGTGCTTTTAACATACTTAGGATGAGTCAGTATAAGGTGTAAGTCAGTATAAGGTTGTGTTAAAGTGTTTAAAATCTCAGTTCAGTTAAGAAAACTTGATGTTTCATGTGCTTTTTGTGGTTCTTGACAGTGGTAACTTCTTGTTGTCCCCCCCCCCCTTTTTTAATTGCCAGAGGGTACATGAGCTCACCAGAGACAGATAAACATTCTCCTCCATTTTTTCCACCCTGTTGAGATTTTGGGCAGGTACACACACATGCCTGGTGTGTTTGTTTTGTTTTAGAGAGAGATTTTTGCTATAGGGAGTGTGTGCTCCCCAGAAACAAAGATAGAGAGAGACAGAGAAAGTGAGAAATCACCTCACGGGGGCGATAGCCATGCCACAATCCACCCTTCTCCATTCTTCTCTCAGGATCTTGGGCATGTATGCACATGTGCCTGGTATGAATTTCAAGCCCCTGGGTCTCACACTCAAACCACAGTCTGCTACGTGAGTCCAGTGCCTTCAGCGCTACGCCACCTGCCGGCCCCCACGTCTGGTGTGTTTTTGAAGCTCCCAGGGCTGCAGCAAACTCAGTCTACTACACGGGATCCATCTCCTTTAACTACTAGCAGTCCCCAGCTTTCTTGGCACCAGGGACTGGCCTCATGGGAGAGAATCCCTCCATGGACCACGGGCGGCAGGCCTGGTCCTGGGATGGCCCAAGCGTCCCATATGCACCATGCACCCCATTCCCACCACTACCACATTGCGGTGTATGGTGAAGCCGTCACTCACCAGTCGGGCTTGTGCTCCCATGAGAATCCAGTTCTACTGCCTTTGAGCCAAATGATGTTTATTTGGTACAGGAGCACTTCTGTGCAAGGACGACTCCTCATCTATCACCCATGACTGATGGCTCCGGGCTCCCTGGTTGTTACAACACTGATTTTTTTTTTTTTTCCTTTTCTTTAATAAGTTGGGGGAGGGGAAAAATACCCTCAACAGGGTCTCATGCCCTGATTTCCACCCTGCCTGGCCTCTGGGATTATGGGTACAGTTGCCTTGTGTGTACCGGGCGACTGGGGAACCAAACCTGTAGTCTTCCTGTGGATCCAGCCTTGCTTGAGCAGCGCATTACCACTCTGTCACCCAGCTGTCCTTTCGCTGTGTTTTTCAGTGACCGTGGTGATGGGAGTGTTTTTCTTTTCTATGATAGGTGTTCTTTTGTATTTGAGAGTGGGAGACTGATAATCTTAGACACAAGTTGTCACCACCACCCTTCCCTCGATAGATTGCTGTCCTGGTGTCTTAGAGGAGAGGTCAGACTGAGGAGAGAGTCTTCTCTCCTCCCATGCCCAGCACAGCATGTGTGATCGCGTTTTAAAGCTGGAAAGCTTTCAGAACTTAAGTTCCAGAATTAATGTGGAGAATCTGGAAAATTCTTACAGGAGGTGGAGCCCACTTGGCAATGTGAGCCATGAGGAGTGGGTTGTAAACACAGGTGAAGCCTCAGGCATTTACCTGCTGCCCACCCCCTGCTCCGTGGCGGGTAGGCCAGACTGGCTTGGCCCTCTCAGGCCACGAACTGCCACTGGTTGGGGACCCCTATACTAGAATGTGGAGCTGGCTCTGTATTTATTTATTTTTTTAAAGATTATTTTACTTAACTATTTACTTACTTTAATTTGACCAGAGAGGGTCAGAGTGGGAATGGGAGAGGGAGAGAGAGGGAAAGTGAGAAAGCAAACTGCTAGGTCCGGGGCTTGTACCACGGTCGGCCATGGGGGAGTCCAGTGCCCCTAACTACCTGCCAGCTCAGGCTCTGTATTTTTTTAATTGCCAGAGGGCGTGTGCACTTGCTTGGAGAGGGAGAACACATTCTTCAGTGGATGTGGTCATGCTGGAATTCCTCTGTCTCCATCCTGTTGGGATCTGGACTCACACATACATGCCTCCAGTGTGTGTCTCACTCTTCTTGGGCCAGGATTCATGTCATAGTTGGCTGTGTGGGATTGTGTGGGGTCAGGCTCTCAACCACCAGGTGGCTGGGCTGTTCCTTATTTCAGTCCTTACTTACTTACTTATTTTTTTTAAAGAGAGTTTTACTGTAGTGCGTGTGCACTCACTGGAGAGACAGAGACTGAGATACAAAAAGTGAGAAATTACCCCCTAGACGGATGGCCACACAATAGTCCCTTTTCTTCCATTCTCCTCTTGGGATTTTGGGCATGCACGCACACACTCCTGGCATGAGTTTTAAGCCGCCAGATCTAGGACTTGAACCATGGTTGACCGTGTGGGAGTCCAGCAATGTCACTATTACACCATCAGTTGGTCCCCAGTCCTTATTCTTGAAATGAAGTCTGGCCCTAGAGTCACGGGAAGGAAAATGGTTAGATTAAGTCAAGAGAACCGAATGCTAGTCTTGACTCCCTGGCGAGTGATGTGATTTTGGGACCTTGGATAAGTCCCTTGTTTCTTGGCGGACGTTAGAATTTTAGATGAGCTGACCTCTAAAGTTCCTCTTAGTTCTGATATGTCCCAAGGATTGGTTTAGATTGAACTGAAAACTCTGGGAAGGTCGGAATCTTTCCTTTCTTGTGAGATACTTTTTTCTCTTGGCTTGGCAGGTTGCAGTATTTTTTGGTGGTCTGTCTATCAAGAAGGATGAAGAGGTGCTGAAGAAGAACTGCCCGCATATCGTTGTGGGGACTCCCGGCCGAATCCTCGCCCTAGCTCGAAATAAGAGTCTCAATCTCAAACACATCAAACACTTTATCTTGGATGAATGTGATAAGATGCTTGAACAGCTCGGTGAGTAGCAGCGCTGTGCCTGGGCTGTTGTCTGGGCAGTTGCCTTTGAGCCAAATGATGTTTATTTGGTACAGGAGCACTTCTGTGCAAGGACGACTCCTCATCTATCACCCATGACTGATGGCTCCGGGCTCCCTGGTTGTTACAACACTGATTTTTTCTTTTTCCTTTTCTTTAATAAGTTGGGGGAGGGAAAAAATACCCTCAGCAGGGTCTCATGCCATGATTTCCACCCTGCCTGGCCTCTGGGATTATGGGTACAGTTGCCTTGTGTGTACCGGGCGACTGGGGAACCAAACCTGTAGTCTTCCTGTGGATCCAGCCTTGCTTGAGCAGCGCATTACCACTCTGTCACCCAGCTGTCCTTTCACTGTGTTTTTCAGTGACCGTGGTGATGGGAGTGTTTTTCTTTTCTATGATAGGTGTTCTTTTGTATTTGAGAGTGGGAGACTGAAGACTGATAATCTTAGACATAAGTTGTCACCACCACCCTTCCCTCGATAGATTGCTGTCCTGGTGTCTTAGAGGAGAGGTCAGACTGAGGAGAGAGTCTTCTCTCCTCCCATGCCCAGCACAGCATGTGTGATCGCGTTTTAAAGCTGGAAAACTTTAAACTTAAGTTCCAGAATTAATGTGGAAAATCTGGAAAATTTTTATAGTGCAGTATTTTAGTGTGCTAAGTGGGGATAATAAAAGATTGTAGGAATGGAATTTTGGTATTTAGGAGAGAGGGGAGGATGGACATAGGCCCATAGAGAAGTCATTCCAAGTGATCACCGTAGATGGCATGCTCTAAGGCGGGCTCAGGTCGGGTGTTGTATTGTCTGAGTGTGTCCCAGGGAGGCATAGGATGGACTTGGATGTCAAATGCCAGTAAATGCCCAGTATTTGTATATTGTTGGAGGCTGGGATTAGGTAAGAGAGGAATTGGAAAAAGGGCTTATAATGCATTTTATTATTTTTTTAATTTATTTTTTGGAGAGGTTTTTGCTATAAGGCGCATGCACTCGCCAGCCAGAGAGAGAAAGCGAGAAATCACCCTCCAGGGGGGATGGCCACGCCGCAATCCCTTCTCCTCCATTCTCCTCTCGGGATCTTGGGCATGCATGCACACGCACCCGGCGTGAGTTTTAAGTCACTGGGTCTGGGACTCGAACTGCGGTCAACTACATGGGCATGGGAGTCCTGCGGCATAGCCATTACGCTAACTGCTGGTCCCTTATAATGCATTTGTAAGCCTCTGCAGTGGTTTTTATCTTTATTACATAATTACAGATTTTGGGGGGGGAACCATTAGTTAGCGTAGTCGACCACGTAGTCGACCACGGTTTGCGTCCCGGACCCGGTGGCTTAAAACTCATGCCAGGTGCGTGTGCGTGCGTGTCCAAGATCCCGAGAGGAGAATGGAGGAGAAGGGATTGCGGCGTGACCATCCCCCCTGGGGGGTGATTTCTTGGTTTCTGTCTCTGTGTCTCTCTGTCTGGTGAGTACACTCGCCATATAGTGAAAATCTCTCCAAAAAAAAAACATAATTAAAGATTTTGGTTTCATATTTCTTGCCTGGTTAAAACAGAGCTGGAGCCTTATCCCAAATCATTGCAGATTTGTTGATCTTCCTATTAATAATTTTACTATGGATTTGATTTTAAAGTGGTTGGAGGTAATTGACTAGAGAGATACCTCAGGTCATCTTTTCCTGGAGTTGACTCCCTTGTTTACCCCATTTTCGGCGGTCTTCACCTTACTGGAAAGTCTACTTCTGATCTGTTTTTACAGCTGCTTATTTTTGTCTATAATTTTTTTTTTCTTACAGACATGCGTCGGGATGTCCAGGAAATTTTTCGCATGACCCCCCATGAGAAGCAGGTCATGATGTTCAGTGCTACCTTGAGCAAAGAGATTCGTCCAGTCTGCCGCAAGTTCATGCAAGATGTAAATACCCTTCTACCTTCTCTCCCTCCACTCCCCGCCCGCTGCCTTCTTCCCTTCCTCGCCCTCCTCCTCCAGACTCCCTTGTCGTTCAAGCGTCAAGAAGGGGGCCTGCGGCCATCTGGGAGTGATGGCTCCTTGAAGAAACACAGAGAGGCAGAGACAGCTAGCGTTAGGGTCTGCGCGGGTGCCAGGGAAACTCCGGAAGACTTGGTCGGGCTAACGTGAGAGCGGGTAGTGTTCGACTTTTTTTTTTGAAATCACGGCATTTTTGAACTTCTTCTCCCTTTTGGGGGAGGGCAGGATTTTCTGCCCTACCACCTACCCATCGTCTCCTACATACCCCCTACAGCCACGCACCCTCAAGGTGGCATCAAGCATCCGACTGGAGCCTTCTGCTCACCAAAACTCAGACCTCCCGGTGGCAGGAGAGCAAGAGAGGGACAGACAGATGGCAGGGCATGTCCACAAGAAGAGCCAACAGCGCAGATGAATCCACCCCTCCCCACCTCCGGGGTTGGGGGCCTTTGGCACCTCAGTCCCCGATTCCCTACTCCTTCCTGCCCATACCTCCTCGCACCCATCCGGAACCTCGGTTGATGTGAGCCGGCAGCAGAGAAGCACCGTGGCGCGGCGAGGGAATGCGGACGGCACCCGGCGGTGGATGGCGGCAGCGGAGGCCGCGGGGAAACCCGACCAGGAAGCTGAGGACCAAACCAGCCTCTTTTTCCGTTCCCGGTTTTTTTCCTGAACCCAACGCGTGCCATGCCCTGTTTACCCCCATATGTGTTGGGGGAGGGGTATCCTGAATGGGGTGGTAGATTTTTTTCTTTAAACCTTTTTTTTTTAATACTCAAAGGAGAGGGATATTGGAAGGGTAAAATGGAGAGCTCCACTTGGCTGTAACCAGGTGGGTGCTAGGGCTCGGGGCCAGGCGGCCGTCGTGTGAGCAGTGCTCCTGTCCGCAGAATGGCTCTTGTCTTTATTTGGACCTGGAGCTACAGCTAACATTTGAACGAGGCTGTGGAGCTGCTTTTTAGAAAGCTTGCCTTGTTAGCCTGCCTTCTGGGGTTGGGCGTCTGAGCTTTCCCATGAGAGAGGGAGGGAAGTATACACACACACACACACACACACACACACACCCTTTCCATCTTGCAGCCTGTGTTCCCAAATACAGTAGAGTGATAGGAGAGTCAGGCTTTGGGACTTCCTTGGTCCTTTTCTGTCACTTTCAGTGCTGCTTCCTCCCCTTCATGGGTGGTTTTTTTATTTTGAGGATGAACGCATCTGCTGCCCTGAGTGTTCTGTAGCCCTGTGTATCGATACCTGCCACGTGAGCTGGGGGTGGTCTGACTCTTAGTTCAGAGATCGTCTCATCCACAAGTATTTCCTGTTGACGGAAGCAAGTTTTACTCATCCTGAGTAATCTCGGCTTCTTAAATGGCATTTTGACTATGTCCTTTGTCACATTCAGGTCTTAAAGACATCACTTTCCTTCTGTGCCTAAGACTTAGGGGAAAGAAAATTAAATGGAGCAGTCCTTGTTCCCTTGTGTTCTTACAACCAGCTCTGATGGAGCTACTCTGACCTTGGGTCACTGTTTCCCATTATTTCCCAGGTGTTTGGATCATGTTCTGTCTTTGAGAATCACATCCCATTTTCTGTCCACCACCTCCATTTGAGGTAATGGCATCTTGCCATTGGGTGGTTTCTCTAGTCCTTTACCTTTGTGAAGTTCCTTTTCCATGAGATTTTTCAGTTGGGCAGTTTTAAAACTCGTTCGTGAGGAAGACAATTAGATCTAATGCAAAAGAGACCACAGTAAAATAAGGGAATTTTTGGGGGTGGGGTTGGGTTTTCAGTCTTCTCACTTCTCCCCATCCCCCCATGGGGTGTATTGGAGATCAACTTCCTCCACCCCCCCAGGTTTAACCCCCCCACTCTGCCCTCCTCCCGTTCCCTACCCCCTTCCTCCCCCCCCAGCCAATGGAGATCTTCGTGGATGATGAGACGAAGTTGACGCTGCATGGATTGCAGCAGTACTACGTGAAACTGAAGGACAACGAGAAGAACCGGAAGCTCTTTGACCTTCTGGATGTCCTTGAGTTCAACCAGGTCAGCTGTTCAAGATCCAGTAGGGAGATGAGCATTGGATACACCTTTGGCTGTAGCGGAAGCCTGTGTTTTAAGTACTTTTTTATTGAGGAAACACGTATGTGATGTGTGAGAAAATGGTGGGGAAATTCTCCTAAAATGTTTTTTTAGGGGCTGTCTCTGGCCAAGTGGCTAAGATTGCTGGATCCCACATGGCTGGTTGCACAGGTCAAATCCTGGCCCCAACAGCTTGGAAAAAAGCCTGTATGTGTGGGGCTGTGTACGTGCATATTCATGCTCCAAATCACAATAGGGTGGAGAAAAAGAGAAGGGATTGTGGCATGACCACACCCCATTGTGGGGTGCTTTCTCCCTCTCCTTCTGGCTGGCACATTACAGAAATTTCTTGGGACCAGCAGATGTTGTAATGGTTATGTCACTGGACTCCCACATAGTTGACTGCGGTTCCAGCCCCAGACCCGATGGCTTAAAACTCATGCCGGGGACATGTATGTGCATGCCCAAAATCCCAAGAGGAGGGTGGAGGAGAAGGGGTGTGATGTGGCCATTCTCCCTGGAGGGGTGATTCTTGCTTTCTCTCTCTTTGTCTCTTTGGTGATTGCACGGACCCTGTAGCAAAAATCTCTCCAAAGAAATTTCTTTTAGGTCAGAAATGTCTTTTTGGGGGGGTGCTTTTCTGTGCCATGGCTGACATGGATAAGTTCTGAATATTCAAAATAAAATATTAAGTAAAATTAAAACCTGAGAAGGGCTTTAATAAAATTTATGAAGATCTTGAACTATTTTGGGCACGTTAGGATTCTTAAGTCTGTTTATTTCTTGTACTGCTTACTGAGAAGACACATGGCATGGATTAAACGGTCATGTGATCTATTTGTACTAAAAACAACAATTAGGTTTAATATTTTGCGAGTAGGAATATCATTCCTGGTCTTTCCAGAGCTTAGGTTTAATTTTTATAGTCAGGAGTGAGTCTTATCCTTATTGTCTAGCATGTTGGGTAACTTTAGTTACTGTTCTCCACACCTCCTCAGGCCAGGTTACTTGTAAAATCAGCTGAGAGAAAGGCTACATTACATTTAGAACAGGAGAGTAAATATGTGGTAGGAAATAAGGGATTACAGGGAATTCCTTTAGAATAGAGTACTTACTGGAAACTCCGGCATGGCCTTTCTCACGCGCTGTGACCCACGGCCCCACTCACCCCACGTCGCCCCCAGGTGGTGATCTTTGTGAAGTCTGTGCAGCGGTGCATTGCTCTGGCCCAGCTTCTGGTGGAGCAGAACTTCCCAGCTATTGCCATCCACCGTGGGATGCCCCAGGAGGAGAGGTGAGGTGGAGATGTTTTGTGACCTAGAGAGGAAACGAGATCATTGTAAAAAGGGAATCTCAACAGTTTCGTAATTTCCTTTATCACAAAGGCTTTCTCGGTATCAGCAGTTTAAAGACTTTCAACGAAGAATTCTTGTAGCTACCAACCTATTTGGCCGAGGCATGGACATTGAGCGAGTGAACATTGCCTTTAACTACGACATGCCTGAAGATTCTGACACATACCTGCATAGGGTGAGTCCTACACCAAAGGACATTCTACTTTCCATCCCCTTCCCTTTTTTTAAAAAAGAAGGTTTTTTTTGGGGGACCAGCAGTTGGCCTAATGGCTGTGTTGCTGGACTTCCATGTAGTCGACTGTGGTTCGAGTCCCAGACCCAGTGGCTTAAACACATGCTGGGTGCGTGTGCGTGTGTGCCCAAGATCCTGAGAGGAGAAAGGAGGAGAAGGGATTGTGGTGTGGCCATCCTCACTAGGGGGTGATTTCTTGCTTTCTTTATCTCTGTCTCTGTCGAGCGCACACGCCCTATAGCAAAAACCTCTTTCATTATTATTTAATTTGACCAGAGAGACCGAAAGGGAAAGTGAAAGCAAGCCATCAATCCAAGACTCTAACCACAGTCGGCCATGTGGGAGTCCAGAGCTTTAACTACCATGCCATCTTCCTCCCCCTTTTTTTATGTCAAATTTGCCAGATGGTGTGTGTGCTTGCTGAAGAAGAGAGATGGGGAAAATGAGAAAGCACCCCTTGTGGGGCATGGGCACATCACAGTCTCTCAATTCATCCCCTTTCGGGATTTTGGACACACACAGGCACTTGCCCTGTGTCTTCTTCAAGCCGCCAAGTCCAGGGCTCGAACCACGCACTGTACCACCTAGATCCAGAAGCCTTAATCACTGTGCCACTGACTGGCCCCCATCTCCTTATCTATGTATGTCTTCATCCCTCCCTCTGGCTGCCTTCCCTCCTCTGAGTCCTTCATTGCTCCCCTCTGTCTCCTTGCAGGTGGCCAGAGCGGGCCGGTTTGGCACCAAGGGCTTGGCCATCACGTTCGTGTCGGATGAGAACGACGCCAAGATCCTCAATGACGTGCAGGATCGCTTTGAGGTCAACATCAGCGAGCTGCCCGACGAGATCGACATCTCCTCCTACAGTGAGTGTCAGGCTCGACCCGCGTCCCTGCTCCCGCTGTGTCAGGAGTGCCTGGTGCACAGCCCTCGGCCAGCTCGTGCCCCTGGTCTTTGAGGCCACGTGGGCTGTCGCGTCGTCCTCTCTGTGGGGTCTCTTTCTCTCACCAGATTATCTCTTGCACCCCACGTCTGTCCTCCACCCGCACAGCCCCGCGTCTGCGTGCGCGTCTCTGCCTGTGTTCACTTTCGTGCCTTGTCCTGACGGTGCCATGTTTTCTCCTCAGTTGAGCAGACACGGTAGAGGACCCGCCCCTTCTGGAATGCTGACAGTCTGTCCCCTCAGAAGAGGACCAGGCGTGGGGTGAAGGAGACACTACTGCCACCTGCCCTGACGGCCCCACCCGCTGCCTCCTTGTGCATCACCACCCCTCAGGCCCATTTCCCCATTTGTCAGAGCGTTTTTTTAACAAAACTAGAATCACGCAAGTCTGTGGTGTCTGTGCTCCGCCCCTTTATTGTGGCGGGTCAGGTCGTGTTTCGGAGTGACCCGGGAGGGCGGGAGGTCCCTGTGAGGCTGTGTCCTACCGTGGGTGGGGTCATGGGGCTGGGGCTGCACTGCAGAGGCCATGGCTCCAGCTCTGCCTAGGTCTCCTGGGCCCTGGGGCCGGCTGGAGTGTGTCCTTGGAGGGGGAGGGCTCCTGGGTGCGGAGGGCATTGTTCGGGGTCGGAGGACAAAGGGGGCCGTGGGGAGCTAGGCGTCGCCGAGGCTCTCCCTGTGCCGCCTCATCAGCCCCTTCAGCTTCTGGATCTTGAGCACCAGGGCCTGGGCCTCCCAGGAGCCCTCCTGGCCTTCCAGCAGGGCCTGGTACAGCTCCAGCTGCTGCTCCAGCAGCTCCTTGGCCTGGGCCAGCTCCGCGGTGTGCTGGAACGGGGGGCCCTGTGCGGGGGGAGGGAGCATCAGCCGGGGAGGGGGTCGAGGCCCTCGGAGGCCGGGGGGTGGGGTGGGGGGCTGTGGCTGGACTTCAGGAAGCCACCCTCCTCGCTGTTGACCCATTAGCTGAAGGCCCCGTTGGAGAAGCCAGGGTCGTCCCTGTGGGCACAGGCCATGGGGTGGAGAGGCTCCCGGCCCGGGAGCTGCACCTGGGCTCCTGAGGCAGGATGTAGGTTCACGGGGGAGGACCGGTTGTCCCTCCCTAATAACTAATTAACGGGGGAACTGCCACTCAAGGACTTGTGGACTGCTGCTCGGGAGGCAGGGAGGGTGGGTGGGAGAGGGAGCCCTGAGGGCAGGAGGGGGTGGAGGGGTTTATCTCCCCCGGCCCCCACAGTCCCCTCCTGCCCTCCACCCCTTCTGTCCTTACCCTGGGAGGCTGCTACTTACCCTGGGGGGTGGCCTCATCTTCCCACTGTCCGTGAAGTTGGTCTGCTCCTCTGTGCTTGCCTTGGGGTTCTGGGAGCAGCCCCGGGAGCTCCGGGGAGCCAGGGACCAGGAGGACAGGAGGTGGCGACAGCACCGGGAGAGCCAGGGCAGAGGCGTCGCCATGGCAGTGAGGCCGGGAGCGGTCTGAGCTGCCCAGCGGCCACCAGGAACTGGCTCCGTCCAGGCCTGGGCCTCGCTTCAGTGCCCGGCTCTGCCCAGGCCCCCGCCCGCCCGCTGTGCCCCCACCTCCCCAGCCTGGCCCCAGAGTCCAGGAACAACTGCCCTTGATGGGAAAGTTCCTGTCGTTGTGGCAGAACGTGCTTCAGGACTCAGGCGCCTGCCCCCGGCGCTGTGTCTGTTCCCGTGTTCCCTCCGCTCTGCGAGGTGGGGGTACTTCCCTGGCTGCAGGTGAGGAGAGCGGCTCCGATGTCTCAGCACCCAGTGTCCGTGGGGCCTTCCTGGGGGCTCGGGGTGCTGGAGGCCCCGCAGCTGGCTGGTGGGAGGCTAGAGGGCTCCCAGGTCCACCGACTTCGCACCTTACCCTGATGTGGCTCAGGGACTGATTTCTTCGTTTCTCTGCCCTCTTCCTGGTCCAGGATGACTGTTTTCCTTGTCCCTGTGGAGCCTTTCACGTTGTAGGGCTTTTCCTTCTCTGTGGTCGGAGCACCTTTGTAGCTCGTAACCTTGGCTGACAGGTGACACCAGTACAGGCCTCCGTCCCTGCCTCGGCCCAGAGCAAGCCCTGTGCTCACACTGCCTGTGTGAGTCGTGTACACGTGTGCTTCCTCAGTGTACACGAGGAAGCTCCAGGGGACGTCCTGCTGGAGTGAAGTCCCAGCCCTTTGGGCAGAGGTGGCTCTTTCAAGAGAATGGTTGGTTTCAGTTTTGACCCTCTGGGATAAGGAAGATCATCTGAAAAACATGACTCGGCTGGCAGGATTTCCAATGTTGGACAGCTGCTGCCCAGCTTACTGTTTGGACTTTGGGTCGTGAGACCATCTGAGCCACTTTTCTCTGCAAACCCGCTGGGGTTCTGCCCAGAGAAGAGCTAAGGTACACCTGTGTGGGGAGCGCCTGGGCCTCGAGGCCCCTCGGTGACCAGAGACGAGGGGTTGGCAGGACCAGATGAGGCTGCAGGAGTCCCCGTCAGGCCCTGTCCCTGGACATTGGACCCTTCTCTTCCCGTCTAAGTAGAGGTGCCAGGGATGTCCTCAGTCACTCATTACTCACATCCAACCCCTTGGAAGTCCCTCCTGTGCTAACCTTCATTTCTCCTGTCCAGTCCTGGTCCCAGGCTCTGAACTTTTCTACCCTCCAGGCAGTAATGGCTCACTTCCCACTGGAGGCCAGAGGGCGGGGAGGGAGAATGGGACAGCCAGAGCAGAAGCTGTAGGGCTGGGGGAGGGTGAAGGAAGGTGTTTCCATATGGTTATTTTTCTGTCGTGGTCCAAGGGGGCCTTCCTTCCCCTAGGCCCAGGGACGTGGAAAGGCAGCAGGACCAGGAGAACATTCCATGTGAAAGGGACATACGTGTTTTTCTTGCCTGTTCTGGAGAGTTTAGTCAGTAAAACTGGAGAGGTTTTTGCTATAGGGCGTGTGCTCCAGAAAGAGACAGAGAGACAGCGAGAAATCACCCCCCAGGGGGGATGGCCACACGACCGACAATCCCTTCTCCATTCTCTCGGGATCTTGGGCACGCACGCACAGGCACCTGGTGTGAGTTTAAGCCACCGAGTGTGGGACTCGAACCGCAGTCGACCACATGGGAGTCCAGCGACATAGCCATACGCTAACTGCTGGTCCCAGTAAAACTTTTTACTGGAGCGTGAAATTTTTCAGGGGTCAGCAGGTGGTGTGGTACTTAGGCTCTGGACTTCCTCATTGCTGACTGTGGTTTGAGTCCTGGACCTGGCACTACTTGTTTTCTCACTGCAAACCCCCCCTCCCCCATGAGCACTATAGTAAATTAGGAAGAAATAATTTAAAAAATGAAATAATAAATTGTTTTTAAAAAATAAGAAAAGTCTCCAAATATTAGGCAATAAAATGATTACTATCTAAGCTCATGAGACCAGAACACAAGCTTTACAACACAGACCTGTGTGGAGAATGGGCTTAATGTGTGGGGTGTCTGCTGTGGTTTCAGTGTGTCCCCCAAAATTTCACGTATCAGGACTTGGCTGTATTGCGAGGCACAGAGAACATTTTAATCCAATCGACCTTGAAGGGCAGGATTGTTGGGAAGTGATTTGGCGTCAGGGTAGGGCCCCAGGTCTGGTCCTAAATCCGGGGTTGGCCCTTTCCCTTCTTGCAGCCAGATTAGAGCGATGTTGCCGATGCGAGGTGAAGTGCTCTGCACAGCAGGGAGGCATTGCCCTGAGTCCTCCCCGTCAGTGACCACAAGTCCCGGGGAGCAGGGTACAGCAGAGAACACGGAGATAGAGCGCCCTCCTCTCCCTGGCTTCCACTCCCCAACCCCAGGACCCTAACTGGAAGGGGAGTCCCAGATCCCAGTCTCCCTGCTGGAGTCTCCTAAGCATGGCTGCCCCCATTCCTGCTGCACTTCCGGGCCTGCCCCTGTGTAGGGCCCTGGGTGTGTGCAGAGGGTGACCCTGGAATGTTCTTCCTCAAATGCCTGCATGGCTCAGTGCCTCTCCTTCAGGTCTGCTCACGTGGTGCTTCGGAGCTCACCCACATCACCCACTTTACAAGCGCTGCTTCTGTAGGACAAGCAGGTGGTCTCTCACATAGCTGACCACAGTTCAACTCTTGGACTGAGCAGCTTAAAACTCATGCTGGGTGAGCTTAAAACACACAAAGGTGGAACCAGCAGTTAGCGTAATGGCTATGTCGCTGGACTCCCATGTAGTCGACCGTGGTTCACGTCCCGGACTCAGTGGCTTAAAACTCAGCCGGGCGTTGGGACCAGCAGTTAGCGTAATGGCTATGTCGCTGGACTCCCACGTAGTCGACCGCGGTTCGCGTCCCGGACCCGGTGGCTTAAACTCACGCCGGGCGCGTGTGCGTGCGTGCCCAAGATCCCGAGAGGAGAATGGAGGAGAAGGGATTGCGGCGTGGCCATCCCCCCTGGGGGGTGATTTCCTGCTTTCTATCTCTCTGTCTCTCTCTGTCTGTCTGGCGAGCGCACGCGCCCTATAGCAAAAACCTCTCCCAAAAAAAGAAAAAAAAAAAAAAAAAAAAAAAAAAAAAAAACTCAGCCGGGCGTGTCTGTGTGCATGCCCAAGATCCCAAGAGGAAAATGGAGGAGAAGGAATTGCGGTGTGGCCATCCCCCCTGGGGGGGTGATTTCTTGCTTTCTGTCTCTGTCTGGTGAGCGCACGCGCCGTATACCAAAAAACCTCTCAAAAAAAAAAAACCCAAAAAAACCCCACAAAGGTATTGCAGCATGGCCATTCCTCCTGGGGGCTGACTTCTCACTGTCTCTTTCTCACACTCTGTCTCTCCAGTGAGTGCACGTGCCCTATAGCAAAAATCTCTTTAAAAAAAAGTGCTGCTTCTGTGTTCAGCACATACCCTAAAACTGGGACCGTACAGAGAAGATTAGCATGGTCCCTGTGTAAGGGTGGCATTTAAATTAATTAAATATGCCATAAAAATAAAGTACTCCTTCTGTTACTTTGTATCAATTGTCTACTTTTCATTATTTAAAAATATATCTCCTGTCACTTTCTAAGGATGAAGGAGCCTTGTCCCAGAGGAGGCCTCCACAACATCTGCTGTTGTCTATGTTCCTTCGCAGTTTGACCTTGACTTTGGCGGGGCCTGAACCCTTTCCCCTTAAATCTGTGTCAAGTTTTGATGCAAAACATGGGGAAATGACACTGCCTGACTTCTGGGTTCTGACATAAGGTGCCTTTTGGATCTTGGCTTCTTGAAACACCCCGAGAGCCCAGGGTGGAGCTGAGAGCAGCCCAGCCGCTGGAGCAGCAGGTGGAGGAGTGCATGGGCCACGTGGGACCAGTCCCAGTGAGCTGCCTGGTATGGGCGCCCCTCCGGCCCCTGCTGGGAGCCCTGTAGTCTTCAGGGCCAGCCAGGCCTGCAGATGAGGCACCCTAGCCCATCTCACACCGAGGAGGAGAAATGCCCAACTGAGCCCAGTCAAGCCACAGGATGAGGGATTATAAATTTTCTTTATTTTTTTTTAGTTTGCTATAGGGAAGGTGGACTTGCTGGAAAGAGAGAGAGAGAGAGGGAAAGTGAGAAATCACCCCCCAAGGGTATGGCCACGCTGCAATCCCTTTTCTTCCATTTACCTCTCAGGATTTGAGCTCACACCCACACGTGCCCGACATGTTTTTCAAGCCGCTGTGTCCAGGACTTGAACCATGCAGTTGGCCATGTGGAGCCCAGCAACCTTAACCTCTACACTTGGCCCTGAAAGTTGTTTTGTTTTGGGGTCATTTTTTTAGACTTACTTGTTACCCAGCAATAACTAATGAACACTTACCTTATCATTTACTGTTACTATTGGGTCATTGGGAAAGTCCTGATACATTTTTGCACAGAAAAATGTATCACGACTTTCCCGAGGACCTAATATGTTTGCTTCACTGTCTTTCCTGTCAGACTGTAACCTTCAGGAGAGCGAGTATTTTATCTCCTTTGAATAAATGATCACCGGGTCTAGGGCGGTGTCTGGCACAGAGGCACTCACTAAGTATTTGTTAAGTGAACAGATAAACAGTGCCGTCAGAATTCCTTCAGGCTGGGTCTGGGACTGGGAAAGGAGTTGTGTTGGATTTCGGGAGCTGTCACTGGACTGCCGGAGCAGCCCCCACAGATTGGGTGGTTTACACAACAGAAGTTGGTTTCTCTTTCTGGAGGCTCGAAGTGTGAGACAAGGGTGCTGGCTGATCGGATTCCTGGCGAGGGCCCTCGTCTGCCTTGGGGACAGCTGCGGTCTTGCTTGCTGTATCTTCACATGGTAGAGGGAGAAGGAGCTCCCTCTCCCACTAATCCTACCGTGTGGGCCCTCCTCTTAGCCTCATCTGAGCCTAACCACCTCCCAGGGGTGCCCCTCCGAGTGCCATCACCTCAGGGCTAGAGCGTCGATGCATGAATGGGGTGTGTGGGGGGACACAAACATTCAGTCCATGATAACCTCCAAGATCACGGTCCTGGAAAATTAGATTTCTGGTGAGGGCTCTCTTCCTGGCTAGCAGAGAGATGGCCCCCTTCTCACTGTGTCCTGTGGCCCTTCCTCTGTGTGCATGCAGAGAGAGACTCTGAGGTACCTCGGTCTTAGAAAAATCTCTTCTGTAGGATTAGGGCCTCATCCTTATGGCCTCATTTAATCTTATCTCTCTCCTTAAAGGCTGCATTTCAGCTACAATCACAATGGGGGTTAGAACTTTGGCATGGGGTTTTTCGGGGATACAGCTTAGTCTGCAGCGAGACAGGGATGTGTCGAGCTATGCACGTGTTTGGTGTCTACCAGCTGGTCCTGGTTTCCTGAATCCCCTCGGCAAGCTTTAGTGTGGGTGCGGCAACCCCACTGACTGGGAGCTCTGGCCATTAACTGCTTCTGCTGACTTCTGGGCTGGAAGGGGCCGTCTGGGCTGCAGTCATGGTTGGCTGCTGCCCCGCTGGTGGCTGTGACTCATCTGCAGTGCCTGGGGCTCTGGGCCCTCTCCCCTAACTTGCAGGCCCCCAAAGCCCTGGGTTAGTCATCAGGGCAGAAATGAGATGTTGGGTAAGGAGTAGCACAGAGCAGGAACTGAGGGGTCCAGTCTGAAATGTCAGGTGTTTGGGCCACCCAAGGGAAAGAGACAGCTTTGGAGGGGGCAGGGGCAGCCCCTGGGATCTGGGAAGTAGAGTTGCATGGGTCCTTCCACTGAGGCCCTTGGAGTCTGGTGGTGTCCGGGGTCCTGTCTGGCTCAAAGTCCTCTGGGCTTCTCAGCCTGGTTGAGTCTTCATGGGGAGAAAGGGACAGTGGGTGACTCAGTGTTGGGCTCATGCAAGGCTGTGAATTCCTGGAGCAGGCAGTGGGACCTGGAAGCCCTGGGGTTCGGGACTAGAGCTGGTCCATACAGGCGTCCACAGACACCACCCTTCACCCGGGACAAACCCTCTGCAAACAGCCCCACGGGGGTCGCTAGGCCAGTCCTTCCCACGCGGCTCTCCTCCCGGGCTCCGTCCTCCTCACCCTTCAGTTCTCTACCCCTGGGTGTTCCTAACTCAGCCACAGTCTTACCTTCTCCCGAGATCTTGGGCACGCACACTCCTGCGCCTGCCATGAATTTCAGGCCACCGGGCCCAAGACTCGAACCGCAGTGCCATATGGGAGTCCAGCGACATAACCGCTACACCATCTGCTGGCCCCATTAACTTGGCTTTTTGAATAAAATTGTCTTTCTTGGAAACAACATCTGAATGCCCACATAGTCCTCCACAGTGTGACCACCATCAGGACGAGCAGGACTAGGAGCACAGCTCCCTGAAGGCTCTGTCCTCCCCAGGCCAGAGAGGCCCCTGCGCCGAGGTCACTCGTGCCTTGAAGTGGCACCTTCAGCGGCAGGTGTCAGGGTGGACCTGGGACTGGCAGAGTGCCCTCACCTCTCAGGGTTAAGCATGAGCTCGGGCGCATCCTGGAAGACCCCTTCTCCCTAGGCATTCGTGCCATGATCAGGGGCCGGGACAGGCTCACACACCAGCACGAAGACCCAACCGCCCTGAACCTCCTCATCTCCGGGACGGAGCCCAAGCCCCGCTCCTCCCACCTCCGCCGCTCACCCACTAGCCACCATTGTCTGCCTAAGTCCAGGACTAGGCACACTGGGCCCTCCTCCCTGTTGGTGTCAGGTCCACTGGGTCCCCCAGACACCCCTCCTTTGTGTCCCCTCACGCCCCTCCCCACTCCTCAAAGCGGTCCACTGCACCCCTGGACTTCTCAGCCCACGATCTGCAGAACCCCCGCAGTCCTCTCAGGACGAACTCTGCCTCCCAGCTCCAACAGATACTGCAGGCTCCCGAGGACACAGCCCCTCCAAGTCCTCTCGCCTCGGAGGGGGAGTTCCCAGGAACCTCGTACCCCAGGGCCTGCTCCTCGTTGTGGATCTCAGACCGTTCTGCCTCCCTCTCCCACGTCCCCTGACCTGTCCTCAGGCTAGGGCCACACTCCCCACCGGAACTGTTCCCTGTGGCCCCGGCCATGCCTCACAGTCGTTAGCTCATCGCCCCGGCTCCCTCCCTCCCTCTCCAGCAGGGCTGTTGCCTTGGTCCTGATGACCTCAGCATGTGGGGTGTAACAGGCTGAACGGTGGTCCCCAAAGCGCCCCTCGATCCAAGGAGCCTGTGACCTAGTGTGTGGGGGTGGCCGTGCCACAGTCCCTTCTCCGTTCTCTTGGGATTTTGGGCACACACGCACATGCTCCTGGTGTGAGTTTCAAGCAGCCAGGTCTGGACTCGAACCACAGTCAGCTCTGTGAGAGTCCAGCTCCTTAACCACGCCACCACCTGCTAGCCCTGTAGCCTAAGTGTTGCCATGTTTGCTCTGAGATCCTGTTTCCCACACGCTTCCTCCAGCCAATGACTGAGGCAGCAGACAGGGCAGGACTGTCCTGTGTTGAAGGCTGACTCAGGCTCCAGGACCCACATGCTAACGGAGCTCTCAGATCACACGGATCTAGGGTGGTCCCAGCCCACCTCTCCTTCCGCACATTGCTGTGGCCCGAGGGCTCCCCAGCCTACTGTCTGCCTGCCCGGGTTCTCTTACAAGGACTTCCCCTAATAAATCCTTGCATGTTTAATAGTGTATTGATGTCTGCCCCTTACAGGGCCCTAACTCACACCAGAGGCATCAGGAGTAGTACAAGAACATGGGTAAAAATGGTGAATTTGGGTGCTGACAGGTGACGTGGTGGTTAAGGGCACTGAACTCCCACATGGTCAACCATGGTTCAACTCCCAGAACTGGTGGCTTGCTTTCTCTCTCTATATATACCTGTGTGGTCAAATTAAAATAAAGAAATAAAGTTAAATAAAGTAATTCTTGAAAAAATGGTAAATTTTAGGACCAGCAGTTAGCGTAATGGCTATGTCACTGGACTCCCACGTAGTCCATTGCAGTTTGAGTCCCAGACCCGGTGGCTTAAACTCACGCCAGGAGCGTGTGCGTGTGTGCCCAAGATCCCGAGAGGAGAATGGAGGAGAAGGGGATTGTGGCATGGCCATCCTCCCTGGGGGGGTGATTTCTTGCTTTCTGTCACTTTGTCTGTCTCTGTCTTTCTGGTGAGCACATGAGCCCTATAGCAAAAAACCTCTCAGAAAAATAAAAAAATGGTGGTTGGGACCAGCAGTTAGCATAATGGCTGTGTCGCTGAACTCCATGTAGTTGACTGCGGTTCGAGTGCCGGACCCGGTGGCTTAAACTCACGCCGGGCATGTGTTTGTGCATGTCTAAGATCCCAAGGAGAATGGAGGACAAGGGATAGCTGTGTGGCCATCCCCCCGGGGGTGATTTCTCACTTTCTTTTTGGTGAGCGCACGTGCTGTATAGCAAAAGCCTCTCCAAAAAAAAAAAAAAAAAAGAGGTGAATTTGGACTACTGCCTCCCACCTGGCAGGCCCAGGGACGGCCACTGAGGTTGGGAGTGGGACATGGAAGTGCTGGGACAAGGTGACAGCTGAGCTGGTATGGGTTCCATCAGTGTGACCGGATGTCCTGGTTAGGGGCGATGCGGTGGCAGCTGTGATGATAGAAGCCTTTGAGAAGCTGTGGTGTGTGTGTGTGTGTGCACGTGTACGCGCGTGTGCGTGCATGCGTGTGTGCATGTGTGTGTGTGTGTGTGTAGGTTGGGGGTAGACTCCTATAGAGACAGTGGAATTGGCTGGTTACTGCTGCGCTGTGTTGATGCCTGTAGGATGATGAGACTCTGAGGACTGTTAACTAGTAGCTCCCGGGTGATTGTGAGAACTTCTGTAGCACCTTATGGAGCTTTTACTTCTGGTGGAGAAGGGTGGATAGAGTGGGATGGTGGCTGAATGTGTGAGGGTCGCAGTAGTCCAGAGAGGTCTGACACTCGGCCACGGCAGGCCCGACGTGGGATAGTCAGGGTCCTGGCGTGAAACCTGAAACTCAGCAGACCGGAGCAGAGTTGTCCAGTGGATGCCTGTCTGGTTTCAGGAAAGGCTCACCCTGGTCCAGAACTGGTCAGCTCCTCCTGTGCTGGAGGAAGCTGCAGAAGTCTCTCTCTTCTGAAGCCATGGGCGACCCACTCAGGAACTTGGAAAGAACCCGCAGTCATGCACCTGCAGGAGGAAGAAACACTTCGAAGCGTGGATTTTTAGTTCATTTTTCATTACTTTAGAAATAAAGAGTATCCCTAACTGGTATCCCCAACAAGGTCTTTGTGCTGTGACCCTGCCCGGATCACCAGTATAGACCTGGCGTGGAGAGGAAGACCTCGAGGAGACCTTGCACGAGCGGGAATGCCTGTGGCTTCAACATTCCGAGCATCGTGTTGCCATGGCACCACCGCTGCATCTCCACCGAGGGTCTGGGCTTGGATTTTGAGGGTGCTGATCAAGGGAAGAGAATTTCAGGCTAGAAATTGCCCTTTGGTTTGGAGGTATTTCCCAAGGACAGGGGTTTAACAGGGATAGCACGGCATGGGGCAGTCTCACTGCTGCTGTGGCTCGAGGTAGACTGGGGAAAATGATGACTAACTCCCAACTCGCCGGACAGGACTTTGTAGCCCTGGAATGTGATAGAGAGTGGAGTAAGAAGGCCGAGGGAAGCAGGTATGAAGAATGGAGGTACCACTGGAGGCCAGAAGACCTACCAGGGGGCCATGGTCCATGAGAGGGACCCAGGGAACCAGTTTCCACAGAAGTCTTCAGGCAGATGTTGGTAAGAGGGAGCTACGTCACTAAGAAGTTTGGAGATACTGTCCTCTGCAGGCTGGGGTTATGGTAGGAAAGGCGTTCCCAGAGTAGAGCTTATCTTTATTTATTTATTTTTTAGAGAGATTTTTGCTGTAGGGTATGTGTGCTCACCAGGGAGACATACAGAGAGAAAGTGAGAAACTACCCCCAAGGGAGGATGGCAAGGCACAATCCCTTTTCCTCCATTCTCTTCTCAAGATTTTGGACATGCACACTCAGATGCCCTGCATGAGTTTCAAGCTGCGAAGTCCAAGGCTTGAACTATGGTCAGCCATGTGGGAGTCCAGTGCCTTAACCACTATACCACCTGCTGGACCTGAGTAGAGCTTATTAATATCAGCCTGAGGGTATGGCTCTAAGAGACAGGCATCACTAGTGACAGTCTGCCTGCCAAGGCCAGAGGACACAATCACCATGGCAACCCCAGAGGAGCAGCCTTGGGAGCTTGGCCTGAAGACAGTTGTGGAGAAGGTGAAGAGTGTGGCCTCTCTTGCATGGAAAGAGGTGGGCAGCCAACAAGGGCGTCACTCAATGTCTGTAATAAAAAGCAAGAATTGAGGAGCAGAGGCTGAGGGTGCCTGCTCCAACAGTCATGATTTTACTCTTAGTTCCTAGACCTCAGCCAAGTTTTAGATTCAGAACCTTGTAACTGAAGAAGCATCCATATTTCTAGGAGGAAGGACCCTGGAACACTGTGGCATGTATTTATGGGCCAATTGCAAAGGAATCGACACCATTTATTCAGATGACACTGGGGAAGGGGAAATGGGCAAAACTTTGCGTATTGGTTTGTGTTGACCTTAATACACAGCTATCCAATAGCATCGTCATGTCCTGCCTGTTTACACTGGAGTCTATGAAGGCTAAATAATAAAACTATACAAATGATGGCTCGCAGTGAGACCACTGGGTCTACAGATCTACCCTGGTTCTTTTCCCATTCCCTGAGTATATAATTGCCATAGCTATTCTGGCAGTTAGAGTAACTCCTCTCTGGGTCTCTTTCTTAGTCTGGCTTACTTTGCTTAGTATTAAATCTTTCATTTCATTTACTTTCTATCGAATGTCAAGGTCTCATTGTTTTCTATAGCTGAGTAGTATTCCATAGTGTACACGTGCCACATTTTTTCAGTCAACTAGTATGTTCTTGGACATTTGGGTTTATCTATTATTGTCCTAGCAGTTGTGGATAATGTTGCAATAAACATGGACGTGCAAGGGTTTTTCTAACTGCGGATTTTCCTATCCCTTGGGTAGGAATTACTGGATCATATGGTCGTTTTTTTTTTTTTTTTTTTCAGTCTGAAAACCGTCACTCTGTTTATTTACTGATCAGATTACAAAAATAATCATGGCGGATACCTTAGTTCATCCTTCTAATAAGTCTGTTGATCTGGTCTTCCCTGTTGTCAACATCTCCACCTTCTACAGAATGGGTGATCTTTTTCTTCATTCTACCTCATGGAGAAGATCATTTGAAGGGCCACAGGAAGTTATTTTCTTCTTTAAAGGGTTTTCCAACAGTATTGATTTAATGAATAAGATCTTCCAGAGAGATGATGCCAAATTACCAAGAGATCAAGCAATCAAAGCAGTTCGCTTCTTATTGATTATGTCATAACCACGTGTGTAGATCAGTTCATTTACTGACTTTAGGTTCGGGTACCCCTATGGTTCCACAATTCTCAGCATGCTAACTGAGGCCTTGTTGAGCTTAACAAAGGTACCTTTGAAGACCTGGTGAAGACGAAGAAGCTGCAACACCTTTTGGACCTTTGGGCTCACTCCATTGATCCCTCTGATCCTGATGACAAATGCCAACTTGGGTTCTGCAGGTGCACAGAAGTTGCCATCTTTTCTTGCCATCCTCACCATGCGAATCTCAGTTCTGTACATGTGTCTATATTTCTTATGATAGTGCTTAGCTTTTTCATAGATAAGCTTCCTTCTTGCCTTTTGAAGCATCTTTTGAGCAAACTTCTTTCTCAGGATCTTGATCTTCAGCTCTGCAAAATTCCTTCACTTTTTCTTAAGGGTTTCTGGCACAGCTTTTCTTAAGGGTTTCTGGCACACCTTCTTTTTCTTCTCTTGAATGTCCTCCATGGTTCTAGCCAGAAAAGAGCTGGTCATTATATTTTTATGTTTTTGAGGAACCTCCATATTGTTCTTCACAATGGCTGTACTAATTTATATTCTCACCAACAGTGTAGGAGGGTTTCCGTATCACTGCAGCCTAGCCACCACTTACAATTCTTGATCTTTTTAATCTTAGCCATTCTGACTGGGGTGAGGTGGTATCTCACTGTGGTTTTGATTTGCATTTCTCTTATGATAAGGGATATTGAGCATTTTTTTCAAATGGTGTTTGGCCGTTTGTATGTCTTCCTTGGAGAGTTGTATGTTCAGCTCGTTTGTCCATCTTTTAACTGGACTGATTTATTTTAGTGGGTGAATTGCTTGAGTTTCCCGGATATTCTGGTTATCACTCCCTTATCTGAGGCATAGTTTGCAAATCTATTCCCCTATTCTAAGGGTTGTCTCCTCACCCCAATTATTGTTTCTTTTGCTGTGCTAAAGATTTTTAGTCTGGAACCAGCAGTTAGCGTAATGGCTATGTTGCTGAACTCCTATGTAGCTGACCACGGTTCAAGTCCTAGACCTGGTGGCTTAAACTCACGCTGGGTGTGAGTGCGTGCATGCCCAAGATCCCGAGAAGAGAATGGAGGAGAAGGGATTGGGGTGTGGCCATCCCCCTTGGGGGGGTGGGTGTGATTTCTCGCTTTCTATCTCTCTGTCTCTCTCTGTCTTTCTGGCGAGTGCAAGCGCCCTATAGCAAAAACCTCTCCAAAAAAAAAAAAAAGATTTTTAGTCTGGGGGCTGGCAGGTGGCTTGGTGATTAAGGGTGCTGGACTCCCACATGGCCGACTGCAGTTCGAGTCCTGGACCTGGTGGCTTGCTTTCTCTCTCTCTCTCTCTCACATACACACACACACACACACACACACACACACACACACACACACTCTATCTCTCTCTGGTCAAACTGAAATAAATAAATGAATAAATAAAGTTAAATAAAATAATAATAAAAAAGATTTGTAGTCTGATGTAGTCTCACTTGCCTATTTTCAGGATTATTGCCTGTGCTTTGGGGGCCTAATTTTAAAGTCTTGGGGCCAGCAGGTGGCATGGTGGTTGGGGTGCTGGACTCCCAGATGGCCAACCACATCCTGGACCTGGCAACTTGCTTTCTTTCTTTTTCTCTCTCTCTGATGAGCACATGTGACCTATGGCAAATTAAAGAATAATACATGACCTATAACAAATAATAATAATCAATAAAATTAAGTGAATAATTCTTAGAGGTCAGCAGGAGCACAGTGGTTAAGGTGCTGGACTCCCACATGGCCGACTGTGGTTTGAATCCCTGACATAGTAGCTTGACACTCACACTGGGCACACGTGCATGTGTACCCCAAATCCCAAGAGGAGAATAGAGGAGAAGAGACTGTGGTGTGGCCATCCTCTCTGGGGGTTAATTTCTTGCTTTCTGTCTCTCTGGTGAGCATATGCACCCTATAGCAAAAATCTCACACACATGAAAAAGAAGAAAAATGAAGTTAAATAAATGCTTCTAAAAAATAAAAATAAATAAAAAAGGTCTTTGCTGACTCTGAATTTTTAAGATTGAGCCCGTGTTTTCATCAGTAGTGTTATAGTTTGAGGTTTTTCAAAATTATACTTTATTTAACTTTATTAATAATAATAATAATTATTATTATTATATTTTAATTTGACCAGAGAGCAGTGAGAGAGAGAAAGGGAAAGCAAGAAAACAACCTGCAGTTGGCCATATGGGAGTACAACACCTTTAACTGCCTGCTGGTCTCAATGTAGTTAAGGTTTATGTTTGGCTCCTTGATCCATTTTGAGTTGGTTTTCGTTAATGGTAAGAGATAGGGGTCCAGTTTCATTTTTCTACAGGTGACTATCAAGTTTCTCCAGCACCACTTGATGAAGAGATTTTCTTTTCCCCTCTGGGTTGTCTTGTGCCCTTTGTCAAAAATGAGTTTTAGGGGCTATATGTTTTGGGGTTTATTTCTGGATTCTCAATTCTGTTCCATTGGTCTACCTGCTTGTTTTTGTGGTGATACTACGCTGTTTTGATTATCACAGCTTTATAATTTATTTTGAGGTCAGGAAGTGAGATGCCTCCTACTTTATTCTTTTTACACAGTATTGCTTTGGTGATATGGGGCCTTTTATAAGTCCAGAAAAATGTATAATTTTTTTGAGAGAGTTTTTGCTATAGGATGTGTGTGCGTGTCAGAGGGACAGAGAGACAGAATGTGAGAAATCACCCCCATAGAGGGGATGGCCATGCCATGATGCCTCCTCCTCCATTCTCCTCTAGGGATTTTGAGCATGCATGTAAATGGGCCTGGCATGAGTTTTAAGCCACAGGGTCCAGGACTTGAATCACAGTCGACTACATGGGAGTCTGGTGATGTAACCATTAAGCCATCTGCTGGTCTGAATTTTTTTTTCTATTTCTGTGAGGAATAGCTCTGGTGGGTTGGCCGGAATTGCATTGAATTTGTAGATTAATTTGGATAGGACTGCCTTTTATTTATTTATTTATTATAATTATTATTATTTTAATTCACCAGAGAGAGACACAGAAAGAAAGAGAATGGGAAAGTGAGAACACGAGCTGCCAGGTCCAGGACTCAAATCACGGTCGGCCATGTGGGAGTCCAGCGCCTTAACCACTGTACCACCTGCTGGCCCAGGACTGATATTTTGATTATGTTAATTTTTCCAATCCAGGAATATGGGATGTCTTCCCACTCTTTTGTATCATTTTCAATTTCTTTTTTTAAAAAACTTTATTTATTATTACTAGTATTTTAAAATTTTCTATAGGGCTCGTGTGTTCACCAGAGAGACAGAATGAGAGAGAGTGAGAGAGAAAGTGAGAAGGGAAGCTGCCAAGTTTTGGACTCGAATCATGGTAAGCCACGTGGGAGTCCAGCACCTTAACCACCATGGCATGTGCTGGGCCCTCAATTTTTTTTCTTCTTTTTTTAGAGATTTTTGCTATTGGGCTTGTGTGCTTGCCAGAGAGAGAGAAGGACAGAGAGAGAGAAAGTGAGAAATCACCCCATAGGGGAGATAGCCATGCCATAATACCTTCTCCTCCAGTCTCCTGTCAGGATTTTGGGCATTCACACACATGCGCGCGCACGCACACACATGTTCCCCGTGTAAGTTTCAAGTCGTCCAGGTCAGGAACTCAAGAGGCATGGGAGTTCGACTACATGGGAGTTCAACGCCTTAACTACTATGCCATCTGCTGGTTCTTCGATTTCTTTTTTAAGTTTTTCATAGTTTTTCTTGTAGCAGTCTTTCACTTCTTTGGCTAGGTTTGTTCCTAGGTATCCTATATATTTTTGTGGCTATTACAAATGAGATTGCTTTCTTCGTTCTACCTTAGTTTGTTCATTGTTGGTGTATAAAAGTGCTATAGGATTGGGACCAGCAGTTAGCGTAATGGTTATGTCGCTGGACTCCCATGCAGTTGACCGCGGTTCAAGTCCCGGACCTGGTGGCTTAAACTCACGCCAGGCGCGTGTGCGTGCGTGCCCAAGATCCCGAGAGGAGAATGGAGGAGAAAGGATTGCGGTGTGGCCATCCCCCCTGGGGGGTGATTTCTCACTTTCTGTCTCTCTGTATCTGTCTGGCAAGCCCTATAGCAAAAACACGCCCTATAGCAAAAACACGCCCTATAGCAAAAACCTCTCCAAAAAAAAAAAAAAAAAAAGAAAAAAGTACTATAGGATTTTGTGTTGATTTTCTATACTGCCACTTTACTGTACTCATTTGTCACTTCCAGGAGGTTTTTTTTTTTCTTCTTTTTTTTAAAGATTATTTTGGATTTCCTATGTGTATAATTGTGCTATCTGAAAACAGAGATAATTTCACTTCTTCTTTTCCTGTTTGAATGCTTTTTATTTTACTCCCTCTCCCCCCCTTTTTTTGAGAGTTTTTTCGTATAGGGCGCGTGCGCTCCCCAGAAGGACAGAGAGAGACAGAGAAACAGAAAGCGAGAAATCACCCCCCAGGGGGATGGCCATGCTGCGATCCCGTCTCCTCCATTCTCCTCTCGGGATCTTGGGCACGCACACACACGCACCCAGCGTGAGTTTAAACCACTGGGTCCGGGACTCAAACCATGGTTGACTACATGAGAGTCCAGCGACATAGCCATTACACCAACTGCTGGTCCCTTATTTTACCCTCTTGTCTGATTGCATTGGTGAGGACTTCCAGCACCATGCTGAAAAGAAGTAGAGAAAGTGGGCAGCCTTGTCTTGCTCTAGTTCTTAGTGGAAAAGCTTTCAAGTTTTCCCCGTTCAGTATGACGTTAATTATGAATTTTTCACAGATGGCTTCTATTGTGTTGAGGAATGTCCCTTCTATGCCAATTTTGCTGAGTCTTAATCGTGAATGGATGTTATATTTATCAAATGCTATTTCTGCATTGATAGAATAATGTGGTTTTTATCTTTCATTCTGCTAATTGGATGTATTATATTTATTGTTTTGCGTATATTGAACCACCCTTGCATCCCTGGGTAAAACCCAACCGATCATGGAATATAATCTTTTAAATGTGTTGTTGGATACGATTTGGTAGTATCTTGTAGAGAATTTTTGCATCTGTATTCATCAGGGATGTTGGTCTGATGTTCCTTTTTTGTTATGTCCTTGTCTGTTTTGGGAATGAGGGTGATGGAGGCTTCATAGAATGAATTTATGAGGGTTCCTTCATTTTGGATCTTTATAAACAGCTTGAGAAAAATCAGGATTAATTCTTTGAAAGTTTTGTAGAATTTGAAAGTGAAACCACTGGGACCTGGGCTTTTCTTTGTTTGAGAAACTACTTATAGCTGATCAATTTCACTGCTTGTTATTGGTCTATTCAGGCTTTCCATTAGTATTTCCTCCTGGCTCAATCTTGGTAAATTACATGTGTCCAGAAATTTGTCTGTCTCATCTAGGGTTTCTTATTTGTTGACGTGTAATTGCTCGCAGTATACTCTTATGATCTTTTCTGTTTCTGTTATGTCTGTTGTAATATTACCTATTCCATTGCTGATTTGATTTATCTGGTTCCTTTCTCTGTGTTCTTGATTAATCTAGCTAACAGTGCATCCATTTTGTTTATTTTCTCAAAGAGCCAGCTTTTTGGTTTTGTTTATTTTCTGTATAGTTCTTTTATTCTCTATTCCATTTCCTTCTCAAAAAATTTTTAAAAGAATTATTTTATTTAACTTTATTTATTTATTTACTAGAGAGGGATAGAGTGAGAAATAGAGAGGGAAAGTGAGAAAGCAAGCCGCCAGGTCAGAGACTTGATGTGGGAGTCCAACGCCCTTAACCACTACACCACCTGCCGACCCCTGCTTGAATTTTTACTATTTCTTTTCCCCTATTTTTTTTAGAGGTTTTTCTATAGCGCGCATTCACTCACCAGAAAGACAGAGAGAGACAGAGAAAAAGAAAGCGAGAAAGCACCCCCCGGGGGGGATGGTCACACCACAATCCCTTCTCCATTCTTCTCTCGGGATCTTGGGCACGATGCACATGCACCCAGCATGAGTTTAAGCCACTGGATCTGAGACTCGAACTGTAGTTGACTATGTGGGTGTCCAGTGAAATAGCCATTATGCCAACTGCAGGTCCCACCCCCTGGCATTTTAATTTTTGCTGTTGGTTTTGTTTTTCCAGTTCCCTGAGATGTATCATTAGGTTGTCTATTTGCCACTTTTCTGTTTTTTACTTGTAGATTCTAATTGCTATGAGTTTCCCTCTTATGACTGCTTTTTCTGTGTCCCATAAGTAATGAAAACCCATGTGATCATTATCATTGGTCTCAATGAACCTTTTGATTTCGGTTTTAATTTCTTTAGTGGTTGTGAAGTCATCCAGGAGTAGGTTTTTTAGTTTCTATGTTTGTTATATTTTTTGAGTTTTTTTTTAAAATTATTTATTTAATTTTATTTATTTATTCACTTATTTTAATTTGACCAGAGAGAAAGAGAGGAAGAGAGAGAGGGAAAGTGAGAAAACAAGCCACCAGGTTCGGGACTCAAACCATGGTCGGCCATGTGGGAGTGTCCAGCACCTTTACCACCACACCACCTGCTGGTCCCCTTGAGGGTTCTTTTTGAAGTTAATTTTAAGTTGAATTTTTTATGATTGATTGATTGATTGATTTTTATTCATTTATTTTAATTTGACCAGAGAGAGACAGAGAGAGAGAGAGAGGGAAAGTGAGAAAGCAAGCCATCTGTTCAGGACTCGAACTATGATCAGTCATGTGCACGTGTCCAGCACTTTACCCACCATGCCACCTGCTGGTTTTCGTAAATTTAATTTCTTTCTTTTTTTTTTTGAGAGGTTTTTGCTATAGGGCGTGTGCGCTCGCCAGCCAGCCAGAGAGAAACAGAGAGACAGAAAGTGAGAAATCACCCCCCAGGGGGGATGGTCACACCGCAATCCCTTCTCCTCCATTCTCCTCTCGGGATCTTGGGCACGTACGCACACGCGCCCGGCGTGAGTTTAAGCCACTGGGTCCGGGACGCGATCCACGGTCGACTAGTGGGAGTCCAGCGACATAGCCATTACGCTAACTGCTGGTCTCCTAATTCTCTTTTAATAACCGCATCACCTGTGACACACCATGTGACTCCAAGGTGGGACAACTTCCCCCTTCGGTTTAATTTCATTGTGGTTGAGGCAGATACTAGATAGAGTTTCTATACCTTTGAGTTTGTAAAGACTTGTTTTGTGCCCTATTATCTGGTCAATCTTTGAAACGTTCCATGTGGGGGTGAGAAAGATGTGTATTTTGTGGTTATGGGGTGAAAACTTCTATAGGTATCTGTTAAGTCCATTTGATTTTTGGTATCATTTAGATCTTATATCTCTTTTCTTATTTTTTGTCTAGATGATCTGTCCAGAGGAGACAGAGAGGTGTTTCGATCTCCAATTTTTGTGGTGTGATCTAGCTCTTCCTTTAGCTCTAGCCGTCTTTCACGTTTTTGGGTGTGCTAGTGTAGGGTGCATAGATCTTTATAAGTGCTGTATCTTCTTGGTGGATTAGCCCTTTTAGTTTTATATAGGGTCCTTCTTTGTCTCTTCTTAAAGTTTTTGTCTTAAAGTCTATTTTGTTTGATAACAGTATCACAACTCCAACCTTCTTATTTCCATTTGTATGGAGTGTCTTTTTCCAGCCCTTCTTTTTCAGTCTATGTATGTCTTTACCAGTGAGGTGTGTTTCTTGCAAGCAGCATATACAGAGATGCTGTTATTTTATCTTTCCAGCCAGTCTCTGGCTTTTAATTGGAAAATATAATCCATTAACATTTAGCATTATTATCAATATCTGTGAACTTATCCCTGTCATTTTGTAAGCTATTTTCTTTTTTTAATATATGAAAAGAAATTTTATTATCATTTTATTACATAACCTGTTAGTAAATACACCACATGGGATTTTGTTAAATGACAAATGAGGCACGTTTCTGAGTCCTCTGAGAACCTTGATGCCATCTGTCTTGTGGGGGGTCCAGTTTCTTATGACGTCTGTGATACTGTCCGTGAGGATGCCAATGGTGCTTGGTAGTAAGGAACATTTTGCTAAGTTGTTCTATCACGGGTCCTTGCTCAGGTGTTCACTTTTCTCTTCTAACCTGGATTTCAGCACTTGATCACATCTTTCTTCATTATGCACAGGATCTGGTCTAGGGGTGGGTTCTGTGTGTTCATATGGAATGTCCACAGACGGCTGGTAGCACACTGTCATCCTGCCATCAGATGTCAAAGCAAGCGCCGCTTTGCAATTACAGTCCTCTGGAAGAGAAGAATAGTAGATTTATGACAAACACAATATAAAGCTCCATTTGGGTTGGAAGGAAATGCTTCAAGATGGTTGTCTTCGATATCACACATTTTATCGCTGCTACTGCCATGGTGAATCAAGAGGCTTCTTAGGTGGTAAAAAAAGTTGTTCCAAACAGAAATTGCTTTTAAAATCTGCTTTTAGACAAATTACTTTTCGAGGCCACACTTCTCAGTTAGCCTTGACCTTGGCAGTACCTGGAGCTCCATTTTGCTGAAGTTCACAGAGCAACCACTTGCCCTTGGTGTAAGAGTGATACCAGAAGTTCGAGAACAGCACAAAGAAGATGGTGCCATACATCCAGATGAGGTGGGTAATAACTGGGTACTGGTAGTTACAGCCGGGCATGAAGTAGTACTGGGAGGTGTGGAGGGACACCAGGACGAGCTGTACCAGCTGGATGGCTGTCATGTGCTTTTTCCACCAAAGGCAGGGCTGAGCCATAGGGCTGAGGGCAGACAGATCATAGCACAGGTTCATGACAACGTGTGCAGAGGAGTTTATCATGGCATGGAAAGAGCCCGTTTCTCCTGGGGCCATTTTTATCTCCTGCCACCCAGCTCCAGGGAAGCACTAAGTGATGGAAGACAGGTGAGAAGGTCTCCTGCATGTCCATCAGCTCAGTGAACTTGGAGAAGAGGAAGGGCCAGGCCACTCGAACTATCCTGAGTGCCCCAGGGCTATTGGACT
This sequence comes from Tupaia tana, assembly GCA_026018925.1. NCBI lineage: Eukaryota > Metazoa > Chordata > Mammalia > Scandentia > Tupaiidae > Tupaia > Tupaia tana. The sequence goes on along the minus strand of JAKSZU010000002.1, from coordinate 137,194,308 downwards.
AGCCCACAGGGTCACAGGGCCAGGTGCAGGTACTCTGGCAGCCAGACATCAGGAACTCAGAGACAAGGTCACGGGAGAGCGGCATCAGTGAGAATTTGTCGATAATCGTGGAACCATGGAGCAGGAAAGGCTTCCGATCGGCCATGATGCAAGGCCCCAGTGAGAGAAGGAAGTACACGTCGGTCGGGAGGGTGGAGGTCATTAGTGGGGGGCCCGTCAGAGGGTAGCCTGGACCTGGGGACCTGCATGCTTCAGCATCTCCTGGAATAAGTTCACAATAGCATCCGTCCTGGTTAAGGACGCAGTGGGGCCAGGTGGACAGTGGTGGAGGGAATCGAAGGAGCAGAGCCAGAGAGAAGTCCCAGGGCCAGCCTGCCTGTCCTCTCTCACCATTTTAAAAATCTTGTCTTTGTCCTTGATTCTCATCAATCCAGCTATAATGTGCCAGGATGTGGAGTGGGGCAAGGATCTTCTTGTGTTGATCCTACTTGGGGTTCTTTGTGTGTGTATATATATATATATGTGTGTGTGTGTGTGTGTGTGTGTGTGTGTATATATATATATATTTTTTTTTTTTGGAGAGGTTTTTGCTATAGGGTGCGTGTGCTTGCTAGAAAAACAGAGAGAGACAGAAAGCGAGAAATCACGCCCCGGGGGGATTGGCTTAGCTTGGCTGAGAGTCAATGCTCAGTGCTCTGCTCTTTCTAACTCTGCAACCGTATGATCAGGGTTGGGTGTGTTAGGCCAGTTCAGCCTTGCCTCCTGCACTCCAGACTGGGCAGTGGGCTGCAGGTGGAGAATGGCTGCTAAGAAGCCTCCTTTTCACTCTTACAAAGACACCAGTGTTCAATCACAGGGGCCCTACCATAACAGCCTAATCACATCCAAAAGCCCCATCGCGCTCTTTCATGCATGTGCACACGCTCTATCATTTTAAAAAACATACGGATGAGCAAGTCTGGTTGGTAACTGGACAGAAGAGTCCAGAGTTTATGAGAAATATCTGGGCTGGGAAAATGGATATGGGCGACAATGCCGTATAAATGATATTTAAAACTTGAGAATATCGGGATCAGCAGTTAGCGTAATGGCTATGTCGCTGGACTCCCACGTAGTTGACCGCGGTTCGAGTCCCGGACCCGGTGGCTTAAACTCACGCCGGGCGCGTGTGCGTGCATGCCCAAGATCCCGAGAGGAGAATGGAGGAGAAGGGATTGCGGCGTGGCCATCCCCCCGGGGGGTGATTTCCTGCTTTCTGTCTCTCTGTCTCTCTCTGTCTGTCTGGAGAGCGCACGCGCCCTATAGCGAAAACCTCTCAAAAAAAAAAAAAAACTTGAGAATATGAACCAGCAGGTGGCATGGTGGTTAAGGTGCTGGACACTCCCACGTGGCCAACCATGGTTTGAGTCCCGGACCTAGTGGCTTGCTTTCTCACTTTCCTTCTCTCTCTCTCTCTCTTTTTGGAGAGGTTTTTGCTATAGGGCGCATGCGCTTGCCAGAAAGACAGAGAGAGACAGAAAGCGAGAAATCACCCCCCCGGGGGGATGGCCACGCCGCAATCCCTTCTCCTCCTTTCTCCTCTCGGGATCTTGGGCACGCACGCACACGTGCCTGGCGTGAGTTTTAAGCCACCGGGTCCGGGACTCGAACCGCAGTTGACTACATGGGAGTCCAGCGACATAGCCATTACACTAACTGCTGGTCCTCCCCCCCCCGCCGTTGTCTCTGGTCAAATTAAAATAAATAAATTAATAAATAATTTTTAAAAAGTTGAAAAAACAAAACAAAAACCTTGAGAATAAATAAAATCACCAGAGGTGATGTGTGTGACTGGCAGTAGAAGACAGGTAACAAGTACTGAATGCTGGTTCCAGGGCTCACTGATGTGCTTGGCCCACATGCCTGGGGTGGGCTGCACTGTTCTGGCCCTGAGTCTAGAAGACAGGTAGCCCCAGGAGTCTCCCAGACTGTCCTGCGTACAGGAATCACTGGACATCACCTTCAGACTTGGGTGATCTGGAGTTGGGCTTGAGATTCCATGTTTATGTCAAAGTCACCATTGGTGCAGGTGCTGCTGGTCTGCAGCTCACACTTCCAGGAGCAAGAACTTAGACCATGATTTCCACGTGTCTGAGCATCAGCCTCACCTGCAGGGCTTGCCAAACAAGCAACTCCTTGGTCTTTTGTGTAATACTTTGGGACAGCAGTTTTTTCTTTCTCTTTCTTTCTTTCCTTTTCTTTCTTTCTCTTTCTTTCGCTCGCTCGCTTTCTTTCTTTCTTTCTTTCTTTCTTTCTTTCTTTCTTTCTTTCTTTCTTTCTTTCTTTCTTTCTCTTTCCTTCTCTTTTTCTTTTCTTTCTCCCTCCCTCCCTCCCTCCTTCCTTCCTTCCTTCCTTCCTTCCTTCCTTCCTTCCTTCCTTCCTTCCTTCCTTCCTTCTTTCTTTCTTTCTTTCTTTCTTTCTTTCTTTCTTTCTTTCTTTCTTTCTTTCTTTCTTTCTTTCTTTCTTCTTTCTTTCTTCTTTCTTTCTTCTTTCTTTCTTTCTTTCTTTCTTTCTTTCTTTCTTTCTTTCTTTCTTTCTTTCTTTCTTCTTTTCTGGTTTAATAAATGTGTATTTTTCCAAATGTACAGTTGGTTGTGCCTGTTCATGCATCTTCACCAGCAGCTGAGGCATCTCCACCCTTGGTATTTCTGGTGTAAATTACTTGCACTCTGTGCTTTGAAACTAGTTTGATAAGTCCTTTACTAAGAAGCTCCTGAAGTGCTGCCCTGGCCAGGGAATCCCGGATCTTCAGCCTCTCCGAGACCACAGCTGGGGTTGAGCTTATAGCTGGGAACTTCCTTGCAGAGTTTGTCGTATGGAGCTTTGTCCGACAAGACCAGGTTACTGAGTTTGTCCCGAATGTTGCCTCTGGACCACTTCTTCGTTTTGGCCTAGCCACCAGATTTGTTCATGGGGTCTTTTTCCTTCTTGGCCGACTTCCCGGCATCTTTCTTCTTCTTGTCATCCTTGGGTGGCATCGCGAAGCCGGGAGAGTAGCAGTGGCCACCACAGCCTCGCTAAGATGTTGGACAGAAAGTGGGACAGCAGTTCTTGAGCCCCCTCAGCAGTCCTGGTGCTCAGCCAATTTGCAAGTCACTGAGGTACCAATGACCAAGGAATATCCAGGGCAAGCCTTTAAAACATGCTGGATAGTGTTTCCTCCCCCTCAGAAAGAAGAGGGAGGGTACGTATCAACAGTTATGACATATGATATTGGGAGATTCAGGTCATTCTTTCTCTCATGGGGTATAACTAGGTGGAAGGATCAGGAAGGGGTTCACAGCTCAGCATAGAGAACCTTGAGATAGGAGTAAGATCTCTGGGTAGGTAGATAGGGTCAGGAGTCCACAGAATGGAGAAAAGATGGAGTCATAGTCAAGCCTTTAATAAAAATCATTAGTTGGGACCAGCAGTTAGCGTAATGGCTATGTCGCTGGACTCCCATGTAGTCGACCGCAGTTCGAGTCCTGGACCTGGTGGCTTAAAACTCATGCCGGGCGCATGTGCGTGTGTGCCCAGGATCCCAAGGGGAGAACGGAGGAGAAGAGATTGCGGCGTGGCCATCCCCCTTGGGGGTGATTTCTCGCTTTCTGTCTTTCTGTCTCTCTCTGTCTGTCTGGCGAGTGCATGCGCCCTATGGCAAAAACCTCTCAAAAAAAAAATCTGTTGCTGCTCTTGCTGAAAAATCAATTATTAGCTCTTTTTTAAAAAGAATTATTTATTTTTAATTTTATTTATTCATTTACTTATTTTATTTTATTTTGACCAGAGAGAGACAGAGAGAGAGAGAGAGAGAGAGAATGAGAAAGCAAGTCACCAGGTCCAGGACTTGAACCATGGTCAGCCATGTGGGAACGTCCAGCACCTTAACCACCATGTCACCGGCTGGTCCCCAATTATTAGCTCTTACTACTTGCTTACACAGAAAGCTGCTTGAGATAATGACAACTGAAGCTAGCATTTTAAAATATTATTACTACATTCCAAACAAAGAATGTAGTGCCTTCTAGTCTGAAGAGCAAGAGAGCAAAGGACCTTGAACAAGAACTTGCCATGAGCTATCATTTGAGAAATAGGAACATGACATGCAGGCTTGCACCTGTGATTGACAAGGTGGTCTAAATGAGATTACATTTTAGAAGCACTAGGGACAAATACATCAAAGAATGAAACTTCATCCTTGACTTGTAGAGAACATAAAAAAAAAAAAAAAAAACAAAAACAAAAACAAAAAAAAACCAAAAAAAAAACCAAAAAAAAAAAACTAGTAACTTTGTGGGCCATAGACCTTAGACAAAAATCTGCTGAATATTAATTAATTGAGGTCTGAAGGTCCAAAGTTTGTGTTTTGTGAGCCCACTCCCGAATAAGAAAAAAAATGCTATAAATCACCCGACACATTGTCCCCATGAGGGAAAAGCATGCACAAACTCCTCCTTGCAGGAATAAGAGCCCCCTTACCCCAACTGTTCTTCTGCAACCCCTCCCTGCTTCTCCTCTCCTCTCTTAATACACTCTGCTTTACTATCCCTTCTGTGTCCAAGTCTCTAATTCTTCGTGAGCATGAGACAAAGAACCTGGTCATCTCGTGGTCCTGAATCTGGCACTGGTATTGGGCCTGATCTCCCCAACTTCTTGCATCAACATCTCTGAATGCTGCTCTCCGAAACTGTTCTCCAGAGCAAGTTCTCACTGACTTCTCAGAGCAAACAATGGGGTCTAAATTTTTCTAATTTATGTATAAAGTAGTATAGATGATGTTGGTGATGAATTTAATTTTTGGGAAAACCACAGAATGAGGTTTGAGCCTATAAGTCCAGAAATAGACTCCACAGCTCACCTTAGGTTGGGTCTCATTGCCTCTACTTCTGGGCCCAGATGCCACTGTGCATACCATTGGCACCTGATGCTGGACTCTGACCCTATGGTTAGGATGCTGTTCCTGCTACCCCTGGGAAATGGACATTACTATTGCCACTCACCATGTTTCCCAAAGTGCATTTTGTACAGTATCTGCCTCTCTGTGTCTCCACATCTTGGTCCAATGATGGTGTCTGGCCAAATGAGTGGTAGAGTCTAACCCTCATATTCGTGTCTAACTGCAGAAAAGATTGGGAGAGGTTTCCTTTCTGCTGCAAAGAGGTGCTTCCATCTCCTCTCAAGACATTAAGTATGAAATTCAGACAAAACAGAAGGTTCTGGTGCTGGTGACTGAAGGATGGAAACAGAATGACAAATTCCAATCATGGAACAATAATCTGAAGACTAGAACTTTATCTTTCTTCTCTTTTTTTTTTTTTTTTTTTTTTGGAGAGGTTTTTGCTATAGGGCGCGTGCGCTCGCCAGACAGTCAGAGAGAGACAGAGAGATAGAAAGCAGGAAATCACCCCCCAGGGGGGATGGCCACGCCGCAATCCCTTCTCCTCCATTCTCCTCTCGGGATCTTGGGCACGCACGCACACGCGCCCGGCGTGAGTTTAAGCCGCCGGGTCCGGGACTCGAACCGCGGTCGACTACGTGGGAGTCCAGCGACATAGCCATTACGCTAACTGCTGGTCCCCTTTCTTCTCTTTTTTAAAAAATATTTTTGCCATAGTGTGCATTTTCTCTCCAGAGAGAGATGTAGAGATAGAAAGACGGAGAGAGGGAAGGTGAGAAATCACCCCAGAAGGGATGGCCATGCTCCAGTCCTTGTTTCATTCTCCTCTCAGGATTTTGGGCATACATGCATACACGCCTCCTGTGTTTTTCAAGTGACCGGGTCTGGGATGCAAACCATGCAGTGGGCCAGGTGGGAGCCAGCGCCTTCGCCATCATGCCATCAGCTGGCCCACGTCTGATTCTTTGTAGGCACTTGGGCTTGGCTGGTGAGCAAGTGACTAATAAAAGACATCTTTGAACTCATTCGCTTGAGAGAATGTTATTAGATTCAGCTTTGGTTCTTGCCAGCTTATACGCGAGATAATTGGAGTGACATTGTGGGGTAGTGAGATGACTACATCTTCTTGCCTTGTCTCTACTAGGATTAAAACACCCAGGTCTCCAAGACTAGAGAATGTGTGTGTGTACTCACGTTTATAATAAATTTATATCCTCATGAATGGAAATGTTTCTGAGGAGTGCATCTGACATTTACCGGTTTTTATGTGATGCTTGTAAAGGCCTAAATTACAAAATTTAGTTTTTTTTTTTTTTTTTTTTTTAATGTAATGCTACTCTTATTCTGAGTTTCTTTCTTTCTTTCTTTCTTTCTTTCTTTCTTTTTTTTTTTTTTTTTTGAGAGGTTTTTTGCTATAGGGCACGTGCACTCTCCAGAAAGACAGAGAGACAGAGAGACAGAAACTGAGAAATCACCCCCCGGGGGGATGGCCATGCTACAATCCCTTCTCCTCCATTCTCCTCTCAGGATCTTGGGCACACACGCACACGCACCCGGCGTGAGTTTAAGCTGCCGGGTCTGGGACTTGAACCGTGGTCGACTACATGGGAGTCCAGCGACATAGCCATTATGCTAACTGCTGGTCCCATTATTCTGAGTTTCTTTCTGTGGCATGGTGAGAGATTTTTCCTCAACCCAACCAGTTATCTGACTCTCTAACAGTAGCTGGGAGTCACAGTTCAGGTTGGTTCTGACACTACACCTAGATTTAGACTCAGACTCCAACTTCAGTTCCATAAATCACAAATAATCAGGCACTTCCGTCTGAGTCCGAGTTGGCTACGAAATCAGGGGTTCCTCCTACTAGAGTCAGTACTTTGATAGAAGAACTCATAAAACTCAGGAAAGTGCCACACTTACTACTGAAGTTTATTGTAAAGGATGCAAATGGAAAGTCTTGAGCACAAGAGTCTCTGTTCCCATGGAGCTGGGTTATACCATCCGCCCAGCGCATGGACACGGAGCCGGGTTGAGCATTATTTAATCCTTCTATTACTGCTAGAAAAAAATGGCATGCAATTCAACCTACTGAGCTCATTTGTTTTTACCTTCTTCGGTCACAGTGTGAACTGCTAAACAGGATGTTGTGAATTCCCCTTGGAACTACTGTCCCCAGCCAGCCAGCTCCTCGAGGGTCAGTTAACTGACACCACGTTCAGGTCTGAGGGCTGTGTGCTGCAGAATTCCTTCCTGCTTAAGGGAAGAAGGAATTTAGGCCTTCACTTGACTGGATGAAGCCCACTACATTATGGAAGGCAATCTGCTTTATTTGAAGTTTCCCAGTTTACATTAATTTCATGTAAAAGAAAACACACCCTCACAGAAATATCCAGAATAATGTTTGGGCAACTATTGAGGCGTCAGGAAAGTCATGACACATTTTTGCATAGAGAAACACATCATGACTTTCCCAGCGACCTAATATTTGGGCACTGAGGTTAAGCCAAAGTGACATAAGACATTATTACCACATTCCCCAGTACGGAATATTCTAAGATAATTTGGCTTTGACTAAGTAAAACAAGGAGCAAACAACCATCTATGAAAACTTGTATCGAATCACCAGCAAACTCCCCTATACATTTATTGCCCAAATGATTGGATCTCACAGAACCAAAAAGACTGAGAAAGAACAAGGTTAAAGGAACTGGTGACTAACAATATTTATGAGTTTATTTTATATTTTATATTCAGAACTGACTGAAGCCAACATGGCTGCTGGAGTCTCACAGAAGTTTACCTGCCTGCTGTGTGACCTTGTGACATCTTAGCCTGATTTTTTCTTTGTATGTTTCCTTCCCTTTTTTTTTTTTTTTCTTTTTTATAGGGCATGTGTGCTCACCAGAGAGAGAGACAGAGGGGAAGAAGGAAAGTGAGGAAGCACCCTTTGGAAGGAATGATCATGCTACAATTCCTTCTCCTCCATTCTCCTCTCAGGATTTTGGGCACCACGTGCACACATGTCTGGTATGTTTTTCAAGCTTGTGGGTCCAGGACTCGAACTGCACAGCCAGCCATGTGGGAAGCCTTAACCACCATGGAGCTGCCGTAACCTCCGTGCCACCTGGCTGCTATGTTTCCTACCAACTCCTTGAGAGTTTGTTCACGTGATCCATGAAGAAGCATGAAGTGACTGCACATGCCTAAGAAACTTTCCTGATTTCCATACCTTTTCTGGCCATTACCTTCACGCCTATCTGATGCCACAAAGACCCTCTCCTGTGAGTATCCCCTGCCTGGCCCTCACGGAGGCAGATCTGAGACTAGTTCTCCTGCTTCCTTGCTCAGCTGCCTTGTAATAAAAGCTCGCTCTTTTGCTGCACACCAGTGCCTCAGTGATGGGCTTTTCTGCTGTGCGCTGAGCGAATGTACCCCGGAGTGGTTACTAAATTTTGTCTTACAGTTGTGGAATAAAATCATCTGCATTTGCTTAAAACCAGAGATGGAAATTTAAAAAAATAGGAAGGGGGAAAATAAAATACTTTGTAAATATAATGATAAGGATGACAGCAGTTTTTGCATTGGAAACAATACAAGTGAGAAGATAGGTAAGCAATGTCTTCAAAGTACTGAAAGGAAAAAGCTGTCAAACTTGATTCTATTCCCAGCAAAGTTATCCTTTTTTTTTGTAATGTACATATTTATTAATATTATTTAAAAAAATTTTGTCAGAGGGCTTGCACACTTACCAGAGAGATAGAGAGGGAGAAAGCCCCCCTTCCCAATTGGGGTGTAGTCATGCCTCAACCTCCTGTCCATTTCTCCGAGTTATCGGGAGTTGGGGCATATACATACTGTGCCCTGTGTGTTTTTCAAGCTGCTGGGGCCAGGATTTGAACCACACAGTTGGCCATGTGGGATCTGGCTGCCTTGACTGAAAGAGTTAAATGCTCCCCAAGCACCTTAGGGATGAAAAAGGGTTAACTCAGTGTCTTGCTGGCACCTTTGATATTTGAATTAGAAAACTCCATCTAAAACTCTCAGGTTCTTCAGACATCTACTTCCTTTTCCTCTCTTTTTAAATCAACCACCTTAAATATGCTCAAAGAGCTAAAGGAAACCATGGACAGAAAACTACAGGAGACCAGAACAGTATTTCATCAAATAAAGACCATACCATAAGTAAAAGATGGAAATTTTAATAAGAAACCAGACAGAAATTTTAGAGTGGAAAAGTATAATTACTGAACTAAAAATACAGTACAGGAGTTCAACAGCAAACTTGAACAGGCAGAAGAAACATTCAGCAAACTTGAAAACAAATCATTTAGATGACTAAAAGTTATAGAAACTTAATAAATGGTTGTGAATACCAGGTACAGTGTGGGAAGAGGGCAGGTGAAGGAGTAGAGTCTAAGGAAGGACATTAAGGAGAAAAATAGAGAGGCAAGGCATTTATGGGTCAAAGAAATGGATTATTATCTACTGAAGATAACTTTATAGTATTGTCAACTGAACTGGTGAGAAATGTACACCTGTTGGAACATTCGCTTTGTAACCTAAGTAACATGAGATTGAATATATAAAATAAATAAAAAGAAAAAGAAATAAAAAAAAAACTAAGTCATTTGAAAGTACAGAGCCTCAGGAGCTATGGAACACCATCAAGCGGCCCAATATAGGTAGAGTTACCAGGCAGAAGAATCAGCAAGTAAGGTAAGTCATTGAAGATTATGCAGTCTCAGCAACAGAAAGGAAAGAGAATAGATATTAATAAACAGAGCCTACAAAACCTCCAGGCACCATCAAATGTTATAACATATGGAAGACCCCAAAGGAGAGGAGAAATAGGATGAAACAGTAAGACTATTTGGTGATATTATAGGTGTAACTTTGCGAAACTGATAAAAGATGTGAGTCTGTGCATTCAAGAAACTCAATGATCCCAAGCAGAATAAACTCAAAGAGATCAATACCAAGACACATTATATATAAACTGTTGAAAGAGAAAAACAAAAGGAGTCTTGAAAGCAGCAGATAATAAACAACTTCATCTTGTACGAGAGATCTTCATTTAGATTAACAACTGATTTCATGTCACAAACATTGAAGCAAGATGGCATGACATGGTTAAAGTGCTGAAAGAATAAAGTTGTCAACCCAAAATGTTTTATCTGGAAAAACCATCTTTCAAAAGCAAAGATATTGGAGCCAGCAGGTGGCGTGGTGATTATGGCGCTGGACTCTCATGTGGCCGACTGTGGTTTGAGTCTCGGACCTGGTGGCTTACTTTCTTACTTTCTCTCTGCATGTGCCCTGTAGCAACTTAGATAAATAAATAGATCTTTAAAAAAATATAAAGAATTTTAGAAAATTGGGACCAGCAGGTGGTGTGGTGGTTAAAGTGCTGGATACTCCCATAAGGCTGACCAAGGTTTGAGTCCTGCATCTGGTGGCTTGCTTTCTCATTTTCCCTCTCTCCCTCTCTGTGTCTCTCTGGTCAAATTTAAATAAAAGAATGAATAAATAAAATTAAATAAAAATTTAACCAAAAAATTATTAAAAAAAAGGAATTTTGCAAAATTAAAAGAGTTCTAAGTATTAGTTTTACAACAGTGTTAATGTCCTTATGCTACTGAACTTTACTGTTAGAAAAGGTTAAAATGATAAATTCTGTGTTATGTGTATTTTATTACAATTAAAACATTAAAATAAATAAAGGAAAAATGAAGATATTCCCAGATAATTAAAAGCTGAGAGAGTTCTTTGTTAGTAGACTTCCCTATAACAGACTAAAGTGAATCTTTCATTCTGAAACGTAAAGACACTAGAAAAGCACTTGACGCCATGTAAAGAAATAGAGACTAGGCTCTCTCTAGACTTCCACTCCTAGGATCAGCACAAAACTCAAGTTGAATAACTCACCAAATCACATGAGTGCTTGAGAAATGGCTGCCCAGTGTGGCATGAGGGTGGAGCTGAATAGTTCCTGAGACAATCTCACGGATACAGATAAAGGGTCAAAGTCAGATTCTTTTTGTGTGTTATTTTTGAACACAAGTGGTCAACAGTGATATGAGGTTGAGTGCACAGGAAGGGATTAATAATTGCTTGAATACCAAATTTTCCAAGGCTTTTATTTTATTTTATTTTTTCTTTTTTTGGAGAGGTTTTTGCTATAGGGTGTGTGCACTTGCCAGAAAGACAGAGAGAGACAGAAAGTGAGAAATCACCCCCCAGGGGGGATGGCCACGCTGCAATTCCTTCTCCTCCATTCTTCTCTGGGGATCTTGGGCACACACGCACATGCACCCGGTGTGAGTTTAAGCCACTGGGTCCGGGACTTGAACCGTGGTCGACTACATGGGAGTCCAGCGACATAGCCATTACGCTAATTGCTGGTCCCAAGGCATTTATTGTTGATGACTACTTTCAAGTGGTTCAGAAATTGAAATTTGGAATTTATGACATTGACAACAAAACTACTGAGCTGTGATGACAACTTCTTAGGAGAATGTGAATGTACCCATAGACAAATCATTTCCAGTAAGACACTAACTCCACCAATGGTGTTTAAAATGGCAGACCTGAGGGGGAAGGAGACATTATGATTTCGGCTGCAGAAATGAAGGATAATAGAGTGGTCTTGTTTGAAATGGAAGCCAGAAAACTGGATAATAAGGATCTGTTTGGAAAGTTAGACCCATACCTGGAATTCCATAAAGCAGACATCTGCTGGAAACTGGCTGATGGCTCATCAAACAGAGCTTATTAAAAACAACTTGATGGGCCATCAGGTAGCATAATGGTAGAGGCGCTGGACTCCACGTAGCCAACTGTGGTTTGAATCCTGGACCTGGTAACTTGAAACTCATGCCTGGCGTGTGTGCTTGTGTGGTCAAAAATCCTGAGAGGGGAATGGAGAAGAAGGGATTGCAGTGTGGCCATTCTCACTGAATAGTGATTTCTCACTTTCTGTTTCTCTCTCAGCTAGTGCATGTGCCCTACAACAAAATGTCTAAAAACAAAAAGCCAAATAAAAACAAAAACCAAAAACAACTTGAATTCTGTCTGGAGGTCTTTTAAAGCCTGTCTTAACTCTTGGTGCGACGGGGACATGGATAAAACCATTAAGGTAAAATGTTATGATTATAAGGAGAATGGGTCACATGATCTTACTGGAACATTTCAAACTACTGAAACAAAACTGAAAGAAGCCTCCAGAAACTCACCTACTGAATTTGAATGCATAATGGAAAAAAGAGCCAAATGAAGAAAAGCTATTAGAATTCAGGTGTTATCAGTGAGAAACAGCGTGAGATTACACTAGGACGCGCATGCCTTGACTACATCATGGGAGGATGTCAGCTGAACTGTCCTGTGGGAGTGGACTTCACTGGCTCCACTGGCGACCCACGGTGTCCACATTCCCTTCATTACCTCAGTCCCAAAGGCGTTAATGAGTGCCTGACTGCTAAACGGTCTGTGGGACTGGTCATTCAAGATTATGATGCTGATGAGATATTTCCAGCTTTTGGGTTTGGAGCTCAGGTACCTCCTCAGCGGCAGGTACCACATGAATTTCCAGTGAGCTTTAATCCTCCCAATTCCTACTGTAATGGAATTCAAAGCATTGTAGGGGCACATTGGGCTGTCTCCTTCAGATTAAACTGTATGGACCAACTAATTTTTTAAAAATTTCATTTAACTTTATTTATTTTAATTTGACCAGAGAGGGACAGAGTGTGTGTGTGTGTGAGAGAGAGATGGAAAGTGAGAAAGCAAGCTGCCAGGTCTGGAACTTGAAACAGTCATGTGGGAACCCAGTGCCTTTAACCACCATGCCACCTGCTGGCCCCAAGACCAACAATTTTTTCTCCAAACATACATCATGTGGCCAAATTTGCTGCTGCGGCTGGAGACAGCAGACGGCTTCTCAACCCTCTGTGCTCCTGAACATTACTGACGGTGTGATCACAGACCGAGGTGAAACCAGACAAGGCGGAGGCAATGCTGCCAAGCTGTCCATGTCCGTGGTCATGGCCGACTTCGGCGCCGTGGAGTTTCTGGAGGCTGAAGGTGGACGTCTCCGCTCCCCATCAGGTGAGGTGGCCTTCAGAAATCTTGTCTAGTGTGTGCCTTTCAGGCAGTTCCAGAATGGTCCTAAAGAAGCACTCGCTCAGCGTGACTTGGCGGACATTCCCCAGCAGGTGGTGGGCCACCTCAACACATACCACCTCCTTCCTCCCAGGAACCCAGCTACGAAGTAAGAGGAGCTATGACTACTTCAGCAGAATTCTCGTGTGCTGTGTGGAGCAAGGCCAGCTCTTATTCCAAATCGTGTATGTGACATTATGTGACATTGTACGTACTTTTGACCTCCAGAATTTATGATGTAAACCTAGTCCTCTATGAATGATACACGTTTAAAGTATTTAAAAAATACTTTTTTGGGGAAACAATGCCAAGGCCATGTTTGCTTAACCTGCTCAGTGATTGCTAGTGATTTACAATAATTGCAGTGAGACTGTTTGGGTTAGAAACTAGCGTGGGGAGGGACCTATGTTGCTGGACTCCCATGTAGTTGACCGCGGTTTGAGTCCCAGACCCGGTGGCTTAAACTCACGCCAGGTGCGAATGGAGGAGAAGGGATTTGCAGCGTGGCCATTCCCCCCTGGGGGGTGATTTCTCTCTGGCTATCGCACCCACCCTGTAGCAAAAACCTCAAAAAAAAAAAAAAAAAAAAAAAAGAAGAAAAGGAAAGCTGGTTTTATGTTTTAAGTGATAAAATGCTGTTTTAAAATGTTTTTCAATGAAAAGAATGAAAAATTGGGGAGACGATGTGATTTGTGGGTTGCTGTACTTTGTTCTCAGTGCATTTTTTTTTTTACAAGTCAATGTCCCCGTCTGATTATGAGAGCTTCTTAGATTGTGTAACATTGAATTTGTTCCTATAATTCTGTACTGAGTCCTTTCCATGAAGTAAGTACCACCGTTTCTCGCATCTGAGTTTTGCTGCACTTCAGACGCTGCATGGTTTACAAAATACTGTGCGTGCCTGTGGGCTTTCGTGAACAGTGCAGAATGAGAAGGACAGGCGCGTTCCCAGTTTTTAAAATGAACAATCAACAAGTAGAAACTTGTAAGAAAGTGTAAGCTTTTTTTTTTTTTTTTTTGCCTTTTTGTGTTTTTGATTTTCATTGTGGAATACTATAAACATGATCAGATTTGGTTTTTCTTTTCAGCAACTAAATGTGACACTCAGAATTCTGTAGATATATAAATGGCAGGTTGGTCCTGATTCTATATTATTAGATTATTTTAGATGTGGTTTGTTAAAATGGTTAAGAAAGACCATTTTGTTCAGGAAAGCTATGAGGACCAAATATGTAAGGTGAAATTCAGAAATTCCATTTTCTTCTAACTAATGAAAACCTTTACTTATTGAAAAGACAATTTTTATTCTTTCCTTGCTGAATTCCCACACATTGATTTGTAAGATTCATTTAAAAAAATTTTTTTTAAGGTTTTTGTCATAGGGCATATACTTGCCAGAGAGGAGAGAGACAGCAAGGGGGAAAGCAATGAGTAATCATCCCCCAGGGGGATAGCCATGCCACAATCCCTTCTTCATTCTCTTCTCAGGATTTTGGACATGCATGCACACACACCCAGCATGATTTTCAAGCTACCAGGCCTGGGATTCTAACTGGGTAGCCATGTGGGAGTCCAGCTGCCTTAACCACCATACTACCTGGTGACCTAACCTTTCTTCCTTTTCAAAAATAGTATTTTTGTGGGACCAGCAGTTAGCATAATGGCTATGTCGCTGAACTCCCATGTAGCCAACTGCGGTTCAAGTCCCGGACCCGGTGGCTTAAACTCACGCCGGGCACGTGTGCGTGCATGCCCAAGATCCCTAGAGGAGAATGGAGGAGAAGGGATTGCGGGGTGGCCATCCCCTGGGGGGTGATTTCTCGCTTTCTATCTCTCTGTCTCTCTGGCGAGTACACGTGCCCTATAGCAAAAACCTCTAAACAAAATAGTATTTTTGTTTGATTTTTAAACTCATGAGACTGGCTATCTAGTCATCAAAATCACATCTTACACTTACTTAAAGAGATTTTTCTATAGAACATGTGCGCTCACCAGAGAGATGGAGAGAGACAGAGAGACAGAAAGTGAAAAATCATGCTCCAGGGGGTGGCCACACTGCAATCCCTTCTCCTCCATTCTCCTCTCGGGATCTTGGTCCTGCATGCACCTGCACCTGGTGTGAGTTTTTAAGCTGCTGGGTCGGGACTCGACTACGTGGGAGTCCAGTGACAACCATCACGCCATCTGCTGGTCCCTTATGTGGTTTTTTTAGGCTAGGATTTTTTTTTTCCCCCTGACTTTTACCTTTGAGAACATACTACTTAGTGAACATTACATTTCAAATAGACTCAGTAGTATTTTACTAAGAATGTGTACCATGTTTTATGCATATCTGTAATATTGGTCAATTAACAATTGAGCATTTAAGATTATGGATTTATCACATATTTTCGAGTGGACGCAGGCAGTGCCATGCTGATCTGCCTTTCTTTTCCTTTCTTTTTTTTTTTTTTTCTTAGAGTTCAGGTTTTTATCGAATAGTTATAAAATAGATCTAGTCAAAAAGACCAAAGCCCATGTCAGCGTCTTCTTCAGATTCTTCTCTTTCCTCCACTTTCTTCTCTCCAGCTGGGGCAGCAGCAGTGGGGCCGGGCCCGCCGCCGGTGCAGGTGCACCCGCCCCGCCGTTAGAGGAGGCTCCGATGTTGACATGTTGACATCGGCTAGGGCCTTCGCAAACGAGCCAGGCCAAAAGGTTCCACATTTACACCAACCTGCTTTAACGAGGGCACTGGGCATATCCTCCGTGACGGTCACCTCTTCGTCGTGCAGGATGAGGGCCCAGTAGACGCAGGCGAGGCCGCAGTGAGGACCCGCGCGGAGTGGGCGCTGCCGGACGAGTGCTAGTCCCCGGGGAAGGGAGGGCCTCGCCCCAGCCCGGCCTTAGCTTCCTCGGGAGATCCGAGCACCTTGGCGGCAGCTGAGCAAAGGGGCCCGAGTTTTCTTTTTTTAAGCACAAGATGCCTTTAAAACGGTAACTTCCACATCATCTCAGCAGATGGCAAAATAGATGGAAGTGGCGTTTTTCTGCATGATGCCGGGCCCAGGCCGAGTCCCACTCATGGGCCTCCTCCTCCTCCTGAGCCGGCTCCTCAGTCACGCTGCAGCTGCCGCCCAGGGCACCGGGAGGCTGGGCGTGAGCAGGCATCGTAGGCACTGGCCAGTCACCACCATCAATTTGATTTGGGCTTCATAATTTCTTTTTTTCTTTTTTAAGAGAGATCTTTGCTATAGGGCACATATGCTCTTGAGACGGGGAGAGAGAGAGAGAGAGAGAGAGAGAGAGAGAGAGAGAGAGAGAGAGACAGAGATCATGATCATCCTCCAAGGGTGGATGGCCATGCTGTAATCCCCTCTCCTCCATTCTCCTCTCAGGATTTTGGGCACACACACCCAGTGTGAATTTCAAGCCTCTGGGCCTGGGATTTAAAACTGTGGTCAGCAATGTGGGAGTCCAGTGCCTTAACCACTACACCACCTGCTGGTCCTAGTCGTCATAATTTTATATTCTGGTTTTACCACAATTGTTCTCTTTAAAATTTTTTTTAGAAAATTATTTATTTTTGATCAAGTTTGTTGGTAGATGCTGTTATTCATAACTGCGATCCTAGCAAATTAGGGTGATTGGTACCTTATTACAGTTTTAAATAAAAGCATTATAATCTTTTAATTATTATTTCGTAAAATTGTTTCAATTTTAACACTTTAATTCATCACATGCTATTTAATATTTCTTTATTAAAATGGTGCTTTCCCCTACCATGCCTCTATTCGTGCAAGTGTCATTTGTTCTTAAAATGCACTTAAAGAAAAATGAGCCCAGTTGACCTTCACACCTCACGCAATTGGATGTATTACAAGCAACCATTGGAGTGACAGTACCCTGCATAGTTATAATACTTCTCACTTATCCCTGTACTGAGAAAACAGTACCCTAACTAGCCTAGTCATTTTACCTAGTGGTTAGAATTGGAACTTTTTTTAGAGAGAGAGATTTTTGCTATAGACCACATGTGCTCATGAGATAGACAGAAAGATAGAAACTGAGAAATTACCCTCCCAGGGCATGGCCATGCTGCAATCCCTTCTCCTCCATTTTTGTCTCAGGATTGTGGGCACACAGGCACACAGGCACACCTGCCGGGCATGAGTTTTAAGCCATGGGGTCTGGGACTTGAGCCATGGTCGACTACCTGGGTCCAGCGATGTAACTATTATTTCACCTGCTGGTCCCAGAACTGAAATTTTAAGACCATAAAAATGTCAAGTCCGATCAGGGATTTAGAATTGTTGACGTTGGTAGTGCCTTAGGCAGCCCTCCCAAAGCAATTCCGGGAGCCTTTCTGTTTGTGCCGCTGTATTTTGATACACTGTGCCTTTTTCATTTTGTAAATTTCCTAGAAAGCCATCTTTGACAAGTCTCTCCTCTTCTCTTGCATGTGTGGTTGATAGTCGTGGGAGTGACTCATAAGGTTAGCCAGAAATGCAGTGGGAAACCTAAGAAACTGTTCTGTGTTTTCACAGGATGTCATACTGATAACACATGTCTAAGTTACTAATATATGAATTGATGGTAACTATATCTACTACTTGAATTCCATTTGAATAAAATTGTTTCTTGATGTGAAAAGAAAAAAAGAAAGAAAATCTGTAGAGGAGTCAAGACCGCTCCATGGGGAAAAAATAGACTTCATCGAATGGTGCTGGAACACCTGGATACTAACACACCGGAGTAGAGCTGAAACCCTTCCTCACACTGTGTACAAAAGTTAACAAAGTGGATTAAAGACCTATTTGTGAGGACCAGCAGGTGACGAGGTGGATAAAAGCACTGGACTCCCACATGGCTGACCACAGTTTGGGTCCTGGACCTTGTGGCTTGCTTTCTCACTTTCCCTCTCTCTGCCTCCCTCTGATCAAACTGGAAAATAATAATAAATTAATAAAGTTAAATAAAAAATAATTCTAAAAAAAAAAGACCTATGTGTAAGGGCAAAATAATAAAACTCTTGGGAGGGAGCAGCACTTAGCGTAATGGCTATGTCGTTGGACTCCCACATAGTCAACCGCGGTTTGCGTCCCGGACCCGGTGGCTTAAAACTCACGCCGGGCGCATGTGCATGTGTGCCCAAGATCCCGAGAGGAGAATGGAGGAGAAGGGATTGCGGCGTGGCCATCCCTGCTGGGGGTGATTTCTTGCTTTCTATCTCTCTGTCTCTCTCTGTCTTTCTGGCGAGCGCATGCACCCAATAAGAAAAAAAACTCTCAAAAAAAAAAAAAAACTCTTAGGAAAAAATAGAGTGTACTCTATTATGTTAAATTTTTTTATTCCTATCCTGGAACAAATACTTCACTCTTTTAATTACTGTAGCTTTAAGGTGCCTCTTGATATTTGATGATTGATCACTCCTTCAATTTTATTCTTTTTCAAGGGTGTTTTGGCTATTCTCTGTACCTAACACTTTCATATATATTCCAGAAGGAGGATGTCAGTTTCCATGCACACACACATACACAACCCTGCTGGGGTTTTGATTGATACTGCATAGATCGTTTTGTGGAAAAATGGCATCTTAGAAGTATTGCCTTGTGGGGCCAGCAGGTGGTGTGGTGGTTAAGGACGCTGGACTCCCACATGGCCGACCGCGCTTCGAGCCCCGGACCTGGCGGCTTGCTTTCTCTCTCTCTCTTTCTCTCTCTCTCCTCTCTATCTCTCCCTGGTCAAATTAAAAATAAATAAATAAAGTTAAAAAAAAAGAATTATTAAAAAAAAAAAGAAGTATTGCCTTGTACAGGGCAGTAGATGAAGTAGTGGTTAAGGTGCTGGACTCCTACATGGCTGACTGTGGATCAAGTCTTAGACCTGACGGCTTGAACATCATGCTGGGCGCGTGTGTGTGAATGCCTAAAATCCCAAGAGAAGATTAGAGGAGAAGGGAGTGATGTGGCCATCCCCTGGGGAGGGGGTGGGGAGGATTTCTCACTTTCCCTCTCTCTCTCTGTCTTCCTCTGGCAAGTGCACATGCTCTATGAAAAAAAAAAACTTTAAAAAAAGTATTGTATTCCAATCTATAATTTTTTTACTTAAGTTTATCCCAGCAATGTTATAATTTTGAGTACAGAGATTTATTTATTCATTCATTTATTTTTGAAGAGGTTTTTGCTAGGGCACGTGTGCTCCCTAGACAGAGACAGAGAGACAGAAAGCGAGAAATCACCCCCCGGGGGGATGGCCACACCACCATCCCTTCTCCTCCATTCTCCTCTTGGAATCTTATGTTTCTTCGTGTTGTCGTAAATAGTACTGTTTAAAGAATGTCATTTATTCTCATCGTTTATTACTCATATACAGAAATGTATTTGTTACTTATAACTAAATTACTTTTTCTTACATATAGACCTTGCTGAATTCACTTTTATAGTTTGTTTATAGGGTTTCTTAAATTTCTATATCACATTCATGTTTTCTATAGAGGTTTTTCCCTTCCTTCCTTCCTTCCTTCCTTCCTTCCTTCCTTCCTTCCTTCCTTCCTTCCTTCCTCCCTCCCTCCCTCCCTCCCTCCCTCCCTCCCTCCCTCTCTTTCTTTCTTTCTTTCTTTCTCTCTCTCTCTCTTTCTTTTTCTTTCTTTCTTTCTTTCTTTCTTTCTTTCTTTCTTTCTTTCTTTCTCTTTCTCTCTCTCTCTCTCTCTCTCTCTCTCTCTCTCTCTCTCTCTCTTTCTCTCTCTCTTTCTTTCTTTCTTTCTTTCTTTCTTTCTTTCTTTCTTTCTTTCTTTCTTTTCTTTCTTTCTTTCAAGGTTTTGCCATGGGGTGCATGTATTTGTCAGAGACAGAGAGAGGGAAAGTGAGAAATTATCCCCCAAGGTGGATGGTCACATGGCAACCATTTCTCCTACATTTTCCTCTTGGGATTTTGGGCACACATGCACACATGCCTGGTGTGATTTTCAAGCTGCCGGGTCTGGGACTCAAACTGTGGTCAGACACGTTGGGATCCAGTGCCTTAACCACACCATCTGCTGACCCCAAGAGTTCTATTTCTTAATTTTTTACTTTTGCTATAAGATTAAGTGCAATGTTAAATAGAAATGATATTGGGCCTTCTTGTTCCCAATTCAGAGATGTGTTCAATATTTCCTCCATTAATTATGATTCTATATGAGGGAACTTCAGAAAATTCACGGAAAATGAAATTAAAGTGTGAGCTTATGGTGATGCACGAAGGTTTTGAAATCTATGCTTTGTCATAAGGGGTGTGTCGTGCTGGAGAGAGTCAGAGACAGAGAGAGGTAAAGTGAGAAATCACCCTCCAGGATGGATGGGCATGCTGCAATCCCTTCTGCTTCATTCTTCCCTAGAATTTTGGGCATGCATACACACATGCCTATGCCTAGCATGATCCCCAAGCCACTGGGTCTGGGCCTTGAACTATTGTTGGCCATGTGGGAGTGCAGTGTCTTGACCACCATGACACTTTCATGAATTTTTTTTTTTTAAGAGAGAGATTTTTGCTATAGGTTGTATGCACTTGCTGGAGAAACAGAGAGAGAAAATGAGAAATCATCCCCTACGGGCTATGTCCTGCCACAGTCCCTTCTCCATTCTCCTCCTGGGATCTTGGGCATGCATGTACATGTGCCTGGCATGAGTTTCAAGCCTCCTATCCAGAACTCAAAATGCAGTTGGCCATGTGGGAGTCTAGCACCTTAACCACTATGCCGCCTGCTGGCCCCCTTTTCATGAACTTCAAAAATCTTTGTTGGGACCAGAAGATGGCAGGACCAGCAGTTAGCATAATGGCTATGTTGCTGGACTCCCACGTAGTCGACTGCGGTTCGCGTCCCGGAGAATGGAGGAGAAGGGATTGTGGCGTGGCCATCCCCCCGGGGGGTGATTTCTCGCTTTTTGTCTCTCTGTCTCTCTCTGTCTGTCTGGCGAGCGCATGCGCCCTATAGCAAAAACCTCACCAAAAAAAAAAAAAAAAGATGGCATAATGGTTATGTTGCTAGACTCCCATGCAGTCAAATGCAATTCGAGTCCCGGACCTGGCGGCTTAAAAATCATGCCAGGGGGACCAGCAGTTAGCATAATGGCTATGTCACTGAATTCCCATGTAGTCGACTGCGGTTCAAGTCACGGGTCGGGTGGCTTAAACTCACACCGGGCACATGTGCGTGTGTGCCCAAAACCCCGCGAGGAGAATGGAGAAGAAGGGATTGTGGTGTGGCCATCCACCCCCCCCCCCCCGGGGGGGGGTGATTTCTCACTTTCTATCTCTCTGTCTCTCTCTTTCTGGTGAGCGCATGTGCCCTATAGCAAAAACCTCTCCAAAAAAAAATCATGCCAGGTGCGTGTGTGTGTGGGCCAAAGATCCCAAGAGGAGAGTGGAGGTGCAGGGATTGAGGCATGGCCATCCCTCATGGGGACTGAGTTCTTGCTTTCTGTCTCTCTGTTTCTGTCTATCTGTCGAATGTATTTGCCCTATAGCAAAAATCTAAGGAAAAAAATGAACAGCGCTTTTTTTCAAGAGGCAGAGACACAGCACACACCCTCCCAAAGGGAGTGTTCATGCCTTGATGCACCCCGTTTCAGCCATCTTGGATTACTGACGTGTGTGCTTGCTCAGACTGCTCAGGAAGGCCTCGGGATTTTGCTCATGCAGGTCCAGTTGTGTTTCCACTGTGCCACTACCTGGCACCTCCCTGAACTTTTTAAAGACCCTCTCATATACAGGGATTTATGCCTGTTTCTTTCTTTGTTTTTGGTTTTGCTATAAGATGCACGCACTTACCAGAGACAGAGAGAGAGAAAGAGGGAAAGTGAGAAATCACACCCCGGAGGGGTTGACCATGCTGCAATACCTTCTCCATTCTTCTCTCGGGATTCTGGGCATGCCACATACATGCCTGGTGTGATTTTCAAGCTGCTGGGTTGGGGACTTGAACTGCAAAGTTGGCCTTGTGGGATCAATGCCTTAACCTCTGTGCCATCTGCTGTCCCTCAAGGATTTATTTTTATAAATAATTTTTCTTGGATTAAGACAGTTCTCTTTATTTCTAGTTTATTACAAATGATTATCACATGATTTTTCTGCATCTATCGAGATGGCTACATATTTTTCTACCTTTTTCTGTTCATGAGGTAAATTCTTCTGATTTTTTGAAATTAAACTCAACTTGTGTTTCTGTTAATACCGATTTTGTCATTATGTATTCTCCTTTTCACATATATTATTCAGTTCTACTTATTCATTATTTTTGGGAACTTTCTTGGCTATGATCATGAGAGCATTTAGTCCACGTATTTTCCTTTTTTTTTTTTTTTTTTTTTTTTTTTTTTTAATGTCCCTGTCAGTTTGAGATCCTTGTCTAGGTTATGTTGCCTAATGAGTTGGTAAGTTTTTACTCTTTATAATCTGAAAGACTATAAGACTGATAGTCCTTCCTTAAGTTTTTGGAAGATGACAAGTGAAGATATTTGGGGAAGGATTTTTTTTTGGGGTGTGAAGGAATTGCATTTCATCTTTGCCAGAGAATGCACGTACTTGCCAGAGAGAGGAAGTGCCATAGAGAGAGGAAGAGAGAGAGAGTGCCCCCTACAGGGCATGGTCAATCTCTTCTCCATTTCTTCATCCTGTTGGGATTTTGGACACAGGCTTATGTGCCCAATATGTTCTTTAAGCTACAGGGTTGAGGACTCAAACTGCACAGCCGGCCATGAGGGATCCAACTGTGTTAACCACCAGGCCGCAGAGCCGGCCCTCTTTATTTTAATATAAACTTGAAGAGACTGTGGCATGAATGTGCCCCCTTGTGGAGTGCTTTCTCTCTCCCTCTTCCTCTCTCTCTTTGGGTCTCTTTGGCACACATTTTTGTTCCTATTGTACATAAGTTCAACTCTTCAAAAATTTTTAACTTGGGACCAGCAGTAATGGCTATGTCTCTGGACTCCCACGTAGTTGACTGCGGTTCGAGTCCCGGACCCGGTGGCTTAAACTCATGCTGGGCACGTTTGCATGTGTGCCCAAGATCCCGAGAGGAGAATGGAGGACAAGGGATTGCAGCGTGGCCATCCCCCCTGGGGGGTGATTTCTCGCTTTCTATCTCTCTGTCTCTCTCTGTCTGTCTGGTGAGCGCACGCGCCCTATAGTGAAAAACCTCTCCAAAAAAAGAAAAATAATTTTTTTAACTTGTGGGGCAGGTGGTGTGGTGGTTAAGGGTGCTGGACTCCCACATGGCCAACTGTGGTTCAAGTTTTCATTTTCATTGTCCTATTGATATGTTTTTTATGTGCAAAAGTTGTCTGTGAATCTTCTATTGTTATAAATGTTCCATAATTTTTACCATTAGGACAACATTAAAAAATGATTAATTTTCACTTTTTATTAGGAATGAATTAAAGTAATTAAATGAGGACTAGGTTGCTATGAACTTAGGTCTCTTTCTAGACTTACTGTTCTGTTCTGTTGATTTGCCTATTCATGTTCCAGTGCCATACTGTTGTAATAACAAGGAGTTTATAAAATGTTTTAATTTTTAGTGGTCTACACAGCCTTTTCTGAGTTTGCCCTTTCTTTTTAAACAATTTGCTGATGTTCTGGCTTGGCCCCATGGTCTTGCGGTTAAGGGAGCTGGTTCCTACATGACCGATTGCTCAGTTTCAATCCTGGTCCTGGCAACTTGAAAAAGACACAGGGAGCATGTGAACACAAGCCCCAAATCCTGACAGGATGAAGAAATGAAGAGACTGTGGCATGAACGTGCCCCATTGTGGAGCGCTTTTTCTCTCCCTCTCCCTCTCTCTCTTTGGGTCTCTTTGGCACACATTTTTGTTCCTACTGTACATAAGTTCATCTCTTCAAAAATATTTAACTTGTGGGGCAGGTGGTGTGGTGGTTGAGGCTGCTGGACTCCCACATGGCCAACTGCGGTTCAAGTCCTGGACCAGGAGGCTTGCTTTCTCACTCTCTCTCTCTCTCTCTCACTCTGTCCCTCTCTGGTCAAAATAAAAATAAATAAATAAATAAATAAATAAATAAATAAATAAAGTAAAATAAAATAATTCTATAAATAAAAAATAAATAAATAAATTCTGAAAAAAATTTAACTTGTTATTGTTTCAATGAATAGGTTTGGTTATTTATATCTTCCTCATTTGCTCTATGCTCCTGTTATAGGTAGCAGCTTTCCATTTGTGTGTGTGTGAATTTCAGTACTCACTTACATCATCTACAAGTGGAGGTACCACCTGTCCTTTCTTCCCATTCTTTCATCACTTATGGCTTGTTGTTTTATAAACTGCATTGGCTAATGTCTTCTGGATTACGTCATATCAGAATGACAGTCGTGGCTTCCTTGTACGGTTCCTAACTTAGTGCAAACGCATTCAGTATGTCTTCATTCATGCTGAACACTGAGGTGTGTGCATTTATGTCAGAGATAGTTTTTTTAAACTCAAGAATTCTGAATTTGGTCCAATGATATTTCAGCATCTCTGAAGAATATAATTTTTTTTCTTCTTGAACTTACTATTAGTGAGTTACATTGCTGGTATATTGAATAGTGAGCTATAGTTTTCTCCCTGCAACAAAATCTATTAGGTCAAAATGACGTATTTTAGAAAATCGTGCATTTTGTCTTCCCTTCTTTTGTTAAAGATGTTTGTATTCATCTTCATAGGGGAAGTTGTTGTGTAGTCACCTTGTACAATCTTTCTCGATTTTGTTATCAATCTCATTCTTCTTAGTAAAATCAGTTTGTTGATTGGGTTAAACTTTGGGTCTCTACAAGGTTTTGTTTAAGTAAATGATGTTTTTGTGAAAATGATCTATTTCTTTCATGTTGTCAAATTTACTTGTATCTATTTGTGCAAATTCATCTGTTGATTGGTGAAGCCCTGTTGGTTTTGGTAGCTATTTCCACACTTAGATGGCTCCAAGCTTGGACATGTGCCCTCTACTGGTTTAAACTCTACAGCATCTGAGGTTCCTGCTTTGCAGTTGGGGTTTTATGTCTAGTATTACAAAACAATTTTTTTAAAGACCTTAAACATGAAAGTAAAACATACATGTAAAATCCCTCAAGTTACAACTCTGAAGTTCAATGTCTTCTCAAAATTTCTTATGCAATTATAATCTCTGCCCAGCCCAAGAAAGAGAGGTCACCAGCATCTGTCTGCAGATGCCAACCCTCTCCTCGATTAAACAACAACCCTCCTGACTTATAATGCCATGAATTAGTTTGGTCTGTTCTTGAATTTATATACATGGAAACATACAGCATCAACCCGTTAGCGTATGGCTTGTTTTGCTCGACTCCCTTTCTTCCTTGTGAGATGATCTATTTTATAATACCAATATGCTGGGACCTGCAGTGGTGCCCGAACGTGTGGCCTGAGTGTGACGAAAGAGTCAGGCGAGTGGACGCTCCTTGAAGTCGGCAGGATCTAATTGAGTAAGGTAAGGATCCCACAGAGTAATATAAAGAATAAAGAATATAGAGTAAGAGAAAGAGATACCAGAGTAGAAGAAAGAGATACCAGAATAAAGAGATCTCAGAGTAAAATAAGGAGATAATAGAGCAAGAGAAGAAGTGGATTCAATTATTGTTGGGTGTAAAGAGAGAGAAACGGGGACCAGCAGTTGGTGTAATGGCTATGTCGCTGAACTCCCATGTAGCCAACCACCGTTAGAGTCCCAGACCCGGTGGCTTAAACTCTCGCCGGGTGCGTGTGCATGTGTGCCCAAGATCCTGAGAGGAGAATGGAGGAGACAGGATTGTGGCATGGCCATCCCCCCAGGGGGGTGATTTCTCGCTTTCTATCTCTCTGTCTCTCTCTGCCTTTCTGGTGAGCGCACGCGCCCTATAGCAAAAAAACCCAAAACAAACAAGCAAACAAACAAAAAACTCTCAAAAATAAAAGAGAGAGAGAGAGAGAGAGAGAGAGAGAGAGAGAGAGAGAGAAATGTATGTTCAAATGTTGTCTTATATGTTAAAAGCTAGGGGCACTCTCAACGTTCTCTCAGGGGACACAGAACAATCAAGTAAGTCAGAGGTGTCTAGCAGGCCTCGGACAAGCAGAGACCTCTATCGGGCAAGCCCAGGTCGTGCAGGACTGGATCTCAGCTCCGCCTCCAGGAGGGTATTAACACCTGAGATGAGTCTGCAGGCCATTCCTACTGGAGTCTATGGACCTTTGCCACAGAATGCAGTGGGGTTAATTTTAGGAAGAAGCAGTATGTCATTAAAAGGACTGGTAGTGACCCCTGGTGTAATAGATGCAGACTATTCTGGAGAAATTAAGGTTATGGTTTCTACCTCTCACATTATTCAGCTTCTTGAATCTGACCACATAGCTCAGCTTGTGCTGCTACCCGCAGTTTTACAAGGGCGATCGTTAACCACAGAGCCCAGAGGACAACGAGGATTTGGATCCTCAGACCAGGCCTATCTTCTACAGGCTATTCAGGAAACGCGGCCAATGCATACTCTAACCATACGGGGAGAAAATTCCAGGGACTTTCAGACACTGGTGCTGATGTTTCTGTTACAGCCCAAAACCGTTGGCCCAAAATTGGCCTTGTGAATTT